>CM075673.1:72490000-73740000 GCA_037962975.1 Clitoria ternatea
CAAAGATCTCCAACATCATCAAGAGTACCCTTTGGAAGGTGAGGGACAAGGGCGAGCACCCTCGTTGGATCCCCGAGGATCATTGGGATGGGATGGTCCAGAAGTGGAATGGTGTCTTATTCCAACAGACAAGTGCTCAGAACAAGGCAAACAGAGCCGTCGATGCTGCAACGTCAGTTTACATTGGGGGTAGCATTTCAACCCTCGAGCACAAGAAACGATTTGTAAGTCTATTTATGTTAAACATTTTTATTATGATTAGTTTGACATGTTTAGGAATGATAACTCCAGTGCTTGTTGTCCACTACAGGAACTGAGGGAGCATCGCGAGCCTTCTTTGTTTGAGGTCATGCAAATGACCAAGAAGAACAAAGCTGGTGCATGGGTAAACCAGAAGACTACAGATCTAGCGGTATTTACTTTTAACTTACACTTGATTATAATTTACAAATCAGATTACTCATCTTATCAGTGTTTTTGAATTTACAGGAAGCGTATCAGGCCAGAAGGGTCGAGAAGGAGGCGGACTTGGTGGCTTCGACTCCTGAGGGGGAGGTTCCTCCCACCCTTTCTTATTCTGACGACAACGCCATCTATATGGAGGCTGTTGGTGACATGAACAAGAAAGGGAGGATCTTTGGATTGGGCGGCGTCGGCACACAGTTGGTGAAAAAGGGGAAGACCTCTTCCTCTTCCTCTTTGTCTAGCCTTCCGACTGAAGTTGTTCAGGTAATTCAAAACCTGAACAACGAGCTACAGAAGGAGCGACGTCAGAGGCAGCTTTTGGAGGAGCGGGCCGAGGCAGACCGACAGCGAGCCAAGGATGATCGACGGCGGGCCAAGGAGCAGCACGTCAAGACTCGTCGACAACTTGCTCAGTAGCAGGAGCTACTGATGTAGTTGATGGCGAGGCTACCTCCCCCCACTTCCCAGTCACCACCACCACCATTACTACAGGATCCCCCACCACCATGATTACTTTTATAGTGACTTTTTTATTATGTATAGATATTGTATATTTGATTTATACTTTTTTATATTATATTCCATTCATTATTTATTTTATGTCATTTTTCATTTATTATTTTATTATATCAATATTAGATATTTGTAAGTAAATTAAAAAAAACGCCTTATTGTGATTATTGCAAATACTTCAATCTATTTGATAATTAAATTTAATCCATCATTGTGTTTTTAATAACAATTTAATATTAAAATAAAAAATATTCAAAATTTAATTATCAAAATTTCTAGTTTAAAAAGCAAGCATTCAACAAATATAAAATATTATTCAAAATTTTAGTTTAAAATTAAATTAACAAAACCTATAAATATTAAAGAGGTTAAAAATTATTTTAAAAATAAAAATAATATTAGCGACGGCTAAGCGGCGTCGCTGTATGGTTACTAATAGCGACGGATAGATTGTGGTCGCTGTATTGTTAACATAGCGACGGGGTCACGTGGTCACTATAAGTAACCATAGCGACGGCCTCCCGTGGTCGCTTTATGGTTATCCATAGCGACGGTGTCGCGTGGTCGCTGTATGGTTACCCATAGCGACGACGTAACGTGATCGTTGTGTGGTAACCCATAGCGATGGCGTTATGTGGTCTCTGTATGGTTCCTATAGTGACGGTGTTACATGGTCGTTGTATGGTTCCCATAGTGACGGCGTTACGTGGTCGCTATAAGTAATCGTTAACGATGGCGGCCGTTACCAGTGCAGGGACCATATTAGCGACGGAAGTATTTGTTGTCGCTGTTATGTCTGCGACCATGGTTTTAGCGACGGTCGTGTTGCCGTCTTAAATGTCGTCGCTAACAGTGTTAGCGACGACAATGTCATAAAATAGCGACCAGTTTTATCCATCGCTAACAGCGTAGGTTTCATTTAAAAATAAACTATTCAATATAGGGATAATACAATTGGTATCAACACCAATGTCAACTCTTTCTCTTATAGATTACACCAGTCTAGTGGGGATCTAGCATTATGCCTTTTGGTCCAGTGGGAGTCATAAGTCTTGGTGTTCGATCTCTAGTTATCACATCGGCCTTATCGCGTTCATAGGTGAAAGATAATGTCACTTTCAAGGACACTCTGATGCTCGAGTCCTATGTGGCATTGTGTCAGCATAAATATGTAAATCACGGAAAAAGCTGACACCTTCACAGATATTCCTGGCACCCTTTGCAAGTTAGTTACCGGTGTGCCCCAATGAATCTATCAGGCTCATCATAACACCGGTCTTCAGAGACTCCAGTCATGGGATCAGAATTGTGCAGAGACAATGACCAGTGTTACGAGTTGCCCATCATGGGGTCTTGTGCTTCATAGGACATGTCTCCAATGTGTGGCCTAGATCATTTTCCCTCTAGCTTGTTGAAGTGACTTAGGAGTTGCTTCAATAGGCTATTTTCCATTCCTAAAATAGTGAGGCAAACATTGTAGATAATTTCACTTTTATTGTTTACTGATTTCCTTTCAAACCAGAGTCATGCGTCTGTTGGTAGGCAAGGTTCTGCTAAGACACGTGGCATGCGTTGATTTGTTTCAATGTTTAAGTTCCTGCACATTTGTCAAACAGTATATAAAACGTCGCCATCATTACGATGTAAATGTTTTAGTGCCCTTTCATTCCCCCGACCTTGCATATAAAATAGGGAGGGACTTTGTGTCATTTTCACTTGTTGTTTAAGCCGAAACTTCTTTTTTCACCTTTTAAATTCAATTTGCATGAACTTCTCTTCCAGCTCTTTCACTTTTCCAAGGATTGTTGTAACAATGGCTCTTTGGCTTGGTATTCTCCAAAAACTTGGGAAATCACAAGTTGAGAATCACTGTAAAGGGTGACTGTTATTGCTCTGATGTCCATCATTGCACGTAATCTAGCTAGAGACCTTTCATACTAAGCTTGATTGTTTAAAGTTTTGAAGTTGTACCTCAAAGAAATTTGAGTGAATGTCATCATCACTTTCGACTACCACATTAGCTCTACACCCTTTGTTGTTTAATGATCCATCCACAAACACCGTCAAATGGGAATGCTAGGCCTTAGGGTTTTTACTAGTCAGTCCAGTAACAAAATCAGCTAAGACTTGGGATTTGATGACACTTAAGGGCTCATATATAAATCAAACTCAGACAATTTGATAACTCATTTGATGATCCTTCCGGTCAAGTCAAGTTTAAACAACACTATCCATAATGATAGATCAGTCCAAACTATTATTAGATGGGCCTGGAAGTACAACCTCAACCTCTGAGAAACCTAAACAACTACGAAGGTTGCTTTTTCAATCTTCTAATATCGAAGATTTACGCCTTAGTGCATCTTACTAGTGAAGTAAGCGGGACATTGTTCCTCTAGAGTTTCTTTTACTAGGACTACTTCTAGGGCCTCATCTGAAATAGAAAAATAAACAAATAGTTGTTCATTGAGGTTAGGTTTTACCAAAATCAAAGGTTGGGTCATCTTATTGTTTAAAGATTGAACATCTTTAAGGATTTACAACTCTTGAATCACCTTATATTTGTCCAGATTTGCCTCTTTTCCTCTTTAAGTCAACATGAAACCAATGAATCTTCCTCTTGATACTACAAAGGTATACTTGAGGGGATAGAGGCACATGTTGTACTGCTTCAATCACTCAAATATCTTTGAGGTTGGCAACATAGTCACCTTTTGTTGGGTCTGGGCTATGATATCATCTATGTATACTTCTACCAGCTTGGTATGTATACCCCCGAATTGATCATGTGATGGTAGGTATCCCCAACACTCTTTAAATCGAAAGGCATGATGATGTAGCAAAAAACACCTTTGTCATTGATGAATGTGGTCTTCTCTTGATATAACTCCTACACCAGGATCTAATTATACCTTGAGTAAGCATCCATGAAGGACAGGAATTGGTATCCCAATAAATCGTCCACCGTACAATCGATGTTGGAAAGGGGGTAAAGGTTCTTGGGGCAACATTAGCTTAGATTGACATAGTTTGTGCATATTCTCCATTTGCCATTGAATTTTTGAACCATAACGACATTGGACAACCAAGAAGAGTATCAAATTTCTCTGATGAAATTGGCTTTGAGGAGGCTCTTTAGTCTGCTCACATGCAGCCTTTTACTTCTCTGGTCCTAGACACTTTTTCTTTTACTTGAATGGCTACATCTCATGGTATACTGCCAGTTTGTAGGAATAGAAGTTGGGATAAATATCAAGCATGTTAGTCATGGTCCATGCAAAAATCTTTTAAAATTCTTGGAGAAGCTCTACCAACCTCTTCTCCATGTCAGGCTTAAGTTTATCATTGATGTATGTCACCTTATCAGTAATATCTCTAAGTACAATAGGTTTGGGTCCTTCCTCCAGTGTGGGCTTTGAAGAGTTGAGGGGATCAATCTTTAATTCCTTTTTGGGATCCAAGTCAATGAGGCTAATAGATCCAACCGATGACCCTCTATCATTCAACTTTCTTTTCTTGTAAGTCACTTCATCTTTTACCATGTTCAAACTCAAATTATAGCAATATCGATCCATCTCTTGATTGCCTCAAATGGAGGAAACTTAGTTATCTTTGCCGATGAATTTGATAAGGAGGTGAGGGGTAGAGACTATGGCTTCCATAATGTTCAGAGTAGGTCGGCCAATAATGTCGTTGTAGGGAGAGTTGACATCAATCACAAGGATCTACGTCTTTATAATTTTTGCACCAAGCTCGCTATTAAGAGTGATGTGAATGTCTAAATACCCCTTTATAGGCTGTTTTGCCCCTATTGAAGGCCATTAAGTCCTGCATGTAAGGTTACAGGTTCATATCGGTTAGACCCATATTCTTGAAGCAATTGTAAGAAATCACATCATAGGAGCTTCCTTGATCAACCGAAATTCATTTAACATCAATGTTAGCAATTACAGCCACAATGACTACGATGTCATCTCCTAGTAGGATTATTGGGCCAAAGTTGTCATCGAAAAAGGAGATGGGAGACGTCTTAACACCGTCCCTGAAAGGTTAATTAACTTGCTTCTTATTCAGACTAACATGATCATCTAAAGACGATTTTCCTAGAGGTGTAAGACACACTGCCTCTATTGAAACCTTCTATTATCATCTCAATTGTTTCATATTTAGTTTTAGGTGGTAGATAGGGAGCATCATCCATCTCCTGGATTATTTCCACCAACTAAGGCTTTTGTTTATCAACCTAGTGAATCTATTTGGACCTCGTCCATAATCGCTATCAGAGGATCGGTCCTTTCTACATTTCTCAAACCGGTCTAGCTTATCATGGGACTTGTTTTCAAGAGGTATTGCTTCAACTTACCCTCCTTGATAAGGACCTCGACCATATTTTTGTGTTGCCTACATTCCTCAGTGCTATGACCGGTTTGGTCATGGAAGTCATAATACTTTAAGGAATTACTAAGCCTCTTAATCAATGTTGGTTTTCTAATGCCACACACGACGAAAGATGGCTAGCCAATCTCATGTAGAATCTGGGCCGGTCTGGTGTTCAAAGGAGCATAATGTTTAAAATTGAACAGCTTCTTCTCTTACTACTAAGGTTGGATCTCCTCACCCCTCTCCTTTTAGGGTGTTTTTTTAGACTTCGGCTTATTTTTCTCCTTTTCTTGCAGGGATGGGGTTGGCACGGGAGAATGCTTAACCGTTGTAGCCTCTAACTACATCTCAATACCCATATACTTGATAGCCTTCTTATGAAATTCTTCAAGAGTCTGGGGGTCCCTTTGTTAGAGAAAAAAGGAACACGAACTTTGGTTAGAGTGCCTCGATGACAAGGTGAAGCTAGATAACCTCCATCAAGTCAGGCACCATAGCAGCGTCCTTGTAAGACCTCTTCAGAAAATCCTTCATGAACTCTTTCTCACCCTGTTTAATTTGAGCCAGGGTGTGGGAAGTCTTGGGAACGTCTCTAGAAATGATGAGGTGGTCACCAAAAGCTTTGGCCATACAACCTATGAATTGATGGAAACGAAAATAAGACCTTTGAACCAACTTAGAGTCTTGCTAGTGAATATAGGAAACATCTAACACATGACATCGTACTTAGCACCTAGAAACATGACCTCGTTTGTGTATGCATCCAAATGCTTGCCTGGGTTTGTTTCATCGGAATGCTTGCTAATAGACAATGGTTGGGTTGTCTGCAGATGTTTGGGAATGGGAATCCTTGTTAGTTTTCTAGAGAAGGGTACATTCAATTTGTACCTTGTCGAGGCACCTAAGGCTTATGGATTCCTTCACCAAGGGGAATGGCGCTCATCCTGGTAATGGGATCGGTACCCATCGTCATATGTTGGAATCTTAGAGTAAGATGGGGGTGATGAACACTTCATGATGAGATGCCTCTGGACGGGGTTGGCATTAAGCTATGGCTTGCTACTCTAGTTGAGTGCGCTCTCTTATAAACTCAGCTAACTCTGCTCTGAGCTATTGAATAACCTCATCGTCAGGGTCCCGTGGTGGTAGCACAACTACATGCCTTACGCTCTGGTTGGCAAATGCCAGAGTATCAGTGAAGCTAACGCCGTAAGCTAAGTGTCGGGCTCTAGATGTAAGATGTCTTCGATATGGCCATTAGGAGTTTCAGGAACTTGACCACCCGTGTCCATGGTAAGAACTTGCTTATGAATCGTGGAAGTACCTTTAGTGGGTCTCATTAGGCTTTCTGTGGGGGTAGCACATCGATGTCAATACCAATGTCAACTCTCTCTGATATATTACATCGGTCCAGTAAGGATCCGGTATTAGGCCTCCTGGTTGAGCGGGGAATCAGAAGTCTTGGTGTCCGATCTCTGGTTATTACATTAGTTTTATCGTGTTCATGAGTGAAAGATAATGTCACCTATAAGGACACTTCGATGTTCAAGTCATCCCAGATACTTAATATCAAAGCTCAGGCATAAATTAAAGAAAATAACATACCATAATGGTTCTAAATGAAGAGTATTTATAGAATTTGGTGGTAGTTGAGTCCTATATGGCATTGTGTTAGTATGAATCTATAAATCACGGAAAAAATTGAAACCTCTATAGACATTCTTGACACCCTTTTTAAGTTAGTTACTAGCGTGCCCTTAGCGAATCTGTCAGGCTCACCATGACATCGGTCTTCAGGGACTCCGGCCATGGTATTAGGATCGCACTGAGACGATCACCGGTGTTACGAGGTGCCCATCATGGGGTCTTGTGCTTCACCAAACATATCTTCGGTGTCACACTATCGATGCTGGTGTGTGACCTGGATCAAGAGATAAATTAATATAATTAACATAACTTTTCTTCTAATGAACTACACAATATGAAAGTTTTAATTAAATACAAACATCGTTGCTTGGTATTCATCAAGAAAGAATGAAACTGGGTAGAGGATTTAGTTCCAAACCAATGAGTCGTATACTTTTCCCAATAAAATGGAAATCCATATATGAAGTAAGAAACTACTAATATTCTTGACCTAGGTTCTATTAACAAGTCACCAACACGAGATTAAGGATTAAGTGCTAACATCAAAGCATTAAAAGACACATGATTTGGCAATGGAGTTGAATTACCTTACGGTATTTATCAAGCAAATAGGCATGGAACACCTCATTATTGATAAGTCAGTTACTACACTACGCGAACTCCTTCAACACTAAAGCAAAGTCATATAGGGAAAGTTATTCTTGAAAGTATGGATAAATCCCTTAATGATGCCACATAACAATAAGGTGATAAGTCTATTGATTAAGGTTTCAACATCATAGCTTTACTTTCTTTTCTCCATCTTTATGTAAGGGGTTCGTTGGGATGAAGGGTCCCTTAGACTTGGCATGTGCTTGGAATTGAAGGGTTAGATAGGGGTTTAAGGTTCGATAAAGAGAAGAAGAGGTGGTTAAAAATGGTGTTTTGGTGGAGGAGGATAAGGGAAAGAGGAAGAAGGATTAAGGAAATAAATGAATGGTGATTTATTTTTTTATAGGAGTGGTACATGTTATCATTCTTATTAAACTAATCTTGTTTCTTAATTTAATCAAATAGTCATTGCTAATTGTTTTCATTTCTACCATGTCATTTTATTATGATTAGATACATTATATACACACACAGGCTTATTCTAATTTAAATAATTTTATAAAATAAGAATTTTTAACCAATGTATTCAATGACTTTATCTTGATACCAATATGAATAAAGTAGAACATGACTGATGAATAGTTGATTGCTTTAAATATGTTAACAAAAATTCGAATCGATGTGTATACAAAAAAATAGAGAATAGTATTTAGCTAAGAGAAATAAAATACACTTTGGTTGTAATTAAACATCTTGACACTCATGCATACAAGATTTAAATATATTTTTTTGCATTTAATCACATGTATTATCCATCGAAGGGAATCCCATTGGAGCTAACAACATCCACATCATGATGGGGCTAACTCCTTCAACACGGTTTTTTTTCAAATACCAGGCTTGGACTCAAGACATTGCTTACGTGGAATCAAATATGTACCCCTTGAACCACCCATCCACTAGCAAAAAGGCTTGATGTAAGTCAAAATCTATATCCTGCCACTATAAGGGTGAATTATGGTGTCGCATGCAAGGACACTTCGATACATAAGTCAACACAATGCTATAAAGGAGCTCAATAATGTAGGATTAGATTAACATATCTTGTGCATAATGAATGTTGGGTATTTATAAAAGTCAATGGACAACTCTTCGTAACAATAAGTATGTTAGTACATTTCGAAAAAAGCATAGGAAGAACTTGTCACTGATGTAGTAATTCTTGACATTGCTACTGATCCTGTCTGGTGTGCCCCTAGTATGGCTAGAGCCTACTTAGCTAAATTGATATAGCCTTAAATTCTGATATATAGGTTATCTATACTAGCAATCATATCCTAGTATGTTATTATGACATCGGATATTGTAGGTTACATACTGGTATGAACATAAGGATATCAATACTGATATAATTCCTAGATCAATTTATATATGAAAACAACAAAGTATTTATTAAATAAAAATTTATTGGTAAAACGTTAATTAATTTCAAATTGAATCTATTTAACAAAACATTTAATTGAAAGAGTATATGAACGTAATTGTAGTTATTTCAAGAAGAGAAGAAAACAAAACATTAATTAATCTTAAATTTGGATGTCGAGACTAACTCAATCTTAAAAGTTAGCGGGTAGAATAGAGATTACATTGACCTTATATACTTTTTAATTAGTCAGATCACTAGTAAATATAAGACTTTTAACACATGTTCTCATGCCTAAAAAACAAACATGTAGACCTTAGACAAATATAAATGACGAAATAATATAAGACTTACAACACACTTTCACATGGATGACCAAACAAAATATTTAGAATAAACTTTAATACAAAATAAATTTAAATATCAAACTTTAGTTATTCTTAAAAATAAATTTTTAAAATAAAAATTATATTAACCTTATGTATTTTTAATTAACCACACAGAACAAAAACATAAGGAAGAAGATGCTGTCCGGAAAAAAACAGTGGCTAATCTAAAAGGTGAAGAATTTTAATTGGAAAATTAATAATGTTGCTGTGTTGGATATGCATGTTTCAATTTTAGTAAGAAATGCATCCCTTTCTGGTATATTTTTTAGGTCCATAGGCACAGGCACAGCCCTTTTTGAGGTAGCACCAGCTAGGTAGCTAGTGTGGCAGGGACACAAAAAGTTTGCACAAAACAACAGTTACACTTGCTAGGGCCCGGAATGGTTATAACGTGAGACGTGGAAGCACCCAACATGAGCATGAAGCATCACAAAACTTCTCTCTCTCCCTTACTTTCTGTTTTGTAACAAAGTATTCCATTTTTATTTTTTTTCCCCTAGTTGGAAGATTTTCTACAAGAAAATCATTTTGTGTGTCTTTCGGTTTCGACACATTTTTACATTTATATGAAATAATAGTTAGTATCATCTTTGACGTGTACTATTTCACTTCTATATACATAAAAATGTATACTATTTCACATTTTCCCCATTACGATGTATAATTTAATATGAATAAGATTTTTTCATCATTTTACATACTAAAGTAAATATCATTACTATAACTATTTTTTCCTCATATTTTTCTTCTTCATAATTTTTTTTACCAACTTTTTCATATTTTCCTAATCATTCAAATGGACCCTGGTTATTAGCATATACAAGAAAGAAAGGAAAAAGGAGAAAAATAAGAGCCATAATATTATATGTAATTATTTATTTTCATCTCTAGTTAAAATTAAATTTTCATCTCACTAATTAAAAATATAAATAAATGTTCAGAGGCTTTTAAATTATCAAGATAAAACTCCAGTTTTAATATAAAGCAACCCTTAAATAATTGTACCGAAAGCTTCTACAAGCAAAAAAAGTACAATAAACTGACTAGGATGTAGGAACATTGTGAGAGTTCAGATAGTTTACATGGAGTAGTTTCACCTCGTTAGTTTAAAAATTATAAATCAATATTTTAAAGTAAAAGACAAGACTTGAATAATTATACCTAAATCTTTTACAAACAAAATGTGCAATAAACTTATTATGAAATTATCAATGGCTATAAAATGGGTCGGTTGCTAATAAAATAAGTAAGACATTATTTTAATGTTTAATTTGACAGAATTAGAGTAAATTAGTGATACTCAAATAGATATTTTTTAATATTATCTAATATATTGATAAAAATTCATATAAAATCAGGTTAAAAATAATTTGAAGTTAACATAAATGAATTATGTTACATATTCATACGATAAGAATTAAAAAATATTAATATATATATATATATATACAAATTTGTATTTATTATAAAAATATTTTGAATTTAAATTTTCAAAAAAGATTTTATGGTTAAAAATGTTTTGTAAAATTAACAAAGTTTAATTGTCGTTACTATAAATTTTTTACTACATTTTCCCTCCATATTAAATGATAATATTTCAAAAATAATTTGTCATTAAAAAATTACTATTAACAATTAATTTATTTGATTTATTTAACGGATCTTTATGTAATTCACCATATATCATTTAATAATTTTAAAAATAGAATAACAAGTTTTCAAGATGAAATCATTCAATTTTTCATAAAATTTTTTATCAAGACAATTGATGCACTTATGTTACATATTATCATATTTTTATTCATAACTTCTATATTAGATGATGTAAAAAATAATTAAACAATATACTAGATGACATTGTAAAAAATTGTTAGAAAAATCATAAATAATAACAAAATAAAAAATTAAAATAAAATAATTAAATTAGTAAAAGAATAATCAAAATATTTGATATTAATAAGAGATGAAAAACTTAAAAAAATATTAATAAAGATGAAAAACACCATAAGAAATTTAATAATTTTATAGGATGAAAGAAATATTTAACGCTTTTTTAATATAAAACTGGTTTAAATTGATTGTTGGGATTGATTTTAACCAATTCAAGATTGATTTGACTGGTTAAAACCGATTTGATGGATTCTTGACCGAATTTTCTCTGGTGTTCCTATGAGGAGTTACTTAAGACTAAAGTGTACCTGATTGAACCAGCCGGTTTGATTTCTACCCTGCTTATTATGATTAGCACGAGAGATGAGATAATTTATAGAAAATTTGAAGTTTAAATTTTGTATATTTTGAAGTGTAGAAATAAAAAAAGGTACAATGTACGTGTGTGTGTGTCTCGTGGGTGGCGTTTTACCTCCATTATTTTGGGTTTTGGACAAACAAAGGAGTGTTTGGTTCTCTGACTACACTCCTTCTCTCCTCTCTCTCTCTCTCTCTCTCTCTCTCTCTCTCTCTCTCACTCAGTGTACCACACGCTGCACTGCCAACTCTGCCACTATGGCCCAGCGTCAAGTCTCTCCTTTTCCCTACCATTCCACCACCTCCTCTTTTGTCTTCCACTTTACTCTCCCACAACTATGAACTTCTTCAACACCCTCCTCCTCTCCCTCTAGCCACCCACCTCTTCATGGGTTCACCCACTGCCACCAACTCCTCCTCTTCCGAGTCCCTCAACGGTCTCAAATTCGGCCAAAAAATCTACTTTGAGGATGTGGGTCTCGCCACTCCTGCCACCTCTGTCGTTGCCTCCTCTTCTTCAAAGAAAGGACGAGGTGGGTCGCTTCAAGCTTCCCATCCTCCTAGGTGCCAAGTTGAAGGGTGTAAAGTAGATCTGAGTGATGCCAAAGCTTACTATTCTAGGCACAAAGTCTGTGGCATGCACTCCAAATCCCCTACTGTCATTGTTGCTGGCCTTCAACAAAGGTTTTGCCAACAGTGTAGCAGGTCACTTCTTACTCTCCTTTCTTTTCTTTCTTCTTCTTGTGCTGTTTTACCATAATGGGTATGGTAAGGTAAGGTACGGTTCGGTCTTGTTTATTGTTTTTACCATTATTGTTCTTTTGTTTTGTTTTTTTTTTAATTTTATTCTGTTATTCTAAGGTTTTGGTTGTCTGTGTGGTGTAGGCTTGTAGGTGAGACTGTGTTATCGTGTTTTGTTTTGTCGGTGCAGTTATAGTTCTGTTGTATTATAAAGTTGTTTTGGTTCCTTAATTAATTTTGCTTTTGCCTTTGTTCCAGTTTTTATATTCTGGGGATGGTTTTTTTTTCACTTATAATTTTACTCTACTCTACTTTTTTTCTTTCTTCTCCTATCCTTAGCTTTTAAGTGCTTATCTGAGCGGCTCTCTGTTAACGAGTGTGAAATATGTCTGTTTTCCTTTTCAGCGAATTGATTCTTGCATACCCCGGGTGTGTTGTAGGTATTATTAAAATAGTTAAAATAATTATGACTATTATAGTAATAGCTGGGTTTGTACGGAAAAGGTTTGAAGTGAGTTTGCAACTTGCATGGTCTCTGCTGTTTCCTCCCTTGCTTTTGTGGGGTTGGGGAATGGGCCATCAGTTCTGTATTGATATGCTATTATAATACCCTGATTACTGTTTGTGTGGTTGGTTTATAGCTTAATTTGGAGAAATAATTGTTTTTTTGTCTTTTTATGGATTACTTCGAAACTTTGTGAAAAAGAAAAAGAATAATTTTCCAAATATAATCTATTTGCAAATATGGGCAAAAACTCTAGTTGATTATTGATGTTTTAGGTGTAGCTGTTGCTGCCTTGGACTTGTGACAATTAAGATTGGGTGGCCTTATGAAAATGATCCTTCATGAGTTTTTGTTGTTCCTTCTGCTCTCGTTCATTGATCCTGATATCATGAAGTGCTGGAGCCATGAAGGATGTATAAGCTTTAGAAATGGGATTGAAATTTGAACTAAGAAATCAAACATGTGAGATTATGTAGAATAATCATACAGATACATGTCTGTTATCTCCCACATGTTCACACTCTAGTCATGCATTACCTCATCGTGTAGTTGACTTGTGAACTCGTTATTGAGAATAGGGACAATTAGTTTTTGTGGGTTGTGCAATATGTTCACATTGTATTGTATGCTTTTGTCATTATTCATCTTTACTCTATTCTTTATTATGGTGCTGGCTTTATCACGATTCACATGTACTGGTCCCTTTTAATTTGGCTCATTAGTGCCAAGTGGATGCTACTGTGCATTCTAGGATAGCATTCAATGGTAAAATATTACAATACATTGGATTTTGGAGATGGATGCCTTAATAATCAGAAAGTCTCTGGACTAAAGATATGGAGACCATGGTAGTGAATGTGGTTTCTATATGCATGTTTTTTTGAAGCTGGGCTAGCTTTCTGTTGGCTGTTTCAAATGTAATTTATATATTTTTGGGCTTTTGGTTCTTCCTGGGTTGACAGGGGTTATCAAAGTCTTATCAGCTTAAGGGAGCAAGTTATTTTATATAATGGGGATAATTTAGAAAATGGGAAAAGAATACTCTTCTGAATATGCTGAGATGAAGTACAAGTTCTTAAAAAGAATATTGAAAAGATATTTAAGATGGCATTTATAGAATCCAATAGTATCACTCAGCATTTCAGATGATAATGTTGATGGATATATACATTACTTTTCACATGTATTCAATCTTGATTGCTTCCCTTCTGCGTTATTCTGCTATCTTGCACTAAAGAGTAAAATGTAATACTATTCCTTTTGGTAATAAAGAATGGAGAGAATTTTATTGGTGTAGTTTTGATCTTATTTTACTGATGTGTTAAAACTGAATTCTAAGTGTCATGGAGCCACAGGATGCTCCTTGAGCAATGTTTCAGGAACCCTTCTGTAAAGGGCTCAAGGAACATCTCTTACTACCTATATGTTATCTCATCCAATACAACACATTCTCATGTGTACATTACTGCAAGGTGAAATACTGTTTATCCTTGGATTCATGCATATTACTTATGTTCTGTAATCTTGTCATTGATGACTAAATCTAGCCAGTTAGAAATTCGATCTCATTTGCATCTACATATAATAAAACGAGTTATTTCAATTTTAAAGTGCATCCTATTTGATTTTGAAGTAACAACTGCAATGGCATATGATGCTCAGGAAATGATTGGCTTGTCATGGTAGCATTTTGAAGGTCTTGGCTTTTAGGCATGCCTGTACTTGTTCACCCCTCTTTGATGTATATTTGTGGCAATTATATTTTGGAAAAGCTAATATCATGTTTCATAGCCTTGTCCAGATTTCATCAGCTTCCTGAGTTTGATCAAGGAAAAAGAAGTTGCCGCAGGCGACTAGCTGGCCATAATGAACGTCGGAGAAAGCCCCCACCTAGCACCCTCTTAACCTCTCGTTATGCCAGACTTTCTTCATCTGCTTTTGGTTAGAATCCATCTGTAAAATATCAAATTCAAGTATCTCTACTTAATTTTCCCATAGGGAAGCATATATAGTTTCAGCTTGTGCCATTCCTGGCATATGCAAAGAAATTCACATGTTTGGCACTTTTATTGACAGATAATGGTGGTAGAGGTGGCAACTTTCTGATGGAACTGGCTTCATACCCAAAGCTTAGTCTCAGAAATTCATTTCCAACTCCTCGATCAGCTGAGCTAGTTCCTGGAAATCAAACCACAACACTTAACTGGCAGGGAAACTCAGATACACCATCTGACTTTTTCTTGCAAAGTTCAGTCAGTGGTGGGACAAGCTTCTCTGGTCCCGGACATCCTCCAGGGGAAAGTTACATTGGGGTCACCGACTCAAGCTGTGCTCTCTCTCTTCTGTCAAGTCAAACATGGGGTTCTAGAAACACAGCACCAAGTCTTGGGTTGAATAACATGATCAATTTCAATGGAACACCCATGACACAACTCGCTGTATCGTCTCACGGTGCTGCCATCCATCAACTTCCAAGTACCTCGTGGTGTTTCAAGGGCATTGATTCCGATCACTGTCCGAACGAAGTTGTCCCCGATCTAGGTCTGGGTCAAATCTCACAGCCTCTCAGCAGCCAAATTCCTAGTGAGCTGGATATGTCTCAACAAGGCAGGAGGCATTATATGGATCTAGAACAGTCCAGAGCCTATGAATCTCCTCATTGGTCGCTTTAAATGCACTTGTTTACTCTCAGGTTTGTAATAACATGTAGCTCAAGCCTCTGCCTACTGAAACTAATCTATTGTTTTTGTTTGTTTAAGTTCATAAACAAGGTGGGTGGCATTGCTTTATTTATGGAACTTTCATGCACAAAATGTACCATGTGAGAACGTTTGTTATTGTCTTTAGCATGCATGTATTTGGTGTCTTCTGCCACAAAGGTACCAACGTTTGTGGTTTTCTGCAAGTTATTTACACTTTATACTTGACTTTCTGTTAAACTAAGTGTGGCACACATTGCCTATCTAGTAGTATTTTGCAAAGCCTTTAAAAGTGTGAATGGTTCTGAGAACAAGATTGGGACCATGAAGGCTATGTTGGCCTGCACAAAATTCAGTTCTTTTTCCTACCCTACACAATCAGGGTCATCAAACAACTATAATAGAAGATACTGAATATCTAAATTGGTTCCTTAAAGAAAACACTAGGCTTTGATCCCTGAAATGAAAATCTAATAGAATGTCTAGCACTTATTTGGAAGCATTTTTCAAGAATTAAATTCAGTGTTTAGGAAATGTTTGGTATTCAGATTTTTTTTTCTTTGGTATTTTTTAAACATGAGATGTTTAGGAATAAGATTGTTATTAAAATGTATGACAAGTGTTCAATTATTCTTTAAAATTTTTATGAGAATATTATATTTAATTCGAGTTATTACAGCAAATTTTAGTAACTTTATAGTTAATTATCATGAGAATACTTTATTCCTGCCTTTATAGATAAAACATTTTTCTTTGTTCGCTGAGTTCAACATGAACATAAAACATTTATTTTTACCTATTACAAATTTATATTTATGAATAAAATTTCATGTTTTGAGAATTTCTTATCATCTCTTATTAAATGTGCGGGTGACTAGCTTGGTTAGTTGAAAGGGTGTTTGGGTTGTTGTGAGCTTTCTAATACAAATTTGATTTTAAATGAAATCACATTTAGCAAAATCAAATTTAGTGTATTAAACGGAAATTTAATTTTGTTTATGAATGAATTATTTTATGCAATTCATTAGGGATATTTTTGGTACTTCAGGAGTCCTTACTCTTTTCTTAAACTTTAATGTTGTGTTAAATTAATAAGTTTTTATACAAAAATAGAAAATTATTCTTAGAAAAATTAAAAAAATAAAAAACTGTTTATTTTATAAATTATTTAATTTTTTTATAGAAGCACAACACTAATTTTTTATTTTTTAAGAAAATTAAAAAACTCTTTTAAAAGGTTTTTTAAGAAAGGTAAAAAAATAGAAAAGACAGTAAGATAAATACTGTTGTAACTAAATTAAAATATGAAACAAATCTAACAAACTGTTATTAATTCAAAAAGTTATATTGTTATAAGTTTTTGAAAATTAGAAACACAGCAACTTGTATTGTTCATTTAAATTAGTATTATCATTCTTAAATATTGAATTGACTTTCTTGTAATCCTATTTAACAAAAGAAATAGTAAAGGGTTGTAGAAAGCTTATCTATATTATAAGTTAGTTATTAGTGGAAAGACTAACCCCACTATATCTATCAATTTACATTTTTATTTTTTTGTTAAATTTAAGATTTAATATTTCATATGATTTTTATGATGTGTCATTATAATATTTTTATTATTCTTTGTAACTATTTTGAAATATATTTAAACATAAATTTATTTGTTTTTATTATAATATTATTTTAAATGTGTCACAATTTTCATGTGATGCATATATTATACAATATTGTCATAAATAATATATATATAAGACATATCTCAATTAATTTGAATTAAAGAATGTTTAAAAGAAATTTAGGAAATTGAGTGTATTTGAACAACTTTTTTTTAGTTTTTTAGTTTTCCAAATTGAAAAACTGTTACATTATCTAAATGGGTTTTTAAAATTTTTCTGGTTATTCTAGGAAATAAAAGTTTTGGAAAATAAGCGAAAAACTTTTTTCAGAAAACTAGTATTTTTGTGTAACTATTTTTTAGTTTTCTGAAGCTAAAATTCAAAAAAAAAAGTTAATTTCAAGTGAATGGAATTATTTAAGAATACAAAAAACTAACTCCTCATCTAGAGGTACGAGAATTAATATTTGTATTTTTGTTTTTCCTTTCCATCAACTTTTAATACTCTTGATATGCTGCTAATGCACCAACTAAAACTAAAACAGAATCATTCAGTTTGGAGTGAAATAGGAAAATTCCAAATCCTACCATAGGTATGGAATTGAATTCCAAGCCATCATGATTCACGAGTCATCATTGTCACACTATTTATAAGTCGACCCAAAACGCAACCACACACTACTGCCCTTGTGCCATTATTAAAACACTATTGTTCCCCATCATCTATATCAAGATTGTGTCACCTTTTTTTTGGTTGAGAATTTTCAAAACTTGTATTTATTAACATTTTCTTAACATTGTCAGTTCATTAAAAAAAAAAAGGAAGCAAAACGATTAAACCAAACAGGCTTTGGTTATTGACTTTCTGGATGATTTTTTCTCGGTCTTCAGGATTGGTAGCTTGCTATTTGACACCTTACGAGTAATATTTTGAATAATATATTTTTTACAATTATTATTTTTGTTGATGCACATGCCTCCAAACAGCCCCAACAGAGTGGGAAATTATTAGTGTTTGGGTACCTCAAATAAAAGAACTTGACTTGTTTATCTTATGAATGATTTTATTTATCAAATTTATTTCAAACGATCTTTCTAAAATATTAGGAACTGCAATAATTCCCATTTTTTTTTGGTCAATGCAATAGTTCACATTAATCACACTATCATATCAGTCATGCACGGGTTGGGCCCAATTTTCATATAAGCCCAAAGATAATTAATCGAATTGGGCCGAATAGATCTATTGATAGGCCCAAAACATTTTCGCGCCAAAAGTAACGGACTCAGCTAGGTGGATCCCATTGGCGCATAGACGGTTGAAAACACCATTCTCACCGTCACAGCCTGATTCTTGTTTCTTCTTCATTTTTCCGTTTAAGTTTTCTCTTCACCATTCAGTTCGGTTACGCGAAAGATTTTTCTGATTCTTGGGAAAACGGTTTGCTACTTCCTCTATGCGCGTACTCTCAACTTCATTGTCTTCTCGTCGATTTTAATTTCTAAGAGTTTGGTCTTTACTCGTTCACGTAAAGGTAACTTTTAGATTTTTTATTTTTATAACTCTATTTCTACGACTGTATATCAAACAGACCCTTAGTGTACCAACTCCAATCATCGTATATCCTTTTCATAATTGATGAAACTAATAACCGTTACTTATATGCTCTCTGTCTACATGTAGAAAAATTCGAGGGTTGAACCTTGGTAATCTCGAAAGCATGCTCCATAATCTACGTAATTTGAAGCTACTGTGAGTGTTTGTATGACATTGGGCTCTTATGGGAAAAATTTAATGTCTCCAGATATGCTGCTTATTAACTTTCTAAGATTTTTGTAGCTCAGCTCTAATAACATTGTGGGTGAAATGTTATTCAATTTACCCCCTAATGTCAAATTTTTGTAAGTCATGTGACGTCCTTAGTTTATTTTACATTATTTTTAAGTGTTTAATTAAAATTCATAATGAAGTTTTCACAAAATAGTTAATTAAATAATTTAATAATTAGAAAATGATTGTTTTCTACAAAGGGCCCAAAATATAATTTACCATTTAAAATGCAAAATCCAAAAATCTGGAAACAGCGGCCTGACACTATGTGTCAGGCTGACGCCCAACGTCAGCATACTAGAAATTGCATCAGGTGCTATTATGCATTTTAGGCCAATCACTCAACTTTCGACCTACCCAATTGGCCTGTTTCAGGTCTGATTGCCACAAAACTTCACGGACCACTTATTTTCCTCATTCTGAAACTGTTGGTGTTGTTCATTTGCCAAAATTCCATCGTGTGCACAAGTTATGCGTGAAATGCAGTTTAATCCATTTATGTGTAAAAACCCTTGCACCAAAACACCTAAATGGACCTCGAATGATCCAAGGCCTATATGCATAACTTCGAAATGACCTAGGGATCCTATTGGTCCCATCTGGGAATCCCAAATCCAGCCGGATCATAAAGCCACCCATGCGGTTCCTAATTTTTACATGAGACATCTAATTCCCATTTAGGCAACAATTCATTTAATTCATCAATTCATTAACTAATTCTACAACCACATCACACATAATTTATAAACACCAACAAGACCTGCTCATACCAATGCTCAAACATAAATGGCTCCGTGCCATAAACTTCATAATGCACCACTTAGTAATCATAAGCAGAAAACCCTACAGATAAGTATCACACATCAAGGCATTAATTACATTATCATACTCATCATATTCCAATTATAAATTCACCCTCATGCAATTAATCATCAAGCAGTTTCACAGCACAATGCCTGCCAATTTCATGCAATCACACAATGGCTCTATGCCTTACATCTACTCATGCATAACAACAGGACCACACATACATAATCAATCAATTACTCAAGTAGCTCTGTGCTACTGAATACCATCACATCTATAAACATTAATTCGAATCGTACACCACAACCACAAAACAATGTAATTATACATTCCCATAAATCAATAAATAAATATATATAAACATATACATAACCCTTATTACACTAATTTCCTCTTTGCCCTGATCTCATTTAGCGCTTGCCTCCGCGGTGTGCATCCATAACCTGCTAACAGTCACTAAAACCACAATACAGGGGGTGAGTGACTGGAATTAAGAATTCATACAGAAATAAACATCAAAACTAGAAAAAGAGTAATCTAGCTACATTTCTATTTTAACAACAGTGTTTATTATTACATTCCAGTTACCATTATTACAACATCACCATTAGACTGAGTCATCTTAACCTTATTAGAATCACTAACTCAACTAAAACCAATCATCCATTTCATTTTACATAATACACCAGGTATACAATTATAAACATTGTCATATATTCCCTCCACTAGAAGCTTGTCAGGAGCCGTTCCTTTATCGTGCCAACGCACCGACAATCACTCCCCGCCCTCAACAGTGTCCAGGGTGTTACATTATTACTAATATGCATATAAACATGACTGACTCTCTGATAATATGACACTCTAGTATCCGGATACTAAAAGGATCGACCTTTAGCTGGGGGTCCGACTTGACACCTCGTGAACCTGACTTGGTTCACCGAGCCCGACTTGACTCCCCCTCAACCATTGGGTCATAGACCTCTAGGTAGCTCAACTAGGTCCGACTTGACCACAAAAGCCGAAAACGAGGGTAACATATACCGCAGTCATCCCACACCACATAATCATATATCAAATCACATCCAACATGACATATGTAACATCCCGATTTAGAAATTAGCTACCGAATGAGATTAAGCCATTAAACTAAAATAATAATTGCAAAGTGAGAAATTACTTGTTGATTATAATTAATATAATTAATTCAACTTAAGAACTGATTGATTATGCTGTGTGTGTATGGCACGTGTGGAAGCTGCTGCTTCACATTTTCCCACCCCACTTCCTTCGTTCTTCGGTGCATATATATTTGGGAGCCCACTACTGTTGTTCATTCTAATTCCTCTTCCTCTACTTCTCCTCTCTTTGTTCTCTTTTCTTCTTCTTCTTCGTTCTTCTTCTCCTCTGTTCTCTGTTTCTGTAAGCTCACGACGACGGTGTTGCAGAGGATTTGGAGTTTCCTTCGGTTGGTGAAGGACGATCGTCGAGATAGGAGAAGAACAGCTTCCTGTCCCCGAGCCGATCACAGAATACAACTGTGTTCGAGGGGGGGACTGAACAAGTGAGAGTACTGGACGGAGCAGACGGGGCAGAGGACCAACGTCAAAACAGGGGAACCTCTCGGAGTCTCTTAGTTGGTAGGGGGTATCTTATATCTTAAATGCATGGGTTATGGACGGGTTTCGGGTGTTAACGATTGTTGTTCTGTGTTCAGATTGGTGTGTTGTGTTCGCATGAAGAAAATGTGATACCCAGTTGCATGGTGATTAGGTGTTGAGTGATGCATGTCTGATTCTGTCCATGAAATACATGTTAATAGCCTTGTGAATATTGAATGGTTGCATGAAAAGAATGTGTTGAAGTGTTGTTGATGATTACCGTGTGACTTATGTAGCATGCAGGTTATTATGAGTTTAAATGTTGACTACATGTGAGAAAATGTTGACTTAGTGAGTCTGATAATGTATTATACCGATTGCATGTGATGCATGTATTGTTAAGTGAAAGGTTGCGTATATGAACTCTGTTTTGTGTGATTAATCCGTGTGTGGTGCATGGGATGCGTTAAATGCTGGGAGCATGTAGTGTAGGACACTACCATCGGTTATTAAAAGCGTGGGACGCTGTTAAATCCTTGAATGGGACTCAAGGTAGCCTATTAAGTGGGACTCAGGGCTGCCCGTGAACACCGCCGTTGGCGCTGAGAGCGTCGGTGTCATATGTGTAGGGAAACGGTTTGGTACCTGTAAAATGGCCAAGTCAGCTGGGAGCTGAACAAAAGGCTGGGAGCCTACGTTGCAACGAACAAAAACCGATTACACACGAATGCGGATCTGAGTGAATTAATCTGTGTACATGTACAATTGATGTTAATTGAAATCTGATTGTATGAGTATATGTTAATATGATTGAAATGATATGTACATATAGCCGAGAGATAACTGGTGGATTCTGATCGGAAAATGTCTTTTGTGTGCTCTGATTAATTGGTATTGTGTATGTTTTGATGATTGCTGTGTATATTTATATTGTTGCATAGCTGAGGAATAATCCGAGTCAGTATCTATCATTTAATATCTAAGATACTCACCCCCTACTGTGGCTATATTTCAGTGAATGTCTCTCGGAATGATGAATGATGGAGGAGCTGCATACCGAGTGAAGTGCTGGTGCACTATAGGAATATATGTGTATATGTATATACTGTAGATACGGTTTTGTCATAGCCTTGGCCGGCTCTCATTTTGGTTCTTGTCTAACTATATCAGAATTAAATCCTCTCGGGTTGAGAGTATGACAATGTGCATGTAAATATTTATATATATATATATATGCATCCTAATGTGTGTTCATTCTGTGCTGCGTGTGAATGTCCGAGTGGAATATATATATTTATACTTATTCGAGCGTGTGAGGTTGTATGGTTTCATGTAAATTGAGCTAAGTTATTGTTGTGGGAGACGAGGCAGTGACCTTATTCCGAGTGAGGAAAGGTTTAACCGATTCTGAGTGAAATAGGTTCATTAAGACTATCCCTGAGAGGAAATTTAACGAATGAGAAACCCCTTCTTATAATTAGCCTACGGTGGTATGGGGTTTAGATGTTCCGAGTGAATGAGGTCGTATAATCCCGAGTGAGAACATGCCGAGTGAAAAGTACTTATGGATTCCGAGCGGAATGGCTATGGGAATCACTTCTCGAGTGGTCAACATCTGTGATCCGGATGAATGAAGTTAAAGAGTGTGATGTAAAAGAAGCTTGTACGTGTAAGGGTTAACCCGAATGAATCGTGAGTAAAGACCTTTCCGAGTGAATTTAGACTCTGAATCCGAGTGAGGGATACCGAGTGGAGTTACTCGCCTCAGCGACTAAGGGTTCGCTCCAGCGAGTGTGAGTGAAATAAAGGTCTCTGATTAGTTTCGCTTAAGCTATGCGTGCTTCGCCCAAGCGTGTTGGGTTGTCTCGCTCAAGCGATGTGAAACCTCGCCTGAGCGAGTGTTGCATGTTGGGTTTTACTCAAGCTTGTATCTTCCGCTGTTTGCCGTGCGATCGGTCTTACTTTCCTTTCCTTCTTTGTTCTGATCCTACTCTCCTCAACCCTCCATTGCTTGTCCTGTCCATGAACACCCTTCGATCTTTGAAAAAAAAATTTTTTTCCCTGGTCTCGGTTTATTCTCAAATTAAACTTAGGATGTTTCAACATAACATCATCAATCTCACATATAAATGTCAGAAACTGACATACAATCATCTCACAGGGCGGCCACATAGACCCGGCCCTTCCACGCCATGTTATAATAATTCTATAATCATCATTTCATCAAATTATACATAATTAAAATCACATACACTAGTAGATATTATCTCAACAATATTCAGCTAGAGTTATCAATCTCAATTATCGAATATACCACATAAGCATTTCCAGTTGTCCACATCGTTCTACCAACACAATCATCATACCACATCATACATACATATATCACATCGTCAAGGCACTATATCATTACAAACGTTAATCTATCAGTGAAAGCAATATCATCACCAATGTTACACCATTGGAATCATTAATTTATATAAGTTCTAATCATACAGATCAGCTCACACATACATATACATATATCATTGTATCCATCATCATTTTTGTTTTAACATTAGCTTGTGATCTTTATTCATAACTCGCAATTATACTACCTTATCATAAACTCTTTCCACATTAATTTCTTACTAAAGCCATCCTTTAAAATTTATAACGTTACATTCTCTCACATAGTCTTTCATCATACTAATGTCATTTGCATACGTATTATCAATTACAATAAATCTTACTTCTCATTATGGATTTCACGCTCTCCTACCTCTCATTTGTATATTTCCATGAATGTACATCGGTCACCTATCTCACATTTCGTTTTGTGGTTTACCATATATGTGTTCCGCCCTTCATCATATTATTTCATAAAGTCTACTTATTCTATATAAGTTATGTGATAATTTTCATGATCAACACCTACCAACATATTCAGTTACTTATTTACTTATTCACTTAGTCCCTATCTACCATCTTCAAGATCTCTAATTTATCATCACCTCTTTATTTTTCAAATCTCTCCTCATCATAATGCTATTATATCGTTTAATCAGTTACCAATTTATTAGTTATCCTACCTTCTTTACTTTAATAACTTCCTACACTCCCATTCAACATATTAAATTATCTGAATTAATTTAGGATAATTAAAAACGGCTATAATTTACCCTTTTTTTCATATACGCCAATTGCGTAATTATTTTTCTCTATTAATCTTAACCCAGCACCCTCTTTACCTTGATTCCAAGCTTTCCAAGGCATCCAATAAATTATTGGGTTCCTCCAAAGTCCATCCAAACTCTAAGATTAAATTTAAAGAGGCTCCAATAAATATTATAACTACCAAACCCATAACCCATAACCTTAAAATAATCCCAAATCTGAATCTTAGGTCACCGAAGCTTACCATTTCTATTTATGATCTTTGTTTCCAGAACCCATGACGTTGAAAAAGCTTTCGATCCTTGCCTCAAAATATATTTCAAATACCCATCGCCCCAAGGTCCTTATTTAAGCTTCAAGCATCTGTTTAATTCAAGAATTAAACTCCCATTATGTATGCTAGTTTCAGGTAGAGAGAGAAAGTGAGAATAAGAAGAAAGAAACTATGAAATTGAGGGTTCCCATGAGCTTACCTCACTTCCTCCAAGGTGTAGAACATGATTATTATTGAAAATTCACAAGGATCACCTCCAATCAAGCTTCTAAGGTTCAGAAGAGAAAATAGGAGAAGAAGAAGAAGTTTTGGGGTTGCATGCATTCTGTTTCTGTTTCTCAGCTTTTAATTTTGATTCGTGATGCTAACGCTATGCGTCAGCATGGCGCTACACGTTAGGTCACTTAAGTTGCCCTGACACTACGCGCCACAACCACGCTACACGTCAAGCTCTGATCCTCTATTTTCTTTAATAATTCATCTTAAATTAAGTATTCACCTCAAAGTCTTTGTTTCCCATAATTTAAACTTAACTAGATACTTATTTCACTTTCCCAAATATTAATTTACCTGAGATGTTATAAGCCAGCTACTCAGTCTCATCTTGATTCTAATTCCTTGCTCATTGCCTGTATAGAAAAAGAAGTGTGTTTTTCTCTTGATTCGGTATTGCCAGAAATAAAGGTTGCAATCTTGCAACTATTTGAGCCAAAATAGCCCAGACTCATTAGCAACAGTAAAAACCTATGCTAGTTACATTACAAGTAAAATGGAATTTGGTTCATTGTAGTTTAGTCCTTGATTTAAGTTGTGTTTAATTCAGTCTTCAAATTATTTAAAATTGTTTCATGTTACTCGGGATAAGAGTTTGAATAGTTTAAAGACTGAATCTTACAAAATTTAAATCAAGGACTAAATTGTGAGCAAGTATATTCCTAGGGACCAGGACGACAGTTTACTTATAACATTATCGTTGTTTTAGACCAAGCTTGATAAAGATGATAGTACAAACAAACGTTTTTATCCAGAAAATTAATAGAAAGTTTATTTCTTGATGTTTTCTTATCCCTTAAGCATGATATAGTGATTGAGCTTTTGAACCTTTTTAAAGGCTGTGAAATGTGTGCCTTTTTCTTTGGAGCCTGGCTTTGCTTTTGGATGTATGTAAAATCAATAAGTGATTCAATAAAGTACAAAATTTTTAGGGACTTCAAAGTTGGAGCCTCATGATTTGAGACCGTTAACATTATGGTGGTTTAAACGGGCAAAGTGTGCTTTAAACCACCATAAAAAATAAATGTGTTAAAAGAAAATAAATATTGAAGACTAATTTATGAGCCTAGTTATATATAGACCCAAATGTAATGTTTTTTAATATAAAGACTAATTCCTAAATGAGGGTTAGGTATAAGGACTTAATTACTAATTTAATTTACTTTTAATGAATCCTATGGTGTTTTTTCACTTACGGTTGCCAAGTTGAACTCAAAGGTTGATTAAGTTTTTTCAAGTAGAGAAAATGATATGGAAACAAAATAATTTTTAGCAACTTCTTAGATTTGCTTAGCTGGAGATGCCCTTAGAACCTCTGAATAGGAAATGGAACCTACTAAATAGGGAGTAGGAGTCAAATGCGATTCACCCTAATAATAAAACGTTTGCTAAAAGAAGTGTGGTGTTAACACTTAGCACTACTCTTTGTTTGAGTTTCAGTGAATGGAACCTCACAAAGGATAACTGCCTTTCTTTAGGGACCTTTCATACAATAATTTCTCGGGAGATCTACCATGTTCATTTGGTTCCTTAAGAAACCTTGCTAGATTGTAAGTTTTTCCATTTTGATGTTTTATCTATTTTCTAAAATTGCTTTCATTTCATCACATACTTTAAGGTAGAACCTTTCTTCGTTAGGGTCTGTTTGTTTGATCTGTAGAGTTGTGCTTATTTGCAGGTTCCTACAGAAAAACAGATTCACTGGATCAGTCATTTACCTGGCTGAACTTCCTCTAATAGATTTATAAGGTTATAATTAACATTTTCCCAATGTCTATTTACAGTTCTAATACTTGCTCATCTGTTGATGTTGCAAGGAACATTCAAGATAATCAGTTTAGTGGCATTCTTCCACATAAATTTCAATCCATACCGAATTTATGGTTAGTGAAAACTATTATAAGTTTTGTTCAGTTGTAGTTTCTTTCATCAAATGAAATAGTGAACACATCAGATCAAACTACCTCTATACTTTCAATTAGGACTGGAAGGAATCAATTCAGTACAGTGGGCAACTATCCTCCCTGGACTTCTCCTCTAGACATGGTATCAGTTGAGTTGAACACTAACAGCCTATAAATAACTTAAGAAAATGCAATAAAGAATTATGCCCCTCCCAAAGTAAGTGATCCTCCTCCTAGAAAAAAAGACTCTCCTTCTGGAGTAAGTGACACTTCACCTAGAAAAAACTAATGCTCTTCCCAGAGTAAGTGATGATGCTCTTCCTCCTAAAATAAGTAATGCTCCTCCTCTTAGAATAAGTGATACTCCTCCTAGAGTAAATAATACTCTTCCTGGGATAAGTGATGCTCATTCTGGAATAAGTAAGCACAAGAGGAAACATATAGGTCCTGGGGGAATAACATTTATGGTTGGTGCAAGAACACTAATTGCCTCAGGTGTGGCGCTCTTTGTTACTATCCGTTTGAGTAAACTGCCAGAATATAGCTTAAACTTGAACAACTTGGAAAGAAATCGTGGGTTTTTGAATTCTCATACGACCAGTGTAACCATAGGTGAGTCAGATAGAAGAAATGGACATGGACTATGAGGCTCTCTTTATCCCGTAGGACATGGTTGGAAATTGAGGGGACCTTAAATTCTAGAATAAACAATACAATAAATTTGGTTGTATTAATTGAAAATTCATGACTTGTATGTAATAAATAGATACCTTTTTGGGCTAGTCTAGTATGACATTCCATTAAGTATTTTTTGTGATTCTATCATTAATCATACATATTTTTTCCCTTTTGCTAATAAAGGTCTTTTCTACTACACTAAATAAGAGCACTCATGATGTAGGAAAGAGGATCTAGTTCTCCTTCTTCTTTCTCTTTTGATGTGTTTCTCTTTTTTTTCAAGGATGACAAACGGAAGTAATGTGGAAACAATGAAAATAAGGATAAGGGTTTGGGGAAAAATAAACGAAAGTGGGAAAGAATAGAAAAGGTTATGGAAGGTGGAAGACAAAACTAGGATTATGTAAGAAAAGAAAGAGGGAGGCACTACCTAGAGAGGATAAGCCGTAATGTCGCCACCTAGGGAAAGAAACCCTAGGATAAGAGCTTACCAAGGTTTAAAAAACCCTAGCTAAAATGAAGGAGGGAAGCTCAACTCACTTCACAAATACTCAAATGTATTCTCTAATTTAAGGTGTAAGTTTTACAAAGAAGAACATGCCTATATATAGGCTAAGGAGGGGTGTACACCTCATAAATAAAGCTTCAAAGTAGCTAACAATGAATCTTTTGAAACCAACCTGATAACCAAGTCTAAAGTTGGGATAAAAATCTTTCCTGATTGCATAATCTGGACAAAGATCATTGGATTAGACTTTCCTGAAAAAGATATACTGATAAGAAGAGATATCCTGATAAAAAATCAGAAACTACATATCCTAGCAAACAGAGTAACACATAAGAGAAACGTCAAGCCTTTTTGCTCAATTCTAAAACTTTTCTCTTTAGCAAAAGCTTCTCCTGAGTTTATAGAAGTAAAGGATTAACTGATAAAACTATAGGCTGAAAGCCATGACCTTTTCCAATATCCAAAGCGATTATGGAAAAGAAAAGAGTTCTATGTAAATCTAACCTTCAAATTAAATGAAGACATCAATCCTACCAAAGCAACTCATCTTGGAATGTCTCCTTCAGAACTCAAAATGGCACAAGTAGAATGTCAACAACTGATGAAGCAAGGATTAATAAAACTCATGAAATTTGAGTGGGCATGCACAACATTTTATGTGAACAAGAGATCAGAACAAGTCAGAGCAAAGAAAAGAATTATTGTTGATTACAGGCCTTTAAACCTGCTCCTTAAAGATGACAAGATTCTTATTCCAAAAATCAGTTCACTATACACTTATATAAAAAATGCCTTCATCTTCTCAAAGTTTGATTTAAAATCGGGCTTTTGGCAATTAGGCCTTGATCCAGAAGACCACCCAAAAATAACATTTTGTATTCTAAATGGGCATTATTAATGGACTATCTTTCCTTTTGGACTTAAAGTAGCTCCTTCACTATTTCAAAAAGCCATGGTTCGGGTTTTTGAGCCTATCCTTCATAGTGCTCTCATCTACATTGACGACATCCTCCTATTCTCTCTTGGTAAAGCTAGCCATAATCAACTTCTACAACAATTTTATTCCATCTGTAACAACAATAGAGTTATGCTATCTGTAAGAAAGTCTAAAATTGGAACAAAGGAAGTCAACTTTCTGGGAATGAGATTTACCCAAGGAAAATATCTTCCTCAGCCTCATCTTGTAGAAGATCTCCCAAAATTTTCTGATCAAAATCTCTCCACAAAACAGATTCAACAATTCTTAGGAATTCTAAACTATGTTCGAGATTTCATTCCTCAAATCTCTCATTATACTTTTAAGCTCTCAAAAATACCTAGGAAAAATACACCACCATAAGGAAAAGAACAGACTGAGGCTGTAATAACTTTTGAAGCATGAAGCAAAATATCCTCCTCCATTAAAGATTCCCAGTGAAGGAAAAAAATAATAGAAATAGATGCAAATGATCACCATTGGGGGTCGTTCTACTAAAAGAATTTGCAGGACAATAACTTTACTATCGACATGTCAGTGGATAATTTAAAAATGAGAAAAAGAGAGAAAGATAAACAAAAGCCTTTATGAAAGGATAGACAAAATTGAGATGATTACATGAATAGGAGAAGGTTTCCTTATATAGGCTAAGAAATACCCTCCTCCCTACAAAACTTTCAAAGTGAGATTTCCCATAAATAACTAAAACTACACATTCTCAAGGTGAAGTAGGTGACATTAATAAGGTGCTAGAAATTTGAGGTTGATTAGAGTTTCTACACTTTTCTCTTGTAAATGAGGTACATTGTTTTTTATCCATTTGTGTAGAGATATTACATCTATGGGAAGTGAAAACTTACCCGAAATAACAAGATATTATTTTTTGGTTATCAAAATAATAGCAAATCATTTACAATTGATTGAGAATTTGTTTTTGCTAATTACTGGCTTTTTGTTGATTTCTCGTGATCGGGAAAATTTTTCTTTCATTGCTATTTAGTGACCATGTTGTGTATATATTACTCTGTTTGCTCTTGTGTATTCTTCAAATTAATAATAATGAAATCATTCATTTCATTTCCTTTACTTCTACTCTAATTTTTGTTTAGTGTCTTCCTTTCGTCCAACATTAAGATGAATCGATGAAAGTTCTATATATCGTATTTCACCTCTCCCATTGCCCTAATCTTGGTTAAAAATAGCTTAAAAATATATTTTTGTCCCTCCATTATTCACAATTGAATTTAGTTTTAATCTTTTAAAAGTTTATATCAATTATAATCTATATAACTTTTAAAAAGGTTCTGCTTAATAATATTGCACACATTTAAGATGTTATGCATGCATGTCATGTGAATGCATTATAAACAATTGAATAAGCAAAATAATGAGTTTTATGAATACGAGTTACCTCTTGGTTAAAAATGAACTTGAGCAAGGAGACAATATTTACCCATTGCTCACAGCTTCAAGACTCCATTGCTAACCTTCGCAATCCCAACCTTAGGGATTTAGAACTCCATTGACTTCGGTTCCATCGAAGGATTGTGGAACGTCATGGAGGAGAGGATTTAGAGAGAGAAAAATGTGTAGTGAGATGTTGGAAGTGTTTAATGAATATTGTTCTCTGTTCTGTTATGTCGTATCTGTGTATGCGTGTGTTTTTCTTACAGAATATGTACAACCTATATATATGTTTCTACCTAACTAACTAACTTAACTGATAACTTTTAAAACTTAAGTTAACGTCTAAACTAACTAATTACATAGCTTACAGAATAATTAACTAATTACAGCTCTTAACAGGATCCAGCTCAGCCTTAGCTAATTTACAGCACAGCACCAGCTAAGTAACAGCTCACTACTTAAGTTACTAAGGGTGCATCAGTAGAGGAGAAGGCAATGGAAGTGGAAACAGTACTGCGCCGAGTATGTTGTTGGAGGAAAGGAATAGTGTTTCCTCTACGCTTTAGCAACTGGGTTCTCGCTTGAACGGGTTAAACTCTCGCTTGAGCGAGCTCGGGATTGCACTGCAGTGTTTCTTTCTCGCTTAAGCGTTATGGCGAAGCTTGGGCGAATGAATGATGTTTTGAGGTCACGCTTGAGCGTAGGCTTGCTTTGCTTGAGCGAACTTTGACCCTCGCCCGAGCGAATTTAACTATCGCTTAAGTGAATTATCTTTTCAATCAGCATTTCTGAAATGGACGCTCGGGTTCTTCCTTTTTATTTTCAATCAGTTCCTTGTTCTCTTTTGGAGTCGGTACCTTGGAAGTCTTTGCAGTCAGCTTTTCGTTAATTCTTTTCGGTCAACCCTTTGAAGTCTCGCCCAGTCGGTCTTGTGGACTTCTTTCAGTCGGATTTACGAATTCTCACTCGGATTTGTAAATTCTCGCTCGGCTTTAGGTAATTCTTCACTCGGATTTGTACTTTTCTCTCGAGTACGTCCTGTTCCTGCACCAAAAATCAACTAATTGCCTAGCATTTATATGCTGGCTACTTATTAAATTTATAAATAGTAATAAACTCTTAATTTATTAATGTTTTTAACCATTCTCTTCTATAAATAAAACACTTTTGCAATATTTATATAATTTATAAATTATTATCAATTAATTGAATAATAAGGCTAAACTAACCACTTACACAATGAATTAATTCTAAAATTGAACAGAATAATTAAGTCTTTTCAAGACTTATCACATGTCATGTGAATGCATTATAAACAATTGAATAAGCAAAATAATGAGTTTTATGAATACGAGTTACCTCTTGGTTAAAAATGAACTTGAGCAAGGAGACAATATTTACCCTTCAAAATTTTTTAAGGACTTCCAAGTGGAATACGTAACACCCTCGGCTAACTAGAATAATCTCTTCCACAAGACTATTCCACTTAGCGGAGAGGTTACGAGTTTTAGAAAAGTGTGGAAATTTTATTTTTGTACAATATAAATATGTTGGAATAGATACATCACATATAACATGGTTGTATACAGTACATGGTCATAATAGTAACTGTACATACTAAAAATTAGGGGCACGCAGGCTCCAATTCAAAATACATAAAACAAATAAAAGAAAATCCTAGCTACTCTACTCGTTATCTCCTAGGGAGTCATCATCAGTCTAGGGGGACTCTAGAACAACTGTACTAGTAGACGGCTACATCTGAGGTGGCTGTGCAAAAAACTTTGATGGAGCCGTACTGGTCAAAGGCTAGTTCCAAGTAGGCTTGATGAACTGATGGATACGACTGAGGTAAACCTTATAGGCCTCAGATAGGAGAGCTCTAGCATCTATAGACATCACCGAATAATCTTCTGTCTCACCATACAAATAACTCCTGAAAATATGATGAAGGTATACTTGAGAACGGTCCCACTAACATCGTGCTAAAAATTGCTCCATAGGTGACAATACCAAGCCCTCCTGATGGACATGTACCCCTATTACCTCCTTGGGGATATAGGCTGGTATTGGCTCTGCGGGAGGTATCTACTCTGGTAATGCTGGAAGAATGGTTGGGTCCTCTACCATTAGATCCATGGGTTCCTCATCTGGATCTTCCTCGAAGTCATTATCCTCTTTGAGGGAAAGCAGAATATATTCTGGCGTAGGTGATCTCAGGAACGAATGACACATACCCTAAGGAAAGGGATCTGGGAACTCGTGGAGGCTCTGGCAATGGGTGGAATCCTAAAGGATCTATTGCAATGGTTGCCTCTCTGCCGGCCAACTTCTCAAGCTCCTCAGCGCTAAGTGGTAGTAGAGGGTCCCCGTAACAACGAGCAGTACTCTCTATCACTCCTACATCTCTATCATATAGCTACTCAACCTCTAGTGGCTATTGTTGGGGCTGATCCTTAGGAATGTTCTCTAAGATCTCTGGTATCACCGGTAAACTGCTGGGACCTGGCTGACTCTCATTGTGAAGTACGCTACGGTCTCGACGAGTACGAGAAAGTGGTCTGATAGGAGGTCTGGAAAAACACTGTAAGGGTGACCCTCGTCTTCCATAACATTCGGAGAGTTATCATCTCTGACATCCCTCCCACACAATTCAAACTAAATCTAATACTATTTCTATCTTTCATAAGTGAGGTTCCTAATTAATCCATTATATGTTATCTATCATCATTTAGCCTTTCCCAGTCATCCCTGATCATATAACTTTCCTCTTTTTTCCTTTTTCTCTTTCTTTCTCTCTGTCTCTCTCCTGCCACTAACTATTCCACTAGATGAATTTATTATCATTAATATATTAATCCACAATCATAATTAGATACAAACTAAATCAATGATGTGCAGTGCAATGCAAGGGTTCCATTCCATTAAGTTAATCTTTTCATTAGCCATTATGATGCATGTGGGCCTAATCTCATTATCATAACGTATTAGAATCAATCCTGATCAAGATGTTCCTGGACATAATATTTCCTTACAGAGCAGCCGGAGTTCACCAAGTCCCCTACATCACATCACAATACAGGGTATACATGGACTCGCAAGTTCTAATCATCATCAACCCATATCATCATATCATAATAGGACTTGGCTCTTCCACTAAAGTACATTAGGATTGTATGGTTTTGCCCGACATCAGGGAGCTATTGCTGAGCCATCTGGGGGTCCCTTCCCAGTGTACTCCCAAGATCCAACATGGGGATCGAGCCCTCTTGTCCTCCAACGTTCCCCCCACTGTGTGTTCTCGTTTATATGAGATCATATGCATATGATGAATGAATCATACACTTTCTTTTTCTTACTCATCATACTCATCATCGGTTAAGTCCTCTCAATGGTTCATTTTCATTCTTAACACCGAGTACATCTCTTCCACTATTAATCATTAGTAGGGGTTTACTCCAAGTTATTTAGGGTATCGGTTTAATATTATAGGGTAGATTCATTAAAAGGTATGGGTACTCTGGTCATATAGGTGTATATTGGACTCCTATTGGTTGTAATCTATCAGTCTTATTTATTTGCGTATAGTCCTTTAATTAATCATTATTATTACCTCCTGTCATTTATTTGGAATATTTATCATCTGGCAATTAAGAATGAAAATGGTCGAGCGTCAACATTCAACATTCATCGGGGTATTATCCAGCATTTCAACACAACAATATCTCTTCAATTTCAATCACATGGCTCTATATCCATATTATATCAGGGCCTCTACCGTGACTCGTTTCCTCTTCATTATTTCATTATTGATAAATTATCAATGCATCACAACATAATTCGTTCATTCCATCACATGTTTCTTTAGGCTCATAAGTATGTAGAGGCATATAGTCTAATTATAACATGACTACCAAGAAGTGGATTCACATCATTTAGTCAATCACACATAAATAATCAATCACGCAGGATCATCCAAGCATTATACCTACCGAGTATATTCTTAGGTTTTATCTTATGCTTTAGTGGTTAATTAAATAATTTATACTAAGGGAAATATGTATATTAATCGTGTAAGTGTATAAGGTTATTATTTCCTTTGAAAGTATTGTTTACCTGATAATCCTTATTAGATTTTTGTAAGCATACCTATCTCCTCAAAATATATTTTAACTACTAGTTACTAGAAAGTATTTATTGATTAAATATTTGTTACTAATAACTCTCTCTCTCTCTATATATATATACTGTATATATATATATATATATATATATCTATTTTCTTTTCCTAAAGCTGAATATTAGTTACTAAAACTCGATTTTAGTGAAATTAACTTAGTTACTCATAAAATAGCAAACTTGTATTCTTACTCCTATTTCCTTTAAAACTAGATTAAAATTTCTCTTTTTATGTTTAATAGGTGAAAACTTATTTTTAACTAGTTAAATTTCTAATTTATATTTATCATTCATTTTGCCTCGTTATTAGCATGTGTTATGATTACTTTTAACTATAACTATCACTATTATTGGTTAAGTGTTATTAGTTGTTCCTAGGTTTATTTATTTATTTAACATGTATTTCTATGTTACTAAAATATCATTATTCCCGATATAAGCCCAATTTCTCATTTAATTCATTGGTACTTAGTTATTACTCCAAAAATTTATTTTATAGCCTAAAATATCTAGATTATATATTTTTACTTATAAAACACTTTAAATTCTTAAAATCATTGTTTCTTTAAATTTCACCTTGTCACTAATGCCTATTATTTTCCTAATTATTTCTTATTTCCTATTTCCTATTTTCTCTATTAAAACCATTTAAATTTATAAAACTTGTACAATAATTTCTTTAACTCATCAGCTTCGCAAATTTAAAATAAACTTGAAATAAAACGTGATCGGGCGTGAATTGGTGAAATTTCTTGAAATCATTGTTTCTTTAAATTCCACCATGTCACTAATGCCTATTATTTTCCCAATTGATTCTTATTTCCTATTTTCTCTATTAAAACCATTTAAATTTATAAAACTTGTAAAATAATTTCTTTAACTCATCAGCTTTGCAAATTTAAAATAAACTTAAAATAAAACGTGATCGGGCGTGAATTGGTGAAATTTCTTGAAACGTGTGATTTTTCATAGACGCTTTTGGAACTTTGGCCGGATAACTTACTCAAAACAACAAAGCTTACCGGAAAAATTACAAACATGCAAATAAAATAATAATTAATTATAAACCAAATTTAAAATACCACAAACTTGCAATAAATTCCGGTAACTACTGAATCTTCACAACGGGGTCCCAAACTCCAATAACAATTAGACAAGTCCATGTTTTTCAATGCACACTTCATGATAAATTATAAATATATATACATATACTCAAAAATAATTATAAAATCATTAGTGATAACAAAAAATGGCATAACTTTTGATCGGACCATTGGATCACGATGAAACTCGAAAGGGTTATCCTCGGAAACCATAAAAACTATACAGGACTAAGTGGGAGACTTCCCTTACCTCATCCTAGCTCACGAGTTTGGGAGAAAAACAAGGGGTCGGCCGCTGAATTTCTACCGATCTCTTAAAACCTTCCGCCGATCATCCTGGGTACCTATGATACGCCATATGCAACCAAAATCAAACAAAAGGGGCATAGTTTTGAGTTCCAAAGTAGAGAAGAACAACCAAGATACTACATGCATAATGTTGATTTTTCAAAGAGAAAAGAGATAGATGAAGATTCAAGAGGAAATTACAAAAATCCTTACCTTGGTTGCTAAAAGATGGTCACGACTTTGAAAGGAGATATCATGGTGGAATGTGGCTAGAATAGTGGCCTCTAGATGAGGAATTAAAGCTAAAATTAGAGTTGGAGCAAGAGGGGTGTTGTGGGTTTAATGGGAAAATAGAGGAAGAAGAAGTTAAAGTTTATGGGTGGTGGTGGTCTTGGATGATAGTCGTGAAGAGGGAGAGGATTATGGTGGTTTTATGGTGGTGTAAGGGTGGCTAGATGAAGGGTTTAGAGCTACTGTAAATGAAGAAAATTGAAGAGAGGAGAGGAGGTCGTGGTTTGTAGAGAGAGAGAGACTAAGTGGGATTAGTAAAGTGAGGTAGAAATTAATGTTAGGTGAATATGGTAGGAGGTATAAAAGGGAGAAGTGGGTGGGCTGAAGCAAGTAAGAGGTGACACTTAGCCTCTAAGGTGCCAGACGGTGGTCGTGGTGTCGGAAACCGATGGCCAGAAAGTTAAGTTATCGCGTAAGAAATTAAAGATGTTCAGGATTTTTAGGAACTAAAAACTAAGGCGGTTATAAATAAATATACAACAATTCGTGGAGTGGGATTTAGGAAAAATGTTTAACATGAAGCTTGTAGGTCTTGATTTCCTCTTTGATTTGATATATCATAAGTGAAAATCCAATGTTGGTAGTCCGAGTTATGCCCGAATTAAGGTAAAGCACTCTCGGAGCTCTCAAATTATTAAGGGATGAAAAGATAAATTTGTTTAGGCCAGGGCTTTAGGAATTGGGTTTTCAAGCTTTCATGAAAATTGAAGGGTTTTTTGATAAAAAATCTTAGAAAAAGAACAAAGTGGGTTCGGTGTCGTATAGGAGAGATATACGTGTTTTTGTAAAACTGCACCATGTTGTTGCAGGTCAGGATTAGACCTAGAAAGATTGTAAAAACCATACCAATTAGGGAAGATCCAGCCTTCTGGGTCTTCATGAAAATCATAGAGAATTTTGTTACCAAAATTATGGGACTAGAATCACATGAATCAGACATTGTATAAGAGAGTTATGATTTTTTTAGTGAAGCATGCGCAGATTGAATGAATTAAATAACGGGATTTCAGAGTTCAAATGTTTGGTTCTCAGTTTAGGGAATGACAAAGTGTGAATCAGAGTTTAAGTCTAGAAATAGAGGTTGTAGAATTTTTCATAACAAAGATACCAGGACCAAAATCACTTGATTCTAGCTTCGTATGAGAAAGTTAGGCCTAAAACACTGAAGGTGTTTAGGTCGGGTTCGAGGGTTCCGATTGAATTAACTGTTTTCTTGAAAAATGAGGTTGATAGGGCCTGAATTAGGATTAGGTCCCTTTAGGAGAAATTTTGAAAACATCAAAATGGTTCTTTAGGAATTGACTGTGCTGCAATCAAATATCCCAAAGTATATGCATAATCAAACGTAGAGGGTACCTAAGGTACAGGTCGAGCCTGCTAGACCGAACCTGTTATCCTCGATTTACCATAGGAGGGTCCTAATAGGACTAGTTTCCCTATTGAATCACTAGTCTCAGGCTGAATCTTCGAAATCTATTTGTTTACTGGGTCCCACAGTTAAAATCTAACAACCTGATAATATTTTATTATAAAATATAATTATCAATTAATCAATGAATTAAAGAAGTAATTATTAATCAAATAAAATGATGTATCAAAACAACCCTGTTGCATATGTATATACCTAGATCAACTATATACATGTATTTACAATATCCAAAATGAGCCAACCAAGGCTATGACTTCACCAAGCTTCTCAAGCTTTCACCAATCCGCTTCGCGATCTAAATCCACTACATGATAAAAATTGGGGCAGGGGTGAACATATATATATATATATATATATATATATTAAATGACAAATACAGAACCGGATTCACTATGACTCAACATATTTAGTCAATCTAATTCATCACAACATTCATATAACCCATGATACATCGCATTCATCATTACATCATTATTTTCATTTAATGTAACTCATGAATACATAATTATATCACCATAATTACCATCAATACAATATTAAACATCATCAATGACCGTCTCACAACTTCTTATCATCATAATGGCTGCCCCCACGACTTATTAATGTCATAGTGGTTGCCTCACAGCTATAATGTAGTGCATGCGGATCCGACTCTAATGATGGGAATACATCAATATATAACATTATATCTCAGCTCCTAGCTGACTCAACCATTTTATAAGTACCAAATTGCTTGTCCACTCTTGCAACATAATCACTCCCAGCGACAACGGTAGTGTTGTGGCTAGCCTTGAGTCCCCCTCAAAGGCATTTGTGGAATCCGAAGAAACCACCATAAGGTTTGTGTCTACCCAAAGGCAGCCCTCCCATCTGGGCCAGCATCACAAGCCCCCTGCAGTCCTGTATGCTTTCATATGTAAATGTTATGCACAAACATTAATTATAATCTATTCTCATCATGAATTAAGCTATCCCAAGTTTCTCAACATCATCAATACATATTATATACCATAATTTATCAATTCAATCAATGCATAACAAGCATTCCTAATCATTTATCGTCATCAACATATCCTATTCATTAATAACCACATATAAACAAAAATCACCATCAAATCATAATCATACATCCATATCATAAAATCAATCATCACATTCTCAAATCGAATACAATAAGGGATAGTTACAAAATCTACTCATACTATTAGTAAGCACAATCATAAACATTAGTTCAATTAAATATCAAACTATTTCATAATCTGTTCTTAACCCATACATTTAAGATACATAATACTCCCCCTACCTAGAATCTTTGATTCCAATGCTCTCAATCACGTCCCAGCTCAACTCTGGCAACAAACCTACATCACAACAATTGTCAAAACTCTAGATTACTTAATCAATCATTAAACTTTTAGGACCTAACTATTTTCTAACTAATCGGCAACCTAGAACATCATAAATACTAACAATTAGCAAAATGGTGAAGCTTCAAAAGTATCTAACTTATCGAATGTCATCGATGAGTTCTTGAAATTGATTCCACAAAGATTTAGAGCAGGCCATAACCAAAGATAGCTCTGAAATGCTCGATAACGGAGTAGTCAAGAAACCCCAAGTGCCTGAGGTCGCCCATAAGTTAAATAGGTTCCCAAACGACCTAAAATTCATGGAATTTAAAGGAATTTAAGAATAGGGTTCAAGAGATGAGCAAAACCAAAATGGGTTTATGACATCATACCTTGACAAGTGGGAAATTAAGAAACCCTTGTATCTAATGCATGTGTAAGGAAGAAGAAGAAGTGGAGCTTCCCTTGCTTGAACCAAAGATGAAGAAGGTGGTGAAAGTGGTGGGTGATGTTATAGATGATAAAGGAAGAAGGAGAAGTAAATGGCTTGTTATATTTTCTTTTCCTTAGCATGAGAAAATGGAAGTGAGAAGGTGAAAGAAGGAATAAGGAAAAAGGTGAATTGAAGTTAATAAAAGGAAGGGTAATTTTGTTCTTTAGCTCATCCAGTTAATTTTTGAAACAAATCGGGTAACTTTAGGTCACCTAAAATGTACCCTGATAAATTCTAGAAATTAATGCACTCATTTCATAAATTTGACATTCCCGATTTAGTTACTTAATTAATAAAATTAACTGATAACTAAAATCAGGATGTTATATACCACCCTCAAAGGAACATCTTCTAAAGTACTTAAAGGTAATTTAATAGAACTATTTGCTAGTTACACAGTCATCCTAATGGGTTTAGGGTTACCCGTTCCTAATTTCTCATAGATTTCTAGGTGCGTTAGGCTAATGTTAACCATCAGATCACATAAAGCACTATGAAATTGTAATTCTCCAATAAAATAAAGGATAAAAAACTTACCTGGGTCCTTAAGCTTAGGCGGTGGTTAGTGAAGGACCAATACGCTATATTCCTAAGGTAAAGCTATTGTTGTATCTTCATCTAGCTTCCTCTTATCAGAGAGGATCTCTTCTAGGAACTTGGTATATTTGGGTATTTGTTGCATGACCTCTAAGAAGGGAACTATGATGTGCAACTTCCTTAGGACCTCCATGAATTTCTAAATTTAGCTTTCCTCCTTTCTAGCTTTTTCAAGCCTTTGAGTATAAGGAACTTGAGGCACTATAGGAGGTGCTTAAGCCTTATCAAGCTTAGGCTCTTCTACATCATCAATCTGTTCAAGAGCATCCACCACGTGTTTAGTGGAGTTCTTTTCCTTAATGATATCTCTCATTGGAATTTCTATATTTTTATCACTTCTCAATGAGACGGCCATACAATATGCTCCAGGATTGGGCTCATGTTACCTAGGGAACATCCCTTGGTTTTTCACCAACTAGGCAATTAAGGAAGCTTGTTAGGCTACTTATGTCTCAATCATCTTGTTGTGAGTAATGATCGGGTCCATTTTTCCTTGTAGATATGACACACCACTAATAATAGTTTATATATGTGCCTTTACCTCTCTATTAGTCTTATCTTGAGAGGCAATGAAAAGGTTAATCATCTATTCCACTCTATTGATCCTGGATTTTGCTCTCCTTGAAGGAACCCATGTGGTCCCCTATTATGGTTGTCAGTTCCACCTAATCCACCTTGTGGTTAATTGTTCCAGTGGGAGAAATTAGGACGATTCTTGTATTTTAGGTTATAAGTTTGAGAGTATGGGTTTTTTTGCTTATGATAGTTATAGAAATTATGGGTGATGTGCGTCTACTTCATATTAGGCTCATCTTGCCTCATCTAGAGCATCTTATATATTTCTGCTACATGACTTATATTACCACAAAACGTACAAATAGATAAGGGATTAGTAGCACTTGTTACAGGGTAAGATTCATGTTATTAAACTTTGATGCCAAAGAATCAACCTTTACAGATAAGAAATCAAAAACTTGGATTTCATGCTTACTTAAGGTCCCACCAGTTTGCCCACGGTTTTGGACCTATCTCCCACGGCTAGTTGCCATGCTCTTAACTAAATCAAGACTCTCATCCAATGATTTAGCAGTAAAGTCTCCACCTACAATTGCAACAAGAGTAATGTGAGTTGTATTATACAAAGCATAATACAAGGTAGAAAATATCATCCATTTCGACAAACCATGATGAGGACATTTCCTTAATAATTCTTGATATCTCTCTCATAAATTGAAAAATGATGCATCATCCTTCTAAGCAAAGCTAGTAATTTGGGTTTTAAGATTGACGGTCTTACTGTGTGGGAAGAAATGCTTCAGGAACACTAAACACAATCGATGCAAGTTGTGGTATAGACTTTTGGTAGTGAGTTAAGCCACAATTTGGCTTTCTCTATTAGTGAAAATGAAAACTTCAGGGGGTTTGATCCTGTGTGACACCATTTATCTTGATGGTGTCGCAACACTCTAGGAATGTGGATATGTAGAGGTTTACGTTCTCTATAGGTAGTCCATAGAATAACATCTTCATATCATGCTTATAAGCCCACACTTTAGCTTGAAGTTGTTGGCTTCTACATGAGGAGCTACGATGCTAGAACACACGCCCTCCATGATTGGGGTTATGAAATCTTTTAGCAGTCTCACTCCATCTTCATTGACCATCTTTGCAATAGTTTCCTATAACATTTGTCTTTGCTGGTTGAGAGTTCTCTTAATTTCGGGATCAAGTGGGAGTAGATGTACTTCGCTACTTGATCTCGTTCTTTGGATAAAAGACTAAGTTCTACACAAAGGAAAATAGACAATACCACAAGTGAAATCTGAACAAAATAAAAAGTATAAGAAAAGATAAAAAAAGTCCAATCCCAAGGTTTGCTAACTTGACCAATTCCAGTGACCGCAATCCCTGACAACAACGCCAAAAACTTGATATCGCTTGCAAGTGCATAGATTTTATCGTATAATATAAATATCAATCCCATAGGGACCATACTGAGCACCTATTAGATCTTTGGACTTTAGTTTCAACAAGCAATAATTGTGATTTTAAGGATTAAAATAAGAACAAAGTACTTTAAATGATGTAAATTCAATTATGGAAAACATTCCTAGGGGTTTTCTCAATGATAGAACACCCTAGTTAGTCCCTGTCTCTAGCAGAGTTAGACACTTAGGTCTTCTATTTAGTAAGTTAGACCCGTTAATCCCCCACGTCCATTATTGTTGGACACATAGGTCCCTACCGTTAAACGTCTGTTGGAAATGGGTGACGTGGGTCGTTAAGTGCCAGCTAGGACTGCTAGGTATGCATTAAACGACATCGTTTAGGCTTAAACAATGGATGACGTCATTTAGCCTTAGAAGGCCAATGACACAGTGCATTCTTGCACCTGTTGAAACCCTAATTTCTCGATTCTCTCCATCATCTCTCTTGTATGATACCTAAATCCCCATTTCGCTTAATTCTCTTTCTCGTATCCCTAAACCTAATCCCCTCAATTCCCCCAATTCTCTCATTTGTGTCTCATATCCGAGAACCCTAATTCCCTCAAGCCTTCAAACTCTCTCTTGTAACCCCAGGCCCCTAATTCATATGCGTCGTCAGTGATCGTGTTGCACGGGGATCATATTGGATAGTGTCATCAATGATGGGAGATCATGCTAAAGTTAGTAAACCTGTAAATGCCTACATTGGTTCTGTATTTTCCTATTATCTCTTCTACTGTCTGGTTTATTTTGTTCTGGTTTGTTTTGTTTGAAAATGTTGTTCGAAAATGTTGTTTGAAAATGTTGTTCAAAAATGTTGTTTAAAAATGTTATGAGAAAATGTTGTGTGAAAATTTTGTGAGAAAATGTTGTGTGAAAATGTGGTGTTCTGCGAATGAAGATGCTTATGTTGGTTAGGGTTGAATGTGTTGTTATTTTGACTTTTTTCAAACTGGGTTTTGTAACATGTTGCTTAGGGTTTAAGTTGTAGCTTTTTTCAAACATGTGGTAATTCCTTCTATAGCCATTCCCTTGTTATACTACGTTTTGTTTATTGTTATCCTTCTGTTTAGGGCCATGTTATAATTTTGTTGTGTTTAGTGTTATCATTTTGTTTATGACCCTGTTATGACATTGTAATGTTATGTTTATTGTGGTTCTTCTATTTAAGAACACATTTGATGTTATGTTTTGTTTACTGTTATCCTTATGTTTATGAACATGTTTATTGTTATGTTTTGTTTATTGTTTATGACCCTGTTATTGTGCTGTTAAGTATTTTGGGTAGGATATTCAGATTAGTCTTCATATAGTGGGTAGGTTTGTGGTTGATAGGCATGGAAAAAAGGGATATAAGGGGGGTAAGGTGGAAAAGTGGAAGGAGTTGGACCCTGACTATTTAGAATTCTTTGCTTTCATTAGGTTTGTTCAAAATTATGGGTACTTTAGGATAGAAAAGGTATGTTGGTATAACCCCAAGTTGGAGATGAATGAAAGGTTGAATGTGTTGAAGGGGGACACTGACATATTTGATAGGCACCCGCAAGCATATGGGGTATCACGTAATAAAAAGAGATATCGTTCCCATAGAGATTGTGCCCAAGTACTAGTTTATAGCAGTGGTTCAATTATCTAGAAAATTCTTAAGGCAATTTTTAATTCAGAAGATTTCTAAAAGCAAAATCAAAATAAATGCGAACTTCAAGAACTAAACTTGTTTACTTCGAATTAGAACAAATGAATAGTGAAACTCTTGGGATTCGGTATGTGATCACGTCATGTATTGATTTCACCTAAGATTTTCCTATTTATTAATTCATGTTCTAAGGTAGAATTTCCGAATTTAATTAAGCCTTCCTCTCAAAACAACATTAATATGCCTAACTAATAAAGAACCACGTTCAATTTATTATTTGGGCTCATTAAGAACAATGAAATCCTACGTAACCTCGAAGCATCATGCTCACTTTCATGACCCATGACCCTAAGTTCAATTTCATGCGTTCAAACAACCAATTAATATTTCGATTATCATAGTGTTTAAGTTCAATTGACCCTATCTTTAGATCTTCAAAAGCATTAAGCACTTATGGAAATTGAATAGAAACTAGGGATTAATAAACAGAACAAGTCTCAGGATCAATTCAATACAATAACATGTCACACCCTTAACCCAAGATTGGAGTTTAGTTACACATGCCTAATTCAACATAGCCTATAATAGAGATCATATTCAAAGATTACAAATTAAAGGGAAGTCCCAAGGAAAAAGAAGAAAAGAAAGTAAAAGCTCTCACTATTACTTCCAAATGTCCTTCCAAAATCTGCCAATCGATGTTCTTCAATGTCTATGGTCTTGATCCCCTCCAAAATCCGTTGAAAAGTTCTCTTTTTTTCTTCCAAAAAGTCTCCCAAAATGTCTGTGTCCTTCCCCTTTCGAAAACTGCCCTTATATATTAGAAACTGGTCCCAAAAGGTAAGGAAAATGTAGAACGTGCAAAACCCACGGCCAGTGGATCGTGGCAGGGGGTCCAGAATAGCAATTTTTCACCTTCAGGCAGAGGAAACCACGACCAGTGGGAAAACCCACGGCCAGTGGTTTCCTGGCAGAGAAAAACACGGCCAGTGGGAAAAACCCACTGGCAGTGGATTTTTTTATGGCCCAATTTCCCATTCCAGAGAGGTCCACGGCCAGTGGGAAAAACCCACTCCCAGTGGATTTCTCTGGATTTCACCTTTTTGCTCTTTGCTCACTGTTTTGAGGCCCCGAAATATCCATCTTGGTAAATCTTTTCTCTATCATGTTTCCAAAGGTGGATAAGCTGTTCGTGGCTTGATTCCTTTCCATTCACCCAATGCTTCCTCAAATGCTTCTTGTTTTTGAATGTATGCACCTGTAACCAAGCTATTCCTACAAAACTTGAAACACCCAAGTAACAAATACAGAATAAAGGAAAAATACTTGGAATTAGGGATAAAAACAACACAAATGACCTAGAAAACCTAGACAAAATACCACTAAAACCATGCAAACTAAACACCTATCAAAACACCCCAAACTAAAACATTTCTTGTCCTCAAGCAATTATCATCACCACAAACATTGAACAATAGGGAATGAAGAACTCGGAACAACTTGAGGAACCCAATTGGAAAAATTATTAATAGATGATTGCTAGATTTTCAAAACAGGAACCACATAATTATTCCTACAATGCTCACAAGACTAGGCTACATATACACATCCTTTTATTTCTCTCTAAGTGTTTAAGCTTGTGTATAAGTATCACTCAAATCATAGCATTTCAAAACACTACCATAGGCTTGGCAAGTGACCTAAATCTCCATAGTTATTCAAAAAAACAAGTTATGGTCGAAAGGTCTTTTATCTGGTAGTAATAGGGCCAGGGGTTCACAGATGCGGGAATGGATACCAATAAAAAGGAAATTCAAAGGGTTATTATTATTCAATGAAATCATTGAGAATCATTAAGTTTCAGAAGACAGACCAAAGAACACATTTTCTTATTCCTTCTAAAACTTTTAAGGAGTCTCTTTTGTTTTCATTTTTAAGTTTTGACTCTTTTCTCAACCTTGCTTTCAACCTTTTCTTTATTTTTCCCAAATATTTTTCTTTAGTTGGAAACACAAGTTCATTTTGTTGCTTTTGTTTCCCAACTAAAACTAACTTTTCTTTTAGCCTTTCCATATTAGCTGCCATCCTTGAATTTTATTTTATTATGTTTTACTCAGAAATTTAACTACCAAAGGGCTTTGAAACAAAAATCAATAATTTAGGCTCAATAGGGGCAACTAATGGTGAAATGTAACATTCAAAATTCAGAGGCTAAAGAACAAAACCTATAGTGCCTTTTTCATTCCATAACATGTTAATCACCAACCATTTTGAATTGGTCGCAAGCCAAGTTCTAGAGCGCTTCAAATGTATGACACACTCAATAGAAGCAAATAGGGGTTTTTTAAATGTTTATTTTCAATGCATACCCTTTTTTTAGCTTAAAAGCTCTCAAAATAAATGGTGAATAGACCTATTCAGAGAAAACATGGAATCATAAAGCATAGTACCTCCTGACAAACAAGCAATCATCCATTTTTTTATTTTTTTATACATATATAGATTCCAAAGGGTCCTAAAATTCCAGCATTCAAAATTGAAACAAATTTGCGGCAACAATAATCACAAGCAAACGAGCTATGTTATCCTAGGTGGGGACGCATTAAAAGCAAAATACAGATAAACTACATCCTAGAATGATCAAATGAAGCCAAAGAAAAAATGCAACATGCAATCAAACAATAAAATGGAATCATAACTTGCAAAAGCTTAGAATAAGTTTCATCGTACTTACCACCCCAAACTCAATGTGAGCAGTGTCCTCACTGTTCAGTAGAGGAAGAGCAAAGTATAGTGAAACTTATCGAGATGAACTCACCTGTCATGGAGAAGGAGGGGGAAAATGCCCCTGCTATGAGTGCCATGTATACATAGCATCCATGAGCTTAGCTATATCATCGATCATACTCCCTTTCCAGAGTTGCTCAATAGATAAGGACTCCAGACAGGTGTTCATTCCTTGCATCAAGGAATACATCAGTTCCATAGAAAAACCCAGAGTCGAAAGAGGATCGAGATGGGCCAGCTGAGTGGTCATGAGGAAAGGGCATCTCGGTGTCCAAAGGGGAGTCATCCTGCCCATCGGTACCTGAAAACAAAAAAGAAGTCTTGCCCTCCAGGCTAGTGAAGCTAGGGTCAAGCAAGGGGTGAGGTACAGAAAATCCTAGAATAACCAAACAATAAATACCACGTTCCAGCACAAGCATGCCCATATTAACCATCTCATCAATATCAACCCTCTTGGGTTGGCAAAGTAAATTATCCTCCTTTAAATCAATCCCTACATACCTAGCAATTGGATTAATATAACCTGCAATAACAATCTTGCCAGAAGTGGCTCTTCCTACCCTAGTAAATGGCTAAAAAGCCATTTTGTATAGTGGATTGGGATTTCATTAATCATGGTATTCAGAAAGTAAAGCTCAGCGGCCCTAATAGTACCAGGACTATCATAGCGACCAAAAATGGATTGGGCCATAAACCTTTGAAGGTACCTAAAAACAAGGTGGTGCATGAGTGATGCTTTTGTATAGGAGGGGTCATAATCATCCCTAGATTTAGAGTTTAGACTAAAAGGACCTTGCCCTAAAATCCCTAGGGATACGGGTGGCATTTACTTTAGCAATTACATCGCCGGGCACAGATGGAAAACCATAGACGGCATCCACATCTGCTAAATCCATCCTGTAATCATTGTTATTCAACCTAAAAGTGATTTCCCAGGTTGACTCATTGTCACAAGGTTTAATGTCTATTGAGCTGAGAAATTCTAGGGTGATGCGCTCATAACATGGTTCATACAATTCAATAAAGTTTTCCCAAGCAACATTTTTACAAAACCTATAGGTGTCTTCATAGAGACCTAGATCAAGTAAAGACTTCTTGTAGAAAAATCTAGAAGGGATTATCTCCCTCTTAGTAAGAGAAGCAAGTCTCATCTGTTACTCATTCGAGGTACATTCAATATTGCTAATTAAAGAATAGGATGAAGGGGTACCTTTGGTCTTTCTTTTCTTGGCAACATTCTTTGTTCTTCCAGAAGACATAATGTGGCACCTATAAGTCACATTCAAATTCATACACAATAGTGTCAATGTATGCACAAAGGTGGATGTGGTATGATGGGGAATCATATTAAGGACCAAAGATATCAAAACAACTTATTAAGATGTAACATACTAGCAAAAATTCTAGTTTAGACATTTTGTCAAACACTTGGTATGCAACAAGTTTTGCGCTAAGAAAACCATGAATTCATATGCTAAATGTCACCAAATTAGCAAAACATCATCAAACCATAACCAACCAATAGCCAATTTGCCAATTATATGAAATGGATCATCAATCATGAAGAAAAAATCAAGTGGGTATTCAAACCAAATGAAGAACAATGATGAACAATGAAGCATCATGAGCATGTGAACATGAGTTTTTAAGAATACCCATTCTAATTTACCTTTGTAACATCCCAAATTTCAAAATAGAGAATAAATTAAGGGAATAAATATTGAATAATTGAATGTGAACTATATAATGTCTCAAAATATTAGAAATAATTTGATTAAGACTTTTGGAGACTGTTAGTAAATTATTGATACTGGATAAGCAAAAAACTAACCCGGATAAAATATAGGTGTCGGACCAAGTATCTCCGATTGAGATGCCGTTGGTCAGGGCTGTAGATAATATTACTGGGAATTCAAATATGTATTCGGAAATGGGCATTAAATTTCGCATGTTGGAACCCACTGGTAGTGGGAAAAACCCACAGCCAATGGAGTTCACTGCCTGGGCACTTCCAAAATTAAATTAACAGCCTTTTCCAAGTCAGAGGAGTCCACTGGCAATGGGAAAAACCCACTGGCAGTGGACTTCACTATTTTTAAACATGAAACTCCTTTAATTTGCATAATGACTTGCCTTTATTTATGCAACTTACCAATGGAAACACATGTATGCAATCAACATGACAAATTAAAAGAGGAATATGCAATAAAACAAAACAAAAACAATTATGCAATGTATTAGGATTATTAATCTTTATTTATGAATGGAAAATAAACATGCAACAAACCCAATTAGACTTATTTAAATGAAACAAACAAACTTTATTTGAATGATAAGAAAAGTAGTTAAAGAATAAGAAATGGGGTTACCTCCCCATAAGTGCTAATTTTAACGTCTTCAGCCAGACGCTTGGCACCCATTGAGTTTAGGAGACCGATACATCAAAAAAGTCTAAGACATTTTCCTGCTGTATCGGTTCTCCTGTCAAGTAGTGCTTAAGTCTTTGCCCGTTTACCTTAAACGGACCAGACTTCTCACTACATACCTCAACAGTTCCAAATGGGAAAACCTTTATTACCTTAAATGGTCCCGACCATCGAGACCTTAGCTTACTAGGGAAAAGCTTCAACCTGGAGTTAAAAAGTAGGACCATGTCACCTGGTTGGAATGACCTCCTAAGGATGTGTCGGTCATGCCATTGTTTGGTTTTTTCTTTATATATACGGGCATTCTCATAGGCATCCAACCGGAGCTCTTCTAGCTCATTTAAGTCCAGTAACCTGCGTTCACCTGCAGCCTTATAATCAAGATTAAGAGTTTTAACTGCCCAAAAGGATTTATACTCAAGTTCTACAAGTAAATGGCAAGGTTTCCCATACACTAGTTTAAAAGGTGTAGTTCCAATGGGAGTTTTATAAGCGGTTCGATGCGCCCATAGAGAATTGTATAATTTAATAGACCAATCCTTACGAGATGTATTAACCACTTTTTGAAGAATATTTTTGACCTCCCTATTAGATACCTCAACTTGACCACTAGTTTGAGGGTGAAAAGGTGTAGAAACCTTATGCCTCACCCTATATTTTTTTCAAGAGGGTCTGAAAAGCTTTCTCAATAAAATGAGACCCTTCATCACTTATTATGCATTTAGGGACCCCAAACCTCGGAAAAATAATCTTTTTAAATAGCTTGATAATAGTCTTAGCATCTGAATGAGGGAAAGCTATAGCTTCCACCCATTTAGACATGTAATTAACTGCTACTAGGATAAATTGATTTCCGAAAGAAGAGGGAAAGGGTCCCATGAAGTCAACGCCCCACACATCAAATAACTCAACCTCTAAAATGCTATTAAGTGGCATTTCATGCCTCTTACCAATATTACTAGCCCTTTGGCAAGCATCACAAGTGAGGACATACTTACGCACATCCTTGAAAATATGTGGCCAATAGAACCTTGCTTACAGCACTTTCGAAATGGTCTTTGATGTACTCATATGGCCTCTACAGGATAGAGAATGGCAATGGTTTAGGATGGCTCGAACTTCAGTCGTAGGAATACATCTCCTAATCAGACCATCTGCACACTTCTTGAATAAAAGGGGCTCATCCCAATAGTAGTGCTTAACATCCAAAAGATTAGTTAGAGGCTTAGTGATCTTGCTGAAGTCTTTAATGAACCGCCGGTAAAACTCGGCATGCCCAAGAAAGCTTCTAATGCCCTTCACATTGGTTGGTGGGGGTAGGTTTTCAATCACCTCCACCTTAGCTCTATTAACCTCGATTCCTTTCTCGGACACCATATGCCCAAGGACTATGCCTTCTCGTAGCATGAAATGGCACTTCTCCCAGTTTAAGACCAAGTTGGTCTCCTTACAGCACTGTAAAACTTGGCACAAATTTATCAAGTAATTATCAAAATTAAAACCATGTACAGAAAACTCATCCATAAACACTTCCATGAAATTCTCAATTAAATCAGAAAAGATGGCTTGCATACACCTTTAAAAGATCGCAGGTGCATTACACAAGCCAAATGGCATCCTCCTATATGCATATGTCCCATAAGGGCAAGTAAAAGTGGTTTTCTCTTGATTAGATGGATGGATGAGGATTTGATGAAAATCAGAGTACCCATCCAAATAACAGAAATAAGAATGCTTAGCAAGCCTCTCAAGCATCTGATCAATGAAAGGAAGAGGGAAATGGTCTTTCTTAGTGGCGCTATTCAATTTTCTATAATCAATACACATGCGTTAACCAGAAACTATTCTAGTAGAAATCAGTTCTTTTTTTCATTTTTTACCACAGTTATTCCCCCCTTTTTAGGCACCACATGTACTGGACTTACCCACTTGCTACTAGCAATGGGATATATGACACCAGCATCTAACAATTTCAGGATTTCTTTCTTAACCACTTCCTGTATTTTAGGATTTAGTCTCCTAAGTGGTTCTACTGTGGGCCTACTTTTATCTTCTACAGTGATCCTGTGCATACAAAATGAAGGGCTAATTCCCTTTATATCATCCATGGTATATCCTATAACATTCTTATACAACCTAAGTTGTTTAAGGAGTTTTTCAGTTTCCACAGCATTCAAATCAGCACTAACAATAACAGGATATGTAGAGTTTGGGCCCAAGAATTCATACCTTAGTGAAGCCGGTAACAGCTTCAATTCTATTTGTGGACCGACCACTTTCTCATGCATGACCTCAATATCATGTGCTAAAAGGACCTCACCTTTAGAGCAACTCAATGTTCCTGCTGGTTCAATTAAGAAAACAGATTCAAGTGGTTCATTAGGAAGGGTTTCTTCCTTCACCACTTGGTCAACATAGTCTACACTACAGGAAACATCATTATTAAAAGGTTTTTTCAAGACATTTTTCAGATTAAAATCTACCTTTTGGTCTCCAACAGTCAGAGACAACTTCTTATTTTTGACATCTATTACCGCACCCGCGGTTGCCAAAAATGGCCTGCCTAAGATAATGGGGATCATTGAATCCTCATCCATTTCCAGAACCACAAAATCAGCAGATATAAAAAAAACTTCCTACTTTTATAGGAACATCCTCTAAAATGCCTACAGGATTGTTAATAGACCTATCAGCAAGTTGTAAAGAAATCCTAGTAGGCTTAAGTTCACCCAATCCTAATTTTTCACATACAGACAATGGCATTAGGCTAACGCTAGCCCCTAAATCGCATAATGCTCTATCAATAGCCATTTCACCAATTACACAAGGGATAGAAAAGCTACCTAGATCCTGAAGCTTGGGTGGCAGCTTCTTTTGGATTAAGGCGCTGCACTCCTCAGTGAGTGCTACAGTCCCATCTTCCTCTAATTTCCTTTTATTGGACAAAGTGTTCTTCAAGAACTTTGCGTAAGTGGGCATTTGCTGTAAAGCGTCAGTTAAAGGAACATTTATGTACAGTTTTTTCAGAACCTCAAGGAACTTACCGAACTGTTTATCTAACTTGGCCTTAACCAAGCGCTGAGGGAATGGGACGGGAGGCTAATAAGGTTTCAGCCCCTCCTTCTTTTCACTCTGTTTTTCCTCCTTTATTACCGGATGAGAAAGAGACTCTTCCCCTTTCTTCTCTTTCTTGGCCTCCCCTTCAGTCATCCCAACCGGACCATCATACTGTGTACCATTCCTAAGAGTGATAGCCATGGTGTGATTGAATGGTCCTGTTTCAGGCTTTCCAGGAAAAGTTCCTGGTATTCTTGTTGAAGATGAGGCTTGTTGGGCAATTTGATTCTCCAACATCCTATTATGAGTGGCAAGAGAGTCCACCTTGGAGGTTAACTTCTTAATAGCTTCGGAGAACTCATCGTTTTGCTTAATTTGGGTGGTCACAAATGTCTCCATCAAGGACTCTAATTTTGATTTCTGTGGAGCATAGGGTCCTTGTTGTGACCTGAAGTTATTCTGGTTGCCTTGATTTCCTTGGAATGGTGGAGGTATATATTGGAATCCTGGTGGGCCTTGTTGTCTGTAATTATTCCCAAAGTTTCCACCATAGCTCCCAATAGCATTCACTTATTGCATTTTGACCTCGGGGCCTTGGGGTACACCAAGCTGACAACCTGTTGTGCTATGACCTGTAACCCCACACAATTCACAAACCACATTAGAAGCACCTGTTCCTAACTTATCAAATTTAACAGACAGAGCTTCTACCTCAGCAGTAAGAAGGGAAATAGCATTTAAAGAATACTTACCTGGAGTTTTTGATGGTAAACTCCTTTCAGATGATCATTGGTAGGTGTTTTATGCCACCTCTTCTATAAGATTGTACCCCTCCTCCATATTCTTGCTCATAAAAGCACCGCCAGCTGCAGCATCTAATGTAACCCTTTGGTTCGGAGTCAAACCATTGTAGAAGATGTGGACCGTCAACCATCTTTCCATTCCATGGTGTCGGCATTCTCGAAGCAACTCTTTATACCTTTCCCATGCATCATATAATGTCTCATCATCTTTCTGGGTGAAAGTGATGATCTGCTTCCTCAGTTGGTCGGTTTTGCTCCGTGGATAGTATTTGTTTAGGAAGGCATGAGATAGCTGCTCCCAAGTAGTGATCGATCCCTCCGAAAGTGAATACAACCATGATCTAGCCTTGTCCCTCAAAGAGAATGGGAAAAGCCGGAGCCGGATTGCATCTCTTGAGACGCTATTCACCTTGAGTGTATCACAGTACTCAAGGAAGATTTGGAGGTGTAGATTCGGATCCTCGGATGGTAAACCTCCAAATTGGTTTTGTTGGACCATTGAGAGCAAGGATGGCTTCAATTCAAAGTTGTTAGCCTCAATGTTTGCCCTTGTGATGCTAGGCCTCCTACCCATTGCATTGGGTGCTGCAAAATCACGAAGGGCTCGTTTATCAGGATTGTCCATTGGCTCTTCGGTATTCGAACTAGAAGCTTGTTGCTTGCTTTGTTCAAGGTGCTTCGGAAGTGCTCTGATCTTACGAAGGGTCCTTTCAATTTCTGGATCAAAAATATGCTCAAAACTATGACTCCTTCGCATAAATGGACCTGCACAATCCATAAAAAATTATACGAATCCTAAGTGTAATTCTGCAGAAAAGTAGCAACCAAAAATAGAAAAATTATACAGAAAAATAAATTAAAATAAATAAATAAAAATCTAGTCTAATCAAAAACACCACTTAGCTAATATTGGGGGAAACACAATCCCCGGCAACGGCGCCAAAAACTTGATAGGCACCCGCAAGCGTACGGGGTATCGCGTAATAAAAAGAGATATCGTTCCCACCGAGATTATGCCCAAGTACTAGTTTATAGCAGTGGTTCAATTATCTCGAAAATTATTAAGGTAATTTTTAATTCAGAAGATTTCTTAAAGCAAAATCAAAATAAATGCGAACTTCAAGAACTAAACTTGTTTACTTCAAATTAGAACAAATGAATGGTGAAACTCTTGGGATTCGGTATGTGATCACGTCATGTATTGATTTCACCTAAGACTTTCCTATTTATTAATTCATGTTCTAAGGTAGGATTTCTGAATTTAATTAAGCCTTCCTCTCGGAACAACATTAATATGCCCAACTAATAAAGAACCACGTTCAATTTATTATTTGGGCTCATTAAGAATAATGAAATCCCACGTAACCTCGAAGCGTCATGCTCACTTTCATGACCCATGACCCTAAGTTCAATTTCATGCGTTCAAACAACCAATTAATCTTTCCATTATCTTAGTGTTTAAGTTCAATTGACTCTATCTCTAGATCTTCAAAAGCATTAAGCACTTATGGAAATTGAATAGAAACTTGGGATTAATAAACAGAACAAGTCTCAAGATCAATTCAATACAATAACATGTCACACCCTTAACCCAAGATTGGAGTTTAGTTACACATGCCTAATTCAACACAGCCCATAATAGAGATCATATTCAGAGATTACAAATTAAAGGGAAGTCCCAAGGAAAAAGAAGAAAAGAAAGTAAAAGCTCTCACTATTGCTTCCAAATCTCCTTATGAAATCTGCCAATCGATGTTCTTTAATGTCTATGGTCTTGATCCCCTCCAACATCCCTTGAAAAGTTCTCTCTTTTTCTTCCAAAAAGTCTCCCAAAATGTCTGTGTCCTTCCCCTTTCGAAAACTACCCTTATATATCAAAAACTGCTCCCAAAAGGTAAGGAAAATGAAAAACGTGCAAAACCCACTGGCAATGGGAAAAACCCACGGCCAGTGGATCGTGGTAGGGGGTCCAAAATAGTAATTTTTCACCTTCAGGCAGAGGAAACCACGGCCAGTAGGTTTCCTGGCAGAGAGAAACACGACCAGTGGGAAAAACCCACTGGCAGTGGATTTTTTATGGCCCAATTTCCCATTCCAGAGAGGTCCACGGCCAGTGGGAAAAACCCACTGCCAGTGGATTTCTCTGGATTTCACTTTTTACTCTTTTCTTACTTATCCATCTTGGTAAATCCTTTCTCTGTCATGTTTCTAAAAGTGGATAATGCTTTATTTTTTTAGCTTTTCATGGCTTGATTCCTTTCCATTCACCCAATGCTTCCTCGAATGCTTCTTGTTTTTGAATGTATGCACCTGTAACCAAGCTATTCCTGCAAAACTTGAAACACCCAAGTAACAAATGTGGAATAAAGGAAAAATACTTGGAATTAGGGATAAAAACAACACAAATGACCTAGAAAACCTAGACAAAATGCCACTAAAACCATGCAAACTAAACACCTATCAATATTGGACATAGTCAGGTGTGCTAAGGATAACCAGGGGGTAATGGATGTATATTTTTAGCATCCAATTGATGACACAGTATTGATGGATTTGAATGGGGGGACCCTATTGAAGCTGATAAGGTGAAGGTGCTGGTTAGTATGGATGATGAAACTGAGGGTGTTAGTCTTGAGACTAGGGAAGGGGATGTTGAGGGAAACTCTAGAACCAGGGAATAAGATGTTGGGGGACCTTCTAGGGTCAGTGATGAAGATGTAGGTACATGTGATGAAGGTGATGAGACCAATGACGAAGGAGGAGGAAGTAGGGACTGTAAGAAAAAAGGAAGGGGAAGACTAGAGACACAAGAAGTAATAAAAAGAAGAAACAAAAGAGGAAGGTACAGGAGAATAAGAAGTCTGTTATTCCTACCATAATTGACAATGATTCTAACAATGAAGATGTGGCTAGAGATGGATTATGTGGTGAAGGCATTAATGGATGTTCTAAAAACTCATGGATTTCAGAAGAGTTGAAAATTACAAGGTGGATAACATCACCAATAACAGCTGTGAGGTGCTTAACTCCAAGCTTCTGCGTGCCAGGTGCAAACCCATTGTGACAATGCTTGAGGAGGTCAGGACCTATATCATGGTCACTATAGGAAACCATAAGTTGAAGTTAACAGACCATTATGGGAGGTTACCCCTAATTCAACAGAGTAGGTTGGCCAAGACTGCAAGTAACAACTATACAGTGGTGTAGACAGGTATCTCACCTTTGCTTTATTTATTTTTTTGCTTAATTTCAAGTAAGGTGTCTAACTTGTCATATATCCTGCCTAGGTGATGGTGGAATTAAGAGGTATGAGGTAACCTATTTTCCAGACAAGGTGTCTATTAATCTAGGGACACAAAAATGCACTTGTAAAGTATGACGGCTGATAGGTTTGTGTGTGTTTAGTGTGTAATGTTTAATTTAAATAACCTCAGTATACATATTAATTGATACTTGTATGTTAACTATAGGAATATCATGCAAACATGCCTGTGTAGTCATAACTCACAAAGGAGAAAGACCAGAGGATCATTTCCATGTAGGGTTCACCATGGCAACATGGACTACAACTTATGAACACCATATTAAATCTGTCCCAGGCTTAGAGTTTTGGGAGAAGATAGGGTTTGTCCCAACAGTTCCACTAATAATTCAAAAGACAATTGGGAGGCCCAAAAAGTAGAGAAGGAAGGAGAACCCAATAGAGAATAACACTAATTTAGCAGAGAAGGGTAAAAACAACAATGGAGGGGACAACCATACAAAGAAGATGAAGAGGAAGCTGCAGCCAGGGAGACATAGTGAGTGTGGTCAGACTAGATATAGGAAGGGCTCATGTTCAGTGGCTAAAGACAATAGAAGAGCTCAACAAACACAAACCCAGGAAACCAACCAAAAGTATTCAACCATAAGAGACCCAGGTTACCAACCCAACACCTCAACAAACCCAAGATGTAATTAAAGTAACTACCTTACAGCCAATGTCTCAAACAACCTCTGTGAGGAGGAGTCCAAGGTTGGCAGCTCCACCCCTTGCCATAACTTCACCACCCAGGAGAAGTTTAAGGAGGAAGTTGCCTATCCAAAAGGCAGGAGACATGGTTTTCATAGAAACCCCAGGATTAAGGAAATGATACCAAATTGTAATAACTAATGACAAGGCAAACAACATTTCATGTTTTTTCCTGTTTTTGTATGACAATTTGATGGTTTGATGTAATTCTGGTTTAGCCGGGTGCTACTATATTAGTGAGACAATTTGATGGTTTGATGACAATTTGATGGTGATTGATGTAATTATAGTTTGATGGTTCATGCTTAATGAGACAATTTGATGGTTTCATGTTAATTCTACTATAATTTTGGTTGTAGGTTAATTTTGGTGAAAATTAGTGAGAGTTGTATTCTTGGTTCATATTAATACTAGCATAGGTTGGTACAATATCTGGTGCATATTAAAGCTGGTCCAATCACCATTTTTCATGCCAATACTGAGCTGTGGTGATTGATGAAAACTGAAATGTGTGATTGCCCTAAACTGAAATTGGTTATGGGTGAAAATTAAAAATGGTTATTGGTGTAAACTGAAATGTGTGATTGGTGAAAACTAAAAATGGTTATTGGTGAAAACTGAAAATGGTTATTGGTGAAAATTGAAAATGTTGATTGGTGAAAACTTAAAATGAATCATAGGTGAAAACTGAGAAATGGTGATTAGTGAAAACTTAAAATGAATCACATGGTCTATTTTGGCACATGAAAATGGTGACAGGTGAAAACTAAAAATGGTGATCGATAAAAAATTAAAATGAATCACATAATGTATTTTAGCATATGTGATATAGCCTAGACTTCAATCTTGTAGGCCAAGAAGGATGGATCTAGATATCTTTCTTCAAAAAGACCAATGAATGAAAATTCGGAAGCATGGAGGAGGAATGAGATGGAGTTGAAAGGATAATGGTGGAGATGGAATGGATTGGATGAAGGTAAGGGATTGAACGCCACCTTAGGGAAGGATAAGTCCTACTCGCCACTCTAGGAGATGAGAGCCTTGAGATAAGAGCTTGCTAGAAGGGAAAACTCACTCTAGCCTAAAGGAGAGACTAAGCACTCACTAATTCACAAAATGTGTATATTCTTCAAAATGTAAGGTGTAAGGTAATGAGTACATGAAGAGCATGCCTTTATATAGGCAAGGGAAATGCACTCCCTAATAGGCTTCTCTATTTCCTAGGCCTAATTAGTCAAAATAAAATGAATATGGCCCAAATACAAGGCTCAAAACATATGCAAAAGCCCAAAAGTGACCTAAAAATAAACCTAAACTATTTTGAGTACAATTAAAATATTTACATACTATGCCCTCATCAACATGAAAATGGTGATTGGTGAAAACTAAAAAACAAAGTTGCTGAACTATAATGGTGTAACTTGCATTTTCCCTAAACCATTTACTATAACTATTATACTTTATGCTATTGCTATATCCCTAAACCATTTTCAGTCATTGCATTACTTGCTTCAAACACTAACCTAGTTTTTAAACCATGTAGACAATTAAATCGTTTTTTTAAACAAATCCTTATGGCAATTCAATGAATACAACATTCTCATTGTCAAAGGAATATAAAGGAATACATATTCTCATTGTCACTGTCAAAGGAATACAACATAAAACCAGGATTCCTATTACAAACACATGCATATATTCCTGGATTATACAACCTTAAGAACCAGGAACCAAAACCAAAGGTGAGTAGGGTCTGATGGCTTGCTTATTAAGGTCGTAGAATGAAGATGGGAAATGAATTTGGTTAGGTTTTACACCCAAAACGATGTTGTTATGTTCCTATTGTAGGGTCTGATGGGAGTAAGCAAAACGACGTCGTTTGATGCATACCTAGCAGTCCCAGCTGGCAGTTAACGACCCACGTCACCCACTTCCAACGGACGTTTAACGGTGAGGACCTATGTGTCCGACAATAATGGACGTGGGGGATTAACGGGTCCAACTTACTAAATAGAGGACCTAAGTGTCCGACTCTACTAGAGACAGAGACTAACTAGGGTGTTCTGTCTTTCTCAATTATCGAACTAGTAACCTATAAAGCCTAAGTAAATCATGAGTTATTAAATTGCTTAGGTTCATTTATCCTTAAGGTTCAATTGTTGGGATTATTCCCTATGATGTTGATTAACTTTTTAAGGTTGTTACAGTTTCTTATCATAAATTAACTAAATCTAGAACAAAATAAAAGATAATTTAAAACATAAAATCAAATAGATTAATCAATAGGTACATAATTCTCTAATTGATACTACTTCTATATCCCCAAAAGTAAAAAAGAATTACTCACTCATGATTATGGTACAAAAACAAAAGTTAAACTAAGAATACCTTGAGAAAAGAGATGAACCATCATCATCTCTTCATGAATCTTTATAGTACTTTACAAATAACTCTAAGAACTCTTAATTTCTCTCTAAAACTAAAAAACTAGGTCTAATTTGGTTTCCCAAAATCTACTAACATTGACTAACTAAAACACAATTGGGCTTAGTATAAACATAATTAGACAAGAAGACAAAAATTAGGCCAAACTAACTCCACGACTAAGGCCCTGCACCCACGATCTAGCCGTAGAGTCCTTTAGAGGTTGTGGAGCTCTTGGTTTGCTTCAATGGGCATCAGTTGGCCCAACTTTGACTCATCTTGGACCTTTTTTTTACTTTGCCTCATGATTCATATCCTTCTTGGGCCCAAAATTAGGCTTTTCTTTACCTATTTTCTTGTAAAACACAAAACAAAGCATATACGAGACAAAATATGAATAAAACTTCTCTGTCGTAATGTACACACTTACGCGCAAAAACAATAATAATGTCACATTCCACATCGGTTTTTAGAATAACCGATGTGGGAACTAAAAAAAAGTTCCCTGATAGTTAACGCGTAACGAGTGAAAATGAAAACCTTCCACATCGGTTTTGCAAATAACCGATGTGGTACACGCGCTGGAGAATGAAAAATTGGGGCCTGATGCTATTTACAAATAACTTAAATATATACACGTTTTTAATTTTTTTTTAAAAAGCTCTTCCACATCGGTTTTGCAAATAACCGATGTGGTACTATAGCAAAAAAATTTCGTTACACACGCTAGAGAATTAAAAATTCAGATCTGATGCTATTTACAAATAAATCCACTAAGTATATGTGTTTTTACTTTCTCTTTCTTAAAGATATACATGATTTTAATTTTTTTTTTAAAAAGCTTTACCATATCGGTTTGATAAAAAATCGATGTTACTATTTAAATTTTAAAAAAATGAAAACTATATAAGTTTATTTCCCATTCATTCACATCGGTTATCAGTAAAAGTTGATGTTAGAAACCAATTACCACATCGGTTTTTCATAAAACCGATGTGAAAAACCAAATGAAATTTGAAATTTTGTCAAGTAATTACTACCTTGTTTGTTGTTGTAACGTTTAGTAATTTTTAATTTTTATGCATTTTCCACATCGGTTTCTTAAAAAGCGTGGTCTAATATGCTTATGAAACATTTTACATAATTTCAAAATTGCCACCGCGTCAATATTTAACATCGGTATTATAAAAGCGATGTGATACTATATTTTCCACATCGTTTTTTTTAAAAAACCGATGTGAAATGTTTTCCTATGTATCGTTTATTTATAAAAATGTCACCGCCTTTATATTTCACATCTGTTTTTTGTTAAACTGTGATAAACTCTACGATGTGAAATGGTACTTTTCTACTAGTGAAAACAAAAGAAAATTAAACAAAACTGACACAATTCCTAAGATATTTATTTAAAATCCTAACCAAATATGACTAAAAATAGTGCATTTTGGGAATGCATCAACACCCAATATAATCAAGTGAACAATTACATCTAGGAAACCAAAATCATAAAGCATTGCCCAGAGAAAGTTCCAATCCACACGGTTATATGTTTTCTCTAGATCAATCTTAAAAGAAACCAAACCACCACCTCTTCTATGTTTGTGAATAGTATGAACTACTTGTTGAGCCAAAAGAATGTTATCCTAGGTGCCTCCACCTAGAATAAAACTGCCTTGAAGAGGAGAGATCAAATTATTAAACAAGGACCTAAATTTGTTTACAATCACCTTTGTGATGATTTTACAGGCTACATGACAGAGACTAATGGGTCTCAATTCTGTAAGCCTTACCGAACTCTTCTCCTTAGGAATCAACACAATCAAAGTTTCTAAGATGGTCGGGTCTACCTTCCCTTCTACAAAAGCCAACAAAACCAATTTGTGAACGTCTTAGGCAATATTTGGCCAGTATTGCTTATAAAAGATATTCTAAAGACCATCATGACCTGACGCCTTGTATGAGTGTATAGCTATTGTTGCTCTACGGACCTCTTCCATGGAAACAAGCATAATCATCATAGCTTTATCATCTACTGTCAAAACTGGTGTAGGTTTAGCCATGATATAATTTCTTATCACTTGCATGTCAACAGAAAATAGGTTAGCATAATAACGGCCAGCTTCTTCTTGAAGCACTTCAAGGACAGTGCTCAACTCTCCATTTTGCAAGAAGAGACCGTGCATTTTGTTTCTCTTCCTTCTAACAACAATCTGTGTATGGAAGAATTTGGTGTTGCAGTCTCCTAGTCTCACCCAGCTTTCCCTGGATTTCTAATGCCAAAGAAGTTCCTCCTAGGCTAGAATATCCTCATACTCATTTATGAAGCTCCTACTCGAGTTGGACTAGGGATTCCTTTTCTCTAAACTTAATCTCTCTCTAAACACCCTAAAATCGCCACTCTACTCTTCTTTTTTTATGATGAATATTATGAAACACTTCCTTATTGAACTTAGTATAAGATATTTTCAATAAGGCTAGTTTGGTAGCAATGCTATCCTCCTCCCACTACAATTCCTCAACAATTTTAATATATTCCACATGTGTCGCCCAAGCTGCTTGAAAACGAAAGGGGAAATCCCCCCAATTACCTATCATTACATGGCACCTAACAAGTGTTGGAAATTTTGCTTATTTCAAAAGTTTCTAGTCCCACATTGCTTGGACAACATTTCTCTTAAGGCTTTATATATAGAAAGAGAACTTATGGTGGTAAACAAGATAGAAAGGAAGTGGGCTCGCACGCAAGTGGGTTTGGGCCGAAATATCTATTCGTGTGCAAATCTGATGATTTGCCCCCCCCTCGCGCACGATGATATACGTCATTCCTTTTTATTTTTAAATTTTTTTTCTTTAAATTTGAATTTTAAATTTTAAAAGCCTATCAGAGAAAGCCATTTATTGGGGCGTTTAATTTTAAGAACGTTACGATTTGTTTTTAAAGGGAATATCTTACCTGGTTATCTGATTAATTTCCGGTTAATGAGTATGATTAGTATTTGAATTTTGTAACGTCTCATTAACACGGAATTAATCGGTTATGTTTATGATATTAAAAACAAATCGTACACGTTATGTTTATAATATCTTTCTTTCCGGTTTACACACTATTACGCTTAACCTTTTGCTAGTTCTGCTCCTGTTCTATTCAGACGGACTGTTGTATCCTGGGGGGTCACGCGCTATGCGAACAAACCCTTAAGCCAGTGTGCTTCTCACATGCCTCAGTCTTACATTTTCTCCTACAATCTTAAGGGTTTGATGGCTGAAGCTGTGAATGACAATGTGAACAACGCCAACATTGTTCCCCCACCATTGCCTCCTGCCCCGGTCACCTTTGCTAAACCTTTTCCTGACGTCTCCAAAATCAAAGTCTTCGGAGGCCAAAGCTACCGCCGTTGGCAGGAACGGGTCTTCTCTGTTCTCGACATACACGGGGTCGGGTTTGCCATCACTGATGACAAGCCAACCGATCCTAACGCTCTTGAATTATGGGTCAATGCTAACAAGGTATGCCGTCATACTATTCTTAGTACATTATCTAACGAGCTTTTCGATGTCTACTGTTCTTACAAGGAAGCAAAGGCCATTTGGGAGTCCATTAAAGTAAAATACACCGCTGAGGATTCTGGGAAACAAAATTTCCTGGTTGGAAATTTTTATCGCTGGGAAATGACTGATAACAAGGACATAAATGTCCAAATTAACGAATACCATAAGCTGCTGGAGGACCTCAAGTCTAAAAATATTACTATGCAGGATGAATTAGTTGTAGGTTTTTTGATTGAAAAATTACCAGAGTCGTGGAAGGATTACAAACAACAACTCAAGCACAAACTGAGTAAGCTCTCTGTTTCAGAATTGATTACCCACATAATCATTGAGGACACCAACCGTAAAGAAGAAAAGGCAGCGAGAGGTAGAGCACTGGCTGCAAGAGCAAATATGGTGCAGGCCAGGAACAAAAATAAGAGGTATGATAACAAAAAGTCCTTTGATCATTTTCCTGCTAGACAACTTAATTCTGCTAATCCCACTGCCTTCAAAAAGAAGGGTTTTTGCTTTGTGTGTGGTAAGCCAGGTCACCATGCTCCGGCATGTAGATACAGGAAGAGAAACGATATTCCTCCTAAGCCAAGAGTTAATTTGGCTGAAGGAGATGACAATAATGTTATTGTTGCGGTTGTTTCTCAAGCCTTAATTATGGCCAATGTGAGTAAATGGGTGGTAGACTCTGGGGCTACCAAGCACATATGTGCGAACCGTGATTTGTTTACCTCCTACAAAGTTGTGGGGGAAGGAGAAGAATTTGTGTATCTCGGTGATTCTCGAAAGGCTGATGTCCTTGGTAAAGGGAAAGTTTTTCTCAAACTCACATCTGGAAAGACCTTGGCACTTAATGATGTGCTTCATGTACCTTGTATTAGAGCAAATTTAATTTCTGTTGCTCTTTTGGGAAAAGTAGGAATTAAGGTTTCTTTTGAGTCTGATAAGATTATCATGACCAAAAATGATATTTTTGTTGGAAAAGGGTATTGTGATCATGGACTCTTTATTTTGAACATTTCTACTGATAATAATAATGCTTCATCTTCTGCGTATATTGTTGATTGGTATGATTTGTGGCATGCTAGACTAGGACATGTTAGTTTTAAATATTTGAAAAAATTGCGTGATGATAGTATGATCTCCGGTTTTCAAAATGCGAATTTAAACAAATGTGATATATGTGTTGAATCAAAAATTACGAAAAAATCATGTTTTCCTGTGAACCGTGAGTCTGAGTTACTTTCGTTAATTCATTCCGATTTAGGTGATTTAAAACAAGCTGTAACTAGAGGTGGTAAAAAATATTATGTGACTTTTATTGATGATTTTTCAAAATACACTAAGATTTATTTAATTAAAAATAAAGATGAAGCTTTTGATATGTTTTTAATTTATAAAGCCGAAGTGGAAAATCAATTAAATAAAAAAATTAAAAGGGTAAGGTCTGATAGAGGAGGTGAATATATTCTTTTTAATGATTTTTGTGAAAAAGAAGGGATAATACATGAAATAACTCCACCATATTCACCTGAGTCTAATGGTGTAGCTGAAAGAAAAAATAGGACTCTAAAAGAAATGATGAATGCTTTGCTTGTCTCTTCATCTGCACCCAATAATCTTTGGGGAGAAGCTATATTGTCTGCATGTCATATACAAAATAGGATTCCTTATAAACATTCTGGTAAAACACCTTATGAATTATGGAAAGGTTATAAGCCTAACTTAGATTATCTAAAAGTGTGGGGGTGTTTAGCTAAAGTAATGTTGCCTGATCCTAAAAAGAGAAAGATAGGATCTAAGACTTGTGATTGTATGTTTATTGGTTATGCTCAAAATAGCGCTGCCTATCGGTTTTTAGTTGTGAAAAGCGATATGAGTTTTTTGAGCATATATTTCCTATGTATATTGATCGTGTTTCTTGTGAACCTGTTGTTGATATTGAAAATATTTCTAGTTCACAAATGAATGAACCTATTAATATTTCTAGTGAACCTTTGTGTGATGCCTCTGAAAAACCATATGAAAATTTAAGAAGAAGTAAGAGACAAAGAAAAGAAACATCTTTTGGAAATGATTTTTATACCTATCTGGTTAACAATGAACCATTAAATTTTAATGAAGCAATTTCTTCTTCTGATGCTGTATTTTGGAAAGAAGCGATTAAAATTGAATTAGACTCTATTTTAAAAAATAAAACCTAGACTTTAGTAGATTTACCTCCGGGAGCCAAACCTATTGGCTGTAAATGGATTTTTAAAAGAAAATATTTTCCTGATGGATCAGTTGATAAATATAAAGCCCGTTTAGTAGCTAAAGGTTTTACTCAAAAACAAAATATTGATTATTTTGATACTTTTGCTCCCGTAACCAGGATTGCTTCTATAAGAGTTTTAATCGCTTTAGCATCCATTTATAAAATTGTTATTCATCAAATGGATGTAAAAACTGCTTTTTTAAATGGTGATTTAGAAGAAGAAATTTATATGGTTCAACCAGAAGGTTGTGTGGTTTCTGGTCAAGAAACTAAGGTTTGTAAACTTCTTAAATCTTTATATGGATTAAAACAAGCACCGAAACAGTGGCATGAAAAATTTGATAGTGTATTAACTAGAAATGGGTTCTCTTATTCAGAAGTTGACAAGTGTGTATATACAAAAGTAGAAAATAGTGAATGTGTGATTGTATGCTTATACGTGGATGACATGCTTATTTTTGGTACAAATGATGATATAGTAATTAATACAAAACAATTTCTTGCTAACAATTTCGATATGAAAGACATGGGTGAGGCAAGTGTTATCTTGGGTGTTAAAATCATAAGGAAGGATAATAATATAATGCTCTCTCAAGAACATTATATTGAGAAACTTCTTCGGAAGTTTGAATATTTTGAGTCAAAACCAGTGAGTACTCCTTATGATGGCAACACTCAATTAAAGAAAAATTGAGGAGAACCTGTGTCTCAATCCAAATATGCTCAAATTATTGGGAGCCTATTACATTTAATGAATTATTCGAGACCTGACATAGCATATGCTGTGGGCAGATTGAGTAGATATACTCATAATCCTAATAATGAGCATTGGGTTGCTTTAGCAAGATTAATGAAATATTTGAGAGGTACCATAAATTATGGTATATTATATAATGGATATCCCGCAGTATTAGAAGGATACTGTGATGCCAATTGGATCTCGGATTCAGATGAGACAAAATCCACTAGTGGTTATGTGTTTACACTAGGTGGTGGTGCTGTTACTTGGAGATCAGTCAAACAAAATATTATTGCAAGATCTACTATGGAGTCAGAGTTTATTGCTCTAGAATTGGCTGGTAGTGAGGCTGAGTGGTTAAGAAACTTCTTAGCAGATATTCCATTAGGAATAAAACCAACACCTTCAATATCTATGCATTGTGACAGTCAATCGGCGATAGCCATTGCTAAAAATAAATCTTACAATGGTAAGAGCAGACACATCCGTTTGAGACACGATGTGGTAAAGCAGCTGCTAAATAATGGAATAATATCCATAGAGTATGTGAAGTCAGAAGTGAATTTGGCCGATCCTCTGACGAAACCTTTGGGAAGAAAGGTTGTTTATGAAACATTGAGGGGAATGGGACTTGAGCCTACAATAAAATTAACAATGATGGGAACCCAACCTTTGTGATTGGAGATCCCATGAAGAAGGTTCATATGGGTAATAACAAGTCGTTGTTAATCCTCTAGCACTATTTCTTCCTCCATTCCTATGATGTGTGAAGTGCTAGGCTACAAAGAACGAGAGGTTAATTATTAAATTTTAATGATTTTCATATCCCTTATGGGTGGTGTATAAAATGTAGGATACACTTGATGAAGTCACCTATATGAGTGTCAAGTGAGGACGCTTGCATGAGATTTAGGCAAATCTCTAAAGCACTCATGAATTACCAGGCACGCGCACGGCCTATTCGCGCAAAACGGCGAAAACAGCTAAAAGAGTCGAGAAGTGAAATGTGATGGGTAAACCGCTATCTTACATTAAAGTGATTTTGGTTCATAGAAGCTTTGCTTCACCAAAATTACTGTAAGTTAAGTTTATCTGTCTAGGGTCTGGTTCATAGTCCTGAAGACACCAGATCTGATGCATTTGCACCATGATGTAAACCGGATATATATATATATATATATTTTTTTAAAAAAATAAAAATAAAAATAAAAGAAACTTTTGAAATATGTGGGGGATTGTTGGAAATTTTGCTTATTTCAAAAGTTTCTAGTCCCACATTGCTTGGACAACATTTCTCTTAAGGCTTTATATATAGAAAGAGAACTTATGGTGGTAAACAAGATAGAAAGGAAGTGGGCTCGCGCGCAAGTGGGTTTGGGCCGAAATATCTGTTCGTGTGCAAATCTGATGATTTGCCCCCCCCCTCGCGCACAATGATATACGCCGTTCCTTTTTATTTTTAAATTCTTTTTCTTTAAATTTGAATTTTAAATTTTAAAAGCCTATCAGAGAAAGCCATTTATTGGGGCGTTTAATTTTAAGAACGTTACGATTTGTTTTTAAACGGAATATCTTACCTGGTTATCTGATTAATTTCCGGTTAATGAGTATGATTAGTATTTGAATTTTGTAACGTCTCATTAACACGGAATTAATCGGTTATGTTTATGATATTAAAAACAAATCGTACACGTTATGTTTATAATATCTTTCTTTCCGGTTTACACACTATTACGCTTAACCTTTTGCTAGTTCTGCTCCTGTTCTATTCAGACGGACTGTTGTATCCTGGGGGGTCACGCGCTACGCGAACAAACCCTTAAGCCCAGTGTGCTTCTCACACGCCTCAATCTTACATTTTCTCCTACAACAAGTAAAGAGGCATGATCAAAGTAAACTTTGGCCAAATGTTCAACACAGGCTTCTGGGAACCTATGCTACCAGGTAACATCAGGCAGAGACCTATCTAACTTCTTGGATACCACTCTTCACGTGTTTTGTGGGACTTTTGTTTCCTTTTATTTTTGCTCCACCACTAAGTGTTGTATGTATCTATCTCATTAACTACCTGGGAAGATTCCATTCCAGAATTCCCTCCATTAGCATTATTTGAATTTTTCCCCAGGATGGGATGGTTGTGGGCCACCCTTTCCTTCTATTGTTCCATTGACCTTCTCAGACTCCAGCACTAGTTGGCTAACCTTTTTCTCAAAATTATACGTTGAGCGACCATAATAGCTATAAGAAGTATATAACAAATGTAACCCATCATACTTAATGTTGTACCGACTATTTTGAAGGCATAGCTTCCACACCACAAGTACATTTAGATCAATTTCAACACAAATACATGCAAAACGTCCTATCATCATGTCCATTGTGTTCATATCCACCCTGATAGGATTCACAACTGTCATTGTCAGGGTCTACAGAATACTTTTGTCATAGAGCTGGAGCTTTAATCCTGGAATTCTTTTCCACACCATTGTTGTATTAACTTGAGAATTTGTTGCTACGAAATCTGGAGTCCAAGGTTTGACAACTAGGCAATGGTGAAAGGTCAACCATAGCACTCCTATACCATTATCTTTTCCTATCCTCTAACAGGTCAGATTTAACCAGATAGTAACCATGACTAATATCAATCACTTCAAACCTTCCTTGAGTTTTCCAAATAGTTTTCAACTTCTCCCTTAGAACCTTGTAACCAACTGATTTTCCAAGCAATTTGACAACTAGGTAGTCAGTCCAAGGTTTGCATAGTCGTGAATATTCCTCCCCCACTAGCAAAAACGTGGGAAGCAATATGTTTCCCTTCACTAAATCTTTCTTTATAAGGCCCTTCTTCACTAAACCTCATGCAACACATGGATTCTCGATTTTTGCTCCCAATACTTTTTCCTTGAAACTCATCTTCCTTGGCACTTGCCCTCTTCTTTGTCGTTAGAGTTTGGTGGCACCCTGTTAGTTTCCCTATTCACGCCTCCAATTTCCTCTGTTCTCTCTGACATAAAACTAGTATAAATATACCATTACCAATTTAGTGAGAGTTATATTTTCGATATAGTTTTTTTAAGAAGTATGCATTATAAATCAAAGGGATGATACTTCCACTTTTTTAAGGGTGTAAATATTGTTATGATTTTGAGAATAGATTCTATTTGGATCATTTTTTATGTATAAATATTTTGTTTGGACACGTAAGGTATAGGTTTTGCAATGTAGTACTCTAGTTATGCAACATATCTATTTGGATCATTCTTTGGTTGCATCTTCTGATTTGGATCATTTTTTATGCATAAATATTACAATGCAAAAAAAAAGTCTTTTGTTAATTATTCCGCCCGACATCATCATCCGTGCTCTGAGGCGTCGATAATAATGCATATACCGATTTTCACGTTATTATTTGTGGTTTGAACTAAAAAAATAATAAGCATATTATTGTTGGTGGTCTTTTTGTAGAAATACGGACATTAAATGCATATGGTTAGCTGTTCTTTTAGTTAACGGGGCTATTGTCTATTGTTAGATATTTCATTGGAGTTAATAATGTTTTGATGTCAAGTTAAGTTTCATAAGCTCCAACATATCACTTTAAACCTGTATATCACTTTTTTTATGAATTTTTTATACTTATGAGTGGTTGAAGTTAACGATAAAAGATGTAAATGTCTAATCTCATTTTAAAGACGAATTTAATATTATTAGCAAATGAATGATGTAAGTGTCTTATACCCAAATTTTGAAGGACTAATATATGGTTTACTTAAAAAGAAGGATTAAAAAGTAAATAATATAAATAAATAAAAAGTTTAAATATGTATTTTTAGTTAGAGTTTTGGCTTTAGTGTCTGTTACTTTTTTAGATTCAACTTGTATTGAATACTTTGTTGTTAGTTTCAACCATGAGAATGGATTAAGTATTTAAGTAATTAATTAAATTAAATATTAGTTTGGGTAGATGTTCTAGTATGTCCAACTACGTGGCTTCGGTGGTTAAAATGTAATTTGAAGTAGCTAAATATTCCTTCAAAACTATTATAAAATAAATTTGTTGAAATATTTAAAGGTAAAAAGTTGTATTTTAACCGTCATATCCATATGTTAGTAGTTAACTAAACATGCTAGAATCATTTAAACAAGTTAGTGTATAATTCAATATCATCTGAATAAATTAATGTGTAATTTAGTTACTTAAATTAATATTTAACTAGTTCAAGTTGATGATAAAAGTTAAAAATAAAATAATCAAATATACTACTCCATTTTTTAATTTGTTGTTCATGTTTTAATAAATATAATTAATGTGTCTTTCTAGTTTCTACCCATCTTGTTTACTAATAATCTAACCCTCCCTTGTCTTGTATTTATTGTCACTTTAACTTTTTTTATTTGTCCAAAAATTATTGTAACTTTAGGAGTTCAAGTTCAAGTTTAAAGTATAATAAATTTATATTTTTTAATTATATTTTTTTGTAATTAATGTATTTTTGTCCTATCACTTTTTATTTGACCAATAACTAAGACTTATGAAATTGAAACATTATTTTTATAAACTCAAATAACTATATATTTAATAATTTTTTTAATCTTTATAAAAAGATTAAACGAAAATAGTTCTGCGACGGAAGAAATATCCTCTTTGTACACTTAATTTCACTTCCTTAATAAATAATTTCTTTATTTTAGAAAAATAAAAACATTTAATTATACTTTAAAATATTAAAAAGATATATATTTATAGACAAATCCATATATAGAATTTCATGGGAAACAAAAGTAAAAAATTCATATCGTAACGAGATAAATAAATTTAGGGGTACCGCGTGCCGAGGAGTAGAGAGAGGAAAGTCACAAGGCACAACACTGAGGTGAGGCGAGATCAATAAGTTCCAAGCAAACCTTCTTCTTCTTCTCTTGTCAAGTTCTCACCGGTACCTCTAACTATTAACCCTCTCTTTTCTTCTTAATCGTTTCTCACTCCCTCAATTCTCTTCTCTATATTCCATCTTTTTAGGGTTTTCTATGTCATCTCCTCTTTTACGCGCGACCTTTCAATTAGCGGCCTCGATCTGAACCTCTGGTTGTAGAAACTCCTTTTTATGGTTGTTTCTTTTTCTATTACGAATTCTCTGTTCTCCATCTTTCCATGTTTTTCCCGATTATGCTTATTCTAGTTCCCGGTTTGATGTACATTTCTTTCTGGATTGATTATCATTAGGTCAATTCGTTCTGCGTTTTCTATTTGTAATGGTTAATTATATTATGCATAATTGTACTTTTATTTTTAATCACTGAAATAATGCTCAATTAGGTTTCTAGAAATTTATCACCAATAAGTCCACGATGACAAATAATGCATTCTGATATTTGGAAACTGGATTCTGCTCCTATGAAATGAGGAGACGTGTAAAAAGTAAGAAAGTGAGGATTTGTAGGATTGATTTTTTAGACAAGATTTGTTTCAAATTAATGGTGGATGAATCCACACTTTCTCGTTTTATAGAACTCCTCACTTTATAGAGTAGCTAAATTCCTGGAAACTTAATCTCGTTTGTTAGTAGAGGTTAAAATCTGTATTTTTTTCCTGTTTTGTTTGAGAGGTGATTGCATGTAGTATATGATGTTGCATTGTAGCTTTATATTCTGACGTGATTAATGAGTAGTAGTAGATTAGTCATTGATCAAAGTCAGCTCTAACTTGTTTGGTGGGTTTTTGTTTGTTTGCAGAGAAAATCATGGTGGACCCTGCAGAACGTAGGTACCTAGAGGATGAGGATTCATCACTCATGAAAACTATTAAAGGTGCAACAACTGGTTTAGTTGCTGGCACTATCTGGGGTACTGTAGTAGCTACCTGGTATGATGTTCCTCGTGTTGAGAGAAATGTTGCTCTCCCAGGCCTGCTAAGAACTTTCAAGATGATGGGCAGCCATGGTTTGACCTTCGCTGCCATAGGAGGAGTCTACATAGGTGTGGAACAGTTGGTACAGAACTATAGGATGAAGAGGGATTTAGTCAATGGAGCTGTTGGTGGATTTGTTGCTGGTGCAACTATTCTGGGTTACAGAGGTAGCCCTTTCCTCTAATAAATATTCATGCTAGACAATTTGTGTACTTTTATGTCTCTAGATCATGAAATCTGCTGCTGTTATTGAACTATTGATTCTATCGACTTGTTCTTGATGGCAGTGAAAATTATTCAAGGAGGGCTTTGTATATTTTCTCCTATATTCTAAATTAGTTTGTTTGAATGCTTTGTTTTCCTCTTTTTGGCATGAATATGTCGTTATGCTAGATGGTGACAGTTGCTTTTGATGCTTGGCAAGGAAGCTTATCCTTGGCTTTTTGTACTTCTTTGGCTTGCAGGAAATGTTCCTCTTGCGATTGTGTGTATTTTTATGTGTATGGAAGGGGAGGGGTATCTGTGCTCAGTCTTTTCATTGGTATCCCATATGGTAGTCTTGTATATTTTTAGGTTGTAATGGAAAGCTTGTTGCTTTTGTCTTTATTTTGGCCTGTTTTAGCTCTCACTAAGGGGGATCCATATATTATTTGGAGGTTTTTTTTGTCCAGAACCAAAATTTTTGTAAATTGTCAACTAATCTCGAATTTATTCAGAGTTTGTCTAAATTCTCAAGTCTAACACTTGTATTATTTGGTAGTTTAGTTCCAATGGAGTAACTAAATTATATTTTCTGTATTGTTTTCATTCAGTTGTACATGGTTCATAGGTTGGTAGTAGTATCATTTTTTTTTCGGAGCTTGAAATAGAATTTTAATTCATTTTATTGTCTGCACTGGCTCTCATTTCATTTGATCCCCATGTTATAGTAGGAGCTTAATGTTGGGTGGTAAAGGCACTGAAAGATTAAATTGAACATAATGGAGATGAGAATGTTGTGTTACGGGAGTGAATTCACTAGACAAGATAGGATTAAGAATGATGCATTAGACAAAAACTTGGGATAGTACCTCTTGATGAAAAGGTGGTAGAATCTCACCCAGGTGATTTGAAAAGATTTGTAGAATTCCTTGTAAGGAGAGTAGATCAGAGGGTTGGTAATCTAATCACTAGACATGGAGGGAGACCAAGAAAAACCATCTGTGAGTGAAACAATGGAGAAGAACTTAGAGGTCAATTGTTTGTTTATAGATATGATTTATGTCAAAACATTGACTATAGTAGGGAAAGGCTTGTCGTATACAAATAAAATTATGAAAATGTTGATTTTGGTAGTTAATTTCTGTTATTTAAGCAATACTATATTTATTTCATGCATTCAAGATTGCTTTCTCCCTAATTTTTTCTTTGTTCTTTGTGTTTCTGTATACACATGCTGCAAGTTTCTCCAGTCATTGGTGTAAAGCATCACCATATTGTGCAAAAAATTTATTGCATTAGATTTTTTTTTTGCTATGGAATTATTTAGTTCTGAGGAAATGTTTGCATGCCCCTGTTACCTTTGGGAGCTCTATATATACCCCACAGAAACTATCTAACCTAAGACTGTCCCACGGTCCGTAGGTTAGCACAAGGTTACATGCCGGAAATTTTCAAAAGTAGCAATCTTGAAGATAGACAGTTTAACTACAACTCATCATTTCTTATTGGCTACTGACTTCATATGGAGTTATAAATACTTATATAGTGCAACTAACTTTTGGGGTTACTATTCCATTTACTCAGCGGCATTGGGAAGTAGGATATTTTTCAAATATCTGTTATTGGTCTTAAGAATTTTGTGGAAGTCCTTTACTTCAACTCCTAACTTCTTCACTACATGTGTTGGACTATTTGTTCCATCTTCCAGTGAGTCTGGTTTTCCAGCTTTGAAGGGAAGGGGATTAGAGGGTGAAGTTTTCATCTTTGAATTAAGAGAATTTTATAGTACATATAAATGAATGAAGGATGATTGGAAGATTTTGCAAGAGTATACTATTTTATTCCTTTCATTCTAAAAGTTTCGTCAAGTAGAAAATATTTACTTAAGATGAAAAATGTACCTCCATTCCTTTTACATCGCAAGCAAACCCTAAATATTTGAGTTTCTTGTTGTCCCTATTTCCTTATAATGCAAACTTTTACCCTTTGTTTTGCAAGTGTAGGAAAGTATTGGGGATTTTTTTTTTATGTTTGGATGATTTTGTCCTCTTATGATAAGCAAATAAATCGGGTAGGTTACAGCTCTTACATTCTATATGAAATGATCATCATACCAATTCATACTTTTTCACACTATGGCATAGATATATCCGTAATTTAATATGCATAAAATTTTTTTCCCACACTTTCTCATCATTTTTTCCTCACATTTTTTTCATACTTCCTCACCATTGTTTTTCCTCGCATTTTTCTCATAATCCAAATGGATCATAAAGTCTTCCCTCTGTTTGTCTATAGGTGACGTTAAGTTTGGTCTGTGTTGAGCAGTTTGACACTTGTACATGTAATACCATGATCTGTCTCGTCTTGCATTTTTTGCTTGTCAGCCACATTGGTTAATTCAAACATGCTTCTTGAGAATGGCATGCTAAGTTACGTTTCTGGATCTGATATGAATTACCAAACATGGATTATATAATCTATGCAAGTCATCTTGGATGTGCCATTTTTCTTGTAAGCTTTATGTGCTGTTCATTTATTGTAGGAAGGAGCATCTCAACTGCAATTTCTGCTGGATCAGCATTGGCATTCACATCTGCAGTTCTTGATTTTGGTGGTCAGACAATAAAACATGATACTGGGAAGGAGTACGCCGCTTACACCACAAAGAAAAGAACCAGTTCTGATGCATAATTATTAATTTATGCACCGTTATGACCCAAGACATTTCAAGTTGACAGGAAAGAGTGTATCACTCTTTTGTTAAGCCAGTTGTTTGTTTTGAGTTGGAATTACATACTTGGCTGTCTTTCCATATTGTTTCTTTTGTAACTTACTGGTGCTGAACTGGTTAAATTACAATAAATGTGCTTTGTTAATCCAGATTACACATTAATTCTCCATGGCCTAAATTACCTAGTAGTTGACGAACTTCCTTGATTGAAATGATGAAAACCATGAAGTATGAAGCTGAAACATGTAATAGAGCTTGGTGTTATAACTAGAGATTCCAAACACAATGTGATTCACGAATGATAATCTAAATGGGTATCCTGACCTATAAGCTTTCTTTTGGTGAAAGATAACCCAAGCTAATTACGATCTATAAAAGACAATGCCGGTTACATTTGCATTAAAAACTTAAAAGATCAGGTAAAGAAACATAAACTTCCTCAAAATCTACTCTAGCCCGAGCAAACTTTGCAAGGGTCAACAACTTCATTCGCTTCCCAAAAGACATGACACCAAACCACTTCCAACTTATTTCTAATAATCATCTGTACCTAAGCTACCATACAAAGGTTGTTAACCATGTAAGACTCAAAAAGATCTGGTATCAAAATCATTGATTAATCTTATTGCAAATATGCTTAAAGACAAAGACAAATACAAAGCATTAGCATTGGTATCTGACAGTGGATGCTCGCATCATATGATAAGAAGAAGGTGTATGTTCTTAGACCTAGAACAGTTTAAAGGTGGAATAGTCACCTTTGGAGGTAACCAGACCGGAAGCATCGTTGGTACTGGAAGAATGACTAAAATTCCTTCCTCTGTTATTAAGAATGTTTATCTTGTTGAAGGTCTGAGACATAACCTGCTTATCATAAGTCAATTTTGTGACAGCGCGTACAAGGTCTCGTTTGATAAAGAGAAGTGTACTGTCATCAACCATGATGGAACCACACTCTTTTTTGCAAACAGACACAACCTGTACAAGGTTGATCTGAGTGAACTAAATGATCAAAATGTAATATGTCTCTTATCAAACTCTGAAGAAAGATGGATCTGGCACAAAAAGCTTGGGCATGTAAGTCTAAAACATATTTCAAAACTTCACAGAAAAGGCTTGTTAAGGGACTGGTAAAAATCTCTTTTAATAGTTCCTTGTCTTGTAAAGTATGCCAAAAAGGAAAACAACATAAAACCTCTTTTGAAAACAAAAATGATGTTTCCACTATCCGACCATTAGAACTGTTGCATTTATATTTATTTGGTCCATCGCAGATACGAAGTTTGGTAGGAAAGAAATATGGATTTGTCATTGTTAATGATTACACTAGAAAGACATGAGTATACTTCCTAGCCCACAAAGACGAGTTTGTGAAAGTATTTAAGATTTTCTACAAAAAAATCCAGAATGAGAAAAGGTTGTGTATTAGTACAATAAGAAGCTGTAACACCCCCAGAAATTTTAAAGTAAAGGATTAATTAAAGGAATTAATATTAAATAATTGAATGTAGACTATTTACTGTCCCAAAATATTGGAAATGATTAAATTAAGATTTTTGGGGACTGTTGGTGATTTATTGAGATCGGATAAGCTGAAAATAAGCCTGGTTGAGATATGGGTGTCAGACCAAGTATCTCTGATTGAGATGATATTGGTCAGGGCTGTTAAGGATAATATTGGGAGTCCGAATATGTATTTGGAATAATTTTCAGATTAAGTATTGAGCCCGAACAGAGGTCTTGTTTATCTTAAAATGAGAGGGTTAAAATAAAACACAAAAGCCCAATTCCTCTATTTATTTTCACGTTAATTTGCTGGACTCCTTTGGCAAACACACGTTGCTTCTTCTTCTCTCCATTTCATATTCATCTCATATCTTTCTTTATCCTAAAATCCTTGGCAAAGATGGTGCCCTTTTCTTCATCTCCCATTTTGTTTTCATTAGAGCTTGGAAGGAGGCCATTGGGGCTGAAATCTTCTTCCTCCTCTTCTCCATTTTTGTGTAGTATCTCCCCCTTCTTGGACCCATTTCGTTTTTAGGTGTGAGGTAAGTTATACTCACCATTTTGTTGAGTTTTTGGCCATGGGTATGTGTTATTATGATTTGGGGGAACAATGCATGTGAATGGGTGTTTAAGGTAATGCATAAACCCTAGAGTGGGTTGTCATAAATGCAAGGTTTAAGTGAAATAAATGAGGTGGATGCATTTATGGTGGGATGGTGATGAAGATTAATGATGCATTAATGAGTGTTGTTGGGTTTTAGACAAACCCCAACTTTTAAGAATTGAGGAAAGTTATAAATATTAGTTGAATAGTGTGTTTAAGAGCAAATACAAACCATTGAGAGTGTGGGTATTGGTATGTGAGGCATTTTGTGAATGTTGGGCTATTGTTGTTGGTAGCCCTTGAATTTAATGAATGTGGCTTGATGGGAAGGAATTCCCGAAGCCTAACAAATAATGAAAATGATGTTTATAACATGTTCCATGCATGTTATGAATTGTAGATGTAATAATGGTCAATTAGAATTGAATTTGTGTTTTGAATAGTTGATTGATTGAGGTTTTACATGTATATCAATGTAGGACCTATTCCGAACGACGAGGCGGGTACATCGTATCCATTGAAATTCTTCTCTTGAGGTAGGAAGGGAGTCTTATATTCTAATTGCATGAATTGGATAGTATTTGATTGTCATATGTGACAACTTTCATGTTTTCCTTGTTTTGATGTTATGGAAATATGAATTGTGTATGTGATGTTGAAGATAATGTTTGGCAACATGCTTTATGCAATTAGAATAGAAATGGTGTGCTATATGGTGGTATGAATTATTTGGCAAGTGTAAGCCTTGAATGTGATGATTGTATTATGTCCACCATGAATATGAATTGCGTGTTATTGATGTTTGATTGAGAATAGGTGTGAATGAATGGCATGCCATGATTTGATAATGAAAGGTTGATGATTGAAATTGACGTTGAGTGCCATTGTAAATGGTGAATGAATTGTTAACGTGCCACACTTAAAACTTGGGAACAAAACTAAACTCAACAATGATAAATCCACCAAGAAATGTGAAGTGGTGTTGGTGATGATGATGGTGATGATGTTTGATGAGTGGCATGTATAGGATGCATAGAGTGAGAAATGCATATGATTGGCATTTGCATCCATGGAATACTGCATAGCTGCCGATGTTGGAACGTTAGGGGAGTTCCCTCGGCCGACCCAGTGGGAGGGTGGCTCGGTGCACGAGCAAATTTTATTTTCCACTGTGACTCGGTGTGTAAGTCATGAAGCCGCCCATGTAATGCTACGGGGAGCTACATGTGGCCGACCCTTGTGGGGGGTGATTCTTGATGAGCAGGTGACCCCGGTGGTCTTTGAGATCACAACCGCCATGATGTGAGATTTGGTCGGCCCGCAACACCATATGTTGAATATGTTGTTTACCGCGGTCATGGTGAAAATGACCAGGTGTTGCAAGAAGGGCGATGCGATTTGGTACCAGTAAAATAATTGGTGAAATGCATACAATTTAAGAATAAGTGTACATATTTTACTACTGTAATAGGGGTATGGTTAGATGATCATACTTGAAACCCACAGATTCGGTGTTTATATTCCCACAGTCAGATCTGCAATTGTTGAAATATTCCATTGTGCATATGCATTAGCTTAAGAGCATTCGCATATAGCAAGGAGGTATGCCAAAGGTGATGATATATGGTGATGGTTGTGTTGTGGATGAAGAAATATAATAAGACAACATAAAAGATGTGAGTACCAACTAATAATATGAGTAAGATGATGAAATGGGTAATAGTCCAATTGTTGAAGGACTAGATCATGTGTGTGATTTTATGCTTGCTTGAGTTACATAGATGATTGTGTTTATGATGATGGTTGATGATGAGTTGTATGTAAATGCAAGTATACATGTTGTGATACATATGCACATGATTATATGGTATTTATGTTCATTCTTTTGGAATGCATGTCTCACTCTCCCATGTTGTCCATTTTTTTTAGATTTGTGATGCAGGTCACTCATGGGAGGAGTGAAACTCTTTTGAAGTACATTTTGTGGAAGGAAGTAAATAGATGTATAGGAAGTGCCTTGGCCGACAATCTGTTGTTTTGTATAACCTATGATAGGAGTTCATGCTCAATGTGTTAGAATGATGTATATTGATTTTGTGGGTCATGTGTGAAAATTGGAACCTACGTATATGCCCAATTTTTGGTTATGACCTTGGTGATGTATGATGCTAATGAGTGAATGTTTGAACTTTGCTCAATTTGATGAACAAATGATGAGAATTGTGAATGATGATTTTATATGATGCATAGTTGAAGATTTTCATGATTGTCATGCATAAGTAAGGAACTAGTAAGGGCAATTTTTGAATTATGAAGTTTTGGGGTGATGTGATGAGTCCATTAGCTTAAACATGTTACTTATGATTTGTGGAAAGTGGAATGGTCCAATTTTATAGAGAAAAGACCATTTGGTTGCCTCTAAATGCGTTGAAATGAGATAAACGTGTTTATGCATATAATTTACTCGTTTTTAGGAATTTTTGAGTGTGGCTAGTGGCCACACGTCACAAATAATGTGTTTTAGCTTGTGTTAAAATTTGGTGGCATTCCGATATCATTTGCATGGGTTTTGGTGGTTGAGAAGTTTGTTTTTCTATAAAAATCTGCATAATTTTTGCATATTGATAGATCGTAATCGATTAGCTCACAGGCTTAATCGATTACAAGGTCCCTGTCTTTAAGGTAATCGACAATGATTAAGGTTGCAATTGATTATGAACTATCCAGAGCCAAGGTAATCGATTACATTTAGTGTTGTAATCGATTATGAACCAACCTGAAGCCTTGTAGTCGATTAGATTGGTACTTGTAATCGAATAGGTGAAATACCTGATGCATTATATAAATTCCAGGAGCCCTGTAATCGATTATTCCCAACTCTATAATCGATTAGTACAGATTCCAACAACTAGGTAATCGATTAGAATTAACATTATAATCGATTATGGACCCAACAAAAACAATGTAATCGATTATTCTAAGTGTTGTAATCGATTAGGTGAAATCCCTGATTCAATATACCATTTTAGAAGCTCTATAATCGATTACGCCTTACTCTGTAATCGATTATGGTATTATAATTGATTAACCCCTGCCCTGTAATCGATTAGGGCCTTTAATTTGTACATGGATTAATCGACTATATTAATCGGAGATCGAAATGGTACTACTTAAATTTGCATGCATTTCACCAATGGTTTTGCTGGTACCAAACCGCCTCGCCCATCTTGCAACACCTGGTCATTTTCACCATGACCGCGGTATACCACATATCAACATATGGTGTTGCAGGCCGGCCAGATATCAAATCATGGCGGTTGTAATCCCAAGGACCACCGGGGTCACCTGCTCATCAAGAGCCACCCCCCACAAGGGTCGGCCACATGTAACTCCCCAAAGCAATACATGGGCGGCTTCGTGACTTCACACCGAGTCACAGGGGAATTACAACTTGCTCGTGCACCGAGCCACCCTCCTACTGGGTCGGCCGAGGGAACTCCCCTAATGTTCCAATAACGGCGGCTATGCAGTATGCCATGGATGCAAATACAGATCATATGCATTTCTCACTCTATGCATCCTATACATGCCACTCATCAGACATCGTCATCATTACCAACATCACCACAAGGCTTCTAGTGGATTCATCATTGTTGGTTTTTCTCATTATTTTAAGTCTTGGTGTAGCATTCTCAATAGTTCTCAATCATATTTCTCAACTTTATCATCAATACAAAGACTTCAATCATTCTCTATTGGACATCATCAACATTCATATTACATTCATGGTAGATACAAGCATAACATCATATCAGTAATCATTCTACACCACCATATAGCACACCATGAATATTCTAAATGCACCAAAGCATGTTGCCAAACATATTACCACACCATATACCACATTACAATTTCTCATATCATCTCAAGCAAGGCTAACATGCATACCAATACATATGGCAATCAAATAACATTCAAATTCATGAATTTAGAACATAAGACTCCTCTCCTACCTCAAGAGAAGAATTCCGATTGATAAGACGCACCCGCCTCGTCGTTCGGAATGGATCCTACATTAACATGTATATAGAATCCCAATCAATCAACTACTCAAGACATTATTTCAATTCTATTTAATCATATTCATATCTATAATTTCACAACATGTGCTAGGCATGTTATAGATATCATTTTTATTATTTGTTAGGCTTTGGGAATTCCTTCCCATTAAGCCACATTCATTATGTTCAATGGACTACCAACAACAATAGTCCAACACCTACAAAATACCACATCATCTAACACTCATACATCCAATGGCTTGTATTTGCTCTTAATTACACTATCCAACCAACATTCATCACTTTCCCCAATTCTGAAAAGTTAGGGTTTCTCCAAAACCCAACTACTCTCATCAATGCCTCATCATTCTTCATCACTTTCCAATATAAATGCATCTACCATTATTAACCCCTTATAAATACTCATATTTATGACAACCCACTCTAGGGCATAAGCATTAAATGTTCTCTTCAACCACTCCTCCACACACATTACTCCCCCCAAAGAATAAATACATACACCCATGGCCAAAACTCACAAAAGAGTGAGTATAGCTTACCTCACACCCAAAATGAAATAGGTTTTCAAGGGAGAGGTAGGCCACACGAAAATGAGAGGAGGAGAGGGGAAGAACTCCAATCTTCTAGCTTGCTCCAAGGACGGAAATAAAAGGGAGAAGAAGGAGTTCACCACCCTAGCTTAGGGTTTTAGAAGAAGAAGAGTGGAAGAATGAAGAAAGATGAAGAGAAGAAGAAGTGAAGTGTGCTTGCCAAAAGCTTCAGCAAATTCACGTGAAAAAGGAAGGGTTTTGGGCTTTTGGTTTTTAATTTTAACTTATTCATTAAGATTTTATCGTTTTATGAGTAACAGGCTCTTTATTTGGGCTCAATACTTTATCTGAAAATTATTCTGAATATATATTCGGACTCCCAATATTACACTCAACAGCCCTGACAAATATCATCTCAATCAGAGATACTTGGTCCGACACCCATATCTCAACCGGGCTCATTTTCAGCTTAACCGGTCTCCATAAATCACCAACAGTTCCTAAAATTCTTAATTTAATTATTTCCAATATTTTGGGACACTAAGTAATTCACATTTGATTATTCAATATTAATTTCCTTGATTAATCCTCTATTCTAAAATTTGGGATGTTACACAAGGAATCTATATAACACGTCTCAATGCAACCACACAGTAATTCAGAATATACACAGAGAGAATAAACACCAACAGAGTTAGCCACACAGTTATGGTATGCTATGCATGTGTTAGGTTCATTATTACTCATCTTTATTAAATGCTAGTATGCAATGGGGCCTAACTCCCGCTCATCAACCTGACATATCAATATCTATATGCACAACAATCCCACCTTATCCTCCTTCCCAACTAGAGCGACCGGAGCTCACCTCGTTCTGTTTCACAAAAGGGATAAAGACTCACAGTCCCATCAATAATGGATTTACACACTTCTCATTAGAACGACCACTATAAGGTCATAGAAACCCTCATCCGGAGTCAAAGTACATCAGAGTTACCATGGGCTATCCGGTCTCAGGCGTAAATTCGAGCCATTGAAGGTCCTCCTCAATATACTCCCAAGACCACCCTTAGGGGATCAAGACATTGTTGTTTCTTCAGTGTACCCATCACTGTATGCTCAAGGGGATCACTCTATTATCCCTCCTCATACTCCACATGCAGCATGCAATTTATCCGTCTTATCATAAGAGTTCCCGAGTACTAGACGGAACCTCTTGAGGTACTTGTCCTTAAAACGTGTAACTACTTAGCCTTTTAGTGAGGGGAATATTATAAGCCAAGGCCTAGGTGCTATCTAACAATCTTTCTTAGGAGCAGTGAGGTTTGTCTTCAAAATGAACTTTAATATAAAAAAAACTTCTAAGATCTTAATGCCTAACTAATTTTTAAATCCCTCTTTTAAGAAATATTGTAAAATATTCGTTTAATAAATTTACAAAATAAAATTCCTAACTTTTTTTGTTTTCTCTTCTAAAAACATGATTTTACATTGAAATATTTAATTTTTAGAAAGAAGGTAAATACAAGGTACATTAGCATTTCTTATGACATTTTGGGTCTTTTATCAATATCGTACCTTCATATTGATTTACGACAAAACTAACTAGATTGGCCTTAAATCTTAAAGTCACTAGAACCTCAAGTAAAAGTACCTTATTATAACTACTAAAATCCTTTCTAGGCTTATTCATAACAATGTAATTTTCTTCGAGCAAATGAGAGTCATAAAATCGCTATTTCTTATCGTTTATCTAAAACTTTGTTTTTGTCATATTTTTTCTAGAAAATTCTAAATTGAGCGATTCCAAAGTCAAAATTATTTAACTTTTAAAATACTAATTAAATATAATGCAATTAAATGTCAATTTTTCCCAACAATAAGTCCTATACATAAATGCACTAAAGTGCTAAAATTTGTCGTTTTAGCTTTCGTAAAAATACGTTTAAGGACAAGTAACGCATAGTGATATCTTCAAATAAATTTTCTTCACTTGGCTAATTTTTCTAATACCTAAAGTTTACAAGTTTGATCATGAAATACACGCCCAATCAATTTGGCCCTCTTTCCTCGTTTGCCCACTTAAATGCGTTTTTAACCGTTTCTAACTATCGTTCGCGCCTTTACTCGAGACTCCTTTACTTCTTTTTCTCATATCTTATTCACACACATTTTCATCATTAATTTTAGCATCAAAATTAACAAAAATATAGCAGCTATGTCACCTTATCCTTAAAATCATATCTTGCATATTCTATAAGTTATTTCCATTAAATTAAGCATATAAAGTGACTATTATTTAATTAAAGGTCAAATTTCCTAATTTCATAAAAATTCCAGAATTTGTAATTACATCAAAAAAATTCATTTTTATCAATAAAATTTTAAGAATTAAGTCATATGTGACATCCCGTGTAATTTTCCGAATAAATTTTTCACGTTTTTAAAAGATCATTTTAAAATTCATAAATTAAATTCAGAGTTTCACGTAATAGTTGATAATTGCAAAATATTATCATACATACTAGTCGTGAATAATTAAATTCAAGAAAACATTTAAGTAGCGGAAACGATTTAGAAAATAACGGTACATGATACGTTATACTTATTACAACCCATAAAATCAAAGTCCATGTAATAATTCATATAGTCATCAATCATGGCATCACTCTTCGTTCTGCGTGGCATTCACTGTAAAAATTGATGTAAGAGTGAGACAGAATATAGAATAAGTATGAAATAGATAAAATTGCACAAACACAATCAACAAATCATAATGATATGATGGATATGCCAGACGAGTTCATTTATATTTAATGAGTCTTTAATTAGTCAATGATGTCATGCTGGATCTATTTGGTTTGGTGGGAATATTACAGTAAAAGTCTCATAGAGACACAAATAGGGCTTTAGCATATACCATGAATCCCTACACTTCATGGCGCTTAAGTACCGAAGTACACAAGTATCATAAGTAGGGCTTTGCATAAACCATGAATCCCTACACTTCATGGCGCTTAAGTACCGAAGTACACAAGTATCATAAGTAGGGCTTTGCATAAACCATGAATCCCTACACTCCATGGCGCACAACAAAATAGGGCTTAACTCGTCATAGAGTAACCCCCCACCAGGGTAGGCAATCATGGAACCCCTAAATTCCATGGTGCGTCCAAATGCTTATGATGCATGAATGCCTTTAATTCTTATTACCATTTAACATACTATGATATCCACATTTCCAAAACCTCTTGGAAAATACAAGTCCTCAAGGGACACAATACACATAATAATTCACAAAATCATGGATTTACTGTTTCAACCACATATGTCAACAACCACAAGGTATTCATGTACATATAAATTAATTTCGTTATTCATAATTATTCACCACCACAATATACAAACTGTATGATACTCAACAGCATTCATAATAATTCATAATCACTCAAGAATTCAATAATAAATTATTACCCATAGAGAAAATATCATTTTCATTCATAATAGCCTTTATAAGTAAGTTTCAGCATTCCCAACAGCAACATACGTTAGTAAAACAGCCATAACATGGGCAAATCAAATCCTTTTTAGGTGATTCCACTTTCTGTAGTTCAATAACATAATTGTCTACAACTTTAATGAAGAACACAATTTCAAATTCCAAACAGAAATATCACTTATCCACGAAATACCACACTTCCTCAAGGTGAGTTTTCAAAACGTACATATATTAGTAATTTGAACATTTCTGGAGCTACAAAAATGATTTTTGCGTGAAACCAGTTCTAAATTACTCTTAACACAAATATCCACAACTTTCATGAAGATCATAAATTCAAATTCTAAGCATAAATACCATTTATCCATAAAATACAACACTGCCTCCAGGTGAGTTTTCAAAACGTACATATATTAGTATTTTCAACATTTCTGGAGTTACAAAAATAGTTTTGACATGAGACCAGTCCTAAATTACTCATAACACAATTATCTACAACTTTTATGAAGACACCAATTACTAATTCTCACCATAAAATTTCCAGTTTTAAAAATAAGATTCAGATTTCATAGTTAACAGATTTTCATCATGAGCATACTTCTGTATTTTTAGCATATATAGAGCTACAAGCATCCTTTTAACTTGAAACCAATTTCTATAGATTGTTAACATAAATATCTACAACTTTTGTGAAGACATCAAAGGCTGATTATGCATGTATAATTCCCAGAATACCAATATATACACAAAACATGGAATAAATCTTTCACTCGGACATGCAGTAGTATTTTGGCTATAACTTTTGCTATACTCATTCAAATCAATTGAATCAGGTCTCAAAATTGACATAACAAAAAGATCGACAACTTTCATGAAGAAGTCAGAGTCAAATTCATACGTTTTCAGCTTCAAAATTAAGCAACAAAATACGAAATTAAAACTGGAATCCTAGAACAACATACAACTCTACCCATTTCATAAATATTCATAACCCTGTCCCCTCTTACTTGGTTTGCCGACTGGAAATGGTCCCCTTGCTGTCCTTGCTCTTGTTCAAAGGTGTATTGAGGAAGAAATTGAAAGAGAGAGATTTACTAACTTTGTTCTAAGGAGTTCTGAACAGAGGTAGTGTTAATAATGTAATGATAAGTGGGGAACAACTTTCTCGTAAGTGGATTTTTAGTGCTGTTAGTGGAGATAATAGAGGATTAAAAATAAGAAAGTGGGCTTATAATGGTCCACTTCTGGCCGTCCTACATACTAGGGGTGCATAATGGGTTTTAGATATATTAAACTATGAGCAAGAGACAAGATTGGAGTCAAAAAGTTACTCCTGGCAATGAAAACCGACTGGAATTCACTCGGTCAGCCTCTAAACCGACTGGAATTCTACTCGGTTATTCTCTAAGCCGACTGGAAATTACTTCCGAGTTCGGCTGAGGAGAATTCATCAGTCTCCTCCTTCAAAACCACTTCACTCAGAAGGGAAACCATTCGAAAATGCTTTTCCTTGAACACTCGGTTGGATTTTCATCCCTTTTAGATGACTCAGTCGGACCATTCAGTACTGATACCTCCCATTAGTTTTTCATTCGGTTAAATTTTCCCAGACCGACTCCACAATCGTTTGGTCTTTCACTTGACTAATTGTTTCCAAAACCGACTCATATTGCTCGGTCAAATCAATCAAAACCAACTCATCTCCCACTAGTATTCCACTCGGTAGCATTATTACAAATCCGACTCTTCTTTCGCCCAGTTTTTCACTCGGCATAATTGATCCAAACTTAGTCATTCTTCACCGTCTTTTCACTCGGCAATTACTCTAAAACTGACCATCACTCTATTGGTTTTCCACACTCGGTATTCATGCCTCTATTTCACTCAGATAATGCCTTAACTAATCCTTCTTCAGAATAAACTCTCCAATCAGGTTCCATTCAGAATTATCCCACTCCTCATCACTTGGAGAAATTCACCAAGTCAAGTCCCACTCGGACTTACACCATACATAGTCACTCAGAATACGATTTACATGGTTCATTCGGAATATGTATAATATCTTTCACTCGGATATCAACACTTAGGAATATAGAAGTATTTCCCACTCGGGTTCTTACTCGGTTAATCATTACTTAGCCGAGATCAGACCAACTTCTTCAACTATGTTTCACTCAGAGTCCATCAGGGCCATTATCACTCGGAAAAAGGCCCATACATACGAGTCTCACTCGGAATTTGGCTTATATACATGAGACTCACTCGGTTACTTATTTCAAAGACTGACTCATGCACTCAAGTTTGTCACTCAGTAAAAAATATTTTTTTATTGATCATCATTCACTCGTTCTTTTCTCGGCAAAATAATCCAAACCGAGTCCCCCTTCACAGTCTTCAACACTCGGTTCCTCATTCCAAATCCGAGTCTCCATACACACACGGTTCCATTCGGTAAGACTTTTTAGAAACCGATTCTCCCTCATAGTTGTCCACTCACTCGGAATCTCATTCCAGGATTGACATATCTGGCCATCATACACCGTGTGTCCCCAGTCGGAATCCTTCCACTCGAAAGTATATTTTCCTCTGTACTTCACTCGGAAATGAAGGCACTCAGTGAACTTTCAGTCAGAATTGCAACGTCTGACTATGATTGACTCGGAAACTAGTCATTCAAAAGCATTTGACTCGGAAACGAGTCTTTGGAGAGTACTTGACTCGAAAATGAGTCTTTCTGAGGTGTTTGACTCTGCAGTGAGTCACTCCAAGGTGAGTCACTCGGATTCTTTCACCCAGAAGTGGTTCTGTCAGTCCACTTCACACAAAAGTGTCTCTGGGGCAAGAATTCCACTCAGAATAAACCCTCTCGGCCATGTTCCACTCGAAAAACACAATCTTCACTCGGTATTTCCATTTTTCACTCGGAATTTCTCTTAGTCACTCAGAATTTTCATTCTTCACTCGGAACAGAGTCCCTTTTTCACTCGGACAGTCCTTTCTAAGGCATATTTCACTCGAAAAATGAATCTTATCATTAAAGGTCTATGTAAATCCTATAATTATACCCAAAAATAAAATTTTTGGAGTATTATATACCATCCATAGAGTGTTTTATTCATTGATTAACACTTATAGACCTTCTATACCTCATAATTTACAAAATGGGACTATTATTAAAAACAGGATGTTACATTTCTCCCACCCTAATAAAAATTTCGTCCTCGAAATTTAAAGTTGAAATCATCGTTCGGAACACAAACCTATCACAAACTTACTTATACACGCTATTAATATATCATCATAGGGCATCATCCCCCAACGCTCACTATCAAGTACTAGACTTGTCTAAATCCAATTTACACGTTCATGTTAGGCTTCGGGAATTCTTCTCCCAAGACCAAGATTCTCTAAATCTTAAAAGGTTAATTACACCTATCGATAATAATACTATGGCCATTAGCCTTAAGACTTTCAAATCATCACAAGAATCATTCAACCATCACCAAGATCTATTCAAACTCATTATAAGAGCATCACCAGTTCAACCATTTTAAAGTGGCATACCCACTCATCAACTCAAGTATTTATTCCCTTAATCCACTATCAATGGCTTGCAACTATTTTTAACATCATCATAAACATCAACAATCTAAATTAATTCCTCCAATCACATACATACTCATATACTCTCTTCTCTCATCCTCAATAATCAACACCAATGCTTTAAATATTCATTTCCTCATATATATATTCATCCTAGAGTATTCATCAAAATCATCAATTTAGCCTCATATATATTCATCATAGAGTATTCATCAAAATCATCAATTTAGCCTCATATATATTCATCCTAGAGTATTCATCAAAATCATCAATTTAGCCAAAATCCCCAACTCATTACACTTTTCATCAAAACTCAATAACCATTTTTAATAACCATCCATCTCCAACACCCACACATATTATTATGGGTTTTTCACTAAAAATCATTTTTCATGGCATTATAACTCATTTTCCCCAAATCCTAGAGTTAGGGTTCCACTAAAATCAAATAATCACCATTAAAAGCCATTATCTTCCATCTCAAATCTTAAAATTTTCGTATACCATTTCACACCTATCCAAAAATACATAAGACACATCCCACCTTTTGGGTTTTACTTGAAAATGGTTCCTATTCTTAAACCCATTCATATGGAACTCTCCTAACCCCATAGAAACCAAAACCTAGAGCCAAAAAAAAAACAACAAAAGAGTATAGAAATTTTACCTTAAGCTCCAAGCTATCCCAAGTCCTAGCATGTACACGAAAATGAAAGGAGAATAGAGAGTTTCCAAGCATTTGAATCATCTCCAAAATTAAGAATAAGAAAGCATGGTTGGTTGGGTATGGAAGGAGACTCATAAAATGGTGAGCTTTGTAGAAGTAGAGAAGAAAAGAGAGAGTTTGTGTAGATGAGAAAAGAAGTGACGAAAATGAGGGAGAGAAAGGGAAATAAGTTATGTCTCGGTCCATCATTAAAATGTTTCTCGTTTTATAACAAACAGGGTCTTCGTTCGGGCTTAATACTAAATCCAGAAAATCATTCCGAATATAGATTCGGATTCCCAATAATATTCTTAATAGCCCTGACCAACGGTACCTCAATCGGAGATACTTGGTCTGACACCCATTTTCTAACTGGGTATAATTTCAACTCTAGTACCAATAATATTTGATGGGTTTCCTGTCGTAGCCTTCCTTTAAATTTTTACGCATCTCAACGCTCCTCCTATTTGGGTGTAGTAGGGACATTTGGCCAATTCATCAAACTTAGAAGCGTACTCCCTAACTGTCATATTACCTTATTTCAAATTAAAGAATTCCTGCTCTTTCTGCCTCCTCATGTCTTGAGAGAAATATTTGGTGAGAAATTCTGTCTTGAGTTCGTTCCCAAGCGATGGCGTGTCCATCAGATGTTAACCTGATTCTAACGTAGGTCCACTAGTGCTCTGCTTCCTCAATCATCATATGGTGGCATACTCTACAATATGATTTAGTGGAACAGATATCTTATATACGACTTAGTCATATACAACTCATGGTCATAATCAACTCATTGTATAAATTGAAAAATTAGGAGCATGCAGGCTCCTAAACAAACATGAAAAGAAAAAATCATCTTGTAATCGTCCTCGGTCCAAGAAAAGTTTATCTGATCCTTGATACGAAGTCTGCGCTGATCACCAGAAGGTTGAGTGAGGTCCAAATGAAGGTCTATAAAAATAAACTGTAAGGGTGAGTTTTCTCTTCCAAACAAATCAGAGGGTGTCATTTTTGACGTCCTCTCACCATCATAAATTATTTACAACCAAGGAACTCGTACTTAGAGGAAAACTAACTCTTCTAAGTTATATAACACCTTTCGGACTTTCCTTACATTCCCAATAACATACCCCAGTTTCATGACTAATCTTTACTAATATCAGAACAGGTACTATCCTCATAGTTATTCAATCATAACCACAATATATCAATGATATGTAATGTAATGCATGAGTTTATTCAATCTATCCACCTTATCCACCTTTCTTTTAGCTCATATGAATGCATGTGGGCCCATTCTCATCTCATCAATTATACTTATCATCATCATTCTTAGAACCCGTCTTGTACAGGCTGCCCCTGTACACAACGTTTTTGAACTAGAGCGGTCGGAGCCCACCAAGTCCTCTAATCTCATAATCGGGTATGACGGACTCACAGGTCCACTCAACATTGGCCATCTCATCATATCAATCATAATAGGACTTGGCTCTCCACGACTATAGTGATAAACCATCTAGGTCGAGGTACATCAGGGTTGCAACGGACTGTCCGGTATTGGGCACGACTCCAAGTCATTGGATGACCGAACCAATGTACTCCCAAGGCTCTCCGCGGAGGTCGGACGCAACTGTCCTCCAGCGTACCCCGGTGTGGCTCTAGTTTATCAATCAATCATTATTATGCATGATGCATGGTTCACCCAAGTTCTCATTCTTTCTCTTGATCCCTGTCACTGGTAGGTTCCGTTAATGATTCACTTTCATTCTCAATCCCTCCTCGAGGTTATCGGTGTTCATCAAATCAAAGGTTTGATTTGGTAGGTTAGATAGATAGATCAAGGATTAGGGTAATCGGGCTTTTAAAGATTGGGTATGGTTTCATATATTTTCACCTCCACATACATACATCCATATTACTTCTTTAATGATTGGGTAATTGAGAATGAAAATAACTCAGCGTATTATCTCTTTACACAATCAGGTACGATTCATCATTTTCTCATACTTATCTTTTTCTCATATTCATCACCTTCCACATCATATATTTCGCTTTCATTACGGAACTCATTACCGTGACAGGTACGTGTTAATATTTTCTCCAGATACATCAATAGTACCTCATATTGCATAATGTATTTTTCATAGTATGATCAGTTATCAAGATATCATTACTGATGAATTTATACAGTTATTATCTCACCCATCCATCATTTTCCATTTATATTACATCTCATTACACTTATAATTTACCCAAGCATGTATATCATAACCAATAATTAATTCATTCGAGTCAATCAATCACACTGATTTTTATCAATATCATAACCCACATTTAATTCACTTAAACCAGATAAACATACCGAATTTAATCACATAATTCACTTGTTGATCATATACAATTACTTTATATAATCGATTCCATGTCATGTCCCATTAATATTTATTTTATATACATATATATAATTACTATAAGTATTCAAGAATATAGGGATTATCTCCTGTGTGTCATAACTATGTTTATCAAGTATGGCTATAAGTGTACTTACTAATTATTCTACATCTAATTATTATCTTATCCACTTAAGTCACCATCCTTGCTAGCTATATATTGACCCCTTTTTAACATACTACTTATACAGATTTTATGGGCGTATTTATTCTTATGAATTTAAATTTCATTACTCCAACCCATTCATTAAGTACCTAGTTATTATTAGGTATATTACTACCCTCTTTAGCTTCTAACCTTAGCTGTTCCAGTTTGTATTTTAAGAGGCTAGTATGGATATCTAACTTTAACTATACTAACACTTTGTTTTATCTAGTTTGCTGGTTCTCAATTACTTAGTCTCTAATTCACTACGATCCTTAGTGAGTAATTATTCTAGGTTTAGTTCATTTTTACTAAGGAATTAATCATCATTAAAATCTACATCTTTAGCTATGATTCTTAGATTATCCCTTTTCTCTTGTTAACTATTCATCCTAGTTACTAATGTTCTTAATATAAGTTATATTTTCCTTCTTATTGTCTAGCTATTACTTAAGGGCTTACTTACTGATTGAATTGTGTACTTAGCTTGAGATGTATTTAGAAACACACTCTTAATGTTTGCTAATTAATCCTTATCAATTCTTTTATACTAGTTACTCCAAGGGTCAACTTACTAACGTATCACTAGTATTATTTGAAATTTACTAAATCCTTAAAACCTTTAATTGAATTTATATTCCTTAATATTATTATTACTATTCTTCTGACTCCTGAGTATCTATATATCCTCCTCATCTTAATTATTTATTCTCGAGTTGTTAGGTCCTACTCGTTTTTCGGACAGTATGGGTTATTTTCTTATTTATACAGAAAATATAACGGTTAGACTTCGGCTTGGTTAACATATAAGTAATATCCAGTTCGAAAGTTGATAATGTATTGGATTTTGAAGGGGATAATTGGGATAGTAGAAATATTAAGTGGTGTCACTTAATTTAATAAAGTACTCGTCTGACAATTACATTAAAAATTAATAATAATGCTAGTGACAAGAATGGTAGTTTTAGTAATAACAGTAGTAATAATTATAAGGCGGCAGGGCCGACCATTATGTCTAATAATATAAATGACAGAATTTAAACAAGGAAGATACTAGGAGCGGCGGCAAGGCCGGCCATTATGCTCAATAATATGGTAACATAAATTAGTAAGGAAAATGTTTTAAGAGTGGCGGCAAAGCCATCCATTATGCTCGATAATATGGAAATCATAATTTAACAAACAAATATTTGCGAGCGGCGACAGAGCCAGCCATTATGCTCAATATTAATAATAATATAATAATAATGATGATATAAAAATGATAATAATAATAACAATCTTAAATTAATGTTATTCTATTTATCCTTTGTTGTAAGTGCCCAATTTTATAAACCTTATAGTTTTATCTATTCTTCGAGAAATCGATAAAGACATGTCATAGTCGATAAAATTTTCTGTTGGTACACAGTTATTAAAGCACGCTTTAAGAGATTTTTATAAAACACCTGTTTTAATTTATTTTCATTTTTACTATAAACTTTAATCATCGGTTATCAAAAATTAGATATTTTAAAATCCAACCATTGGATTGCGTCGAAACTTAAAACTAACATCACCGAGTACTAAAGTAACACAATGGGATATTTCTAAGACACGGTTTACCGAAGAGAAACCCCCTTACCTCATGGTGAGTCTCGGTTTTGGAGGAAGAAAAAGGGTAACTCGCTGAAACTTCATTAAACACCTTTGATCATTCTCCGATAAGCTTCAATATTGTAGAACCTAGGAAATGTAGCATGCATGATTAAATGGGGAGGAGGTGGTCACGGTTCTATTTCTGGAACAACAAGGAATTCACCTTATTAAAATAGAATTTGAACAATCAAAATTTGAGAGTAAATATCAAGAGAAGGATTCCAACTTACTTAAGATGATCTTAGAAGGACTTCTTGGTTTAGATGCTCTAGCAAAAAAGGGGGAAAACCAGCCACGGTTTCTAGCCTTTCAATGAGCAAGAAAATGTTATTTGATTTATTTAAATGGATAAAGTTTGTGCCATAAGAAAATCTAAGAATGGTTGATCAAATAAAATATTTTAACTTACCTTGAATGTATTATGAGGTCCACGGTTTGGAATCCTCTTCAAGTAAGAAAGTAGAGTGATTTTCTTGAAGCCATGCATGCAAGAGTATTTAGAATTTAGAAAGCTAAACAATTAGGGGCTGGACACGGTTGGAATAGAGAAGAAAGTGAGTAGAAAATGTAAAAAGGGTGAGGTTATGGCAGAGAGTTCAGCGAGAGTAAGGAGAGGAATTATAAACTTTTATCAAGGCAATGCAATATATGGTAACTAGAAAATAGTTGGCATTTATTATGAAGTTTAAGATAGTTGCATTTGAATTTAGAGGGAAGGATTTTGGGTCTGTATTTTGACCATGGCTTCAGAGAGGAAATGAAGTAGAATTTGTTTAAAAGAATATTATGATTGTGTGTTGTAAGAGAAATGGCCTATGCATTAAATGAAGTTTGTTACATGCAGGTCTGAGTGGAAAATGAGGTGGCGGCTGGGCTGGCTGGAGACACAGGGGTATGACACCTGCCCCTGTGTGATGGTTGGAGTGGTGGTGGGTTAGAAATCGGTGGCCAGAAAATTTAATCGATACCCGATGATTTTAGGTATGCAGGATTCTTAGGTACCGGGAATTAAGAACGTTAAATTAAATAAGTGATAATTCGTAAAAGCAGAATCTGGGAAAATATTTAACATGAAACTTGTAGATCTTCTTTTTTCCTTCGATTTGATATATCATTTGCGACGATCTAATATCGGTAGCTTGAGTTATGATCGAAACGAGATAGGATGTCCTATTCACCCCTGAATCAGGTAAAGCTGTAAAGATAAATTTGTATAAATTTTTCCTTTGAGATTTGGGCTTCATGCCCATCATGAGACTTGTAGATATCCTTGATATAGATCCATATTAAAAAGAACAAAGTGATTCAATCACCAGAAGAGGGTGATACGCCTATTTTTATAAAACTGGACAGTGTAGTGACGTGATGAGTAGGGATGGATAAAGATATTAAAAATTGTACTAATCTATAAAGATTTAGCTCTCGAAGCCTTCATGAAAAATGTAGGTAATTTTGATACAAAGATTTTGACACCAATTTTGTGTGAATCGAAGATCGTATGAGAAAGTTATGAGTTTTAAATGAATGATGCACAAGGTAAAAACGCGAATAATATGGTTCTAGGATTGATTTACTAAATTCTTAAATTTAAGCATGACAGAGTAGGAATTTGAGATTGAGACCAGAAATAGGAATTAAAGATATCTTTGAGACAAAGTGAATGAGATCATAATCATTCAAATCAAGTATTGTTTGAGAAAGTTGGGTCTGAATTACCAAAGATCCGCAGATTGAATTTCCGAAGGAACGAGTTAGCTCATGAATGAGGTTGATAGAGTCCAAATCAAGTCTCAGGCTCTTCAAGAAACATTCCTAAAATGTCGAAACGGGTCACTAGAAACTGACCGCGTCACCATCGGATACTCCAAGGTATATACACGATTAAACGTAGGCGACATTGAAGGTTCTGATTAGCCCGATTAGGCCTAATCAATTGTCCTCAATCCGCTATAGGAAAACCCTACTGTGACTAATCTCCTGTACAAAGTCATTAATCTTAAGTTGAGTTACCAGAAAAGTTCGACATCTAGGCTCCACAGTATAATACCGAGGCAACCCTTAATATTTTATTAAAATCTTTATCATACATTATGATTTAATTAAAAATTTAAATAAAATATTATTTTAATATTATATATGCATATATATATATATATTTGAATAATTATAATTATTGTTATAATTATATATTTTAATTATATATTTTAATTATATCTTCATTAATTTCTTCTAATTAACTAATTAATCTTCACTTAATTTACTAAAGGAATATCTTAACAATTAATTGTATTTTAATAAGATAAATTTAGTCATTAATAATTAATTATTAATACCTATAATATTTTTACTAACACTCATACTTACTCATTTCTTATTCTTCCCTATTCTTCCTTACATATTTATTTCTCTCTCTAGTACTCTTTACCCTCTCCATAAACAGTTATCATCTCCTCGTGCTTTCATTCTTACTTGCACTTATTCATTTCCTAATACTTCAAGTACTCTTATCCTCACTATTTCTAATTTCTCGTAGTCACTCAGGATTAGGCTGAAACCTCAACCTTTACTAAAATACGTATTTGAATACTCTCAGAGATCCCGAGAGCCTAGGCCCTTATTCCAAAAACTAGGGCTGTTATAGTTTCGGCCAAGGGAGAAGGAAGTGAGGATCCAAGATTTTACTTCAAGTTTACCATAATGCAACACCAAGAGACCAAGAGAATGAAAGTTTATGTGGTGGATCAAGGAAGTGATTTTTGAATAGAAAAAATGAATGGAAGTTGTTTTTAGAAGGCATATAGGAATGGTGAAGAAGAAGAAGAAGAAGAAGAAGAAGAAGTTGAGAGTAACTGGTTTGTTCCTTCAAAACTTGGGAGAAAATGGATGTGTTTTAAGAAAACAATGTTTTTGTATGATGATCCCTTGGTGGCCAAGGAGTTCACGGCTAGAAGAGAGAGAGGAGGGGTGTCAAAGCTTCAAAGTATGCACTCCAAGTGTCTTGCTCAGCTATGCTACTTGTAGGAGAAGGGGTTACTTTGGTGCTAACAAGTGTCTCATGGGTGGGTTGATGTAATTGGACCATGTTTCATGCTTGGCTGATGTGTCAGTCATAGAGGCAGTCACTTGTCTTGATTTTTATAGGATGTTACGGTGTGATTTTTGGAAAATTCAAAACAAGAAATTTTGTAGATCTATGTCTCCTTTTTAAAACAAGGTATGGTACGTAAAAATCCAATATCATACGAGGGAGATAAGGCCCAAATATGAAAACTGCTCCAGGCTGTTACAGGAATTAAGTTAGTGACCAAAACTATTTTTTTAGGATAAATGGATAGGGAATTAGGTTTCATGTCTTGTATCAAAGTGTTAGAGAAATGAATCTAGAAAAGTTTGGCGAAAGAATCGTTTGATTTCATGGTCATACGAGGGAGAAAAGTGGAAAATATTAAACATAGTGCAAGCTGTGAGAGTGATTACTCAAGTTAGTGTAGTATTTTAATTTCTGGGAGCAAATGAGTAAGAATGGGCTTTTGTGGTCAACATTAAAGTTGTAGACAATTTTGATATAGAAATGTTAGGACAAGAATGACTCGATTCTAATAATGGGAGAAGAATTTATGCCCAAAAATATGAATAGGTGTGCATATTGGCTTATACGGTTAACTCGGTTTTGGCCAAAATAATTTTTTGGGGAGTTAAGCAATAGAAAATAGGACTTGAGCCTTTTATAAAAATTATAGGGTACGATATTAGGAACATACTAAGATAAAATTGGCTCGACTTAGACACTTCGGGTATGCTCTTAGCCCGAACTAGTAAAGTACGTAAAAATCTATTTAATTAAAATAGTGTAGCTTATATACTTAGTATTTAATTGCTAAATTTTTCTAACAACTTAATGAGCTTTACTACTTAATTAAATCATAATCAATTATCACTAACTTTTAAGCTCTCTTAAAAATACATTCCATGCATATAAATCAAAGACAATACATTGCATACATAAAAATAAATCATAGAAAACAAGCACTTAGTCCAGGGACCCATTACATAAAATTGAGGGGTGTTACAGAGTACATCTTTAGTGAGTAAGCTACCTATCTTTATTGCCCTTCTGGACCAGACCTTGGAAAGGTCTATTGAGTCATCTGTCGTAAAGAAGAAGGCTGCTCAAGTTCCTATAAAGGCAAAACAGAAGAAGTCTGCTCCAATCCCTGAAGCAGCAAGGCCAGCCTCTAAGAAGAAGCTTGTTGAAGAACCAGTTGTGGTTAAGCCTGCAATCAATAAGTCAAGGACTACCAGGAAAGCTAAGGCTGAGTGTGAGAAGTCTACTTCTCCAATCAAGGAAAGGCCTAAGCATGGTTCTCCTTCTCCCTCTCCAGAAAAGGAATAAGTGCAAGACCCTATGGATGCTAATATTCCCTCAATGTCTCCAGACCTTGATGACTAAGTCCCTATCGGTCAATTGAAGAAATAACATCCTCTTCCTCATCCTCAAAAGAAAATTCTTTAGTTCCTCCTCCTTCTCAAACCAGCAACTTCTCAATCAAGCAAAGTAAACATTTTATCAAGGTTTATGTGGTTTTGAATCCTTTTGATGATGTCAAGGATTGATTTGCTAAAGACTGGCTTGGAGCGTACCGTGAGATGCGCTTATTCTACTTGAAAGAGACACGAAAAGAAGGAAGCCTTGAAAAACATAAAGTCTATTGTTTATCCTAACTTCATTGAGATGGTTGCCTATATCGAAGTACATCTTGCGAAGTTCCCAGACATAGACACCAGTAAATGGACCCCTAAGGATTGGTTTGAAAGGTTTAATGAATTGTACAAAGGATACAAGAAAGACAAAGAAGAACAAAAACAAAGGGATCAAGAAAAGAAAAAGAAAAAAAGGAAGAACTGGAGGAGAAAAGAAAGTCTGATGGCATGTTTGACAAGTTTGAATCCCTTTCTTCTCAAATTCCATCCTTTTCTGATACTCCTACACCCTAGACCTTTATACCCCCATCCAAACTAGCCCAAAAAGAAACCTCTGAACCCTCTACCTCCATCCCCAGACGTGTTTTCAATATTAGCCCCCGTCCCAAACCAACCAGCAATATCCCGCTCTCTTTAGTTACCCCTGGTTTGAAACTTGTTACTATTACTAGACCTGTGCTTGATAAAGATGATATAGGTTATCACCACCCCACTAACTAAGCCATCATCAACTCTCCTAGTTTTGACCCAAATAAAATCCATATGTTTCCCAATGTTCCTAGTTTTCCACCACCCATGCCCTCAGAAGCCATTGTCCAGATCACATCCCTAACCTCTGCACCAGACCATGCTATGCTTTAGGCCATCAGGGAAGAACAACAAAAGATTCATTTAGACATGCAACAAGGCTAATATCTTTATAACCTTAATCCTTGTGTGTCCATGCCAGGCAAGAAGATCCTCATTTTCCCAGACAATTAATTCCCTAAGGTCCGAATCAAAAAAAGAATATTAAAGAAACCAGTCCTACTGAGGTCAATCTACTTTAAGGAACCTTGGTACTAGCCCAAACCTAAGGATCTATCTAAGGCTTCTCTGAATAGAATCTTGTTTGCTCTAGATCCTAATAAAGATCATGCTTATGCTCTATGGAACCATTATTTGTGTTAGAATGGTCAACATGGTGAATACTCCCACCAAGAGAATACTCCCAATACCTTTCGTTTGAGTTTCTTCTAGAAACATCATGGATGTGTTTAAAACAAATGTCTTCGCTTGGAAATACCTTCCTCTTTTTTCCAGTCGTCCCTTTGCTATTTTTATTTACTCTTCTCAAATCCTGTGTGTTCAATATGGCTATATGCTCATTGTTTCACAATCAACCTTTGCCTTCATTCTAAACAGCTCAGCCCGTGGTCTCCAGTTTACTCTATGACGTCCCTTCTTTTTGTTGATAACAAAAGAGGGAGTAGAGTATGCCTTTTATAGGTTTGAGTACATATATGTATTAGGGGGAACAATAGTTTAGGGGGGAGTAGAGTAGAAATAAATGTTTTATAATTTTCTTTCATTGAGTCCTGTATAAATTATGTCTTTAAATGTAAAATTTGTTCTTGACTTATATCGCTCTGAAAATATTTTTAGATAAATATGCTATGATCATTAATTGCTCTGTTTTGATAAGTTAAAGTTTGCTCTGATCACATATCTGTTTTGTCTATCTATTTAAAAGCATCAGTAATATAAGCTCTAATCTTGTTTAGAATCTACTTCAACATTAATGCATATATTATTTTGATAAAATGCTCTGATGTTATGTCCTTGATATGAAATCTGATAATGTGTAGCTCTTTCTCTCTCTGATATGTTTTGTTTATCATAGACTCTATTTAATAAAAGACTTGATGTTTGTTATCAACAAGGGGGAGATTTTTAGAACCAAGTCTGATTTGTAAAGGGTTTTAAAATCATTGGTTATTACTTGCTAGACATCAAGATTTGTTAATAACACACATCAAGACATTTCATTAAATAAAGTCTGTTTGCGTGTTATCTAACTTGTTCAATTAAGTGTTTCAAGATACAAACCTAAGATGTACAAGTTACAAATGAAATGGGGAGTCCACCAGTTAAAAATTCTTCCTTGAACAATGCAAGTTATTTAAGAACAAGTTTATCTGTGATCAAAAACAGTTGCATACAAGTTTGTATCAAGAAAAGTATGATCCTAGAACAACGCTCAAGAAGAGTCTGATTCAAGTACGCTTGTCTAGACTTTTGGACTACTAAGTGGTACACTTTATATTATTTGAACTTAGCACGCATACTTGCTTCATGAATCAGACCTCGGACTTTTGAAGCAACAAGAACGTTATTCCAAAGCATATATCAAACAAAAATCAAGAATAATTTCAAAGATGCTCGGAACTGAGTTTTAATCAAGAAACACTGTGCCTTTCACTATTCAGGAAAGAGGACAAACCAATGAAAGAACCAAAGCTCGCATGGAAAGAAACCAATGTAGTTGTTCTATATATTTAAGAAAAGCTTATGAAAATCAGTACCCTATGTCAAAAAGCTTTCAAAAGGTCAACCCTGTATGATCTGCACGTTTTAGTTGAAAGAAGAATGCCTATAAAAGGTCTTTTGCTTTGAAGCACTCAAGGAACACCATTTCAATGCAAGCCCTGAAGCTTTTTATTCTAGACCTTTTGCCCTCATTGTTGGTGTATGCACTATGAGCTTTTATGCTTTTTCAGTTGTATCATTTTTCTGCTTATCAAAAAAATAAGTATTTCAGTTTAAAATTGTTCTAAAACATATTTATCCTTGGAGTAATAGGTCATATGAAAGTTATTCCTAAAATATCCCTAGTCAAGTATTTACATGGGGATATGTAAATACATTGAGACTAGTGTGTGAGTGTACTGAAGACCTGATCTCACAGATCATAGATATAGATGATTTCAAGTTTTCACACGGGTGCACATTAAGAGTAATGATGTACTGGACAGACCCACCATGAGAACGTTGCATGGATTGTTACATAATGTCATAAACGATTCTCAATGTGATAATGGTATATGTAGTCCTTCGACCTGAAGTCACTACGATTCCTACATGAGGAGTTTGTTGTTTTAATACAATTAAATGTCTCTGTAACAAGAGGACTATAAAGGTTATGATTAGGCAATAAACAAATCATGCAGAGGGAAGTGAGTGATGTAGATGGGATTTGTCTCTCCTATGTGACAGGAGTGATATCTATAGGTCACTTGATGGAGTAAGACTAAGGAAATGCATGACCATGCTAGAAAGAATAAATATTAGATATTTATTCGGATCAAGTCTACTTCGGTATCAAGTAAAATAAATTGGGCCGTACAAGGATGACACGACCATGCCTTGGGCCCAATTAGGATATCGTGACAAAAGGAACAAAAATATAAAATAATTATCACTTATAGGTTATGTTGATATTAAATAATATTCGGACATAATGATGCATTGCTAGATGCCACTCTTATTTTATATTAATAATAAAATAATTTATTATTAATATGACTGGGTATTTTACCTATAGGGTCACACACATAGAGTAAGCCCATCAGAAAATATTTTGTTTTATTTTAGTTGGACTAAAATAAAGCTATTGGGCCTAACTCATTTAGAATGAGTAAGGAGCCCACTCTTTAGAGAGAACAAATTAGGTCAAACCTAAGCCTATAAATAGAGCATAAGATGCTTATAGGCCGTTTGTTAAAGTGAGACACAAATTCACAAAAGTTGCAAGAGCTACACGCTGTCAAACTAGCAGTTGGCAAGTGTTGCGATTCTGGTGGGAGTGCTCGTGTGGACTCCTAAAGGACGAAGCTATGACTGCTTCGGTGTTCTTCAAGAGGTAATCCTAAAACGAATTTTTTGTGTGTATGTTTGTCTTGTGTTTTGAAACACAACACTTTGTAAATCCTATGGGAATCCTTGTATTTCCGCTGCTCATGTACTAGGGATTCCCTAACACTCATCTCATCTTCAAGGCCCAATGCCCTCAAAATTTATATCCCTTCAATGGATTCATAATGGTTATCTCAAAGGCCTATATATATGAAGGGATCTCAAAACTTGAAGAAGTTAACGACTCTGAGAATCAAAGTCACGAAAGCTTCTCTCTACACTTTCAAGCTCTTTAGCTAAGCTTTCTTCTTTAAAGCAAAGACTTTCTTTGTTGTTCTGCTCCTAGCATACCTTAGTCTTTGTTTTTTATACTTAGTGTATCAACTTTTTATCTTGTATATATTATACACTAAGTCCTCAAAAACACAAACATAAAAACTTTTTCAAATCCTTATTTGTGTAAAAGTCTGGTATGTTGCCAGCCTTAGTTTCTATGGGAAACAGTTGTTGGCCTAAAGAGACTTTTGAAATAATACTTTGGTATTGAGCTAGGAATGACTTGTTGAAAGAATACTTGAGATTAAGATAGGAGTGGTTGGAGTCAAGAATACTTGTGGCACAATTTGTGCTAGTGTTGTGTAAAAGGTGTTTTTACATAGTGAAAATCCTTCAAGTCTGAAGGTACTAGACATAGCTTCTACGTTGGAAGTGAAACAATATAAATCCTTTGTGTTCAATCTCTCTAACCCTGATTGTTAGAACCAAGTCTGGTTTGTAAAGGATTTTAAATTATTATCATATTTACCAAACCCCAAGATTTGTTAATAACATACATCAAGGAATTTAAATAAAGCCCGCCTACGTGTTATCTAACATGTTCAATTAAGTGTTTCAAGATACAAACCTAATATGCACAAGTTACAAATGAAAGGAGGAGTCCACTAATTAAAAAGTATGCCTTGAGCCATGCAAGTTATTTTAGAACAAATCTGCCTGGGATAAAAAAACAACTTGCGTACAAGCTCGCCCCAAGAAAAGTTTGATCCTAGAATAACGCTTAAGAAGGGTCTAATTCAAGTGTGACTACTAAGTTCTACATTTTTTGTTCTATAAACTTAGCACACGTACTTGCTTCATCAATCAAACCCCAGACTTTTGAAGCAACAAGAACGTTACTTCAAAGCTTGTATCAAACAAAGATCAATGTTTATTTTGAAGATGCTCTGAACCAAGTTCTTATCAAGTGAAACTTCTCTTATCATCAAAAGAGGAAAGAAGACAAACCAGTGCAAGAACCAAAGCTCGCATGAGAAGAAACTGATGTAGCTGTTCTACGTATTTTAGAAAAGCTGATGAAGATTAGTACTCATGTCAGAAAGCTTTTAGAAGGTCAACCCCATATGCTCTACACACTTTAGTTGAAAGAAGAATGCCTACAAAAGGTCTTTTGCTTTGAAGCACTAAAGGAACACCATTTCAATGCAAGCTCTAAAGCTCCTTATTCTAGACCTTTTGTCTATATCTCAGTTTCAAGGCTTAATGTTCACAATGACTATATCCCTTCAACGGATTCACAACGACTATCTTAAGACCTATATATATAAAGGGATCTCAGAAATTGAAGAAGTTAACAACTCTAAGAATCAGAATCATGTAAGCTTTTCTCTACTCTTTCAAGCTATTTGTCTAAGCTTTCTTTTCTAAAGCAAAGAATTTATTTGTTGTTCTGCCCCAAGCAGACCTTAGTCTTTATTTTTTATACTTAATTATCATCTCTTTATCTTGTATCTTTTGTATACACTAAGTTCTCAGAAACTCAAACACAAACTCTCTTTCAAATTCTTATTTGTGTAAAAGTCTAGTGTATTATCAGCCTTAGTTTCTATTGGGAAACCATTGTTGGCTTAAAGAGACTTTTGAAAGAATACTTGGGATTTATCTAGGAGTGGCTTGTTGAAACAATACTTGGGTATAATCCAAAAGTTGCTGGAGCCAACAATACGTATGGCACAGTTTGTGCTGTTATACAAAAGATGTTTTCTACATAGTGGAAATCCTTCAAGTTTGAAAAGACTAGACGTAGCTTGAGTTGGAAGTGAACCAGTATAAATCATTTGTGTTAAATCTCTCTATCCCGATTTTATAAAATTTGGTCCAAAAGTCTGCCAGATTCACGTTCTCAAAGTTCTGTGTCATAAGAGTCTAAGACTTATTCAACCCCACTTCTAAGTTTAACTTTAAACCATCACTGATCTTATATAGTCTGGTTTAAAAGTCTACTAAGTTTTTGTTCAAAAAGCTTAAGTTTCACAGGAAAAAAGTCTAAGACTTATTCAATCTTCCCTTATAAGTCTAACTCTGAACCATCATTTTGGTTAATCTTAACTAGTTGGTAAAAGTTAATCGTAATCGCTAAGAGACAAGCTTAAATTTTGGTTAATTGACATCGTAAGAGACCGAGCTTAACCAAGGCATAAAAAATAACCAATTTAAGGTCGTGGACATCAAACTGAGATCCTTCAAGTCAAAACTGACATGCTCTTAAACCAAACTAGTGTGTTCAAAAAATAGATCAATGATTTTGGACATCAAATTGAGATCTTCCAAGTTAAAATTGACATACTTTTAAACAAAACTAGTGTGTTAGGAATGGTATTTTGAAAGTATGCACTAAGATCCTATATGTTTAGGACGTATCACCTTATTTGAATAAGATATTTTGTTAAATAGTTTAGTATCTTTATTAGTCCTTAAAGTAGTAGGTTAACATGAGAACTATTCCTAAAGTGTCTCTAGTCAGGTATTAATATGAGGGCATAAAAATACATTAAGATTAGTGCAAGAGTGTAATGATGGTCAAATCTCACAAGCCATAGATATGAATGATATTAAGCCTTTATACAGTACACATTAAGAGTTATGGTGTACTGGACAAATCCACCATAAGAACGTTGGATGAACCATTACATGAGTGTCATAAATAGTTCTCAATGTGATAATGGTATATATAGTCCTTCGACCTAAAGTCACTATAATTCCTACATGAGGAGTTTGTTGTTTTAATACAATCAAATATTATCTGTAACAAGGTGATTATAAATGTTGTAATTGGGTAGTGAACAAATTATGCAGACAGATGTGAGTGATGTAGATGAAATTTATCTCTCCTATGTAACGAGAATGATATCTATATGTAACTTGATGTAGTGAGACTAAGGAAATACATAGTCATGCTAGGGAGAATATAAATATTGGATATTTATTCAAGTGAATTCTACTCTAGTGTCAAGTAAAACAAATTGGGTCATACAAGGATGATAACAACCATGCCTTAGACCCAATTAGATATCATGACAAAAGGACTAACTATATAAAGTTTATGACTTATAGGTTATAGAAATTTAATATTTATATTTGGATAACGATGATGTATTACTGGATATCACTCATTATATTATATTAAATATAAAATGTTTATGTTTGATATAAATCAAATATATTTCCTATAGGGTCACATGCATAGAGTAAGTTCATTAAAGGATATTTTTTATTTTAGTTGGACTAAAATTAAAACTATTGGCCCTAACTCATTTAAAATGAGTAAAGAGATCATTCACTAAATAGTGCTCATTAGGTCAAACGTGAGCTTATATATAGAGCATGCAATGCTCATAGGCTGCGCTCTTGTGATACATTAAATTTCGTAAAAGTTGCGAAGGCCACTGCATTTTGACAAAGTATCATTCGTATGCACGAAGTCTAATAGGAGTGCTCGTGTGGACTTCTATAAAGATTAGTATACTTTGACTCATTATTAAAGGTTCTACACTACAAGAGGTATGTTTTAAAAAAGTTCTTAGACTATATCTTGATTTGGTAGCTTTGAAATGTGAATTTTTACAAGGACTTTTAGGAATTCTTGTATTTTTGTTGCTTGACCATTGTGGATTTCCTAACATGGTAGGTCTTGGATCTTAGAGATAGAACCGAGATCCTCCAAGCCAAAACTAACATGCTCTTAAACCAAGCATATATGTTAGAAAAGATAGAACATGGATCCATAACATAAAATTGAGATCCTTCAAGTAAAAACCAACATGCTCTTAAACCAAATTGAAAAAGATAGATCCTTGAACATTAAATTGAGATCCTCTAAGTCAAAATCAAAATGCTCTTAAACTAATCATTGTGCTTAATGAGGTTTGTTGGCGTGCTTGTTGGTGTGCATGATGCCGATGCGGGAATTCCTTTGTTGAGTCCCATTGTGCATGCCAAATAATCCAACTTAAGAATCAGAGTCATATGTTTGGGGTGTCTTAGGGTGTGTCCCTTAAGGCACCGACAATGCTTAAGTCAATAGATGTTAGAGCTAAATGACCGATATAAGAGTATAAAGCACTTGAGATATGGAAGAGTCTACCTATGACAATCATGAGGTCGGTATTTATAAGGGGAGATGTACAAAAGTAATGATACATGTGTCAGGTGCCTTTCTAGGTATTGTCGGTGACGTTACATATATGACTGGTATCCTCTAGAAGATACGTTGACAACGGTGACAGAGATATTGTTCAAGGGCGCATCCCTCCTCTAAGAAGTCTTGACAATGGTTAGGGGGTTATCATTCAAGGACATCCTTCTCAATGGTGTCTTGACGAAGATAGGTAAGGTATCCTCTGAAGGTGCAACCTTCTTGACATGTGTCTTTTGAGGGTGTATCCCACTCGATAAGATCTCTTGCCATATGTTCGAATCTAGACCGACATAGGATCAACCATTATGTATGGATGAACATGTTTCATATGCTTTGGAACACGAGTATACTAGTTTGGGCCGATATAGATTTTCCTGGTATGTCTGGGCCAATTTCTTTACAAAATTTTGAATTGTGAACTCACCTCGTAAAAAAAAGTAGGAAATTCCCTTTACACCAAAAATTATTGGATCCTAAAATTGTTAACGAAGGAAACGATATGAGTACTAAGTGCAACTCAAAGTAAAGTAGACCCACTTTATGTTAAGGGTTTTTTAATTAATAATGCATTTCAAAAATTAATTACAAAAATGGGTTGTTTTGGGGTAATTTACATGTTTAAGGCTTTTTTGGTGTATCGTATTGGGCCCATATGACACACAAAATGTATAATGCAATGTGACACAGAAATGTTTTTGGAACTTTTAACCACAAATAATACTTCTCCTAGATTAATTTTCTTTAAATCTAGATTCGATTACAACTAAATTAACAATTAGATTGACTTAATATTTAACAAATATAAATTTAAATATCATGCATTATTAAATAATATATTGTAAAAATGTATATTTAAATAAATATGACTAAAATAAAATATTTAATTTTGACTTTTTAATTGAATGCATGATATTTGAATATATTTTTAATATCATAAATTCACTATGATATTTGAATATTTTTAATTTGAACTTTTTTTGTCATAAATCACTATGATATCATGTTACAATTTATGTATCTCTTTTATATCTATACTACTAAAGGAGAGTATAAGTCAATAACCTTAAACTCATTCTTAAACCTTAATTGTCTTTTTCATTTGTCTCAATGTATAATGTGTTCATAATAAGGATGGAATTTACAATTCTTTCTAACAATTGACCTCTAACTCTTTAATAATATAGTAACATATACACTTAAAAGGGTTAACCTTACTATTAGTTAAAGGACACATAATATATATACATATGCATATATATACATACATACATATATATATATATACACACATTGTACTAAAATGATTTTCACATCAAAGTTTAGGATATCGGTAATGAACTATCTAGTATGGGGATAATACTTCTAGTGTCAGCACTACTCTCAATTCTCTCATATATATTACACCATTTTAATGAGGGATCGGGTATTATCTCTCCTAGTCCAATGGAGAATTATGAGTCTCCGTGTCTGATCTCCAGTTATCACACCAGTCTAACGTGTTGAAGGGTGATAGAGAGTGTCATCTGTAAGGAAACTCTGAAGCTCAAGTTAGTTCGTGTTATTCAAGTGGCCTTAATACTCAAGAGGGGGGTGAATTGAGTTTTAAAACTTTTCTTTGGAAAGCCTTTGAAATTGATTCCTTTTTCATAAAAGATGTTTATATGTAAGAGACAACAAATGTAGTGCAGGAAACAATCTGAAACAATGTACAGAAATCACTTAGACAGTATATCAAACACTTGGTGTGCAGAATTCTAACACAAGTTATTCAAGCAAGTTTAAGATAAGCTATCACAATTAACAATAATAACCCAGCCAGATACAGAATGTCAATGCAAGAGAGTAAGGAAGAGAAGCTTGCAAACCGATTTAACGAGTTCCACCAACCCGGTGTACGTCTCGCCTTCAAGCAACCCACTTGAAGGATTTCCACTATTGAAGTTTAAAGATACAAGCTATGAGCAATTGTAGCTTCCTAGTGTCCCACACTCAAGAACTCAATCCTCACTAGCGCAAGGGCAACCCACCTAATCTCTCAAACTCTCAATACCCAAAGGTTGAATCCCAACCTTTGTGACCACTCAACCTAGAGTGAAACTTGGTGTTTGGTGTTTGTGTTTACAAGCAATTAACTCTCTCAATAGAGTGGATAAGCAAATGAAAAGCTCTCACAATGATAACTCTCAACAACAAGAGAGGATATACAAATACAAGCTCAAAGTTTCAGAAATTGAAACTATACAAGAAATAGAACTCACAAGACTCAAGAATTGATTTCTCTTTGATGGTATTGGATGCTCTGAGTAGCTTGAATAAGTGTTCCATTTATAGGCCTTGGAGAGGAGCCCTAAAGTCTTCATAGCCGTTGCACAGCATGGGCATTCGAATGATAATGGAGAAGTGAGCTGGTTTTGCACTTAAAAACACTTTCCCAAAATTCTGGCACTAGTGTAATCGATTACGCCTCGAGCTATAATCGATTATGCTTCATTTTCTTCAGTGTAACAGGCCTTATAATCGATTACGATTTTCCTTGTAATCGATTAGCTTGGAGACAGAGCTTGGGTAATCGATTGTTCATGCCTTGTAATCGATTGTAAATGATACCTGATGCACTTAATTCTGTTGCGCAGCATGGTAATCGATTGTGACATAGGTGCAATTGATTATTAAACAAACAGAGACTTACTAATCGATTGTGACTTAGCTTGTAATCGATTAGTAACAATACAGATTCTTGGTAATTGATTGATGCATCCTTGTAGTCGATTAGGAGTTATACCTGATGCTTTCCATTCAGTTTCTCAGTTTGGTAATCGATTAGCTAGCTAGGTGTAATCGATTATATGATAGACAGAAGCTGTGTAATCGATTAAAGATGACCCTGTAATCAATTAGCCTTCGTATTTTTGTAGGTCTGATGCTTAGACTGATGCTTGCATTTGTTCTTAGTTTTTCTTCACAGGTTTATACTTATAAACCTTACATTTTCATGATTCTTCAAGTGATTTCTTTGTCATTATCAAAACCATATAACCTGAAACAATTATTCAAACACAGTTCGGATACTTAATACTGGAGCTCAAGTGTAAGTTAGTGAATGTAACATACGTTTGAAACTCGTAAACGATGAGTATTTAGAATTGAGTAGCTGTTGAATGCTACATACCTTGTGTCAGTACGAATTTAGGTATCACGGGAAAAGCTAATACCTATGCAGACATTCCTGTGACCTTTTGTAGGTTAGTTGCTAGTGGGCCTCCAACATTTCAGTCAGATTCGTCATGACTCGATCTATGGGATCGAGACTCTACTGGGGTCTTTTAGTGTCACGATGTGCTTTGTAGAGAAGCGTCCCCATGACCTTAGACATGTTCTAGTGTTGAAGATTCTAGGTTGGTGTGTGGCCCAAATTAGGTAAAAAAATTCATATATTAAAAGTTTGGAATTTTAAATTATTCTTGAGTAATATAATTTTTTAAAGACTAAATTAGCAATTTAGTTTCAATATTTTATTTAATAATTTTCTTCAAATAAAATAATAATTTTTAATTAAATTAAAATATTTTATGTAAATATTTTATTTTTTCCAATATAGATAATTTATATATATTAAATAATTAAATTGTATGATATTTAAAGTTATTTATTATGATGATTTAATAATAATAATAATAATAATTATTATTATTATTATTATTATATTATAATATTGATGTTGCAACAAAGAAAATGTACATACACATTTTGTGATACAGCCAAAGAAACGGTGAGAGAATTACTATTTACGGTTGTCATTTTTAACTGTTAAAAATGGTGGCGTTAGGTATCAAGATGAAACCATCATTGTCAGCAGTTAAAAACTTCACCTGCAAACATTGTTATACTACGCGCAAAAAGAATCTTATACATAATTTCTTCAAACACAACCCTATTTTTATAATTAATTTTTGGAAATGCATTATTATTAAAAAAACCTTATTTTAATAATTAACTTTTGCTTTTTTGCTTCTTTAATGGCATGAAATGTTGCGATAAGCGGATATACATAAAATATTACATTGAAAATTTAAAATTGTACCTTGTTTATGATTGATTATTTTGTATTAAAATGGAAATTGAATTTTAATTAACCGGAAAAAGAACCAACACTGTCATGCACAATAACAGATTCACAACCAGAAAGAACAGACTCCTTCCAATATCTGTGTCAAAAACTCTAGTAGCTAAATAGTTGAGTACCTTATTAGTTGTGCGATAAACATGTTTCAACTCTCTCGTCACATCAAGAAAATATGTACACCCTACGAGGAGAGAAATAAAAGAAAATAAAAATGGAAAATAAAAAATGAAAAAAAGGTAATCAGTATGATAAGGATACATTTACATACACAATCTAATTAAGAACTTAAACAATAAAATTATTCATTAAAAAAATTGTAACATCCCAAGTATTTTAATAAAAAGTATGAAGAATGGAAATTATTGGTAAATGTTTTAGAGAATTATTTAGTATTTAATCTGCATGAGACGGGGTCAAGGAACCCAGTGTTGGACCGGTCTCAGATATGGAGACCAAACAACGTTGAAGATCGGTTGTTCAGGGGAGGGCGGTCACAAACGTACTATCTTGTGATTATTCGGTGTGCCTGATGTGATATTAGTTTGTCCGGTGTGGGCAGGATACCTAACTGGGAGCTATGGTCCGGATCAACTTATTATGATGACTAAGACAACGGATGAACGTAACCATGATGCAAGAATGGATGCAATATTCGACCACTACAACAGTAGCTTGGATTTCTGAGGTGTGGGCACTATGTTGGAATACCGGTTGGTCGGTATTCAGATTGGGCCAATACTCTTACGACGTATTGAGAATGGTGAATAATTAAACGTTGTGGGAATAAATAAGTGTAGTTGATTTAATCACTATAAAAGAGTTCAATGTAGTGAAACTGATTAAAATCTTATTGAGAATACAAATAAAATAAGGAGAAAAGACGATCATGCCCCTAAGCTTTATATAAAAAGAGATTCTCTTTCTCCTCTCTTCATTATTCGTAAACCACTTCTTCTTCTTAGTCTGTGCTCCCTCTTCTTCGTCTTCCCCTCTCTCATTGCCGAATTGCATGCTCTGGAGGAAGATTTCATCCGTGTCAAAACTTCAATCGAACTCCATTTCTGTGATCGTGGCCTCAAGGTGAGTCCATTGATCCTTTTTATTTGTGGTCTCTCATTCTTTTCGTTTTTCAGGCGGACAAGGGCCATGCATAGCTGTACTCGAGTCCGTTCCCCACTCCTTTGGTGAGTGTGAGCTCAAATATGGCTTAAGAACTGAGGGCGTTGAAGTTAACGGGCTTTATCTTTTGACCCGTAGGAAGAAGGTTAAGCAACACAAGGCTGAGTGACGGAGCTGAGACTGTGAACCCAACGATAAGAAGGCGTAACCGACACCAAGAGAAGATTGACGAAGCTTGAATAGAGGTAAGGGGGTGTTTGGGTTATGATTAATTAGAATAGGACTTACCTCCTATCCAAACTGTTGAATGGTACAAACGGGGTGAGAAAACGTTATTGAATGTTGCTGTGTGCCTATGTTTTTGTATATGTGACTATGTACCCTGATCAGTTGAGGATCGGGTGTGTGACTGAGTTGATTATGTCATGAGTTTGAAATATTTAATGTTGAGATAATCAGTGTTATAATGTGAATCCGGGTTTGACAAGCAGGTCACCCGAGTGATGAGAAAGTGATGTTAATGGCCAAGTTTGATATGTGAAATATGAACTGTATGTATAACTATGTGGTGTGGGACGGCCGACGGTATGCTATAGCCCCTTATTTCCGGCTCCCATGGTTTTTGTGCCCAGTTGAGCTACCCAGTGGTCAAGTAGGACCCAGTGGTCGAGGTGGAGAGTCAAGCAGGACTCGGTGAACCAAGCAGGGTTCACGGGGTGTCAAGTAGGACCCCAGCTGAAGGCCGATCCTTTAGTATCCAGATACTAGGAGTCAGATTGCATGAGAGTCAGTGGTGGTTATCGATGAATTTGATATATTTGCTAAGTTAAGTGGATAGGTTCATTGTGTGTAATGTGCTATAATCTCCGAGTAAGAATTTAATAGATTTGATGAGTGTGAATTGTTATCTCTACTGAATGCTGTTGTCGGGTTTGCCGAGTGAACCAGTACGATCTCCGAATGAGACTTATACATATATATATATATATGTATGTATATTTAACTTGTAAAATTCCGCTTTACATTAATTATGATGCCAAACACTTACCCTTGCTGTTATTTTAATTTAGGAACCAGTGACAGGGAGGAAGCCGGAGCCATGGAGTCGCGCCAAGGGGGAGATCGATGCCAAGGCCCGAGTGATCTTGAGTGATTGTGTAGAGTATTTATGTGTATAAGGAGTTTCCGAGTGTTTATTATTATCTGTGTGCCAACTTCATTTGAATCGGATACGAAATTATATTTTAAAATACATTGATCTAAATGTTTTCATATTTGCTGTGACAGCTCGTTAACCAGCGAATTCATTCCCGAGTGAGGGATAACCGAGAGACCCCCTTCCGGGTAGAAGGTTAGAATGTACCGAGTGAGATTGGTTGAGAGAGAGAGTTCCGAGTGAAGAAAGTATGTAAAGATTCTGAGTGAGGAAGGTGTATCATGATTCCGAGTGAAGAGAAGTTGGATGTGTTCGAGGGGAAATCTGAGTTTCTTCCGAAGGATGTAAGGATAGAGTATTCACCGAGTGAGGATATTCAGAGAAGCGATAACCGAGTGAAGGAGGTTGAGCTATCCCCGAGGGAGTTGTGACCGAGCTAGGCTTTCCGAGCGAGGGGTAGTAATGAGTCAAGTGTGGAAGGTCCGAGTGAGGGAAGTTGAGTGTTTTCCGAGCGAAATCCTATTGCCGAATAAACCATTTTACCGAGTGACCCCCATGTGAGTCCACATGTGCACCCTGTTCGCTTAGACTTCAGGTGTGGCATTCGCTCAAGCGAGTCGGTACTCGCCTAACCGACTCGCGGGTTTCGCCTAGGAATTTTGGGGTCTCGCTCAGGCGAGAGGCCCCTGTCCTCTTCTTCTTCTTTCGCCCTTCTTCTTCTTCCGCTGTTTCATCTCCATTTTGCTGAGCGGATATTATCCTGCGTGTACTCTTATTATCACTTTGATTACATCTAAGTAAATATTATTTTACATCAAGACCGAGTGGATTAAATGTTAAAAGAAGTAAATACTAATTCATACTCAGATACAAATTTTATTTAACGTAAAAATTTATTGTGAAAATAATCTGCCGTATGTAAATAAAAAGGTAAATTAACCTAGGATGTTACAGTTGGTATCAGAGCGGTTCTTTCTAGAGCCGGGTGTATGGGTCAATCCAGTGATTGTATGAGTCCGGTGAGGGTAGGTTGCATTCAATTGTGTTGTGTTTTGTTTGTGCAGCTTGGCATCGTTCCCTTGGCACTCCACTAGCATAGTATTTTATGTATCTAAGGTAAACTTCCGACTCCCTGGCTGACCTTGGTTATTAACGGTGATGTGTTTGCTCATTGTAGAATTATAAAATGGCCGAAGGAACTAGTTCCAGGGGAGGAGACGATTTCTTCTCCAAATTTACTCAGTTGATGAGTAGGACCGAGTCTGGCCCCACTCTGGATAAATTCCTGAAAAGGAATCCTCTGGCCTACAAAGGGGGACACGATTATGATGGGGCATATATTTGGATCAGGGATATTGAGTAGGTCTTTGAGTATTTTGAGTGCTCAGAAGAGCAAAAGGTTTTATTTGCCACTTATCAACTAAAAGATGAGGCTAGAGTATGGTGGTCTCGAGTGAAGGTGCAGATGAACGCAGCAAATGAGCCGTTAGTATGGGCAAATTTCCGAAGGAGGTTCCTTGTTAAGTACTTCCCGGATAACTACAAAATCCGGAAGGAAATGGAATTCCTAAAGTTGGAGCAAGGCCGACTATCTGTGGCCGAGTACACCAGCAAGTTCGACGAGCTGTGTGATTTTTACCATCCTTTCTCGTTGGAAGGGACTGAGGGCAGCAAGTGTGCTAAATACAAGGCTGGACTACGGATTGAACTCCGTAGTGTAATTGTACCAATGGAGATTTGGGACTACCCGACTCTGGTGAACAAAACAAGATTGACTGAAGAGGTATAGTTACAAAGGACATCTCAACCAAGAGACAAAAAGCCATTGAAAGCAAAAGGGTTCAGCTTCAAGAGGATGGGCCAATTCTTTCGGGGCGGCAAGTCTTCCGCCACCTCTTCATCCTCTTCCGGTCGGGGTTCTACTGGCCGATCGGGTAATCCGTCTGGTAGTCGTGCGTGCTACAATTGTGGCCAGGAGGGTCACATTGCTAAATACTGTCAAGCCAATCAAATTGTGTGCTTCCAGTGTGGACAGTCGGGACACCTCAGGCCCGATTGCCCTCAGAGGCAGCAGCAGGGCAGGCAAGGCAACCGAGCCAACTCTTCTGGAACTCGGGGTGCCAACTTTCCGAGAGGAGGCAGGAATGGGGCTGGTAGAGGGAGCTAATAATCGGGAAGATCTGATGCCCAGTCCAGTGGTGCCCAGAATGCTATGACCGGGCGAGTATTTGCATTTGATGCCTCGGAAGCCATGAGGAATGACAATTTGGTACAGGGTAAGTACCTCATCTGTGGCTATCTTGTTGATGTAATTTATGATTCGGGTGCAACCTATTCATTTATTTCCAAGAGTTGTGTGCGACGGCTTGGTTTGCCGATCGGTTTAATGGAGAACGCTCTTACTGTTTTCACTCCAACCGGTTCCACTTTTCGCGCAACCACAGTGTGTAGAGAAATGCCGATGCAAATCGAAGATCGTACTTTTCGAGTGAATTTTATCTGTATGTCGTTGAAGAACTTAGATGTTATTCTAGGTCTTCATTGGCTCGCTGCTAATCATGTGTTGGTCGACTGCTATCGGAAGAGTATTGTTTTCTCTCAGGAACTCGACACGAAGGACGTGGTGAGTGATGCTCTAGCCACATATGTTATTTTATTTGCTTCGGAGGGTCGGTATAACCTTCTGCTGAGCGATATTCCAATTGTTTGTGAATTTCCTGATGTTTTTCCGGAAGAAATTCCGGAGCTACCTCCCAGTCGAGAGATTGATTTCTCTATTGACTTGACTCCCGGGGCAGAACCTGTATCCCGAGCGCCATATGGAATGTCTTCAGTGGAATTAGCCGAAGTAAAGAAACAAGTAAACGAACTACTGGAAAAAGGCTTTATCCGACCAAGTGCCTCGCCATGGGGCGCTCCAGTGTTACTGGTAAAGAAGAAGGATGGTAGCATGCGAATGTGCATTGATTACCGACAGCTGAACAAACTGACGATCAAAAATAAATATCCATTGCCTCGGATTGACGATTTACTGGACTAGTTGAGAGGCGCCGTTGTGTTCTCTAAGATCGACTTGAGGTCGGGGTACCACCAAATCTGAGTAAAACCGGAGGATATTCCAAAGACAGCGTTTCGGACTCTGTATGGGCACTTCGAGTACATTGTAATGCCCTTCGGAGTGACGAATGCCCCTGCCATCTTTATGGACTATATGAATCGGATTTTTCAACCGTACTTAGACCAGTTTGTGGTGGTATTCATTGATGATATTTTGGTGTATTCGAGGTCAGTTGAGGAGCATGCCCAACACCTTCAAATTATTTTACAAGTACTCCGAGAGAAGAAATTGTATGCTAAACTATCTAAGTGTGATTTCTGGGAGAGTAGTGTACAATTTTTGGGACATGTGATTTCCTGAGAGGGAGTCTCGGTTGATCCGACTAAAATTGAGGCAGTTATGGCTTGGGAAAGGCCAAAGTCAGTAACCGAGATCAGGAGTTTCCTCGGATTAGCTGGATACTATCGACGTTTCATTGAGGGGTTCTCTCGGATAGCACTCCCTCTGACTCGGTTAACAAGGAAAGAAAGCCCCTTCATGTGGTCGGAAAAATGTGAATTAAGCTTCCAAACTCTCAAGCGGTGTTTAACGACTACCCCTGTACTTGCATTGCCCGATGTAACACAGGAATTTGAAGTATATTGTAATGCATCCAAATCGGGATTAGGGTGTGTGTTGATGCAATCCGATCGGGCAGTTGCCTATGCTTCCAGGCAATTGAGGCCACATGAGGAAAATTACCCGACTCATGATCTGGAACTGGCAGCAGTGGTGTATGCACTGAAGATTTAGCGCCATTATCTGTATGGAGCTCGCTTTGTGGTATTTAGTGACCACAAAAGTTTAAAGTATTTATTTGATCAAAAGGAGCTAAATATGAGGCAGAGGAGATGGGTGGAGTACCTGAAGGACTATGACTTCGACTTGAAGTATCACCCGGGCAAGGCGAATGTTGTTGCTGATGCACTGAGCAGGAAGGTATTACACGTGGCTTATCTAATGGGCAGGGAACAAGAATTGCTGGAGAACTTTAGGGATATGAATATTGGAGTTGTTTTGGACGCTCCAAACCGAATGACGATCGGAATGTTGAAAATCTCCAACGAATTTCTGGAGTCTATGGTTGCTGCTCAGAAAGACGATGAGGAGTTGCTGAGGCTGATTGACACTCAGACCCGAGGCAAAAATATGGAGTTAACTCGGGGTGACGATGGGATATGGAGATTCAGGAACCGAGTGGTGGTGCCTGCACATGGAGGTTTCAGGCAAGCAGTGCTAGCAGAGGCACACAAGAGCTCCCTGAGTATACATTCAGGTATAACGAAAATGTATCATGACTTGAAGAAGGAATTCTGGTGGCCAAGCATGAAGAAGGCAATAATCGAGTATTTGAAATCCTGTGTGATATTCCAGAAGTTCAAAATCGAGCATCAACGACCCCCAGGTTTGCTTCGACCCCCAGAAATTCCGGTCTGGAAGTGGGAAAGTATCACCATGGACTTTGTGTCCGGACTGCCTCGCACCCAAACCGGATGCAACGCAATTTGGGTGATTGTCGATCGACTAACCAAAAGTGCCCACTTCCTGGCAATGAATATGAAATGGTCGCTGGACCGATTAGCTAAGTTATATGTTGCTGAGATTGTACGACTGCATGGTGTGCCCTCAAGCATTATTTCCGATCGGGATCCCCGATTCACTTCAAGATTTTGGAGGAGTTTGCAACAACAACTGGGTACTGAGCTCAAACTGAGCTCGGCTTACCATCCCCAGACTGATGGCCAATCAGAACGGACAATACAGACTCTTGAGGATATGTTAAGGGCATGTGTGCTGGAACAGGGCGGATCATGGGAGAAATACTTGCCCTTGGTGGAGTTCGCATATAATAACAGTTACCATAGCAGCATTAGGATTGCTCCATATGAAGCTCTTTATGGTCGGAAATGTCGTACTCCATTGTGTTGGAATGAGAATGGCGATGCCATTCATCTGGGGCCCGAGCTGATTCAAGAGATGAACGAACAAGTTGCTTTAATCCGGGAAAAGATAAAAATTACCCAGGACCGACAAAAGAGCTATTATGACAATCGGCATAGTCCGCTTGAGTTTCAAGTAGGCGACTGGGTGTTCTTGAGGATTTCACCGACTAAAGGTGTAGGTAGGATTTTGAAGGGCCAAAAGCTTAATCCGAAATACATTGGGCCCTACCAAATACTAGAGCGGATCGGTGAAGTTGCTTACCGACTGGATCTTCCCCAGTCACTGACTAGCATTCACAATGTGTTTCACGTATCTCAGCCTCGCGCCTACATTCCGTGTGACACAATGATTGTACCAAGTGACTCCATTGAATTGAAAGAAAACCTAACGGTGGAAGCTATACCGATCGGAATTGAGGAGTATCAGACGAAACGGTTAAGGAGCAAGGAGGTGTCGTTAGTGAAGGTGAAATGGCAGAATTTGAATTGGATAAACTACACTTGGGAATTAAAATCGGATATGAGGAGGGTATACCCCCATCTTTTTAAATCGGGACACTGATTTCGGGGACGAAATCCCCTTTTAGGGTGGGTGAGTGTAACATCCCAAGTATTTCAATAAAAAGTATGAAGAATGGAAATTATTGGTAAATGTTTTAGAGAATTATTTAGTATTTAATCTGCATGAGACGGGGTCAAGGAACCCAGTGTTGGACCGGTCTCAGATATGGAGACCAAACAGTGGTGAAGATCGGTTGTTCAGGGGAGGGCGGTCACAGACGTACTGTCTTGTGGTTATTCGGTGTGCCTGATGTGATATTAGTTTGTCCGGTGTGGGCAGGATACCTAACTGGGAGCTATGGTCCGAATCAACTTATTATGATGACTAAGACAACGGATGAACGTAACCATGATGCAAGAACAGATGCAATATCCGACCACTCCAATAGTAGCTCGGATTTCTGAGGTGTGGGCACTATGTTGGAATACCGGTTGGCCGGTATTCAGATTGGGCCAATACTCTTACGACGTATTGAGAATGGTGAATAATTAAACATTGTGGGAATAAATAAGTGTAGTTGATTTAATCACTATAAAAGAGTTCAATATGGTGAAACTGATTAAAATCTTAATGAGAATACAAATAAAATAAGGAGAAAAGACGATCATGTCCCTAAGCTTTATATAAAAAGAGATTCTCTTTCTCCTCTCTTCATTATTCGTAAACCACTTCTTCTTGGTCTGTTCTCCATCTTCTTTGTCTTCTCCTCTCTCATTGCCGAATTACATGCTTTGGAGGAAGACTTCGTCCGTGTCAAAACTTCAATCGAACTCCATTTCTGTGATCGTGGCCTCAAGGTGAGTCCACTGATCCTTTTTATTTGTGGTCTCTCATTCTTTTCATTTTTCGGGCGGACAAGGGCCATGCATGGCTGTAATATAGTCCGTTCCCCACTCCTTTGGTGAGTGTGAGCTCAAATATGGCTTAAGAACTGAGGGCGTTGAAGTTAACGGGCTTTATCTTTTGACCCGTAGGAAGAAGGTTAAGCAACACAAGGCTGAGTGACGGAGCTGAGACTGTGAACCCAACGATAAGAGGGCGTAACCGACACCAAGAGCAGATTGACGAAGCTTGGAACAGAGGTAAGGGGGGTGTTTGGGTTATGATTAATTAGAATAGGACTTACCTCCTATCCGAACTGTTGAATGGTACGAACGGGGTGAGAAAACGTTATTGAATGTTGCTGTGTGCCTATGTTTATGTATATGTGACTATGTACCCTGATCAGTTGAGGATCGGGTGTGTGACTGAGTTGATTATGTCATGAGCTTGAAATATTTAATGTTGAGATGATCGGTGTTATAATGTGAATCCGGGTTTGACAAGCAGGTCACCCGAGTGATGAGAAAGTGATGTTAATGGCCAAGTTTGATATGTGAAATATGAACTGTATGTATAACTATGTGGTGTGGGACGACCGACGTTATGCTATAGCCCCTCATTTCCGGCTCCCGTGGTTTTTGTGCCCAGTTGAGCTACCCAGTGGTCAAGTAGGACCCAGTGGTCGAGGTGGAGAGTCAAGCAGGACTCGGTGAACCAAGCAGGGTTCACGGGGTGTCAAGTAGGACCCCAGCTGAAGGCCGATCCTTTAGTGTCCGGATACTAGGAGTCAGATTGCATGAGAGTCAGTGGTGGTTATCGATGAATTGGATATATTTGCTAAGTTAAGTGGATAGGTTCATTGTGTGTAATATGCTATAATCTCCGAGTAAGAATTTAATAGATTTGATGAGTGTGAATTGTTATCTCTACTGAATGCTGTTGTCGGGTTTGCCGAGTGAACCACTACGATCTCCGAATGAGACTTATACACATATATATATATATATATGTATATATATTTAACTTGTAAAATTCCGCTTTACATTAATTATGATGCCAAACACTCACCCTTGCTGTTATTTTAATTTAGTAACCAGTGAAAGGGAGGAAGCCGGAGCCATGGAGTCGCGCCAAGGGGGAGATCGATGCCAAGGCCCGAGTGATCTTGAGTGATTGTGTAGAGTATTTGTGTGTATAAGGAGTTTCTGAGTGTTTATTATTATCTGCGTGCCAACTTAATTTGAATCGGATGCGAAATTATATTTTAAAATACATTGATCTAAATGTTTTCATATTTGCTGTGACAGCTTATTAACCAGCGGATTCATTCCCGAGTGAGGGATAACCGAGAGACCCCCTTCCGGGTGGAAGGTTAGAATGTACCGAGTGAGATTGGTTGAGAGAGAGAGTTCCGAGTGAAGAAAGTGTGTAAAGATTCCGAGTGAGGAAGGTGTATCATGATTCCGAGTGAAGAGAAGTTAGATGTGTTCGAGGGGAAATCTGAGTTTCTTCCGAAGGATGTAAGGATAGAGTATTCACCGAGTGAGGATATTCGGAGTAGCGATAACCGAGTGAAGGAGGTTGAGCTATCCCCGAGGGAGTTGTGACCGAGCTAGGCTTTCCGAGCAGGGGTAGTAATGAGTCAAGTGTGGAAGGTCCGAGTGAGGGAAGTTGAGTGTTTTCCAAGCGAAATCCTATTGCCGAATAAACCATTTTACCGAGTGAACCCCCATGTGAGTCCACATGTGCGCCCTGTTCGCTTAGACTTCAGGTGTGGCATTCGCTCAAGCGAGTCGGTACTCGCCTAAGCGACTCACGGGTTTCGCCTAGGAATTTTGGGGTCTCGCTCAGGCGAGAGGCCCCTGTCCTCTTCTTCTTCTTTCGCCCTTCTTCTTCTTCCGCTGTTTCATCTCCATTTTGCCGAGTGGATATTATCCTGCGTGTACTCTTATTATCACTTTGATTGCATCTAAGTAAATATTATTTTACATCAAGACCGAGTGGATTAAATGTTAAAAGAAGTAAATACTAATTCATACTCAGATACAAATTTTATTTAACGCGAAAATTTATTGTGAAAATAATCTGCCGTATGTAAATAAAAAGGTAAATTAACCTAGGATGTTACAAAAATGTATATCACAAATTTAATTATAAAACAATTAAAAATAAGTTATTTTAATAACTTACATAAAAAAACTTACCGAAAAAAGTCAAAACAACTTATGACAGTTATAAATTATTTTTTTAAATTTTTTATAAATTCTTCTGAACATATCTTAAATAATAAATTAGAAAGAAGAAATAAAAAATAAAAAATAATATAAATTTATTTAACTTATATAACCTTACACATAATACTAAAATTTAGAAAACTTATTTAAAATCAACATTGATAGAATATTATGTAATTTCTTAAATATGCAACATAACTTTCAAGTTTTTTTAGCCAACTCAACTAATGTTAAAGCTTCATATTGTTACTATCAGCTTAAACAAAACCTACCATAATGATGTAGTTATTTTATGTGATAATCAATTATAAAAATAAAACTATTAAATACACACAGTTAAAAATTAATTAAATATTTAACCAACAAATTAAAAATAGTTTTTAACTTAAAAAAAAAATCCCAACCGAGAATCACGATGCCTAGAGGGCATACTCGTGAAGATTTTATGTAAGGCTTAATATCAGAGAAGCATATATCCCCCGGATCATAGATATTTTCCACGTGGCAGAATACCATTGCAGATCCCAAATTTCATGGCCCATAAAATTTAACAGATGGCTCGTGTGAGTTAAGCTTTCTAAGCCTACTAGTATTACTAGTTAGTTCACAGGGATAAGAATGAATGCCACACTCTTCCATAAGATGGCAGGGATTTGTTTCTACCCTTCATGTCTTTCCTCTTCCAGGTAAGTAACCCATCTCATGTTTCATTTTTATTTTACATGTTCAGTGTTTAATACTGATTGCATAACCATTTCATCAACAAGAAAGCAATAAATTCTATTTTCCAGTCTTGCAATTTAATCATGAAAAAAATGAAGGGAAAGTTCGGTTAATATTTGAGAATCTATGTGGACATGGTTTGAGGGATTAAGGTTGTGTTTTCAGCAACTTAGGGACATGTTGGTTGGTATTAAAAACTCACAATGCAAGGGCCGTGCCAGGGAAACTACCTGTAATTAGGAGAAGATTAACAATAAATGCAGAAGTGAAGTATGTAAATGCTGAAACAGCCAAGGAACTTGTAGAAGGGGATGGATATGCAGTTCTTGATGTCAGGGACAAGACTCAGTTTGAGAGAGCTCACATAAAATCTTGTCACCATGTGCCCCTTTTTGTTGAAAATAAAGACAATGATCCAGGTCTAGGTTCTCCTTGCAAAAGTTTTTATTTTGTATGTGCATACTTTGTGCTTTAATTTTATTTCCACTACATTCATTTCTCTGTAGGAACAATTATAAAAAGGACTCTGCACAATAATTTTTCTGGGTTGTTCTTTGGGTTACCATTCACTAAGCCAAATCCCGAGTTTGTACAATCTGTGAAGAGCCAGTTTCCACCAGAAAGTAAACTCTTAGTTGTATGTCAGGAAGGACTGAGGTTAGTTTGTGATTTCCAACCCAATTTGATTGCTAATTATACCTGTTACCCCCCATGAGCCAGTGGGGGTATGCGCCTACATGTCCACCCCCACTATCCTAGAATATAGGGAAGTCAAAGGCCCAGACCCATGACCCCAGTTGGTTACAGCGGACAGTAGTGGATCCGGATCCTGCATCCCAATCCCCGTTTGACCTCGTGTCATATAAATGGCCTCGAAGCCCCTTTTTGTAGACTAAGTGATACATTTAATAGAGTAATAATAATACTTTTTCCCTAAAGTGATTTCTGTAGGACTTTTTTGTATTTAGGCTCTATTTGTGAACAATACGCAATATATATTTAGAACATGGAGACCCCCAATTATGCTTTAGTTCGTTTATTCTTTAGTTATGTCCTGCTTCCAAAAATAAATTACAAAATATGATTATGATTTTGAAATATAATCATTATGTACAGTCTAAACTCTATATGTTACATGAATGAGAACCAGGAGCAGATGCTCCTTGATTTGATTCTTCATTTCTAATTGGTCACTTAGCGGGGAAAGAACTCAAAGAAGAGATAGCAAGTAGTGCTTTCCTAGGAATGGTATGAGCTTAGAAGAAATGCTAAATGGCCATGTTTTGTATTTTAGAGTATCTTTTTGCAGGCACTCTAGCTTGGAAATAAAAACTCACTGAAAAGTGTTGATGGTTAAAATCATCTTTTAGCATTTTTTAAATAGCTTAAGTTTTAGGATTATATTTGGTTTTTGACTAGGAGAACCACCATAACTTTTTCTGGCACTGCCTTCATGGAATGCTATTAAATTATGAAGTTGAATCAGATCATCTGATTCAGATGCATGGTTTATGTGAATAAAATATTGATCTAAGGTGTACTTCTTTTTGTGTTAAGGAAGATGAAAGTTCCTGTGTCCTGTATAGTAAGGCAAGATCATATTCTGCATGTAAATCTATCAATTATCAATCCCAATTATGCTATATAGCTTTTAGAACTTGAACCATTCTGATGTTACCCAGAGAACTGTACAAGAATTTAGGTCTATATGCTTATACTGCCATAAATTATAGCCTATATCTGAAGTCACAAACTATAAACTATTTGTATTTTGTTTGCATTGTGAGGAGAGGAGTTACAAGATATTGAATTCTTTCTCAAGAACCGTTCCACTCTGAGACAATCTAAGAACTTTGTACCCATCCTTGTAGTTTCATCCCTTGTTTTTCCTCAACCTTTTTATGTCACAATGGGCTAACAAAGGTGGTCATGGTCTCAGCCTAGTCAAATATATTTTATGAAATAATATATAGGGAACTAGTCAAATGAAAAATTTTGATTATTATGATAAATAAGGACAGAAATAAAAGTCATTGGATTTCATTTAAATGGTCAAAATCTTTTAAAAAATCGTAATTTTGAGACTAAATAAAATTAGGTGAGTTTATTAACAAGGACAAGCATAGAATTGAGGATTCTTGGCAAATAGCCAAATGCAGGGAAGGACTTGTGATAAATTGCTGATAAGAAAAGTGATTTGGCCTGCTAAATCCCTTCTGAACCATCATATGTTCTGCATAAATCTTAAGAATGTTAAGAGTTGAGTTTAGCAAATTATGTTTGTCATCACCTGAACTACAAGGTGTCTTACATGTGGGGAGAAAAAAATGCATCAAATTCCTATAAATTTGCATGACTTGAATTTTTGTTGCAGTTGCATTGAGGTTAAATAATAAGCTAATCTAAGAATTTGATATTTTCTTTCTCCCTTGTCAAGGTCTGCTGCAGCAGCAGAAAAGTTAGAGAACGCCGGTTTCTTAGATGTAGCATGCATAACATCTGGCCTTCAAACTGTGAAATCAGGTTTAATAATTCATTGACATATTTTCCATAGTTCACTTATTTTCTAGGATGAAAAACTAAAGTATTTCCATTCTATAGGGACATTTGATTCCGTTGGCTCTACAGAATTGCAAGATGCAGGCAAAGCCGGTTTGGTGACAATCCAAGGAAAAATCTCCACTGTGTTGGGAACTATTCTTGTTTGTAAGTTTTTTCTTTTTATATATCTTTTTATTATTATTACTATTTCTTGATTCTTGTATTGATCTTTTTTAAAATGTTATTTTCAGTTGCATATTTATTTGTTACCTTCTTCCCTGAGCAAGCAGAGAAGTTATTCCAATTTGCCCCTACAGGCTAAGCCTAAACATTCAGTTAATTATGGTCCTTACTGATTTTGTTCTTCCACACTCATTATGCATGTAGCATGATTGAGGAACAAGAGATTAGAGTTCAGGCTTCAGGGACATTAGAACATGGAATCTGAATTAAGCAAGGCAAGATTGTTTATTCTACTGGTAGTATTCTGATTTAGGCCAATGTTTAAGATATCAGTTATTTCCATTACACGATACCAGAGCCATATGTAGAGCGTTATTCCTTGTACTAGATTGATTACCTTAAATCTGTATTCAAGTTCCTCGTTCTGATGTCTATGTGATTCATGTCTAAAGGATTTTTATTCTTATAACTCACTTTTAAAATAATTAATTTCTAACAAATAACTAGTTGACTTGGTCAACACATCAATTTTGTCTTAAATTTTAACTATTGAATCAATCTCGTTACAATTTCGGATTTAAAGGACATAATGGAAGAGAAGGAAGAAAGGAAGAAAAAAAGATGTTATGTGACATATCAAGGGATAGGATATAGATAAAATGGAGGGAAAATATAGATTTACTATTGGATGGATTTAAATAATGGTTGACATTAAAATTGGAAGGAACATTGTAATAAATTCTATTATTTAGAATAATGTTTTCAAAATGAGATTAGTTATCAATTGAAAAAGACATTAATTCCTACAAAACTAATTATAAAAAAATAATTCAAATTTAATATTGTATGTATTACTTATTTACTGATAAAAAATAATAAAAAAAGGTCTTCCATGTTTTACCAAATAAAAAATTTATAAAAATAATAATAAAGTAAACATATTATTTAATCTCATATTTTGTCATGATCAGGTTTATAGGTCTCCTCACTTTTTAAAAATTTGCAAATGATCTCTTTCATATAACTTCCGTTTGGTTAATAAGTCTTTAACGTCAACTTCTTTACAATACTGTTAACTTTTTTTTAGATGTCACATAAATTTGATGTGTGTTGTGTCATTGGGATTGCCACATTGAAATTAAAACGATTTTGTTTTGTTGAGTGGTTATTAGGTGATTTTTTTCACGTTTACCCCCTAATCTAAAAACCCTAATTTCACCAATCTTCTGTCATCTTCCTTAATGAGTTATTCATTAATCAAGGGTCTTTGAAATTCATAGTTTTCATATTTAAGAGTGATTAGAAACATTAACCTTTATCTATACATTTGAATTGATGTTTGAATGTTGAAGTCTTGTATGCGATTAGAGAAAACACTTTTTTATCTATTTCCTTTCTTTCTTATGCACATAATTTAATTAGTGGAATATGAGACACGCTTAATTGACAAAGATAGAGGATAGTTTCAATTTCCTTTCGTATATATAACTGTTCCCATCAACAACTACAACTTTAAGAGACTCATTTTCAAAAGCCACGTCCCTTTATTTATTAATAATATTTATTGAATATTATTATGTCTTATATATATGAGACATATTTCTTACATTGACAAAACATTCATTCATGATTTAATAATGTGTGACATCCTGGCGCTGTTGAGGGCGGGGAGTGATCGCCGGTGCATGGGCACGGACAAGGAGCGGCTCCTGGCAGGCTTCCAGCGGGGAATGTGGCATCCTGGGCACTGTTGAGGGCGGGGAGTGATCGCCGGTGTATAGGCACGGACAAGGAGCGGCTCCTGGCAGGCTTCCAGTGGGAGGGACACATGAACGAACTGAATACATACCAGAATGAGAGGGATCCAAAGACTGTATAGGTATGGGACTATACAGTCGAGGATAGCTTAAAGGAATGAATTCGTACTACCTATACCAACAAATGCATTAGCCTTTTCGTTGGCCTATCACATAAGGACTCCAAAGTTAAGCATGCTTAACTTGGAGTAATTCTGGGATGGGTGACCTCCTGGAAGTTCTCAGGAAGTGTGTGATTGAGGACAAAGCACACTAGTAAGCTCTCATGTTGGTCTGTGGGGCGAGTCGTTCATTCCTGAAAAGCGGCCGGGGCGTTACATAATGCACCAATCATGATGCTATAAATAATTTTATTCATTTGTTACATCATAAGTCATAATTAAGAATAAAAACTAATAAGAGTCATGACAGTTGTATATCATTTATTCGACATAGTCCCTTCCATGTACTACTTTACTAGTTTTTTTCTTGAACATGACACTTTAAAGGGAAATACACAATGTGTCTAATAATGAAGTCATTTATATATAGGAAAATTCTATTTTTCAATAATATCATTCGTACACATGCATATAAGTTTAAAAATATGAAATATATATATTTAGAAACTTGTATATTAGTGAGCTCAAAGTATCAAACTTACATAATGAATTCCTATAATTTTTGACATTCGCTAGCAAACATAATGCCCATATTATTAACATGACCAATAAATGCTTTGGGTGATAACCCTTCTCTTAGAGGATCAGCAACCATAGTGTTCTATTAAATGTTTCTGAACTTCTTCTTTAACAGCAAAGTATCTTAATTCCATATGTTTAGAACCTTTAGAATACCTGTCATTTTGTTGTAGAGTTATCATAATAAATTTTCAACGGCTTGTTAATGTTGTCAATTACTCCAAGTTCTGAAATAAAATTATGTAGCCATTTAGCCTGAACTTTGGCCTCAAAGCATGCCACAAATTTAGCTTCCATAGTGGATGCAGCAATGACAGACTACTTTACACTCTTCTAAGAGATAGCTCTTCCAGCTAATTGAAATAAATAAACAAAAGTAAACTTTCTTGTTTCTACACATTCGGCAAAGTCTAAATCTGAATATCTAGCCACCTCAAGATAATCAAATCTCCTAAAGGTAAGCATGTGATCCTTTGTACCCTGTAAATATCTCAGAACTTTCTTTGCAACTTTCTAATGTTTTATACTTGGATTGCTCTGGTATCTTCCTAACATTCCAACTACAAAGCTAATGTTTGGTTGCATACAAGTCTAAGCATATATTAAGCTCCCTACTACAGATGCATAAGGAATTCCTTCCATTCGTTTTCATTCCAATTCATTCCTTGGGCATTGCATGAGGCTAATTTATCTCCTTTCTAAATTAGAATGGAAGATGCTGAGTACTTTTCCATTCTGAATCTCTCTAACACTTTATTTATATATGCCTTGTGAGACAAGCCTAACAATTGTGACCTATCCCAAAATATTTCCATTCCAATCACATAACTGGCCTCACCTATATCCTTCATTTCAAAGTCACTAGAGAGAAACTTCTTAAAAGACCAAGATCATTAGTTGCAAGCAAAATGTCATCAACATATAGAACTAAAAATATAAACTTACTCCTATTGACCTTAAATATATGCATCGATCAACGATGCTTTCCTTAAATCCAAAAGATATAATAGTATCGTTGAACTTTAGATACCATTGTCGGGAAGTTTGTTTAAGTCCATATATTGATTTCTTAAGTTTACACACCATATGTTCTTTCCCTTTTTCTATGAATCCAATTGGTTGATCCATATAAACATCTTCTAAATTTTCATTTAGAAAGGTAGTTTTCACATCCTATTTAGTGTAACTCTAAATCATAATGAGCTATCAATGCCATGATACTTCTAAGAGAATATTTCTTAAAAATAGGAGAAAATGTTTCTTTATAGTCAATACCATCTTTTTGAGTAAATCCTTTTGTAACTAGTCTGACCTTGTATCGTTCTAAGTTACCATGAGAGTCACGTTTGGTCTTAAAATCCATTTACAACCAACTCTCTTGCAACCTTTAGATAACTCCACAAGATCCCAAACTTCACTATGTTTCATAGAATTTAACTCTTCTTTCATGGCGTATATTTATCAACATTATCATTATTCATGGCTTGCGAAAATGTAACTGGGTCATTCTCTATTCCTAAGCCAATTTTACACTCATGTAGATATACCATGTAGTCATCAGAAATAGTTGACCTTCTTTCTCTTTGAGATCTTTTTAATGCTATTTGTTGTGGTTCATCTACTATAGGCTCATTTTCTTCAATTTCATCATGAGTAATAGGATCATGAGTAATAGCATGAGCAGCGGAAATACAAGGATTCCCATAGGATTTGCAAAACGTCATGTTTCAAAGCATAAGGCAAACACAAAAAAAATTATTGCATTTTAGGATTACCTCTTGAAGAAAATCGAAGTAGTCATAGCCTTGTCCTTTAGAAGTCCACACGAGTACTCCCACTAGAAATGCTACACCTTCCAAATGCTAGTTTGACGGTGTGTAGCTCTTGCAACTTTTGTGTATTTGTGTCTCTTTTTGGTTAAACCACCTAAGAGCATCTTATGCTCTACTTATAGGCTTAGGTTTGACCTAATTTATTCCTAAAGAATGGGCTCCTTACTCATTCTAAATGAGTTAGGCCCAATAGCTTTATTTTAGTCTAACTAAAATAAGTTATTTTCTGATGGGCTTACTCTATGTGTGTGACCCTATAGGTAAAATACTCGTTCATATTAATAATAAACTATTTTATTCTTAATATAAAATAAGAGCGGTATCTAGCAATGCATCATTATGTCTGAATATTATTTAATATTAACATAACCTATAAGTGATAATTATTTTATATGTTTGATCCTTTTGTCACAATATCCTAATTGGGCCCAAGGCATGGTCGCATCATCCTTGTATGGTCCAATTTATTTTACTTGATACCGGAGTAGACTTTATCTGAATAAATATCTAATATTTATTCTTTCTAGCATGGCTATGCATTTTGTAACACCCTAAATTTTAAAATAAAGGATTAATTAAGGAGATGAATATTAAATAATTATATTTGGGTTATTTAATATTCCAAAATATTAGAAATAATTAAATTAAGATTTTTGGGGACTACTCATAATTTATTGGAGCCGAACAGGCTGAAATTATGCCCGATTAAAATATAGGTGTCGGACCAAGTATCTCCGATTGGGGTGATATTGGTCAGGCTATTAAGGATATTATTGGGAATCCGAATATGTATTCAAAATAATTTTTAGATAAAGTATTGAGCCCAAACAAAGATCCTGTTGGTGGTAAAACGATGAAATATTAGTATGAGGAATAAAATTAAAGCCAAAAAGCCTTCATTCTTCCTTAACATTTTCGTTGGCTCCTGAGACTAGGTTGTCAAACACCCTTTTCTTCTTCTTCCTTATTCCTTCTTCATCTATTCTCCTCTCAAAAACCCTTGGGATTGTGTACCTTTTTCTCCTTGCCATTTTTATTTCTTGGGGCTTGCAAGGAGAGCTTGTAACTTGAAGTCTCCCCCTTTCTTCTCATTTTCGTGTGCAACATTCCCTCTCTTGGAAAACCACTCCCTTCTTCTCTTAAGGTGAACTCTTACTATTTTCTCAAGAGTATGAACTATAGGATTTTGGGTTTTGATGTTGGGAAAGTGATTTAATGAATATGGGTTATGTAGAGAAGCCATGAATGTGTAAATACTAAGATGGGTTGCCATAAATGTGAGCTTTTATGAGGAAGATGAATGTATAGTGGGAAGGTGATGAAGAATAAATGGGTATTAATGAGTTTTGTTGGGTTTTAGAGAAACCCTAACACTAGGATTTGGGGGAAATATGAAATAAGAGTGGAGAAGCATTTATTGTGTTAGATAATTATTATTGGTGAGGTGAAATGATGTTATTAATGGTGAATGGCCATTATAAAGCTTAATAGTTGATGATGGTTGTTAGGAACCATCAATGTGGGAACCTATTAATGGGTTTGATATTAATAATGCATAATAACAAATTTGGACACCTAACGCATGGTGGTTATGATGGAACTAATGAAATAAATGAGGTTTGAGAATTTAAAGTGATATAAACACCAAGTAAATGAATGTGAACATTAAGTCTTGGTGGTTGACTAGAAAATAATTGTGTGGTATATTGTATAATGTAGGAAACAACCCCATTGACGAGGCGGGACCATCAGACCCCGTTGATTACTACTTCTCTTGAGGTAGGAGGGGGTAACTATTCTAAATGCATGATTTCATCCATTGATGATGTGAAAATATGTATATATGATTGTGTTTGATGATTGCTTAGGTGGATGATATGATGATTTCATGATTTGAGTGCATTTAGAATTATTGATGTTATGTGGCATGTGTTTGGGATGATGAATATGATATTATGTTGAACATGTTGATGAAATATGTCATGATGGTTTGAGACCATGTTTTGAATTGAAATCAATGATGTGAAATATCCCAAATATGTATATATGAATTGAAAAATATGATTGCCACTAACTATTGTTGTGTATACGTCCAATGAGGGTTGGTAAAGATTGAGGATATTGAGAATATTGAAATTGACTAAGTGGTAGTGGTGAATGGTTGATTGTGGAGTGACATTAGGATGCATAGTGTGAGAATGCACTTGATTTTCATAGCATTGCATCCATGGCATATCATACGCTGTCTATATGGAATGTTAGGGGTTCCACTAGGCGGGCCCAGTGGAAGGGTGACCCAATGCACGAGTATATTATTGTATTTCCCTAGTGATTTTGGGAATCACGAAGCTGTCCATAGTTTGGTGACGAGGCACCCTATGTGGCGGGCCCAGTGGGCGGGCGGCTCTGTGATGAGTAAGTTACCTCGGTGTCTGATGGGACACGGCTTTCTTGATGTGTGTTCGGGAGGGGCCCGTAGCACTTGTGGCAAGTAAGGCCACGATTATAGATTCGCAAGTCACGGGGTTACTAGTGCTATAGATGGGCGAGAGCGGTTTGGTACCAGTAAAAGTATGATGTTGAGCATGCATGAATTAAGGTATATGTGTACATAATTTTTCTACTGTAGTAGGGGCATAGTAGTACACCTATGCTTGTCCCACACTTAGTATGTTGTTGTTTCCCACAGTCAGATCAATATTTGATAATAATTCCATTGTGCATATGCATTTGCTATAAGAGCATTTGCATATAGCTGGAGATATGCCTAGTTGATAGCCCGTGGTGGCGATGGATGATTGATAAATAGAGGGAAAGTAAGTTGTGGTACTAACACTATGTGTATGATGATGATATTGAGAATACTAATGATTTGAATATGTGTGTTGTGGATGTATTTCTTGAGTATGTAACATGTTGCTATGAATGATATAGTATATGAATGAAACTATGATGTTCTTGTGAAGTGTATCATATGTAAGTATGCATGGATATCATCATGATGTATGACTTTGATACATTTGGATTATGTTACTCACCTCTTAGTTGCCATTTTAAGTTTGATGTAGGTATAATGTAAATCCTACTCTTTTGGAGGTCAAGCATTGGAGAAGGTAAATATGGAAGGACTGTGGATGAGCCTTGGTCGACATATATATTCATTTTGTGTAGCATATAATGTGTATATGCTTATTTTTTTAATTAATTTGATGATAGTTGATTTTGGAGGTCATGTAGGAAAATGAGACCCTTGTGTGTATGCTTATTTTCATTAATGACCTTGACAATGTATGGATGATATAAATGATGTGGCATGCCGTTAAAATTGATGAATGAAGGGATATTCCTACATATTTTGGATTTTGTAAAGCATATGAGATGATAAGTTTGATTTTGATATGATTAATGAATTGGAATGGAAATTATTGAGTATGAATGCTTGAGACAAGTTTTAAATACTTAATATGATGTATGTGATGTGTTGAATTAGATCAATTTTGCTTAGTATGGGTTTTGGTATGTGGAGTTGTAAGATTTTCATGTTTTCTGCACATGAGCTGATAATCTCGCTCAAGCGAGAATCCCCTGTATCAGTTATAGGGCCCCTGGCCCAATCTCGCCCAAGCGAGAATGGTATTCGCTCAGGCGAGATGCCCCTGCACTTGTTGTATGCATTCTGGATGATTCTCGCTCGAGCGGGTTCGCCTTCGCTCAAGCAAGAGCTGGGTGCAATTGTTTTTGGGCGAGATTCGCTCAGGCGACTAGTATCTCGCCCAAGCGAGATTGCTTATGTATCAGGTAGGAGCTACTGGATGAATTTCGCTCAGGCGGGTCTGGCCTCACTCGAGCGAAATGAGGGCTGTGAGGTTCTGTCCCTTTTTCGCTCAAGCGAGCTTGCCTTGCTCAAGCGAGTGAGCGTGATTTCGATTCTGGAGTATTTTTGATCACGCTCGCTTGCCTCGCCCAAGCAACCCCTGTGGATCTCGCTCAAGCGAGATAGGGACTCGCTCAAGCGAGTTCTCCTGATCTCAGTTTTCTCATTTTTGCCTCTTTGTCCCATTCTCTTGCTTGTTTTGGAGCCCATAAATAATGGAAATGATATTATTATTATTATTATTATTATTATTATTATTATTATTATTATTATTAAATCTTATTTCTATTGTTCAACAAATTGATAAGGCATCTTTTATCCTCTTTTTGTACATATTTCATTAACTCTTAAATTTTATCCAATCTTCCGCCTTTCCCTTGTGACGGTCTCGAGTCCGATCGTCCAAGGAGCATTCTGGTGCCTCCTCATATCTTCATATATGAGATAGGTTATTTAATGATCCAGGGTAACCACTCAACATTTTATATATCGTGTTTCTTCTACTTATAATTATTCTAAAATCGTGAAAAATTTACCCCCATTTTACAACCTGGTATCAGAGCACTTGTTAATGCTTATTGCTTGTTATATGTGAATGAAATGCCAAAGTTGAGTGACTCTTTTGTTGAATTGAGATTGTCTGAAATTGAAATGTTGATTGTCATTGAATCATTGATATGTCTCATGAAAGCACTAGTTGCATAATGTTATGATGTTTTTACTATAGGTAAACATTGTTGGGACATAGATTGCCCACTAATTCATATTATGAATGGTAATGATTATGTGATCGTTATTAAGCCCGACCAGGCATTTCCTTTTCCATATTTACCTTCAAATTGTGAATATATTATTATGATACTTGTATTAATGATAGTTGATGATGATTGGTATATATTGAGGAAAGAAACACAAGGTTTCTAATTATGTTTGTGTTATGTGTCTAGATTGATTGATGCCGAATAGGAGTAATGTTGATGCAGCCGCTATGGCTGAAGCTTTCAATCGGTTTACCGATATCCTAGAACGGCAACAACAACCCATGGGGCAGCCAAATCATGGTCTTGACCGGTTCCTCAAGCGGAAGCCTTCCGAATTTCATGGAGGCTATAAACCAAAAGACGCTTATGTTTGGATCCGTGACTTGGAACGAATATTTCCAAGCATGGAGTGTACTAAAGCTCAAAAGTTGAATACGCGGTGTTTATGGTCAGAGATAAAGCTGAATCTTGGTGGATTCTTACTCGTGGGCATATGATTGCTGCTCACACTCCTTTGAATTGGGAGAACTTTAAGGTGGAATTCCTTAGGAAGTATTTTCTAGAGAGCTACAAGAATAAGAAGGAGCTTGAATTTATGGAGCTTAAACAAGGAAGCATGTCGGTGAAGGAATATGCCTCAAAATTTGAAGAACTATGTGTGTTTTACCCTCCTTTCCAACAGGAAGGTACCGAAGCTTCGAAATGTGTTAAGTTTGAGAATGGGTTGCGTCAGGAGATCAAGAAGGCTATATGTCACCAAGAGATTAGGAGTTTTCCTACTCTTGTGAACAAGTGTAGAATCTTTGAAGAAAATGATGTGACTCCTAAGAGTTATGCTGGGCATGATCATAGATTGAAGGGTCAATCCTCTAGCTTCAAGAAGAGGGGTTATTTCAAGAAGAATAGACAATTTATGCGTGGGTCCTCTTCTTTTAGAGGCGGATGCGGTGGTGGAAGGCATGGTGCTAATGGTGGCCGAGGTGGTGGCCAAGGTCTTCGTTGTTTCTAGTGTGGTGGAAACCATTTGGCTCTAGAATGTAACCATGAAAAGACAGTGGTGTGCTATAGATACAACCAACCGGGGCACATCCGTCCCGATTGTCCCTTGAATGCTACGAATATAGTGGTTCGTAATGATGGAAATTATGGAGGCTATGGAGCTTTTAGAGGCCGTGGTCGTGGAAACGGTAACGGCGGCCGCAATGGTGGTCGTAATGGTAATGGCAATGGAAATGGTGGCAACGGTCGTGGTAATGGGAACGGCCGAGGTAATGGTAATGGTGGCCGGAACGGTCACAATCATGGTGCTAACCAATAAACTGCTAGGAGAGTCTTTGCCGTGACCGATGAAGAAGCTGCACAAGTCGAGGATCTTGTCCAAAGTAAGTGCCAAATACATGGTAATTTGTTGATGTATTGTTTGATTCGGGTGCGACGCACTCCTTTATTTCGGAAGATTGTGTGAGGCAATTAAAATTACCATAAGCATGATGAAAGGTTCCATCATGGTGTCTACGCCGACCGGTACTTGTTTATGGGCGGTCACTCGATGTAGTGATGTTGAGATGATTCTTGAAGATAGGAGATTTGTGGTGTCTCTTATTTGACTGCCCATGAAGGACTTAGAAATTATTTTGGGAATAAATTGGTTGTCTGCCAACAAGGTCTTGGTGGATTGTCAGAATCGAAGCATCATTCTTCCTTCTCCAAATACCGAGCGCTTTGATGTACAAGGTATATCTCAAATCCTTGTTATGCTATGCATGGTGGATGGAGAAAATATTATTCAATCCCTTGATATCCCCATTATGTCTGAATTTCCGGATGTATTTCCTGATGAGGTACCTGGTTTACCTCCTCCACGAGAAGTGGAGTTTTCCATTGATCTTGTTCTGGGAACGGAACCTGTCTCTCGAGCATCGTATCAGATGTCTCCTATGGAATTAACCGAGTTGAAGAGTTATTAAAACGAGAGTTTATTCACCCAAGTGTGTCTCCTTGGGGTGCGCCTGTTTTATTGGTGAGAAAGAAGAATGGAAGTATGAGGTTATGTGTAGACCATCGACAACTTAACAAGTTGACCATTAAGAACCAATATCCCCTACCTTATATTGATGATCTTTTGGATCAATTGAAGAATGCAGTGGTGTTCTCAAAGATCGATTTACGTTCTGGATATCACCAAATCCGGGTAAAGACTGACGATATTCCTAAGACTTCTTTTTGCACTCGCTATGGCCACTACGAGTATGTGGTGATGCCTTTTGGTGTGACAAATGCACTTGCAGTTTTCATGGATTACATGAATCACATCTTTCATGAGTATCTTGACTGATTTGTCGTGGTGTTTATTGATGACATTTTTGTTTATTCCAAGAGTCATGAAGAGCATGAAGAACATCTTCGCCTTGTGTTGAGTGTTCTTCGCGAGAAAGAGTTATATGTGAAGCTTTCCAAGTGTGAATTTTGGTTGTCCGAGGTCCAAGTTCTTGGACATGTTATCTCCAAAGATGGTGTTGTCGTTGATCCATCTAAGATTGAAGCCGTGATGGCTTGGGAAAGACCGACGTCTGTGACCGAAGTAAGGAGTTTTCTTGGTCTTGCCGGTTATTACCGGAGATTTATTAAAGGATTTTTCTGATTAGCTTTGCCTTTGACGAAGCTAACCCGTAAGAATCAACCATTTGTATGGAGTCTTGATTGTGAAAGGAGTTTCCAAGAGTTAAAAGTTAGACTCACTTCTGCTCCTGTGTTGGCTTTACCAGACTTATTGGATGACTTCGTGGTGTATTACGATGCTTCCAAGCTTGGTCTTGGTTGTGTGTTGATGCAAAATGAGCGTGTGATAGCCTATGTGTCGAGACAATTACAGCTGCATGAGGTTAACTACCCCACACATGATCTTGAATTAGCGGCAGTAGTATTTGCTTTGAAGTTGTGGTGACACTACTTGTACGGTTTGAAGTTTGTGGTCTTTAGTGATCATAAAAGTCTTAAATATTTGTTTGACTAGAAGGAGCTTAACATGCGCCAGCGGAGATGGATGGAGTTTCAAAAAGATTACGAGTTCAAATTGAGATATCATCCCGGAAAGGCAAATGTGGTTGCCGATGCCTTGAGTCGGAAATCGTTGCATGTTTTTGCTATGATGGTGAAAGAAATGGAGCTAATTGAGAAATTCAGAAACTTGAACGTGGGTGTGGAAATATATACTCCGAAGAAAATGTCTCTTGAGGTGTTGACGGTAGCAAATGTATTCCTTGAAACAGTGAAATTGCGACAACCGAAGGATGAGTACTTGATTGAGATGAAGGAAGCTCAAGCTAATGGGAAGAATTCATTTTTGACGAAAGGTCGTGACGACATTTGGCTTGTGAAGGGCCAAATTTATGTTCCATCTGGTGGTGATTTAAGAAGGCTGGTACTTGAAAAAGCTCACAAGAGTGTGTTGAGCATACACCCCGGTTCCACGAAAATGTATCAAGATCTGAAGAAGAATTTCTAGTGGCCCGGTATGAAGCGGGATGTGGCTAATTATGTAGCGTCTTATATTATTTGTCAAAAGGTTAAGGTTGAGCATCAGAAGCCATCTGGTTATTTGAGACCTCTAGATATTCCCGTTTGGAAGTGGGACGACATTGCTATGGACTTTGTTTCTGGATTACCTAGAAATGTATTGGAAATGATGCTATATGGGTAATTGTGGATCGATTGATGAAGTATGCTCACTTCTTGCCTATGAATATGAAGAGTTCTTTAGAGAAATTGGCAAAATTGTACATTAAGGAGATCGTTAGACTACATGGTGTATATTTAAGTATTGTGTCAGATCGTGACCCGTGGTTCACTTCCCAATTTTGGGGAAGCTTGCATGAGGCAATGGGTTCCAAGTTGAAGCTTAGTTCGGCGTATCCTCCACAAACAGATGGACAATCTGAACGAACAATTCAAAGCCTTGAAGATTCATTATGGGCTTGTGTATTGGAGCATGGTGGTTGTTGAGAAAGATTCCTACCACTAATTGAATTTACATACAACAATAGTTATCATAGTACTATTGGTATGGCTCCATATGAAGCATTGTATGGTCGAAAATGTAGAACTCTGTTGTGTTGGCTTGAAACTGGTAAGAATTTGACTTTGGGGCTGAAATTGATTGCGGAGACAAATGAACAGATTAAGATGATACAAGAAAAGATGAAAATTGCCCAACATCATCAGAAGAGTTATTATGATAAGAAGCAGAAGCCATTTGAGTTTCAAGTTGGCGATCACGTGTTTTTGAGAGTATCAAGAGATAAGGGTATTTTAATGAGGACACAATAAGGGAGGACCCTCACACCATCCTAGAGAAAGGACTTGAAGCTTACAAGGGTCCTCTCACAAGTGCCAAGACCAAAAAGGCCAAAGAGAGCATCCATTGGGCCTTATCTTCCTTCCTCTTCTTGAGTGGGCCCAAGCCCAATGAAGATTTCTTGAGGATCTATTCATACTCTACTTGTAATATACTTCTTAGTTAGATTCTCTAGGCTTATAGGTTTCATTTGGGCCTTGCAAGGTCATTTGGGCCACTTTTAGGCCATGTACATTCACTTTGGGCCATGTATAGGCCATGCTCTTCTCTATTTGCACTATTGGGCCTAGGCATCATAGAGAGGCCCATGTGGGAGTCACTTGGCCGAAATCCCCTTGGCTCTATATAAAGAGCTCTCTCTTTGTAAATTGACACACTTGAATGCCATTTGAGAATTTCACACTTTCAAAGTGAGATTTAGTGAAAGAAGCTCTCCCTTCTCTCTAGGTTAGAGTAAGCTCTAGCAAGATCTCATCCAAGGGGTTTCCTCCCTCTTGGTGGTGAGCTCTAGGGAGTTATCTCCCCTTGGAGTGGCCTCCTATTCACCTCCTCCATTCCTCCCTCCAATCTCCTCCTTTCTCCCTTCTATTTCCACTTTTCCTTCTCCTTTCATTTTTTCAAATCCTTGTAGTTAAGTGTCTAGTTCCTCGTTTTCCATTTCGGTTTTCCAAGAGCAAGAAGCTTCATCAAGGCTTGAAGAGGTTAGAAGAGGAAGAGAGCTCTAGATCCACCCTTCTTCAAGAAGATAGAAGAAGATCCTACATCATTTGGTATCACTTGAGCTTGGGAGGTTCTTTTCTACTCTTCTTCCTCCATTAGTTTTTGGTTTTGCTTTCATTTTGCTGGCTGGAATTTTTTTTCATATCACCTACTTGTTTTATTGATGCCATGTTAAAGTAGAAAACTCATAAAAAGTTTTTGTCATTTTGAGTTCTTGTGATAGTTCTTTCTTTTCTTCAAATTTTGTGCATCTTGTTTTGTGTATTCGGTTTGGTATTGTGGTAGCTTGCAAAAATTCAGATTTGGCACATTAGTATTTCGGTTAGGAGTTGTTACCTTTGGTTGTTAGAAGTTTGTTAATTGTTAGTTGGTAGTTAGAGCCAAGTTAGTTGTTAGTTGTGCCATGTGGAACCTTTATCTAGTGTACTAGGTTTTTGTGTTGAATTACCCTTGTAGTGAGTGCATAGCCGTGTGGTTGGAGATAGTTCAAGCACCTTGACTAATCTCCCAAAGGTTGCATTCTTGTCTTGTTAGGAGGTTTCACCTTAAGACTCTCCAAAAGTCATCTCATTGTTAGGATTGTTAGTATTCACTCTTAGTTTCTTTCTAGGTTATTTTTGTTTGTGAATGCACATTAGGAACACATCTTATTTTCAGTTCTCATCTTGTTGCATCAAAGAAAATTTTGTCAAAAAGTTTTGAACTTAATCCTTCCACTCCTTTTGGAAGAAGGTTGCAAGTGTTTTTCCTTAAGCAAGAAAGTGACATTTGAACTTGTTTTAGCATTGAATCATTTCGGTTTTGGGATTTCATTGGAGGTGTTGTGCATTGAAAAATACAAGAGGCCATAAAAGAAGAAAGAAAGTATTCAAAAGAGAAAAAGAAAAACAAAACCCTATACTACCAAAATTGAAAAAGGGTGTTGAAAAGAAAAGAAGCCTCATAAATAAAAGTGTGAAGTAAAGCACCAAAATCAAAATCAAATTTTTGAAATTCCCTTTCTACTTGAAGTCAGTTGATTGCTTAGACCTCAATACACTTTCATTTGAATCTTACTTGCTTAATTGTGATTGCAACTTTAGAGTCTCTAAGTTTAGGTTATACTTTCCTTTTCTTGATTGCATTTTTTTTAGTTTTTTGTTTGTCTAGTTTTGTCTTCATTTTTGAAATCCTTATACATAGTGTAGCTTTTATTCTTTGAACATTTATTGCTTTAGTGTCTTGTCAATCAAAAATCCAAAAACATTTTCCACTTTGAGTAGCTTTCTTCTTAAGCCTTTTTAGTTTGTCATTTTCCTTCTTAATTTTTGCCTTTGAAGTTGTCTTTCCTTCAAACCTTCTTGATAATCCCCTTCTCTATACCTTGAGGGTAGCCTATTGGAACACTTAAGATGAGAGTGTAAATTGCTTGGGTGAACTTGATACCAAAAGAAAGGGTAAGAGTTGTGAGGAGACACTTGAGAGATACACTTGTGAGGTTTAATTTTTTGTTGAATTCATTAACAACTTTCGTTTGGAGTATTTTCTTGTCTTGTTTTGCTAGGCGAGGTGGAGCTTACACATCAAGGAAGAGCTTGAAGAAAATTGTAAAGGAAGCAAAAGCCTTGTAACTAGTAGAACTTAGGCAAATTTTCAATTTTTAGGTCTTGTGTATTAGGTTTTTGTCTTGTATTTTGGACACACCTTTGGATATTGGACTTATAGACATTATTAACTTTCATTTGCAATTGGTAATTTTGGCTAGTGGTAGAGCATTTACATTTGGTTGATAATTCTTTTAGTTAGTTAGTTGTTGGTTATAACTAATAGTTGTTAGTTAGTTGCTTGTCTTAACTAATTAGGTTAATTAGTTAGTGGTTGGAACTAATTCAAGTTACTTCAACTAATCATAATCGAAATTAGTTTAGGGTTTTAACTAAATCATAACCGAATTAGTTATTAGTTAGGGTTGTTAGATTTAGTTGCAACTTCCATAACTAAATAACTACTTCTAGTTAGGGTTTGTTAGGTGTTGGTTAGTTAGTTGAACTAATTTTTGTTAGGTTAACTAACTAGTGAACCGAATTGGTTAAGCTTGTCTAGGGTTAGTTAATTGTTAGAAACAACCTAGGACAATCATAATCAACTTAGGTTAAACCAAACCTAGGACTTCCATAAGCAACATAGCACTAACCTAGTAAAAGACAACCTAGGATCTTGTTTTCCCTTAGGTTAGAAACCTAGTATTGATATTTTAGAATTGTTGTGTGTTTTCTTGTACTTCTTTTGCATTCATCCTCCTTGACTAGTTTGTCTACACATTCCTTGTTTTTGTCTTGAATTTCTTTGACAACCTTAAAATATGTCTTCTAGTGATAGGGAGAATAAAACTATGCTTCATAACATAATGGATAACTTGAATAACATCAATGCTAGGCTAACAAATCTTGAGCATAATGAAAACCCTAGAACTAGACATAGAAATCAAAGAAATCATAGACATAATAATAGTGATAGTGAAGAGGAGCCTAGACAAAGAAGACACCATGAGCATAAAAGAGAAGATATAGGCTTAAGAGAAGTCAAATTAGAAATACCCCCATTTAATGGCAAAGGTGACATAGGGGCTTATCTAGAATGGGAAATAAGGGTAGAACAAATCTTTAACTCGCATCAAATAAAAGATGAAAAGAAGGTTAGGATAGCCACCCTCTCATTCCAAAACTATGCCTTAGTATGGTGGTCTCAAGTGTGTAAGGAGAGAAAGAAAGATAATTTTCCACCAATAGATGATTGGTTGGATTTGAAAGCTCTATTAAGAAAATGTTATGTTCCTAGTTACCATAGAGGGGAGCTATTAGCAAAGCTAAATAGACTCAACCAAGGGTCAAAAAGTGTAGAAGACTACTACAAAGCATTAGAGATAGCTATGATTAGGGCAAACCTAGAAGAAGATGAGGAAACCCTAATGCATAGGTTCTTACATAGCCTTAATAGGAACATTAAGAATAGAGTAGAACTCCTTCCACATGTAGACATTGAGGAACTACTTCACCAATGCACTAAGGTAGAGAGCCACTACAAAGAGAGAGAAGCCTATAGTGGGGAAAATAAAGCCTATAAATCTAGGTGGGTAGGACAAGATAACAAGGGTAGGTTTGATAGAAACCCTAGGGAGAGGGAAGTGGGCACTTCATCTTCCAAACCTCAAAGTGAGTTAATGGAAAGGTTTTCAGGAATCAAAGAGAAAAGCATGAATCCAAATCTAAACCACAATCCTCTAGATCATCTACCATTAAATGTTTTAAATGCCTTGGTAGAGGTCATATTGCTTCTGACTGTCCAACAAAAAGAACCATGGTTTTAAAAAATAATGGAACCTACTCAAGTCAATCAGAGTCTATTTCTGATTCTCACTATTCAAGTGATGACTCAAGTATTTATTCATATGATAGTGAGCATATTTTAGGGGATGATGATGAGCTTTACATGATTAGAAGATTGCTTGGTAGTTATGTTAAGCTAGATGATATTACATAAATAGAGAACATCTTTTATACAAGATGTTACATAAATGACAAATTATGTTCTCTCATTATGGATAGTGGGAGTTGTACTAATGTAGTAAGTCAAAGACTAGTGCATAAGATGGGCTTAGAACTAATAGATCACCCTAGACCTTATAAGTTACAATGGTTAAATGAAAAGGGAGAGATGTTAGTTAATAAGCAAGTCTTAATAAATTTCACCATAGGCACATATAAAGATGAAGTTAATTGTGATGTAGTACCTATGGAGGCAACTCATATCTTGCTAGGAAGACCTTGGCAATTCGATAGGAAGGTCATCCATGAGGGGTTAACTAACACCCTCACTTTCAAACTAGATGGTAAGAAGATAGTTTTACACCCCCTAACTCCACAACAAGTAGCTAAAGATCAACTACAAATTAAGCTTAAAAGAGATAGAGAGTTAGGATCTTCTTCAACTCATCTAGGAAAAATTAAGAAAAATAAAAAAAAAGATAAAGGAAAATGAGTTGTTATCTATGATGACTCTAGTGCCAACCTTTTGGCCACCAAACATGATGTGAAACATGCTATGTTTTCACATAAACAATGCTTGATCATGTATGCTAAAGACATCCCTAGCACTTCCTTGTGCTCAATGGGCAACCTTCCTCCCCCTTTGCCCAAAGGGATTCAAAATATCTTAAAATAATTCAAAGACATCTTTCCAAAAGACATCCCAAAAGGCTTACCTCTTATTAGGGGCATTGAACATCAAATCGATTTAATTCCTGGTGCTAGTTTACCTAATAGGCCTGCATATAGATGTAATCCTAAGGAAAGCCTTGAAATCAAAAATCAAGTGAATGATTTACTATCTAAGGGTTGGATTAGAGAGAGTTTAAGCCCATGTTCTTTACCTATTTTACTTGTTCCCAAAAAGGATGGTTCATGGAGAATGTGCACCGATTGTAGGGCCATCAATAACATCACCATCAAGTATAGGCATCCTATACCTAGACTTGATGATATGCTTGATGAGCTTAGTGGTTCTACAATATTTTCCAAGATTGATCTTAAAAGTGGCTATCACCAAATAAGAATCAAAGAGGGAGATGAATGGAAAGCCGCTTTTAAAACCAAACTTGGATTATATGACTGGTTAGTTATGCCCTTTGGCTTGACTAATGCACCAAACACATTCATGAGATTAATGAATCATGTTTTAAGGGACTTCATTAGGCATTTTGTTGTGGTCTATTTCGATGATATTTTAATCTATTGAAAGACCATGACCTCTCATCTAAACCATCTTAGACAAGTTATGCTTGCCCTAAGAACAAACAATCTTTATGCAAACCTTGAAAAATGTTCTTTTGGAATGGATAGCATTGTCTTTCTTGGATTTGTAGTTACTTCAAAAGGTGTAGAGGTATATCACTCAAAGGTTAAGGCCATCCAAGATTGGCCCACACCCAAAAATGTGAGTGACATAAGAAGTTTTCATGGTCTTGCAAGTTTTTATTAGAGATTTGTGAAAGATTTTTCTACCTTAGCCTCCCCTTTAAATGAATTGGTGAAAAAGAATGTTCCTTTTGTTTGGGGGCCAAGGCAAGAAAAAGCTTTCCTAGATCTCAAAGATCGCCTCACTCATGCTCCAATTTTAGCACTTCTAAATTTTTCCAAAACATTTGAGCTTGAGTATGATGCATCTAATGTGGGTATAGAAGCTATTCTTTTACAAGAAGGTCACCCCATTACTTTCTTCAGTGAAAAGCTTAATGGGGCAGCCATCAATTATCCCACATATGATAAAGAATTTTATGCCTTAATTAGAGCCCTACAAACTTGGGAACACTACTTGATTCCAAAGACTTTGTCATACATAGTGATCATCAATCCCTCAAATTTATTAAAGGGCAATATAAGCTAAATAAAAGGCATGCTAAGTGGGTTGAGTACTTGGAACAATTTCCATATGTCATCAAGTATAAAAATGGAAAATCCAATACTGTGGGGCTGATGCTTTATCTAGGAGGCACTCTTTGCTTTCCTCCCTAGGTGCCAAAGTTATTGGGCTTGATGAGATTAGGTCTTTGTATCCAAGTGACCTTGATTTTTCTAACATTTTTCACTCATCTTCCACTTCTTCATCTTATAAAGGCTTCTACATTTTAGATGGCTATCTTTTCAAAGCCAATAGACTTTCTATTCCTAGAAGTTCTTTAAAAGATCTTTTACTTAGAGAAAGCCATGAGGGAGGCTTAATGGGCTATTTTGGAAGAGATAAAACATTATCCGTATTACATGAACAATTCTATGGACCAAAAATGAAAAAAGATGTTCAAAAACATTGTGCTAGGTGTATTATGTATAGAAAAGCAAAATCAAAACTTTCGCCTAGTGGTTTATATACTCCTTTACAAACACCCACTACACCTTGGATTGATATATCTATGGATTTTGTGTTGGGAGTGTCTAAGACCCAAAGGGGAATGGATTCTATCTTTGTGGTTGTGGATAGGTTTAGTAAGATGGCTCACTTCATCCCTTGTCACAAGGTAGATGATGCTAGTCATATTGCTAAACTCTATTTCAAAGAGATTGTAAGACTTTATGGTGCTCCTAAAACCATAATTTCTGATAGGGATACCAAATTCCTAAGCCATTTTTGGAAAACTCTTTGGTCAAGGCTAGGAACGAAGCTTCTCTTTTCCACTACTTGTCATCCTCAAACGGATGGACAAACAGAGGTAGTAAACAGGACCCTTTCACAACTTCTTAGGGTCTTGTGCTTAAAAATGTTAAATCTTGGGATGAGTGTTTACCCCACATTGAGTTTGCATATAATAAGGTACAACACTCCACAACCAAGCATAGTCCATTTGAGGTTGTTTATGGTTTTAACCCTCTTACTCCTTTGGACCTTTTGCCTATTGAGGTTTTTGATTCTATCCTTCATATGGATGGAGAGGCAAAGGCCAAATTTATCAAAGATTTTCATGATAAGGTTAAAAACCAAATTCAAACTAAGAATGAACACTATGCTCATTGTACCAATAAAAAGAGAAAGGATATCGCCTTTGAGGTTGGAGATTGGGTTTGGTTACACCTTCGAAAGGAGAGATTTCCAAACCTATGCAAATCCAAACTCGACCCTAGAGGTGATGGACCTTTCCAAATCATTAAGAAAATGAATAATAATGCTTATGTCCTTGATTTACCAGGTGATTATGGTGTGAGTGCTTCCTTCAATATTTTAGATTTGTCTCCCTCTAACTTAGATGAAGAGGATGATGCCTTAGATTTGAGGAAAAATCCTTTTGAAGAGGGGGAGCATAATGAGGACACAATAAGGGAAGACCCTCACACCATCCTAGAGAAAGGACTTGAAGCTTACAAGGGTCCTCTCACAAGGGCCAAGACCAAAAAGGCCAAAGAGAGCATCCATCGGGGCCTTATCCTCCTTTCTCTCCTTGAGTGGGCCCAAGCCCAATGAAGATTTCTTGAGGATATATTCATAATCTACTTGTAATATACTTCTTAGTTAGATTCTCTAGGCTTATAGGTTTCATTTAGGCCTTGCAAGGTCATTTGGGCCACTTTTGGGCCATGTACATTCACTTTGGGCCATGTATAGGCCATGCTCTTCTCCATTTGCACTATTGGGCCTAGGCATCATAGAGAGGCCCATGTGGAAGTCACTTGGCCGAAATCCCCTTGGCTCTATATAAAGAGCTCTCCCTTTGTAAATTGACACACTTGAATGCCATTTGAGAATTTCACACTTTCAAAGTGAGTTTTAGTGAGAGAAGCTCTCCTTCTCTCTAGGTTAGAGTGAGCTCTAGCAAGCTCTCATCCAAGGGGTTTCCTCCCTCTTGGTAGTGAGTTCTAGGGAGTTATCTCCCCTTGGAGTGTCCTCCCATTCACCTCCTCCATTCCTCCCTCCAATCTCCTCCTTTCTCCCTTCTATTTCCACTTTTCCTTCTCTTTTCTTTCTTTCAAATCTGTGTAGTTAAGTGTCTAGTTCCTCGTTTTCCATTTCGGTTTTCCAAGAGCAAGAAGCTTCATCAAGGCTTGAAGAAGTTAAAAGAGGAAGAGAGCTCTAGATCCACCCTTCTTCAAGAAGATAGAAGAAGACCCTACATCATATTGGAAGAGCTTTGAAGAGCAAGAAATTAAGTCCTAACTTCATTGGACCCTATGAAATTCTTGAACGAATTGGAGATGGGACTTATCGGATTGTGCTTCCTCCGCACCTTGTGAATCTGCACAATGTGTTTCATGTGTCGTAGTTGAGGAAGTATATTTCTGATTCCTCGCATGTAATCCCAATTGATGATGTTGATGTGCGAGATGACTTAACTATCCCTCCTGTTTCCGTTCGTATTATCGAACGCTCTGTGAAGAAGCTACGAAACAAATTGGTGCCTTTGGTGAAAGTTACATGGAAGCATAGAAATGTGGAGACGTTCACATGGGAACGTGAAGATGATATAAAGGAACGATACCCTGATGCGTTCGAATCTGGTATGTTAAATTTCGAGGACGAAATTTTCATTTGGTGGGGTGGATTGTAACACCCTAAATTTTAAAATAAAGGATTAATTAAGAAAATGAATATTAAATAATTACATTACGGTTATTTAATGTTCCAAAATATTAGAAAATAATTAAATTAAGATTTTTGGGGACTACTCATAATTTATTGGAGCCGAACAGGCTGAAATTATGCCGATTAAAATATAGGTGTCAGACCAAGTATCTCCGATTGGGGTGATATTGGTCAGGGCTTTTAAGGATATTATTGGGAATCCGAATATGTATTCGGAATAATTTTTAGATAAAGTATTGAGCCCAAACAGAGATCCTGTTGGTGGTAAAACGATGAAACATTAGTATGAGGAATAAAATTAAAGCCAAAAAGCCTTCATTCTTCCTTAATATTTTCGTTGTCTCCTGAGACTAGGTTGGCAAACATTCTTTTCTTCTTCTTCCTCATTCCTTCTTCATCTATTCTCCTATCAAAAACCCTTGGGATTGTGTACCTTCTTCTCCTTGCCATTTTTATTTCTTGGGGCTTGCAAGGAGAGCTTGGAACTTGAAGTCTCCCTCTCTTTTCTTATTTTCGTGTGCAACATTCCCTCTCTTGGAAAACCCACTCCCTTCTTCTCTTAAGGCAAACTCTTGCTATTTCTCAATGAACTATAGGTTTTTTGGTTTTGATGTTAGTAAAGTGATTTAATGAATATGGGTTGTGTAGAGAAGCCATGAATATGTAAATACTAAGTTGTATTGCCATAAAGATGAGCTTTTATGAGGAAGAAGAATGTATGGTGGGAAGGTGATAAAGAATAAATGGGTATTAATGAGTATTATTGGGTTTTAGAGAAACCCTAACCCTAGGATTTGGGGGAAATATGAAATAAGAGTGGAGCGGCATTTATTGTGTTAGATAATTGTTATTAGTGAGGTGAAATGATGTTATTAATGGTGAATGGCCATTAATAAAGCTTAATAGTTGATGATGGTTGTTAGGAACCATCAATGTGGGAACCCATTAATGGGTTTGATATTAATAATGCATAATAATGAATTTGGACACCTAACGCGTGGTGGTTATGGTGGAACTAATGAAATAAATGAGGTTTGAGAATTTAAAGTGATATAAACACCAAGTAAATGAATATGAACATTAAGTCTTGGTGGTTGACTAGAAAATAATTGTGTGGTATATTGTATAATGTAGGAAACAACCCCATTGACGAGGCGGGACCATCGGACCGCGTTGATTACTACTTCTCTTGAGGTAAGAGGGGGTAACTATTCTAAATGCATGATTTCATCCATTGATGATGTGAAAATATGTATATATGATTGTGTTTGATAATTGCTTGGGTGGATGATATGATGATTTCATGATTTGAGTGCATTTATAATTATTGATGTTATGTGGCATGTGTTTGGGATGATGAATATGATATTATGTTGAACATGTTGATGAAATATGTCATGATGGTTTGAGACCATGTTTTGAATTGAAATCAATGATGTGAAATATCCCAAATATGTATATATGAATTGAAAAATATGATTGCCACTAACTATTGTTGTGTATACGTCCAATGAGGGTTGGTAAAGATTGAGGATATTGAGAATATTGAAATTGACTAAGTGGTAGTGGTGAATGGTTGATTGTGGAGTGACATTAGGATGCATAGTGTGAGAATGCACTTGATTTTCATTGCATTGCATCCATGGCATAGCATACGCTGTCTATGTGGAATGTTAGGGGTTCCACTAGGCGGGCCCAGTAGGAGGGCGACCCAATGCATGAGTATATTATTGTATTTCCCTAGTGATTCTGGGAATCACGAAGCTGTCCATAGTTTGGTGATGAGGCACCCTATGTGGCGGGCGGCTCTGTGATGAGCAAGTTACCTCGGTGTCCGATGGGACACAACTCTCTCAATGTGTGTTCGAGAGGGGTCCGTAGCACTTGTGGCAAGTAAGGCCACGATTATAAATCCGCAAGTCACAGGGTGACTAATGCTACAGATGGGCGAGAGCGGTTTGGTACCAGTAAAAGTATGATGTTGAGCATACATGAATTGAGGTATATGTGTACACAATTTTTCTACTATAGTAGGGGCATAGTAGCACACCTATGCTTGTCCCACACTTAGTACGTTGTTGTTTCCCACAGTCGGATCCGTATTTGATAATAATTCCATTGTGCATATGCATTAGCTATAAGAGCATTTGCATATAGCCAGAGATATGCCTAGTTGATAGCCCGTGGTGGCGATGGATGATTGATAAATAGAGGGAAAGTAAGTTGTGGTACTAACACTATGTATATGATGATGATATTGAGAATACCAATGATTTGAATATGTGTGTTATGGATGTATTTCTTGAGTATGTAACATGTTGCTATGAATGATATAGTAGGTGAATGAAACTATGATGTTCTTGTGAAGTGTATCATATGTAAGTATGCATGGATATCATCATGATGTATGACCTTGATACATTTGGATTATGTTACTCACCTCCTAGTTGCCATTTTAAGTTTGATGTAGGTATGATGTAAATCCTACTCTTTTGGAGGTCGAGCATTGGAGAAGGTAAATATGGAAGGACTGTGGATGAGCCTTGGTCGGCATATATATTCATTTTGTGTAGCATATAGTGTGTATATGCTTATTTTTGTAATTAATTTGATGATAGTTGATTTTGGAGGTCATGTAGGAAAATGAGACCCTTGTATGTATGGCTTATTTTCATTAATGACCTTGACAATGTATGGATGATATAAATGATGTGGCATGCTGTTAAAATTGATTAATGAATGGGTATTCCTACATATTTTGGATTTTATAAAGCATATTGGTAGTCCTCAAATTTTCAATAAAAGCTTTAATAAAAATTTCATAAAAATTAATTTAATTTGTTAGAAAATTAGGTTTTAAATTCAATAAATGAATATTGTTGGAAATAATCTACCCTTGATCAATTTTCTCTAGTTTTGCAGTGAAAAAGTAGAGAATTTAAGAGAAAATTAAAGATACTGGAGGAGCTGACGCGTAGCATCAACCCCACGCGTAGCGTGGCTACTTTTAATGCTGACGCTACGCGTCACAGCCACGCGTAGCGTCAGTGCTGCGTGGACTCCACATCCAACTTGGCCAAGCACTCAACTTTGACCCAATAATGGCCACTCCACACAGCACCAATGGCCACTCCACTCAGCACAAATGGCCAAAACATAGTGGAGACACATCCAAGTGGCCAAGCATGATCAAATTTAATAATTTGATGAGGCCATTATCAGCTGTTTAATGGAAGCTGAGTCAGGCGTCTGACGCATAGCGTCACACTAACGCGTAGCGTCAGCACCCTTGCTCAGCCCTATAAATAGGGCCATCCAACACCATTCTAAGCATCCCATATTATTCCATTCTCATTCTTTTATCTCTTTGTACTCGACTTTGAGTACTTCTTTTGTGAGTTTGTAGTTCTAGAATAGTTTTCTAGATACTTGAGAGTGTTTTGTTGTATTGTGATCGTTGTATCGTGAAGTTCTCCATCACCTTCATAATGTGAACCTCTGTAAGTGTTGTCTTTACTTTTACCATGTGTAGCTAATCTGTTTATGTTGGAATTGGTGAACTAATCTATTGAGTATAATGTTATGAATTCGACCTCTGCATGTTTATGATTCAAGTCCATGTTAGTATTTCAATCTTTTATTAATATGAACGTCAAACGTGAGAATGATTTTCATGTGTATTGAAACTTGTTTTATTAGTGTGAATGTCAAACGGGAGAATGATTATTCATCCCGTATTGAAACTTGTTTTGACGAAAGTAAAAGTTGGAATACCCTTGGTATCTCAATTCTATAGGGGTTGTTAACCATTGTTCCTATAAGGCCCGGACATAATGTAAGTTTTTACTGAGAAAGCTCACGAGGGATCGGACTTTACGGTGAATTCTTAGAATTTATATCACGAGAGATCGGTTATAATGATTTTAAGCTGCAATGATATGAAACTTGATGATTAAATATGCATGTCTTGAGTCCTCATTGTTATTCTGGATTAGGGATCTAATTTCCAACATAATTTGTGTATCTGTGTTTAATTCTCAAGTATCTTACCTATTCTAGATTTAAACTTAACTTTTTAGATAGATTTTTATTTTCTTTTTATCTCATGAACAATTCAACCATGCTATCCTGTGAATATTGTATAAATTGTATATAAATCATTCTTTTGTCTATAAGTTTATTTTCATTTACCATAGTGACTAGGAAATTACTGTTGTTATTGGACTTTCAATCCCAGTGGAACGATATCTAAATTTTGAAAACTACAAACAATTGGTGCGCTTGCCAATTAATGACCCGGTAGTAAACACAAACAGTTAAAACATTATTGCTGGGCCAACACAAATGAGATGATAAGTTTGATTTTGATATGATTAATGAATTGGAATGGAAATTATTGAGTACGAATGCTTGAGACAAGTTTTAAATGCTTAATATGATGTATGTGATGTGTTGAATTTGATCAATTTTGCTTAGTATGGGTTTTGGTATATGAAGTTGTGAGATTTTCACGTTTTCTACACATGAGGTGATAATCTCACTCAAGCGAGAATCCCCTGTATTAGTTATCGGGCCCCTGGCCCAATCTCGCCCAAGCAAGAGCGGTATTCGCTCAGGTGAGATACCCCTGCACTTAGTGTATGCATTCTGGATGATTCTTGCTCGAGCGGGTTCGCCTTCACTCAAGCGAGAGCTGGGTGCAATGTTTTCTGGGCGAGATTCACTCAAACGACTGGTATCTCGCCCAAGTGAGATTGCTTATGTATTAGGTAGGAGCTACTGGATGAATTTCGCTCAGGCGGGCCTGGCCTTGCTCAAGCGAAATGAGGGCAATAAGGTTTTGTCCCTTTTTCGCTCAAGCGAGCTTGCCTCGCTCAAGCAAGTGAGCATGATTTTGATTCTTGAGCATTATGGTTTCTTTAAGAAAGTCTAAGATGGAACATGGTTAAGTGAGGAAATTTTGTTAATAAAGGAACGTTGAAGGAGTTAGAGATGTTTGATAATAATCAATAATCAAACTATGTCTAACAAGGTTTGACTTTTCCCTGTAGAGATGCTATTATGGCATTCCATGAGGCATGAGTTAAGAGGTAATCTCTCACTCTATTAGATAGTTATCAAACTTGTAGCTCAAATTATTTGCTATCTTGATCTAATCAAGAGCTTTAATTGTCTTGCCAATTTGGTTTTTCACTTCATTATGAATTCTTTGAACTTTTCAAAGACTTTCTAACTTATGTTACATAAATCCATACTCATTGACCTTTCAATTAGTATGTTGAAGTATTGAAAAAACATATTTAGTTATTGTTCCAATAGGCCCACATAAATCGTCACGTATTAGATAATAGATTACTCATCTTTTCAATGAATGAGGTCTTAATTTTCTCTCCAATAAATAAGATTTACATGTCTCAATTGATTCCAAAATCAAAAGAGTTCATATAACCACATTAATTATGTTTAGAAATGTGTTTCTTACTCATTTGTCTTAGGAGACAATACCATGTAAGTAAGGTTCAAAATCACTTATTTTAACCTACTTTGACAGTTGTTATAAATGGGTGTTTTGCGATTTAGGATGTGGAATCCATTACTCAATTGTGCATCAACATCCTTTTGAAGAAATAAAGTTATTTTATATTAAAAAATATTTCTTGTCCAACAAGAAACAATATGCACAATGTCTAGTTCACTAACTAGCCCAATAGGTAAAGATCTTATCTTTATTGTAGAAACTTTTGCTCAATTTTACACAGATTTCTCCACCCTTAGCAAGTGACCTACTTCCTTGATCTTTCAAAATTTGAGATCTACTACTAGTATCTGACACTAATGTTAGTGAAGTAAAATAACTTGACTTCTATAACATGACCTGTAGTGGAAGTCTTACTTCCCTTTCTTTTGAACTCCTTCAAGTTCTTTAGACAAATTATTTCAATGCTTTATTTGGCTAAAACTGGAAACAATTTGTTTTCTTGATCCCCTTTTAGACTTCCAGAGCAACTCGGCCTTAATAAATTCTATATACGATCATATCGTATATCTCCCATATATTCATATTACCTTTTACAGCTCAGAGTTTATGCAGACGCTATAGGGTATTCAAGACCCAACCATAGATGATATATAAGCCAAACATGACACACTACCGCTTCCTCTTTATTGAAGATAATTCTCAAGTCTCAATACCTATTTAGGCATTTTTCCAGATAATGTGTCCTTCCAAAGGACAAATTGAAACAAAACAATATTTGGTTTGTCATGGTTATTCTAAAACAAATTACATGTAAATCTATCACTTCTATTTAAAACATATTTAAATTTTGGTCATTAAATAAATATGTTGTCTCCCACTATTTTGATTCAAAACAAATACCTTCACAGAATCATAAAAAATCCCGTTGGAAGATTTTTCTAGTGGACCAAGATCCATATTTGGCCCAATGTTGAGTCAGCTTTGGCTGATCGCCCAACCCTTGGTTATTTAGGTAGCAAACATATTTCCAATTGCATCTCATGCAACTCTTGGATGATTGAGTGGGTAACTCTTTACCCTTATTCATCTTATGAATTTAAGCTCAATCCTTACGTCTCTAAGTTATTTTCAATCCAATTGAAAAACTTAGTTAAGTTTAGGCCTAATAAAAATAATTTGGATATTATAATTATCCCATCGCGCCTTACTAGTATAAATGATAGCACCCTGCTTTGGCAGACCCACTATTTATTGACATTAGTCTCGGCGAGTGTTAACGCTTCTAGGTTCTTCAATCTGATTAAAGTTACCTAGATAAGTCCAATAACAAATGGTTGGATAATCCAATTATCCATCATCCTTTACTCATATCAATAAAAGCACCCTGCTTTGGTAGAACCTATAGTTTATTGAAACTAGCATTGATGACTGTTGTTTATTAAAACGCCTTTTAGACTGTTCATACCTTTAGGCTTTTCTGATCCAATTGAAAAATGTCTATTTGAATAAAACTTAATAAGTTATACTTGGATAATCCAATTATCCAGTCATGTCCTACTAAACATAAATAAAGGCACCCAACTATGACGTGACCTACACTTTATCTATATCAAGTTAGACGTTATTACTTATTGGAAGGTATGATTGTCGGGCTTGAGGGATTTCAATTTTATTATCATTCATTACCGACTTTTATTAAACACTTTAACGCAAAATAAAACCCCAAAACATGCAATCAAAATTATGAGATGGTTATGGTCTTCCTAGAAAATAAAATAAAATAAAATAAACCTAAAAGAACTATGGTGTCTTAACTTCGTGAAGTCCTACTTCTTGAAACCACCATCCTCCTAGAGTCACCACTTCTTTGTTCCTTTCAAGGTCATATCCATCAAGAATCACCACTCTAGGTTTCTTCTAGGTCTCCACCTTATTGGCTTTTCCAAGATTACAATGTAATAAAGAAAACTCGTTTTACATACGAGTGAAGGGTTGAGAGAAGAAATTTAAGAATAGAGAAAGGCACAACATGCAGGCTGTATTTAAAATTAAATAAAAAAACCTAAGACCATAACCATTCACCGTTGTACATGTTAATTAATCAATTAATAGAGTAATCAATTGTATTTAAAATAAAATAAATTTTAAAACATATAATTAAACACGCGGGGTCATAAAAGGAAAACTACGCAAAAAAGATTGGCGGTTTCCTTGACTATTCAACAGACAGGGTCAAGGGGTGTTCCAACCCAAAAATTTAGTACTGTAATCAGGTTAGTTCCTAGGAAAGAGAGGTGGGTCCGGAGTGACCGCTTAAGCATCAAGTCTTTCCTAGCCAGAACGTCCCACTGACCATTAACAGCTCAAATATTCGGTTATGATTTCAAATAATTTAAAATCTTAAATTTTGAAACGGCCAAGGTTTAACTTTTAAACCTTATCTTTTGACCCTTACAATTATCCTAAAATAAGAATAGTCAAGGTTTTTTAAACCTTATCTCTAAAGTCTCAACAATCATCCTATTTTTTAAGAACGATCAAGGTTTAAGTTTTAGATCTTATCTCTAGAGTTCAAGATATTTTATTTTGAATCCTATTAAATTTGATAACGATCTTATCTTTAATTTGTAACTTTTACAAATCCTATCAAATTTATTAAGGATTAAATATTTGATTTTAAAATTATTAAATTTAATAAAGATCTTATCTTCTATTTGTAACAATTACAAATCATATTAAATTTAATAAATATGTATCAATTTGTAACTAAATAATAATAAATTATATAAATTTGTAACTCTTACAAATCACATTAATTTTAAAAAGATTAAAAACCATGCAAATCCTATTAAAATTAATAAGAATAAATTATTTAAATTTGTAACTCTTACAAACTTTAAATTTAACAAACAATTAAAATTTGATTTGTAACTTTTACAAATCGAATTTAAAATATAATATTAAAATCAAATATTTTATTTGTAACATTTACAAATAAATAAAATACCATTACGGCTAGCTTTCAACCTTTGAATCTTAGTTTTCATTACGGCTAGGGTTTAACTCTTAAACTTTCTAAACATAATTTCACATGAACAATTCATATTAGAAAGAGAAAGCATATAGACGTGCATTGCATACAACCCTTGATGTTAATTTAATTAAATGAACATAAAACATGCCTTATAATTAGAACACATATAAAACAATCACCATTGCAACATACAACATGTTTATATAATAAAGCACATCCCAAAACATGTTCTTTAATTTAAATGTTGAGAAAAACAATCAATACACATAAATCAAAAATAAATTGATATTAGCTTTCAAAAAGGTACAACCTTTGCAACATATCTCATAAAAAAATGTAACCTTTGTATAATATCTCATAAAAGATGCAACCCTTACAAAAGATTCAACCTTTATAATTCTTTTCGTAAAAGAAATTTTTTTCACATGTTCTTTAAACAAACATTTGTCCAAGACACGATTTTGCAACCAGGCTCTGATACCACTGTTAGGGAATCCCTAGTGCATGAGCAGCAGAAATACAAGGATTCCCATAGGATTTGCAAAGCGTCGTGTTTCAAAGCATAAGACAAACACAAAAAAAAATTATTGCGTTTTAGGATTACCTCTTGAAGAAAATTGAAGCAGTCATACCCTCGTCCTTTAAGAGTCCACACGAGTACTCCCACTAGAAATGCTACACCTTCTAAATGCTAGTTTGACGCCGTGTAGCTTTTACAACTTTTACGTATTTGTGTCTCTTTTTGGTTGAACCACCTATGAGCATCTTATGCTCTATTTATAGGCTTAGGTTTGACCTAATTTCTTCTCTCTAAAGAGTGGGCTCCTTACTCCTTACTCATTCTAAATGAGTTTGGCCCAATATAGCTTTATTTTAGTCTAACTAAAATAAGTTATTTTCTAATGGACTTACTCTATGTGTGTGACCCTATAGGTAAAATACTCGGTCATATTATTATTAATATAAAATAAGAGCGGCATCTAGTAATACATCATTATGTTCAAATATTATTTAATATCAACATAACCTATAAGTGATAATTATATTATATGTTTGTTCCTTTTGTCATGATATCCTAATTGGGCCCAAGGCATGGTCGCGTCATCCTTTTACGGCCCAATTTATTTTACTTGATACCGGAGTAGACTTTATCTGAATAAATATCTAATATTTATTCTTTCAAGCATGGCCATGCATTTCCTTAGTCTCACTCCATCAAGTGGCCTATAGATATCACTCCTGTCACATAGGAGAAATAAATCCCATCTACATCACTCACATCCCTCTGCATAATTTGTTCATTGCCTAATCACAACCTTTATAGTCCTCTTGTTACAGAAGACGTTTGATTGTATTAAAACAACAAACTCCTTGTGTAGGAACCGTAGTGACTTCAGGTCAAAGGACTACATATACCATTATCACATTAAGAATCGTTTGTGATATTCATGTAACGATCCATGCAGCGTTCTCATAGTGGGTCTGTCCAATACATCATTACTCTTAATGTGTACCCATGTGAAGATTTGATATCATCTATATCCATGATCTGTGAGATCAGATCATCAATACACCCACACACTAGTCTTAATGTATTTACATGTCCCCACATAAATACTTGAATAGAGACATTTAGGAATAACTCTTATATGACCTATTACTCTAAGGATAAATAAAGGCTGTTAAACTATTTAACAAAAAATGCCTTATACAAAATGATGCATCCTATATAGGCTCTTAGTCCATATTTCCAATATATTCTTCATGGTTATTAAGTGGTTCAATAATTTAAGGAACAACTACTTTGTTAGAGACACAAGTCAATAGTACTTGCACTTTTATTTCTTGAAATTCCACTTTTCATGGGGTTTCACTCCTACTAACTTCACCATTATCAATTAACCTAACATTCCTAGTTTCAACAATTCTTGTAGTATGGTTCAAACAATAAAACTATACCCTTTTGGACTTTTTAGGGTAACCAACCATTGATAGTCCTAAGATCCAATTTTTTCTAGTGGATTGTAATATCTAACTTCTATCGGGTAATTCCAAACATGCAGATGCCTTAGACTAAGTTTCCTTCTAGTCCAAAGTTTAAACGGGGTCTTTGGAACTGCCTTACTAGGAACCCTATTCAATAAATGCATGGCAGTCTTTAAAGCATAAGTCCGCAATGAAATATAAGGAACAATTACTTAACATACTTCTAACCATATCTAACAGTGTTCTATTACGCTTTTTGATACACCATTTTGTTGTGGTGTACCTGGCATTGTGTATTGCGTGCATATACAATATGCTTCAAGGAATTTATCATATGGAACAGGGTTTTGTCCACTTTCAGTATATCTTTTATAATACTTATCACTCTTATCAGATATGACATTTTTCACCTTTTTATCTAATTGTCTTTCAACTTCATTTATAAAAGTCTCTAATGTATTTACAACTTGAGATTTATCATGAGGCAAATAAACATAGTCATAACATGAATAGTCATTAATAAAGGTAATGAAATAGTTTTCTTTATTGAAAGAACTAACATCAAAAGGTCCATAAATATCAATGTGTATAATTTCAAGAAGTTGACTACTTTTCATGGTTTATTTCTTTGTTTGTTTATTTGTTTTCCTTTAATACAATCCACATATATATTAAGACTAATAAAATCTAAGTCCGGAAGGATTTGATTTCTTACTAATCTTTGCATTCTTTCTTTGGAAATATATCCCAAACCTTAATGCCACAAGTAAGTAGAATATTCATCCATTAAACTACGCTTAGTGCCAACATTATGATGCAAGGTCGTGAGTGTTTTAGAAAAAGATTATCAAGATTTAATTTATACAATCCATCACATAATATACCATTATCAATCAAATGATTGTGTTTATTCAAACTAAAACATCCATTACCAAACTTAAAAGAAATTCCAACAACATTAAGTTTAGATAAAGAAACTAAATTTCTAGAAATACTAGGTACATAAAGAGTTTCAAGTAGATCTAAATGATGTCCAGTGTTGAGCATTAAATGGTAAGTCCTAACAGCTTCAACTAGAACTTTTACTCTATTCCCCATGAAGACAAACTTATTATTTTGGCCTTATGGTTCGGGTCATAAGGAATCCATGCATCATATTATAAACATGAGTAATACATTCAGAAATAATCCACCATGTATTATTAGGAACTTCAGCTAAATTTGATTCGAAACATACATAAGCATTAGACTTACCTTTCTTTTCAAACCAAGCCTTACGTTTTGGACAATCCTTTTGGAAGTGTCCAACCTTTTTACAGAAAATACATTTGTTTCCATGATGTCCTTTTTTATGGATTTGAGAAGAAAAGGTCTCATTGATATTTAGGGGTCCTTTTCCTTTCACATCATGTTTCTTTCTTACTTTCTTCCTTGTTCCTTGATGGATAACATAATTGGTATGATTTCCTTGATTCTTAAGTCGAGTTTCCTCTTGAACTAGTATACTGTGCAATTGGTGCATATTCCATTTATCATTCATAGTATTATAGTTCATTTGGAAAGGACCATACTCAAACGGTAATGAATTCAAAATGATTTGAACAAGGAAATTCTCAGCCACCTTCATTCCTAATGACTTAAGTTTTGGTGTAATACTTGTCATTTTAGTAACATGCTCATGCATAGTACAAGAACCATCAAATTTCATGTTGGATAAGGTACTCAATAGTAAGAGACTTATCAGCAGTTTGGGAACACTCTCTCACAAGTGTCATTAATTCTTTGGCATTTTCAGTTGTTGGAAGATAAGACTTAATATTGCTAGCAATACTCATCCACATATATATTAGACTCAATCTGTTTGATCTTTCTCAGTCACCTTTGGGTAACCCATCAATATACCCTTACTTGTCATAATAATGCTAATGATATTCACATACTTTAGTAGCGACACATAAACTAATTAAAAACATTTATTATCTTTGGATATATAAATATAACTAATGATACATTTACACTACCAACATTCATGCCCATAATTATAAAGAAAAAATAATCAACCTTTGGGTGATCCTAAACAATCTTATAACAATGAACTTCAATTCACTTATAGGTCAAACATTTTAATTTTAGCATCCATTCTATGAGTAATTGAAAGAAATAACCATTAATTGGAATTAAATGCAAATTAAAGATTCAATCACTTTGATGATTAACAAATCTATCATATTTTAATTCCAAAATACAAATATTTTATAAATAGTTATCGTTCATGTAAACATTCTAGGAAAATATAGATTTTCATACAATTGACTGAAAATAATTTCCAATTTTAATAGGAAAATAACTTCCAAACTTCAGACCGTGTTATTTGTGTTAATCTTGCGCCGGTCCAATAGGGATTTAGTATTATACCTTCTACTCCAATGAGGAGATAGAAGTTTTGGAGTACTTCTTTTAGAAATCCCATCAACCCTACACTTGTGGGGCGAAAGGGGTGTCACCTACAAGGACACTCTCACACTCAAGTCAGTAGAATATTTAGAGAGAATATTAGAGCTCAAGCGTAAGTTATAGCCAAGAATGTTTTGTCTTTTCCTTGTTGATTCGTGGGTATGTATACCTGAGAGTAGTGGAATGGTCATTTTTCCTTGGAGAGCATTCCATATGTAGTTTCAGTACGATTCTGATCTTTGCAGAAAAGCTAACACACGACACAGACGCCTCCTAACGGTTGTACCTTTGTATCAGTCATTTTGTATATTGCTTTATAACATGCAGTTGCATAAGTCAACTTTGAACCACCGATATCGAGAGAAGGACTCATACCGATATTAGACCATGGGTCTCATGCGCAATGTCAGAAGTCGGTCTTAGGTCACAATATTATGCGAGACACCAGTCGTGCATAGCGGCTTAAGTCAAATTACCTTCTTGCCCATAGGCCGGTATTGAGACCGGATAAAAAATAATTGATCGTTGGCCATTTACATGATACATGCAACTACAAATATATATATATATATATATATATATATATATTGTTGAGAAAACGTCTGGTCAAGAATATAAGTTCTAAAGTCTTGTGGAACCAGACCCCAGACCTTACAATTTGTTCACATCAATCATCAAGGGGGTTGAATAAGTCTTAAATTCATTTTCAAAAATAATCGTGTATAGACCGCTCAAGCAAAAAGTGATTTTTAACATACCAGAGAAAGGGATAAGAGAAATGCACCACAGAAATTTATCATGGTTCACTTCCAGCACAGAAGCCAGTCTAGTCCCTTCAGACCGAAGGATTTTTCACTATTGTAAATCGCCTTTACAATCTGCACTAGCCCAGTGCACAAGTATTCTTGACTCCAGCCACTTCTGGCTTATCCCAAGTATTCTTGACACTAGCCACCCCTGGCTAAAAACTCAAGTATTCTTTCAAAAGCCTCTTTAGGCCACAGTGTTTCCCAACACCAATAAATTCTGGCAACACACCAAAAAGCACAAAGTTATAATAAGGAAATTGTTTGAAATTACAACCAAATAACTTAGCGTACAAAGATATGAAATGATTACAGGGTACACTGACTACTATAAGTCACAGTCTGCACTAAGCAGAACTACAAGAGGACTTACGTAGTGAATACAAGAACTTAGAAACTTTAAGAAAAAGTCTCCCAGACTTTGGTTTCTAGAGAGAAAACAAGAGAGTGATCAAGTATCGAGTTAAGCAGCGTCTCTGTCTTGTTTTCAAAAGCTTCTTCTATTTATAGTCCTTTTGAAAATATCCGTTGGTTTAGCTTCGAGGGATGTTGGAATCTTGAGGACTGCGTTGTCAGTAACTGCAGGCTCATGCTTCAGAGAAGTTTGCTTATCTAGGCAACTTCAAAAGTTTTCAGCAAAAGATCACTTTTACTTATGTAATTTAGGAAAGCACGTACACTCTATAACAGTTGACCTTAGGCTATCTGTTCTGATCAGGTTCAGCTTTTTTGACACCTTGAGACATGTGAGGCAGTTTTCTTGATACACAAGAGAAAACCTTCAACTTTTCCGTTGATTTTCTTTTTAATGTTAGCTTTAGAGAGGACATGCAAAAGTTCTTGCAGCTTTATATTTGGAAAGGAAATATCTTTTTCAAGAACTCGAAGAGTCACAAATCTTCTCGAGGTCTGAAGACACAGAAAGAGACTTGATCCAGTGAAGCTTAGAAGAGTGCATACTTCTTTACTTCATAAGCGAATTGATTTTTACAGACTCTCCTTTTCTTTTACAAATGAAACTCTACGGACTCCTGACACACTTGAACAGAAATGATAGACAAACAAACAATACAGACTTCATTTTTGCTGAGAGTCTTGATGTGCATTATTAACAAATCTAATCAATTGGTTTGTTGCTTTTAAATGTAGTTTGTTATGTTTAGGGAACTTAGAGTTGTGTCCCTCATTATGTTGTCTGCAACATTTAATAACCATCAATGTAATTTAGTTTATGTTTACCAGTATTTTGCCTTATAATAATAAAGTATAACCCAAATGGTCATAAATAATTAACATAACATAATTCACAAAAGCAAGACTAAAAACATTTAAACCATAATTTATAATTTATATTATAGCATCTAACCATTACACATAAAAAATAGGTCTTAGGTGATGATTACTATTAAAACAACTACAAAAAAAGATAGGATATTAAGTTGTGCAATAAAACTAAGTAATTGTTTGAATTTACATCACTTCCCAATATAAAAACTAAGTCATTGCTCGAGTCTTCTTGAAATTAGGTGTTGCTATGAAGGACATGTCCTTTTTCTTTTGAGTGGCTAGTTTTTTCCTCGACCCCACCTTCACCTACTAGTCAAGACACAAGTTGTTTTGAAGCATTTCTAGGGCTTAGATGTTGGTGGAAGTTTCCTCTTCTTAGTTAGGGGTAATAAGAAGGGTAGCAGTTTATTGATTATTAGGGATACTCTTAAATTTTAGTTCAGTATTTTGGTTTTTCTCAATAGGAGCAATTATTGCTTGTTCTCACTCCTCCTTCCTCTTCTTAATGGTTGTTGAGAAAGTTTGCTTATTATGACCATGTTGTCCACAAACCCTATACTTGAATTTCCTAAGGATCCTTTTTCTTCTTGCCTCCATCACTTGTGCTTGCTAAATCTGAGACTATTAAGTCTAGCTTGATTGTCCTGTCTTTCTTTGAGTGCTTGACTCTCATGTTTTCATCCTCCTCTACTTCTTAGGTCTTCCAATGGTCCCTTTAATAAAAGGTGGCTCATGTGGAATATAGTTTGTCATTTCTCAAAACTTTTGTCCAGGCACATAAAAAATGGTACGATTAACATATGTTGTATTGAAGGATGTCATTATCAACCAAACATGACAATAGTCCTCTACATGCTCTCGTTTCTTTGCAATGATTACACATGCATGAACACGACATACTTATGCACAATCCCCTTTTTACTAGATTTTCTTTTTTCCTAAACTTGGACCTTTTTTTGTCTTTTTTAGGGGTTTACCTTTTCTTTGCTTTTTACCCTTCTTGAAAGAACCTTTAACTTCCTCATGTGGTGAGTCAACTTATCCACAATTTCATTAACATAGTAAGAACAACCTCCTCTGATTTAGAATCACTAGTAGACATTTCCAATAACAGTATTGATTCTCCACATTTGCCATTTATTTAAGCCTTTCAGGAGTAAGAACAACCTTCATGTTGTCTCCATCTTCCCTCATAGCTAAATCATTCAAGATTAATAAGTCCACTCTTACATAATTTCACTCTCTATATCAATTTTTCCAACCTCATCAATTGGATGTTGGTAATAGACATCTACCACCCCTACATTAGCCTTAGCAAAGACAACCAAGGCCAAGATATCAACATATCCTTTTAGGGGTTTCAAACCCTCCTTTAACCTACACTTAGGAACATGCCAAAAGATATTGACTATCTTATAATATCAAGGACATTATATTTTTAATGTGAGAAATTTATTAACCTAATTGTAACAAGATGAATGACCAAGTGATGTGTATACTCAATATCATAATAGCCACATATATTATGTAATAAAACTTACCAATGTCTAACACCGTTGATTTTTTCTTGGTAGATTAAAATATAAATTGAGAAATTTAAGCCATCACAATCTTAGTACTAATAAAAAACAAATGACAAAGATCATGTTGTAAGCTTTGTTACATATCAAAAACATAAAGTTTTTAAGTATATCAACCAATTCCTAAATGAATGAAAAGTATAGAGATCAAATGAGTAATTTAACCTTTCTTTTTAAAAAACAGACCAGTTCAAGTCAACATTTTCTACCGATTTCATTTAAAGTTTGTTCTCTACTCTCAACTAACTATTTTTCAGATTAAAGAATACGAGCACATGCAAAATGCAACCCCAGCACAGAAACCGAACTCGTAGCATTCGTCTGACGCATTTCAAAGTAAAAGCCCAACGTGTACCACTCGGCACTTCCATCTTATTATTACGAATCCTAATCCCTACACGCATCATCAGTTAATGCTATACAGTAAATTGATAAAGCTATAGGACCCAAAAAATAATCCCTGTAAAGTTTAATTAAATGGAAAAACTCGAAGTTGGAAGTCATGCACTACACTATAACATATTACAGTTATTATTTTCACAAACAAAAAATATTACAATCAGATATGCAAATGCAACTGTATTTTCCATATTCTATTCTGTGCACCGATGATGTCAGGGCATAAATAGGTGGGCACTCTAATTCACGTCATCTGATCTCAGCTACCTATGGGGCCAATTGAATTGGCAGGAGGAATATTGAAGAGGAAGTTTAAAAAGACCAGAAACCTCCGTCCTGTACCATCATTAACTTCGCCATTACATCCTCAGATCAAGATTAATCGCCTTGTAGACAATAAAGTTGACGAATGTTCCCGGAAGCTGACGCAACAGAAATTAAAGTATTAGCATTATCTGCTTAACTTCTTGGCAACAATAATTAGAGCAGCCACCGATATGACAAACTCCTTTTTACTGCTCATCAATTACCTTCTGATAGAGACTAATCATAAGCATGGTACAGAATAAGTCCAAAAGTTTCAATTGCTTAAATGGGAAGACAAAGTGTTCGTTGTCGAATGTTAAGAATAAAAGGCAATAATAAAAAGAAAGATAGTTACCATATAACCAGTCCTTGAAGTACACATGGAGCGCAGATGACAATTCTCGTTTTCGACTTTCTTCTAAAGGTGCTTCTCGCAAGAGTTGCCTTATCTCCCCTAAATTTTTTTGCTGCAGAGAATATACAATTTCATTCAAATTAAAAATTTAAAACAAAATTCATTTAAAATACAGGTTTAAAGTTTGATCACCAAATATTTGCAAATCCAATCACTGCATACTAAGCAATTGACATTACATACATTTCTATGCTGAGATGTCACATACGCATCTGGTAATGTAAATGGGTTTTCTTTTGTAGACCCAGCGGACTCTCCTCCAAGCCAGCTTGGGATCTGCATGCCAACAATATGGATCAAAAACAAAGCATGACTAAATAAAGAAGAAAATATAAGTATTGAACATTTTCCCTCACAGAAAATTTACAAAACAAACAAGATACCAGTCAATAGTGAACTTTCTGCAAAAGTAGGTATGCTATAATAACATTCGTACCACAAAATTTGTGAAGTGGTCAGGTTCCAACCGTGTAGCAGACTCAGCTTGAACATCAGAGACACCTGCTGGATGAGATAACGAATCATGGGGATCAACCATACCCAATGCTAGAGGTTCATCCCACCGGTTCAGTGTGGGAACAATTCCAACTTCACTCATATGCTCCTCCAATCGAGAGTAAAAAGTATTATAGGGAGCAACCTGTTAACATTGTGAGAGAAAAAGTTTTCAAACAATGAATCCAGTTAAGAAGAGTGGGGACATATCATACGTTATATGGAGCTAGTACAACTAGAAGATGCGAAAGAGCAAACAAACTGTAAGAGGCCACATACCAAATACCATATTCTTTACTATATCTGTTACTAGATGTTGAAGATAGATTCCAATGCTTGCTCATGCAGAGAACCACTCTCACAGGTTTGCCCATTCAATTACTTAAGGCTCACTATGGAGTTAACCTTTTCATCTATTGCTCTACTCATTTACATCTTATCGATGACATAAAGATCATATACTAAGCATGCCCTTAGTTTTAAAATTTAAAACTCAAAACACCAGTATCTAATGGCAAATAAAAAGAAAAGGCAAATAGATATAATCAGATTAATAAAGAAGCTCAGACAGATGTCATATGCGTACAACATCAATCCACAAACAAGCTCAGAGCACACCTAGTTACAGTCCAACTATTTGATTTATTCATGCATCAGTCATGTTATTTATTAGTAGTAGTAATTTCGTAAATTGTTGCTAAATAGTTGCAGCAATTTTATTAACTCTTTTCTCCATCTTTAAGATAACAGATGAGGCCAAATGACATACTCATGATTATAATATTATGATTTACGACATTGAAATTCTCCCATCTGACAACTCTGGAATACAGAAACTATATAAGCAGCAACAGGAAGAAAAAGGTACAGTACACGAAAACAATCAATTTGTTGCAAATTATAACTACAATTTCTCTATAACCAAGTATATAGCAGTAGTAACCACTTTTGCTGCACTAAGTTTTCTAAGATAAGTCACAAGGGATGTAATAGTTCCCAAATGTATTAGTTACATACTAGTTACACTTCTCAAATAAGAAACAAGGAATGTCAGAACACCAACTTCATAAATCATGCAACAGTCAATAAAGAAGTTCACCTGAAGCTTGTGGTTATCACCAAGAATAAGTGGTCGCTGATTCACTCCCAAAAAGAAAACACATTCACGACAATTAGCAATACAAATACGTTTTGCTGCTACAATTACATGAACTCTTTCACAGTGTTCTACTCTCACAGCCTGTCAAAAAAATAGGAGGGGATCACTTCATGTCACAGTGCCACTTAAGTGTCGGGTAGTAGACACAAGATCAGTAAAATGCTTCTCAAATATACCAAGTCTTACCCAACACAGTCAGAAAACATACACATGATATGCAATGAGTTCTAATATGACGAGTGAATAGTTCATCATATCTTTTAAAGCAGAAGTTCTTTGAAATGCAGGTAAGAGTTAAGAATGAATCATCCAAGCGAAATAAAAAGAACAAAAAAAGGCACCTGAAAGCACCTTATTGAAAGTTGATATATCATGGGAGGGATGACAATAAGTTTATGTAAAAAAAACACCAAAATGGCTGATTTTCAACCAACAAAACAATAACAGCTTACCGTCACTGTTGAGAAGAAGAAAACCGAGAGGCGTTGAATGAATTCCATGTGTTTGAATACACAACGGAGTAACATATTTATAATAAGAATGTAATAAATACAGAATCATAATACAATTAATCCTAATCAGTTCTAATTACATATTGCTATATTTACAATATTCTAACATCCCCTCAAGCTAGAGCATATAAATCATATGCACCAAGCTTGTCACATATGTATTTAATACGAGGAGCCCTAAGAGACTTCGTAAGAACATCTGCTAATTGATCATTGGAATTGACAAATTTCGTAATAATGCCCCCTAATACAATCTTCTCTCTAATGAAGTTACAGTCTACTTCAATATGTTTGGTCCTCTCATGAAACACCAGATTAGAAGAAATGCGCAATGCTGCTTGATTGTCACAAATGAGTGTTATCGATGTAGTTTCCCCAAATTTTAGTTCTTCAAACAAGTGTTTAAGCCATATGAGCTCACATATAGCAGAAGTCATGGCTCAATACTCCACTTCTGCACTTGACTGAGCTACAACACTTTGCTTCTTACTTTTCCAAGAAACCAAGTTATCCCCAAGGAAGACACAATACCCCGTTGTAGACCTTCTATCAATAAGAGATCCTATCCAGTTAGCATCTGAGTATCCAACTACTCAAGTATGACCCTTATCTTCATACAAGAGCCCTTTACCCGGTGCCCTTTTGATATATTTTAAGATGCGGATTATTAGTGACCTTCACATGGGGAGTTGAGAAATTGACTTACCACACTGACGGCAAAGGAAATGTCAAGACGTGTGACAGTAAGGTAATTTAGCTTTCCAACTAGTGTTCTATATCTCTTTGGATCTGAGAAAGGCTCCCCCTGTTCCAAGATAAGCTTAGTGTTGGGATCCATGGGAGTATCTACCAGTTTGGTCCCCATCAAGCCGGTCTTCTCCAAAATATTCATTGCCTACTTTCTTTGAGAAATCACAACAACTGATCTAGATTGTGCCACCTCTATCCCCAAGAAGTAGTGAAGTCTTCCAAGATCTTTTGTCTAGAAGTGATGATGCAAGTGTTGTTTTAAAAGAACAATGTCAACGTAATCACTCCATGTGATGACAATGTCGTCATGATACACAACCAAGTAAATACACCCGGAGGTAGAATGACAATAAAAAACATAATGATCCGCCTCACATCGAGTCATGCCAAATTCTTTTACCACAGTGCTGAATTCGCCAAACCATGCTCTTGGGAATTTTTTAAAGGGACTTCCGAAGTCGGCAAACTAATCCTGAACACTCCCCCTAAGCAACAAAACCAGGTGGTTGCTCCTTATATATTTCTTCGGTTAGATCACCATGGAGGAAGGCATTCCTAATATATAACTGGAAGAGAGGCCAGTGAAAGATGACAGCGATGGAGAGGAATAGGCGTACAGAGGCCATCTTAGTCACCGGGGGGAAAGTATCACCATCATCAAGGGCAAAAATTTAAGCATAGCCGTTGGCTACCAAGCGAGCCTTCAATCAATCAACAGAACCATCTGGACCAATTTTGACTGTGTAGATCCACCTACATCCGACCACTATCTTACCAGAGGGAAGAACAAAATCCCAAGCTCCGTTGCTTTGTAGTTCACTTATTTCTTCAATCATGGCTTGTCGCCACGTAGGATGAGACAATGCTTCACCTGCATTTTTAGAAATGGCAACAGAAGACAAAGAAGACACACCAATATAATGGGAAGGTGACAGACGATGATAAGACAAGGCAACATAATGAGGAGAGGGATTACAAGTGGAAAGAATACCTTTGTGGATAGCAATAGGAAAACTATTATCGGGGGACGGAGCCGGAGGAGACGGAGGAGTTGGCTTCAAAGGTAAGTCAGATGGGACTTCATCAGGTAGAACCTCCAAAGTAAGACGGGGCCGATGGTGATATACCTGGAAAGGACGAGGTGGATTGGTCGAGATATCAGTGACCACAAAAGACTGATATATAACCTACATGGAAGAAACAGAAACAGGACCACTAGAAATAAGACTAGACACAGAGTTCTCCATGGTGGGATTTGTAAAATATGGACTAGGCTCAAAAAAGGTAAAATCGACGGAAACAAAGTAACGATGAAGACTAGGAGAGTAACATTTGTAGCCTTTTTGAGACCTTGTATAACCAAGAAACACACATTTAGTAGCCCAGGCGGAGAGTTTATCGATACCTATGCCAAGGTTGTGAACAAAACAAGTAGAACCAAAAACACGAGGGGGTAAAGAATATAAAGATTGATGAGGAAACAAGATGGAGTGAGGTACCTAATTATCAAGGACGGAGAAGGGCATACGATTAATTAAATAACAAGCTGTAAGGACAGGATCCCCCCAAAACCGATGAGGAACATTACCATGTAAAAGAAGTGTTCAAGTGGTTTCGACAAGATGTCGATTTTTTCTTCCTGTAATTCCATTCTGTTGAGGAGTATGAGCATAAGATGTTTGATGTAAAATCCCATGAGAGGCTATAAATGATTGAAATGAATTAGATAAATATTTGCGGGCATTATCACTACGCAATATACATATAGGAACACCAAACTGAGTTTTAATTTAGTTGCAAAAATTTTGGAAGATTAAGAATAACTCATAACGATTCTTGAAAAATAACCAGGTACACCTAGAGTAATCATCAATAAAGGAGACAATGTTGATATCCTAAATTAGACACAGTATGACACAGACACCAAATATCAGAATGGACTAAGCTAAAGGGAGACACAACTCGACTTGAGACTCGATTATTAAAAGAAGTACGAGTATGTTTGCCTAATTGACACGACTCACAAGATAATGTAGACAACTTGGAAAGGATGGGCACCTTGCAATTTGTGGAGACTTGGATGACCCAACCAAGCATGGAGGAGACTGGAATCCACCACTAACCCAACGTGTGTAGAAGGTTGTAGTTGATAAAACCCATGTGACTCACATTTGGTGCCAATCATCTGCTTCGAACTCCGATCCTGTATGAAAACAGAGTTCTTCGTAAAAGAGACAATGCAATCAAGGGAGTGAGTCAAACGACTAATAGATAATAAATTAAAGGGAGACCCAAGCACATAAAGAACATTGTCAATAGACAAAAAAAGAAGAGGATATCTTTGAGATAATTAATAGGAGATGGGATTGTCAGTTGCACCATCCTTTGCATGCTGCAGGGTACTATCTCAATCCCCAATTCTACTTTTCAAATGCATCCATTGAGAGGGATGAGGAGGTGAAGCGTGACCTCATGATGGTTATTTAGAGGTTGTCTGAGACTACTCAAGATGAAGACATGGCTACAGTAGAATTGGGAAGTTACAGAACGGCTGATGGATTGTTTGGTTCAGCTAGGGCTATAAGACAAAGGACTATTTTGACCCTTGGTAAGTGTTTTTCCTAATAATAGTCATTTGTTTTTCATGAAAATTAGTAACTAATATTAATTAATCCCATTGCAGCCGAATGGTGGAAGACCTATGGGACACTTACTCCACATTTGCAGAACATTGTCATCAAAGTGTTGTCATTGACGTGTAGTTCATCAGGATGTGAGAGGAACTGGAACATATTTGAGCACATAGGATTCATTTCATCTTAAATTTTCTACATTATTAGTATCTTTTAGTATTTGTTTAGTTTTTTAACATTCTTTACCACAATAAAACAGATTCATTCTAAGAAAAGAAGTCGGCTTCAACATCAAAAGTTGGAGGACTTGGTATTCATCAAGTACAACCAGACTTTGAAGGACCGCTTTGATGCAAAGGACATCATTGATCCAATTATCCTAAAGGAAGTTGATGACTATACTAATGAGTGGATGTTAGGACAATTGGGTGGTGATGAGGATGGTGAGGAGGAGGATGACCTAGTGATTGGTGATGAAGAGAATGATAGCTTGACTAGGAAGTAAGTGGCACAAGCTGTCGGAGCCGGGGAGCCAAGGCATTACACTAGAAGGAAGAAGGTAGAAACCAGACAGAAAAAAGTCCACACATCTATTGCTGAGTTGGTTAGAAAAAGAAAGGGGAAGCAAGTTGTTCAACAAGAAGAGTGTAATGATGATGAAGAAACAGAAGAAGACGATGAAGGAGAAACATATAGGAGTGATTATGAGAGTTCATCTAGAAGGGAAGAACAAATGGAACTTAGAGATGAAGATGAAGAATATGATTTTGAGTTCTTTATTGATTTGATACTTGATAATGTGATTTGACACTTGAGTTGTAGTTTTTAATTATATTTTTGATACGATATGACACTTGAGTTGTAGTTTTTAATTATATTTATGACTTTTGATTGTCAATATATGCATTTAGAATGGTTTTCAATTAGTATTGTGTTTTTTAATGTTTTTCTACATATGTGTTTATTTGTTTTTGTGTTGTATCCCCGCGATAGTAGCAAATAGCGTCCGCAATCCAAGTTTTGGGGTTGGCCGCAATGTTCCGCGATTTGTGATTGACTACTATGCCCCATATAACCGTTGGGTGTCATTGCTATGAAAAAGTTTGGCTTGCGCCCAAAGAGATTCACAGGGTCATAAGGGCGAAAAATGTGTTTGAGTAGAGGACAAAGTAGATTTCAAAATGCTACAAAGTTGGGCATCGAGATTGCCCCATTTGATATGGTCAGCGGCAGCAATAGAGTCTTCTTTAGTTGTAAGGTGATCAAGATAACCATGTCCCTTAAACCAAAGTTTGACGTCGGAAGCCCATGTGGCATAGTTGGTCCCGTCAAATTTTCAGCATTTAGAATATTGAGAATAGTAACAGTGCCGAAATGAACCCAGACATGTCAAACGGTGTTTGAAACGAACAACCAATAATAAATTTCAATGTACGGGAGAAGGCAAGTACAACGGGTCAAACCGGAGGCTGGTTGGAGCTGCCACGCGCCGGTGGCAGTGCGGCCAGTACAGAGAAAACGCGGAACAAAGATGCAGCGCGTGGGAGTGCGTGTAGCGGCCATTGGGGGCGACGTTTCGGGGATGGGCCGGTCTTGCAGAGGCGCCCCTGATTCAGGGGGTGGTCGGCCGGAAAGTCACCAGAAAATGGTGGTGGCAGCTGACCGGAAAAAAAAAGGAGGGGAAAAAAGTGGTCGGAGAGAGAGAAACACGGCCAAAAAGAGAGAGGAGATCGAAAAACCTGGAGAAGAAACACATGTTTCTAACAAAAATTTTCACTAATGAGCAATGGACCCGTTAGGTAAACACGGATCAAGGTTGCCTCTTGTTAGGCTCTAGATACCATGTTGAGAAGAAGAAGAGAGGCATTGGATGAATTCCGTGTGTTTGAATACACCACAAAGTAGCATATTTATAACAAGGATGTAATAAATGTAGAATCATAATACAATCATATACAATCAATCCTAATCAATTCTAATTACATATTGCTATATTTACAATATTCTAACAGTCACATGCATATGTGCAGGTGTGAATTAATACTTTCTTGCACTCTCTTACACCTAGGAGGTTGCTCACTAAGCAGCATGTTAGCAATGGACCTCAACTATGAATGCTTACATTAGGAGAAATAAGATAAGCCAAGGAATCAATTGGGTCAGGCTCAATTATCAGGCCTTGTTAGAAATTGTAGTTAGGCTGCTTCCTAACAGTAGCAGGATAGCATAGAAATAGACGAAGAGATTGTAAGGAAGGCAGTTAATTGGTCAGAATTATTCTTGGGTGGGAAAGACCAAGCTCTCAAATTCCTGGGAGTGTATCACCATTCTTCTTGTAATTCTTGCCCTTACCCATATTCTGGCCTTGCCATTTAAATGACAAGATTATATTGTATTCCATTTTCTGGTAGAAAACACATTCCATATTATTCATATATGAAAAGATTCACTATGCTCTTTTTAGAGCAGGCACAAAGCTACTAGATATTACCTTGCCAACTGCTCCGAGAACTATTGTTGCATCTGAACATCCATAGACAGTAACATATCTCAAAGGTGCTAAGACGTAGATGGCAGACTCGTGGCAATTTAAAACCTGCAATAACCAAACACAATTTTTATTTGCATAGCATTAACAACAGAAGTCTCACAAGTCACAAGATCTCCCAGTTCCCAAAGTATATGAGGATGAATTAACTAACGGAGCACAGAAAAGAAAAAGAAGAGTTTAGCACTTAAGCACTAAAACATCCAATATAAGCTAGACCGACATATCTTTTCAAGGAAAATTGTCTCGGAAAAGCAGCAGCAGTTAGCAGGGATGTTCAAAACCTACTCATCCTGAAAAACCCAAACTAACCCATGCAAAGAGATCAGCTGGCATTTATTATTTTCTATCAAATTATTTTCAAATATTTCTACATCAACAATTTCATGATGCATATATTGGTTTCATAGATATTCCACCATAATTCAATCTCTTAAAAAACTTACTTGAAAAGCATCGAGTAGAACATATGATTCATAAAAAAAAACATCTCGCTTTAAATTTTTAAAGGCTAGGCATATTTGATCCAATATCTGTCTCAAATGATTAAATTTGAAAAGATGTTGAAAAATTTGTTTGTCAAATTCAATTATAATAATAAATACGTTTTTTAATAATGCTAAGAGTCCAGAAAAGAGAAACGTAGAATTGATAGAAACAAAGGAAATGAACAATGTTATAGAACAATTGTAGAAAGAATCCCCCTGCGAAGGTCTCCCCCTCAGAATGGTCTTTTCCCTCTCTTAGAAACTTCCTATTTCTTTGCTTGGCTTCTTCCTCTTATTTATCTAATCAAAGTATCGAACATTTGTAACAAACTAATTATTGCTTGGTGCTTCCTGATCTTTTCCTTGCCTTTCTCTCTTTAGTTCTAATAGATAGTACACTATTTCTACAGTAACACCAATGCAACAACAAGAATACATGCAAGTTATGAATCTATCCGCACAAAATAAGGTATCAAATCAAATTTGATGTCCAACACATTGAGAATACATAAAGTACTCTTCAACTCTCAAGTCTCAACAATACTCAAATCAGTTTTATCAATGGCGGATGGTGCTTCATGGCGGCGAGCCAAAAAAATGCCATAAAGGCTATGGTGAATGCCATGGCCGTCATGATAAAAAAACTCCATATATGCAGAAAAATACACTAAAAAACACTGCAGAATTAAAAACTAAGCAAATCTAACACAATAACTCAATTAAAACCATACCCTAACAACATTTCAAGTTCAATCAAGTCAAGTAAAAGTTTAAAACATTAAAATGGATCCATGCTTACAGGTAGAAAATGTTGATTCAAGCATGAAGTCAACCAAGAAAATAAAAACAGCAGAAAATAAAATAGGAATTTGAAAGTAAAATAGAAAGAAAACTGAAAAATGTACAACAATTAACAAACTTAAAAACAATCCATGTTAAATCTGAAACAGTATCAAACGGAGAAAGATAAAAAAAAAACAGGGAGAGAACAGAAGTGCAGAACAAAGGAGAGAATGAATGGAAAAGAGAGCAGAGAGAAAGGGAATCAGAGGTTCTTACACGTGGCACCGGAGAAGGTGAAGCACGCCGGAGAAGAAGGCCAACCAAAACAGGGGAGAAAGTGGAGAAGAAGACGAACACAGGGTAGAGAGTGGAGAAGAAGATGAACCAGAACAGAATATGGAAGAACAAGGGAGAAAGTGAAGACGTGCCAGAACACCGGAGAAGACGACGCAGAACACCGGGGCAGCTGAAATTGCACCGGAGAAGATGACCCAAACCGACGGAGTTGAAGAAAACAGAGAGAAAAGAGAAACCGAATGTTGCTGTTGGGTGTTAGGGTTTTTTGAACTTTTTTTTAGGTTTTTTCAATGTTTTGGGCTCCCGGGTTACAGGTCAGTAACCGGGTCACAGGCCCAAAACCCTTTTTTTGTTTTTTTGTATGAATTTCCGCCATGGCCCGCCAAAACCCATTATTGCACCATGTCCATGGTAGCGCCATGAATTTCCGCCACGACATGAAGGTTCCATTGCGGCCAGCACAAATTCTGCCACGCCATGGCGCCATGGCTGATTTTTGACAACATTGACTCAAATCATGAACCTAAATCTATATCTACAAAATTTGTTCATTTATAAAGCACAAAATCTCTATCGGTAAAAGTTCAAACATATAGAAAGAAAATTGCATGTGAACAACACGCAAAAGAAAGATCAATCATCTTTTTACAACAAGCCAGAATACTAAGAGCTAAGTAGCTATCAAGTTAGAAGCAGTTGCCTATATGGAATATATCTGCACCTAAGAGTATAAACACTACTTAAGGTCAATAGCTCCAACGATATATCAAATGTTATAATCCAAAGTAAAAGCAACGCTATACTTGAAAAGCTGACAAATATATGGAAGGATGTGTAAGAAACAAACCTTAATTGAGGCGCCTTTAAGGTCAGAAGCATGCTTCACATATGATGATTTAGAGACCCCTTCAATGAAACTTGCACCTCTGGTACTTGTCGAGACCTTATTAGCTGAGACAGTGTATGCATCAGTCATAGCAACATCCTGTTCAGAGGCACTGGCTGGGCCGTTTTCCTTTGAAGAAGTCCGTTCAGACATATATTCCAAAGCAGTAGCTATATTCTGCAGAAGCCAATCATGAACTTGTGTAGCAGGAACAGGAACAGCAGGCATGTCAGGGTCTGAGTTTGCAAAAAAAGGAGAACATTGACTCAAAGAATGTCCTTCTGATCCCTTGTCACCAAATTGAATTAGAAATCCAAGGTGCTCAAATCTATCCATGGTCAATACCTATCAAATAAGCAACATAGTAATATGACTCGGAACTAATAGAGAATATATATATGTATGTATGTATGTATGTATGTATGTATGAATGAATGTTGTTGAATAGAAAAATACTTGCTGGACTGAAAATTTTAACCAAAGATAACATAAAAAGTTTAAATATTTCCTTCCTGTAACAGACAGATGACATTAGGCTAGAAAGTTGACTTTCACTAAAACAGGGGCTGACCCAAAGTATAAGGCTCTCATCTAGTGGGGTCTTGGGAAGGTAGGTATACCGAACATTACATCTGCAAGTAGAGAGAGTGTTTCTAATATTTTGTACCATGATCTCTATGTCACAAAATAGCAACCTTTACTGCTCGCCATCTTAAAGTTGAATTCAAAGACTTAAAAAAATTGGGAACCCACTGCTGTCTGAAACAATATATCATGCCCCAATGAAAATATGGAACTATTGCAGTATTTTAAATTGTGTGATACACTGATAAGCGATACCTCAGTGAGTAAACAAAAATAAATCTTATTGTAGCTCCAGCAATATCCTTTGATTATTATGATGATTAATGACAGTTAGGCATATATTCATTGCCAAATGCAAGTAAAATCAAGAGTAAATTAATTAATGTAAAGAAAAGAGGGGGGCAGCATTAATATCAAGAGAAGTTGGCAATTGGCATCGACAAAGAGTAGATGGCTAACATCCTCATCAAATTAAAACTGATCTTGTGTTGTCCCAATTACCAAACAAGGACAAACAAATGGCCAACAACCAGTTTTCCTGTTTTTACATGCCACCCGAAACAAAAGGGTTGCCTGTCTGTATAAAAGAAATGGTCCAGTCATATGACTCTCTAGACCTGAATATATATCAACAGATTAGATTTCACTGATTATTAATGCAAATTCTCAGTTGGCACATCCATAAACCATCGAAGCTATGCTCATTCAGCAGATCACAAGATTCACAACCCCAGCCCCACTCTTAAAGACAAACAGTTTAGCAGTTTAATACTTGTCTCATGACTGCCTATGGTGGCATCAATCGACCTAATGGTTCTTTATCTGTCTCTGTCTCTCTTAACACGGTCAGGTTATCATAGGATTATTCCTTCTTTTCACAGAAAGATGTCACTGGTAAATTGTGTATGGATCTTAAGAAATAAGTATGTGTTGCACCCAAGGATCGTGTCACTTGCACGAGATTCTTATTCTTACATGTAAACCATCATAACCCCCACTGTAATCAAATGAGACTAGGACATATTATAAGCTTGTTTACAGATCTCTGTAATAATATTGCAAAGCTAAAGAATGTAATAAAATGAGAGTATAAATTTGTAATAATGCTGGAAGGGAACTCAAAAGGGTACCTATCTGATCCAAAATTCTAAACAACTGATGTCTTCAATGTATACACAAAGTTTGGACAAAATATATAGCAAGGAGAAAACAATAGAGTAATATGATCAAGCAATAAATAAACAAGGTCATTTTAGAGGAGATAAAGCTTTAGAACCAACAGTTGCACATGCACACAAAAATGAATAAAACAAAAACATACAACAACTTGTGCAAAACTACTTTCCATAACACTCAAGATTACTTTAGTGTTTGCATGCAAATGCAATGTCACCAAAACATATCATTCGAAATACAAATATGAATCCCATACAGCAAGTTTTGTATTGAGAATATAAGAATAAGAAATAATGTACAATGTATTAAGTTCAAAATCAGCAGCAAACAATATGTAGCATACAGTAGGTTAACAAACCAGAGATTCATCGCCTTCTCCCTCCACAGGTTCTGCTAGAAGAGACAGGATGTTAGCCAAGTGCTTTTGCAGATACGACAACTGATGCGCCTCTTCATCAACCTGTGATGGCATAAACCGCCTACTATTGCTGCGCACAAGCTGCAAAACATTCAATACCTCTTAGTACAAATCAACGGAATCACTCGAAAGAGTCAGAACGAATTTGTCAGTAGCTTCATATAGGAAGTCATTTAGAATCATAACGAACACGGAACATCTAATTAGAAAGAAGAAGCACTAAATGCAGCTAAAACATAACCTAATCCAAGTGTTTGAGTTTGATAGCAATAGCAACAACAAAATATCAATCCAAAATCATAGGAATTAAGTAATACATTGGTCCATACAACGCTTCCACGCATAATACCACGGAATAACACATCTAATTGCGTAACAGAGAATGAAAGGGTCGAAGGAAAACAGAACATTCACCTGAAGCGGCGAGAGAGCGGACAAGTAGCCATCGAAGGCGGAAGTGGAAGGCCAGACATCAGCCATGGAAGCGGAGTCCTTGTGCGTCCGCGGCAAGAGCTTCTTGTAGGATTGAATGTAGAGGAAGAGAACCAGATCATGGACGTCGGCGCCGACGGAGTCGATTTCTTCGAGCTTGGCGGCGACGAGAGGCTCGGAGTCGGAGTGGAGAACGGAGGCGACAGTATCGAGGACGAGCTTGGCGTGCTCAATGGAGATCTGGAGTGAGTCGGAGATGGCGGCCGAGTTGACTCGGTTGTTGGAGGATGATTCTAGAAGCTTCTGCTTGAGCGGAATTAGGGTTTGGACGGGGTCGGAGAAGATGAGGCGTGGGATTGGCAAGAGGCCGTGCTCGAAGGGCTCACGCCGGGGGTGAATCACGGTGGGTGGGTCTCTTCCCAATGACGAAGACGTGCATGGCTCCATTGGTTCCGTCATGGCAACGAAGAGAGAAGAAAAATCATGCAAAAGAATGAGAGAGAGAGAGAAAGAGGTGCAGATCTTTGATTGAGGAACAAGTAGAGGGAGAAGAGAGAGATGCGGGAGCATTCGGGTGGGGTTTACCGAAAGTCTGTGTGGTGACGTGGCGTGTTCTCATTGGCTGTTTTTCAAGAGTTTCTATTTGTACTACTGGAAGGCATTTCTCTTGCTAAATGGCTCTTTTGGCGCCTTCATTATGGTATGGCAACCTCCTCAGTTGCTAGTTGCTGCTGTTCAAGTTTGTTAAACATGTTTAAATTTGTTATTGGTAGGATGCTATTGTTTTGTCACAACATAATTAGGTTGAGTTTATTGGGATTTATGAAAATAGTTTATAATTTTAAAATATTAGTTTTGATTTATTTTAATAAGTGTTTTTTATATAATTTATTAAAATAAGTTATTTTTAACTTATTTTCAATAAATTTTATGTTTAAATTTATATTATAAATTCCTATATAAAAATAATGTTCTTAATACAGTTTCATTAAAAGAAATTATTTTTAATTTTTTAGGTAAATTTCTTGAAAGCACTTATTAGTAAAGCATTCTTTATATTCTCCATGGTTTAGTTAATTAATGTACTTATTGGTAGGAATTGACAACAAAAAAAATTTGATTAGCAATTATGCAAAATTACATTAAAAATTTTAAGTTTATGTGTTTTATGACAGCTTTGAATAAAAATGCTTCTATTTTTTTATTTTGTAACCACTGTAATAATTTTTTTATCTTATATATTACTTAGTATTCTACGTTTCTTTTCATTTCGATTTTTTTGCCCTTGGTTAAATAATATACACTTCTGTATCTTTTTGTCTTTGCATAGAAAATTAAAAAAAGAGTTAAATATGTTTTAATTTATTGTTTCTTAATTAGAATTGGTTAAATTTTCATTGTCTTTAGTCCATTCGTTTTCAAAAATAAACTGGAACACATTCCTATTTCTAAAACAGATTAACCAAAATTAATAAAAATTTAACATAAATAAAAATGTATTTCAGTTTTTCTTTAAACATAGAGGAATCGAAGCAATAAAAATTTAACATATGGACTAAATTCAATTAAATGTTAAACCAAAAGTACCTAAACCATATTTAATCCTTAAAAAAACTTTGATTTGATATTCTCTCCCTTATCAAAATGGATCATTTGCAAATGTCGATGAGTTTATCACAATAATTTTGAAGTTACCCTTAGTTACATTTACACATAGGATAGCTATTCGTTGTTTAAGAAATTATACAAGAACTGTTTTATTTGATTAAATTTATTATAAGTGCATTCTTAGATTATAATAAATTATTAACATGTTAAATATGTGATCATTTTAAATAAGTTAAAAAATTATGTGGTCAATCTTCTACTACTTATTGTGTTGATTGTTGGATGAAAATTAATATCATAACTATCAATTGTAGGTATGGTTGTGGGAACTGAAAATCTCGTTTTCAAAAACATCAATATTATTTATATCTCTTAAGCTTTGTTAACACAATGAATACAAAAATATATGCTCTTAAACATGCAAGACTAATCAGTTAAATTACATGTTTAACTTACCCCAACTAACGTCAAAAGTTTAAATTTTATGAATGAGATAAATTTTTGCTACGAGATAGTCTATTATAATATGACAATCTTGACCGTAACAGTATTATTTTTGGTAGGCAAAGGATATAGTGGAAGAACAAACAAAACATATGAAAAAAAGCTAGTGCTTGAAACTTTGATGGGTGAATAGTGTAAAGAATTTTTAAAGACTAATTTTAGGAAGGAATCGGATCCTCTGCAGTTCAATTTAATTTTCAAAGACTAATTTTAGGAAGGAATCAGTTCCTCTGCAGTTCAGAATCAAACTGTACAAGGCCCAGTTAATGTCGAATGGTTGATCATTTTTATTAGGAAAGCGCGAAAGGCGTTATTTTCATTGAGGAATAGACCTTCTCTATCAGCAGTTACCCTCTACGATTTCTCTTTTTCTCCTTTGTTGAATATTCTCTCGTTACCGTTACAAATTATAAAGAAAAAATTTAAGCCAGAAAAGAAAATTGGCTATACTATTTTATATTGTCAGCTTAAGACGTGAAAAAGATAACGAGTAATATTCACATTATTATCTTCTATATAGCCTTTGGGTAATGATCACTGTATCTTAGATCTATTGGTGAGTCTGGAGTTGGAAAATAATACTACGGATTCTGAAATTACAATGAAGTGAGCTTTAGTAGAGAGCAAACAAGCAATGATTGAGTGAAGGAAAAATAAATTATCAATTATAATTGCCCTTTGACAGCAACTGAGGCCATCTTGATCTTCACGCGGTTCTCCACTAAAGCATAGGTGCTTATGAATGTGAGAATCATCAGAGCATATGCATTTTGGATCTTAGGTAAGCATTGGGTCTCGTATAAGAACCGATGTTTTAATTATTATATTTTTTTTTGCTTTAGTTGAACTTTTAATTACTTGAAATTTCAAAAGCGATAGATGAGATAGGGAAGGTGCTCAAATTCTAAGAAATAAAAAAATATGTAATTTTATCGGTGAAACCTATTTAGAATATGGAATAGTACCCAAAAAAAAAGTAAAATGACCTAAAAAGTGACAAAAGATTTAAAGATTTACCCAAAGAAATGAAACGCTCGGGAAGACCGGTGCAAAGAACTGATTAGGAATAATAAGCAAAAATACTTTCACTGTATATTTTTCATTTGTGATAAAAACAAACTACTTGCTAAATGTTTATCAAATAATATAAAAACGACTCCAACATGTTCTTGTAATATGTAATTAAAAAGCACTTAAAACAGAAATACATGCACAAAATAGTTGTAGGCAGGAATACATCTTCCTTCAACCTATAAATGGAAATAATAATATTATTAGGTAGCAGAAAATGACTGCGTCTGAACCAAAATGAAGTCATTTATTGCGCTAAAGCTATCTCCAGACCATCCTGGCTCATCACTTCTTTAATCAATCGTGTTAATTCTACACAGTGAATTCACAAAGCCAGAGGACCCAGCAGATATTCCCGGAAATTTAAATGGAAAAAACTTGAAATTGGAAGACATGCAGTACACTAGATCTTGACAGGTGGAATTTTTCACAAAGGCCATTAATTTAGGCTAACAAAATATTACAGTAATTATTGTCACAAACAAAAAAGAAAATTACAATCAGATTAACAACTGTAATTTCCATTCGATTCTGTGCGCTGGTGATGTCCCGGCATAAATAGGTGGGCATTCTAATTCACGTGATTTGATCTCAGCTAACTATCGGGCCAACAGAATTGGCAAGAGGAATTGAGGAGGTTCAAAAAGAAAACTGGAAACCTTGGCCATGTACCATCAATAACAGTGCCATTACATACATCATCTGACAAAGATCAATCCCCTTGTAGACAATAAAGCTGACGAATGTTCCCAGAAGCTGCCACAACAGAAAACAAATTATTAGAAACACCCGTTTAACTTCCGATTGACAACAACACTTACATTTAGCAGCTCTAAACTATCAAACCCCTCCTTTGATATAAACATGAATATATGTAAACATAAATCACAGTGTAGTAGCAAGGCAATCCTCGCTCACAGTTTACACAACTAGATGCAAGTTTTTCTTCACGCAAAGGAAAATTAAATCCATCAAAAGCCATGAGTTACTAAATAATGAAACATTGACATTTGACAGTGAAGATTGCTCAATGATATGGCTAATTATTAAATACAAGATATTATACAAACTGGAATTAAAAGGGTGCTCTATTAAAACTTAAAAGAGATCTTTGACTTACCAGTGATGTCAAATAAATTCTCATCCAACTGACAGGAAGACACCCACAAACCAATGCCATACCATAGTTAAAAATGAAAAGGGAAAATGCTGTGTACCCCTCCCCAATGGCAGTAAGATTGATTTTCGGTCATTGTCAAATGAAACTCGTGATTTTCGGTCATTGTCAAATGAAACTCGCTACCATGTTCAACGGTAAATATTTTTTTAATTTAACATATGTTATTCAGACTCAAACCGAGTAGGGATACTAGGGATGACAAAACTCTCCTTATCAAGATCTAATGGTAAATATTTTAGAAGGTTCCCCAATAAAAGGTACCACAAATATCCATACAACATTTGCCAGAGAAATAGTAAGCACAGTACAGAACCAGTCCAAGTTTTTAACTACAAATTTACAAGGACATACATAAAATCACTTGCGTTAGTAGGAAAGACATGTTCACTGTACGGGTGAAAATCAAATACGTATGTAATAGAACGCATTCAAAAGATAATTACGGTTACCATATAACCAGTCCTTGAAGTACACATGGAGTGCAGATGACAATTCTCGCTTACGACTTTCTTCTAAAGGGGCTTCTCGTAAGAGCTGCTTTATCTCCCCTAAATTTTTTTGCTTCATAGCAGATACAATTTCACTCAAATTAAAACATATAGTGCTTAAAAATTAAAATACAGCTTTTTAAAGTTAGAATACCAAAAAAATTAACAATCCATTCACTAACATATTAATCAATTACAACCAAACTTACATTTTTATGCTGAGATGCCATATATGCTTCTGGTAAAGTGAATGGATTGAGATTTGTAGACCCAGTAGAGTCTCCTCCAAGCCAACTTGGAATCTGCATGACAAGAAGACAATATAAGAAAGAAATACACACCTAGAACATTTATCATCCCTAGAAGAAATTATTAAAACAAACACACAAGATATCAGCTAATAGTGACCATAATATATTCAAATCCATTAAATGTGACAGTAATAAAATAAGAATCTTCACTTTCCCAATAAGTCAGTATAAAGGAATTCCATTCGTACCACAAAAGTGGTGAACTGCTCATGGTCCACTCGTGTGGCAGACTCAGCTTGAACATCAGAGACACCTGCTGGATGAGATAATGAATCATGGGGATCAACCATGCCCAATGCTATTGGTTCATCCCATCGGTTAACTGTGGGTACAATTCCAACTTCATTCATGTGCTCCTCCAATTGGGAGTAAAAAGTATTATAGGGAGCCACCTGTCAACATTGCAAAGGATCAGGTACTGTAAAAGAAAAGAGGGGTACTGAATGTAATTTCATCAAACCTTAGGGGGTGAGTGTAATCTGCCCTTTCATCACTTAAAAGTTTAATCATGAAGTAAACCTTTCAATCTTTTTTCTCGACTTATATTAACTACACCTTATAAACATGTTCCTTATCTGTAACATAAAAGTTTGACATGTGTTCCCTGAGTTTTAAAATTTAACGATCAAAATTCTAGTATTTGATGGAAATTAGGCAAATAATACCAAAAAGTAAAATAGATGTAGTTAGATCAAGACAGAAGTTCAGACACAAGTCATATGCTTACAAAGTACGATCCACAAAGTATGCCTACTTAAAATACAACTATATAATTCATCCATGAGTCAGAGTCATGTGATTTAGTAGTACTAGTGATTTCATAAATAGTTGCCAAACATTTGCAGTTATTTTACCTGCATATTTAAGGGGGGAAAATTGTAATACAGCCAAACGACATCCAATGAGTTAAATATCACAACATTGAAATCCTACAAACTGACACTATCTCTGGAAACAACACAAGCTTCAATACAAAAACAATCGAATTGCTATAAATTATAATTTCTTGATAACCATGAATGTAACAGCATTAAAAAAATTATATTGGCACTAACTTATATCATATAAAACACAAAGGATATCTCACTAATCATTATTTATGTATTTTATGCAGAAGCATCTCATATGAGGCCTTAAGACAATCATAAAATTTCATGGTTATATTCTTACATAAGAGGCTAAGTGCCAACATGGAAGGGAAGAGTACCAAGTTCATAAATCATGCAACAGTGACTGAAGAAGCTACCTGTAGTTTATGGTTATCACCAAGTATAAGAGGTTGCTGGTTCACTCCAAGAAAGAAAACACATTCACGGCAGTTAGCAATACAAATACGTTTTGCTGCTACAATTACATGAACCCGTTCACAATGTTCCACTCTCACAGCCTGGTAAAGAAAAATGCATGCAGAGATCATCCTTCATACCAATTAAGCACCAGCAATTCTAACACAATAATGGCAGACAGAATATAAGTAAAATGCTTCTCAGTTACCAAGTCTTACCCAATGTAGACAGCATGCAAATGCACAAGATAAAAAATATGATAAATCAATAATTTTATCATATCCTTTAAAGTAGTTCTTGGAAAAGCAGGAAAGTGAGTCCAGAAGGATGAATCATCCACAAAAGAGAGAGAGAGAGAGAGAGAGAGAGAGAGAGAGAGAGAGAGAGAGGAGAGGAGAGAAGAAAAGAAAAGAAAAATGGCACCTAATATAAGTAAATTGTTAAAAGGTGTTATATTGAATGGATCACAATCAGTTTAGATTTTAAAAAAAAAACAAAACAGAATGATTTTCATGCGACAAAGAAATACATGCAGCAGGTCTGTGATGAATCAATGATCAATCTGTATTGCACTTTTCATCTATCTGGAAGTGTTATTCACAAAGCACAGATTCACAGAAGCAATACCAAACAAGAAAATATTTCTTCTAAATTTCTCGTCATGAACTAACATCTGCACAAGAAACTGTTTCATCAAACAAGTCTAGGGATCAATTATCAGAAAGTTGAAGTTTTTACTTAGTCCCCATCATGGCATCATCACAACTGAAAAACTCTTACAGATCAGGGTTTTTGTCACTTCATATGGAACACACACAAAGGTGTGTTCATGACAAGCCCTAGATTTGGCCTTCGAAAAACAGAGGTTTACATGAGGAACTTTTTGTAGTATTCATGTCCCAACATCTATTTCCTTGTGCTTGTGAGTATCTTCATAAGTAATAGGCAGTGCTTAGTAAGATTATATTTAATAGAAATTAGAAAGACCTTGTTCCATTCCCCAAACCAACTACAACATCAATCCTATGGAAAATTCATTCATTTGAAGCCCACAGGACAGCTATCATATCAGTATCTTATTCCTTGTAAATCACCTTGCTATTTAAAATGACAATAATATTGTAGCACATATTCCAATATGATAGCAAATTCAATAATTGTTCCATATATATGTATGGAGCCATTTATGCTTCTCTAGAAAATTTTGTAAGCAGGACAAAAGGCGTCAGTTATTATTACCTTGCCAACTGCTCCTAGAACTATTGTTGCATCAGAACATCCATAGACAGTGGCATATCTCAAGGGTGCTAAGATGTAGATAGAAGATTCATGGCAGTTTAGAACCTGCAATGATAAAATCAAATTTTTATAAGCATACATGTATCAACAATAATCACAAGTGACCTTTCAATATTCAAAACACATGAAGTCAGATGCATAAGATTCTGATTGAGAGCATGGAAAAAATAATATAATTCTCAAAGTACTCGAACAAAACTTCAATCAATGTTGTTATATAACGGTTATGGCGGCGCCATAACAGTATGGCATGGCGTTTTCCATCAAAACCGCAATCTGTGACAGGATATGGTGGTGTCCACCAATCATTAAAAAGCAGCCGCAACAAGCATAACGGCATGGAGGTCATGGTGGCGTGTGGCTGTCAAGGCATTTTTATTTTTTTGCTGTTTGGGTTTTCTGGGTCAGGTCAGGTCCCAGGCCCATGAAACTTAGGTTTTCCACCCCTTTTGGACCCACTCCCTCTCCCCTCCTAAACCTTTTGTGCTCCTCTTTCTCCCTTGATTTTCTCTGTTCATGTGGATTTATCCTTGGTTATTGTCACCAGCATCCTCCAGCGACCATTTCCATTGACACACACTGGCGACAAGGCCTACAAACACTTCAGTGACCACCTCTGACAGAAAGTGATGTTTCTTCGAGAACTCTTTCCCGAGCACAGAGCACTCCAGTAACGACTCGGACAACGTTTCAGGTTTTGAACCCATCTTCTTCTTGTTGTTTCACTTCTTTGAGACCTTGACCATGTCTATCCTTTTTTTCCTTCTGTTTCATGCATTCATTTCTGTATACCTCATCCCTGTTCTATGCAGTTTGATTTGATTTAGAATTTATATGGTTCTATGCAGTTTTCCGCTATGTGTCCGTCATAGCCAGTTATAGCGTCTGGTATAACCTTTATAAAGTTTTTTGAGTTCGCCGTGATAAGCCATGACGTCTATTTGATTACTTCGCTTTAAATATCAGCTATCTAGCCCCACTTGACATATTCAATATCATTATGCATATGTTGTTATTCAGGCCCCCCACCCTAATTCAAGCTCTAAAGGCCTACCTTAAATAACAGATGATTGATATTACAAAACTTCTCACTTCATGACTTTCAAGTGTTGGATAATTGGCCTGAAATCTGTCTTAAATAATTAAAGTTAAAGCAGATGCTGAATAATTGGTTTGTCTGAATTCAATTGTAATGATATATCATTTTTTTATGAAATCAGTGTTGAACTGATGCAATGAATAGAGTATAAGTCCTTAATGCATGCTAACAACTAGATCCGAGCAAGATATGGAAGCAATAAAGTCAAACAGTGACTGGTACACCCTCTTCATTTTTATCTGACGTATTTTTTTAAAAAATGTATCTTTTTATCTGTCAGTTTAGGATTTCAAGAGAGAATTTATTACTTTTCCTATTATACTCTTGCTCTTTAAATAAATGGCTAATTAACTTTAACAAATTTCAATAATGAAGAGGGGGGAGAGAGAGAAATGAGAAGCTGAATACAAGGAGTAATAAATAGGAGTACAAGAGTAAACTAAGAAATTAGATGATAAAATTATGTGATCTAAGATTATTTAATAATTTTCTTAGTCTGAGATTTTCAAAATTACGCTAGATAAAGAGGAATGGAGGGATCAAGGAGTAATACACTAGGCACTCTAAATCATATTCGGAATCATGAACCAAAATCTACATCTACTTAACTTGTTTCAGACATAAAGCAGACAAACTACAGCAGTTCCAAATTTCAAACTTTTAGACAGGTAGTTACATCATGTGAACAATACCCAAAAACAGCGATCAGTTATGTTATTATATCCAGTTGGAAATTGGAGTACGGATACCATGAGCTAAATAGCTACTCATTTAAAAGCTGATTCCCATATGGAATATAATCACACTTATACGTAGCCTCGTATGAAAAAATAATACTGAAGGTTAAAAGGAAACTAAGGATCAACAGTTTCAATGATATATAAAAACTTAAAATATAAAAGGCAAGCAACATTATACTTGAAAAACAGACAAACATCAGAAAAGATGTGTTAGAAATAAACCTTAACAGAGGAACCTTTAACATCAGATGCATGCTTCACATAAGATGATTTAGAGACCCCTTCAATAAAACTTGCACCTCTGGTACTTGTTGAGACCTTATTAACTGAGACAGTGCATGCATCAGTCATAGCAACATCCTGATCAGAGGCACTGGCTGGGCCATTCTCCTTTGCAGAATTCCGTTCCGAAATATATTCCAAAGCAGCAGATATATTCTGCAGAAGCCAATCATGAACTTGAGTAACAGGAACAGGAACGGCAGGCATGTCAGGGTCCGAGTTTGCAAAGAAGGGAGAAGATTGACTAAAAGAATTTCCTTCAGATCCCTTATCACCAAAATGAATCAGAAACCCCAGGTGCTCAAATCTATCCATGGTTAAAACCTATCAAATAAGCAAAATTAATATAAGGACTGTGAACAAAAAGAAAAGGCATAATATTTTATTCAATATAAAATGAAATTGCTGGAAGGAAACATTTAATCAAAGACAAATAAAAAATTTTCAAAAATTTCTTATACATTCCTTGATGTAACTCTTAAATTTAGGTATTGGGCCTAACTCAATCCTAAAAGCTAGCTCATAGGATGAGGATTACCCTCCACCTTATATGGTTTTAATTGGCCATATCTCTAGTCAATGTGGGACTTTTAACACACCCCCTCACGCTCAGGAATGGAGCGTGGATGAATACGGGTGGCCCACGGGACTTATTAACACACTCCTTCACACTCAAAAATGGAACGCGGATGAATATGGGTGGCCAATGGGACTTATTAACACACCCCTTCGCGCTCAAGAATGGAGTGTGGATGATGACGGGTGGCCCGTAGGACTTAAAGAACACCCCTACACTCAGGAATGGAATGTGGACAACATGGGTGACCCAACAACGGATCTAGGATACGCTCTGATACCATCTTAAATTTAGGTATTGGGTCTAACTCAATCCTAAAAGCTAGCTCATAGGATGGGGACTACCCTCCACCAATGTGGGACTTTTAACAGTAACAAACTACACGATCTTAGGACCCAGTCAAATTCAAGTATTCAACTAGAAACAAATTTTGAAACTCCACTACAGCCTAAAGCAATATTATCATGCTGCAATCGAAAAGATGCTGGCACATTTAACTATATGATAATTGATGCCTCAGTATAAGAGTAAATCTTACTGTAATACATTGTAATGAAGAACTAATTAATTAGTGTACAGAAGTGAGGGGGCTAACATTAACATCAAGGGAAGTTGGTATCAATAAGAAAGTGTATATGGCTGACATCCTAATCAGATTCAAAATAAAAGTGAAGTTTTCCCACTACCACGCAAGGACAAAGGAATGACCAACAACCAGCTTGCTTGTTTTTATCACCCACATAAAAAAGAAAATAAAATAAAAAGTAGCTTGTCCGTACTCCGTAGAGATGGTCCAATCATGCTAACTCTCTCTAGTGCATCACATGTATACAAATCAACAGACTTAATCACTCATCATTAGCACAACTTGTCAGTTGTCACGTACATAATCCGTTGGGGCAAAGCTCATCAGCAGCCCAGCCTCATTCTTAAAAACAGACAGGTCACTCATAAATGAATCTTATAAACAAGTATTGGTAGATATGGTCCGGTCATGCCAACTCTCTCTAATCTCCAGTACAGGCATACAAATCAACAGACCTAAATTCACTGAAGTGTAACTTGTCAGTCATCACATCCACAACCCATTGGAACAAAGCTCATTTGGCAGATCACAACCCCAGCCTTGTTCTTAAAAACAAAAAGGTGACTCAAATGAATCTTGTAAACAAGTATTGGCTGTACACAAGAATTTTAACCAGATATAGTAGCAATTGCATGAGATTCTTGTTCTTACATGCAAACCCTCATGACCCCCAATGAAGTCAAAAATGAGTGAGAGACACACTAACACTGTAGAATAATGTTTATTGCTCTTCACAAGATTATTACAAAGCTAGTGAAATGTAATAAAATCGAAGTACAAACTTACAATATACTGGAATGGACCAAAAGGGTACCTACCTCTCTGTTCCAAAATTCTAATAACTGGTGTCTATGGTGTTCCAAAATTCTAATAACTGGTGTCTATGGTGTACACAATGCATAAGATATCAAGTTTGGACTAGTCTTATGGAAACAAACAAACAATGGAGAAATATGATTATGAAATAAATAAATGACGTCATTTTACAGAAGCTAATACTTCAATGCTTCAGAAGCAACAGCTATACAGGAAAAAGCATACAAAATATGATGCAAAATTCTACCTGATTTGAAGGGCCATCACTAAAACAGTATACGAACTACAAGAATAGATTATCCCAAAGACAAAAAAAAAACATATAATGCAATTACACGCCAAGTACTTTATTGAGAATATAAGAAATAATGAATTGCGGCCAACATCAGCATCAAACTCGTAGGTAAGCATACAGTAAGTTAACAAACCAGGGATTCATCGCCTTCTCCCTCCACAGGCTCTGCTAGAAGAGACAGAACGTTAGCCAAGTGCTTTTGCAGATATGACAACTGATGCGCCTCCTCATCAGCCTGCGACGGCATGAACCGCCTACTATTGCTGCGCACAAGCTGCAAAAAATTCAACACCACGATCAACAACGTTTACTATCAAATCAACAGAATCACTCCAGCCGCAGTTGTCGGTAGCTTGTTACAGAAACGGAATAGAATCATAGCAAACGAAAAGGCACCAAAAGCCAAACCTAATCCAACGTTTGAGTTTGAAAGTAACCACAAGGAATTAATCCAAGATTACAGGAATTAAGCAATGCATTAGTCCATAACAATATCTTCACCGCATCATAGAGCATCAAATTGCGTTAGAGAGAACGGAAGGATCGAAGGAGAACGGAAATTCACCTGAAGCGGCGACAGAGCGGACAAGTAGCCATCAAAGGCGGAAGTGGAAGGCCAGACATCGGCGATGGCGGCAGAGTCCTTGTGCGTCCGCGGCAAGAGCTTCTTGTAGGATTGAATGTAGAGGAACAGAACCAGATCATGAACGTCGACGCCGACGGAGTCGATTTCGTCGAGCTTGGCGGCGACGAGAGGCTCGGAGTCGGAGCGGAGAACGGAGGCGAGAGTATCAAGGACGAGCTTGGCGTGCTCAATGGAGATCTGGAGTGAGTCGGAGATGGCGGCCGAGTTGACTCGGTGGTTGGAGGATGATTCTAAAAGCTTCTGCTTCAACGGGATTAGGGTTTGGGCGGGGTCGGAGAAGATGAGGCGTGGGATTGGCAACAGACCGTGCTCGAAGAGCTCGCGCCTGGGGTGGATCACGGTGGTTGGGTCTCTTCCCAATGAAGAAGACGTGCATGGCTCCGCTGGCTCCGTCATGGCAACGCAGAGAGAAAATCATGCGAAGAGTGAGAGAGAAAAGGGGGGGGGGGAGAGAGAGAGAGAGAGAAAGAGTTGCAGATCTTCGATTCAGGAACAAGTAGAGGGAGAAGAGAGAGATGCGGGTGGGTTCGGGTGGGGTTCACCGCATGGTTGTGTGGTCACGTGGCTTTTTATGATTGGTTGTTTCTGAACAGTTACCAATACCATCTGGTTAAGCACTTACTCCTGAGATCGGATTTAAATGCATTTGTACAGGAAGGCATTGTTCTTAGCTCTTGTTGTGGCACGGAATTTTTCATAAGTACACCTACAAATTCAAACCGAAGAAAAGCCTTTTACTATAATTTTTTTTAAAAAAGTTTAATAATAAAATTATTATAATTGTCTATATTTCTTTTAATTTCTACTTTTGCTTCTTCGTTGTTGTCTTCCAAAAGTTAAAGCGGACCGGTGGAATTGATAGAAAAATAGATGAGCCGGTTTGAATGATTTAGAAAAATAGATGAGCCGGTTTGAATGATCTTGTATTTAAAAAATTTATTTTTACAAAATTTTAAATTCTAAAATAATTATTTAATAAATAAAACTTTATATATGAAATGGATATATGAATTACTTAATTTTGTTTATAAATTATTATCTTATAAAATATGTAATATGATCCATTTATATTAACTTAAAATTATTTTTCCTAAATTTTTTATAATTGTTATTGATGTACCATATAATATTAAAAATATATATTAAATTATCACTCATTTGACATTAGTTCAATCAAGGTTAAACCATTGAAATTAAACATGTGTCTTTATGATCGGTAATGAGATGGTGAAATTTTGTTTTTCAACAGAAGAAAAAATAAGCATGTGATTAGACTCACATTAATATGGCCTAAAATCACTTATGATAGGATGTGTTTTATCACATTATGAAAATTTAAACTTTACATTTCCCTAAAATGATAAAAAGAATAAGAATAAGAAAATAGTCTGATTCTTCACACTATGTCCATTATGCATAGAAATTTGCTATTTGCTCCTTAACATTCACTCTAATTGATCGCAATTTGTGACATAATTGTATGACTGTTTAAGGATCCATATATATGATATCTCAACACCTTTCAGTTCAAAGTAAATGTGTCATTAGTTAAACACTTTTGAACTGATCTAGGTCGTGGTACAATATTCGGCCTCACGATAGTCCTTAATTCTCACGTTTGCTTCTAATATTACACCACTCCAGTGGGGATTTGGTATTATATCCCCTCTTCCAGTGGGAAATAGAGGTCTTGGAATGATTTCTCGTACTAACAACACCAGCCTTACGCATTGGGGGTGAAAGATGGTGTCACCCGCAAGGACACTCTAACGCTCAAGTCAGTAAAAGTTCAAAGGAATATTAGAGCTCAAGCGGAAGATTAGAGAAAATGTTCTTACCATGTTACGTTGATGCATGGGTGTTTATACCTGGCGGGAGTGGAAGAGTCTTCTTGCTTTCCAAGTCTTCCGTACATGGTGTCAGTACTTACTCTGCTCTTCTACAGGAAAGCTGACTTGTGACAGAGACGTTTTGCAGTGGCTCTACCTATCCATCAGTCACTTTGCAGGCTACTTGTTAAGCAAGTTAGGGCATAGGTTAACTTTGACCCCCGGTAATGAATGAATAACTCGCAACAGGATCAGTTTAGGGACCTTTTGTGTGATAACAGATTTTGACACTTAAATCATTTCATTACGTGAGACGCAAACGTTGAGAGAATCACTCACACTGGTCATCACGTCACACCGGTTCTAGAGGATGTATTTTAGTCAAATTACATTTAAGTTTAGGGGCCGGTTTCAGGACTGGATCATTTGCCCCCAGCTTGTTGAAGTGATCATGTCGATTGCTTCAATGAGCTATAAACTCTTGACCATGGTACCTCTTGTGGGTATAGGTAACTTTAAGGCCGTTTGTAACTTAGAAATTTTTTGTTTACTTGCTTTATACTTGCAATTATATCGCATTTATTATTCTTGTAAAATGTGACGTTACATGCGTAGTGGGCTATGCTAATCATGCAACTTTAATTTCTAATCATGTGTAACTATTACCCCTCTTTACTTGATTTTGGCGGTTACTTTTGGACAATGGGCCTTGGAAATTGAAACGATTCACCCAAAAATTTGAAACGTACAAAATACACGAAACAATATCGTACCAGTTTCCCTCTAACCACGTCTATAAGAGGAAACTCTCAGGCACTCGAAAAATCACCTTTGCATTTACTTTACTGAAACTCTACCGAAATTCTGAAAGACTCAAAATCTTAGAGAGGAAGGGGTGTTCGTAGTTGCTTCAGGAATCCTTAAGCCTTTTCAAAAACTCAAGTAGCGTCGCCAACCTTTCCTCTACTTTATTTCATTTACCTTGTTGCTTATTGTTTTTCGTGTTGTAAGTGCTAAAAAATAAGGGCTTGAGGAAGTTCTTCAACACACCATGGGGGCGAATCTCTGTAAGGCACCAAAGAATAGAAAGCTCAAGGCGAGAATAGTGAGGGCCAAGGCACGAGTTTTTGCACGATAGAGACCCCTCATCGGATGAAGAAAGCTTTGACTGCTACACCTCTGATGATGTATGCTTTACAAATCTGTAGGTGGGTTAACGCAAGTGGTGGGAAAGATAGTGACTGAAGGTGTAGAAGAAGTGGTGATGACACAACCAAGGTGCTCAATAGTGATTGCTCACGAAATAGACCAGGTTAAGTTGTTGAAAGAAAACCTCTAGGTTTGGGTGCAAAGGGAAATCCGCGAGATGGTTTCCCGGTAATGCCAGATCAGCGTGTGGGCAAATAAACATTACCCGCCCTTTACATTCCCAGGAATGTTACAAGGAACACTTCGTTGCATTATTCCCTCGCCCTACAAAACGGATTTGCCACACCCCGCCAGATGAAAGGTCAATGTACATGTACAAATTCCTAATGACCAAGATTAAGGTGAGATTCCTCTTTACCGAATTCGAGATGAGCATTCTTCGATATCTGGAGTATGCCCCTACCCAACTATATCCCAATGGGTGGGGGTTGGTACGTAGCTTGGAGGTGCTTGGGAAGCACTTTCACTTCAAACCCACAGTAGCACTCTTCTTGAAACATCCTAAGTTTAATTTAAAAATAAACCGAGACCAGGAAAAATTTTTCCAAAAATCAAAGGGAATTCAAGGGCAAGATGAGCAGTGGAGGGTTAAGGAGGGTGGCATCAGGACAAGAAGGAAAGCAAATCAGTTACAAGGCAGACAGCGGAAGATGCAAAACCTGAGCGAACCCAACAGCGCCCATTCGCGCGGGCGAGATTCAACATCGCTTGAGCGAGACGACTCAACACGCTTGGGCGAAGCACGCATAGCTTAAGCGGAACCCAACTCGAGACCTTCCCTTCGCTCTCACTCGCTGGAGCGACTATTTAGTCGCTGAGGCGAGCAACTCCACTCGCTATTCCCTCACTCGGATTCAGAGTCTGGTTCACTCGGAAAAGTCTTTACTCTCGATTCATTCGGATTGACCCTTACACATACAAGCTTCATTCGGAAGTTTACATCACACTCCTTAACTTCATTCACTCGGGTCACAGATGTTGACCACTCGGGAAATGATTCCCATAGCCATTCCACTCGGAATCTATAAGGACTTCTCACTCGGAATATCTTTCACGGTCTTTTACCACTCGGGGGTATTTCACTCGTTTTTCACTCGGCATATATAATCTCTCTCACTCAAGTTATCCTACTAAGTCCAGACTCACTCAAGGATCTTCTAGCTTCTAATAGGTTTATTATAATGGAGTTCACTTAGAGCCTTAGATATCATTCCTCTATCGGGAAACATTCACTCGGCAGGTTCTCACTCGGAAATATTTAATTATTCCCCACTCGGGAAAATCCTAACAGTTATCACTCTGAAGGTGTTCAGATCAATCCCCACTCGGGATTATACGACCTCATTCACTCGAAAATATCTAAACTTCTCTTCACTCAGGATAAAGTCACTATCTCGCTTCCCACAGCAACAACTTAGCTCCATTTTTACTTGAAGTCATACCAACCTCGTACGCTCGGAAAAATGCGTATATATATCACTCGGACCTTCACACACAGCATAGAATAAACATACAGCGTGATTTATATAGGAATATATATAAATATTTACAGGCACATTGTCATACCCTCAACCCAAGAGAGTCCAAATTCTGATATAAAGAGTCTAAGACCAAAATACGAGCCAGCCAAGGCTTAACAAAACCTTATACACAGTATACAGATATACACATATATTCCTATAGTGCACAAGCACTTCGCTCGGCATACAACTCCTCCTTCATTCATCATTCCGAGAGACATTCACTGTAAAATATAGCCACAGTATGGGTGAGCTTTTACATATAAAATGACAGTTAGTGACTCGGCATCAGCATCAGTACACACTCATGTTCACTCGGGTTGCATTCAATTTAAATTAAAGCCATGCAGTCTATGATATTTTCAATAACATACACTCACAAACATATTACGTGAAGTTCATTCTCGTTCATACAAAAGCATGCATCAACTCATTCGGAATTCATTCGTATCACTCCGAGTCATACCAATCGTACTATCCTAATCAACATTGCATCTACATGCATGCCTGCGGATCTGACTTAGAATGATTTTCAGTTACAGGTTCCCTTACTGGCCTCTCGTCCATTAGCCCTTCCCGTGTGGTACCGGCCTCCCATTGACGTCTCGAGACTTAACTCTAGCTCCCTCGGCTACCACGAGCTCTCACAGGATCTAGCCAAGGGTCTATAGCTGGAGATCATTTCTTTGGGGTTCCTGACCTTCCACGGGTCACCCCGTTCCTGTACATGCAGCTTATGTGTTTTATCAACGAGCATCCTTGATTATCCGACACATTCCTCGTAACCATTAGAGTCATAACCGATCCAACATAGTTCCTACATTCATTCGTTAATTGTACCAGCATACACAGCAATCAAACAGTTCATGTTCATGACATCCCAAATGAAATCAACCAACAGCCACACATACATATCCTCTCGGTATTAACAATAATAGGAACATGCATCACACGCGTCTATGTGTAAATGACTATCAGAACCCAGCACAATAATCCCTGAACACATGCATATAATGTATAACTATTAACAGGACTTTACCATCACACATATGATATCCAAGAATTAACAATCATGCATTGTACACAGTCATCATAAACCCATTCGCACACATGTAAGGCAACACGTTCATCCGGTACCATCCATAAACCATGCATTTGACATGCAAGCGCCCCTTACCTACTGAAGGGACTCGAGAAGCTCTTCTGTTTTCCGACGTTTGGTCTGATGCTCTGTTTGCCTCATTCAGCCCCCCCTCGAACACAGTTGTACTCTACAATCGGCTCGGGGACAGGAAGCTGTTCTTCTTCCGCTTCGATGATCGTCCTTCAACAACAGAAGGAAACTCTGAATCTTCTACAGCACCGTCGTCATGGGTGTGAACACCTCTTTCGGTCCGGCCCAAATTACAATGATACCGGACTCAGCCTTGAAGTTGGTAACACCGGACAAGGCCTAAGTTAACACCGCACCTCAACTCCGCCCATGAGTCCTCATCTCAACACTCCGCCAACCGCCCTCATTTGCACTCTGCCCTCTTCACACAACGTTCCACAGACGGTGTTGGCTAACATCAACTCCGCCCAAATGTTCGTCCTCGCCTCAACAGCCCAACGTCCTCACCTCAGGAGTCCCTTAATGGCCGATGTCTCGGATCTGACAACAAGAAGACGCGCGAGTCCGGTCCAAGTAAGACGATCTGGTGGGCGGACCAAGGTCAAAATAGACACACCGGCTGGTAGTAAATCCGGACCAGGAAGGGGAACACCGGCCCCTGTGATTACATTGAAAGATTCAGTTGGTGTGAGGACACAGGTAATGGTTCTTAAGGCCCCACATCGGATCAGTGGAGACTCCGTCCAGCCAATGGCTTTGCTAACCGGTGTCACAAATTTGACAACGGAGGGACGAGGTCGGAAGATTATGCGCGGTGACCTGGAATCGCACTCCCTAGAAAATGGCAGACAGGGAGGCGGAAGTGGACAATTAAAAAATCCCACTGAAAAACCCTGCTCCCCACCAATGATAATGGCCAGAGCTGCACACCACTACACAGATGGGTGAGTGGGGTTTCTGGCTGTCCCAAAACCCTCAGCCCATGACTCGAAGGCCCTATAAATGCCCCAACCAAGGAAGCTCAAGGGGTTGGTCATCAGATTCCCCCTCTTCGCGAGAAAACTTTGGAAATTCTCTCTGATTCCTCAAGGTCCTTAACTGACTTCCCCACCTGAAACCAGTGACTTGCCTTAGTCACCACAAAGGACCCCTTAGTTCGAAAGAGGGTTTGAAGTTTCTCTTTTTCACTAATATAAAGCCACTGCTCTCACACCGTCCGTATCCCGAACGTACCTCGTCATCACAGGACTGACTCCGTTCCAACTCCCATACATTGTCAATCTTCGTTACTGCTCAACAGCGTTTACCCCGGACCAACTCCCCATAACACCGGTCGTGACCTTCAGGTTTCCAGTTCGGGTCCAACTCCGGTCCATTGTCTGCCAGCGTGTGAGTTCGAAGTCTGACACCGTCACTGTGCTCAACCTCCCACCTCGGTTCTTAGCTCGTCACACCGGTTCCACTCTTTTCCTTATTTCTCTTGCTTTCGGTTCCCTTTGTTACTTTTCTATGAGTTTGCTGTTTTGTTGACTGTAATTGTCTGCGCACCATTAGTTTACTTTGTCAATATTCTTTATCCTTTTCCATAATAAACAGACATAATAAAAAACGATTTTGTAAAAATAGTGTCGTACGGGAGCACTCCTGTCTACACAATCCTCTTAGGATTCGTGCACGTGCGAAGAACTTCGCTTTGCATGAATTCTCCTCTTTAATGATATCCATTAATATCTTTCAGATTCCTTCTTAAAAATAGCAATATTCAGAACTACGTAACCCTGATTTCTTGATAATTCAAGAATACGTAGGAGCAGGACTTTAACTCCTGTCGGGCCCATCTTTCTTATTTCCCTTTTTTTTTGTTGTTGATTTACTGCTTTACTTTTTTATATTTCTTTCATAAACGTTCTCTTTTTGGTCACTTCCGTGAAAATCAATTTAGACGTGACGTCTTGTTGGTTTCCCCATAGTTTTTGCCCAAGCCTCGCCATAATTTCATAGGGAAGGGATACTTAGGACAAGACGTCCCACTTATCCCTTTCTTATCCCTATCCTTTTATCCGAGGATGTTTAATTTAGACGTGACGTCTTATTAGCATTCGCTCACCCCCTCTGTCTCATATCAAAATCGAGCTTAGTTCGGACAAAACGTCCCCATTAACCTCGCTTTGACGTTCTATGTCTGTACAGTTCTTTACTCCATTCTATCATTTTCAGAATAAAAGGGAAGAAATCATGTTTTATTTAAGGCTATTTATGTTGCGCTTTCAATCTTGGTACTGTCTTTGACAGGCGATGTAGGGTGCTAATACCTTCCCTACTCGTAACCGACTCCCGAACTTGGATTTCAATTTTTTAAACCAGTGCTTTACTGAACTTAGTTTTTTCCCGATGTTTTTCCTAAGGATAAAAACGTTGGTGGCGACTCCCTGTTTCATTTTTCTCTCTTGTTCGCCGCGCCGTCGCGATCCAGGTTGCGACAGATGGCGACTCCACTGGGGACATACTCAAGAGAGTCAGACCAGTTTGATTGAAAGCGCATGTTCTTTTTTTTATATAACCTTTTTAGCTCGGTTTTCTTCCCATTGTCTTATTTTCTATTGATTGTTGTGAATGTTTGTTCTTGTTTTAATCGTCTTGTTATTTGTTTCGTTGTCTATATTTTGCATGTTTATTGAACCCTAGGGTAGGAGACCATGTTACTTTTCCGTAAACATTGAACCCTAGGGTAGACGACTTTGTATATTTGCTCTGTGTTTGTTCTTTGTGCAGAATGGGTAAGGTATAAGGTATGGACTGCCCTTCCACACACTACACTCACAATTATTTGCACACACTTACAAGTGGCGCCCTATACCCGGGCCCCAAATGAAGCTTAAGTTAGGAGGGGTTGGTAACGGAATCGTATGGGATGTACTTCCTATCCGGTATTCGTGAGAACCTCAACCAGAGTTCGACCTCTCATGATATACGCACTTGGTGAATTCCTCACTGTTTGCGTCCCTGTCATGATTAGGATCTTGGCTCTGGTGACCTTCTAGATGTCTAGCGGAAGCCACCCAATGTGAGGAATCCACTGTTAGATAAGCTATAGGTCCCAGAAAAGACTTTCAGAAAAAACCTGACTTAAGGCACAAAAGGGCAGACTTTACTATACCTTGTCTCATTCTCGCTTTCCCTTTAAATTCGAATTGATGAACTGCTTACGTGTTCAAAGGGTTACTTTATTCCAAACAAAGGGTGAATCATTTTTTTTTCTTTTTTAAAAAAAATAGTAATCCTTTAACAAATAAGCAGTTCCCTCACTTTTTGTGTACTTATGAGTCCTGGGTTATAGATCTTCCCAATCGTCAAAATGAAAACAAAATTCTATTCAAGCAGATATTGATGAAGTTGGGAAGATCCATAACCCGTACGACTTTAGTTTCACATGAGTTTTGCCGACCGCTACTTCTCAAACTGAAAATGTTTTCCAATAAATTAATGAAGAAGTAGTGGTTCACAAAACATTAGCAGTAACTGACTTCTTTTTCTCTCTTTGCTCTTGCAGGAAGCTGTTTGGAATTTAGCGGGTACCTTTGAGCAATATGGAAATTAACATGAGATCTGATAGTTGTGACACAAATGTGACCGAGTTGAGGAAAGTATTGCACCTTAAGGCCAAGAAGATTGACATGGGTAGTCTGCAAACAATGGGGAGAAAATTAAACCTGACACAGAAAATGGCTTTTACAAGAAAGTATGGAAGGATTCTGAAGTTGTTAGAAGTGGAAGTGCAAACTGAGGCGATCACTGCCTTAGCACAATTCTATGACCCACCTCTCAGGTGTTTCACATTTAGAGACTTTCAGTTGGCCCCATCCATTGAAGAATTTGAACAGATCTTGGGGATGCCTTTGGAAGGACAGATACCTTATCGTCATCTTGACCATCATGCAACTATTGCTTCCATCGCCCGTGTCCTGAAGATCCGTCCCGACACCTTAAGGGATGCACAACTAAATAGAAATCAGATCCCCGGATTCACTCGAGAATTTCTCGAGAAACATATGCAGGTCCTGGCAGAAAGAGAAGATTGGGAAGCCTTTATGGATGCTTTAGCTATTACCATCTATGGTGTTATTTTGTTCCCCAACATTGATAACTATGTGGATTATGATGCTATTGCCGTATTCCTAGCTCGCAAGCACAGACTTGAGAATCCTGTCACGGCTGTGTTGGCAAATGTATACTGCACCATGGATTTCTGTCACACACAAGGTGGAAAAAGGGTGGTTTGTTGTCTACCTGTTTTGTATGTATGGCTCACATCACACGTTTTCCACCAAGTTGGTAGGGCCGAATGTCCGGTTTCTGATCTGAAGCTATGTCAGTTAACAGTGAAAAGTGGGCGCGAGTGGGCCAATCACCTCATAGGGCTCACAGCTGAGAAAGTTAGGTGGTATCCCCAATGGTTGGAAGTTGAATCAATTGTTCATCACTGTGGAAATTACCCAAATGTTCCCCTTATTGGTACGCAAGGATGTATCAACTATAATCCCATCATAGCCAAGCGTCAGCTAGCTTATCCTTTGCTTGGACCACCTGATGAAGAGTCTCTCATTCCTTTCGTCTCATATTACTCGAAAGGAAGCTGTGTCCTTGTCATTCGGGATATAGCAAATGCATGGAAGAAAGTCCACCGAAAGGGAAGAGAGCTGGGGGCCCGAAGCCATGCTGTCAGAAAAGAATATTATGAATGGATCCTGAATAGGGTCTCTATTGTTAAATTACCCTTCAGGAGTCCCCCACGTCTCCAGGAAAATCCTCCTGCTCCGACACTGGTTGCGGAGGATGAAGCAACCAAGGCGCTAAAGACCAAAATAGAAGAGTTAGCTGCCAGGAACAAGAAGCTAGAGGAAGACTTATTGAGACGTCAGCAAGAATACATCCTTCAGAAAAGGGAGAACCTGGAGAACAAGCAAGCTGTTGAAGAGATCAGGAAGAAACGAAAGATTGATGAGAGCTACATGATAAAACAAGACCAATGTCTTCAAGCGGCCAATTCTCAACTAAAAATGAAGAACAAGCAAAGTGATACCATCCTGGCTGAGAAACGTCTTCTGAAGGATATGCTGGTACAATCGAAAGAAAATGAGCAAAATATCATGGTACAAAAAGAGCTCCTACAGACACAAGTCCACAAATTGGAACAACAGCTCAATGAAATGAAAAAGGCTTGCGAACAAGAGATAAGTAGGGAACGACAACGCGCCATAAACATTGAGCAAGATTGTCAAGAGACCATACGCCTCTTAGAAGCTGAACAAAATGAAACTATTCACTTATGGATGGATCGCTTTGCTAAGCTGGCGTACCTGGCCAACGGAACTCTAGAAGATCTCCCGTTTTTACTCAAACAAGCGGAAGGAATTGCTAACCCTGTCAACACTCCTAGGGAAATTGCAACGTTCTTAGAATACTGCAGAGGACGAATTTGTAAAATGAGGGAAATGATTGCCCGAGCTAGGGATGGCTGATTTATTTTCCCGCTTTGTAACTTGGCACTTTATGGCAATAATGTACTCTTTTCGAGATAATGGATTCCTTTGTCTTCACAACTATCTCATGTTAATTTCCATTCAATGCTTTACTTAGTACTTTTGAACGCGACGTTTTGAGGAACAGTCAAAGGATCCGTCAAGTTCCAACATTACTTCCCACGTAATCTCATTTCACTTAATTTTTTCTTTAATTCGCTTATCTTTTCTAAATTTTCTTTTGTGTTCCTTTCTAAAGACATTACGGGTAAACATCCTTATGGGACTAGGCTCAGGAAGAAACTCATGGCTGATATAGAGCAAGAAAATGAGAATTTGAAGGCCGAGCTCGCCCAAGTCAAGGAGCAAATGGCCGAGATGGCCAAGCTCTTGGAAAGAAGAGTCACAGAAGGGGGATCTTCTGCAAGGGTTGAAGACGCCCGACAACAACAACCCACCTCTCATCACGGTTAAGATCCGGCTACAGGGTCCGACCCCAGGACCACTGCACCTCCCCTCGTTGTTCGCATAAGGAGACCGAATCCTGCAAACACCCAACAACACACTTTTGTGGATGAGGAAGGAAATGTTATTCCCTTTCCTCCGTATGGTTTACCGCACGGATATTTCCCACCACTCCAGGAAGAACCTTGCCACCAAGACCAAGCTCCCATCACTGCCCAGCCTAACACTAATCAACCAAACAATCCACTTACCCAAACACAAGCCGCCCAAGCGCAGCCTGCTCATACCATTCATATACCCCGAACCACTGCCAAACCGGATACCTTCATACCAAACACGGACCTGTTTCATTCCTACCAGCAATATGGAAAGTTTGGTCAACACACTGCTGCCGGTCCAAGTGCTGTGGCTACCACCCAGGAAGAGAGGCTGGAATTCTTGGAAAAGCGTTTAAGGGAGATGGAAGGGACAAGTAAATTTGGGACAGGCACTGCTGCTGAACTTTGCCTAATCCCTGATGTCGTCATACCTCCCAAATTCAAGACGCCCGATTTTGACAAATACAGAGGGTTGACATGCCCAAAGAATCATCTAACCATGTACTGCTGTAAGATGGCTTCGCATGCGTCAAATGACCCTCTGCTGATTCATTGTTTTCAAGACAGCCTGGTTGGGGCTCCCCTGACATGGTACAATCATCTAGAGCGCTCTCGTATACGCTGCTGGAAAGACCTAGCAGACTCGTTCATGCAACAATACAAATATAACCTGGACATGGCCCCGGATAGGGGACAATTGCAGAACAGGACTAAGAAAGATAACGAGACGTTCAAGGAGTACGCCCAAAGGTGGCGCGAAGTGGCGGCACAGGTTGACCCACCTCTATCTGAAAAGGAGGTGATCACTATATTCATAGATACACTTCAAACTCCTTTCTATGAGAAGATGATTGGAAGTGTCTCGTCCCATTTCTCTGATATTGTCACTATCGGAGAAAGAATAGAAAATGGACTAAGGACCGGCAGGATAGTCCGAAGTCCATCTGGGATGGGAGCTGCAAAGAGACCTACACTTGGCGAAAATAGAAGAAGAGAAGGGGAGACCAACTTGGTCTCTCACAACCAGAGAAGGAACCTGGTAGGGCCACCTACCCCAGTTAGCCTTTCACCAGTATATCCCGGCGTGTCGCACCCGTATGTGGCAGCCATTCCAAACCTTAATCCACCACAATTCAGACCAACCATTGTACGACCGCCTGCGCCACCACAGATACCACACCAAGCACCACAAGCCAACCCACCGCCAAATACCCAAAGAAGGAACAATGACCGTGCTCCACCCCAGTTCGATCCAATCCCAATGTCCTATACCGAACTCTTGCCTCACCTCATTGAAAAAACTCTAGTAGTACCCTGTCCCTTGAGGCCACTACAGCCACCTTATCCTAGGGGGTATGACCCTAACGCCCGATGCGATTATCATGCGGGTGCGCCAGGCCATTCTACTGAAAATTGTCTGGCTTTGAAATATAAAGTAAGGGACCTGATTCAGGCAGATTGGATAAGCTTCCGAGAAGGAAGTCCAAATATGACAACAACCCTCTGCCTAATCATGAAGGGCCCGGGGTCAATGCTATCGGGGAAGATGTGGAGTATACGTCCAATGTTGAGGACATTCAGATGCCCCTAAAAGAAATTCACTCCCTTATGTTTGAGGTAGGGTTAGTAAAGGACGAATAGGATGAAGACTTCAATGATGCCCAATCAACGAAGCAGCAAGAGTTTCGAAAAACTCTCCAAAAGTTTATGAACAGTCACACTATACGAGTCTGCAAGCGCCATGGCAATGAGGTAAATATGGTACAGGAACAGACTGGACCTCGGGCCCCAAAACCCCTGGTCATATTTTATAGCAAAAACGCATCGCTGACGTAGACCCCTGCCAGAACTACTATTACGGCCCGGCCACCTGCTCCATTCTCGTATAACAACTCCCACGCCGTGCCTTGGAAGTATAACACGGACATAGTCGTTTCCAACCCCGTAATAATTGATCCGGCGCCAGCTTTGTTGGTTACCAACATCGCCGGTGTAGGCGGAATGACCCGAAGTGGGAGAGTGTATGCGCCTTCAGAGCCAAAGCAAAACAAGACTGCCGCGGAAGGCAAAACCGGGAAGGTTGGGATCGCTGGCGAAGCAAAGAAGGTTGTGCCAGAAGAGGAGACTAAGGAGTTCTTAAAATTCATCCGCCACAGCGATTACCAGGTATTGGATCAGTTGAACTATACCCCCGCCAAGATCTCCTTATTATCTCTGCTGACAAGTTCTGAATCACATCGGAACGCGCTGATGAAGGTGCTAAGTGAGGCACACGTGAAACATGACTTGAATGTTGATAAGTTCCAAGGTATTGTCGGACATATAGTGGCCAGTAATTATCTGACTTTCACGGATGACGAGGTGCCGGTGGAAGGGAAAGGACACAACAAAGCTCTCCACATCTCTGTGAAGTGTTAAGACCATATTATGGCAAAAGTGCTCGTCGATAATGGATCATCCTTGAATGTGATGCCCAAGTCTACATTAGCTAAACTACCCATAGATGGGGCATGCATGAGACCGAGCTCCATGATAGTAAGAGCTTTTGATGGGACCCGACGGGAGGTCATAGGCGAAGTTGAGCTGCCCATACAAGTTGGACCCCATATCTTTCAAGTTCTCTTCCAAGTAATGGATATCATGCCCGCTTATAGTTGCTTGTTAGGGAGGCCATGGATCCATTCAGCAGGGGTAGTTCCTTCCACTTTACATCAGAAACTAAAGTTCATCGTTGATAACAGACTGGTAATCGTTTCTGGAGAGGAGGATCTTCTGGTCAGTAAGCCGGTTACTACCCCCTATGTAGAGGCAGCCGAAGAAGCCCTCGAGACATCATTCCAGGCTTTAGAGATAGCCAACGCCACAAGCATACCTTTCCCAAAGGTACCGCTAGCAGTAGCAAAGACCATGCTACGAGGAGGATATAAGCCGGGAAAAGGACTCGGAAGAGAACTGAAAGGAAGAATTCAACCTGTCTGTCTCCCTGAGAACAAAAATAGGTACGGCCTGGGATACCAGCCTACCACTGAAGACCAAAAAAGGGTAGAAGAAGAGAGGAGAGGGAAGAGGATTACTTGTCATACCGGGCATGCATTCAACACTGCGAAAATCCCCATCTGTGACCTCTACCAGAGCTTCAGGAGCGCCGGAGTAATGTTTCCAGATCAAGTGGCCGTGATCCAAAGTGATCTTGATGAAGGCCCCGGATTTGTGTATGCTGGCTCACCTGGTCAGGAACTGAACAATTGGGAGGTCATAGAGTTCCCCACGATTTGTACCATTTCATCAAAGTAATCATGTTTTCTGTTCGATCCTTTAGCTATGCTTCGGGATCTCATTTTGTAACAATAAAAACTTGTTCGTTTGTTTGAATAATAAATGCCGTCAGTTTCCAAATAGCTTGATCTGTTTAGTAACCTATTATTTAAACCTTTCTCTTGCTTATTTTCCTTTTCATTTGCTATGATACACTGAAAATGCAGATCCGAAAGCGATTCATCTGAGAATAGTGAGAATTCGGTCTTATTTCACGATTTTGACTGTCTAACTGATTGCGCCAATGAGGAATATGATGAAGACTGCGATCCCTCGCCTGAGTTAACCCGGCTATTGGAACAAGAGGATAGGGAAATTCTGCCCTACTTAGAGATAGCCGAGATTATCGATTTGGGAACTGGAGGAGTTAAAAAGCAAGTCAAAATTGGTACCTCGTTAAGCAAAGAACAGAGGCAGGAACTGATTGGGTTGTTGAGAGAGTTCAGTGATGTTTTCGCCTGGTCTTACCAAGATATGCCGGGACTGGACAATAGCATTGTCGAACATAGGCTACCATTAAAACCTGAATGTCCGCCAGTAAAGCAGAAGCTGCGACGTATGAAACCTGAGATGCTTCTGAAAATCAAGGAAGAGGTCAAGAAGCAATTTGATGCCGGGTTCTTAGCCGTGGCAAAATACCCACAGTGGGTGGCAAATATCGTCCCGGTCCCGAAAAAGGATGGCAAAGTACGAATGTGCGTGGACTATCACGATTTGAACAGAGCTAGCCCTAAGGATGATTTTCCCCTGCCTCAGATTGATGTTCTGGTCGACAATACCGCGCAACATACGATCTTTTCATTCATGGACGGTTTCTCCGGATACAATCAAATTAAGATGGCGCCCGAGGATATGGAAAAAACCACATTTGTCACCTTGTGGGGAACCTTCTGTTATAAGGTGATGTCTTTTGGTCTAAAGAATGTCGGAGCAACCTACCAAAGGGCCATGGTAACCCTTTTCCATGACATGATGCACAAGGAGGTAGAAGTTTACGTCAATGATATTATTGCCAAGTCTAAAATAGATGAAGGGCATATGGAAGACCTAAGGAAACTCTTCGAAAGGTTGAGGAAATTCAAGCTTAGGCTGAACCCAGCCAAGTGCACTTTCGGCGCAAGATCCGGGAAATTACTGGGATTCATAGTAAGCAAGAGGGGCATAGAGGTCGACCCTGACAAAGTTAAAGCCATTCTTGAAATGCCTCCTCCCCGTACAGAAAAGGAAGTTAGAGGTTTCTTGGGGAGATTAAATTACATTGCTCGCTTTATCTCACAGTTGACGGCAACATGCGAGCCAATTTTCAAATTGCTCCGTAAAAACCAACCGGTTCAGTGGAACGAGGATTGTCAAAAGGATTTTGAAAAGATAAAGCAGTACTTGCAGAACCCGCCAGTTTTGATCCCACCGTCCCCGGGAAGACCACTCATTTTATACCTTACAGTATTAGATGAATCCATGGGCTGTGTGTTGGGGCAACATGATGAGACTGGGAAGAAAGAACATGCCATTTATTATCTAAGCAAGAAGTTCACTGACTGCGAGATGAGGTATTCTGCTCTGGAAAGGACCTGTTGTGCGTTAGCATGGGCAGCCCGACGTTTGAGACAATACATGATAAACCACACTACTTGGCTAGTTTCCAAAATGGACCCTGTCAAATATGTCTTTGAAAAACCTGCCTTGACCGGAAGGATTGCTCGATGGCAAGTCCTGCTAACTGAGTACGATATAGTCTATGTCTCTCAGAAGGCTGTAAAAGGAAGTGTTCTGGCTGACTACCTAGCTCATCAACCCATAAGAGATTATCAGCCCATGCAGTTTGACTTCCCGGACGAAGATATCCTGGTCCTGATTGATGAAGAAGGAGCCCAAAAGGATAAATGGACCCTAAGGTTTGATGGTGCTTCTAACACATTAGGACACGGAATCGGAGCAATCCTCATTTCACCTGACAGAGAACTTATCCCCGTTTGTGCTCGATTATGTTTTGATTGTACCAATAACATCGCTGAGTACGAGGCATGTTCTCTGGGAATCCAAGCAGCATTGGATGCCAAAGTGAAGAAATTGGAAGTATATGGGGATTCTGCCCTGGTCATTCACCAACTAAAAGGAGAGTGGGAGACTAGAGACAGCAAATTAATTCCCTATCAAACTCGCATCAAGGAGTTGATTAAGGAATTTGATGATGTTTCTTTTCACCATGTTCCCCGGGAGGACAACCAAATGGTTGATGCTTTGGCTACCCTAGCATCTATGTTCAAGGTGAGCAATGATTACGACATGCCTCTCATTGAAATAGTGCGGCACCACGAACCCGCATATTGCCAGATGATTGAAAGGGAGTCAGATGGGAAGCCTTGGTATTACGATATCAAGAGGTATGTCCGAAATCAAGAATATCCCGAAGGTGCTACAGAGAATGATAAGAGAACCCTGCGACGACTCGCCATGGGTTTCTTCTTAAACGGTGATGTGCTTTATAAGAGAAACTACGACTCTGTCCTTCTTCGTTGCATCGACACCGACGAGGCAAGTAAAATCATGAGGGATGTCCACGAGGGATGTTTTGGAACTCACACCAACGGGCACGCCATGTCGAGAAAGATCTTGAGGGCTGGTTACTACTGGATGACCATGGAGTCAGACTGCTTTGCCTATGTTCGCAAGTGTCACAAATGTCAGATATACGCAGACCATATCCACGCTTCCCCGTCTTCCCTGAACGTCTTGTCAGCTCCCTGGCCCTTTTCAATGTGGGGTATGGACGTCATTGGACCCATCGAGCCAAAAGCCTCTAACGGTCATCGTTTCATTTTAGTCGCTATCGACTATTTCACAAAATGGGTAGAAGCTGCTTCGTACGCCAATGTGACAAGGAGTGTTGTGGTTAAATTTGTCAAGCGTGAACTGATATGCCGGTACGGTCTGCCGAGTCAGATCATCACTGATAATGGCACGAATTTGAATAACAAAATGATGAAGGAACTTTGTGAAGACTTCAAAATCCACCATCATAATTCCTCCCCGTATCGCCCTAAAATGAATGGGGCAGTCGAGGCAGCCAATAAAAACATCAAGAAGATTGTGCAGAAAATGGTTGTGACCTACAGAGATTGGAGCGAAATGCTCCCCTTTGCTTTACATGGGTATCGTACCTCGGTCCGAACTTCAACTGGGGCAACTCCATTCTCCCTGGTTTATGGAATGGAGGCAGTCCTGCCTTTCGAAGTAGAAATCCCTTCTCTTCGAGTGATAATGGAGGCGGAATTAAAGGAAGCTGAGTGGGTCCAAGCTCGACATGACCAGTTAAATCTGATTGATGGAAAAAGATTAACCGCCCTTTGTCATGGTCAGCTGTATCAAAAGCGTATGAAACGAGCGTTCGAAAAGAAGGTACGACCTCGACAATTCCAAGAAGGAGACTTAGTCCTCAAGAAAATCTTGCCAATCCAAAAGGACATTCGAGGGAAATGGACACCTAATTACGAGGGACCATACGTCGTGAAAAAGGCTTTCTCTGGAGGAGCCCTAATCCTCACCGACATGGATGGAGAGGATCTACCAATGCCTGTGAACGCCGACGCGGTGAAGAAATATTTTGCCTAAAAAAAAAAAAAAAAAAGGTGCTCGCTAGGCTGAAAACCCATGGGGCAGCCTAGGCAAAAATTAGGGCTGCTTGATGAGTCGAAAACCCGGAAGGGCGGCTCAGGTAGAATAAAAGCCACAAGTTCAGGCGTAAGGACGTGGACTCTTCAGAGAAGGAAAACTGGTCAGGCACGCATATCTTTGTCAAAATCATTTCCCAGAAGTAAAATCAGAGGATGGTCTTGAAGTCGTGAGGAAAGATCCGGATTCTTATCACTCGCGGGGAATCGCTGGAGGGTTCAAAAGGCCATCTTTCTCTCCCACCTTTTAGTTGTTTATACATATGTTTTGTTACCTCTACCTTCATTACCAATGTACATACTTATATTCAATAATAAAATAAGCTTTCCCTTTCCTTCCCCTGAATCTACGGCTGAATCTTATAAACGAACAAGTTTTTCTTAAGAGGAAATTTTTGAAATGAAAAGTGATGAAATGAAAAGTCGTGGTGGAACGAAATGTATCCTGGCATCAGACCCGGCCCGTGAGAAAGCATAACCAATCCTGCTAGTGATATTCCTGGAAGACAGAATTTGTCTCTATCTCATCCATGAGTTATCTTGAAAGCCTATCTCTTAGGAAAGGTTGCTCGAAATATTAATTCTTTTGTTACTCGTGCTTCTAACCATCTGTTTTGAAGGGTGATGGAACTACGTCACACTAAAATGAAGAACCTGACACAAAAATCTGGATCAGAAGTCTTCCCCAAGAGAAACCAGTAGATTTGCATCCCCAGTGAAATCACGATCGCCGAAGCTGGCACTTCCCCAAGTTCTCTTCCCCAGCGGAACCATAATCACCAAAAACTACACTTTCCAAACCCATCCCCAGTGGGACTGCACTTCCCAGTCAACCCAAACTCGGGCATCTCCCCAAATTTCTTTCAAAGGGCAGTCCCCTAACAACATGCAGCCATATCAAACTGGGGCATCTCCCCAGATTTCATTCTCTTTCCTTAGAAGGACAGTTCCCCGATAACCCCCCAGATTACTCTGTCCCAACTCACCTAATACTTTCCCAGTGGTACCGTGAAGGTCACCAGGAGGAGTTATCCTTCCCCAGTGGAACTACACTTCCTAAACAATTCCAACAGGAGCATCGCCCCAGGCAGTTTCCCAAAGACTCGTAGTCATGACAAACCAAGGGCCACACCCCACATCTATTTTCCTATCAGTCAAGGGGCAATCCCCCACCTTTACTTTTCTGCAAACCAAGGGCCACACCCCACATTTATTTCCCTGTCAGTCAAGGGGCAATCCCCCACCTTTACCTTTCTGCAAACCAAGGGCCACACCCCACATCTATTTTCCTATCAGTCAAGGGGCAATCCCCCACCTTTACTTTTCTGCAAACCAAGGGCCACACCCCACATTTATTTCCCTGTCAGTCAAAGGGCAATCCCCCACCTTTACCTTTCTGCAAACCAAGGGCCACACCCCACATCTATTTTCCTATCAGTCAAGGGGCAATCCCCCACCTTTACCTTTCTGCAAACCAAGGGCCACACCCCGCATTTATTTCCCTGTCAGTCAAGGGGCAATCCCCCACCTTTACCATTCTGCAAACCAAGGGCCACACCCCACATTTACCATTCTGCAAACCAAGGGCCACACCCCATATTTATCTACCTGCAGCCAAGGGCCACACCCCACATCTATTTTCCTATCAGTCAAGGGGTAATCCCCCACCTTTACCTTTCTACAAACCAAGGGCCACACCCCGCATTTATTTCCCTGTCAGTCAAGGGGCAATCCCCCACCTTTACCATTCTGCAAACCAAGGGCCACACCCCACATTTACCATTCTGCAAACCAAGGGCCACACCCCATATTTATCTACCTGCAGCCAAGGGCCACACCCCACATTTACTTTTCTGCAAACCAAGGGCCACACCCCGCATTTATTTTCCTGTCAGCCAAGGGCCACACCCCGCATTTACCATTCTGCAAATCAAGGGCCACACCCCATATTTATTTTCGTGTCAGTCAAGGGGCAATCCCCCACCTTTGCCTTTCTGCAAACCAAGGGCCACACCCCACTTATTTTCCCGTCAGTCGAGGGGCAATCCCCCACCTTTACCTTTTGCAAACCAAGGGCCACACCCCACATTTATTTTCCTGTCAGTCAAGGGGCAATCCCCACCTTTACTTTTCTGCAAACCAAGGGCCACACCCCACATTTATTTCCCTGTCAGTCAAAGGGCAATCCCCCACCTTTATCTTTCTGCAGATCAAGGGCCACACCCCACATTTATTTTCCTGTCAGTCGAAAGACAACCCCAGTTTTTTTTCACTCTTCCATGAATCAAGGGCCACACCCCATATTTTATCTTCGGTCAAGGGGCGATTCCCCACTCTTACCCTCCTATCACCCACCGTATGTCAAAAAAAAAAAAAAAAACGGTGTTGATCCGATATAGGTAGAGGAAGTCCACTACTCCAAGACAAGTGACGATCCAAAGGACGGTGTCATGACCCTCAAGGTCAAATGAAGTAGGCCCTGTCAAGTTGCTGGGACGATGTCACAATGGTTACACCGTCTACCACTTCGGGGCATAACAAACGGTGTCGTGAAACCTACCTCGGATAGAATTGGGTTAAGGGGTTGCCAAGACCGATGTCAGGCCGATTACACCGGAGGTTCGAAGGTTAATCAAAGTTGTGGACGGGGTGGCCATGATACGCTAATCCGAGGTTCTATGCTGCACAAAGGACATTGTCCATGATGAAGTCCTAATTTTGAGTTGATGATTAGACGATATTACTTCAAATCGTTACCTCATACCGGTCACAAGAAAGAGATACTTAGAAATATTTTGAAAGAAAAGAGAAGACAAGCTGATGGATGAAAATTGCATTGCATTAATAGAGGGCACTGAGGCCATTACAAAAGGTAAAACTCCAGAGCCCATCCCGGAACAAGGCTAAGAAAAAAAACCCTGAGTGGGGTGCTAGAGAGTCCGGTCTAGCATAGGCTGTCCTCTCAGATTCCTCCGACACCGTCCTCAGTTCCATGCTTTGGCCTTCGGGGAGGGGCATCAGTTCATAAGGAATATCCTCAGGTTCCGAAGCCTGACCCCGGTCCATAGCATATAGGTGGCCACCATGAAATTCATAGTAGACACCTATACTGTTCAGGTTAAGTTGAACAGCGGAATTCCGGTGTACAACCTGGCGAACGGCAGAACTGAAGGCAACATCGGCCAGTACCAAAATTCAGCCATCTGCTCCTCAGCTTCCATCCGCTCCTTCGCTTGCTCTTCCTGCACATCGGCGAGCTTCCCAGAAAGTTCCTTGTTTTTCTTGTCCACCTCGGCCTTCGCAGCCTTGGCTTCATCCAGTTCGGTCCGGAGAGCTTTGAGAGCGTCCTCTGAAGCTTTGGCCTTAGCCTCAGCAGCATCTGCCCTCTTGGCAGCCGATGTGTAAGCAGCAGTGAGTTCGGATAAGTCCTCCTTGCTCTTGGTCAGCTCCTGCTCCTTCTCGGTCAAAGCAGTCTGAGCCTCGACTCTCAAGGCCTCAGCTTTCTTCATCCGGTCTAGGCATTCCTTGGCCTCGATACCGGAGTAGTAAGAGCGGCCTAAAGAGCTGAGGACACCGGCTGCCTCAACCAAATTAAAAATAGCTGCTTCAGCAGCAGTCTGAGCTTCAGAAGCAGGGAGATCGGCCTTGAGCTTGAAGGGGATGTGAACCCGAGCCGGTGTCCCTCCAACGTACTCGAGGAAATTCGAGAGGCGGGAGTTGACAACGATGTCCTCAGGTTGAGACCGGACTGGAGAAATATTTACAGGACCGGCCTCCTCCTCCCTTGGTACCTCCACCTCGGCCACAACCGTTGGAGCCTTGTGTTTTTTCAACTTGGAGGATGAGCCGGGGTGGGACTTCCTCTTTATTGGGACTCTCTCAGCTGGCCCCAGATCCATCGCCCCAACATTTTCGGCCGGAATGCTCACCATCTTGGCCGGTGTGCGACGAGGAGTCACCCTATTCTCCTGTGCGGCAGTAGCAGCGTTCCGGGCTTCGGCAGCCTCCCTCAGTTTTCTGAGGATGTCTATCCGAGCCATCTCGCCTGGAAAGAAAAAAGAAGAGAGACGATGTTAGTACCGGTGTGAACATATAATAGAAGGAGGGAAAGTTAAACAATATCTACCAAGGTAAGTATTCCGGCCCGACTCCGTCCCCAAAAGCCTCTTGCAGGAAAATTTGGCCATGGCTGAATAACCCTTCAGAGCGTCCAGGACCTTCTTGGACTCAGTGGACAAAGTACTCTCACTGACGATGTAGGCATTGCTTGTCAGGAGAAAGTGTTCATGAGTCCAACCGGTGTAAAACTTTCTGGAAAAATCAGAATTCTCCCAGAACACCGGCCTGCCAGCATTGACCTCGACTTTGACATAGGAGTGTTTGAAACTAACCCCGTCTGTCTTGGCCGATTCGGTGTAACTTTCGAAGTTGACCACCTTTGAGTCGCAGCGGAGGTTGATGAAGCCTAGACCCCCTCCAGAGTTACCCCGGCGCATCACCCTGCAATAAGTGAAAAAAAGGGCCACTGTGGGGACGAAGTAGAAGTACTCCCCAAGCACCTCCAGGGACCTTACCAACCCCCAGCCATTGGGGTGAAGTTGGCTAGGAGCGCAGTCAAGAAACCGGAGTACCCCCATCTCGAACTCCGTCAATGGGAAGCGGACGCCGATCTTAGAAAAGACCATCTCGTACATAAAGAGGTTCCTTGACCCCGGTTGATGGCAGATCCTATCCGAGGTCTGGGGGCAGAATACAGTAAAGTCGTTTTCATGCTCAACATCGGCATGAACAACGACATCTTCAATGGTGACATCGGCAGCATCTTCAGCATACCGGGAGACAATTGTCTTTGGGTCTTCATGAACCCAGAAGTAGGGATCCCTGGCCTTCTCAGCTAGCCAGTTGATCCGGTGTGCCAAAACATTAGTCTCAATAGGGTCAGTCATCACAGCAACACCGGTGGAGGAATTTTCAGAAGTCATTCGGACGGTATAGCGAAGAAAGGGAATACAACTGTAAAAGGCCACATCGTCAGTAAGATATAAATCGGCACTGCTTGCCCCTTCACTAGCAGTGCCAAAGTTAAACGAGGAGCCTGACGATGTGTCAAGCCCCTCTGTTTCCCACAAAGGCAATGCGGAGAAACGGTACCCTGATGAGACGAACCGATGTGAAGCTCCCGAAGTTGCCCCACTTTGGTGACTCGGACCTCGGCTCGAAACTCCACCCGGCTGACGCCGGGATGTAATTGAAGGAGGACCAGACAGGACCTCAATGGAGTCATTACTCGAACCAGTGTCCCCCATAACCTATCTACGAAATTAAAGTGAAGGGTGGGATGGCTACCTGCTGAGACGATGCGTGCAGTTTTTTTGGTACGAGCCAGGACGTAACACCGGAGGAAGAGCTCTAACGACGGAGGAGAACTTTGAACACCAGAGAGGTTGAACGTCGGAGAGGCAGCACTTCAATATCAAGAAAGGAGTGAAAATGATGGATCCTCGAAGTTGCTTTTATAGAGGGAGGAGCTGAGATCCAGAACCTTCCACATTCCGGCCCATGGCCCATTAAAAAAGGCCGACTTTTGGCATTCCGGCCCAATGGCGCGAATTTTAAATTTTGAAAGAGCCAGTTAGCTGATGACACGTGGGATGCTCAGTCACCCAGTGACGTGGACCACATTTGAGACACGTCGGCTGTTTAAAATGCCACGTCATTAAGACTCACACCGGATTTTGGTCCTACTTAGCCCCTACATCGGTGTTCATATCTTTACTCCCCTTTCATCTCGGAAATATATATTTCTCATGAAAGGGAGTAAAGAGGGGCATCTGTGAACACCTCTTTCGGTCCGGCCCAAATTACAATGATACCGGACTCAGCCTTGAAGTTGGTAACACCGGACAAGGCCTAAGTTAACACCGCACCTCAACTCCGCCCATGAGTCCTCATCTCAACACTCCGCCAACCGCCCTCATTTGCACTCCGCCCTCTTCACACAACGTTCCACAGACGGTGTTGGCTAACATCAACTCCGCCCAAACGTTCGTCCTCGCCTCAACAGCCCAACGTCCTCACCTCAGGAGTCCCTTAATGGCCGATGTCTCGGATCTGACAACAAGAAGACGCGCGAGTCCGGTCCAAGTAAGACGATCTGGTGGGCGGACCAAGGTCAAAATAGACACACCGGCTGGTAGTAAATCCGGACCAGGAAGGGGAACACCGGCCCCTGTGATTACATTGAAAGATTCAGTTGGTGTGAGGACACAGGTAATGGTTCTTAAGGCCCCACATCGGATCAGTGGAGACTCCGTCCAGCCAATGGCTTTGCTAACCGGTGTCACAAATTTGACAACGGAGGGACGAGGTCGGAAGATTATACGCGGTGACCTGGAATCGCACTCCCTAGAAAATGGCAGACAGGGAGGCGGAAGTGGACAATTAAAAAATCCCACTGAAAAACCCTGCTCCCCACCAATGATAATGGCCAGAGCTGCACACCACTACACAGATGGGTGAGTGGGGTTTCTGGCTGTCCCAAAACCCTCAGCCCATGACTCGAAGGCCCTATAAATGCCCCAACCAAGGAAGCTCAAGGGGTTGGTCATCAGATTCCCCCTCTTCGCGAGAAAACTTTGGAAATTCTCTCTGATTCCTCAAGGTCCTTAACTGACTTCCCCACCTGAAACCAGTGACTTGCCTTAGTCACCACAAAGGACCCCTTAGTTCGAAAGAGGGTTTGAAGTTTCTCTTTTTCACTAATATAAAGCCACTGCTCTCACACCGTCCGTATCCCGAACGTACCTCGTCATCACAGGACTGACTCCGTTCCAACTCCCATACATTGTCAATCTTCGTTACTGCTCAACAGCGTTTACCCCGGACCAACTCCCCATAACACCGGTCGTGACCTTCAGGTTTCCAGTTCGGGTCCAACTCCGGTCCATTGTCTGCCAGCGTGTGAGTCCGAAGTCTGACACCGTCACTGTGCTCAACCTCCCACCTCGGTTCTTAGCTCGTCACACCGGTTCCACTCTTTTCCTTATTTCTCTTGCTTTCGGTTCCCTTTGTTACTTTTCTATGAGTTTGCTGTTTTGTTGACTGTAATTGTCTGCGCACCATTAGTTTACTTTGTCAATATTCTTTATCCTTTTCCATAATAAACAGACATAATAAAAAACAATTTTGTAAAAATAGTGTCGTACGGGAGCACTCCTGTCTACACAATCCTCTTAGGATTCGTGGACGTGCGAAGAACTTCGCTTTGCATGAATTCTCCTCTTTAATGATATCCATTAATATCTTTCAGATTCCTTCTTAAAAATAGCAATATTCAGAACTACGTAACCCTGATTTCTTAATAATTCAAGAATACGTAGGAGCAGGACTTTAACTCCTGTCGGGCCCATCTTTCTTATTTCCCTTTTTTTTGTTGTTGATTTACTGCTTTACTTTTTTATATTTCTTTCATAAACGTTCTCTTTTTGGTCACTTCCGTGAAAATCAATTTAGACGTGACGTCTTGTTGGTTTCCCCATAGTTTTTGCCCAAGCCTCGCCATAATTTCATAGGGAAGGGATACTTAGGACAAGACGTCCCACTTATCCCTTTCTTATCCCTATCCTTTTATCCGAGGATGTTTAATTTAGACGTGACGTCTTATTAGCATTCCCTCACCCCCTCTGTCTCATATCAAAATCGAGCTTAGTTCGGACAAAACGTCCCCATTAACCTCGCTTTGACGTTCTATGTCTGTACAGTTCTTTACTCCATTCTATCATTTTCAGAATAAAAGGGAAGAAATCATGTTTTATTTAAGGCTATTTATGTTGCGCTTTCAATCTTGGTACTGTCTTTGACAGGCGATGTAGGGTGCTAATACCTTCCCTACTCGTAACCGACTCCCGAACTTGGATTTCAATTTTTTAAACCAGTGCTTTACTGAACTTAGTTTTTTCCCGATGTTTTTCCTAAGGATAAAAACGTTGGTGGCGACTCCCTGTTTCATTTTTCTCTCTTGTTCGCCGCGCCGTCGCGATCCAGGTTGCGACAATGGGTTTCCAGAAACAGAGAACAGAGAACAGGGGAGAAGAAGAAGAGCGAAGAAGAAGAAGAGAAGAGAGAACAAAGAGAAGAGAAGTAGCGGAAGAGGAAGTCTGAAGGGAAAATGAATAACAACAGTGGCTCAGTAACACATATATGCATGCACGAAGAAAAGAAGAGTGGGGTGGGAAAGCGTGAATCAGCAGTCCACTCATGCCACACGCCAATCACAAGCAGCCAGCTATTAACAATTAATCACAATTAATCAGCCATTATTTTCTTAAGTTAAATTAATTAAGTTAATTATAATTAACAAGTAATTTTCCACTTTGCAATTATTATTTTAATGGCTTAATTTCACTCGGTAATTAATTTTTAAATCGGGATGTTACAATTCTCCCCCTCTCAAAAGAATTTCGTCCTCGAAATTCAATCGGTAACTCACCTTGATTAAACAACTCAGGGTACTGTTGCCTCATGGCATCCTCGCATTCCCAGGTATAAGAGGCATACTCGTCTTGCTGCCACTCTACTTCAACCAGTTGTACATCCTTGCTCCTCAAACGCTTTACCGATCGGTCCACGATTCTAGTCGGTACAGTCACAGTGGTCAGGTCCTCCTTGATCTCCACTCCATCATCCGGCATTGTGTGAGTGGAATCGGGTAGATAATTCCTTAGTTGAGACACATGAAACACGTTATGCAATTGGGATAGGTGAGTCGGTAACGCTATTCGGTATGCCATGGAACCGATCCGCTCTAATACTTCGTAAGGTCCAATATATCGGGGGTTCAACTTCCCACTTTTTAAGGCTCGCCCGACTCCTTTACTCGGTGAAGTCTTTAGAAACACCCTATCTCCGACTGAAAACTCCAGTGGTTTAGTTCGTTTATCATGGTAGCTTTTCTGCCTGTCCTGAGACGCCTTCATCTTTTCCCTTATTACTTGGATTTGTTCTGAGGTTTGTTTCACAATTTCCGGCCCCAATAGTAAACTTTCACCCGTTTCCGACCAACAGAGTGGGGTTCGGCATTTTCGACCATAAAGTGCTTCGTAGGGTGCCATACCAATACTGCTGTGGTGGCTATTGTTGTATGTAAATTCGATTAAGGGAAGGTACTGCTCCCAACACCCACCATGCTCCAACACACACGCCCTCAGTAAATCTTCTAAACTTTGTATCGTTCGCTCGGATTGTCCATCCGATTGGGGGTAGTAGGCAGAACTTAGCCAAAGTTTCGTACCTAATTCCTGGTGCAGGCTGGTCCAAAACCGAGACGTGAATCTAGGATCCCTATCCGATACAATAGAAGTCGGCACACCATGCAGTCGGACAATTTCACGAATATAAATCTGAGCTAACTTATGTAACGGGTATCTCATGTTCATAGGCAGTAAGTGTGCACTTTTCGTCAATCGGTCAACAATGACCCAAATCGCATCATGACCCACTCGGGTTTTTGGTAATCCCATGACAAAGTCCATGGCAATTGAGTCCTATTTCCATACGGGGATCTCCAGGGGTTGCAATGCACCATACGACTTCTGGTGCTCGACTTTCGATTTCTGACAGGTAATACACCGAGCCACATATTCTGCCATATTCCTCTTTAATCCGGGCCACCAGAATTGTGGTCTTAGATCGTGGTACATCTTCATGGTACCCGGGTGAATACTTAGCAGGCTCTTGTGGGCTTCATCAAGCACCATCCTTCTTAATTCTCCTCCACCCGGCATATATATTCTGTTTTTCACTCAAAAAATTCCATCCGGTCCCTCGGTCAGAGACAAGTCCTTACCCTTGGCCTGAGTTGCCTTTATCTCAGCCAAGTAGGGATTTGACTTCTGCTGTTCGTATACCAATTTCAGGAACTCATTGGCAATCTTCAATGTACCAAGCGTTATCTTCCGAGACGAAGGAACGTCAACATGCAAGTTCATGTCTCGGAATTGCTCCAATAACTCCGCCTCCTTCACCATCATCACTGCCATATGGAGGGATTTCCGACTCAAGGCGTCGACAACAACGTTCGCCTTACCCGGATGATACTTCAGCTCAAAGTCATAATCTTTTAAAAATTCCATCCATCTCCTCTGCCTCATGTTCAGCTCTTTCTGGTCAAATAAATATTTGAGGCTCTTGTGGTCGCTGTACACTTCAAATTTAGAACCATACAAGTAATGCCTCCATATCTTCAATGCGAAGACCACAACTGTCAATTCCAAGTCATGGGTCGGGTAATGCTGTTCGTGAGGCCTCAGTTGCCGAGAGGCATAAGCTATCACTCGGTCTTTCTGCATTAGCACGTACCCCAGGCCGAGTCCCGACGCATCACAATAAACCACGAAGCTCTCTTGCAAGTTTGGCAATGCCAACACTGGAGCGGTTGTCAACTTGTCTTTTAACTCTCGGAAACTGCTCTCGCACTCAGAACTCCACACGAAAGGGATATTTTTCCGAGTCAATTTAGTCAGTGGCAAAGCAAGTTTAGAAAAACCTTCAATAGACCTTCTATAGTAGCCAGTTAGGCCCATAAAGCTTCTTATCTCCGAGACCGACCTGGGTCTCTCCCATGCCATTATAGCTGCCACCTTTGATGGGTCTACCGAAACGCCTTCCATGGAAATTACATGTCCGAGGAAGTGGATCTTATCCATCCAGAAATCGCACTTTGAAAGTTTTGCAAACAACTGCTTCTCTTTCAATACTTGAAGTACTGCTCGGAGATGTTCCTCATGCTCTTCAGGGGTCTTAGAATAGATTAAGATATCATCAATAAAACTACTACGAATCGGTCTAGATATGGGTGGAATATGCTGTTCATGTAATTCATGAATACAGCAGGGGCGTTTGTCACACCAAACGGCATCACTACATACTCGTAGTGGCCATACCGAGTCCTAAAGGCAGTCTTTGGAATATCCGAGTCCTTCACCCGGATTTGGTGGTATCCCGATCGTAAATCGATCTTCGAGAAGACTAAAGCACCACGCAGTTGGTCAATCAAATCGTCGATTCTGGGCAACGGGTATCGATTCTTAATCATGAGCTTGTTCAGCTGTCGGTAATCTATACATAATCTCATGCTGCCATCCTTCTTTTTGACAAGTAGCACAGGTGCACCCCATGGCGATACACTCGGTCGAATGAACTGCTTTCCGAGTAACTCATCCACTTGCTTTTTCAATTTAGCCAATTCTGTTGGGGACATTCTATAAGGTGCACTGGAGACTGGCTCAGCTCTAGGAACCAAGTCTATAGAGAATTCAACTTCTCTATTCGGAGGGACACCCGGCACATCCTCTGGAAACACCTAGGGGAATTCACAAACAGTCGGAATATCGTTCACTCAAGTTCTACTCTCTCCCTCAGTTAAACAAAGCATCATAAATAGCTGAGCTATACCTTGTACCATGTAGTCCTCATTGTTCTGCCTCGGAAAAATTACTCTTCGGTTTCGACAGTCCACCAACACCTTGTTGGCTGAAAGCCAATCCATGCCCAACATAATGTCAAGATCTTTCAAAGGCACACATACCAAATCGAAGGTGAAACTCCGATCGCCCAATGTAAAGGTTACATCCTTACACATCATTGATGTCAACACTTTAGCACCGGTCGGATTAGCTACTTCCAAAGTCTGATTCATATACACAGTCAGTAATTTTAAACGTCTCACACAATCGTCAGCAATAAAGGAGTGGGTAGCTCCAGAATCAAAAACTACATTAAGTGTATATCTACCGAGTGAGCACTTACTTTGCACCAAGTCATTTGCTTATGCAGCTTCCTCAGCGTTGATGGCGTAAACTCTCCCAGTAGCTGGTTGGTCGGCATTTCTTTTCCTGTCGCTTGGGGCAAACATCATGTTTCCTCGAGTTCCATTGCCTCTGCCCCCAGCTCCGCGACCACCATTTCCACGGCCTCTCCCTTGGAAGCCTCTATGATGTACGTTGGCGTTTGCTTGGTGTAATTGAGGACAGTCGGGGCGAATATGCCCTTCTCATTGCAATGAAAACATATAACATCTCCTCCACCATCACAATTCTGAGCAAAGTGGTCGCCACCACATTTAAAACATATGCCATATTTTGGACGTCCACCAGTCTGACCCCCTTGGTTACCCCGACCTTTATATCTAGCAGAGGGTCCACTTCTTCCAACGTTACCTGATCTCTTGAAGTGTGACTGTTGAGGCCTCAAGGAGGGGTCTGCCTTACTGCTCTGGCCCAAGTGGGCCTTGTCATCTTCTTCGAAAATCCTGCATTTATTCACCAGCACCGGGAAGCTTCTAATTTCCTGATATCTGCAAGCTCTTTTAATGTCCGATCTCAGCCCGTTCTTAAATTTGAGGCATTTAGAACTCTCAGTCCCGGGTTATTGGAAGGGCGGATAAAACAGACACAACTCTTCAAATCTGGCTGCGTATTCTTCTACAGACATGGAACCTTGCTTTAGCTCCATAAACTCCAGTTCTTTCTGACTCCTTACTGTGTCAGGGAAATACTTTTCCAGAAAGCACGCTCTAAAATTCTCCCAGACTACTGGGATGCCCGCGTCAACCAGTCACTTTTTGGTGATTTTCCACCAATTTTCTGCTTCGTCACGCAGCATGTATACTGCGCACTTAACTTTCTGGGTCTCAGTATAGTGAAGGCCCCTAAAAACTCTCTCCAAATCTTGAATCCACTTGTATGCTGCCTCAGGATTAAATCCCCCTTGAAACTCAGTCAGCTTCCTCTTCAGGAAGCGGTCCAATACTTGGCCATCTTCAGTTCGAGGCTGACCATGCCTCTTGAATACATCAGCGAAACGTTGGAATGCCGTGGCTATGGCTTCCAGGCTATGACGATTCGCCATGACTTATCCTGAAATCAACACCCCTTTCAAGGATAAGTTTACAGAGTTATTCACTACCGATCGGATTTCAGCCCAACATTCAACAACTATAACACATTATCATACAATCCCTTTAACATCACGTAATTAATCGAACAGGATAGGAACAATCCTCTACCCTCAGAACAACATCTCATAAACACATGGCCATACAATAATACTTAATTAGACATCAAAGCCCTTAGATATTACAAACAAATTATGACAACTTGTCATAATGCACATCACCGCTTACTAGGAGTGAGCATACCTTGGCCTTGGACCTTTTAAGTCCGCTCTGATACCAAAATGAAACATCCTAAGTTTAATTTGAAAATAAACCGAGACCAGGAAAATTTTTTCCAAAAATCAAAGGGAATTCAAGGGCAAGATGAGCAGTGGAGGGTTAAGGAGGGTGGCATCAGGACAAGAAGGAAAGCAAATTAGTTACAAGGCAGACAGCGGAAGATGCAGAACCTGAGCGAACCCAACAGCGCCCATTCGCTCGGGTGAGATTCAACATCGCTTGAGCGAGACGACTCAACACGCTTGGGCGAAGCACACATAGCTTAAGCGGAACCCAACTCGAGACCTTCCCTTCGCTCTCACTCGCTAGAGCGAATATTTAGTCGCTGAGGTGAGCAACTCCACTCGCTATTCCCTCACTCGGATTCAGAGTCTGTTTCACTCGGAAAAGTCTTTACTCTCGATTCATTTGGATTGACCCTTACACGTACAAGCTTCATTCGGAAGTTTACATCACACTCCTTAACTTCATTCGCTCGGGTCACAAATGTTGACCACTCAGGAATGATTCCCATAGCCATTCCACTCGGAATCTATAAGGACTTCTCACTCGGAATATCTTTCACGGTCTTTTACCACTCGGGGGTATTTCACTCGTTTTTCACTCGGCATATATAATCTCTCTCACTCAAGTTATCCTACTAAGTCCAGACTCACTCAAGGATCTTCTAGCTTCTAATAAGTTTACTATAATGGAGTTCACTTAGAGCCTTAGATATCATTCCTCTATCGGGAAACATTCACTCGGCAGGTTCTCACTCGGAAATATTTAATTATTCCCCACTCGGGAAAATCCTAACAGTTATCACTTTGAAGGTGTTCAGATCAATCCCCACTCGGGATTATACGACCTCATTCACTCGAAAATATCTAAACTTCTCTTCACTCAGGATAAAGTCACTATCTCGCTTCCCACAGCAACAACTTAGCTCCATTTTTACTTGAAGTCATACCAACCTTGTACGCTCAGAAAAATACGTATATATATCACTCGGACCTTCACACACAGCATAGAATAAACATACAGCGTGATTTATATAGAAATATATATAAATATTTACAGGCACATTGTCATACCCTCAACCCAAGAGAGTCCAAATTCTGATATAAAGAGTCTAAGACCAAAATACGAGCCGGCCAAGGCTTAACAAAACCTTATACACAGTATACACATATACACATATATTCCCATAGTGCACAAGCACTTCGCTCGGCATACAGCTCCTCCTTCATTCATCATTCCGAGAGACATTCACTGTAAAATATAGCCACAGTAGGGGTGAGCTTTTACATATAAAATGACAGTTAGTGACTCGGCATCAGCATCAGTACACACACTCATGTTCACTCGGGTTGCATTCAATTTAAATTAAAGCCATGCAGTCTATGATATTTTTGTTGGTGTATGCACTATGAGCTTTTATGCTTTTTCATTTGTATCATTTTTCTACTTATCAATAGAATAAATATTTCAGTTTAAAATTGTTTTAAAACATATTTATCCTTGGAGTAATAGGTCATATAAAAATTATTCCTAAAATGTCCCTAGTCAAGTATTTACATGGGGACATGTAAATACACTGAGACTAGTGTGTGAGTGTACTGATGACCTGATCTCACAGATCATAGATATAGATGATATCGAGTCTTCACACGGGTACACATTAAGAGTAATGATGTACTGGACAGACCCACCATGAGAACGTTGCATGGATCGTTACATGATTGTCATAAACGATTCTCAATGTGATAATGGTATATGTAGTCCTTCGACCTGAAGTCACTACAATTCCTACATGAGGAGTTTATTGTTTTAATACAATTAAACGTCTTCTGTAACAAGAGGACTATAAAGGTTGTGATTAGGCAATGAACAAATTATGCAGAGGGATGTGAGTGATGTAGATGGGATTTGTCTCTCCTATGTGACAGGAGGGATATCCATAGGCCACTTGATAGAGTAAGACTAAGAAAACGCATGGCCATGCTAGAAAGAATAAATATTAGATATTTATTCGGATCCAGTCTACTCCGGTATCAAGTAAAATAAATTGGGCCGTACAAGGATGACGTGACCTTGCCTTGGGCCCAATTAGGATATCGTGACAAAAGGAATAAACATATTAAATAATTATCACTTATAGGTTATGTTGATAATATTCGGACATAATGATGCATTGCTAGATGCCGCTCTTATTTTATATTAATAATAAAATAGTTTATTATTAATATGACCGGGTATTTTACCTATAGGGTCACACACATAGAGTAAGCCCATCAGAAAATGTTGTCTTATTTTAGTTGGACTAAAATAAAGCTATTGGGCCTAACTCATTTGGAATGAGTAAGGAGCCCACTTTTAGAGAGAACAAATTAGGTCAAACCTAAGCCTATAAATAGAGCATAAGATGCTCATAGGCCGTTCACTCAAGTGAGACACAAATTCGCAAAAGTTGCAAGAGCTACACGCCGTCAAACTAGCAGTTGGCAAGTGTTACGATTCTGGTGGGAGTGCTCGTGTGGACTCCTAAAGGACGAGGCTACGACTGCTTCGGAGTTCTTCAAGAGGTAATCCAAAATGAATTTCGAAATTGTTTTTGTGCTTTGAAACACGGAACCTTGCAAATCCTATGGAATCCCTTTTATTTTTCCGCTGCTCATGCTTAGGGATTTCCTAACAATTTTCAATAACATACACTCACAAACATATTACGTGAAGTTCATTCTCATTCATACAAAAGCATGCATCGACTCATTCGGAATTCATTCGTATCACTCCGAGTCATACCAATCGTACTATCCTAATCAACATTGTATCTATATGCATGCCTGCGGATCCGACTTAGGCAATGATTTTCAGTTACAGGTTCCCTTACTGGCCTCTCGTCCATTAGCCCTTCCCGTGTGGTACCGACCTCCCATTGACGTCTCGAGACTTAACTCTAGCTCCCTTGGCTACCACGAGCTCTCACAGGATCTAGCCAAGGGTCTGTAGCTGGAGATCATTTCTTTGGGGTTCCTGACCTTCCACTGGTCACCCCGTTCCTGTACATGCAGCTTATGTGTTTTATCAACGAGTATCCTCGATTATCCGACACATTCCTCGTAACCATTAGAGTCATAACCGATCCAACATAGTTTCTACATTCATTCGTTAATCGTACCAGCATACACAGTAATCAAACAGTTCATGTTCATGACATCCCAAATGAAATCAACCAACAGCCACACATGCATATCCTCTCGGTATTAACAATAATAGGAACATGCATCATACGCGTCTATGTGTAAATGACTATCAGAACCCAGCACAATAATCCCTGAACATATGCATATAATGTAAAACTATTAACAGGACTTTACCATCACACATATGATATCCAAGAATTAACAATCATGCATTGTACACAGTCATCATAAACCTATTCGCACACATGTAAGGCAACACGTTCATCCGGTACCGTCCATAAACCATGCATTTGACATGCAAGCGCTCCCTATCTATTGAAGGGACTCAAGAAGATCTTCTGTTTTCTGACGTTTGGTCTGATGCTCTGTTTGCGTCGTTCAGCCCCCTCTCGAACACAGTTGTACTCTGCAATCGGCTCAGGGACAGGAAGCTATTCTTCTTCCACTTTGATGATCGTCCTTCACCAATAGAAGGAAACTCTGAATCTTCTACAGCACCATCATCGTGGGTTTCTAGAAACAGAGAACAGAGAACAGGGGAGAAGAAGAAGAGCGAAGAAGAAGAAGAGAAGAGAGAACAAAGAGAAGAGAAGTAGCGGAAGAGGAAGTCTGAAGGGAAAATGAATAACAACAGTGGCTCAGTAACACATATATGCATGCATGAAGAAAAGAAGAGTGGGGTGGGAAAGCGTGAATCAGCAGTCCACTCATGCCATACGCCAATCACAAGCAGCCAGCTATTAACAATTAATCACAATTAATCAGCCATTATTTTCTTAAGTTAAATTAATTAAGTTAATTATAATTAACAAGTAATTTTCCACTTTGCAATTATTATTTTAATGGCTTAATTTCACTCAGTAATTAATTTTTAAATCGGGATATTACACTTCTTCTGTTATTGTCGCATGGTACGTCGGGCCAACACTAACAGCGGTCTCAACTTCGTCACACTCAGTGTGACTTAGAAATAGTAAATTTTGAAGCATTTACAGAGTTTGCTAAATTTGAAGGCGTCTCTTTCAAGAAATGTTTCTTCAAAGTACAAACTAGGGCCAACAAACCGATGTTCTAGGTGAACGAGGATGGGATCGAGCTATTTCTAGTATCGCGGACCAATGAACATTTTCTTCTAATCGGGGCCGCCTTTAAATACACCGAGATCTAGCTTTCCCTGATGTTTGTTGAAGTCTCCAGGGCCCTGCAAGCTTTCAGTGTTGCAATGAGAAATTCTCCTACAAGAGGCTACTTGGCTCTAGTGCCCAGCGAGATGCCTACTTGCGTAATGATTTAGGACTTCTGTGTTTATTTTCCATTATTAGGCTTAAGGTTATAGTTTGCCAATGTTGTGTTATTTTATGGTTTTAGGTGAAATAGCACGATTTGTACCCATGAAGGCTCTACTCAAGCTACAAGAAGACTTGGTGGCAGCTTAGGTAGAAAACCAGGTTCAAGCCAAAAGGAATATTCCTAAGGCTCCCTAACCTGCAACAAAGTTTCCCAATGACGCCAGAGAAATTCCTCGCATCGAGGCTGGCACAAGGGGAACCAAAGACGCCTCGCTAGAGATGCGTAGTAAGAAGAATAACGATAGTGAGTCTAAGCGAAAGAGACAGAAGCAACGTCGAGAGGAGGAATCATCATCTACTGCTAAGAAGGCAAAAAATAAAGAAGTGGTTAAAGAAAATGAAGTTCCTGAAAACACCATTGATTTGTCATTTCAGCCACTGAACAAGAAACAGAGACATCCCCACCAAGAATAATGACGTCGGAGCAATCACATGCTCCTTCTCTGGGGCGAGGATTGGGCGTCTATTTGTCTTAGCACAAAAATAAAAAGGACCAAGGGCAGCTGGAAGTACCTCGGTACTACCTTCGCTTCAACTTGGACCTGAGCGAAGTGAAGGCAGCTACAGACGTTGGGAGGTGGAACCTGTAGGAGGTGGAAGGGATACTTGAATCCTTCAAAGGTCTTGTTGATTATGCCGAGCAGAGCTCATCCTATTATGACCGAATCCAAGCCCTGGATGCCAAACTTTAGGTTGCCATCAAAGATGGGTCCCAATTGGCAAAGGTAGTTAAGGCCAAGGATAAGGTCGTGGATGAGAAGGAAACTACTCTTGCTACCGCGCTGAAGGAGCTAGAGTAATTAAAAGCTAAAAAAATGGAGGTGGAGCGGCTTCAAGAAAAGAACTAGAAGCAAAATGAGGGGAACAAAAAAGTAACGTAGGACGCCATTAATGCCAAGAATGTCGTTAAAAAGGCACAAGATAAGTTCCTGGCTATAAACAATGAGCTGGTGAAAGCACAGGGTGGTCACAACAGAGACTAGAAGTAATATGAAGCTAAAATTTGCTTCATTGAACAAGAAGATTGAAGACGCGGCAGCCCTTAGTGAAGAGAATGACAGGCTATGGAAAGAAGTGAAGGTAAATCTAGGGAAGGCGGCGCAGGCAATAAAGCTTTGTTGGACAATGACGCTCAAAACGTTCATTGTCGCCATCCACCAAGTCATGCATCGCAACCCTAGTGTGGCTCTTAATCTAAATGGCATCAGCCCATATTTCCAATTTCATGAAGGGAAGCTATGACATCCTCAGTCATTTACCCAATATTTTAAAGTTGTTTTATTAAATTTCATAATAAATTTTTCATAAATTAATTAATTATTAATTTGACAATTATACAAATACCAATTTCCTATAAAGGGTTCCAAAATACCATTTATATAACACTTAAAAACCTCAAAATACCCACCTGAATGCAAAAACACCAGTTTTAGGAAAACAGGGGTTTGACACACTATGCATGAAGCTTCAATCGCAGCCCTGACGCTACGCATCAGGTTAATGCCCAACGTCAGTAAACCAGAAATAGCACCTAATGCTGTTATGCGGTGTGCATCATTTAGCTCTCGCCTCTGCGGTGTGCATCCTTACCTACCAACAGTCACTAAAACCACAATACAGGGGGTCAGTGACTGAGATTAAGAATTAATACAGAAATAAATATCAAAACTAGGAAAGGTATAACATAGTTACACTCCTAGGCATAATTATTCAGCACTAGTAATTACTTTTCATGTCCTTTCTTTTCTTACCATTCCCATTGATATACTTGCACAATTATGTTGGTTATCTTAAACTAATACCATCATTATCATATCATGATCAATTAAATCCAAGCATACATGCCTAGCCACTTATCCTCTAATTCCTCATCTCATTTCCATCACTATCATGTCTACCCAACAATATACATCACATCATATAAGCATCGTCAATAACATATGCATCAGTCGAGAATTATAAAACACAACTGACTCTCAAGCAAATAATATGACATCCTCAAACATTAGATTCATTATAGGCATCATCACCTCAAAATCATATTACATATGCATAACTGACTCTCATGTATATCAGACTCCTAGTATCCAGATACTAAAAGGATCGACCTTCAGCTGGGGGTCCGACTTGACACCTCGTGAACCCGATTTAGTTCACTGAGCTCGACTTAGTTCCCCTTCAACCACTAGGTCATAGACCTCTAGGTAGCTCAACTGGGTCCTACTTGACCACGGAAGCAAAAAAATGAGGGTAACTCATACCGTCGGTCGTCCTCTACCACATAATCAGTCATGTAACATAAGCATAGCTATATAATCCCTCCACTGGAAGCCTGCCAGGAACCGCTCTTTGACCGTGCCAATGCACTGGCGACCACTCCCCGCCCTCAACAGTGTCTAGGGTGTCTCACCATTAACATACAGTTCAATATTCAATTTCATATTCATTCATTCGTTTATTCCTTACTTACCATTTCCAAGGTTTGTAGCTCACCCTTACTTTCCTGTTCTCTAATCCTTCATCATTAAATTCCTAATTTAATTAAATCATCTTAATTAATTTAGAATAATTACAAACGACTACAATATACCCATTTCATATACGCCAACTGCATAAATTTCATTTCTCTATTAATCTTAACCCAGCACACCCCTTACCTCGATTCTGAGCTTTCCAAATCTTCTAATCGATTGCGGAGTCCTTTCTAAAATCCTTAAAACTCTAAAATAAAATTTAACGAAGCTTCAATAAATATTATAACTACCAAAACTATAACCCATAATCCTTAAATAACTCCGAAAATCAATCTTAAGTTATCGAAGCTTACCATTTCCATTTTCGATCCCCGTTTCCAAGACCCATGATGTCGAACGTGCTCCGATCCTTGCTTCAAAATACACCTCAAATACCCATCGCCTCAAGGTCCTTATTTAAGCCTTAAACATATGTTCAATTCAAGAATTAAGCTCTCATTATGCACGTTAACTTCAGGTAGAGAGGGAAAATGAGAATGAGGAGAAAGAAACTATGAAATTAAGGGTCTTCAAGAGCTTACCTCACTTCCCCGATGCTATAAACGCAATTCCCTTCAAGAATCCACCATCAATCCTCTTTAATTAGACCTCCATAGCTTGAGAGAAAAAGGGAAGGAAGAAGGAAACATATTTTGCATGCCTCAGGTCTGTCTCAGTTTCAACTTTTAATTTTGATTCAGGATGCTGACACTACGTGTCATACTAATGCTACGCATCAGGTCATTTAAGTTGCCCTGACGCTACGCACCATAGTCATGCTACGTGCCATAGCTATGCTACGCGTCAGGTACCTGATGTCATTTCCTTTAAGATTTATTTTTAAATCCAATAATTCACTTTACCTTCCTTAATTCTCATAATTTTAAATCAAAATTCATTTAATTATTTATCATAATTATTAAATACCAGGGATGTTATAATACATGCTCAATATCATCAAACTCATATATAACTATCAGAAACTGACATTTAACAATCACACAGAGCGGCCACACAAACTCGACCCTTACACACCATGTTACCACATCTCCATAATTATTAATTCATCAATTCTTATAGATTATCAACCATTTTAATGTCATACCAAACGAGGAACATCATCCTTTTTCATTCCAAATTACAATTCATATATGCATCATACATTATGACTCCTACAACTTAGTTTATCCATTTTCTATCAATTATTTAACCGATTCATCACACTTTCTCAAACATTTAAACATTCTTACATACATGCACACACACATATAATTATATAATTAACATCTACTAATTTATATACTTTCTAACAATTCCTAATTAATTTCTAACCTTCCCGAACTTACCATACATACTAATCCTAATTAATTATGACCCGAACACCCCTTTACCTCGATTCCAAGCTTCCTCGAGTTGCTCTTGGTGTCAGTTACGTCCTTTGAACACTTGATTCACGATTCCTCTTCCAAACTCAATACCCACTTCACTAATTGTTTCTCTAACGCCCGTTTTGGCACCTACGGTCACCAAAACGCAAACTTTGTTAGTACATTACCTTCCTTACTCTTTTAAACTCAAAACCCAAGCCTTCTAAATCCATAAAACATGAAATCTGAACCCTTTTCAACACATGCAATTCAGTTTTTAGAGAGGGAATGAAGAGGATAGGAAGAAAGCTTGAGATTGGGGGTTCCCACATGCATTACCTTAGTCATTCATGTCCAAAATGTAAGGAATCATAAGTTCCCACTAAGTTTTTGTCCCAAATTGCAAGGAGGAAGAAAAGAGAAGAAGAAGCTAGTTTTCTTATTCTGTTTTGCATGCCTTTCATTTAATCAGATCGTGATGTTGATGTTACGTGTCAGAATGGCGCTACGTGTCATGTCACTAATTGCACCCTGACGCTACGTGATCCCATGCTACGTGTCAGGTCCTGATCCTCCATTCCCTGTAAAATTCATTTTTAAACCACTTTGTTTACTTCCTAGATCCTAATTCTTATTATTTTGAACTAAAAATACTTATTTTTATTCTTTTAATTATAAATTATTCAGGATGTTACAGAAGTTGGTGGCCATAGCCAACAATGAACACCGAGAGCCTGACAATGTCCCATTCAAGCTCGCCCCTCTACTATCCAGGGGCTGTAGGGAATGGACCTAAGATATCTAAACCCTATTGATGAAAAGGCCACTGGGACCACATATGTTAATTGAACTGTTCTTTACTGGGGGTGTAAAAGTATGGTTGATGAACAATTCAAAATGTACATGTAATGTCAATCTAGTACAAGGAGATATTTGTAAATGTGCAAGTACGGAGTATCCTTGTGTACTGGGGCAGAATACAATGCATTCTGGGCGGTATGACAGTCCACCTGAAATAACCTCCTTTGCCTTGACACAATTGGTGGTGGTACCTGCAATTATTCTCCGACGCTCAAGTCAGTATTCTGAAATACTGTAAGACTTAGAAAGCAAATCTGAGAGAATTATGCAAGTAAAGTGTAAGGTTCAGAATTAAGGGGGGATCCCCTTATACCTTTTTGCTGAGGTTTATATACCTGTTACTGGTGCTCCATTATTGGTAGGACCCGTTCCTTGTTTTCTGGCATAATGCAAGAAAGGTAGTGGGTCCCTGTGTCGTTCACGAGCACCATCGCTGTAGTGGGTATTTCCACTTACTTGGAAAGCGTTAATGCCTTATTATTTTATTCATTGTTCCCTTTTATGCGTGACAGCGTGATTCCCATTTTCAACCTCTCAAGACAGAGTCAATCTCGTGCCGGGGTTATAAGTATGGGCTCGCTACGCAATATAGGAAATTCAATATTCCGCCTATGGCTTGGCGGAGTAGTATGCATTGGAAATACTTTATGCATGTGTATAAGATATTCAATATTTTCCACCTTGGCGGAGTAATAAGCTTTGGCGGAGTAACGTGCTTTGGCGGAGTTACTTGCCGTGGGGCGGAGTTACGTGCCCTGGTGGTATGTACTCCGTATAAAAGTAATTATAAGGTATTTGAGACGTACTTCTCCTGTTTAAAATGCTGATCTGGCAAAGCATTAAAACCAAGCTCTTGGGGACCGGTGTTGGGACCGGATCATATGCCCCCTAGCTTGTTATAGTGACTAACGGAGTTACTTTAATAAGCTATAACACTTTTAGCTTTTATAGGCATGGGTTTAGGCGGCGTTTGCTAGTTTAGGATTTTACGGACAAGTGTTTTCATGCATTTATTGCTTTTGTCGTTACTTGCCACGCCTGTCATTAATGCGCCTCGAAACTGCGTTTTGCCGCTTCAATCTCTCACTGCCACGTATGCCCTCGTAACGATTGCCATTCCAATGATGGGACATAAATGCGTGGGATAGCAGTTGAATACGTTTTTGAGGTTATTACCATGGGCCTTGGATTTTGAAAATACGGCCCAAAAAATGTCTGTCTTGAGATTCATCCAACGGCTGTAGTTGCATTTCTGAGATTAGTGAGGCTTTACGTGTTTCCCCCCAAGCTGTGCCTATAAATAGGTAAACTCTTAGGAGGGGAAACTTTTTGCTTCATCTTCTTCTCTGCGTTTTCGTATTAGAACTGCCTTTTGAACGTTGCTTTCTTGCGAGTCGTTTGTTGTTGCAGTTCTTCAGTTCTTCAGAAACTTAAGGTAACTCTCTTGTTCCTCTATTTTCTGTCTTCACTATTATTGGGTTGGTTTTGTTTTTTTTTATATGTGTGTTTGTTGAAGCGAGGATGAGAGGAAAAAAGTTAGAGTCGTGCTCTAGGGTTTCTGTTCGCCCCATGTTTTCGGATATTGAGAGTGAAGATGAGGCTTTCTATACTGGGAGGGATTCAACATTTTACAGCAGCGTGGCGTGTTTTAGTAATGCTGTACATTCATTTGTATCAGGAGGTATTTCCCAAATACAAGTGATAACGATGGCAGAATGTCAGAATGTTGTGTTGCATGGGTTGGACTGGGAAAAAATGCTTGAAACTGACCCTTATTGTTGGGTTGAGGAAGATGTTAAAGATGCTTCCTCTCGTCATGCAACAACAAGTGGTGGGGTGATGGAGTTGTCTGTGCCAATCTGGAAGGATGAAAGGTTTGAAAGGAGGTTCATCGTCTGTTCGCCGAAGACGTTTGAACGTATATGCCATCGTCCTCAAGATGAACGTACATTATACATGTACGATATTTTGTTTACCCAGCTGGGGGTATGATTTCCGCTGAATAAGTTCTAGATGGGCGTACTCAGATTTCTGGACTGCGCCCCTTCTCAGCTGCACCCTAATGGTTGGGGGATAGTTCGCAGCTTTGAAGTGTTGGCTAAACATCTGGAATTTACGCCTACTGTGGCGTTGTTCTTTGCTTTCTGTCGCATCATGAGGAGGGTGAATGCGAGAACTGACGGAATGGGTTTTGTAACTCTTCGGGCGGAGCTGAAGATTGTGAACTTTAAGGCGTTTGCTGACTCCGCCAAGGAAGGCAGACTTCACTTCAGAATGAGCTTTGTAAAAGTCTCTGTCAGGAAGAACAAGTCTGTCTTTTGGCGGAGTAAGGAGGGAATTGATAAATTCCCAGTAGCGTGGACCCACGAGCACTTCCTCCTAACCAAACAAGCTTATAAAGTTGAGGAGAGTGCCCTATCAGCTACTTCCGTGGAAGTCCTACAGACATTGAAGGAGTACAACTCCGTCCATAAGCAGATTTTATGCCGAAGGCTACTTGGGCGGGATGCTGAGGGATACTTGAGTAATGCTTTATCATTAACAATTCCAATGTTGCTTGAATATTACTCCTGTTGTTTCCTGCAGCTTCTAATTGTATTTATGTATGTTATTTTGCAGGAAAAATCGCTGAATTTCCTGGGATGGAGCGTATCAAGCAAATTCGCATGAGTCACCAGGAAATCGATGCGGAAAACAATGTGCAGCCTAGGAGGAATTTGGCTGCTGCTCTGATAAAGACTCTTCCTTTCCCTACATCCACTAATATAGTGACTTTGGAGGGTGGTGTGGGGTCCTTAACAGTTGATGTTGAAAGGCGTTCTAAAAAACGCCAAGAACCAGAAACTGTTAAGGTGGAGGAAGTGGATCCTCACCCCTTACAAAAGAGGAAGACTAAGGGCAAGGAGAAGGTTGGGGAAGTGGCAGGGGCATCTTCTGATGCTGCCATTGATATGGAAGAGATTCCAGAGACACCTGCTGTGGATGTCAATGCTGAAGTGGGCGGTATGGAGGGAGTTCCAGAAGAAGGTGTTGTGGGGGAGGAGATGGAGGGAATTCAAGCTTCTCCAGTCCGTCAAGCTGAGAGTCCCGCCCTGGACTTGGCTACTCGAGGGACACCAGTTTTCCTTATTGATGTTCCAGGGGAGTCATCCAGGCGATCCGTCTCTTTGCCTCTGGCGGGGTCTCGACTGAATCCCTTTTTGTATTTTACAAATATGGGATCCCGCCAGTCGGAGAGGCGTGATCCGGATTTCATCCTCCGCCCCGACATCGACTTCGAAGAGATTCCAGACACTGCTGCAGCTGCAAGGTGGCACCTCACAGAAATTGATGGTTTCCTTGCCTCTGTGCCACGCATTGCTGAAGTTGTTGCAGAAGCCGCCATGTTTCAAGAATCGTTTCATGAATCTGTGGAAAAGATACGCAGCTTGGAGCACGACAACGAACAGCTGTCGGAGGTGATCAAGGCCAAAGATAAACACCTTGACACCGCCGACTCTGATATAAAGAAGCTTGAGGAGGAGCTGGCTCGAGTGAGAGCTGATAAAGTCTTGCTGGAAAAGCAAGTTTCTGGCTTGCTGGAGCAGAATGTAAAACTGGGCGAAGAGGTGGGCGGACTATCCCAGGTGAAGGCTGATAATGTTCTGTTGAAACAACAAATTTTAGATCTGAATCAGCAGAATAAAGAACTGGGCGAAGGTGTGAGCGAACTTCAGCAGAGGTTGGTTTCCTTTGAAATAAATAAGACCATTGCTGAAGACGCCTGGGCGGCGGAGTTGGACCAAACAGCCACTGCATACAGTAACCTTGAAAAACAGGTTCAAGAGCTGCAAGTTGAAAAAGCCACTTCAGATGCTACCAGTAAGAGGCTTGATAAGGAGTTACAATCTGCCTTGGATGCAGCTGAGGCGGCAATTGATGATGCTTTCAGCATGGCTGTTCGCCAACTCCGTCATCGCAACCCAGGCGTTGCTCTCAACACTGCAGGCATTCATCCTTACTATGAATTCATCAATGGCGAACTGATGGTGCCTGTTCAGGGGGGTCATGTTCCTGCGCCCAATGTAGAGTATGTCCTGGCGGACTTGCCCCCCTCGCAAAGTTTATCCGAGCCTGGTGAAAGTCAGCCCAGCTCCGCCCAACAAGAGGGGGTGCCATCCGAGCCTTAAAGACTAGCTCCGGAGTCCGTTTGCAAGTTTTGTTTTTCTTTGAATTTTAATGATATTGCCTTGTTCCAGGATAGGCTCTGGATCTTTATCAACTTTTGACAATATTCAATAAAATATATTTTCTGTAAGTCTATACTTGTTCATATAAACAATGTTTGAGTCCATCGTATTTATGCCTTGTAAAATGATATTAAGAAGGCAGGATATTCATTTGAGGACTTAATGAAATATGACTATGTATAACGAGGTGGAATAGCCTTTTTTGAAATTTGGCGAAGTAAAATTTAGTAAGGAGGCGAGGTAGCCTCTCGGGAATTTCAATGAAACAAATTCAGTAATGAGGCGGAGTAGCCTCTTAGGAATTTCAATGAAGTATAATTCCGTAAGGAGGCGGAGTAGCCTCTTAGGAATTTCAATGAAGTATAATTCCGTAAGGAGGCAGAATAGCCTCTTAGGAATTTCAATGAAGTATAATTCCATAAGGAGGCGGAGTATCCTCTTAGGAATTTCAATGAAGTATAATTCCGTAAGGAGGCGGAGTAGCCTCTTAGGAATTTCAATGAAGTATAATTCCGTAAGGAGGCGGAGTAGCCTCTTAGGAATTTCAATGAAGTATAATTCCGTAAGGAGGCGGAGTAGCCTCTTAGGAATTTCAATGAAGTATAATTCCGTAAGGAGGCGGAATAGCCTCTTAGGAATTTCAATGAAGTATAATTCCGTAAGGAGGCGGAGTAGCCTCTTAGGAACTTCAATAAAGTATAATTCCGTAAGGAGGCGGAGTAGCCTCTTAGGAATTTCAATGAAGTATAATTCCGTAAGGAGGCGGAGTAGCCTCTTAGGAACTTATATAAAGTATAATTCCGTAAGGAGGCGGAGTAGCCTCTTAGGAATTTCAATGAAGTATAATTCCGTAAGGAGGCGGAGTAGCCTCTTAGGAATTTCAATGAAGTATAATTCCGTAAGGAGGCGGAATAGCCTCTTAGGAATTTCAATGAAGTATAATTCCGTAAGAAGGTGGAGTAGCCTCTTAGGAACTTCAATAAAGTATAATTCCGTAAGGAGGCGGAGTAGCCTCTTAGGAATTTCAATGAAGTATAATTCCGTAAGGAGGCGGAATTGCCTCTTAGGAATTTCAATGAAGCACAATTTTTACAAGTGTTGAACTTACTTGAACTTGTTGACAGTGCTTGAGTTTATTGATTATGTACTCCGTAAAATATTGGTAGTTAGGCGGAGCCAAGTTTTGGATGGAATGTTCATCCTTTTGAATTTGGACTGGAGTGTATCTCCTGATCACGTGACAATTGTTGAATCCAGGGTTGGTATGGTGCAGCGTATAGCTGTGACACCAATCCTTCCCGCAGGAAATTTGCTGGACTTTGGGGTCGGTATGGTGCAGCATATAGCTGTGACACCCACTCTTTCCACAAGAAGCCTGCAGTACCTTGGGGTCGAAATGGTGCAGCATATAGCTGTGACACCGATTCCTTCCACAGGCGGCCTGCAGGACCTTGGGGTCGGTATGGTGCAGCATATAGCTATGACACCAATCCTTTCCCCCCAAGGAGTTTTTTGTACCTTAGGGTCGGTATGGTGCAGCATATAGCTGTGACACCAATCCTTTCCCCCAAGGAGTTTTTTGTACCTTAGGGTCGGTATGGTGCAGCATATAGCTGTGATACCAATCCTTTCCCCCCAAGGAGTTTTTTGTTGACTCCGTTTGTGAAGCTGTGTTGCATTTTGGTTGATCTTTATGGAAAAGAGTTATGCATCTATGCTTCAATTTTTGGAGCCGTTGTCTTATCTGCATGGGAACAAGTTCTGCCATGGATAATCAATTCAAAGTTAGAGTGAAGATTGAATGTAGGAAGGCATTTCATTAATAATAGAACTACATAAAGGGCTGAGTTGGGGTATGTCTCTTCGAAACCTTCTCAAGGAAAGTATATTTAGGAAGAACCTTGAGTTAGGAGGAAAAGATCATACCATATTACCCAACTAGCTGTAATATATGCGTAAATTTAAAATGTTCCATTTATTCCTGACCGGAGTGCCATCTAAGTTTTCTAGGCGGTATGTTCCTTTGCCCAAAGCTTCGATGACTCGGTATGGACCTTCCCAGGTTGGTGCCAATTTGCCTTGGTGTACAAATTTGTTGCCAATATTGGCCCTTCTCAGGACCAAATCTCCTTCTTTGAAACGACGTTCAAAAATACGTGTGTTATACCATTTGGCGGCCTTTGCTTTGACAGCTTGGTCCCTCACGAAGGCTTCCTCTCTCAACTCCGCCAAAACCTCGAGTTCATGTGCGAGGTTCTGTTGATTGGCTTCTTCATTGAAATGGAGGACTCGAGCCGAAGGGGCTGCCAATTCAATGGGGATGACAGCCTCAACTTCGTATGTCAGCCGATATGGAGATTCATTTGTGGTGGAGTGAGGGGTTGTTCTGTATGCCCATAAAACGTGGCATAACTGATTTGCCCAATCTCCTTTTGCCTCACCAAGGCGTTTCTTAAGGCCTTTCAAGATTTCTCTGTTGGCAACTTTAGCTTGTCCATTGGTTTGAGGGTGTTCCACAGAAGAGAAAATCTGTGTAATGCTGAGATTTTTTAGGAGTTCAGTGAACTTGCGATCTGTGAACTGGGTGCCGTTATCAGTGACTATGCGTCCAGGGACTCCGAAACGTGCAATGATATTTTCATATACGAATCTTCGAGTCCTGGCTGACGTTATGTGCACCACTGCTTCTGCCTCAATCCATTTGGTGAAGTAATCAACACCAACTATTAAGTATTTGATACCGCCGGGCGCGGTTGGGAATGGACCCAAGATATCCATGCCCCATTGATAGAAAGGCCAAGGCGTTATTGATGATGACATTTCCTCTGCTGGAGTGTGATGAAGATTTACGAATTGTTGACATTGATCGCATTTTTGAACATATGAGGCGGAGTCATACTTCAGAGTGGGCCACCAATACCCCGCCCTTAGTATTTTTCTCATTAGACTCCGTGCCCCTGGATGGTGTCCACACTGCCCTTCATGGACTTCTTCCAAAACAGCTTGCACCTCATTTTCGTTTATACAAATTAAGTAAGGAACAGAAATTCCTCGGCGGTATAACTGTCCGTCTAGGAGTGTATAATAAGGTGCTTCTTTCTTTAGTTTCTTTCGCTCAAGATCATCTATGGGTAATTGTCCATTAACAAGATAATGAACTATTGGTGCTACCCAGGAACTGTCATTAAAGGAGCGGCTTTTAATCATATGTACTGAGGAAGGAAAGGAAATGCTTGGCTCCGCCAAGGTACTCTGTACAACCGTAGTTGTGCATCCTGCCTTCTTTGTGCTGGCTAACCTGGAGAGGATATCAGCACATGTATTTTCTTCACGGGGTACATGCTTGAAAGTAACTTCATTGAAGCGCTGTTTTAACTCATTGACGCAGTCTAGATATTGTTGCAGCAAAGGTTCTTTGGCCTGATACTCACCAAGAATTTGTGAGGTGACCAATTGAGAATCACTGCATAGGGTAACAGTTTTGGCCCCAATATCTTGTGCTGCTCTGAGTCCGGCCAAGCAGGCTTCATACTCCGCCTGATTGTTAGACGTAGTGAAGGTAAAGTGCAACAAAATTTCAAGATGTACCCTGTCATCACTTTCTATAACAATTCCTGCTCCACATCCTTTGTTATTTGAAGATCCATCAACGTATATTGTCCAGTGTGAATGATCTGCATCTGGGCTAGAGCCTGTTAATTCAACTACGAAATCGGCTAGGACCTGTGCCTTGATAGCAGTTCTTGGTTCGTAGGATATGTCGAATTCAGAGAGTTCTATGGCCCATTTGATCATCCTTCCAGCCAGGTCTGGTTTGAACAGTATAGTATGAAGTGGCAAGTCTGTGCGAATCAGGATGGGATGGGCATGAAAATATGGTCTTAGGCGTCGTGAGGCCCAAACAACTGCAAGTGCTGCCTTTTCAATCTTCTGATAACGGCATTCTGCACCATGCAGTGTTTTACCAGTGAAGTACACCGGTCGTTGGCCTTCAACTGTCTCCTTGACCAGAGCCACTGCCAGCGCTTCATCTGAAACAGACAAATAAACAATGAGTTGCTCACCTGGGCTTGGTTTTACCAGGATTGGAGGGCTGGCCAAGACATTTTTCAAGCTTTGGAAGGCCGCCTCTTGCTCTGGGCCCCAACTGAATTTCTTGTCCTTCTTCAGCATTTTATACAAGGGGAGAGAGCGATGAGCCATTTTTGGCATGAATCGTGCTAGAGCAGCGATTTTGCCGTTAAGGGATTTTACCTCTTTCAATGTTTTGGGGCTCTGTAGCTCTTGGATTACGCGACATTTATCAGGATTAGCCTCTATACCTCTTTGTGTTAACATGAAACCCAAAAACCTGCCCCCAGGGACAGCAAACGTGCATTTTAATGGGTTGAGTCTCATGTCGTATTGTTGCAGGCGTTGAAAAATGAGGCGTAGATCCTCAACATGGTCTCCTCCTTCCGGGGTCTTGGCAATAATATCATCAATATAAACCTCTACCAGCTTTGTATGCATACCCTCAAAAACTTTGTTGATCATGCGTTGGTAGGTTGCCCTGGTGTTCTTTAGCCCAAATAGCATGACGTTGTAGCAGAAGACTCCTTTGTCGTTAACAAATGTTGTCTTTTCTTGATCATCCTCACACATTGGAATTTGGTTGTAACCGGAGTAAGCATCCATAAAAGATAGATACTTGTATCCTGAAGAATCATTAACCAATCTGTCAATGTTGGGGAGAGGGTATGGATCCTTGGGACAACATTTATTCAAGTCAACGTAGTCTATACACATACGCCACTTGCCATTGGCTTTCTGCACCATGACCATGTTAGACAACCAGGAGGAGTAATGAAGTTCTCTGATGAACCCCGCCTTGAGGAGTTCCTCTGTTTGCTCACAAGCGGCTTTTTGTTTGGCAGGACCCATACGCTGTTTCTTTTGTGCTATTGGCTTAGTTTCAGGATACACCGCCAGGCGGTGACAACAAAAGCTGGGATCCATGCCAGGCATATCTGCAGCGGTCCAAGCAAAAATCTCTTTGTACTTAAGGAGAAGTGCAATTAGTCTTGCTTCCATGTTAGCCTCCAGTTTGTCATTAATGTTTATTATTTGTTCCGGGGTGCTGCCTAAAACAATAGACTTGGAACCACCATCAGGAGTTGGTTTCAAAGGGTTCAGTGGGTCTACAGAAGACTCCGCCCTGGGGTCAAGATCCACCAAATTGACGGATGCCGCCGCACTGCTTCCTTCGTTCAATTTTCTTTTCTTAGACATGGTTTCAAGCTTCACCATGTTAAGACTCAAATTGTAACAATAACGAGCCATTTCTTGGTCACCCCTTACAGATGAGACTTGATTATCCTTATCAGGGTAGGCCGCCTAATGATGCCATTGTATGGAGATTTAACATCAATGACAAGAATCCTGGATTTCACAGTCCTTGCTCCAGGTTCACCATCAAAAGTAATCCTTGTGTCCAAATAGCCTTTAGTGGGCTGTTTGGCGCCATTAAAGGCTGTAAGGTCCTGTGTATAAGGCTGCAAATCAGCATCAGTTAGCCCCATGCGTTTAAAACAGTCATAAAAGATAACGTCGCAGGAACTTCCCTGATCAATTAGGATGCGTTTTACATCCATATTAGCGATTACCGCAATAATCACTACTGCATCATCTCCCTCAGGAATAGTAGGGCCAAAATCATCATCTGTGAAGGTTATAGGCGGAGTCTGGACCCCGTTCCTGAATGGGCGATATTCTTTGCTCTTGCCCTGCACTGACAAAATCATACGATGATGATTTTTCCTGGCGGTGTTTGAGGGTCCGTCCCTGGTGAAGCCTCCAGCAATCATATCTACAACCTGCCTTTTGCCCCGCGATCTGGGTTCAGGGCTTGGTTCCCTTTGGGCGGACTCCAGAACAATGCCTTTTTGTGTTTCTGTTGCCGCCGTACGTTTTGGCTCTCGAGTATTATCAGGATCCGGAGAACGATCACGATGTCGTTTTTCAAACTTTTCTGGGTCATCATGAGACTTACCCTTAAACAAATAGTGTTTCAGTTTGCCTTCACGAATAAGCACCTCAATGGTGTTTTTGAGTTGCTTACACTCCTCCGTGGTATGGCCAACTGACTCGTGGAACTCACAATATTTCTTTGGGTTTCCACCGCGCCTGATTGGAGGTGGACATTGGATCCCATAAACGTTGAGGGTAGTTCATCCTATTTCACGCAAGATTTGTTCATATGACGTGTTTAGGGGTGCATAATGAGCAAAATTGAACACACGTCTATCTTGCTGTTTGAAGGGTTGGTTCCCTACTTTGTCTTTTTGGTGGAACTTGTCATTCTTGGATGATTTTTCCTTGTCTTTGTCATGATGTGGAGCTGCAGTGGGTGGTTTACTGTGAGATGCAGTGGCTTCTAGGTGCATCTCAATACCCATATACTTGGACGCCTTCCTGCGAAATTCCTCCATCGTGGATGGAGGTCCCTTTGCCAATGACAGAGCAAAAGGTGATTTTGGCTGCATAGCCTCGATGAGGATATGCAACTGGATTGCTTCTATCAGATCAGGAACCATGGCTGCCTCTTTATAAAATCTCTTAAGGAAATCCTTCAGAGATTCTTTGTCACTTTGCTTGATCTGAGCCAAGGTATGAGAGGTTCTAGGCGCATCCCTAGAAATCACGAAGTGGCTGCCAAAAGCTGTGGCCAAGTCCTCCCATGAATCAATGGAACCTGAAGGTAAGCTCTTGAACCAACTAAGAGCTTCACCTGTGAGGGTCCTGGGGAACATTCTACACATGACATCCTCTTCTGCTCCTAAGAACATGGCCTCGTAGATGTAAGCATCTAAATGCTTAGAAGGATCTATTTCCCCAGTGTATTTTCCTATAGAAATGGGCTGCATAGTTTGCAAATGTCTGGGTACATGTGCATTCATGAGCCTTTTAGAAAATAGGATACTCATCTTGTATCCCGAGGGGGGTGCATTTGAACCTGCTCTCCTTCCTTCTTGATGTTGAGCATTTGCCAGTGGGAGGCTTCGTTGCTCTTCCATGTAAGTAGGGATGCGAGAGTAGTTAGGAGTACTTGATTCCTCATGTACGTGTAATTCATGGTGTGGCTGTCTTACAGGGCCAGCTTTCTCGTGCATGGGGTTCGCCTTTTCACGACGAAGCTCTGCGATTTCTTCTCTCAACATTCGAATCATATCATCTCTCGGATCTGGAGAGTCAACATGCGTTGCTTTTTTATGAGCATCGTTGTCGAAGTTGAGACGTCTAGGATTGCGTGGAGGAGAATCCTCATTCTGCACTTCTGGTCCTGGTCTCTCTATTAATGATGAGTGTGATGGAAATTGATCAAAGGTTGTGGGACTACCAAATTTACAGGTCCCACTGGGCGTGCCAATGAACTGTTCTTTATTGGGGGTGTAAAAGTATGGTTGATGAACAATTCAAAATGTACATGTAATGTCAATCTAGTACAAGGAGTTATTTGTAAATGTGCAAGTACGAAGTATCCTTGTGTACTGGGGCGGAATACAATGCATTCTGGGCGGTATGACAGTCCGCCTGAAATAACCTCCTTTGCCTTGACACAATTGGTGGTGGTACCTGCAATTATTCTCCGACGCTCAAGTCAGTATTCTGAAATACTGTAAGACTTAGAAAACAAATCTGAGAGAATTATGCAAGTAAAGTGTAAGGTTCAGAATTGAGGGGGGATCCCCTTATACCTTTTTGCTGAGGTTTATATACCTGTTACTGGTGCTCCATTATTGGTAGGACCCGTTCCTTGTTTTCTGGCATAATGCAAGAAAGGTAGTGGGTCCCTGTGTCGTTCACGAGCACCATCGCTGTAGTGGGTATTTCCACTTGCTTGGAAAGCGTTAATGCCTTATTATTTTATTCATTGTTCCCTCTTATGCGTGACAGCGTGATTCCCATTTTCAACCTCTCAAGACAGAGTCAATCTCATGCCGGGGTTATAAGTATGGGCTCGCTACGCAATATAGGAAATTCAATATTCCGCCTATGGCTTGGCGGAGTAGTATGCATTGGAAATACTTTATGCATGTGTATAAGATATTCAATATTTTCCACCTTGGCGGAGTAATAAGCTTTGGCGGAGTAACGTGCTTTGGCGGAGTTACTTGCCGTGGGGCGGAGTTACGTGCCCTGGCGGTATGTACTCCGTATAAAAGTAATTATAAGGTATTTGAGACGTACTTCTCCTGTTTAAAATGCTGATCTGGCAAAGCATTAAAACCATGCTCTTGGGGACCGGTGTTGGGACCGGATCATTAATAATTCTTCTGCATGGGTATAATGTAAATTGGCAAACCTTTAACAAGGATCGCACTTCTGAACATACTCCATTGTATCTTTTCTTATTGTGGGCCACCAAAACCCAACTCAGAGGATTTTCCTCATAAGACTTCTTAAACCAGAGTGGTGCCCACACTACCCCTCACGCACTTCAGTTATCGCCGCATGAACATCATCCTCATGTAAGCATAAGAGATAGGGGACGAAGAAGCCTTGTCGAAATAGCTTGCCATCTACCATAGTGAAAATGGTAGCTTCTTTTTAGTTTCCTTCGTCCAGTCTCATCTATAGGGTGTTGACTGTTCATCATATATCGAACATAAAGCGCCATCCAAGAGTCTTCAAAAAATCCAATCAACTGAATGACATTAACAAAAGATTTGTTGGTGAAATTGGGCTCCATTAGGGTGTTTTTCACTGACGTATTACTCCTTGTCTTTTCATACTAGCCAATCGTGAAAGGATACCGGCCCTAATATTCTCTTCTCTTAGGACATGATTGAAGGTAATAGATTAAAACTGTTCTTTCAACTCATGAACACAAGCCAAGTATTGTTGAAGTAGGGGTTCCTTCACCTGGTATTCGCTAAGAATTTGTAAGTGTCCGTTTGGTTTCCAGTTGGGGAAATGAAGAAATTTAAGGGTTGATATTGATCCTTTATGCCGTTCAAGACAGTCAAAACTCTATTTGACCGTAGGATGTATTTATGGAGTTAGTCAAACGGTTTGACTAACCCAACTTGATATCCAAACGGGCCCTAATATACCTAACTATGAGTCGTTGCACAAGGTGACAGTCTTGGCTCCAATATTAATAGCTGTTCTTAAGCCTACGAGGCATGCTTCATACTTCGCTTGATTATTGGAGGTAGTGAAGTTAAAATAAAGGGAAATTTCAAGGAGCACTCCATCATCAATTTCTACAACAATACCAGCTCTACAGCCTTTGTTGTTAGAGGATCTGTCTATAGATATCTTCCAATAGGAATGAGATGCCTCTGGAACTAACCTAGAGAGCTCGACTATGAAGTCTACCAACACTTGGACCTTCATGGGGATTGCGTAACTCATAAGTGACATCGAACTCAGACAATTCGACAACCCATTTAATTATTCTGCCTGCCAGGTCAGGCTTGAAGAAAATTATCTGGAGTAGTGATGTGTATCTAAAACACATCATTTTCGGTTGCATTTTTAGGATAAAATGTATAAATTCCCCATAAATCCCTATCATATTTGCTCATTTCCTGCCATTACTACTTGGTTTGCTAGTCTTGCATAAATTACAGGTTTGAAGACCATTTTTGGACTATTTCTAGATCATATATAGAAAGCCTTGCATAACAAAGCAACCACGTGCCAAAATAATTGAAAAACGAAGAAAAATAGAGGTATGGATAATGCACTCCACGCCCAGGCCCTGTGGGAACCATGGCCTTGGAGTAATTGGGCCAAAAATTAAGTTAGGAGGGTCCGTCTAGAACAAACCACATCTAGGCCATGGTTCATGCTTGGCCCATGAGGATTGCGTATTTACATCTATTTAAGAGGGATAGGGGCTTTGTTTTAGAGGACTTATTCTTTTAAAGTTATAGACACTTTATATAGGCATAAAGGGTGATCCGGGAGGACTCTTTTAAAGGATTCTCAAGGAGGAGAACAGGAAGGGAACGAAGAATTGAAGACTCTGTATATCTTGTGGTTTGTTTTAGATTCTTGGTCTACCTTTAGTTTGAATCTTTGTTATCCTTCTTTTATGAGTTGTATGGATTCAATGAATCTTTGTGATTCTTTATTTACCTTGAGTGGCTAGAATCCTTCTTCTTGGGATTTAGGGGGTGATTTGTGATGTAATTGGTGAAATCTTTATTGCCTTATCAATGAAATCTATGTTTACCTTTAATTCTTGATTGCCTTATTTGCTCATTGATCTAGACATAGGCATGAGTTATCTTTAATTAATTCAAGGGATGGACTCAAAAGGTGAACCTAATTAATCAAATTCAAGAATTGAACCTAAGATTGAATATTAGGATGACCTGAAAAGGGAACTTTATTTAAATCTTTTGAGGATCGGAGTTTTCATAATAATTAAATTAAGGGATAGACTCAAAAGGTGAACCTTTTCGATTGTTGTATGAATTCAAGACTTCCATTATTCTTTATAACTTGGTTTCCAAATAAAATGACAGTTTGATGTCTGAGTTTTAACTTAGATACAAATGAGGTGACAATATGTTTGATTTTTGAGTTATTAACTTGGTGGGGAATTAAACAATAATTTGTTTGATGTTTGAAAAAAGAAAGTTAGAACTTTAGGGGGTTGGTCCTTGTAAAATCCCAAGATACATTTTAATTGATTTCATTCCCGGAGAACTTCTGATTTGCACTTTTTAATTACTTTGTTTTTGATTTCTTTGCATAAAATCTCTATTCTTGCCAGTTTAGATAGATAAGATCATTATTTGAGTACTTGAGAACACAGTCCTTATGGAGACGATATTTTTTATATTACTTGACAAACCCATACACTTGTGGGGTGTCAAGTGGGTGATGTATGCGCACCACTATTGAGTGAGCATGGAAATATAGCCTCAGGTGCCGCGAAGCCCAAATGACGGCGAGGGTGGCCTTTTCAATCTTTTGATACCAAAGCTCTACTCCCTGTAACATTTTACTAGTGAAGTACACTAGCCTTTGTCCCTCTAGCATCTCTTTGACTAAGGAAACTCTCAAAGCTTCATCTGAAACAGAAAGATAAAGGATTAATCGCTCACTAGGGTCAGACTTAACCAAAATAGGAGGTCTGGATAAAACTTCCTTTAGTTCTTAGAAAGCCGTATCCTGCTTGGGTCCTCACTCAAATTTCTTGCTCTTTTTGAAAATCTTATAGAGTGGCAAAGATCTATGGGTCATCTTTGGCATGAAGCGAGCTAAGGCTGTTATTTTGCCATTTAGAGACTGCACCTCTCTTAGGTTTTTGGGGCCTTGCAACTCCTAAATCACCTTGCACTTGTCTGGGTTTGCCATAATACTGTGTTGGGTCAATATGAAACCCAGAAATCTTTCGCTAGGAACAATGAAGGTACACTTGAGTGGGTTTAGGTACATATAGTACTAGCGCAGCCATTGGAAAATTTTTCAGAGGTCTTCAATGTGATCACCTCCAACTGATGTCTTGGAAATAATATCGTTGATGTACACTTCAACTAGCTTCATGTGCATACCCTCAAACACTTTGTTGATCATACGCTAATAAGTGGCTCCTGCATTTTTCAGACCGAAAGGCATGACGGTGTAATAGAATACACCCTTATCATTAACAAGAATAGAATTCTCTTGGTCCCCTTCCCACATCAAAATCTGATTGTACTCAGAATAAGCATCCATAAAGGATAAGAATTGGTATCTAGAAGAATCATCCATCATTCGATCAATATTAAGGAGAGGGTAGAGGTCTTTGGGGGAACACTTATTCAGGTCTACGTAGTTTGTACAAATACGCCACTTGCCATTGGATTTATGCACCATGAATATGTTAGACATCCAAGAGGAATATCATACTTCCTTAATGAAACCAGCCTTCAGCAGCTCCTTAGTCTGCTTATAAGAAGCTTTTTGCTTTTCAGGACCCAATCGCTTCTTCTTCTATGCCACCGACCTTGTCTCTTGGTAGACAGCTAACTTGTGGCAGTAAAAATTTGGATCCAATCCTAGCATATCGGTAGTTATCCAAACAAATAACTCCTTAAACTCCCTCAATAATGCAACCAAACGCTCCTTCATGCCGGGCTCGAGCTTCTCATTACGTTGAGTCATTCTATTCGGGGTATCACCCAAAATGATCGCCTTTAAACCTCCATCTAGCGTTTGTTTAGAGGGGTTAAAGGGGCTATCTTTAATTCAGCTCTAGGGTCTAGGTCCACCAGGTTAACAGATGCTACCGCTGTACCCTCATCATTTAACTTCCGCGTTTTGCTAATAGCATCCAGCTTTACCATGTTGAGGCTCAAAATGTAACAATACCTAGCCATTTCCTGGTCATCTTGTACAGAGGATACCCTATTATCTTTATCAATAAACTTGATGAAGAGATATAGAGTTGAGACAATAGCCTTCATTGCATTCAGCGTGGGACGACCTATAATGTCGTTGTAAGGTGATTGCACGTCAATGACCAAAATTTTGGTCTTCACCGTTTGAGCTCTCGGTTCTCCATCAAAGGTAATACGAGTATCCAAATATCCCTTTGTTGGCTGCTTAGCCCCATTAAAGGCAGTGAGATCTTTCCTATACAGCTATAAGTCAGAGTTAGTGAGGCCCATCCTTTTGAAACAGTCATAGAAAATTATGTTGTAAGAACTTCCTTGGTCTGCCAGAATTCTCTTGATGTCCATGTTAGCAATGACGGTAACAATCATCACCATGTCATTACCTCCAGGGATGGTAGGACCAAAATCATTATCAGAGAAGGAAATTGGTAGGGTTTGCACATCGTCCTGAAAGGGCGATTGTCTTGCTTCTTACCTTGAACAGATAAGATCATATGATGATGGTTTTTTTATGTCGTAATCAAGGCACTGCTGTAATCAAGGCACTTCCTCAAATAAAACCCCAGCAATCATAACGATCACTTGACGCCTACCATGTTAAGGTAGAGACGACATCCGCTTAACCTCTTGTACTACTTCCAATACTGGACCCTTCTGCTGCTCTATCGTGGTGAACCGCTTGGGACCCCGGTTATCATCAGGATAAGGAGAGCGGTCTCTGTGTGTTTTCTTTATTCGGTCAGACTCATCCAAAGACTTCTTCCTGTAGAGATACTATTTCATTTTTCCATCTTGAATCAAGACTTCGATAGCATCCTTTAACTGCCTACACTCATCAGTGAAATACCCTGTTTGTTCATGGAAGTCACAGTACTTCCTAGCACTAGTGTAAAAAATGGCTACGACAACGGGATATGATCACGATCCAGGGGAAAACCGTGTTTGAAAATACGCGGTGGTATTTTTGTAAATATAAGAAAGTTTTTTAATCACGGTTATGACGTAACCGTGGTCGTAGGAACAAGGTTTTTTATTTTTATTTTTATATTTTTAAAAAATGTACCTATAATCACGGTTGAGAGGAAACCGTGATTGTAGGGTATATATAATCACGGCTTTATGAGAAGCCGTGATTATATCTACAACCAGGTTTTTTTATTTTAATTTTTATATTTTTAAAAAATGCACCTGTAACACCCTCGGTTAGATAAGACAACCCTTCTATAGGATCATCCTATTTAACTAAGAGTGTTAACAGTTTTCATAAAAAGTGAATATTTTTTTTTAATAAAAAGATGGCAGATCAGTGGAAGCAAATAGTAAATATATCACATAGTCATTCACAAACTTACAAATAATTGTACTCATAATAGAATGGGGCACGCAGGCACCCTTAAATATTATACAGTCATCCGGTGTCTTTGTCATTAATAATTATTCAAACTATATAAATTCTATCTTTAATGATCGTTCTCAGTGGGTTCAGCATATTGCTGTTCTTCACACTCGGGTTCTTGATTTTCTAATTCCTCTAAAAAATGGTCAACAGTAAGGGTGAGTATAACCCAAGACCCTGATGGTTAATTCGGTGCGGACATAATCCAGTTAACATACAATATCACATAAATCATACAATTAGCATATTCACAGTTACAATAATCAAGCATGATGTCATGGAATGCATGAGTTGAATTTATTATGATTTATCTTTGGTTAAGTCTCATGATGCATGTGGGCCCAATAAATCATTTCTTCATCTCATTCTTTGGAATATCTCCATTCCATTCTAGAGCGATCAGGGTCCGCCCAAGTTCCCATAAGGTACAAATAAACTCATTGGTTCTCATCATTGATTTACATATTCTTGGAACTTGGATCCCTACGATCATAGTTACACTCCGTCATTTAGTCAAAGTACACTAGAATTGCATCGTCTCACCCGGCTATCAGGCGCGACTCTGATGCCTTTAGGTTTCCGTTCCAGTTGTACTCCCAAGATCCTCTTGGGGATCGAACGTGAATGTCCTCCACTGTACCAAGTGTATGCTCTAGATTTTCTTTTTTTTAGAAAAAATATTTTCATGATGTGGAATGCATTCTTTTGTCTTTTGATTCTTTGGGTATTTATGTGTTTCCAGTCTCATCACACATATTCATAAGCTCTTGAATCTCATCAATTATTTAGACATGGTAAGTCATTTTATTGTTGTATTTGAGAAAGTATATCAACTATTTATGGGTTGAAATTATACTTTGTAAAGAGTAAAATAATATATTCCTTATTTAATTACTTATATCTAAAGTAATAATAATAATACTAATTAATAATAGTAAGAATAACAGTAATAATAATAATAAGATTCATAATATTAGTAACAATAGTAATAATAATAGAAATAAGAACGATAATAATAAGTGTAACGTCCTAATAATTTAGAAAGAATTAAGAAAGAGTTTCTAAATAAAAATTCAAGTGAAAAGTATGAAAAACAAGGTTTTTCCGAGTAGGACAAGGGTAATTCCGAGTGGAATAAGCATGATTCCGAGTGGAATCATACTGAGAGAGGTTTTCTAAGTGAACTGGTTAAAAATCCGAGTGAAATTGTACTGGAAAGCTGTTTTCCGACTGAAACAGGTCTAATTCCGAGTAAAAATGAGTTTGAATCTGAGTAAAAATGATTTTCAAAGTAAAATGGTTTAATTCCGGGTGAAATAGATACTGGAAGGGATTTTCTAAGTGAAATACCTTAAATTCTGAATGAAAATGAATTTCTGAGTGAGATAAAATATGATTCTGAGTGACATCAGTCTGAAAGGAGTTTTCTGAGTAAAAATGTTTGTGAGTCCGAGTGAAAATAAGTATCTGAGTGAAATAAAATAGGATTCCGAGTGGAATTAGTCTGAAAGGAGTTTTCTGAGTAAAAATGTTTGTGAATCCGAGTGAAAATGAGTCTCCAAGTGAAATAAAATCTGATTCCGAGTGGAATCAGTCTGAAAGGATTTTTCTGAGTGAAATTAAGATATGTTCCGAGTGAAATATGTTTGAGGAAGAGTTTTTCGAGTAAAATTAAACTGGGAAGATGCTGTCCGAGTGAAAGCAGACTTGGGAAAAGTTTTCTGATTGAAATAAGGTTGTTTTCCGAGTGAAATTACTGAAAAGAGTTCTGAGTGAAAATAATTATGTTTTCTGATTGAAATAACTATAATTCCGAGTAAAAATGATTGAGAAAAAGTTTTTCAAGTAAGAAAAGGGTTCTGTCTGAAATATATAATGATTTACCGAATGAAATCATGTAAAACCGATTGGATTTATATAAAACTGATTGGATTAATGTAAAATTGGTCGGATTAACGCAAAAACCGGTCGGATTAGTGTAAAACTGATCGGATTGATGTAAAACCAACTGAAGTGAAGTAAAACCGAGCTTGTTATCATTGATTCCAACATCTATTTATAATTCTTCACTGGAACTTACATAAATACCCATGATACTTAATATTTTCACAGTTCAGCATCAAACATACTCACTTAATCATCAAAATTCATAATAATCAATACAGATAATCGAACGAATTCATTGAATCATGAATTATAATGAACAACATAGCCAATTGAAGAGGTCGGTTTTGGTGAACACCTAGCTCGGAATTCTTCTAAAACCGACTCAACACTTGCTTTCTCACTCGGTAAAATAAATCAGTGCTGACTCCTATCTTACTTGGCCTTTCACTCGGTATTATATCCCAAATCTGAGTTGTTTCTGATGGTTCTCACTCGGTTAATTCATCCTAAAACCGTGTCTGCTTGTAGTCAGTTTCACTCGGTAATTTCAAACCAATCCGAGTCATCTCAGTCAGTCTCACTCGGAATTGGCTTATATACTTAAGACACTCAGTAAGGTTCTCAACCACAATTAACTAATCTCCACTCGGAAGTAGTCCAGTAAAGTATATCTCACTCGGAAGAGGATTCATACCCATACACTCACTCGGAAATGGTTCAGCCTCCTACATTTCTCTCGGAATGGGCTCCCTCTACCATTTTCCACTCGGTTTCCTAATCATACATATACGAAACCATTCAGAATCCTTCCCAAATAATTCCATAACACATTCCAGTCGGTAGGAAGCATCAAATCAACATAAACATAAGTATATATGTACTCTTTCACTCGGAATACTTCAATCAGAGGAGTTTCCTTCGGAAAAGGAAGCATTTGGCAAGGTATGACTCGGAAACGAGTCATTCTAGGGTGTTTTGACTCGGAATTTCACCCAGAAGTGGTTCTCTTGAACACACTTCACTCAGAATTGCTTCTCAGGTCAGGACTCCACTCGGTGGTAGCCCTCTCAGTCATGTTTTACTCGGAAAACATGACACTGACTCGAAATTCCATCCTTCACTCGGAATTTATAATTATTCACTCGAAATTCCTCTCTGTTACTCGGAACAGAGCCCTTTTCACTCGGAATTTGCATAATTTCATTAATGGTCTATATAAATTCCATTATTATGCACAAAAATGAAATTTTTGAGATACCACAGACCATCTACAGGGTATTTATTGACTTATTCTTACTTACAAACCTTCTATAATTCAAAAATTACAAGGGTAAAATTGTTTCTAAAAACAGGGATGTTACAGCACCTACAATCATAGTTGAGAGGAAACCATGATTATAGGGCATCTATAATCACGGCTTTATGGGAAGCCGTGATTATATCTACAACCAGATTTTTTTATTTTAATTTTTTATTTTTAAAAAAATGTACCTACATTCACGGTTGAGAGGAAAACCGTGATTATAGATACCTATAATCACGGGTGTTTGGGAACCGTGGTCATAGGTGTTTTCAAAATATAAATTTTGAACGTCACACGCTCCTTCTCTTTCTCTGTTAGCTTTCTCCCATCTTTCTCTGTTAGCTTTCTCTCATCTTTTTCTCTAAGATTTCTCCTTTTTGTTTTCTCATTACCATTAACGTTTGCATTTTTTTATGTTCTAGATCTAACGTGGTTCTATGTATATATTTTGTAGGTTTTCTTTTGCTATTCTCATTGCGCGTCATTGACGACCACCACGCGACCCTTCTCTTATTTTCTCGTTCAACCATGTAAGGCTTCTCTTTTGTACATCTCTTCTTTTCTATTTCTTTCGATTATAATGAAGGCTTTACATGTTTCTTAGTTATTCTGTTTGTTTTTGTTCTCTATGTTTTGCTTCTGTTTGTTTCTATAATGGAGGTTTTCTATTTTGAAGGTCAACGTTGGGGTTATTTTGAGGAGGATGTTGGTGGCAACTGTGGAGATGTGCATAGAACTTTTAATCATGTTCTCTGATCGAAAGGAACAGTGGTGGTGATGGTGAGTTGGGTATGGATTGTGGTGTGGAAGATTATAGAAGGTTGGCTTTTAATCACGGTTGTGGTTGACAACCATGATTAAATGTGATCTATAACCATGGTTGTGAACCGTGATTAAAAGCCCTGATCTATTACCATGGCTGGAACAACCACGGTTCATGAACCGTGATTAAAGGCCAATTTTAACTGTGATTAAATCCCTTTTTTGCACTAGTGTAGGGTTTCCAAGTCTCTTGATAGGCGTAGGTCTCCTCACCCCATACACACTAAAAGAAGGCTAACCAACCTCCTTCAAGATCTAGGATGGGTTAGCGTTGTGAGGAGCATAATGAGAAAATACAGTAACATGTTTCTCCTGCTACTGTGGCTACTGAACCCCACCCCGATCCTTTTGGGGCATCTTTTCAAACTTGGGCCATTCGTTTTCCTTTTCTATACATGGTGTAGGGGTTGGTGGTTTGCTCCTAGCCGCTATGGCCTCCAAGTGCATCTTAATACCCACGTATTTATACGCCTTGCGTCTGAACTCCTCCAGGGTAACAGGTGGTTCTTTTGTTAAAGACATATCAAATGGAAACTTAGGCTGCAATGCCTCAATGATAATATGAAGCTGAATAGCTTCCATTAGATTTGGAACCATGGCTACTTCCTTGTCTTTAGAAAATCCTTCAGAGATTCTGATTCACCTTGCTTGATCTGAGCCAAGGTATGAGATGTCCTGGGTACGTATCTAGAGATGACAAAATGCTGCCCGAATGCCTAAGCCATCTCCTCCCACAAATCTATAGACCTTGAAAGTAAACCCTTAAACCATGCTAGGGCTTCACCTGTTAACATACGTGGGAACATACGACACATAACATCAACTTTAGCCCTTAAAAACATTGTTTGTAAACATAAGCATCGAGATGCTTACATGGGTTTGTCTCACCCATATATTTATTGATAGAAAAAGGCTGGGTGGTTTAAAGGTTCCTAGGGATAGGCATAATCATAACTCTCTTGGAAAAAGGGATACTTAGCTTGTATCTAGACAAATGAGAAATAAAAATAACACCCTTGTGCCTAGGATTTGGTTGATCTGCATGGGCTGAGTCTCCTGCTCCTTCTCGTATGTAGGGATCTTAGAGTAAGACAACGTATGTGATATCCCATTTTTGGAAACTTTAGGTTGTTATTATTGAGCCCTTGTTTGGACTCACCCTCTCTGCATGGGCAGATTGTTCATGTCTCAACTTAGCTATTTCCTCCCTGAGTTGTCTGATAATCTCATCCCTAGGGTCAGGGGTGATCGCCGAGACTAACTTCCTTATGGATGCACCTGCACTGTCAAAAGCTAAGTGACTTGGCTTTAAGAATGTCAGATCTTTAACATGACTCTCAAGTTCACTGTTCTCCATGACTTCGTAACTCAAGAAATAAAAATGGGACTTGAAATTTACAGGTCTGACTAGGCGTGCCAATGAACTGGTCTGGGCCGGGGTACAATGTTCGGCCTCATGATAGTTCTCAATTCTCATGTTTTCTCTATAATACTATACTGATCTAGTAGGGATCCGGTATTATATCCCATATTTTAGTGGGAAATAGAGGTCTTGGAATGATTCCTCGTACCAACAGCACTAACCTTACGCATTGAGGAGCGAAAGGTGGTGTCACCTGCAAGGACACTCCGACGCTTAAGTCAGTGAAAGTTCAAAGGAATTTCAGAGTTCAAGTGTAAGGTTAGAGAGAATATTCTTACCATGTTATGTTGATGCATGGGTGTTTATACTTGGAGGGAGTGGAATAACCTTCTTGCTTTCCAAGTCTTCCAGACATTGTATTAATACTTACTCTGCTCTTCTACAGGAAAGCTGACTTATGACAGAGACATTTTGTAGTGGCTCTACCTACCCATTGATCACTTTACAGGCTACTTGTTAAGCACACTAAAGCATAGGTTGACTTTGACCCTCTGATATTGAGTGAACAACTTACAACAGGGTCAGTTTAGGGACCTTTCATGTGATAACAGATTCTGGTGTTTAAATCATTTTATTATGTGAGACGCCAACGTTAAGAGAATGACTCACACCGGTCATCACAATATATTGGTTCCAGAGGATGGATTTCAGTCAAATTACCTTTAAGTCCAAGGGTTGGTTTTAGGATCGGATCAACTCTAATGTTCTCTTTTGTGATTATCCCCTTATAAGTAAAGTTCAAGTTAACATTTATTTTTTATTTAACAAATATAATTCATGCACAATTGTTAGCCCGGTAATAATGTTTTAACTATTTGTGTTTACCACCGGGTCATTAATTGGCAAGCGCACCAATCGTTTGTAGTTTTCAAAATTTAGATATTGTTCCACTGGGATTGAAAGTCCAATAACAACAGTAATTTCCTAGTCACTATGGTAAATGAAAATAAACTTATAGGCAAAAGAATGATTTATATATAATTTATACAATATTCATAGGATAACATGGTTGAATTGTTCATGAGATAAAAAGAAAATAAAAATCTATCTAAAAAGTTGAGTTTAAATCTAGAATAGGTAAGATACTTGAGAATTAAAGACAGATACACAAATTATGTTGGAAATTGGATCCCTAATCTAGAATAACAATGAGGACTCAAGACATGTATATTTAATCATCAAGTTTCATATCATTGCAGCTTAAAATCATTATAACCGATCCCTCGTGATATAAATTCTAAGAATTCACCATAAAGTCCGATCCCTCGTGAGCTTTCTCAGTAAAAACTTGCATTATGTCCGGGCCTTATAGCAACAATGGTTAACAACCCTTATAGAATTGAGATACCAAGGGTATTCCAACTTTTACTTTCGTCAAAACAAGTTTCAATACGGCATGAATAATCATTCTCCCGTTTGACATTCACACTAATAAAACAAGTTTCAATAAACATGAAAATCATTCTCCCGTTTGACGTTCACATTAATAAAAGATTGAAATACTAACATGGACTTGAATCATAAACATGCAGAGGTCGAATTCACAACATTATACTCAATAGATTAGTTCACCAATTCCAGCATAAACAGATTAGCTACACATGGTAAAAGTAAAGACAACACTTATAGAGGTTGAAATTACGAAGGTGATGGAGAACTTCACGATACAACGATCACAATACAACGATCACAATACAACGATCACAATACAACAAAACACTCTCAAGTATCTATAAAACTATTCTAGAACTAAAAACTCACAAAAGAAATACTCAAAGTCAAGTACAAAGAGAGAAAAGAATGAGAATGGAATGATGGAATGGGATGCTTAGAATGGTGTTGGATGGCCCTATTTATAGGGTTGAGCAAGGGTGCTGAGGCTACGCGTCAGTGTGACGCTACACGTCAGTCCCCTGACTCAGCCTCCATTAAACATCTCGAAGTGGCCATGGGGGAATTATTAAGTGAATCATACCTTGCCACTTGGCCCTGTCCCCCATTCGGTTTTGGCCATTTGTGCTGAGTGGGGTGGCCAATAATGGGTCAAAGCTGAGTGCTTGGTCAAGCTGGCTATGGAGTCCACGCAGCTCTGACTCTACGCGTGGCTGTGACGCGTAGCGTCAGCATCAAAAGTAACCACGCTACGCGTGGGGTTGATGCTACGCGTCAGCTCCTCTAGTATCTTTAATTTTCTCTTGAATTTTCTACTTTTTCAATGCAAAACTAGAGAAAATTGATCAAGGGCAGATTATTTCCAACAACATCCATTTATTGAATTTAAAACCTAATTTTCTAACAAATTAAACTAATTTTTATGATTTTTGTCAAATTTTTATTAAAGCTTTTATTGAAAATTTGAGGACTAACAAATACCCCCAACTTGAGACATTGCTCGTCCTCGAGCAAGAGAGAAAAATAAGAAAGAATAAAAATTTGAAATCAAATTTTTGAGTTAATCCGAGAATTTACTACAAAAAGTAATTTCACAATTGAACTAATTTGTAATAATCAAAAATTAATATCTAATATAACAAAGGTTTAATGATAAAATTAATTACAATATTTTATTAACAAACCGAGTAAAATTTTAGGCTTACCTCACAAGTTTTTATCTCTATATAAAGGGTAACCTGTTTCACTCAATCAATCATAAAATCAAACGAATTTAACTTTGATTGTCATCTAATCAATGGTTAGTCATACAGAGTTAATTCAGAAATCACAAGGTCTTTTCACGGGTTGTAATGAGGCTTGACTTACAAGAATCAATGGTTTTTCTTGGAATTCAAAACCTGAAATCATAAAAGAGCATTTTATAATTTGTTGGCTTTATCTTGGCCCAAATCTCAATTCCCTTATTGATGAAAAATAAATAACCCCAACTTGATTCTTTTCACTATTTTTGATTTTTCTTTTTCATATTTTATTTTTTTGTATTTTGAAAAGAATCAAGTTGCTTATCTTTTTCACTCCCCATTTTTGTAAGAACACTAAAGATATTTTTCATTTCTTTCAACTACTCTTTTAATCAATCAAGTATAAGGAATGGTTAAAACTATTTTAGGTTTAAGGGTACCAAAGAATTTATTCTCAGGCTCAATATGGGCTTGTAAAGGATAAAATAATTTTTACCAAGGTAAGCTGTTTGGCCCAAGGTTTCTTTTCACCAATAAATGTGCCTTGATCATTTTCCTGAATTATCTGTACAACAACACAAATCAGAGATTAAAGCAAAATCAATTTGAATGAAGTTATATCGATTAAACCCTCAAGTTTTTAAAGGATCTCTTAACTCACCGGGTTACCGAAATTTGCTTGATAGTTAATAAACTTATTGTAGTTAAATTTATCAAAATTCCTAAGTTATAAAAGAATTAATAATTAATTTTACAAAATTGGTTTTATTGTGTAAAAACTTTAAGTGAATAAATTAACTTACTAACAAAAAATTTGATTGATTTATTAAAAAGATAAAATTTATTTTTGGATTTTTCGAATAGAACACGAAAAAACATAATAAATTAAACACACCACACATAATAAAAGACAAAATGTAATATAATCCAAAAAAATAATATCAATGTAAATATAAACTAAAAGTGTATGTAAAAAGGTGCAGAAAATAAAGAAGATAACACCATCAGTCCTCCATCTGGTCATCATCATCCTCCTCTTCATCAGCATCACCATCAGAATCAGACTGTGCTCCAGACGGTCCACCAGTCTCAGGGTAGGTAGGTGCATCACCGGGCCAAGCTACATGAGCTGCAAACTCAACCGGTGTGACATATGGTGCTCCCTCACCCTAAAGTCTATACTGATAAAATTCATCATGAAGATGAATATAAGCTCTGTGTGTTGCAGCCATCATCTGCATCATATGCTGATGCTCTAATGTCATCCTGGCAAATCCCTCTGTGACAACATCGGTAGGTGGTGGCTGTACTGGTGGTCTCCTCCTCCTAGGTCTGGGCTGAGCCTCCTGCTCCAGAGGTGGAAGCTCGCACTGCTGAACAAAATAATCTCTGTTCACCGAGACCTTGGGAACTCTCCTCGAAGAACTTGTGAACTCAGGTGATGGCACAGTAACTCCTTGCCTCCTCAGCAAGGCAGATATGATGAGGGGGAATAGAATAGGCCGATTCACTTTATACCCAAGGGCATAAAAGTGAATTTGCTCTGATATAAGCTCGGTGATGTCAATAGTATGGCCCTGGAGGATAGAAAATAGAAGACAACATCGGTCGACTGGAATAGATGAGAGGTGGGTGACAGGGGTGATGCTATGCAGCATAAGGTGGGACCATGCTTGGGCTAGAGGGGTCAGCTGGGTCTTTAGGAGGTTAGATGGACTCCTTCCAACCTTACTCAGGTTGAAAAAAGATTCCATCCTTACTCAAGAAATGAGAAACCTCCTCGAGGGAGTATCCTAAATCACCCTCAGCAACTATCTTGTTTCTGTTTTCCATCCAGAAACAAGTATCGTCCTTGGGAGTAGGCTCCCAAGGATTACCCAATAGGGTACTAATGGTATCCCGGTCATAAGTGATATGCCGGCCCCTCACCTAGCTCATCCTTTGTTGTCCAATGTTCGGCGCATCTTGACGAGTCCTATAGGCATTTGCATAAAATTCTATCACCAAGATGGGATCCCCCTCAGTCGGTAGAGAGAACAGGGGTCCCCATTTCCTCCTCTGAACTCCATCCTGCAACTCAGGATAGTCTCCAGCATTAAGATCCAACACCCTCTCCCAGATAAGCCTTTGCCCCTTTATCTGATGGAAGCGGGCCTATTTTGCGTCAGTGCGAAATCTAATGGGATCCCTCGGTCCCAAAACCTCCTCTCCCTGAAGATCAGGATCCTCAGAGGTGGTGTCAGTATCAGTGGCCCTTCTCTGTCTTTTAGAAGGACCAGCAGTAGGGATAGATTTCTTTGGTGCTATTTGGAGTCCTTGAAGTGATTAAAAGGGTTGAGAGAAAGAGAGGTTTTTAAGTTTTTAAAAATTTAAGAGTGGAAGCACAATGAGGCAGAGAGGGAATTTTAGGTTTTTAAAACCTAAGATAGGCCTCTCTGTTTTAATTTTAAAAATTGAACGTGGGCCCTCATGTTACGCGTGTAATGGACGCTACGCGTCAGGTTGAAAATTCTGAGTCCACGCTACACGTCACTGTGGCGCTACGCGTGGGCTTCTGTTTTTGATTTTCAAAATTTTGATTTTCAAAAATATTTTCTTTTAAGTTTAAAAACCTCTTTTCTTTTTCAAAATTAAATTTCTATCTAAAAATTTGAAAAACTTTTTCTCTTTTTTTTAATGTTCAAAATTAATTGAAAATAACAAAAAAAGAATGGGTTGCCTCCCATTGAGCGCTAGGTTTAATGTCTCCAGCCAGACATTACCTCTGATTAATCAGGTGGTTTCTCAATTTTGGTTGAGGAATCACCTGTCTGTTTCTTCCTCCTTTTTCTTCTCCGATGCTTAATTACCTGTCTTTCATCATTCAAGCCATCGGTTAATTTAAAATAATTTAATTGATTGGGAAGAGGTATACCTGGTTTGGTTGAAGGGTAAACGTTTTCTTCATTACTTGTCCTCAGATGTTCATGAGCATCGAAGTTTACTTCTTTTCCATGAATTCTGACTGCAACCAAACTTTGATCAACATCCACCATTATTTTTGTAGTCTTCATGAAAGGTCTTAGAAGGATCAGTGGGATTTCAGTATCCTCCTTCATATCCAGTACCACAAAGTCAACCCTGAAGTGGTACTCATCAACTTTTACCAATACATCTTCCATAATCCCCATAGGTTTTTTTACAGAGCGGTCAGCAAACTGTAAGTTTGTCTTGGCTTCCTTGAGCTCAAATTCACCAATGCGTTTTATTAATTCTAGGGGTATCAGATTGATGTTAGCCCCTAAATCTAACAAAGCATTCCTGATGTTGATATTTCCAATAGTTACAGGAATGGTGAAACTCCCCGGATCTTTACATTTTTTCAGGGTTATGATGGCAGTATAGTTTGTTTCTTGCTCTTCATTCACAGGCTCTTGTATATTTTTTCTTTTTCATTTTTTTCATTTTTTCTATTTTTTCACTTTCTTTTTCTTCTTCTTCTTTCTTTTTCTCATTCTTTTCTTTACAATCAATTTTCATAACTTTACAATTGTCAGAAGAAACAACATTACATTGTTCCCTTGGGTTTTGAGTGTTTGCAGTAAACCCAGAATTTTTCAATTCAGCTATTTCTTTTGCAAGCTGACCCATTTGTAAGTATGATGCTTTTCGGGCAGCTTCATTTGTCTCCATAAGTTGCAATAACTGTTGGATAGATTCCTCAATCCTTGTCAATCTTGCATTATCAATTTGTGATTGTTATGGTTTAAATTGATTGTTAGGAGGTCGGTTGAAAGGTCCAACATCTTGTCTCCAGCCAGAATTTTGATTCTGCCATCCCTGTGGAAAATTGTTAGGAAAAGAATTACCATAATTGAAAGGGAAGTTACCCAATGGTATTCTTTGATGGTTCAGAAAATTGGCTTGCTCTTGCTCATTTCTGTCAGGGGCACAGTAACCACATGGTTGTTCACCCATGCAATGCATACATTGTTTTAATTGAGCATGAAGTTGTGGTGGTACATGGGTAACTTAAAGTTTTCCAAGTTGTTTACTCATTGCCTCAATTTGTTGTATCAACAATTTATACTGAACTAACACTGTATCATTTACTCCTTGTTCAAGCATACCCTGTACATTACCTCTTTCTGGTTTAGCTTGATGGTCACTAATGGACATTGATTCCAATATCTCAATAGCTTCCTCCACAGTCTTCTTCATTAAAGAACCACCTGCACAAGCATCTAACATCATCTTGAACTGAGGTAATAAACCAGGATAAACGATTCTTACCTTTTCAGCATCATCCAGGTTGTGGTTTGGACACTTTCTCAAAAGTGCCTTGAATCGTTCCCATGTTTCTCCTAATGATTCATCATTATTTTACGAAAAAGAATGTATGACTGTCATGGCTTCAAAGTATTTTGAAGGAGAAAAAAATCTTTCTAAAAATTTTCTTTCAAAATCGGACCAGTTTGTAAAACTACCCGGTGGGCAAGATTTAAACCATTCTTTAGCTTTACCAATCAATGAAAAAGGAAATAATCTCATATAAACAGATTCTTCTTGATTGGGTTCAAAACCAATTGTGCTGCATAACTCATAAAAAATAGTTAAATGTTCATACGGTTCTTCATGATTTAAACCAGCAAATTAATTATTTTGAATAATATTTAAAGTAGCAGGTTTAATCTCCACTGGCACAACAGGTCCTTGAAACATTCCCGAAACTCGGGGTGGACCATTAATAGCAGCAAACTGTCCCAATGTTCTCCTTTCAATAGCCATATTTGAATTTTTAAAAATTTTAGAGGTAGAAGAAGAATTAGTTTGTGTTTTAGATTTCAAAGACTTGATTTTCTTTACAAACCTTTCTATCTCAGGATCAAAATAAATTTTACCTGCGGTAGATCTGGTTTGCATACACAAACTAGACAAAGAAAGTTAGTATAATAATAAGTAAAAGTAAACAAATAACAAAAATTTAACTAAGGTAAAAATATTTACCACGGTAATTAAAAATTTACTATTTTACTGAAACAATTCAATCCCCGGTGACGGCGCCAGAAAACTTGTTAGCCCGGTAATAATGTTTTAACTGTTTGTGTTTACCACCGGGTCATTAATTGCAAGCGCACCAATCGTTTGTAGTTTTCAAAATTTAGATATCGTTCCACTGAGATTGAAAGTCCAATAACAACAGTAATTTCCTAGTCACTATGGTAAATGAAAATAAACTTATAGACAAAAGAATGATTTATATATAATTTATACAATATTCACAGGATAGCATGGTTGAATTATTCATGAGATAAAAAGAAAATAAAAATCTATCTAAAAAGTTGAGTTTAAATCTAGAATAGGTAAGATACTTAAGAATTAAAGACAAATACACAAATTATGTTGGAAATTGGATCCCTAATCTAGAATAACAATGGGGACTCAAGACATGCATATTTAATCATCAAGTTTCATATCATTGCAACTTAAAATCATTATAACCGATCCCTCATGATATAAATTCTAAGAATTCACCATAAAGTCCAATCCCTCATGAGGTTTCTCAGTAAAAACTTGCATTATGTCCGGGCCTTATAGCAACAATGGTTAACAACCCTTATAGAATTGAGATACCAAGGGTATTCCAACTTTTACTTTCGTCAAAACAAGTTTCAATACGACATGAATAATCATTCTCCCATTTGACATTCACACTAATAAAACAAGTTTCAATACACATGAAAATCATTCTCCCGTTTGACGTTCATATTAATAAAAGATTGAAATACTAACATGGACTTGAATCATAAACATGCAGAGGTCGAATTCACAACATTATACTCAATAGATTAGTTCACCAATTCCAACATAAACAGATTAGCTACACATGGTAAAAGTAAAGACAACACTTATAGAGGTTGACATTACGAAGGTGATGGAGAACTTCACGATACAACGCTCACAATACAACGATCACAATACAATAAAACACTCTCAAGTATCTAGAAAAATATTCTAGAACTAAAAACTCATAAAAGAAGTACTCAAAGTCGAGTACAAAGAGAGAAAAGAATGAGAATGGAATGATATGGGATGCTTAGAATGGTGTTGGATGGCCCTATTTATAGGGCTGAGCAAGGGTGCTGATGCTACGCGTTAGTGTGACGCTACGCGTCAGACCCCTGACTCAGCTTCCATTAAACAGCTGATAATGGCCTCTTCAAATTATTAAATTTGATCATGCTTGGCCACGTAGATGTGTCTCCACTGTGTTTTGGCCATTTATGCTGAGTGGAGTGGCCATTGGTGCTGTGTGGAGTGGCCATTATTGGGTCAAAGTTGAGTGCTTGGCCAAGTTGGATGTGGAGTCCACGCAGTACTGATGCTACGCGTGGCTGTGACGCGTAGCGTCAGCATCAAAAGTAGCCACGCTACGCGTCACCTCCTCCAGTATCTTTAATTTTCTCTTAAATTCTCTACTTTTTCACTGCAAAACTAGAGAAAATTGATCAAGGGCAGATTATTTCCAACAACATCCATTTATTGAATTTAAAACCTAATTTTCTAACAAATTAAATTAATTTTTATGATTTTTGTGAAATTTTTATTAAAGCTTTTATTGAAAATTTGAGGACTAACAGTTATATGCATACGTTGGTGAAATGAGAAATGATGATGATTGTTGTTGATTTTAGCAAAGCATACATGATGTTAATATGCATATGCACATAATCTTAATTGTATTCATATTCGTCATTTGAAATGTATAACTCACTCTTCCATGTTGTCCATTTTTAGCATTTATGTAGGAATATCATAGGATGGGGATATTTTTAAAGTAAAGCTTTTATGAAGGTAAAATAGTGGTAATGGAATGCCTTAGCCGGTAGTTGTTGTAATTATTGTATTATGAATAAAATGTACATTATAGCCTTGATAATCATTGATATCGATGGATGTGTTGTAAATAATAATACAAGTGGATGATGTATTGATATTTAGGATATTGGAATTCATACCTATTTGATGAATTTAATGATGTTGATTATATAATCATTTTGGGGATGCATAAGCGTTGATGATACATGATTTTAAGGTTGAATCAGATGTGGTCAATTATGGAATATTGATAATTGAGAGGTATGTGTATCGCCATAAAGATGCATGTGTATATATATTTAGGGCAATGCATGTTTATGATTTATGTGTAAGATTGGTTATGGCCTAATATGCTTGTGTTGTGTGCTTGCATGCTTTGTCGAGCCTCTTCTTATATCTTCATATATGGGACTAGGCGTGTGCCCTGTATACATACTCTTCTTCCGCCGTAAACTCTATTATTTTTGTATACAATCATGGGAAAATTGTTCTACGATCTAGTTATAAAATATTAAATCTCACTCTTCGATTTTCTGTGGTTTGTATCTTAATGTAATCATCAAGGTGTTTTGAAATTATTTCAAATGTGAAAAATTTACTCGTATTTTCATTAATAATTTATCTTGATTACATCGGGATTCGGATCTGGAAAACCATGGTGTGACATTAGAAATCAGCATTTATATGAAATTAAAGAATCAAATAGGTGGTTTTATGATCCGGTGGGTTTTGGGACCCCAAAAAGGAAAAGTAGGTTCCCTAGGTCATTTAGAAGTTGTACATATAGGCCTTAGACCATTTGGAGTCCATTGAGGCAGTTTGGTGCAAGGGTTTTGCATATAATTGGGTAAAAGTGGATTTTGCGCATAGGTTGAGCATACGATGGAATTTTGGCAAATGGACAACGCCAACAGTTCCGGAATGGGGAAAATGTATGGCCCATGAAGTTTCGTGGCAATCGGACCTGAAACAGGCTAATGGGGTAGGTCGAAAGTTGGTTGATTAGCCTTTTGTGTAACAGCAATAGATGTTATTACTATCATGCTGACGCTGTATTTGCATGTGATAACAGGTTTTGATAATGACAATGGAAACAAGCAATGGGAAGTCTTCAAATCAAAAACAATTAGAGATTTCATATAAAAGAGGAAAATGATCTCACAAAGGTTCAAGAGATGAAGAAACCAATGAATCAAACAAAAGGAAAGCAACCATGCATCATCAGATTCAAATGGATGACCAACAGGCATAAGAAAATGTCAAAATGAAGAGCCTGAATCGATTCAAGCACGAGTGAATCGATTCACAGCCCTGGAGGTCATAAAAATGAGAAACAGAATGGGTTGAATCGATTCACCATGACCCTGAATCGATTCACAGCCCTGGAAGTCACTAAGACTGCAAACAGTATGTCCTGAATCGATTCACAAGGACCCTGAATCGATTCACACGATGCTGACAGACCAAGAACCCAAAACAGAATGCTCTGAATCGATTCAAACAAGTCTCGAATCGATTCATTCGACTCTGGAACTTCAAAATGCATAAAACAGAATACTCTGAATCGATTCAAGGATCTACGAATCGATTCACATAGTAGGAAACACCACTAAATAGACAGACTTAAGTGGAAAACAAGCACTCAAATCCCACTATACGCAGAGCCATCATCTTGCAACGGCTAGGGACTCCTCAACAACTATCTTGGCTCTATAAATGTAAGAAGAACACAAGCACAACAAGCAACCAACAAGAACCAAGAAGCAAATCCTTAGCTCTAATTTTGTGCTTTGTAAGCCCATTTCTTGCATCTCATACTTCACTTGTATATCCTCTCATCTTGAGAGTTAGAACTTGGGAGAGCTTTTCATTTGCATATTTGCTCTATTGAGAGAGTGTATTGATTGTAAACAAACACCAAACACACAAGTTATTCACTCTAGGTTGAGTGGTTGTTCACTCTAGGTTGAGTGGGTACAAAGGTTGTGGACTCAACCTTTAGGATATTGTGAGATTGAGAGATTGGGTGGGTTGCCCTTATACTTGTGAGGATTGGGTTCTTAAGTGTGGGACACTAGGAAGCCGCAATTGCTCAAAGTTGTATCTCTAGTCTACAATAGTGGAAAATCCTCTAAGTGGGTTGCTTAGAGGCGAGACGTACACCGGATTGGGTGGAACTCGTTACATCGGTTTGCAAGCTTCTCTTCCTTACTCTTTTACTTCCATATATTGCATATTTGCTGATTGGTATTGTTTGGTTAAGAAGAACATACTTGAACTTGCTTAATTTGCTTTACTTTAGATATTGCACACCAAGTGTTTGCTAAATTGCCTCAACAATACTTACCTCTTGTAGTGCATTGCATATCATTGTTACTTGCTTTCACTTGCACAATCTCATAAACTTGGTTATAGAAATCAATTTCAAAGGCATTCCAAGCAAAAGTTTTATAACTCAATTCACCCCCCCTCTTGAGTATTGAGGCCACTTGAACAACAAGTGGTATCAGAGCTTGACTCTTGGTAGATCAAGCTTAACAGCTTCAAGAGATTAAATGGCCTCAAGTTCTCAAAATGTTTTTCCCGAGGGTGGTGCGATAAATAGACCTCCCGCTTTCAATGGGGAAGGGTATGCGTTTTGGAAAGAAAGAATGAAAATCTTCATTCAATCAATTGACTTGAGAATATGGAATACCATTGAAAATGGTCCCTATATACCGATGCATACTATAGATAGCAAGAATGTTGAAAAACCTATAGATGAATGGACAAGCGAGGAAGAAAAGAAAGTCCAATATGGCTACAAGGCCAAAAATCTTATTACTATGTCTTTAGGTCAAGATGAATTTTTTAGGATAATGACATGCCAAACTGCTAAGGAAATGTGGGATACTCTTCAAGTAACCCATGAAGGCACTAATGATGTAAAGGACTTAAAGATTAGTACTCTTACTAGTCAATATGAATGCTTTAGATTAAACTCTCATGAATCGATTGTTGATATGCAAAAAAGGTTTACTCTCATCATTAATCAACTCATTACACTTGGAAAGACTTACACTAACAAAGAACTCATTCATAAAGTGTTGAAAAGTCTTAATAGAGAATGGCAACCGCTAGTTACCGCCATCAAACAATCTCCTAGCATAAACGAAATGTCTCTCGCCACTTTATTTGGTAAGTTGCAGGAACAAGAACAAGAGCTGAAAGAATTAAAGATGGCGGAAGAGGAAGAAAAATCTTCCAAGAAAAAGGGTCTTGCTCTCAAGGCTACTTCCACAAATGAAGAAGAAGAATCCGGAAGTGAACTTGATGAAGAAGAAGAATTTGGACTATTTGTGAAACGCTTCGGGAAATTCATGAAAGGCAAACGCTTCCAAAGAAGCTTCAAAAGCTCAGGTAAGAAACCTATCACTAAAGAAAACTCTTCCTCACCCAACTGTTTTGAATGTGGCAAGGAAGGACACTTCAAAGCCGATTGTCCAAACCTCAAAAAGAAGGGCAAGGACAAACAAAGAAGAAGAAGAGCCTATATTGCTTGGGATGAGAATGATGTGAGCAGCTCTGACGACTCGGAAGATGAGCAAGCCAATCTTTGCTTAATGGCAAATCATCAAGAAGAAGATAACGAGGTAAATCTTCTTGACTTAGATAAAAATGAGCTGTTAGAAGCATTTGAAGAATTGTATGATAAATTCACAAAAATCTCTAGTAAACTCAAAGCATCTAGGAAAACTAGTGACACTCTAGAGATGCACCTTATGGAAGTTTGCAAAGAGAATGAATGTTTAAAAGAAGAATTGAAAAATGCTCAAATATGTTCCATTAGTAGACCTTGTAATTTTGCTAAGAAATGTGTAGATCTAGAAAATAAAGTCCTAGATCTAAACAAAACTTTAGAGAAATTCACTAATGGAAGAGATAATTTGAATATCCTTCTTGGGCAACAAAAATGCATGTTTAGTAAAACCGGCTTAGGATATGATCAAGAACATAGTAATCATAAAATGGAGAAGCACTATAAAAACTTCTTTGCATCACCAAGCAAATCCTCCTCACCTTTTATGAAATGCAATCATTGTGGTACCAAAGGACATAGTGCTTATAAGTGTAGTGTTAGGAAACTAGGACCAAAGGTCTTAAGAAAGGTGTGGGTTCCCAAAGGAACATCTCCACAAGCTAACCTTAAAGGACCCAACATAAAATGGGTACCTAGTTCTCTAAAATGATTTTGTTTTGCAGGTATGCTTCAAGGCAAGCAACACCCATTGGTACTTGGATAGTGGGTGTTCCAAACATATGACGGGAGACAAAAATAAGTTCATATCACTTACTCCACGAAGCAAAGGATTTGTCACTTATGGAGACAACACAAAGGGAAGAATACTTGGAATCGGAAATGTCGGTAAAAACTCTTCCACCTCCATAAATGATGTTTTATATGTTGAAGGACTAAAACATAACTTGCTTAGCATTAGTCAATTATGTGACAAGGGCTATAAAATTGTTTTTGAATCAAATGGTTGCATAATTGAAAATAAACTAAACAAGGAGATAAAATTTGTTGGTCAAAGAGTAGATAACATTTACATGATTAATCTAGATTGTCTTGCTTCAAATGATGTACAATGCTTTATAACTAAAGAGGATGAATCATGGCTTTGGCATAGAAGAATCGCTCACATTCATGTAGACCATTTAAATAAACTTGTTTCAAAAGATTTAGTCATTGGTTTACCAAAACTGAAATTTGAAAATAAATTTTGTGACGCTTGTCAAAAAGGAAAACAAGTAAAGGCTTCTTTTCAAGCAAAAAATATTGTTTCAACAACAAGACCTTTACAGCTTTTACATATGGATTTGTTTGGACCTTCGAAAATCAAAAGTTTTGGTAGAAACTATTATGGTCTAGTAATTGTGGATGATTACTCTAGATATACATGGACATTGTTTCTTACTCATAAACATGAAGCATATCAAGCATTTAAGAAACTTGCCAAGGTTATCCAAAATGAACAAAACTTAAAAATAGCATCCATACGAACGGATCATGGGGGAGAATTTGAAAACCAATCTTTTGAAAAATTTTGTGAAAAGTTTGGCATTGAACATAATTTTTCGGCTCCAAGAACTCCACAACAAAATGGAGTAGTTGAAAGGAAAAATCGATCTTTAGCGGAGCTTGCAAGAACTATGTTGAATGAAGCAAATATTTCAAAACAGTTTTGGGCCGATGCCGTGAACACCGCGTGTCATGTTATGAATCGTTGTTTGATAAGGCCTATATTAAAGAAAACCCCCTATGAACTTTACAAAGGACGAAAACCAAATATTTCCTACTTTCACATTTTTGGATGCAAATGCTTTGTCTTGAACAATGGAAAGGAAAATCTTGGTAAATTTGATGCAAAATCTGATGAAGCAATTTTTCTAGGTTATTCATCTACTAGTAAAGCATATAGACTCTTTAACAAATGGACTTACACAATTGAAGAGTCCATACATGTTAAATTTGATGAACTTAACCAAAATCCTCCGAGAAAGGAAGTTGATGATCTTGTAGGTACCTTCCAAGAAATGAACTTACAAGACAAAGAAGAAGAAGTCAACAATGATGAAGGTGCAACATAAATAGAGACACAACAAGATTGGGTAACATGGAAGGATCATCCCTTGGACAAGATTATTGGAGAAATAACCAAAGGGGTAAGTACTCGAAACGCCATTAGAAATACATGCAATCACTTGGCTTTTGTATCCCAAATAGAACCCAAAAATATTGATGAAGCCATTATTGATGAACATTGGATGTTGGCCATGCAAGAAGAGTTAAACCAATTTGAAAGAAATGAAGTTTGGGAACTTGTGCCAAGACCCAATGATCATCTAATAATTGGCACCAAATGGGTTTTTAGAAATAAGTTAGATGAAAACGGTATAATAACTAGGAACAAAGCTAGACTAGTTGCAAAGGGATACAACCAAGAAGAAGGAATAGACTATGAAGAAACATATGCTCCCGTAGCTAGGTTAGAAGCCATTAGATTATTGCTAGCTTTTGCATGTTGTATGGATTTCAAACTGTATCAAATGGATGTCAAAAGTGCGTTCTTAAACGGCTACATTCAAGAAAAAGTCTATGTAGATCAACCTCCCGGTTTTGAAAATCATATATTTCCAAATCATGTCTTCAAATTGAGAAAAGCATTATATGGTTTGAAGCAAGCTCCAAGAGCTTGGTATGAAAGATTAAGCAAATTCCTTTTAGAACACAACTTTGAAAGAGGAAAGGTTGATACTACATTGTTTATAAAACGCAAACACAATGACATCCTCTTGGTACAAATTTATGTAGATGACATAATATTTGGTGCTACTAATGAAAATCTTTGTCAAGAATTTGCCAAGATTATGCAGAAAGAGTTTGAAATGTCCTTGATGGGAGAACTCACCTTCTTCCTCGGACTACAAATAAAACAAGCCATTGATGGAACGTTCATTAGCCAAACCAAATACTGTAAGGAACTACTTAAAAGGTTTGGAATGGACAAGGCAAACGAGATAGCTACACCTATGAGCACATCCTGCTATCTAGACAAAGATGAAAAGGGTAAGGACATTGAAATCACCAAATATCGAGGTATGATTGGATCCTTACTGTATTTAACTGCGAGTAGACCTGATATTATGTTTGCAGTATGCATGTGTGCTAGATATCAAGCATGTCCTAAAGAATCACATTTGACTGCCGTAAAAAGAATTTTGAAATATCTTGTGGGTACTCAAAATGTTGGTTTATGGTATCCCAAAGGCATTGAATGTAATCTTTTAGGATATTCTGATTCCGACTTTGCGGGGTGTAAGCTTGATAGAAAAAGCACTAGTGGTACATGCCATTTGCTTGGTAGTTCCCTTGTTTCTTGGCATAGCAAGAAACAAGCAAGTGTTGCATTGTCAACAGCTGAGGCAGAATATGTAGCAGCTGGTAGTTGTTGTGCTCAAATTCTTTGGATGAGACAACAACTTCTTGATTTTGGTATTTCCTTGAATAAAGTCCCCATTAAATGTGATAACACTAGTGCCATTAATATCTCGAAAAATCCAGTAATGCACTCTAGGACCAAACACATTGAGATTAGGCATCACTTTATTAGAGATCATGTGTTAAAAGGGGATTGTGTGCTTGAACATGTTGAAACCTCTAGGCAACTAGCAGATATTTTCACAAAACCCTTGGCTAGAGAGCAATTTATTTACATTAGAAGAGAATTGGGTATTCTTGATATGACAAATTGTGTTTAAGTGATCACTTCATCTTGTGTATTGGTTGCATGACACCTTTACTAGTGATTAATGCAAAAGAACCCCATGGAAATGGAGATTTAATGATCCTATATGGAATTCCTCATGCCTTGAATATATTGGAATGGAAAGAAATGAATTTTGAGTGAAACAGCCCTTCGAATCGATTCAGCACCCCCTCGAATCGATTCACAGACCTGTTGGTTCAAAAATCCTCAAAACAGTATCGTTCGAATCGATTCACACTCCCCTTGAATCGATTCAAACACCTGATGGTCCATATTCCCTCAAACAGAGAGGTTCGAATCGATTCACAGCATACTCGAATCGATTCACGTATCTGATCCTTTCATTTCTCTCAAATCAGTAATGTTCGAATCGATTCACAGCATTCCTCGAATCGATTCACGCGTCAGTTACTGCATATTCACGCTGATAAATTCACACACTCCCTCATTTAACTCTTCCACTATCTCCCACTCTCTCCTCTCAAAATCCTCAACTTCTAATCTCTTCAACTTCTTCTCCAAACCTTCCACTCAAATCCTTCATCTTCCATGGCCTCCTCCTCTCAACCTCGCAAGAAACAACGTGCAAACACCGCTGCAGCCTCCATGCCTCAACACTCTGATTTATCTAGATTATTCACTACCCAAAAGGATCTTGAAAGGTACCAATCTTCATTCTCTGAGAAACATCTTATTTCTCCCCATTGGATTGATCTCCCATTCTTTGAAGCATCTGGACTTCCTCTACTCACCACCTTACATCAACAAGAGCTAGTTGGCTTCATGGCTCTTGAGGAAGTAGCAATCTACCCCGAACTCATTCGTGTATTCTACTCCACTTTACGCCTTCAAGATGCTCGCTATATTGCCCGAGTGAAAGGTAAGACTATCATTCTTGATAATGAGGTAATGAATCAAGTTGGCTTACTCCCTCTTAGCAACGCTTCCTTCCATGGCAAAGAACCTCCTCTTGCATGGAATTATAATCCATTGGAGGCAAGAGCTTTCTTTAATCTTGCAGGTCCCTCGAGCACGGTTGGCACCTTAAGTCTCCATCACCGCCTCTTGCACTTTGTCCTTGTCAAAATTCTCCTCCCCTCCGGTGGAAATTATGCAAGGCTAAATGAGGCCCAAATCTTGCTGCTCTGGGCAATTGTCAATGAGAAAGACATAAATTGGATTGACTTGGTTAGGCATCACATGGTTGAAGCCCAAAACCTCGCCCATCTTCCATATGCCATACTCATTACCAAATTGCTCCACCATTTTAAAGTGGACTTGAAAAATGAGATCAAGGAAGTGGTCGGTCCCAAAGCACCTATTGGCAAATCTCATCTCACTAAGATGAATATTGTGGAATACCAAGGCAGGTGGCAATTTCTTAGGCGTCCTCGACATGAAGTTGAAGATGACGCTCCTCCTCCTCCTCCTCCACCCGCTGCTACTGATGATCTTTTCACAAGACTCACTGCTCACCTGGACCAGCGCCTCAACTCCATGGAAGCAAACATCCACACTCGACTGGACAGGATTGAAGCAAACATGGAAGAGCGATACACGGAGCTTGCCACCCAGATATCCAGCATTCACTTCCCACATCCATGACTGATCTTTACTTTATTCCTTTTATTTTTCACATTCAGACTTGGTTGTTTACTTTGGTTCCTATTTTGGTCAATTATTTGCACAACTATCTCGTCTTAGTTTCTTACTTTGCTATGTCGGTTGAACAATTATCTCGTTTGGATTAATTATTTTGGTTTATCTCAATTGCATTTGCCTGTGATTACTACTCGATTTACTGCGTACCTCCAACTTTTGTTTTTGATAATGACAAAGGGGGAGAGATGGAGAGATAGAGAGCTACACGTGCGATACATGTGTGATATGATATATTTACGATATATGCGAATATGATACATATATATGAATGTGATACAGGTGTGACATTATTTCAACGCTTGAGATCATTTGATGGTTTTATTGAAAAACAAAGGGGGAGACCTACTTTCTTAAAAGAAATAATTGCTTAAAACAAACAGAGACATTAGTTTTCATGACTTGTTATTGGCTAATAAACACCCCAAGAGATGGCCATTGGTTGTCATCATCAAAAAGGGGGAGAATGTATTTGCATGTGATAACAGGTTTTGATAATGACAATGGAAACAAGCAATGGGAAGTCTTCAAATCAAAAACAATTAGAGATTTCATATAAAAGAGGAAAATGATCTCACAAAGGTTCAAGAGATGAAGAAACCAATGAATCAAACAAAAGGAAAGCAACCATGCATCATCAGATTCAAATGGATGACCAACAGGCATGAGAAAATGTCAAAATGAAGAGCCTGAATCGATTCAAGCACGAGTGAATCGATTCACAGCCCTGGAGGTCATAAAAATGAGAAACAGAATGGGTTGAATCGATTCACCATGACCCTGAATCGATTCACAGCCCTGGAAGTCACTAAGACTGCAAACAGTATGTCCTGAATCGATTCACAAGGACCCTGAATCGATTCACACGATGCTGACAGACCAAGAACCCAAAACAGAATGCTCTGAATCGATTCAAACAAGTCTCGAATCGATTCATTCGACTCTGGAACTTCAAAATGCATAAAACAGAATACTCTGAATCGATTCAAGGATCTACGAATCGATTCACATAGTGGGAAACACCACTAAATAGACAGACTTAAGTGGAAAACAAGCACTCAAATCCCACTATACGCAGAGCCATCATCTTGCAACGGCTAGGGACTCCTCAACAACTATCTTGGCTCTATAAATGCAAGAAGAACACAAGCACAACAAGCAACCAACAAGAACCAAGAAGCAAATCCTTAGCTCTAATTTTGTGCTTTGTAAGCCCATTTCTTGCATCTCATACTTCACTTGTATATCCTCTCATCTTGAGAGTTAGAACTTGGGAGAGCTTTTCATTTGCATATTTGCTCTATTGAGAGAGTGTATTGATTGTAAACAAACACCAAACACACAAGTTATTCACTCTAGGTTGAGTGGTTGTTCACTCTAGGTTGAGTGGGTACAAAGGTTGTGGACTCAACCTTTGGGATATTGTGAGATTGAGAGATTGGGTGGGTTGCCCTTATACTTGTGAGGATTGGGTTCTTGAGTGTGGGACACTAGGAAGCCGCAATTGCTCAAAGTTGTATCTCTAGTCTACAATAGTGGAAAATCCTCTAAGTGGGTTGCTTAGAGGCGAGACGTACACCGGATTGGGTGGAACTCGTTACATCGGTTTGCAAGCTTCTCTTCCTTACTCTTTTACTTCCATATATTGCATATTTGCTGATTGGTATTGTTTGGTTAAGAAGAACATACTTGAACTTGCTTAATTTGCTTTACTTTAGATATTGCACACCAAGTGTTTGCTAAATTGCCTCAACAATACTTACCTCTTGTAGTGCATTGCATATCATTGTTACTTGCTTTCACTTGCACAATCTCATAAACTTGGTTATAGAAATCAATTTCAAAGGCATTCCAAGCAAAAGTTTTATAACTCAATTCACCCCCCCTCTTGAGTATTGAGGCCACTTGAACAACAGACGTTGGGCGCTAGCCTAACGTGTAGCGTCAAGGCTGTGTTCCTGGCCCCGCGCCAGGCCCGTGTTTCAGTTTTTGGGCTTCTTTGGTTCTAGTGGCTTTTGGGGTTTTTAAATCATGATATATTTTATATTTTGTCTTTTACTAGAAATAATTATTGTGATGATTAGGGGATTATTTATTTATTTATTTTCAAAAAATTTATTGTAAATTTTAATTAAACGTATAAAAATAAATGTAAAATAACATAGGACGTCACATAAACAAATATTTAATGACATTGAGAAAATATAATTTTGCTTATATTAAGGGATCAAAAAATTCTATGAAAAGTTACTTATATTTGGAACCAGAAATAATACTTTTTTTTGTTCATTCATCTTTGATAAGTATGGATAAAATTTAATTAATCAGTGTTGATGTTATTATTAGTAATTACTTCTTTTCTCTAGTAATAAAATAGTCTTTTATTAGCCTTATGGATGAAGTGGGGGGTAAGGGATAAGAAACTTTCAAGATGTGAATATTGACAAGTCACTAAATGACATTGACGAAGTAGAGCGTGATTTTAAAATAATTTTTAGTTTGACATGGAATATGGAATACACACACTAAAATATTTGAGGGAAGGTTTAGATAAATCAAAAAATTTATGCATAGTTACATTCCAATGTTATGTTGTTGTTAGTCCTCAAATTTTCAATAAAAGCTTTAATAAAAATTTCACAAAAATCATAAAAATTAGTTTAATTTGTTAGAAAATTAGGTTATAAATTCAATAAATGGATGTTGTTGGAAATAATCTGCCCTTGATCAATTTTCTCTAGTTTTGTAGTGAAAAAGTAGAAAATTCAAGAGAAAATCAAAGATACTGGAGGAGCTGACGCGTAGCATCAACCCCACGCGTAGCGTGGTTACTTTTGATGCTGACGCTATGCGTCACAGCCACGCGTAGCGTCAGAGCTACGTGGACTCCACAGCCAGCTTGACCAAGCACTCAACTTTGAGACATTATTGGCCACCCCACTCAGCATAAATGGCCAAAACCGAATGGGGGACAGGGCCAAGTGGTAAGGCATGATTCATTTAATAATTCCCTCATGGCCACTTTGAGATGTTTAATGGAGGCTGAGTCAGGGGACTGACGCGTAGCGTCACACTGACGTGTAGCGTCACACTGACGTGTAGCGTCAGCACCCTTGCTCAGCCCTATAAATAGGGCCATCGAACACCATTCTAAGCATCCCATTCCATCATTCCATTCTCTTTCTTTTCTCTCTTTGTACTCGACTTTGAGTATTTCTTTTATGAGTTTTTAGTTCTAGAATAGTTTTCTAGATACTTGAGAGTGTTTTGTTGTATTGTGATCGTTGTATCGTGAAGTTCTCCATCACCTTCGTAATGTCAACCTCTGTAAGTGTTGTCTTTACTTTTACCATGTGTAGCTAATCTGTTTTTGTTGGAATTGGTGAACTAATCTATTGAGTATAATGTTGTGAATTTGACCTCTGCATGTTTATGATTCAAGTCCATGTTAGTATTTCAATCTTTTATTAATATGAACGTCAAACGGGAGAATGATTTTCATGTGTATTGAAACTTGTTTTATTAGTGTGAATGTCAAACGGGAGAATGATTATTCATGCCGTATTGAAACTTGTTTTGATGAAAGTAAAAGTTGGAATACCCTTGGTATCTCAATTCTATAAGGGTTGTTAACCATTGTTGCTATAAGGCCTGGACATAATGTAAGTTTTTACTGAGAAAGCTCACGAGGGATCGGACTTTACGGTGAATTCTTAGAATTTATATCACGAGGGATCAGTTATAATGATTTTAAGCTGCAATGATATAAAACTTGATGATTAAATATGCATGTCCTGAGTCCTCATTGTTATTCTAGATTAAGGATCCAATTTCTAACATAATTTGTGTATCTATCTTTAATTCTCAAGTATCTTACCTATTCTAGATTTAAACTCAACTTTTTAGATAGATTTTTATTTTCTTTTTATCTCATGAATAATTCAACCATGCTATCCTGTGAATATTGTATAAATTGTATATAAATCATTCTTTTGTCTATAAGTTTATTTTCATTTAGCATAGTGACTAGGAAATTACTGTTGTTATTGGACTTTCAATCCCAGTGGAACGATATCTAAATTTTGAAAATTACAAACGATTGGTGCGCTTGCCAATTAATGACCCGGTGGTAAACACAAACAGTTAAAACATTATTACCGGGCTAACAAGTTTTCTGGCACCGTCACCGGGGATTGAATTGTTTCAGTAAAATAGTAAATTTTTAATTACCGTGTTAAATATTTTTACCTTAGTTAAATTTTTGTTATTTGTTTACTTTTACTTATTATTATACTAACTTTCTTTGTCTAGTTTGTGTATGCAAACCAGATCTACCGCAGGTAAAATTTATTTTGATCCTGAGATAGAAAGGTTTGTAAAGAAAATCAAGTCTTTGAAATCTAAAACACAAACTAATTCTTCTTCTACCTCTAAAATTTTTGAAAATTCAAATATGGCTACTGAAAGGAGAACATTGGGACAGTTTGCTGCTATTAATGGTCCACCCTGAGTTTCGGGAATGTTTCAAGGACCCGTTGTGCCAGTGGAGATTAAACCTGCTACTTTAAATATTATTCAAAATAATCAATTTGCTGGTTTAAATCATGAAGAACCGTATAAACATTTAACTATTTTTTATGAGTTATGCAGCACAATTGGTTTTGAACCCAATCAAGAAGAATCTATTTATATGAGATTATTTCCTTTTTCATTGATTGGTAAAGCTAAAGAATGGTTTAAATCTTGCCCACCGGGTAGTTTTGCAAACTGGTCCGATGTTGAAAGAAAATTTTTAGAAAGATTTTTTTCTCCTTCAAAATACTTTGAAGCCATGACAGCCATACATTCTTTTTCTCAAAATAATGATGAATCATTAGGAGAAACATGGGAACGATTCAAGGAAATTTTGAGAAAGTGTCCAAACCACAACCCGGATGATGCTGAAAAGGTAAGAATTGTTTATCGTGGTTTATTACCTCAGTTCAAGATGATGTTAGATGCTTGTGCAGGTGGTTCTTTAATGAAGTAGACTGTGGAGGAAGCTATTGAGATATTGGAATCAATGTCCATTAGTGACCATCAAGCTAAACCAGAAAGAGGTAATGTACAGGGTATGCTTAAACAAGGAGTAAATGATACAGTGTTAGTTCAGCAAAAATTGTTGATACAACAAATTGAGGCAATGAGTAAACAACTTGGAAAACTTCAAGTTACCCATGTACCACCACAACTTCATGCTCAATTAAAACAATGTATGCATTGTATGGGTGAACAACCATGTGGTTACTGTGCCCCTAACAAAAATGAGCAAGAGCAAGCCAATTTTCTGAACCATCAAAGAATACCATTGGGTAACTTCCCTTTCAATTATGGTAATTCTTTTCTTAACAATTTTCAACAGGGATGGTAGAATCAAAATTCTGGCTGGAGACAAGATGTTGGACCTTTCAACCGACCTCCTAACAATCAATTTAAACCAGAACAATCACAAATTGATAATGCAAGATTGACAAGGATTGAGGAATCTATCCAACAGTTATTGCAACTTGTGGAGACAAATGAAGCTGCCCGAAAAGCATCAGACTTACAAATGGGTCATCTTGCAAAAGAAATAGCTGAATTGAAAAATTCTGGGTTTACTGCAAACACTCAAAACCCAAGGGAACAATGTAATGTTGTTTCTTCTGAAAATTATAAAGTTGTCAAAATTGATTGTAAAAAAAAGAATAAGAAAAAGAAAGAAGAAGAAGAAAAAGAAAGTGAAAAAATAGAAAAAATGAAAAAAATGAAAAAGAAAAAAATATACAAGAGCCTGTGAATGAAGAGCAAGAAACAAACTGTACTCCCATTATAACCCCGAAAAAATGTAAAGATCCGGGGAGTTTCACCATTCCTGTAACTATTGGAAATATCAACATCAGGAATGCTTTGTTAGATTTAGGGGCTAACATCAATCTGATACCCCTAGAATTAATAAAACGCATTGGTGAATTTGAGCTCAAGGAAGCCAAGACAAACTTACAGTTTGCTGACCGCTCTGTAAAAAAACCTATGGGGATTGTGGAAGATGTATTGGTAAAAGTTGATGAGTACCACTTCAGGGTTGACTTTATGGTACTGGATATGAAGGAGGATACTGAAATCCCACTGATCCTTGGAAGACCTTTCATGAAGACTGCAAAAATAATGGTGGATGTTGATCAAAGTTTGGTTGCAGTCAGAATTCATGGAAAAGAGGTAAACTTCGATGCTCATGAACATCTAAGGACAAGTAATGAAGAAAACGTTTACCCTTCAACCAAACCAGGTATACCTCTTCCCAATCAATTAAATTATTTTAAATTAACCGATGGCTTGAATGATGAAAGACAGGTAATTAAGCATCGGAGAAGAAGAAGGAGGAAGAAACAGACAGATGATTCCTAAACCAAAATTGAGAAACCACTTGATTAATCAAAGGTAATGTCTGGCTGGAGACATTAAACCTAGCGCTCAATAGGAGGCAACCCATTATTTTTGTTTTATTTTTAAGTTATTTTTAAACATAAAAAAAACAACAAAAATATTTTTAGAATTGTGTTTTTAATAATAAAAAGGGGTTTTAAACTTAAAAGAGGCTTTTGGAAATTTAAATTTTGAAAAATGAAAAACAGAAGCCCACGCGTAGCGCCACATGGACACGTAGCATGGACTCTAAATTTTAGACCTGACGCGTAGCGTCCATACTACACGTAGCATCAGAGCCCACGTTCAGTTTTTAAAACTGAAACAGAGGGAGGCCCAAGTCCATCACTTTTAAAACTGCCTCCATCTCTCTCAGAAAACCTAATTTTCACAAACCTCTTTTTCTCTCAAACCTCCAAATCCTCTTCATTCCTATTCTGCATTCATAAAATCCAAGTAAGTTATCTCTCTTTTTCTCTTTTTTGGTTCGGTTTTGTTTTTCAAATTTTAGAATTGCATGTGGTTAGGATTAGGATTAGAAGACCATTGGGTTTGATTGCTGTTAGATTTAGGAATTGATTGGAATTGAATGAGTGTATTTTTGATTGAAAGGGGTTGCTGCTGTGTAACCCCTGTTTTTGTTCAAAACTGCGCAGCCCACGCGTAGCGTCTTACTGACGCGTAGCGTGAGGATGAACTGCAAGCCCACGCGTAGTGTCCCATTGACGCATAGCGTGGGCAAAACAGGGTTGACGCGTAGCGTCCCACCCACGCGTAGCGTCAGCCTTTGTTTTTGATTTTTATTAATTCTTGTTTGTTATTTTAATTTAGTTATTTTCTATTTTTCATCTGTTTAACATGCTGTATGTTTGTTTGTTGTTTTCTTTTAAATAATTTTCTCAGTTTACATGTTTGTTATACTTTCTTGCTCAAGAATAAAAATAAAATTGCATAAATTTAAATAATATGTATGATGTATGATTTTCATATTTTGTAAATTTTTTTTATAAGTGCTTGATTTTTATTTAAAAATCCAAAAATATGTATTTTAACTTTTCTAAAATTCAAAAAAAAATGTTGTGAAATTTTGTGTGAATTTAAATGTTGCATTTTGTGTAAATCTTTTGTAATAAAATTTTTAGAAAATCCAAATAATGTTTTAACTGTTTGTGTTTACTACCGGGTCATTAATTGGCAAGCGCACCAATCGTTTGTAGTTTTCAAAATTTAGATATCGTTCCACTGGGATTGAAAGTCCAATAACAACAGTAATTTCCTAGTCACTATGGTAAATGGAAATAAACTTATAGACAAAAGAATGATTTATATACAATTTATACAATATTCACAGGATAGCATGGTTGAATTATTCATGAGATAAAAAGAAAATAAAAATCTATCAAAAAGTTGAGTTTAAATCTAGAATAGGTAAGATACTTGAGAATTAAACACAGATACACAAATTATGTTGGAAATTGGATCCCTAATCTAGAATAACAATGAGGACTCAAGACATGCATATTTAATCATCAAGTTTCATATCATTGTAGCTTAAAATCATTATAACCGACCCCTCGTGATATAAATTCTAAGAATTCATCGTAAAGTCTGATCCCTCATGAGCTTTCTCAGTAAAAACTTGCATTATGTCCGGGCCTTATAGCAACAATGGTTAACAACCCTTATAGAATTGTGATACCAAGGGTATTCCAACTTTTACTTTCGTCAAAATAAGTTTCAATACGGCATGAATAATCATTCTCCCGTTTGACATTCACACTAATAAAACAAGTTTCAATACACATGAAAATCATTCTCCCGTTTGACGTTCATATTAATAAAAGATTGAAATACTAACATGGACTTGAATCATAAACATGCAGAGGTCGAATTCACAACATTATACTCAATAGATTAGTTCACCAATTCCAACATAAACAATAACGTATTCATCAATCATTTCATAGAAAAACAAACACATATATACATCTTTTCTCAATGCCATAATAGGCCAACGTCATTGTCATCAATCATAGACAAACAAGCCCTTTATCACATTTGGCCATTATATACAACATTATCATATTCAATATCTTTTCGTTGTATTCATATTTTACATATTGTCTTTTAGGTATTTATTTACCCATCTTATCATCACCATATCTCAATCTCAATCCTTATTAATCATCACCAATCATTATCACCTTCAGGTATATCCCCATGCTATATGTAATGCTCTTAGGCTAATGTATATGCACAATGGAATAAACAACAATAAATGCGGATTTGACTGTAGGAAATATGATTATATAAAATGTGGGTCAAGCATAGGTGTGCTACTATGCCCCTACTGTAGTAGTATAATGTGTACACATATCTCATAATACATGCATAATCACCAATTTTACTGGTACTAAACCGTATCGCCCCTATGTAGCACTAGTCACCCTAATGAGGACACACTAAGGGAGGACCCTCACTCCATCTTAGACAAAGGACTAGAGGCTTACAAGGGTCCCCTCACAAGGGTCAAGTTCAAGAAAGCTAAAGAGAGTATCCATAAAGCCTTGTCATCCTTCTTCTCTTTGCTTAGTGGGCCTAAGCCCAAGGGAGACACCATGAGGATCTACTTGCTTTCATCTTGTAACATAAGTCATAATTAGATTCTCTATACATTTGGGTTTTATTTGGACCTTGCTAGGTCAATTGGGCCACTTTAGGGCTATTTACTTTCATTTTAGGCCATGTATAGGCCATGTTCTCCTTTGTTGTACTATTGGGCCTTGGATCCATTATCCAAGCCCATTTCTCCTCCCTTGGCCGAAATGTAGAAGGGCTATATAAGGGAGCTCTCCTTTTTAAATTCACACAATAATGGTCATTTAAGATTTTTCACCTTGAGTGTAAATTTTCTAGAGTGAGAAGCTCCTTCTTCTCCTTAGGATTTATCCAAGAGGATTCTCTCCCTCTTGGTGGTGAGAATTAGGGAGTTATCTTCCCTTGGAAGTGGCTTATAACACCCTAATTTTAACAAATAAATAAAATCCAAAAAACAGGGAAATTTTTCCCAAATGAATCAAGAAGAATCGGCACAAAAGAAATAAGGGAGAGGAAGACAAGAGGACCAAAAACCGACCCAAGAAGGTAGACAGCGGAAGGAGAAACGCACAGGCAGATCCCACAAACAAAGCCCACTCACCCAAGCGAGGTCCAACACGCTTGAACGAGGCAGCCCAACTCGCTCGGGCGGAGTACCATACGCTTAAGCGAACTACCCAAAAGCCTTCCAAATCCACACACTCGCTGGAGCGAATCCTTCATTCGCTGAGCGAGGAGCTACACTCAGCTATCCAGACACTCGGGACCCAAAGTTATCATACAACTCATTCACTCGAAAAATGATAGCTACTCCACTCGGCATTGACAACTTATTCGCTCGGGGAAATCAGTAAGTCAGTCCCCACTCGGTTTTCTTCTAATCTTAACCACTCGGAAATATTCAGTTATTCTACACTCGGGAAAATCCTAACAGTTATCATTTGGTAAGTATCTAGATCAATCCTCACTCGATGTCCCGTGCTCTCACTCACTCGGTAATACTTAAACTCTTCTACACTCAGAATAAAACACGGTCTCGCTTCCCGCATCAACTCTTAACCCCATTTCTACCCATAGCTATACCGACCTCACGCACTCCATAAGTATGCATTCATATATTACTCAGATCATTCACGCAATATAGAACAACACACAGTATGATAGATATAGAGAGAGATATAAATAATTACAGGCACAAAATCACGTCTTCTACCCAAGAGGGTTCAAGTTCTAGTATAAAGAGACTAAGACTAAAATACGAGCCGGCCAAGGCTTAACAAGACATATACACAGCATATACATAAACACATAATTTCCATAGTGCACCAGTACTTCACTCGGCATTCAGCTCCTCTTCCGTTCATCATTCCGAGAGACATTCACTGAAAATTTGCCACAGTAGGGGGGTGAGTATCTTAGATATTAAATGATAGATACTGACTCGGATTATCCTCAATCATGCAGCAATATAAATGCACACGGCTATCATTAAACATGCACATAACATTTTAATAACATTAACAACCATACATAGAACAGATTTCAATCGGCACAGTCAGTATATGCACACATAATAATTTACTCGGTTCTGCATTCGTGTGTAATCGGTTTTCGATGTTGCAACGTAGGCTCCCAGCCTTTTTATGCATAGCTCTCAGCTATCAATTCAGCTCCCAGCTGCTTGGCCGTTTTACAGGTACCCAACCGTTTGCGCACAAGGTGACACCAACGCTCTCAGCGCCAACGGAGGTGTTTACGGGCAGCCCGAGTCCCACTCAAAGGCTACCTTGAGTCCCACTCAAAGGATTTCACAGCGTCCCACGCTTTTAAATAACCGATGGTAGTGTCCCACACTACGTGCTCCCAGCACAAACGCATCCCATGCGCCACACGCGGATTCATCACACAACACAGAGTTCATATACATAACCTTTCACTCAACAATACATGCATCACATGCAACCGGTAAGAGGCATTCTCAGAACTCAACATATTAGTCCAATACACATGCTTCCCATGCAATCAATATCATAGCTCAAAGAGATGAATACAGCAACACATGCGTTCCATGCAATCGGTGTCAAGCAGTATCAGGATTCAATAAATTAATCCAACAACACAAGCATCTCATACAATCGGTATTCAACAGTATCAGGACTCAGACAGCACATGCATCGGTGTAATATATTATCAGATTCACTACGTCAACATTTGATCACATACAGTCAGTATTTTATATTCATAACAACTTACATGTCTCATAAACCACACGGTAATCATCATCAATAATTCAGCACACCCTTTCCATGCAATCATTCGACATTCTCAAGGCTATCAGCATGCATTTCAAGGACGGGACTAAACATACAACACTCAGCTCTCACTCATCATGCAAGCACAACACACAAACAAAATACAGAAACAGCCATCATCAACACCCGGAACCCGTTTATAACCCATGCATCTAAGATATAAGATACCCCCTACCAACTACGAAACTCCGAGAGACTCCTCTGCTTGGATGTTGGTCCTCTGCCTCGCTGCTTCGCTCGATACCTCCACTCGTTCAGCCTCCTCTTGAACATTGTTGTCTTCCACGATTGGCTTAGGAACAGGGCGGTTTCGCTCCGACGATCGTCCTTTACTAGCAGGAGGCAGCTCCGACTCCCCGACAGTACCGTCGTCGTGGCTTCCAAAAGCAGAAAATAGAGACAGAGAATAGAGAAGAAGAAGAAGGACGAGGAAGAAAAGAAGAAGGAAGAAGAAGAGAGAAGTCACGGAGGGAAATCTGAAGGAATGAAAGGCAAAGAGACCCAACGACCAATTATATATGCATGCACGAAGGAAGGGAAAAGTGGGGTGGGAAAGCGTGAGGCAGCAGTCTGCTCACGTCACCCAGTCACCATCAGCAGCAATCAATAATTAATCACACTTAATCAGCCATCATTTGATTAATTAAGTTAATGGTAATTAATAAATAATTTTTCACTTCTAAAATTATTATTTTAATGGCTTTATTTCACTCGGTAATTAATTTTTAAATCGGGATGTTACATGGCTCCCACCTTCACCTTCTATCTTCCTCTTCCATTCCTTCCATCTTGTCCAAACACTTCACTTTCCCTCTTCTCTTCCACCCAAATTTCGTCCAACTCCTTAGGGTTTCTCCTTTGTTTTTATTTTGGTTCAACATTGAGGAAAGAATTTCAGTCTGGGCTTGAAGGAAGAACAAGGAAAGGAGCCAAGATCCATCCCTCCTAAAGGAGACTAGAAGAAGCTCTTATATCACACCCCGTGACTTGCGGATCAACAACATGGCCTCACTTGCCAAAAGTGCTACGAGCCCCTCCCGAACACACATCGAGAGAGCCATGCCCCGTCGGACACTAAGGTAACTTGCTCATCACAGAGCCGCCTGCCCACTAGGCCTGCCACATAGGGTGCCTCGTCACCAAACTATGGACAGCTTCGTGATTCCCAGAATCACTAGGGTACAACGATAATTTACCCGTGTACTGGGTCGCCCTCGCACTGGGCCCACCTATTGGAACCCCTAATATTCCACATAGATAGCGTATGACATGCCATAGATGCAAAGGCCAATCATACCCCAAAATAAAGGAAATTATGTGAAAACAGGGCCATGAATCGATTCAAGAACACTATGAATCGATTCAGACACTTCTGGAGTCCAAACAGTGAAAACAAAGCCCTTTGAATTGATTCAATCTCGCATGAATCGATTTAAACGTTCCTGGACCTCATGAATAGTGATTCCAGTGAGCTTTGAGTCGATTCATACAGGGGCTTGAATCGATTCAAAGTGCTCAAAATTTCAGGAACAATAAAAATAGTGTGTCTTGAATTGATTCATGCACTGTTGTGAATCGATTCATGACAGCACAGAGGCCATTTTATGTAGAAAAAGTCATATTTTTGGACTTTTAACCCCTAACTTTCTCATACAAATTCCAATGCCTACCAAATTTTGACACCAACTTATATACATCATTTGTGACGTATGGCCTAGCCGCACTCAAAGATTCCCAAAAATGAGAGTTATGCGCATAAATGCATTTCACTCGTTTTGAGATATTTTTGTGCATCTCAAGGGCCTATTCTCAATGGAATTGGCCCAATCCAATTCCTACAAGTCATAAACTACATACATGGGCTATTGGAGTTATTCCATGGCGTTTAATCATACTAAAACTCAACATAGCCCTATTAGTTCCTTAATTATGCATAACATCATAAACACATCATCACAATTTGAATAATCCATCCATCTATGGATTTCCATCAACAATTAAATCATGCCCTTCAATAGGGACCACTAAACATTCATCATCATCTCATATATACATGACTCCCAAAGTCATCAAATTGCCAAACATATCATTTATCACATTACCAAGCACCTTATCATTTTATTATATTCATGGCAAGGCAAGCATGAGTATAAGTCATATATACATCAATCACCAATTATTCTACTCATGCAATTGAAATGGAAACTCCTCTCTTACCTTGAGATAAGAACCGAAATGATCCGCACATTCTAAACATCCGCCGTATTGCTCGAAATGCCATCTTCTATGCACATACACACACATGTATTCAATTTGTGAGCCAACACAAGGCATCATTACAAGTTTAAATAATTGACACATCTCTTAGAGTTCAATATCAAGTCCGAGACTTGCTAAAACACCATCTCACATATTTATGTTAGGTTTCGAGAATTCTTTTCCCAAAACCAAGGTTCTCTAAGTCTCAAAGGGCCAATCATACCCAACAACAACAACAACATCTCTTTTATCATTACTTAAACTATCTATTTGCCATTCAAATTCATCATGAGCCTCTTAGCTTCTTTCAAAACATTATCAATCAACAATTTCATATGTCATTTATCATGGCCCAATAACTCATCAACCCACTATATCCATTTTGTTAATTCTTCTATCATTGATCATCACAAACATAATATCATTATCTTAGTTCAAAATTCATCATCATCAATCAATAATCAATCTTATCCTTCCCAAAAACTCATTCCAAGAGCATAAATCATTTTCAACTATCAATTAAGCCAAAAGCCCTAATTTCCATGCTTAGGGTTTTCCTCTAAAATCACCCAACAACTATCATTTCCAACCATTTCATTTAATCATAATAACCTCATTAACCCCTCAACCTCATATATAAAATCACCCCAATAACAATAGCTCATAATTTTCTCATGAATTTCTTAAAGCCCCAAAATCCTAATTTCTAGGGTTTTCACAAGAACTCACTATCATCAATTCTAACTACATTTATGCCTCATTTCAAACATCCTTAGGTTAGCAACAATGTATCCCATTCATTATCAACATCAATAACAATCCCCAATGGTTATCCCACCAAGGGTTTGTGTTCCAAAACCCATTATCTATCAAAATAACATCCAATCCCCCATTATAATACTTAAATAAACTCAAAACCATTAACAAAAGCCATGGGTGTTCAAAAATCATACCTCTTCTCCAAGCCTAAAGCCAAACTAGAAAATGAGGGAAGAGAAGAAGAAAGGAGCTTCAGAGATTGTTTGGATACAAACCCCGGTTGGTCAAACTAGGGTTTGACCAACCCCAAAAATACATCCAATGGTCAAACAGAGTTTTGACTGTCTTGAACTGCATAAAAGATCAATATCAACCCTTAAATTTCTCTATTTCCCTAACTCCGTTTCCCCAACTGGAAACCAAATGGACACTCAATCAACATCATCTCCTTCAAGGTCCATGGTGCAAAGAAAATGAAGAGGGAAAGAGGGCACACCATATTTAGGGTTTTAGAGAGGAAGGAGAAGATGAAGAAGATGAAGAGGGCATGAGAAAAAGAAAAGAGGAAAATGTATTGCCTCCAAGGAAATGAAAACTAACGTGAATGAAGAGAAGAAAGAAGAGTTTTGTGTTTTAATTTTAAACCCCCTTATTAAAGTTTTACCATTTCATGATAAACAGGATCTCTGTTCGGGCTTAATACTCAATCCAAAAATTATTCTGAATATATATATTCAGATCCCCAATAATATTCTTAACAGCCCTAACCAACGGCATCTCAATCGGAGATACTTGGTCTGACACCCATATTTTAATCGGGTATAATTTTGTCTTATTTAGTCTCTATAAATTATGAATATCAATAATAAATCCCAATTTAATTATTTCTAAATTCTTGGGACATGAATCAACTTATATATAATTATTTTTTATTTATTCCTCTTAATTAATCATTTTTTATAAATTTTAGGATGTTACATCTAACATATACATAACTCATCCAAAATATCAATTCATTATTCAATTCCACAATCACATTACCTTATCATCATAAGCATACACAAGGCCAGCCTATCCCAATCATCAATTCTAAACTTGGCTTTGTGCCAATATTTACATATTCCATCATTTACAACCTAATCATTCTTAAATCCATTCATCCATAAACATATGTTCATATCATTATCCAATTTACATACTAGATCATAAATCATTAATTATCATGTCAAATCAATGAAAATGCACAAGTCACGTGAATCACACAATCATGCAGTACACATCACAGTCCCTACCAATTTCATGCAATCACGCAATGGCTCCATGCCTTACATCTACTCATGCATAAACATTAGGACCACACATACATAATCCATCAAACACTCAAGTAGCTCTGTGCTACTTGATACCATCACATCGGTAAACACTAATTAGAATCACACACACCACATCAACAAAGTAATATAATCTAACATCTTCATAAATCAATAAACAAATACACAATTATATATCTCTTTTTCTAGTTTCCATATCGCCCTGGCCTCATTTAGCTCTCGCCTCTGCGATGTGCATCCATATCTTGCCAACAATCACTAAAACCACAATACAGGGGGTGAGTGACTGGAATTAAGCATTAATACAGAAACAAACATCAAACTAGGAAAGGTGTAATCTAGCTACATTTCTATTTTAGTGGCAGTATTCATCGTTACCTTTCAATTACCATTATTAATTCATCACCATTAAGCTGAATCACATTAACCGTATCAAAATCACTAACTTAACTAATACCAATCATTCATTTCATTTTACATAACACACTGGGTATATAAATGTAAACATTGTCATGTATTTCCTCAACTAGAAGCCTGTCAGGAGCCGCTCCTTGACCATGCCAATGCATCGACGATCACTCCCCGCCCTCAACCATGTCCAGGGTATCATATTATTACTCAAATATATATCATAGCATATAAACACGACTGACTCTCAAATAATATGATGCTCTAGTATCTGGATACTAAAAGAATCGACCTTTAGCTGGGGGTCTGACTTGACACCTCGTGAACTCGACTTGGTTCACCGAGCTTGACTTGGCTCCCCCATAACCACTGGGTCATAGACCTCTGGGTAGCTCAACTGGGTCTGACTTGACCACAGAAGCCAAAAAATGAGGGTAACATATACCTTTGATCATCTCGCGCCATATAATCACATATCCAATCACATATAACAAGGTATAACATCATCAATCTCATATATAAATGTTAGAAACTGACATATAATCATCTCACTAGGCGGCCACACAGACCCGACCCTTCCACACCATGTTATAATACTTCCATAATCATCTCACTAATAATCAATCACAATCATAAACCTCAATCATCAGGTATAACAATGTAGTCAAGGCTACTTGCTAAAAAATTTCACAATATACCAATTGTAAATTTGGAATCAAAATCATATCAATACATACATATATCGCATGATCAACATACCATGTCATTGCAATTGTCAATTCAACTTCAGCTATCAATATACATCATTATCATCTTTAACTTACCCATATATTCTAATGAGGATCATCAGTCAAAACCATACTCATGATATCAATATACATATATATACATACATATATATATATATCTATATATGTCATCACCTTACACATGTACATATTGACATTTTCACTAACTCTATATCATCACTTATTCATCAATCATCAACATAGGTCATCATCATACTTAACTCACAAACACCTTCTAACAGAAACATCAATAATCAAGCATACATATGATATCCCTATCCCTACATAAGTATATATATATATATATACCCTTACTATAACATCCTAAATTTTAATGAAATGATTAAATATGAGGAATAAATATTAAATAATTATAAATGGGTTAATAAGTGTCCCAAAAATATTGAAATAATTAAATTAAGATTTATGAGGATTATTTATAATTTATTGAGGCTTAAAAAGCTAAAATTATACCCGGTTAAAATATGGGTGTCAGACCAAGTATCTCTGAATTGAGATGCCGTTGGTCAGGGCTGTTAAGGATATTATTGGGAGTCCGAATATATCCTTGGAATAATTTTAAGATAAAGTATTGAGCCCAAATTAAGATCCTGTATGTTATAAAATGATAGAGTTTAATGAAGGAAATGAAATTAAACATAAAACCCACCTCCTTTCCCTTATATCTCACATTGCCCTTCTTCTTCTAAAAACAAACCATTCTCTTCTTCTATCTTCCTCATTCATTCTCTTCCTCTCCCTCTCAAAACCTAAGAAAAAATGGTGTGCATCATTCTTCTTCTATTTTTGTTTGCCATCTCCAAGCTTGAGGAAGATGATGTTGGATGGAAGCTTCCCTTCTCCCTCTTGGATTTTCGTCACCCTCTTCTTCTCTTGGAAGCCCATTGTGATTTCTTGGCTTAAGGTATATCTCCCTCCATTTTAATGAGCTTGAGCCCTAGGTTTTGATTTTCATATGATTGGGAAAGTGTTATATGTATGGGTTATGGAATAGGAGCCAATTTGTATGCAAAACCCAAAGGTGGGGTGTGATTAATGTATGTTTTTGAGTAGGTTTGAAGGGGTATATGAAAATCTCATTATTGGAGGTGAAACATTATGATTATTGATGATGGTGAATCTTAATGAAAACCCTAGAAATTAGGATTTTGGGGGCTTTGGGAAATTGATGAGAAAATTGTGAGATATTGATATTGGGATGATTATATATATATATATATATATGAGAATCAGTCTTTGAACGGGTAATATTGATTGTTGATGTTGAGATATTGTTAGGGGAGTTTAAACAATAAGAATGTTAGAATGATGGTTATTAAGTTTTAAAGAATCTTGACCCTAAGAATTGGGAAAATGTATATGTTGTAATTAAAAGGGTTAAATTGAGAGTGAATAGAAAATAACTAATGTAGGTGTTGTCATGAAATATGTAAGATTGAATAGAAACACTAAGGTCATAATGATTGTGATGGACTAATGAGATTATGGTTAATGAGGCCTTGGACCATGATAGGTGTCAATTGAACTTGTTGATTAATGATAGATTATATGTGGATAAGATGGCACATGTTGAACTCTAAGAGACAATAATGGCATTTGAATGATTGATGTAATATGGAATGTATCTTAGATGATGAGAGGATGAGATATTGTTGTTGTTGGGTATGGTTAGTCCTTTTAGATCTAGAAAATCTTGGTTTTAGGAAAGGAATTCCCGAAGCCTAACACAATGGTATAAATTGGTGTTTTGACAAATTTAGAACTTGTTCATAAGCCTTATGACATGTAAATCATTATTTAGAATTTTGAGGAATGCCTTAAGATGGCTTATTGATTGTATAAATGCATATGTATGTATTGGTGTAGATGGTATTCCGGGCAATATGGCAGAGCATTCGGAGGGTGCATTTGGATTGCGGTTTTTCCCTCAAGGTAGGAGAGGAGTTTTGCATTCTAAATGCCTGAGTAGAATAATTGATGATTTATGTATGTGTTGTTGCTCATGCTTGCCTTGCCATAGTTGTATTAGTTATGTGATGAATGACGTACTTGGCAATATTTTGACTTTGAGAATCATGTGTGTGATTGATGACAATGAAAGTTTTCAAGTCCCTAGATAGGCATGATTTATTATTGGTAGAAATCCATAGATGGATGAATTGTTAAAATTTATGGGATTATGTTCATGAGGTTTATGTATAATCAAGGAACTAATAGGCCTATATTGAGTTTTAGCATGTTTGGATGCCATAGAATAGTTCCAAGAGACCATAAATATAGTTTATGACTTGTAGGAATTAGAATGGGCATATTCTATTGAGAATAGGCCCTTGAGTTGCACAAAAGTGCCTCAAAATGGGTAAAACACATTTATGCGCATAAGTCCCTCATTTTTGGGAATTTCTAAGTGCGGCCAGTGGCCACACATCATAAATAATAAGTATTAGTTGGTGTTAAAATTTGGTGAGCATTAGAATTCATATGGAAAAGTTAGAGGGGTTAGAAGTTAAAAAATTAAATATTTTCTACATAATTACTGATGTGAATCGATTCACAACAGTGTGTGAATCGATTCAATACTCACTGTTTTTACTGTGCCTAATTCTAGTAGCGTGTGAATTGATTCACACAAGGGGATGAATTGATTCAAATAACTCTGTTTGCACTATTCATGGCATGATTTCACGTGTGAATCGATTCACACCAGGGGTTGAATTGATTCATACTTCTCTGTTTCACTGTTTTTTGCATTGGCACGCGTGAATCGATTCATACTAAGGAGGGAATCAATTCCCAGGCCCTGTTTTCACTAAATATTGAGATTTTCATCCATGAATCAATTCACCACATATGGGAATCGATTCATGGCCCTGTTATGGCCACTATCATGCTGTTTTTCCAACTGTTATGATTTCTTTGCTATTTTTGTCCTGTTTGGGCATCTTAATGACATTTTTGGCTTCCGACTTCTTCATGAAAGTTGTAGATAATTGTGTTACTGAGGTGTGAGAATTGGTCTCACATTAATTGGAGTTTTATAACTCTCATTAGGCATAAAACACCGGACCTACTGCGTCATAAAATTCAAATTTAAAAGGGTTTTGAGCCCAACTTTTTATGGTTATCAAATTAGGACTAATAGGTGATATTTATGGCATGTCCCACTATTTTTAAGAATAAAAATGAACTTTCCTCATGTCTTGATTTTGAAATTTGTTATGAGTTCATTAATATCCAAAACCCTTTTTTATTATATGAAATCAAGATATTATATTAGGGGTAAACCATGGGGTGTGTTTGGTGGTATTTGATGTTGATCTAAGATATTGGCGAAGTATGTATATGCCTAAATCATGTTATGAAAACATAAATGTACCCCACGATTGATGTGATATGATAATTGATAATGAAAAACAAAGGTTGTGGTTATATGACACACCTTGTATGATAATGAAATTAATGAAGGGACAATGGAGTGGCAATAAGTTATGATAACACAATGAGATCAAAATAGTATCATTAATGATCAAGAATGGATGATGCCACACGTATTGAATGATAAATGATAATGTTGAATAAAAAGGGATGTTGTTGTTGAACATGCCCTTGAATACTATTATTGATGGGCGTTATGCCATTATGATTAATGCAAGTATTGACTTGTATGTATAAGATGCAATACTGATTGCTAAATGTATGTTCTGAAATACCTTGTTGTTTTCCATACGTGGATAAATGCTATGATGTCATGATATTTGTGAAATGAATAACCTTGCAAGGTTCCACGAAGGGAGTACCCTATGTGATGATGATATGATATATATGATATGAATAACCTTGCAGGGTTCCATGAAAGGAGTACCCGACATGATGATGATATAATATTTATGAAATGAATAATCTTGTGGGGTTCCATGAAGGGAGTACCCTACGTGATGATGATATGATATATGTGATATAAATAACCCTACAGGGTTCCACGAAGGGAGTACCTGACGTGATGATGATATAATATTTGTGAAATGAATGACCTTGCGGGGTTCCACAAAAGGACTACCCGACATGATGATGATATAATATTTGTGAAATGAATAACCTTGCGGGGTTCCATGAAGGGAGTACCTCTTGCGAGATAGGAAACTGATGTGATAACATGTGTGAATGAATAACCTTACAGAGTTCCATGAAGGGAGTACCCAACGTAATGATGATATAATATTTGTGAAATGAATAACCTTGTGGGGTTCCATAAAGGGAGTACCCCTTACGAGGTGGGAAACCGACGTGATGACAACTAATATGTAGATTTGTGAAATGAATGATATGGTGGTTGCGATCACCTGATGGTAAGAAATGGATCCATTGTGTATGCATTAAACAGTTGATATATGCATTAGCTATAGGTGCATGACATTTGAGATTAAGATGACCACGAGAGATGAAAAACCCCTTGTAAGGAGGAATTGAGTAAAGATTTAATAAATTGATGATAATGATTTGTGAATGCCCTTGATGATAAGTGGCAATGTGATTGCGTATGTGCTTGTGCTTGCTTGCGATAATATTTTTTATTTATGAGGCATGTGTGTCTACTTATGAGAATATAATTATGATCAATGATGAATTAGTGATTTATATGCAAAGCACACATGATGATTGTATGCATGTACACATAATCACAATGTATTTATATTCATCATTTTGAATGTATAACTCACTCTTCCATGTTGTCTCCTTTTTAGCATTATGATGCAGGGTTGTCATGGGATGAGTTTGGGTTTTCGAATTAAAGCTCTTGAAGAAGGTAAATAGTGGTAATAGAATGCCCTGGCCGGAAACATTTGTTAAATGTAATGTATAAAGCGGATGTATTACTTAGCATACGAATAGATGATTATGTTAATATATATTAATGATGATGATATTTGAATTGATACCATTTGGTGATGAGTGTCTCATGTAGAGACTACTTACAATTGGTGATGTATGATTATGTTCTATGTGCTTAATCGGTTGTGTGCCTGAGCCTTTTCTCATATCTTCATATATGGGACTAGGCATATGCCCTATATACACATTCTTCTTCCGCTGTAAACTCTAATATTTTGTATACACTTATGGGCGTCTTACTTGCGATCCAGTTTATAAATTATTAAATCTCACACTTTAGTTTTCTGGGGTTCGTGTAACATCCCAGTTTGAAGCTAACTACCGAATGAAAAATGAACCATCAAGATTCGATTTCAAATGAAAAAGCAACCATTAATTGTATCTAACTATCACGCGAATTTAAGCCATCGAGAAGGAGTAAAATGAATTGGGGAGTTTTAGCAGCCCAACCACCCTGAAATCAGAAAAACACTAAACTAATTAAAATATAAGGGATAGTGATGGCCAGGTGATGGGCGTGGTACGCATGGCTGTTGGGATCACGCTCTCCCAACCCACTTTCCCCTTCCTCGTGCGAATATATAGGTAGACATAAGCCTGGTCACTAAACACTCACTGTTCCTTCAGATTCTTTTCCTCCGTCGCTTCATCCTCTCTTTTCCCTCTTCGTCTCCATCCTCCTTTTCCCCCTGTCTTACCCCTCGCTCCTGGAGATCGTGACTGCAGTACTGGAGGACGGACCACGCTCTATCCCAGAACCAGGCGCAGGATACGACGGAGCCAAGGGAGACCGAACGAACCAGGAGAAGGACATCGGACCCAACGACGAGAGCAGAAAGGTTTCTGAGGTTCTTCTATAGGTAGGGGGCGCTTGCATGTCGAATGCATGGTCTACGAACGATACCGGATGAACGTACTGCTTGAGTGTGTGTGTGTGCATGTGTTTACAATCATTAAAGCTGATGCATGATTTAAGATTCGGGATCAAGTGTGTCATAAAGTGGGAATACAGCGATTTCATGGGGGATGACATAGTCTGTTAGTTAATAATGATGACAAATGATATGCATGGCTCTATCTTCTTATCACTGTGAAAAATATGCGTGTGTATGTCTTAGTTGGCTTGTTCAATGTTGTTATTTTGATGATCGATTGTAACGTGTGTAACTGACAAAACAAATACGAGTACTGTGAGGAAATCCGTTCTTACTTAACGGCTACGAAGGAGGTATTCGTGGCGTGATGATACGTGCTGGTAAATGCATTAGTTGCATGTGTATGAGTGGGGTGACCCGTGGGAGGTCATGAAACCCCGAGGGAATGACTTCCAGCTACCGACCCTGGCTAGATCCTGATAGTGCTCGTGGTAGCCGTAGGAGCTAGAGAAGAGTCTCGAGACGCCCATGGGAGGCCGGTACCACCTGGTAAGAGCTGAGGGACGAGGGGCCAGAAGAAAGGGGACCGTAACTGAAAGTCATTACCCGAGTCGGATCCGTAGGCATGCATATAGATATGAGGCTGATCGTGGTGGTGCATAAATCCATGTATATATGTGTATGATTTCTGAATGCATGAATTATGTGCGTGCGTAGGATCTCCGAGTGCATGAATATGTGTATGGATGTGGAAATAACTCTGTGTAGTATGTGTGTTATGGACGTTGTCTTGAATTGCATGAACTTGGTTTAACTTGAGAAAGATTGAATGATGGTAGGAGCGTGTACTGACGCTGATACCGAGTCTTTGATTATCATTTTACATGTAAAAGCTCACCCCTGCAGTGGCCATATTTCAGTGAACGTCTCTCGGAATGAAGAATGAAGGAGGAGCCGGGTGTAGAGCAGAGCAGCCGAGTATTATGGAACGTGTGTATATATGTGTATACCGTGTGCATGTCGTATTTAATGTTCTAGAAAGAGCCTTGGCCGGCTTGTGTTTGATCTTGGTTCTTATTTACGAAACTTGAGCGCTTCGGATAGAAGGGACATGTTGTGTTGTAATTATTTAGATGTTTCCTAAATATATGTATATATATATATATATGTGTGTGTTGCGTGTTATATTGTGCTGCGGAAGGTGTTGAATGATAAGTCCGGACGCCTAAGCATACCTTACGAGCGTAGGAGGCTGGTGTGGCTATGGGTAAGTAGTGGGGATAAGTTTGAGGTTGAGAGGATGAAATAGAGAGTTTAAATATGCTTCGAATGAGGGAAGAACGAAAGACGAGTGAAAACCCCCGAGCGGTCACAAGAAAGAGAGATCATTACCGAGTGAAAAATGTCAGTAAAAACCGAGTGAGGGATGTAACATCCCGAATTTTAAAGTAGAGCATTAATTACCGAAATAAATATTAGAAATTGGAATATGGAGTATTTAATATCCCAAACTATTGAGAATAATTAAATTAAGATTTTGGGAATTTTTAGAAAATTTTAGAGACCGGTTAAACTGAAATTAAGCCCGGTTGAGATATGGGTGTCAGACGAAGTATCTCAGAATGAGATGATATTGGTCAGGGCTGTAGAGAATGATATTGGGAATCCGAATATGTATTCGGAATAATTTTCAGATGATGTATTGAGCCCGAACTGAGAACCTGTTGGTTATAAAACGATGAAGTTTTAATGAGTTGGGTTAAAAATAAATTGAAAATGTCATTTTTCCCCTTCCTTATTCACGTGAGTTTGCTGATGGAATTAGGCACTTCACTTTCTTCTTCTTCTTTCCATCATCATCTTCTCCATTCTCTCATTTCTCCTTCTAAAACCCTAGCAACTTGAGCTCATCTTCCACACCTCCCCATTTTCGTTTGAAGGGAGCTTGTAGGAGGCTTGTGGGGCTGCTGTCTTCTTCTCCTTTCTCTTCATTTTTCGCAGCTCTCTCTCTCTTGTGAACCCATTTTCGTTCTTGGGTGTAAGGTAAGAAATACTCACTAGATACTTGGGTTTTTGCCATGGTTATATGATAATATGAGTTTTGGGAACCAAGCATGTGAATGGATGTTCATTTAAGGCATTTCATGCAAGAGTTTAGTGTGGGTTTGTATGAGAATGAGGTTCCTTTGAGAAGTAATAAAGTGGATGTATTTATTGTTGGAAGGAGAAGAATATTTATGGAGGTGGTTGGAAATTTTATGAAACCCTAACTTCATAAATTTGGGGGAAAATGTATATGGAGGTTGATGAGTATTAATTGTTGGTAATAAATGTGAGTTATGATGCATAAGGGCCAATGGTGATGATATTTGGTTGATGGAAGTCATTAATGGAGAAACCCATGAAAGGGTTGGTTGTTGAGTACATAATAATAAATGGTGGCACCTAACCCATGGTGGTTATGGTGGATAAAATGAAATAAAAGAGTTTTGAGAGTTATACTAATAAAAAAAAACAGCAAGTATTTATTGATATATATGAGTAATTAAGTCTTAATGAGTAAGTAGAAAATTGATTGTATAATGTATTGTGATGTAGGAAGTGACCCCATTGACGAGGCGGGACCATCGAACCGCGTTGATCACTACTTCACTTGAGGTAGGAGGGGGTAACTTTTCTAAATGCATGATCTCATCCATTGGTGATGTGAAAATATGTATATGTGATTATGGTAATAATTGTTTGAATGGATGATATGATATGTGTGATTTGAATGCATTTAGAATGATGATTGTTATGTGGCATTGTGTTTGGGATAATACTAATGATGTGATGATACCATATTAATGGAGTAGGATGATGGTTTGAAACCATATGTGAATTGAGATTGTGATGTGAATATCCCAAATATGTGTGTATGATTTATTGAATGTGTATGCCACTAACTATTGATGAGAATAAGTCAAAGGAAGTTGGGATTGGATAAGAATGATGAGAATACTGAAATCCACCAAGTAGTGGTGATGAATGATTAAATATGGAGTGGCATCTAGGATGCATAGTGTGAGGATGCACTTGATTTGCATTTGCATTGCATCCATGGCATATCATAGCTGTTTATGTGGAATATTAGGGGGTTCCACTAGGCAGGCCCAGTGGGAGGGCGGCTCAGTGCACGAGCGTATTATGATTTTCCCCTGTGACTCGGTGTATGAGTCACGAAGCTGTCTATAGTTTGGTGACGAGGCACCCTATGTGGCAGGCCCAGTGGGCGGGCGGCTCAATGGTGAGCGAGATTACCTCGGTGTCCGACGGGACACGGCTCTCTCGATGTGTGTTCGGGAGGGGCCCGTAGCACTTGTGGTATTTGAGGCCACGATATTGATCCGTAAGTCATAGTGTGACTAGTGCTACAGATGGGCGAGAGCGGTTTGGTACCAGTAAAATTATGAAGATATAAGCATTCTTGAATTGAGATATATGTGTACACAATTTTTTCTACTGCAGTAGGGGCATAGTAGCACACCTATGCTTGTCCAACAATTGATTTAATGATATATTTTCCCACAGTCGGATCCGCATTGTTTGATAAGAAATTCTTGTGCATATGCATCAGCTTTAAGAGCATTTGCATATAGCTGGAGATATGCCTAGGTGAAAGCCCTTGGTGGCAACGGATGAATGAGAGTTGAAAGGGGAAAGAGTTGAATACTAACCCGATGTGTGTGTTTGGCAATCCAAATGATTGATATTGTGAATGTATACTTGAAATTGTAAGATGTATTGTATATAATGTATGATGTGGTGTAATGATTGCTAATTGTGCAAGTATACATGTATTTCATCATAATGTATGACTTTGATTCATTTGGATTATGTTACTCACCTCCCCGTTGCCATTTTTAAAGTTGATGTAGGTATAACTTAAATCCTACAACTTTTGGAGGCCGAGTATGAAGAAGGTAAAATATGGATAGGAATGCGTAAGCCTTGGCCGGCATAAATCTGTTTTGTAGAGTATATGAGGTCTATATACTCAATTTTGTAATGTTGGTAATTTTGGAGGTCATGGAAGAAAATTGGACATGTTTGGGTAATGACAATTTTCATTCATGACCCAAAAGATGTAAAGAATGAATCTGAATACTTGACTTATTAAATGAATGGATGTTGTGTTTTCATGCTATATTATGGAGCTTGTGGAATGATGTGGAAGATAGATGTATGTAGGGAATGCATGTGATTTGATGATGAATTTAAATTATATGTATGGAATCCATATTAGCATGATGATGTTGGTGGTATTTGATTCAATGAAAGGATTTATGTAGTTTTAGATTATATTATTGTATGAGTTGATACATGCACAATGAAATGAGATAGGGTCTTATGTGAGGCCAAATTAGGAGGAATTAATGTTGTACGTGTGTTGTTCAATTGAATTTTTGTTTTCTGCTGAGTTTCTGCAGAACTCGCTCAAGCGAGTAGCAATCTCGCCCGAGCGAGATTGTTGTGGAACAGGGGATTCGTTTTTGCCCCAAATTCGCTCAAGCGGACAAGCAATTCGCCCAAGCGAGATTGCCACAGAATCAGTGTTTTGATTCTGGACAATTTTCGCCAGGCGTTAAGGGCAGCGCTCAAGCGAGGGAGAAGGAGAGTTGATTCTGGAGGATTTTCGCCCAGGCGAGTGGTGCCTCGCCCAAGCGAAAATTGGCCAGAGAGTCCTCAACGTTTCTGGACCAATCTCGCTCAAGTGAGCCTTGGGCCGCTCAAGCGAGATTGATACCTGATACAAACTCCTTCCTTCGCTCAAGCGTCTCGCTACCTCGCTCAACGTATTCCTTTGCTTCTCGCTCAAGCGAGACAGGGCCCACTCAAGCGAGTTGAGCCCTGATACTTATTTCTCTCTCTCGCTCAAGGCCACTCAGCGTTCGCTCAAGCGTGTGCACGCTGGCTCGCTCAAGCGACTTGAGTCACGCCTCAGCGAGTATGCCCCTGATTCTCATTTTGTTATTTTAAGATAAATTTTAAAATGTTATGCATTATTTCTTCCTTAAATATTATTTTAGAAGTATTGAGGAGTAGTATTTGGCTCTTGAGATTGTATAAGTGTATTTCACATTTTTATGAAACTCCTCCTCTTGAAAATCAATTAGCCAATGATTAAGTCAAATTGGACAATTCTTCCGCTGATTCTGATTGAAAAATTTACGTTTAGTACCACCCTCTCATATCTTCATATATGGGAGTGGTTCATTTTAGATCCAGGGGTTTGGTGAAAAATACTTCACCACTTAAATTATTGAATTCATTAATATTTTCAAAGACGCGAAAAATTTTCCCCTATTTTAATTTGGGGTTTGGGGCGTCTCAACCGAGATTATAACACCCCTGATTTTCTGTACTCGAATCCCGATGTGATCGTCATAATTAATAAAAATACGAGTAAATTTTTCGCGTTTGAAAACATTTCCAAGACACCACCATGATCACACCAAGACCCAAATCACAGGAAACCAAAGAGTGAGATTATATAACCTAAAGCTAGATCGATAGATAATTTGCCCATAACGGTATACAAAAATAATAGAGTTTATAGCGGAAGACTATGTATACCGGGCACACGCCTAGTCCCATATATGACGATATGAGAAAAGGCTCGGCAAAGCACGCAATGGCACATCATAGCCTAATAGACATCATCATTTTACATAATTATATAAGCATGCAATGCCTAAGATATAACTATATATATATACATAAATACATTTATATACATTTGGGAATCTTCTCCTGACTATCTCAATCATCAATGAACATCATTCAATTTCAATCCCTCTAATACACATCAAATCATCTCTTACATTCTATATATATATATATATATATATATATATATATCATTCATCAATTCAATGGAGTAACTTATACATACTCAAAATTTCTAAATCATCTATACAATCATATATAATATATTCATTACACAAGAATCCATAAATGATGCCGGCCGAGGCACTTCCATTACCACTATTTACCTTCACCCAAGCTTTAATTGAAATCTGAACTCATCCCATGGTAACCTGCATCACAATGCTAAAAAAAAAGAGACCACATGGGAGAGGAATTTATACATTCAAAATGACGAATAATATATATATATATTGTGATCATGTGTATATGCATACAACGTCATGTGTGCTCTGCTATCAAAATATTAAATTATCATTCATTCATTACCTCATTATCACAATAGGCATACAAGCCTCATGAATCGTAATTCATATCATAAATAAGCACAAGCACATACATAATCATATACACAATCACCAGCCACTTATCAACAAGGGCATTCATATTCATTTTAATCATTAATCGTAAACAATCACGCCCTTCATCACATTGGGCCGTAAATACAGATCGTCATATTCATATCATTTCGTTTATTCATATATTCTCTTACTTTTATGTGGTCTTCCATTATATTAACTTCTCATCTCATCAACACCAATACCATCATCTCAATCATCATCAATCATCATCATATTCTGGCATATCTCCATGCTATATGCAAATGCTCTTATGGCTAATGCATATGCACAATGGAATAATCAACAACAAATGCGGATCCGACTGTGGGAATAAACACCAAGTTGTGGGTCAAGCATAGGTGTGCTACTATGCCCCTACTGCAGTAGTAAAATATGTACACATATCTCAAAGCATGCATGCAACTCGACAACATCTTTTACTGGTACCAAACCGCTATCGCCCATCTGTAGCACTAGTCACCCTGTGACTTGCGGATCAACAACATGGCCTCACTTGCCAAAAGTGCTACGGGCCTCTCCCGAACACACATCGAGAGAGCCGTGCCCCGTCGGACACCGAGGTAACTCGCTCACTATAGAGCCGCCCGCCCACTGGGCCTGCCACATAGGGTGCCTCGTCACCAAACTATGGACAGCTTCGTGACTCACGCACCGAGTCACAGGGGAAATCAACAATACGCTCGTGCACTGAGCCTGCCTAGTGGAACCCCCTAATATTCCACATAGACAGCTATGATATGCCATGGATGCAATGCAATGCAAATTAAATGCAAGCTCACCCTGTGCATCCTAAATGCCACTCATCAATCTCCATCATCATAATCACCAACACCACCATATACACCATAGTGGATTTTATCTTTATTGGCTTTAATCATTATTTTCAAGTCTTAATGTGGCATTTCCATCTCAACATTTTTCATATATATATTCCACATCATATACGCAAGTCAACACTTGCAATCAACCATAACGGCATTACAATAATCACATAATTACATACAAGCCCCTCAAGGCATGTCATTCATATAATTGGCACTCAATGGCCACAAACATCACTCATAGTAGTCCACACATGGTTATCAGAGGCATAGCAACAAACATAATATTAATCTACACATGTGGCAACAAAGTATTACAAATTACATATATATATATCAACAATCATATTTTCCTCACACACATGCAAGTCAATTACTTGCACCCATCATAAAAGTATCATAATAATTCTCAATAATTATCAATTTGCCATTTCAATTAATTCAATACATATACATGGCAAGGCAAGCATGAGTATAGAACACATACAACAATCACCATCAAACTACTCATGCAATTTGAATATATAACTCCTCTCCTACCTCAAGGGAAGAGTCAAACGGTTCCAATGCTCCGAATGCTCCTTCACATCATCCGGAATACGATCTACATACCATATGCAAGTATATTCATATGATTAATAACCATCATAATTCCAAGCACTTGTTAGCTTATTATAAAGCTCAACCTCAAGTCCTAGACTTGGTAAACATCAACTTATGCAATTGTGTTAGGCTTCGGGAATTCCTTTCCCAAAGCCAAGATCCTCTAGATCTTAAAGGCTAACTACATCCCACATTATTTACTTCTCATCACGATTCATAATATATCAATAGAGGGGAAGCATACATGTTTCCGTAACATGGCATAGACATATACATAGCTTGCCATGGCCTTAAGTCATTCCCCAATCACCTCTAAGACAAACCACACATATACCCTTAGTAAATCCTCTTGTTTTTTCCATACTAAAAGGGATTTTGGGCAACAATGAGCCCATGACAATTTCAACATTAAGACATGAGGAAAGCTTACTTTTAGTCTTAAAAATAGTGGGACATGTCACAAATATCACCTATTAGTCCCAATTTGATAACCATAAAAAGTTGGGTTCAAAACCCTCTTAAACTTGTATTTTTCAACGCGTTGGGTTTGGTATTTTTCATCTAATGAGAGTTAGAAAACTCCAATTAAAGTGAGACCAATTCTCACACCTCCGTAACATAATTATCTACAACTTTCGTGAAGAACTCGGAGGCCAAAAATGTTATTAAGATCCCCAAACGGCCCAAAAACATCAAAGAATGCTTATCGGGCAATTCTGTCGTAGCTAATCGATTAGGCCAAGCACCTAATCGATTATACATGACTCAGAATGCTTATAATTGATTAGAAATACATTTGTAATCGATTACACATGTCCCAGAATGACCCTAATCGATTAGGAACACATTTGTAATCGATTACGCATGCCAGAATGCAGAAATTATGTAGAAAATGCATAATTTTGGGACTTCTAACCCCCCTAACTTTCTCATATCAACTCCAAATGCTACCAAATTTTAACCACAATAAATACACATCATTTGTGACGTGTGGCCACCAACCTCACTCAAAAATTCCTTAAAATGAGTGAGTTATGCATATAAATACGTTTAACCTAATTTAAAACATTTTTGGGCAGCTCAAGAGTCAATTCTTAATAGAATTGGCCCATTCCAATTTCTACAAGTCATAAACTATGCATAGAAGCTATTGAGACTACCCTATGCCATCAAAGCCACATAAAACTCTATTTGACCCCCTTCACTTGTATGATTATGCATAAAAATGCACTTTGCAATCAACAATCATGACCAAACTACTTAAACTACATCATTCATGCTCTGAACTAATGCCAACAAGATTTAAATGCACAATAGAGGTTATGGATTCTATTTCTATGCCTTATAACCTCTTGGATCAAAATATGACCCATCCACTTGCTCAACATTATACAAATCCACAACATATACAAAACATAACATTATACTCCTCATACACATAATTGCCACTTATAACATTCATCATATTATCAATCATCTCATCATTCAATATAATCATGGCTTAATCATTCATCAGCTCAAGTATCCATTATCAATGGTTTTTAACTGTTATTATCACATTAACAACATCTCATACTCATTCTCAACCCAACACCTCAAATCACCATTCCTACATACAAGCATATATCATCTTACACAACCTCATGAACATAGTTCAAAATATCATCAATCTTATTAATCAATCCCAATGATTCTAAGGATTCATTCCCTTCATATAAATCATTCTAAAGCATCAAAAATCATCAAAATCATCTATTTAGTCAAAATCCCAAATCACTACACTTAGGGTTTTTCATCAAAACTCAATAACCATTTTTAATAACCATCAATCTCTATCATTAACAACACCCACACATACATTATTGTGGATTTTCACTAAAAATCATCTTTCAAGGCATTATTATTCATTTCCCCTAAATCCTAGGGTTAGGGTTTCATTAAAATCAAGTAACCACCACTAACAACCATCATCTTCTATCTCTAATCTTGCAATTTTCGTATACCCCTTCACACCCATCCAAAAACACATATAAATCACACCTCACCTTAGGGTTTTACAAAAAAATGGCTTCTAATCCATAACCCATTCATAAGGCACCCTCCTAACCAAATAGAAACCAAAACCTAGGGCCAAAAACATCAAAAGAGTAGAGAAATTTACCTCAATCTCCAAGCTATCCCAAGCCCTAGCATGTACACGAAAATGGAGGGAGAAATAGAGAGCTTCCAAGCATTTGAATCATCTCCAAAATGAAGAAGAAGAAGCATGGTTGGTTGGGTATGGAAGGAGACTCACAAAAATGATGAGCTTTGTAGAAGAAGAGAAGAAAAGAGAGGGTTTGTGTAGAGGAGAAGAGAAGTAACGAAAATGAGGGAGAGAGGAGGAGAAGCAATGTGTTTGCCAAAATGAGAAAAGAGAGCTACGGGAATAAGAAGGGGAAAAAGGGATTTTTGATTTTAAGTTTAATCCCCTTATTAAAATTTCATCGTTTTATAACTTACAGGTTCTCCGTTCGGGCTTAATACTAAATCCAAAAATTATTCCGAAGACATATTTGGATTCCCAATAATATTCTTAACAGCCCTGACCAATGGCATCTCAATAGGAGATACTTGGTCCGACACCCACATCTCAGTCGGGTCAGTTTTCAGCTTATCCGGTCTGTATAAATCACCCATAGTCCCAAAAAATCTTAATTCAATTATTTCTAATATGTTGGGACATTAAATAATGCACAAATAATTTTCTAAACACTCTAGACCCATCAAATATTTATTTCCACTTAGTGGGTCCCACATTATCCGTTAAATCACCCGATTCCAGTAAATCTTAATTTACCGATAGTTCATCTCTAATGTCTAATAAATTCTCCCATAATTATTCATCCATAAATAATTAATTATCTTCTTCCAATAAATTTATTTCCTTTAAAAAAATCCGGGATGTTACAAGGGAGAGTCCGTATTTTCTGAGCGAAATCATGAATAAATCCTGAGTGATGCAGAGTGGCGCTTCCCGAGTGGAAACCTCGAGTGATTCCCTGCTGAGAGTGGAGTTCAATTGGCGGTTTAGGGAAGATTGGATCCTAATTGTAAGGTATTAATAATCCGAGTGAAAGATGTAAAGTCTGAGTGAGTAAGGATCGGTGTTCCGAGTGGTTGGGTTTGGAGAAGCCGAGTGATACTTAACTTCCCAATTTTCCGAGTGAAGTTCCTCGCTTCAGCGAGCAATATACTTGCTCCAGCGAGCGCGGGCTAGGAAGACTTATGTTGGATTCGCGTGGGCGGAGTCATACCTAGCCGAGGTGCTAGAGCGGTTCGCCCAGGCGTGAGGACTCACGCTGAAGCGAGTAGTCGTCAGAGTGGGATACCGCCCAATTACCCTTCCTCTCCGTTGTGACGCTAATGCGTCCCCGAGGACGGTGTTGACCCTGGCTTGGGCGTTGTGGTTGAGTCCGCCCAGGCGTTGTCATACCTAGTTGAGTTGGGCGGAATGAGTTCAGGCCCCTCTTTCCCCCACAACCCACTACTGCACATGTACATCTCCCTTCTCCTCCCCCTTACCTATTCCCTCCTACTAATTAACTAGTGTTACTCGTGGAAAAGTTTTCTTTGTGAATTCCCCTCTATCCGCTGTTGCATTACCATACCCCGCCTAGGCGGTATCAGACCTCGTCCGAGCAAGCCAACGGTGTTGTGTAATCCGCCCAGGCGCTGGTGTGTTACATTAAACCAAACGAACCGGTTCCAGTCTTAGCTTTCTGTTATTTGCCATATGCGTATGAGTGCTCTTTATTTTCCCTTGCCTACCTCTTCCCTCTATGTCGAATGAGTCGTGACTATTTTTGTGAAAATTTTTTCTCATGGTTTTGGAATTATTATTTGCAAGGATTAGGGTGTTACATTTTGGTATCAGAGCAGACCGAAAGGTCCAAGGCCAAGGTATGCTTACCGAGTGTAAGCGGCTGTGTGTTTTCTGACTGAATGGTTGAAATTGTTGTGATGCTAGTTGAACCTGATTGATGTTGGCTTGAGGATAGGAGGTTGTTTTCCCCTGGTCCGATTGTGTGTGTAACCTAGAAGAATGATATAATGTGTTAAGCTATTGAATGTTAGACTGATAACCCGATCGGTAGTAAGTGGCTCGGTATACTTATCCTTGAATATCGATTTCAGGATAAGGAATGACGCATCGTCAAAGCATGGAGGCTATAGCCACAGCATTCCAACGCTTTGCAGACGTGTTTGAAAGGCAGAGCCAGACTCGAGTTGAGGATGGCCACGTGCTGGACCGCTTCCTAAAGAGGAAGCCGAGTGAGTTTCAGGGAGGACGTAATCCGGAGGCAGCTTTCAAATGGACTCAGGAACTAGAGAGGATTTTTGGGGGTCTTCGCTGTACCGAGGCCCAGAAGGTAGAATGTGTAGTGTATATGCTGCGAGACGAGGCAGAGAACTGGTGGAAGATAGCCAGAAGCCGATTCCCTAAAGATGACAATCAGCTGACATGGAATGATTTCAAGACATGCTTTTTAGAGAAGTACTTCCCCGACACAGTGAGGAGTCGGAAGGAACTGGAGTTTATGGAGTTGAAACAAGGCTCCATGACTGTGGAAGAATACGCGACAAGATTCGAAGAATTGTGCCTATTCTATCCACCCTTCCAGCAACCTGGGACGGAGAGCTCCAAGTGCCTTAAGTTTGAGAACGGATTAAGATCGGACATTAAGAGAGCCTGCAGATACCATGAGATACGGAGTTTCCCTATATTAGTGAACAAATGTAGAATATTCGAAGAGGATGACAGGGCCCATTCGGGCCAGAGCAGCAGAGCCAACCAGCACATGAGGCCTCAGCAGTCACGTTTTAAGAGGCCAGGGAACGTGGGAAGAAATGAACCCTTCACTAGATATCAGGGTCGTGGTGACCGAGAGAGACAGATGAGTGGACAACCAAGACATGGTAGATGCCTTAAATGCGGCGACGACCACTTTGCTAAGGATTGCAATGGTGCAAATGTTAAATGTTATCACTGCGGAGAGAAGGGGCACGTTCGTCCTGACTGCCCCCAACTCCGCCAAACAAACGCCAATGTGCGTCAAGGAGGATTTCAAGAAAGAACCCGAGTGAATGATAACCAACGCCCTGGTGGCAGAGGCAACGGGGCCAGAGGAAACATGATGCGTGCTCTAAACAGCCGAGAGAGGAATACCGATCAGCCAGCAGCAGGAAGAATCTACACCATCAACGCAGAAGATGTTGCACCAGCAAACGACCTAGTACAGTGTAAGTGCTCACTCGGTAAGAATACACTTAACGTTGTTTTTGATTCGGGAGCCACCCATTCTTTTATAGCTGATGAGTGTGTAGAGCGTCTGAAGTTACTTACTGTGTCTATGGATCGGATTTTGGAAGTGACCAGCCCGACTGGCACTAATGTGTTCACATCGTGAATGTGCAAGGACGTAGCGTTTGTGTTGTATGATCGGAGTTTCACCTTCGATCTGATTTGCATGCCCTTAAAGGGTCTTGACATCGTGCTCGGAATAGATTGGCTTTCCGCCAATAAGGTGTTAGTAGATTGTAGAAACCGAGAGATAGTTTTTCCGAGACAGCCCACTGAGAACGACACGGCACCAGGTACAACCCAACTGTTTATGATGCTTTGTCTAACCGAGGGTGAGAGTAAAATCTGAGTGAACAAAATCCCGATTGTCTGTGAATTCCTAGAAGTGTTCCCTGAAGACGTACCGAGTGTCCCTCCCAATAGAGAAATCGAATTCTCTATAGACTTAATCCCTAGGGCCGAGCCAGTCTCCAGTGCGCCCTATAGAATGTCCTCAACTGAGTTAGCCGAGTTGAAGAAACAAGTGGATGAGTTACTCGGAAAGTAGTTCATTAGACCGAGCGTATCACCATGGGGCGCACCCGTATTGCTTGTTAAGAAGAAGGATGGCAGCATGAGACTTTGTATAGATTACCGACAGCTAAACAAACTCACGATCAAGAATCGGTATCCACTGCCCAGAATTGATGATTTAATTGACCAGCTGCGTGGAGCCTCAGTCTTCTCAAAAATCGATCTACGATCGGGGTATCACCAAATCCGAGTGAAGGACTCAGACATTCCTAAAACTGCCTTTAGGACTCGGTATGGTCACTACGAGTATGTAGTGATGCCGTTCGGTGTGACAAACGCCCCTGCTGTTTTCATGAACTACATGAACAGCATATTCCACTCCTATTTAGACCGGTTTGTAGTTGTTTTCATCGATGACATCCTAGTTTATTCTAAGACTTCTGAGGAGCATGAAGGACATCTCTGAGCGGTACTTAAAGTGTTGAAGGAGAAACAATTGTTTGCGAAGCTTTCGAAGTGCGAATTCTGGATGAATGAGATCCACTTCCTCGGACATGTGATTTCCGAGCGAGGTGTCTCGGTGGACCCTTCGAAGGTCGCAGCTGTAATGGCATGGGAGAAGCCCAGGTCGGTCTCGGAGATAAGGAGTTTTATGGGCCTGGCAGGTTATTATAGAAGGTTCATCGAAGGTTTTTCTAAACTGGCATTACCACTAACTAAATTGACTCGGAAAAACATTCCCTTCGTGTGGAGTCCCGAGTGTGAGAACAGCTTCCGAGAGCTAAAGAACAAGTTGACGACTGCTCCAGTGCTGGCATTACCCGAGTTACAAGAGAGCTTCGTGGTCTATTGTGACACGTCAGGACTCGGATTAGGGTGTGTACTTATGCAGAGAGACCGAGTGATAGCATATGCCTCTCGGCAATTGAGACCTCATGAGCAGCATTACCCGACCCATGACTTGGAGCTGGCAGCAGTGGTTTTTGCATTAAAAATCTGGAGGCATTACTTGTACGGGTCCAAATTTGAAGTGTACAGCGATCACAAGAGCCTCAAATACCTATTCGACCAAAAGGAGCTGAACATGAGGCAAGGAAGATGGATTGAGTTTTTAAAAGATTACGATTTCGAGTTAAAATACCACCCGGGTAAGGCAAATGTCGTGGCCGACGCATTGAGTCGGAAATCCCTCCACATGGCAGCAATGATGGCAAAAGAAGTAGAGTTGTTGGAGCGGTTCCGAGACATGAACTTGTATGTTGATACCCCCTCCTCTCGGAAAATGACAATCGGTACATTGAGGATCGCCAATGAATTCTTGAAGTCCGTGTACGAGCAGCAACAGTTGGACTCCTACCTAACTGAAATGAAGGAAACCCAGGCCAAAGGAAAGGATTTATCCTTGACCGAGGGATCAGATGGGATCTTTCGGGTGAGAGACAGAATATACATACCGAGTGGTGGAAAATTAAGGGGAATGGTGCTTGACGAAGCCCACAAAAGCCTACTCAGTATCCACCCGGGAACCACGAAAATGTACCATGACCTGAAGAAACAGTTCTGGTGGCCCGGACTAAAGAGGGATGTGGCGGAATACGTGGCCCGGTGTATTACGTGCCAAAAATCAAAAGTGGAGCACCAAAAACCGTACGGAGCAATGCAGCTCCTAGAGATTCCCGTGTGGAAATGGGACTCAATTGCCATGGATTTTATCGTAGGATTACCCAGAAACCGAGCGAGCCATGATGCAATTTGGGTCATTGTTGACCGACTGACGAAGAGTGCACACTTCCTGCCTGTAAATATGAAGTACCCGTTGCATAAGTTGGCTCGGATTTACATTCAAGAAATTATCTGACTGCATGGCATACCTACTTCTATCGTATCAGATAGGGACCCTAGGTTCACGTCCCGGTTTTGGACCAGCATGCATCAGGAAATGGGGACGAAGCTTTGGCTTAGTTCTGCCTACCACCCCCAATCGGATGGACAATCCGAGCGGACAATTCAGAGTCTAGAAGACTTATTAAGAGCGTGTGTGTTAGAGCATGGTGGGGACTGGGAGCAGTACCTTCCCTTGATCGAGTTTACGTACAACAACCGCCATCATCACAGCATTGGCATGGCACCCTACGAGGCACTATATGGACGCAAATGCCGAACCCCACTCTGCTGGTCAGAAACGGGTGAAAGTCTACTATTGGGACCAGACATCGTGAAGCAAACCACAGAGCAGATCCGAGTGATACAGGGAAGGATGAAAGCATCTCAAGACAGGCAAAAGAGCTACCATGACAAGCGCACCAAACCATTGGAATTTTTAGTCGGAGACAGAGTGTTTTTGAGAACTTCTCCGAGTAAAGGAGTCAGACGAGCCTTAAAAAGTGGGAAGTTAAGCCCTCGATACATTGGGCCTTATGAGGTGTTAGAACGAGTCGGCCCCGTGGCATACCGCATCGCATTACCGACCCACTTGTCCCGATTGCACAACGTATTTCATGTGTCTCAACTAAGGAAGTATTTGCATGACCCCAGCCATACGATGCCTGACGATGAAGTAGAGATCAAAGAAGACCTGACCATTGTGACTACACAGATTGGAATCGTGGACCGATCGGTAAAACGCTTGAGAAACAAAAACGTAAGGCTGGTTAAGGTGGAGTGGCAGCAAGGCAAGACCACCTCCTGCACGTGGGAACTCGAAGATGCCATAAGACAGCAGTACCCCGAGTTGTTCACCTAGGTGAGTTACCGACTGAAGTTTCGCATGAATTACCGACTGAATTTCGAGGACGAAATTCTTTTCAAGTGGGGGAGAACTGTAACATCCCAGTTTGAAGCTAACTACCGAATGAAAAATGAACCATCAAGATTCGATTTCAAATGAAAAAGCAACCATTAATTGTATCTAACTATCACGCGAATTTAAGCCATCGAGAAGGAGTAAAATGAATTGGGGAGTTTTAGCAGCCCAACCACCCTGAAATCAGAAAAACACTAAACTAATTAAAATATAAGGGATAGTGATGGCCAGGTGATGGGCGTGGTACGCATGGCTGTTGGGATCACGCTCTCCCAACCCACTTTCCCCTTCCTCGTGCGAATATATAGGTAGACATAAGCCTGGTCACTAAACACTCACTGTTCCTTCAGATTCTTTTCCTCCGTCGCTTCATCCTCTCTTTTCCCTCTTCGTCTCCATCCTCCTTTTCCCCCTGTCTTACCCCTCGCTCCTGGAGATCGTGACTGCAGTACTGGAGGACGGACCACGCTCCATCCCAGAACCAGGCGCAGGATACGACGGAGCCAAGGGAGACCGAACGAACCAGGAGAAGGACATCGGACCCAACGACGAGAGCAGAAAGGTTTCTGAGGTTCTTCTATAGGTAGGGGGCGCTTGCATGTCGAATGCATGGTCTACGAACAGTACCGGATAAACGTACTGCTTGAGTGTGTGTGTGTGCATGTGTTTACAATCATTAAAGCTGATGCATGATTTAAGATTCGGGATCAAGTGTGTCATAAAGTGGGAATACAGCGATTTCATGGGGGATGACATAGTCTGTTAGTTAATCATGATGACAAATGATATGCATGGCTTTATCTTCTTATCACTGTGAAAAATATGCATGTGTATGTCTTAGTTGGCTTGTTCAATGTTGTTATTTTGATGATCGATTATAACGTGTGTAACTGACAAAACAAATACGAGTACTGTGAGGAAATCCGTTCTTACTTAACGGCTACGAAGGAGGTATTCGTGGCGTGATGATACGTGCTGGTAAATGCATTAGTTGCATGTGTATGAGTGGGGTGACCCGTGGGAGGTCATGAAACCCCGAGGGAATGACTTCCAGCTACCGACCCTGGCTAGATCCTGATAGTGCTCGTGGTAGCCGTAGGAGCTAGAGAAGAGTCTCGAGACGCCCATGGGAGGCCGGTACCACCTGGTAAGAGCTGAGGGACGAGGGGCCAGAAGAAAGGGGACCGTAACTGAAAGTCATTACCCGAGTCGGATCCGCAGGCATGCATATAGATATGAGGCTGATCGTGGTGGTGCATAAATCCATGTATATATGTGTATGATTTCTGAATGCATGAATTATGTGCGTGCGTAGGATCTCCGAGTGCATGAATATGTGTATGGATGTGGAAATAACTCTGTGTAGTATGTGTGTTATGGACGTTGTCTTGAATTGCATGAACTTGGTTTAACTTGAGAAAGATTGAATGATGGTAGGAGCGTGTACTGACGCTGATACCGAGTCTTTGATTATCATTTTACATGTAAAAGCTCACCCCTGCAGTGGCCATATTTCAGTGAACGTCTCTCGGAATGAAGAATGAAGGAGGAGCCGGGTGTAGAGCAGAGCAGCCGAGTATTATGGAACGTGTGTATATATGTGTATACCGTGTGCATGTTGTATTTAATGTTCTAGAAAAAGCCTTGGCCGGCTTGTGTTTGATCTTGGTTCTTATTTACGAAACTTGAGCGCTTCGGATAGAAGGGACATGTTGTGTTGTAATTATTTAGATGTTTCCTAAATATATGTATATATATATGTGTTGCGTGTTATATTGTGCTGTGGAAGGTGTTGAATGATAAGTCCGGACGCCTAAGCATACCTTACGAGCGTAGGAGGCCGGTGTGGCTATGGGTAAGTAGTGGGGATAAGTTTGAGGTTGAGAGGATGAAATAGAGAGTTTAAATATGCTTCGAATGAGGGAAGAACGAAAGACGAGTGAAAACCCCCGAGCGGTTACAAGAAAGAGAGATCATTACCGAGTGAAAAATGTCAGTAAAAACCGAGTGAGGGAGAGTCCGTATTTTCCGAGCGAAATCATGAATAAATCCTGAGTGATGTAGAGTGGCGCTTCCCGAGTGGAAACCTCGAGTGATTCCCTGCTGAGAGAGGAGTTCAATTGGTGGTTTAGGGAAGATTGGATCCTAATTGTAAGGTATTAATAATCCGAGTGAAAGATGTAAAGTCCGAGTGAGTAAGGATCGGTGTTCCGAGTGGTTGGGTTTGGAGAAGCCGAGTGATACTTAACTTCCCAATTTTCCGAGTGAAGTTCCTCGCTTCAGCGAGCAATATACTCGCTCCAGCGAGCGCGGGCTAGGAAGACTTATGTTGGATTCGCGTGGGCGGAGTCATACCTCGCCGAGGTGCTAGAGCGGTTCGCCGAGGCGTGAGGACTCACGCTGAAGCGAGTAGTCGTCAGAGTGGGATACCGCCCAATTACCCTTCCTCTCCATTGTGACGCTAATGCGTCCCCGAGGACGGTGTTGACCCCGGCTTGGGCGTTGTGGTTGAGTCCGCCCAGGCGTTGTCATACCTAGTTGAGTTGGGCGGAATGAGTTCAGGCCCCTCTTTCCCCCACAACCCACTACTGCACATGTACATCTCCCTTCTCCTCCCCCTTACCTATTCCCTCCTACTAATTAACTAGTGTTACTCGTGGAAAAGTTTTCTTTGTGAATTCCCCTCTATCCGCTGTTGCATTACCATACCCCGCCTAGGCGGTATCAGACCGCGTCCGAGCAAGCCAACGGTGTTGTGTAATCCGCCCAGGCGCTGGTGTGTTACATTAAACCAAATGAACCGGTTCCAGTCTTAGCTTTTCTGTTATTTGCCATATGCGTGTGAGTGCTCTTTATTTTCCCTTGCCTACCTCTTCCCTCTATGTCGAATGAGTCGTGACTGTTTTTGTGAAAAAATTTTCTCATGGTTTTGGAATTATTATTTGCAAGGATTAGGGTGTTACAGTTCGGGTCTTAATGTAATCATTGTGGTGTTTGAAATTATTTTAAACGTTAAAAATTTACTCGTATCTTTATTAATTATTATCTTGATTACATTAGGATTCGACTCAGGAAATTGAGGTATGACACCTACTATCATTGTTAGCAACATATCCTATACTTCATCCTTGCTTATTACTTGAAATCCTTTATCATGTTGGAATTTACATTGACTCTGACATTCATCCATAATTTACAACTGCCCCATTTGATTAGAATCCCTTTTACATTAATTTCTTATCAAGGCTATTCATTATAATTTATTATTCCTTATTTTCCACATAATTGCACTATCACACTAATGTCATTTATATATTTATTAGCGATTACAACTCATCCTTTTTATCATCATGGGTTTCACACTCTCTAACCTCACATACATATATATAGTTCATATAGATGCCTAATTCTATTTATGTTCATCTTCAATTTTATAAACTATTACATACCTACTTTTACCCTATATCCGTTTACTTCACCAATTTCATATTCCATATAGGCTATTCCATAATTTTATAATCATCATACCTCAAGGTATTTAATTATCTATTTTACTCATTTATCCGCTCATTCCTTATTTATCATCACCGATGTTTATAATGCATTCTTATCCCCTCATTGTCTAATCTTTTATTGTTAAATTTCTAAATTTAATTAAAACAATAGATAATGGCTATGATATACCCCTTTTCCTATCTACCAATGGCGTAAATAAATTTCTACATTAACCTTAACCCAACACACTCCTTTACCTCGATTCTGAGCTTTCTAAATCTTCAAATTAATTGTCGGGTTCCACTAAAGTCCATCAAAACTCATTCCATTTTTGACCTTTATTTTCAAGTTCCACTACATCGAATAATCTTTCAACCTTTAGTTCGAAACCTATAATAATCAAATACCAAAATCCATTAGCATTTGCTTGCACCCAACGTCCTAGGAACTATACCTAAGCTCCACAAAGCCCACAAATGAAAAATCAAAGTTTCCCATCAATATTCACCCCACGGTTATAGAGATGAAGTAAGGAAGGAGAGAAGAAAAAAGCAAAATTGGGGGTTCCTATGCATGTACCTTGCTTCCCCAAAGTCCAAGATGTAACTGATTCCAAGAATCCATCAAGAATCTATCTGAATCAAGCTCTTAAGGCTTGATAGGGAAAGAAGAGGAAGAAAGAACTCAACCATGCATGCTTCTGCTTCTTTTTCCCAGCTTTTAATTTTAATGCGCGACACTGATGCTACGTGTCAGGTCACTAATGTGCACCTAACGCTACGCTTTAGGATCCTGATGCCATTTCCTTTAAAAATTCATTTTAATTTACCTTAACCTTTTAAACTACCAATTTAAATCATATATCCACTTAAAAATCCCATTTTCCTTAATTCCAACTTAATTAAATATTAAATTTATCTTTCCCAATATTAAATTACTAGGGATGTTACAGTTTACAAAATATGTCCTATTTTATATACTTCCAAGGCCACTAATTCTTTTGGTGATTGATAGGTGTTTAGTTTGCATTATTTTTAGGGTCCATATAGTTTTAGTTTTAGTTTATTTTCATCTTATTTTTCCCTATTTGCAATGGTATTTCATCTATTTCCATACATGCTACTTGGGTAGTTGCCTTTTGCAGAAACCTTTATGAGATAAATCTATTGGCAAAAGGATTTGGAAGATTTTGAAGGGGATGATGCAAATGGGAGGAGTTTAAGTTTGTAGAAGACCCAAGATCAAAACCAGCCCAACAATGGAAGAAGATCGTACCAAAGATAGTACTGCGGAACCCAAAAATACCCTCAAAATGCATATTTGCCAAGGTTCAGAGAAAACCACTACTAGTGGAAATTCCCACTAGCTGTGGAACACACTGGAGGAAGTGACTAAATTGAGACAGAGAAAACCACTGCCAGTGGAATTTCCCATTGGCCGTGGAACTCCTTACCAAAAAACCACTGGCCGTGGATTTTTTCATTGCCAGTGGTTTTTGCCCAGTTTTTAATTTTTAGGAGTTTTGGGTGTCACACAATGCAATCCACTACCAGTGGATTTTCCCACTGCTAGTGGATTTTCCCACTGCTAGTGGATTTCACATGTTGCAGTAGTTACCTTCAGTCTTCATAAAATTTTAAAAGAACACAAAGGGAAAAAATGTGAGGGAACGGAGACATAGAGACACAAGACAGTTATAGGTGAGAATTGAGAGCTTCTTGGAGGAGATTTTCAAGAGGATTTTAAGAATCAACAAGAAGGGCATCACATCTTCAGATTTTGGGGCATTGGATTAGGACCAAAAGTGAGAACTATAATTCTTCTCCAAACCCTTGTTTTATAATTAAGATTTCCTTCATGTTTGAGATTGAATTTCTGATTTATAGTATTGTAATCATTTTCCTTATGGTGAACTAAACTCCATTCTTGGGATTAGGGGCATGTTTGTAAACCAAACTTGAGATGTTCTTCATTTTTCCATTTATGAATCATGTTTCTTGTTCAATTTTATGTATGTTTAATGCTTATACATGGCTTAGAAATAAGGGTAGATGATTATAAATGGTGTGGGTAATCAAAATATTGGCATATGGTTTGAATCACATGAAATTGAACCTAGGGATTTGGGTTATGAAAGTAGACAAAGCTCTTTGAGGGATAACCGGGTTTTCATAAAGCGTAAGGGATCTAATTAACGAATTAAATGTGGTTCTTCTGTAATTAGGTACGTTAATGAGGTTTTGAGAGAAAGTCACTAATTAAATTTGGAAAACTTGCCCTAGGAAATGAGATTTCATAAATGGGGAAATTGAATTGCACTGAAACTTGGTAACAACATGTGAACCTTTTAATTCCTAAGAACCTAATCTCGGTGTTTTCAATTAAGTACTTTGATTTTCACCACGAATAGCTTTGTGTTTTCTTTTGGCATCTTTAGTTTTAAGCCAATTTAAATTTCTATTGAAATTAAAGCATTGGTCTAGATAATCGAATTGCTGATAAAAATGGTACTTGCGCACAATCCTTGTGGGAACGATAACTTTTTATTACGTGATGCCCTGTGTGCTTGCGGTTGGCTATCAAGTTTTTGGCACCATTGCCAGGGATTGTGTTTCCCCAATATTGGCTAAGCGGTGTTTTTGATTAGACTAGACTCTTTTTTTTTATTTTTTCTACATAATTTTTGGTTTTTGGTTTCTATTTTTTGTAGAATTACACTTGGGTGTTCTTTGTTCTTTTTGTGAGTTTATGCAGGCCCCTTTATGTGAAAAAGTGCTAGCTTTGAGTACATTTTTGATCCTGAGATAGAAAGAACTCTTCGACAGATCCGAGCTCTTAGGAAACAAATAGAACAAAGCAAGCAAATAGCTTTGAGCTCAACAAGCCAAGCACAAATGGATAATCTAGACAATAAAGCCCTTCATGATTTTGCAGCGCCTAATGCGATGGGCCGAAGGTCTAGCATCACTAGGCCAACATCGAGGCAAATAATTTTGAGTTGAAGCCATCCTTGCTCTCGATGGTTCAACAAAGTCAGTTTGGAGGATTGCTATCCGAGGATCCTAACTTGCATCTTCAGATTTTCCTTAAGTATTGTGACACACTCAAGGTAAATGGGGTCTCAAGCGACGCAATCCGGTTTAGGCTCTTCCCATTCTCTTTAAGGGACAAGGCCAAAGCTTGGTTATATGTGCTTCTGGAAGGGTCAATCACTACACAGGAGTAGTTGTCTCATACCTTCCTTAACAAATATTATCCAAGGAGCAAAACAGACCAGTTGAGGAAGCAGATCATCACTTTCAATCAGAAAGATGATGAGACTCTATATGATGCCTGGGAGAGGTACAAATAAATGCTTTGGGAATACTCACACCATATCAAGGTTTTGGCACCATTTCCAGGGATTGTGTTTCCCCCAATATTGGCTAAGCGGTGTTTTTGAATAGACCAGACTCTTTTTTTTTCTACGTAATTTTTGGTTTTTGGTTTCTATTTTTTGCAGAATTACACTTGGGTGTTATTTGTTCTTTTTGTGAGTTTGTGTAGGCCCCTTTATGCGAAGAAGTGCTAGCTTTAAGTACATTTTTGATCCTGAGATAGAAAGAACTCTTCGAAAGATCCGAGCTCTTAGGAAACAAATAGAATAAAGCAAGCAAATAGCTTCAAGCTCAACAAGCCAAGCACAAATGGATAATCCAGACAATAAATCCCTTTGTGATTTTACAGCGGCTAATGCGTTGGGCCGAAGGTCTAAGATCACTAGGCCAAACATTGAGGCAAATAATTTTGAGTTGAAGGCATCCTTGCTCTCAAGGGTTCAACAAAGTCAGTTTGGAGGATTGCCATCTGAGGATCCCAACTTGCATCTTTAGATTTTCCTTAAGTATTGTGACACACTCAAGGTAAATAGGGTCTCAAGCGATGTAATTCGGTTTAGGCTCTTCCCATTCTCTTTAAGGGACAAGGCCAAAGCTTGGTTATATGCGCTTCTGGAAGGGTCAATCACTACATGGGAGCAACTGTCTCATACCTTCCTTAACAAATATTATCCAAGGAGCAAAACAGACCAGTTGAGGAAGTAGATCATCATTTTTAATCAGAAAGATGATGAGACTCTATATGATGCCTGGGAGAGGTACAAAGAAATGCTCTGGGAATACCCATACCATGGCATTAAATGCTGGTTGACGGTGCATATTTTCTATAATGGGCTCACTCCGAACCAGAAGGTAACCTTGGATGCCACAGTTGGCGGTGCCTTGATGAGTAAGAACATGGAGGAAGGTTACAATCTCATAGAAGAGGTTGCCCAAACACATACCAGTGGTCTTCAGAAAGGAGTTTACCAAGAACTCCAGGTAAGTACTCTATTGATGCTCTTTCTTTATTAACTACTAAAGTAGAAGCATTATCTATAAAAATTGATAAATTTGATAAATTAGGAGAAGGTACTACTAACATGGTTTATGAGTTGTGTAGCGTTTCAGGTCATAATATTTCAGGATGCCAGCTTGGAATGAATCAGAGTCCCGAGCCAGAAATACAATAGGTGGATGCTATTGGGAACTACGGTGGAAATTATGGCAATAATTTCTGATAGCCATAACTGGTTTCCAAAATCGACCACCTCCTTATCAAGGCAATCAGAGTAATTTTTGATAGCCACAAGGACCCTACATTCCGCAAAAATCTAAGCTGGAGTCCTTGATGGAGACCTTTGTGACCACCTAGTTAAAACAAAATGATGAGTTCTTTGATGCTATTAAGAAGCTAACCTCCAAGGTGGACACTCTTGTGCATAATAAAATATTGGAGAACTAGATTGCTCAGCAGGCCTCATCCTCTCAAAGAATACCAGAAACTTTTCCTAGAAAGCCCGAAACGGGACCATCCAATCACACATGGCTATCACTATTATGAGTGGTACACAATATGATGGATCAGTTGGTATGACTGAAGACAAGGCCAAGAAAGAGAAGAAGGGGGAAGAGTCTTACTCTTATCTCAAAATTGAAGAAGAGAAACATCAAAATTGAAGAAGAGAAACAGAGTGAAAAGAAGAAGAAGGTGAAGCCATACCAGCCTCCAGTTCCATATCCTCAGCGCTTGGCTAAGGCCAAGCTTGATAAACAATTTGGTAAGTTTCTTGAAATTCTTAAGAAGCTTTATGTTAATATTCCTTTTACAGATGACTTGCAGCAAATGCCACATATGCAAAGTTCCTGAAGGACATCTTATACAATAAAAGGAAATTAGAGGAGGATGGTACAATAGCACTCACTGAGGAATACAGTACTTTAATTAAAAGGAAGCTACCACCCAAGCTTCAGGATCCAGGTAGTTTCTCTATCCCTTGTGTGATTGGTGACATGGCCATTGATAGAGCACTATATGACTTAGGAGCTAGCATTAGTTTAATGCCATTGTCTATTTCTAAGAAATTAGGATTGGGTGAACTGAAACCTATAAGGATGTAATTGCAATTAGCGGATAGGTTTGTTAAATATCCTGTAGGTATTTTAGAAGATGTACCTATTATAGTAGGTAAATTTTTCATTCCTGCTGACTCTATTATTTTGGAAATGGATGAGGATTCTATGATCCCCATTATTCTAGGCAGACCATTTTTGGCAACCGCAGGCGCGGTAATAGATGTTAAAAATGGAAAATTGTCTCTGACTGTTGGAGACCAAAAGGTAGATTTTAGTTTGAAAGATGCTTTAAAGAAACCTTTTGATGATGTTTGCTGTGTGGATTTTATTACCAAGTGGTGAAGGAAGAAACTCTTCCTAAGGATCCACTTGAATCTGCTTTATTAATTGAGCCTGCAGGAACATCAGATTGTCTATTTCTAAGAAATTAGGATTGGGTGAACTGAAACCTATAAGGATGTAATTGCAATTAGCAGATAGGTTTGTTAAATATCCTATAGGTATTTTAGAAGATGTACCTATTAAAGTAGGTAAATTTTTCATTCCTGCTGACTCTATTATTTTGGAAATGGATGAGGATTCTATGATCCCCATTATTCTAGGCAGACCATTTTTGGCAACCGCAGGCGCGATAATAGATGTTAAAAATGGAAAATTGTCTCTGACTGTTGGAGACCAAAAGGTAGATTTTAGTTTGAAAGATGCTTTAAAGAAACCTTTTGATGATGTTTGCTGTGTGGATTTTATTACCCAAGTGGTGAAGGAAGAAACTCTTCCTAAGGATCCACTTGAATCTGCTTTATTAATTGAGCCTGCAGGAACATCAGATTGTTCGGAAGAAAATGCCCCACTTAAACATGATACTGAAGTCATGTGTAAGAAAATGGTAAGCTTAACTATTGCATTGAAGCCTTTACTGGCTTCACTGAGGTATGAATTTCTTAGACCCAACTCTATATATCTTGTCATTATAAATTCTGACTTGAATCCATATGAAACTGAGAAGCTTTTGAAATAACTTAGGTTGTATAGGAAGGTAATTGGTTATACAATGGATGATATAAAGGGGATTAGCCCTTCCTTTTGCATGCATAGGATAATTGTAGAGGATGGGAGTACGCCCACAGTAGAACCACTTAGGAGACTGAATCCAAAAATGCAAGAAGTGGTTAAGAAAGAAATCTTGAAATTGCTTGATGCTGGTGTCATATATCTCATTGCTAGTAGCAAGTGGGTTAGCCCAGTTCATGTGGTGCCTAAAAAGGGAGGGATAACTATTGTGAAAAATAATAAATAGGAACTAATTTCTACTAGGATAGTTTCTGGGTGGCGTATGTGCATTGACTATAGAAAATTAAATAGCACCACAAAGAAAGATCATTTCCCTCTTCCTTTCATTGATCAGATGCTTGAGAGGCTTGCTAAGCACTCTTATTTCTATTATTTGAATGGGTACTCGGGTTTTCATCAAATCCCCATCTATCTATCTGATCAAGAGAAAACCACCTTCACTTGCCCTTATAGGACATATGCATATAGAAGAATGCCATTTGGCCTGTGTAATGCACCTGTGACTTTTCAAAGGTGTATGCAAGCCATCTTTTCTAATTTGATTGAAAATGTGATGGAAGTTTTCATGCATGACTTTTCTGTGCATGGTTTGGATTTCGATAATTTTTAACCAATTTGTGCTAAGTTTTATAGTGCTGTGAGGAGACGAACTTGGTCTTAAACTGGGAGAAATGCCATTTCATGGTAAGAGAAGACATCGTTCTTGGACACTTGGTGTTTGAGAGAGGAATTAAGGTGGATAAAGCCAAGGTGGAAGTGATTGAAAAATTGCCCCCACCTACCAATGTGAAGGGCATTCGAAGCTTTCTTGAGCATGTGGGGTTTTACCGACGGTTCATTAAAGACTTTAGCAAGATCACCAAGCCTCTGACTAATCTTTTGGGTAAGGATGTTCCTTTTGTTTTTGACTCATCTTGTCTTGAGGCTTTTTATAGTATTAAACAAGCTTTGATTTCTGCTCCTGTAGTACAACCCCCTGATTGGGAACTCCCATTTAAGTTGATGTGTGATGCTAGTGATCACACAGTGGGGGCTGTGCTTGGGCAGCGAAAGGATAAGAAGCTGCATGTGATCCATTATGCTAACCATACACTTGATGAAGCTTAGGTACCACTGAAAAGGAATTATTAGCTATTGTTTTCTCTTTTGATAAGTTTAGATCGTACTTGGTAGGCTCACATGTTACTGTATATACTGACCATTCTGCCATCAAGTATCTTTTATATAATAAAGAAGCAAAGCCTAGGCTAATTAGGTGGATTTTGATCTTGCAAGAATTTGACTTAGAGATAAAAGATAAAAAGGGTACTGAGAACCTTGTTGCTGACCATTTATCTAGGTTGTCATTCGAAAAAGATGAGATGGGTGATGTTGTTCCCATCAATGAGTTATTTCCAGATGAACAACTATTGAGTCTTAGTGTCTAACAAGTGCCTTGGTATGCGGATTTTGTTAATTTTCTTACATGTGGCATTGTACTTTCTGACCTTGGTTTTCAGCAAAAAAAGAAGTTTTTTTGCAGATGTCAGGCACTATTATTGGGATGAGCCTCTCCTATTCAAACAGTGTGCCAATGGTATCATAAGGAGATGTGTACCAGAAGAGGAAGTGTGATAAATCTTGGACCATTGCCATTCTTTATCCTATGGAGGCCATATTAGCACCTACAAAATAGCTTCAAAGGTTTTGCAAGCGGGTTTCTACTGGCCATATATTTTTAAGGACATTTGTAAGTATGTCCTCACATGCAACTCATGTCAAAGGTTAGGTAACATTTCTAAAAAAGATGAAATGCCATTTAATAACATTTTCGAAGTTGAACTTTTTGATGTTTTAGGTGTAGACTTCATGGGACCATTCCCAGCATCGTTTGGAAATAAATTCATTTTAGTAGCAATTGACTATGTATAAATGGGTAGAAGCCATTGCTTCACCTCATTCGGATGTTAAGACTATTACAAAACTTTTTAAAAAGATCATATTTCCAAGGTTTGGGGTCTCGTGATACATAATCAATGATGGAGGGTCATACTTTATTGAAAAATCTTTTCAAACACTCCTTAAGAAATATGGTGTGAGGCATAAGGTTGCAACACCTTATCATCCTCAAACTAGTGGCCAAGTTGAGGTATCCAACAGGGAGATCAAAAATATTCTTTAGAAAGTGGTTAATACATCCCGTAAGGATTGGTCTATTAAATTAGACGATTCCTTATGGGCGTATCAAACCGCTTATAAAACTCCTATTGGAACCACACCTTTTAAGCTAGTGTATGGGAAGCCTTGCCATTTACCTGTAGAGCTTTAGTATAAATCCTTTTGGGTAGTTAAAACACTTAATCTTGATTATAAGGTTGCAGATGAGCACATGTTATTGGAGTTAAATGAGCTTGAAGAGCTCCATTTGGATGCTTATAAGAATGCTCGCATTTACAAAGAAAAGACTAAGTAATGGCATGATCGTCACATTCGCCAGAGGTCATTCAAACCAGTGATATAGTCTTACTCTTCAACTCTCGGTTGAAGCTTTTCCTTGGTATGCTGAGGTCCCGGTGGTCCAGACCATTTAAGGTAATGAAATTTTTCCTTTTTAGAGTTGTTGAGGTATGGAGTGAGAAGTCTGGTTCGGTAATTGGACAAAGACTTAAGCACTATTTAACAGTAGAACTACTAGAACAAGCAAGTGTCTTGGACTTTTTTGAGGTATCGGACTCTTAAATCCAAGTGGTGCAAAACCTCTGGCTGAAGACGTTAAAATTAGCACTTGTGGGGAGGTAACCCCATTTGTTATTCTTTAAGTATTTTGCTTATCATTCAAATAAAGATGTGTTTGGTTAATTCAAATAAGTTCAAATTGCTGTGTTGCATGTTTGTTTTTCATTGATAAATACGAATGTTTAATCCCAATGCATTGCATGATTGCTCTTCTTTTGTTTTGTTACATATTTCTCTTTTCAATTTGGTCATTTCAGATTCATACATATGTTGCCATTGGTAAGTTGCATAAATAAAGTCAAGTCTTTGCGCATATTTGAAGGATTACAATATTGAGAACAATGAGATCCACTGCCAGTGTTTTTTCCCACTGGTAGTGGAATCCTCTAACTTAGAATAAAAGAGAAATTCTTAGGCCTAAACTGAGAACTCAACGGGCAGTGTTTTTCCTACTGGCCGTGGGTTTTTCTGACTTGTGTTTAGGTTTAAATTTGTAGGATTCTAGAGGAGACAAGTATCAAGATCCACTGGCAGTGGAATTTCCCACTGCTAGTGGGTTCCTAACAGGTAAAACATAAGAATTAGAGGGACCCAAGGTAGAGAACTCCACGGACTATGGAATTTCCCACTGGCCGTGGGTTCTCAATATGGTGTGTAAAAAATTTTGGGGCCACAGATAGCAAGATCCATGGGCCGTGGGAAATCCCACTGGTCGTGGATCGTAACAGGTATGTCACTTTTTTTATATTGAACGCACCCCACGCCCGTGCTTTTACCATTCTTCTTTCACACTTCCTCCTATTGCACGTGCTCTTTCAAGTTTAAGAGATCCTTGACTCCATTTCCAACCTATAATTTTCTTTCACTCCTTACTGAGACGCCCCGAAAATACAGGGAAATTTTTCACGATTTAAAATCATTATTCAATGAAGAGAAAATAAGTGGTGAAACTTTTAATACAACACCTGGATCTATGATAAACCACTCCCATATATAAAGATATGAAAGGGTAAATTATAGGACGATTTTATAATAATTTTCCAATTAAAATCAGCGGAAGAATTAATTAATTTAATTGTTGCATGATTGAATTTTAAGAGAAGAGATTTCATGAGGTTCCATGACCCATACTATGTTCGAAACACCTTTAAGATGATGCATGATAAAAATTTGATGCATAAGAAATGAAAATTTATTTAAAATGAGACAAGGGGGACATCCGGTGGCAACTCGCTCAAGCGAGAACCACACTCGCTTGAACGAGCACACGCAGTGACGCTTGAGCGAGCATGATGAGTGTTTTGCTTATATTGAGTTTGCTGAAAGAGAATCAAGTTTGTATAATATGAACTCAATGAAATGAATGTGCCAAGTTTAAACACAGAAGTTGTAATACAGTATAGTTGTCGTTCCACTGAGGAGGTGCTAGAATGAAGACTTTAGTTTGAATTGATTTGGCAGAAAGTTTTTGTTTGGGTTTGTTGTGAATGTTGTTGAATGAAAAACAGTAAGTAACAAAATACAGAGAATAGCACTTTGCAAAATATAACAGTAAATGATGTTGGAAAAATCAGTTTTGTAAAACAGGGATTGGCTTCATCACATCTTCACCTCTGTAAGCTGCATAAGTTTCCATATAAGTAAATCGAAAAGATAAGTTCTACGTCACAATCAAAGTCATTTGCATCGATCCCTCGACTACAAAATTCATAAGAATGATTTCCAAACCGCTGATCCCTCAGTCACTTTGGAAACCATTCCAGCATTATCGATCGATTGTTTTGACGTTTGTTGCGTTAGACGCCATCCCTGGCTACCTACTCACAACAAGCATTTCTTTCAGGGTCTGCTTTCAAAAGTCACTTCCCAGCATACTCAAGAAAACTTAGAACAAGAAAATAGTGATCAAGTACTTTCAGGCATTAAACGCAGAAGGAAATACAGAAACTTTATCAAATCTCATTACTCAATGAAAACTTACGACAGCATTACTTCAGTGTTGAATGGATTACAGCCAATCCCATAAGGGAAATTAGTTACTCATGCCTTGCATTTTCACCATCAAAGAAATGAATACAGAAAATGGAAAGTGTGAAATGAAAAATACAGAGGATGAAATGATGTATGATGTTAGGAGCTTGATGATGATGATGTTGTTTGCAGCTTGATTTATAGGAGTTTAGGTTCAGCTTCTCTTGCCCACTTGCGTAGAACCCATGCAGCATCTTTCAGAGACTGGTGGAAACAGAAGAAAGTGGATGAGTTTGCATCGCATTGTTGGTGAATAAAGAATTAAGAAATCCCATACTGTCTGAGTCACGCTTGAGCTTGATGGTCACGCTCAAGCGTGAAGAGTTCTGATGCTTATTGATGATCTCACGCTCAAGCTGAAGTAATTCACGCTCAAGCGTGGCTTCCTTGCCTTCTCACGCTTGCTCCTCGCTTAGCCTCACTCAGTTACGCTCAGGCGAGGCCTTAATATCCATTCCTCACGCTCAAGCGGCTTATTCCCACGCTTGAGCGTGAGAGGGGTCCTGATGCCTCTGTTTCCTTTAATTCATGCTGGCCATGCTTAATCCATGCTCAGGCTTCCATTTTTATCATTCCACGCTTAAGCTCCTAGTGTTCATGCTCAAGCGTGAGAGGTCCTGATGCTTTCCAACTTGTTCAAGCTTAAGCTTGCTTGCTCAAGCTTAAGCTTGGTTGTTCAAGCTTGAGCTTGCTGTCTTCAAATGCCCCCGATCACGCTTGAGCTTGCTCTTTCACGCTTGAGCTTGATGCTTTCACGCTTGAGCTTGCTACTTTCACGCTTAAGCTTGCCTGCTTCAAGCTTGAGCTTGATCTTTCACGCTTGAGCTTGATGCTTTCACGCTTGAGCTTGATGCTTTTACGCTTGAGCTTGCTACTTTCACGCTTAAGCTTGCCTGCTTCAAGCTTAAGCTTGATCTTTCACGCTTGAGCTTGCCACTTTCACGCTTAAGCTTGCCTGCTTCAAGCTTGAGCTTGATCTTTCACGCTTGAGCTTGATTGCTCCAAGCTTAAGCTTGATTTTTCACGCTTAAGCTTGCTTGCTCAAGCTTAAGCTTGCCCTGCTTTCCTGTTGAATTTCCTGCAACTTTCCAAGAGTTTTAACACAATATTTCTTTTATACACCTATCCATCACTACTTAAAAGATTCATGCTCACTTCCTTCAATAATTCATCAATTTAGCTCAAGTTCTTTACAAAATTAATTCGAATGAGTCATGAAATCAATGCTTAATCAACACTTATCAAACTCTCCCCAACCTAGATTTTTTGCTTGTCCTCAAGTAAAAAGAAGTTTAGGAAAGGGAATCAAGCGTTCAAAAATGTAAGTTTCTGTGGCAGACAAAAAGTTTAAAAGACAATAATCTGAGTTGATGTCTAGGCAAATGATTTTCTTAATACCAATTCCTTGAAATGTAATGCACCATTACCTTGTTCATAAAGCATGTAACCCATTGCTGTAAGAATATAGAACTCTCATTATTTCTTACCATGTGTCTGTTTCACTCATCCATCATTAGAACTGCTCCGTTAACATTGGCCGTCATTTCTAGTAAAACCAAAATTCAAATGAATAGCAAGGATCAAAAGGTCTTTTAAGGATGTAATGAGGCTGGGCTAACAAGAATCTTTAGTTTTTCTTGGTTTCAAAATGCATGTTTAAAGAAGAGCATAAGTGTTTTTGGTTAATTTATTTAACAAATTAGAAGGCTCCTTCTTTGCATTGAACCTTCAGAGTTTTCTTTTGTTTTCCTCCAGCTCTTTTATACATTTTTTTGGAGAGCTTACTATTCTTCTTGCATTTTCTTCTACTGCCTCCATTTGTTTCATCTCCTTTTGAGAAAAATATTTTATGCTCTTTTTCAAGATGAACATGCAGGTAAGATAGAATTTTTGCTTTTATGCTTAGCTCAGGGCAGAGAAAAATTTTCATGCTTTTATGGCTCAAAGATGGGCTGCCAAAAAATCAGATATTTTTATCAGGGTAGCTTTTTGGCTCTTGGCTGACTATGTTTCCAAAATTGCCTTATCATATCCTTGCTTGTTTCTTAAGAAAAGGTTTAATTAGAAAATCAGTCAATGCCAATTTAACAAATTCAAATGAGGCTCTCAAGTGTTTAGATTTCTCACTTCATAACAAGATACAAGGCTTATTTTCTTCCTTATTCTAACAGAAAAGGGTTCAAGTCATGTAAACAAGCAAAAGTACATGCATTCCAGTTCCTTGGTTCTTAATTAAGTCATTTTGCCTAAAAAAAAATCAGTGTTATTGCCTAAAAACATTCTGTTGCTTAGAAACTTTTCTTGTTCAAAAAGTAAAATCTTTGGTTGGGGTTTTCAAAATTGGTACAACTGCAAGCATGTAATGGTATATCCAAACAATCAACCGAAAGCATAAAAAAATTTTCAAAGTATGCTGCAGTAATGTTAGACAAAACTAACTCAAAGTAAACTAAAGCAATAAAAACTAAAGCAGTAAACTCATCACTCATCCTTAGAAGAGTCATCCTCTGTCTCATGTTTCCTTGCTGGAGGCCCTTGTGAGGAGGGTCCTGGTCTAGCCTATGAAGTCTCACCCCTCCTAAGAAAGAAGGCCTGTCCCCAGGCTAAACAATGTGGGATGCAAACTTACTTTGGATAATGAGTGGGATGAATTTGATGAGCTGCCTGCAAAATAAAAGGAAAATTCAATCTTAGGATAAAATTTACTTAAAATAAAATCAACAGGATGAAAAGAAAACATAAAAGATTGGGTTGCCTCCCAATAAGCGCTTGTTTAACGTCATTAGCTTGACGCCTGATAGATTTTTCAATATGGATCATGGAGTTGGTGGATGAGAGTGTTGAGTTTTTCCACCTCCTTGCCTAAGTCAGGCCTTGGCTTTCTTCCTTTCTGTTTTTCAAGTGCACCTTCAATAGCAAAATCAGCTTGTTCTTTTTGCACTCGAATTTTTACTTTTCTGTCATCCACATCTATGATGACTTTGGCTGCTTTCAAGAATGGTCTCCCTAGTATTAGGGGGACTTCAGGATCTTCCTCCATATCTATGACAACAAAGCTCTCATGAAATTCAAATTGATCAACTTTGACCTCAATATTTTCAGCAATACCATAAGGGGTTTTTATTGATTGATCTGCCATTTTTAAAGTCATATTTGTTGGCTTTACTGAAAAATCCCCTATACTTTTCAGTGTGGATAATGGCATCAAATTTACACTAGCACCAAGATCTAACAAAGCTTTACTTTTTGAAAGTTTTCCAACAGTAACGGGAATAGAAAAACTCCCTGGATCTTTGGTGTTATGCGGTACTGCTTCAGAGATGATAGTGTCATATCCATCTTCTTCCTCAGTTATTTCCTCAGTCAGTGTGGTCACAGCCTTGCAATGCTCTATTGGGTTTGTTTCAGTGTTTGCTCCATACTGAGGCTTCTGTTTCTCAGTAAGTTGTTGGGCTAGTTGTCCCAATTGTGTTTCCAAGTTCCTGAGTGATGCCTCATTGTTCTTTTGACTTGCTAAAGAAGTTTGCATAAATTTTTCCAAGGTGTCCTCCAATCTAGAAGTTCTCTCCACCAAAGAAGGACCATTATTTTGATATGGTTTATTTGAAGAGCTGGGCTCTTGCTTCCATCCTTGGCCTTGGTTTTGGTTACTTCTCCATCCCTGAAATGGTTGGTTAGAAAAATTTGAATTGAAATTACCAGACCTTCCTTGGTTGTTCATGAAGTATACAGTTGCTTCTTGTGAGCCACAGTTCTCATTGAGATGATCTCCTCCACAAAAGTTACATTTTGTAGGCATTTGTTGTTGCCCTGGTTGTGATGATTGTACTGCATGTAATTGTTGTGGAAGATTGGCTATCTTTTTGGTCAATGCTTCTAATTGTTGGGTCAGAATTTTGTTCTGTGCTAAGATGGCATCTGTGGTGTTTAAGTCAAGAACTCCTTTCCTTTGAACTTGCTGATGATCATGTTGAGCTTGGTAGTCTGTTGAGGATAAAGCTTCTATTATCCTTGTGGCTTGGTCAGCATCCACTGTCATCATTGTTCCTCCTGCTGCTGCATCTAAAATCATTTTAGTGTCAGCCCTTAAACCACTGTAAAAAATATTAAGTTGTGCAATATCTTCAAGTCCATGGTTTGGGCATTTTCTGAGCAGTGTTTTAAAGCGTTCCCATGCCTCACAAAAAGGTTCATCTTGGCCTTGTCTAAATGTTGTAATATCTGATTTGGCCTTGATGAATCTAGATGGAGGAAAGAACCTTTGTAGAAATTTTTCTTCAACTATGTTCCAGCTATTCAAACTTTGATTTGGATGAGATTGTAACCACTCTTTTGCTTTTCCTGCTAAAGAGAAAGGAAACAGTCTTAAATATGCAGCATCAATAACATCTTGGTCAAATCCCATGGTTCCAACCAATTCATAGAATGTGGCCAAGTGAGTGTACGGATCTTCACTGGACATTCCATGGAATTGATGTGAACTAATTAAACTCAGAAATGCTGGTTTCATTTCTAGTGCTCTGACAGTGTTTGGAATTGCAATGCTTGAGAAATGTCTTGGCCCTTGCTGTAAAGCATAGTCTCCAAGTGTTCTCCTTGGTGGATTTTGATTATTGCTGTTGTCATCCATTGTATCAGAGGAAGTTTGTCCTTCTTGGAGGTTCTGCTTTGCTTTCTTGATTTTCTTGAGGAACCTATCTATCTCAGGATCAAATGCAAGCTGTTCTTTTGTACCCTGTCCCCTCAAGATCATAAATCAAGTACTCAAAATAGCAAGGTTACTAAAAAAAAATAAAAATAAAAACAAATTGAAAACAAATTTATTTACACTGTCTTATCAATTCAATGCTAAAATATTCAAGCTCAAATCACCTCCCCGGCAACGGCGCCAAAACTTGATGAGTGTTTTGCTTATATTGAGTTTGCTGAAAGAGAATCAAGTTTGTATAATATGAACTCAATGAAATGAATGTGCCAAGTTTAAACACAGAAGTTGTAATACAGTATAGTTGTCGTTCCACTGAGGAGGTGCTAGAATGAAGACTTTAGTTTGAATTGATTTGGCAGAAAGTTTTTGTTTGGGTTTGTTGTGAATGTTGTTGAATGAAAAACAGTAAGTAACAAAATACAGAGAATAGCACTTTGCAAAATATAACAGTAAATGATGTTGGAAAAATCAGTTTTGTAAAACAGGGATTGGCTTCATCACATCTTCACCTCTGTAAGCTGCATAAGTTTCCATATAAGTAAATCGAAAAGATAAGTTCTACGTCACAATCAAAGTCATTTGCATCGATCCCTCGACTACAAAATTCATAAGAATGATTTCCAAACCGCTGATCCCTCAGTCACTTTGGAAACCATTCCAGCATTATCGATCGATTGTTTTGACGTTTGTTGCGTTAGACGCCATCCCTGGCTACCTACTCACAACAAGCATTTCTTTCAGGGTCTGCTTTCAAAAGTCACTTCCCAGCATACTCAAGAAAACTTAGAACAAGAAAATAGTGATCAAGTACTTTCAGGCATTAAACGCAGAAGGAAATACAGAAACTTTATCAAATCTCATTACTCAATGAAAACTTACGACAGCATTACTTCAGTGTTGAATGGATTACAGCCAATCCCATAAGGGAAATTAGTTACTCATGCCTTGCATTTTCACCATCAAAGAAATGAATACAGAAAATGGAAAGTGTGAAATGAAAAATACAGAGGATGAAATGATGTATGATGTTAGGAGCTTGATGATGATGATGTTGTTTGCAGCTTGATTTATAGGAGTTTAGGTTCAGCTTCTCTTGCCCACTTGCGTAGAACCCATGCAGCATCTTTCAGAGACTGGTGGAAACAGAAGAAAGTGGATGAGTTTGCATCGCATTGTTGGTGAATAAAGAATTAAGAAATCCCATACTGTCTGAGTCACGCTTGAGCTTGATGGTCACGCTCAAGCGTGAAGAGTTCTGATGCTTATTGATGATCTCACGCTCAAGCTGAAGTAATTCACGCTCAAGCGTGGCTTCCTTGCCTTCTCACGCTTGCTCCTCGCTTAGCTTCACTCAGTTACGCTCAGGCGAGGCCTTAATATCCATTCCTCACGCTCAAGCGGCTTATTCCCACGCTTGAGCGTGAGAGGGGTCCTGATGCCTCTGTTTCCTTTAATTCATGCTGGCCATGCTTAATCCATGCTCAGGCTTCCATTTTTATCATTCCACGCTTAAGCTCCTAGTGTTCACGCTCAAGCGTGAGAGGTCCTGATGCTTTCCAACTTGTTCAAGCTTAAGCTTAAGCTTGGTTGTTCAAGCTTGAGCTTGCTGTCTTCAAATGCCCCCGATCACGCTTGAGCTTGCTCTTTCACGCTTGAGCTTGATGCTTTCACGCTTGAGCTTGCTACTTTCACGCTTAAGCTTGCCTGCTTCAAGCTTGAGCTTGATCTTTCACGCTTGAGCTTGATGCTTTCACGCTTGAGCTTGATGCTTTTACGCTTGAGCTTGCTACTTTCACGCTTAAGCTTGCCTGCTTCAAGCTTAAGCTTGATCTTTCACGCTTGAGCTTGCCACTTTCACGCTTAAGCTTGCCTGCTTCAAGCTTGAGCTTGATCTTTCACGCTTGAGCTTGATTGCTCCAAGCTTAAGCTTGATTTTTCACGCTTAAGCTTGCTTGCTCAAGCTTAAGCTTGCCCTGCTTTCCTGTTGAATTTCCTGCAACTTTCCAAGAGTTTTAACACAATATTTCTTTTATACACCTATCCATCACTACTTAAAAGATTCATGCTCACTTCCTTCAATAATTCATCAATTTAGCTCAAGTTCTTTACAAAATTAATTCGAATGAGTCATGAAATCAATGCTTAATCAACACTTATCAGAGCATAAGGAAGGCTGAGCGAGAAAAGTTTTAAGCATCAAGGGCTCCTCTCGCTTGAGCGAGCCCTATCTCGCTTGAGCGAGATACGAAGATCACCCCCAGGCGAGCGAGCGAGACGCTTGAGCGAGAGAAGAGAGTTGCCACTGGGGCCAATCTTGCTTGAGCGGATTTCATCTCGCTTGAGCGAGATTGCTCCAGCAACCATAGAAGGTCACTGTTCCATTTTCGCTTGGGTGAGGCAAGTCCCGCCAGAGCGAAAATCGACCAGTGTTTATTCCATTCTCCCTCGCTTGAGCGACCACCAAATTAGGGCCATTTCGCCTGAGTGAAAATGGTCCAGTGACCAAACAATGATTCCCACCAAATCTCGCTTGGGCGAGAAGGCCATTCGCCTGAGCGAATTTCGGCCAGTGGCCACACCCCTACTTCACGAACATCTCGCTCGAGCGAGATTCCCACTGGCTTGAGCGAGTTCTGCAGAAACGAAGAATTCTCACAACTTAGCATATAAATTATCATTTCCTACCTCTTTAACCTTTCTTAATGCATTATTTTACTTCATTATGCATCTGCAAATTCTACCAACTTCATAAAGTACTATAATTAATTCATTCATTGAAGTAAACATCAACAACATCATCATCCAACTATCTACACCTTTCAAATTCAATTATCATTCATTCAATGCATATCATTTGAAAACATTCATCTCATAATTCTCCATAAAGTGCTGCAAGTCACAATGCACACCATCCATTCATAAAATTAATAACATCAAGCATCATAATTTTATCCTTTACATCATTTGGGTCATAAATGAAAATTGACCAAACATATCAAAGCTCAATTTTCCTCTATGACCCTCAAAATCATTATCACTAATTTAGATATCAAAATAAGCATTCATATACATCACATGCTATACAAAAATCTAGATTTCGTCGGCCAAGGCACTTCCTATACCACTATTTACCTCCTCAACCAAAATGTACTTCAAAATGTCTACTCTTCCCATGAGTACCCTGCATCACAAGTCTAAAAATGGACAACATGGGAGAGTGAGTCACACATTCCAAAGGAACGAATATAAATACCATGTGATTATGTATATATCCATCCAACTTGCTTGTGCACTGAGCCACCCTCCCACTGGGTCGGCCAAGGGAACTCCCCTAATGTTCCAACAACGGCGGCTATGCAGTATGCCATGGATGCAATGCAGGTCATATGCATTTCGCACTCTATGTATCCTATACATGCCACTCATCATACATCATCATCATTACCAACATCACCACAAGGTTTCTAGTGGATTCATTATTGTTGGTTATTCTCATTAGTTTAAGTCTTTGTGTAGCATTCTCAATAGCTCTTATCATATTTCTTAACTTTATCATCAATACAAAGACTTCAATCATATTCTCTCAGGCATCATCAACATTCATATTACATTCATGGTAGCTACAAGCATGACATCATATCGTTGATCATTCTACACCACCATATAGCACACCATGAATATCCTAAATGCACCAAAACATGTTGCCAAACGTATTACCCACACTATATACCACATTACAATTTCTCATATCATCTCAAGCAAGGCTAACATGCATACCAATACATATGGCAATCAAATAACATTCAAATTCATGCATTTAGAACATAAGACTCCTCTCCTACCTCAAGAGAAGAAGTCCGATTGATAAGATGTACCCGCCTCGTCGTTTGGAATGGATCCTACATTAACATGCGTATAGAATCCCAATCAATCAACTACTCAAGACATTATTTCAATTCTATTTAATCATATTCATATCTATAATTTCACAACATATGCTAGGCATGTTATAGACATCATTTTTATTATTCGTTAGGCTTCGGGAATTCCTTCCCATTAAGCCACATTCATGATGTTCAATGGACTACCAACAACAATAGTCCAACACCTACAAAATACCACACCATCCAACACTCATACATCCAATGGCTTGTATTTACTCTTAATTACATTATCCCATCAACATTCATAACTTTCCCCAATTCTTAAAAGCTAGGGTTTCTCCAAAACCCAACAACTCTCATCAATGCCTCATCCTTCTTCATCTCTTACCATCATAAATACATCCACTATACTTATCCCTCGTTAAAACCTCACATTTATGGTAACCCACTCTAGGGCATAAGCATTAAATGCTCCTAATAAATACCCATGTACATGCATTACTCCCCCAACTCACATTAACACTTATATAAGAAAAACCCAAAAAAAATGATGAGTATACATACCTCACACCCAAAAATGAAATGGGTTTCAAAAAGAGGGAGATGCCACATGAAATTAGGAAGAGGAGAACGAGAAGGCTTCAAGCTTCAATAGTCCTCTTCCAAGCTCGTTGAAAACGAAATGAGAGGGGAAAAAGATTGCCACTTGACTAGGGTTTTTGGAGGAAGAAGATGAGAAGGAGAAGGAAAAGTAGAGAAAAGGAGAAGAGGAATGTTTGCCACGGGAAAAATAGAAGCCACGTGAAAGAAGAGAAGGAAATTGGCTTTTGGGTTTATTTTTAATCTTTCTCATTAAAATTTCATCGCTTTATGACAAATAGGTTCTTTATTTGGGCTCAATACTTTATCTAAAAATTATTCTGAATATATTTTTGGACTCTCAATATTATACTCAACAGCCCTGACCAATATCATCTCAATTAGAGATACTTGGTCCGACACCCATGTCTCAACCGGGCTTATTTTCAGCTTAACCGGTCTCCATAAATCACCAACAGCCCCCAAAAATCTTAATTTAATTATTTCTAATATTTTAGGACACTAAGTAATTCACATTTGATTATTCAGTATTAATTTCCTTGATTAATCCTCTATTCTAAAATTTAGGATGTTACAATCCACCCCACCAAAAGAAAATTTCGTCCTCGAAATTTAACATACCGGATTGAAACACATCGGGATATCGTTCTCTGATGTCGTCCTCACGTTCTCATGTGAACGTCTCTATATTTCCATGTTTCCAAGTGACCTTCACCAAAGGTACCAACTTATTCCGTAGTCTCTTTACAGAATGCTCAACGATGTAAACAGAAACAGAAGGGATAGATAAATCTTCACGTACATCAATATCGTCCATAGGAATCACATGTAGAGGATCATGAATATATTTCATCAACTGCGACACATGGAACACATTGTGTAGATTAGCAAGATGCGGAGGGAGTACTATCCGATAAGCAACGTCGCCAATCCACTCCAATACTTCATAAGGTCCAATAAATCTAGGGCTCAACTTTCCACTCTTCAGCGCCCTTCTAATTCCTTTATCACATGAGACCTTCAAAAATACATGATCACCCACTTGAAACTTAAGTGGTTTATGTCTCTTGTCATAATAACTCTTTTGTCTATCTTGAGGAATCTTCATATTCTCTTGTATCTTCTTAATTTGCTCTGTAGTCTCTTGAATAATCTCCGGCCCTAAGGCCAAGTTCTCTCCAACTTCAAGCCAACACAAGGGAGTTCTTCCTTCCATACAACGTCTCATACGGTGCCATGCCAATACTAGAACGGAAGCTATTATTGTATGTGAATTCGATCAATGGCAGGAATCTCTCCCAACATCCACCGTAACACAAGCTCTCAACAAATCTTCAAGGCTTTGTATAGTCCTTTTGGACTGTCCGTCAGTTTGAGGATGATATGCAGAACTAAGTTTCAACTTAGAACCCAACTCATTATGCAAAATTCCCCAAAATTGAGAAGTGAATCAAGGATCACGGTCGGATATGATACTAGACGACACACCATGCAATCTAACAATCTCCTTTATATATAATTGTGCCAATTTCTCCATGGAACTCTTCATATTCATGGGTAAGAAGTGAGCACACTTCGTCAATCGATCCACAATTACCCATATGGCATCATTTCTAGCACGAGTTCTGGGTTATCCGGAAACAAAATCCATCGCTATACTATCCCACGTCCAAACAGGAATCTCCAAAGGTCTCAAATAACCAGACGGCCTCTGATGCTCGACTTTAGCCTTCTGACAAACAAGGCAAGAGGCTACAAAGTTCACTACATCGCGCTTCATGCTAGGCCACCAAAAATTCTTCTTCAAATCTTGGTACATCTTGGTAGAACCAGGATGAATGCTCAATACGCTTTTGTGAGCTTCCTCAAGTACACATTTTCTCGCATCACCACTTGAGGGAACATAAATTCGGCCCTTCACACGCCAAATGCCATCTTGACCTTCCACTAGGAACAAATTCTTCCCTTTCTCTTGGGTTTTTTTCATCTCAATCAAATACTTATCATTTGGTTGTTGTATCTTCACATGTTCGAGAAATTCATTTGTGACCTTCAACACCTCGAGCGACATTTTCTTAGAAGTATAAGTCTCCATACCTACATTTAGATTTCTAAATTGTTCAATCAACTCCAACTCTTTCGCCATCATCATAGAGATATGCAATGACTTTCGGCTCAAAGCATCGGCAACCACATTTGCCTTTTTGGGATGATACCTCAACTCAAACTCATAATCTTTTAGAAATTCCATCCATCGTCGTTGGCGCATATTAAGTTCTTTTTGGTCAAACAAATACTTAAGGCTCTTGTGATCACTAAAGACCACAAACTTAGAACCATATAAGTAATGTCGCCACAACCTCAAAGCGAACACCATCGCCGCCAATTCAAGATCGTGTGTAGGATAATTAACCTCATGCGGTCGCAACTGTCTCGATGCATAGGCTATCACATGCTCCTTTTACATCAGCACACATCCAAGACCAAGCTTAGACGCATCGCAATACACCACAAATTCATCCGTCAAATTGGGCAACGCTAACACTGGTGCAGTAGTAAGCCTCAACTTTAACTCTTGGAAACTTTCTTCGTATTCATGAGTCCACACGAAAGATTGATTCTTACGAGTCAATTTCGTCAATGGTAGGGCTAAGCAGGAAAATCCTTCAATAAACCTTCGGTAATAACCAGGCAAGACCAAGAAAACTTTTTATCTCCATCACAGACGTTGGTCTTTCCCAAGCCATAATAGCTTCAACTTTTGATCTATCAACGACAACTCCATCACTAAAAATCCCATGACCAAGAAAAGAGATTTCACTCATCCAGAATTCACATTTAGAGAGCTTAGCATACAACTCTTTCTCTCGAAGAATAGTCAATACAAGACGAAGATGTTTTTCATGCTCTTCATGACTCTTGGAGTATACCAAAATATCATCGATAAACACCACAACGAATTGATCGAGATACTCGTGGAAAATGCGATTCATGTAGTCCATGAAGATCGCAGGAGCATTTGTCACTCAAAATGGCATCACTACGTACTCATAGTGTCCATATCGCATTCGGAATGCAGTTTTTGGGATATCTTCGGTCTTCACCCGAATTTAGTGATATCCAGAACGTAAATTGATCTTTGAAAACACAACAGCACCCTCCAATTGATCCAAAAGATCATCAATACGTGGAAGAGGATATTTATTCTTAATGGTTAGTTTATTGAGTTGACGATAATCAACGCACAATCTCATACTTCCATCCTTTCTTTTCACCAACAACACAAGAACACCCCAAGGAGACACACTTGGGCGAATAAACTCCCGTTCGAGCAATTCCTCAACTTGCTTCTTTAATTCAGTCAACTCCATAGGAGACATCCTATAAGGAGCTCTAGAAACAGGCTCAGCGCCAGGAATAAGGTCAATAGCAAATTCCACCTCTTGTGGAGGAGGTAATCCGGGAATCTCTTCTGGAAACACATCGGGAAACTCTGAAACAATAGGGATCTCACCAGATTGGGACGTACTATTCCCATCAATCAAGCAGAATATCATAAGAAGCTGGGAGATACCTTGCACATCATAGCCTTCAGCATTCGAAGTCGGGAAGATCACCGTCTTGCTATCACAATCCACTAAGACCTTGTTAGAGGATAACCAATCCATGCCTAGAATAATATCTAAATCCTTCATAGGCAGACATACGAGGGATACAACAAATTTTCTACCCTTCAGGTTCATCTCGACGTCCTCACATCGAGTTACCGATCTTAACCAAGTACCGGTCGGTGTAGTTACCAATATAAAACCTTTCATCATACACACAGGCACCTTCAAGCGCCTCACATAATCTTTAGAAATAAATGAGTGCGTAGCACCAGAATCAAAGATAATGTTCATAGAAACACCAAGAATTTCACACTCACCACGGACAAGATCTTCAGCTTGCGCGGCTTCTTCACCAGTAACTGCGAATACTCTCCCAGCAGCTTGTAGTTGATCACTACCATTGCGGTTTCCATTTCTTCCACCATGGCCATTACCTCGACCATTGCTGTTTCTTCCACCGTTATGATTTCCACCACGGCCACCATTTCAGCCACCATTATAACCATTACCGTTTCCACGACCACGACCTCCAAAACCACCACGGCCTCCACAGTTAGCATCATAATTCATGCGGTTAGGAGTGTCAACATTTGCACCTCTTGTGTTCAATGGGCAATTGGGACGAATATGTCTGAGTTGGTTGCATTGATAGCAAACCACATCGTCCCGCGGACAATCACATGCCAAATGGTTAGCACCACATTTGTAGCAAGTTAGGCCTTCGACATTTCCACGGCCTTGGTTACAACCACCGTAACCACCTTTAGGAGCACCGCGTCCTCTAGTATTTGAGGATCCACTATGAAAGAACTTGTTCTTCTTGAAATAACCTTGCTTCTTGAAACTAGAAAATTGGCCTTTCAATTTAGGCTCATGCTTTCCATGACTCGAAGGAGCCACATCATCTTCATATATGCGACACTTATTCACAAGCGTCAGAAAACTTCGTATTTCTTGATGTCGAATGGCCCACTTGATCTCGAGCCTCAATCCATTTTCAAACTTTACACACTTTGATGCCTCGGTACCCTCTTGTTGATAGAGCGGATAAAATGCACACAACTCCTCAAACTTGGAGGCATACTCCTCCACCGTCATACCGCCTTGCTTAAGTTCCATAAACTCAAGCTCTTTCTTACTTCTGTAGCTATCCAGAAAATATTTCTTTAAAAACTCAACCTTGAAATTTTCCCAAACTAAGGGAATATCACCAGATACCATGTGTCCCCTAGTAAGACGCCACCAAGCTTCAGCTTCATCGCGGATCATAAAGACCGCATATTCCACCTTTTGCGCTTTAGAACACTCGAAGCTAGCGTAGATTCTTTCCAAATCATTAATCTAAGCATATGCATCTTCTGGCTTATAACCTCCATGAAACTTTGAAGGTTTCCTCTTGAGAAATAAATCAAGGCCTTGGGAGCCTTGTCCCATGTTCAGCTGGCCTTGCCTTTCCAAGAGATCGACAAAGCGAATTAAGGAATTTGCCATAGCAGCAGCCTCACGATTCGGTCTACCAGCCATATCTCAAGCCTATATGTTAAAACATGGCTCACACGTGAGTGCACTAGACCAAACATCTAATTTTCATCTTATAAACTCAAAGTTCTAGCACTTATAAGCTTATCATGCACCACATCACATAATCACATCACTTTTCAATACACAATCACAACATATTCGTTGTTAGAGGCAAATAGTGTAAGGACTCTTGGCCGGACTCAACAATAAGTGCATCAATCTTAATTCAATGACAACAGTCACAATTCACCCAATTAATCCATAAATCAATCAATCATAGCTCATATAATTCAATCTTAAGCAACAATTACATGAACAACATCAATCAAGATCGTATCAAGAGCAACTAATGCTCTGATACCAGGTTGAGATGCCCTGAAAATACGGGGAAATTTTTCGCGATTTAAAATCACTATTCAATAAAGAGAAAATAAGTGGTGAAGCTTTTAATACAACACCTGGATCTATGATAAACCACTCCCATATATGAAGATATGAGAGGGTAAATTATAGGACGATTTTATAATAATTTTCTAATTAAAATCAGCGGAAGAATTAATTAATTTAATTGTTGCATGATTGAATTTTAAGAGAAGAGATTTCATGATGCTCCATGACCCATACTATGTTCGGAACACCTTTAAGATGATGCATGATAAGGATTTGATGCATAAGAAATGAAAATTTATTTAAAATAAGACAAGGGGGACATCCGGTGGCAACTCGCTCAAGCGAGAATCACACTTGCTTGAGCGAGCACACGCAGTGACGCTTGAGCAAGCATAAGGAAGGCTGAGCGAGAAAGGTTTTAAGCATCAGGGGCTCCTCTCGCTTGAGCGAGCCCTATCTTGCTTGAGCGAGATACGAAGATACCCCCAGGAAAGCAAGCAAGACGCTTGAGCGAGAGAAGAGATTTGCCACTGGAGCCAATCTCGCTTAAGTGAGATTGTTCCAGCAACCACAGAAGCTCACTATCCCATTTTGCTTGGGTGAGGCAAGTCCCGCCAGAGCGAAAATTGACCAGTGTCTATTCCTTTCTCCCTCGCTTGAGCGACCACCAAATTAGGGCCATTTCGCCTGAGCGAAAACGGTCCAGTGACCAAACACTGATTCCCACCAAATCTCGCTTGGGCGAGAAGGCCATTCGCATGAGCGAATTTCGGCCAGTGGCCATACCCCTGCTTTACGAACATCTCCCTTGAGCGAGATTCCCACTCGCTTGAGCGAGTTCTGTAGAACTTGTGCAGAAACGAAGAATTCTCACAACTTAGCATATAAATTATCATTTCCTACCTCTTTAACCTTTCTTAATGCATTATTTTACTTCATTATGCATCTGCAAATTCTACCAACTTCATAAAGTACTATAATTCAAGAATTACTTCATTCATTCATTGAAGTAAACATCAACAACATCATCATCCAACTATCTATACCTTTCAAATTCAATTATCATTCATTCAATGCATATCATTTGAAAACATTCATCTCATAATTCTCCATAAAGTGCTGCAAGTCACAATGCACACCATCCATTCATAAAAATTAATAACATCAAGCATCATAATTTTATCCTTTACATCATTTGGGTCATAAATGAAAATTGACCAAACACATCAAAGCTCAGTTTTCCTCTATGACCCTCAAAATCATTATCACTAATTTAGATATCAAAATAAGCATTCATATACATCACATGCTATACAAAAATCTAGATTTCGTCGGCCAAGGCACTTCCTATACCACTATTTACCTCCTCAACCAAAATGTACTGCAAAATGTCTACTCTTCCCATGAGTTCCCTGCATCACAAGTCTAAAAATGGACAACATGGGAGAGTGAGTCACACATTCCAAAGGAACGAATATGAGTACCATGTGATTATGTATATATCCATCAAAACATGTATACTTTGCACCTACATATCATTCACCATAGTCTTTATCATCACAACACCATCATACATACATCACAAGTAACATTACAATTTAGACAAAGTACACAGCATATACATAATCAAGTCCCACCACAATTTGGCTATCACACAAACTATTATTTGGTATTCATATCTTTTATGTTGTCTTAGTATATCATTACATCCTTATCACATCCATCATCATATCTCATCACTTTTGGCATACTTCCTTGCTATATGCAAATGCTCTTAAGCTAATGCATATGCACAATGGAATATTTCAACAATTACAGAGCTGACTGTGGGAATACAACCACCGAATGTGGGATTCAAGTACGGTCATCTAACCATACCCCTACTGCAGTAGTAAAATGTGTACACTTATCCTTAAATTTGCATGCATACATTAATTATTTTATTGGTACCAAACCACTTCGCCCATGTTGCAACACCTGGTCACTTTCACCATGACCGCGGTACACAACATATCAACATATGGTGTTGCGGGCCAGTCAGATATCAAATCATGGCGGCTGTGATTCCAAGGACCACTGGGGACACCTGCTCATCAAGAGCCACCCCCCACAAGGGTCGGCCATATGTAGCTCCCCGAAGCAATACATGGGCGGCTTCGTGACTTCACACCGAGTCACAGGGGAATTAAAACTTGCTTGTGCACCGAGCCACCCTCCCACTGGGTCGGCCAAGGGAACTCCCCTAATGTTCCAACAACGAAGGCTATGTAGTATGCCATGGATGCAATGCAGGTCATATGCATTTCTCACTCTATGCATCCTATACATGCCACTCATCATACATCATCATCATTACCAACATCACCACAAGGTTTCTAGTGGATTCATTATTGTTGGTTATTCTCATTAGTTTAAGTCTTTGTGTAGCATTCTCAATAGTTTTCATTCATATTTCTCAACTTTATCATCAATACAAAGACTTCAATCATTCTTTATCGGGCATCATCAACATTCATATTACATTCATGGTAGCTACAAGCATGACATCATATTGTTGATCATTCTACACCACCATATAGCATACTATGAATATCCTAAATGCACTAAAACATGTTGCCAAACGTATTACCCATACCATATACCACATTACAATTTCTCATATCATCTCAAGCAAGGCTAACATGCATATCAATACATATAACAATCAAATAACATTCAAATTCATGCATTTAGAACATAAGACTCCTCTCCTACCTTAAGAGAAGAATTCCGATTGATAAGATGCACCCGCCTCGTCGTTCGGAATGGATCCTACATTAATATGCATATAGAATCCCAATCAATCAACTACTCAAGACATTATTTCAATTCTATTTAATCATATTCATATCTATAATTTCACAACATGTGCTAGGCATGTTATAGACATCATTTTTATTATTCATTAGGCTTCGGGAATTCCTTCCCATTAAGCCACATTCATTATGTTCAATGGACTACCAACAACAATAGTCCAACACCTACAAAATACCACACCATCCAATACTCATACATCCAATGGCTTGTATTTACTCTTAATTACACTATCCAACCAATATTCATAACTTTCCCCAATTCTTAAAAGCTAGGGTTTCTCCAAAACCCAACAACTCTCATCAATGCCTCATCCTTCTTCATCTCTTACCATCATAAATACATCCACTACACTTATCCCTCGTTGAAACCTTATATTTATGGTAACCCATTCTAGGGCATAAGAATTAAATGCTCCTAATAAATACCTATGTACGTGCATTACTCCCCCAACTCACATTAACACTTATATATAAGAAAAACCCAAACAAAATGATGAGTATACATACCTCACACCCAAAAATGAAATGGGTTTAAGAAAGAGAGAGATGCCACATGAAATCAGGAAGAGGAGAAGGAGAAGGCTTCAAGCTTCAATAGTCCCCTTCCAAGCTCCTTGAAAACGAAATGAGAGGGGAAAAAGATTGCCACTTGACTAGGGGTTTTGGAGGAAGAAGATGAGAAGGAGAAGGAAAAGTAGAGAAAAGGAGAAGAGGAATGTTTGCCATGTGAAAAATAGAAGCCACGTGAAGGAAGAGAAGGAAATTGGCTTTTGGGTTTATTTTTAATCCTTCTCATTAAAATTTCATCGCTTTATGACAAACAGGATCTTTATTTGGGCTCAATACTTTATCTAAAAATTATTCTAAATATATTTTTAGACTCCCAATATTATACTCAACAACCCTAACCAATATCATCTCAATCAGAGATACTTGGTCCGACACCCCTGTCTCAACCGAGCTTATTTTCAACTTAACCGGTCTTCATAAATCACGAACAGCCCCCAAAAATCTTAATTTAATTATTTCTAATATTTTGGGACACTAAGTAATTCATATTCGATTATTCAGTATTAATTTCCTTGATTAATCCTCTATTCTAAAATTTGGGATGTTACACTTACCACATCTACAACCTCACTTACATTCCTTTTCATCAAGTAAGTATCCAATCTACCTCTCATTTTTGGGGTATTTCTCTAGTTTGCGGTTCTTTCATGTTGGATATTTTGCTTTGTTTTTGGTGAAATTAATCATGTAGGAGGGTTTATATGCATTCTTATATGACTATTGTGATTCAAAATCATATGGGTATGCTATTAACTTTTGTTTAAGGATAGTCATGTTCACCATGTTCTTTATTTTCCCCTAAAACCCATATGGGCTATTTTTCATGATTTACACTCCATGAAGCATATATAACAAATTTGATTCATGTTTACTCATGTGTAGAGTGTATCTTGTGAAATTGAAGAGCTTTGTGTTGCGTGTTCATGAATTTCATAGTTCATTCTTCTTATGCCTACCAAGTGTTTTCTATAATGTTCAAGACAACTTTTTGTTCTTAACTTTTTGTTCAAAGTGTAAGTTGTTCATGGGTCCTTGGTCATCAATCATTCATAACTACTCCTACGTGGTATTGTTACTCAGATCCTTTTGCTCTTGTACATGATTGTATTATTAGTGTTAATGAGTTAAAATGGAATGGGTACATGTGATATGCTTGAATTGCCTCTTGCCTCTATGCGTAGTTCACCAAGATTGGTTTGAATTATGTTTCAAGGTGTTGAAATGCTTTGCTTATCATACATTGCTAAGCATAAGGGGTATTGAAAATGGTAGTTTGGGGTGCCTAAAATATGGATTGATTTAGAGTCATTTTGTTAAGATTGTTCATGAATCTCTTATTGCTAAATTATATGCCCACCAAGTGTTTGTAAAAATGCCTAAAACATGTTCACTTCATTTTTCTTAGGATTGTTTCATACTATGGCATGTGGAACTTATTCCTTAGATAAAAGACACATGATTTCATAGGCACTTTTCCACGCCTAGGCATTTTCCTTTCATTTTGGTGTGAATCTTTTGTGAAATTCATGAACCCATATTATCCTAACATGTTTTTCTTTGTTGTAATCCTCTATTTGGGTTGGAAGGAGATTCTCCCTGTGTGCCTTACTTTTTATCCACTTTATGCTTTTCAATAAGGAAATATGTCTTCCAGAAGAACAAAGACAGTGGGCAAGAAGCGGAAAACAAAAGGTAAGTCATCTAACTATGCTAATATTGATGACGTTGAGTGTACCTGGGATGAGCAGAGAATGCAGCTTGCTTCTTTCTCCACGAGGGATATTATTCCCTCTTGGTTTTTTTGCAAAGAATCCTTGCTTGAGGTTGGCCTTTACCATGATACTTTAAAATTATGCAACAATATGGGGTGGGGTGATTTCATTGAGTTATATAAACCTTGCTATGAACGCACTACTTTACAGTTCCTTAACTCAATTGATATCAAACCATGTGTAAATGACTTAGGTTGGGAGATTACCTTTAGGCTAAAAAACTCTGATCATATAATGGATTTGGCGGATATGGATATCATTTATGGTTTTCCCTCCATGACTGGTACTCCTTTAGCCCGTGTGAATACTGCTAGTATTCCAAGGGACTTTCGGTGTCAATCTTTTTGGTCCTAAATTTTTGGGGCTAAAGAACAATACAATCCATCATCCACCAAAGCCTCTTCTATACATCATCCTTTTTTTAAATACCTCCAAAGGTTCATGGCCCGTTCTATAACACCCCTGATTTTCTGGACCCGAATCCTGATGTAATCAAGATAATAATTAATAAAAATACAGATAAATTTTTCGCATTTGAAATATTTTTAAAACACCTCGACGATTACATCAAAACCCAAACCGCAGAAAATCGAAGAGTGAGATTTAATAGAATATAACTAGATCGATAAATAATTTGCCCATAATGGTATACAAAATAATAGAATTTACAGCGGAAGAAGAATGTGTATACCGGGTATACGCCTAGTCCTATATATGAAGATATGAGAAGAGGCTCGGCAGAGCATGCAATGACATATCATAAGCCTAATAGACAACCATCATCTTTTTACATAATTTCATGAACATACAATGCCAAAGATATATATACATATACATATCTATAAGATCATGCAACATACATCTCCGATATCCATACTCAATAATTGACCACATTCAATTCTATCTCAATATCATGTATCATCAACACTTATACATTCCTAAAATGGGCTACATATCTAACATCATTTTATTCATAAAATGAGTATAAATTCCAACACCCCAAATATCGGCACATCGCCTACTTATGTTATCACTTATATTACATCCATCAATATCAATAATTATCAACGCTATGATACACATTTTATTTCACAATACAATAATGACAAATGCTGCCGGCCAAGGCATTCCGTTACCACTATTTACCTTCGCCAAAGCTCTACTTTAAAATAATCCTCATCCCATGATATTCTTGCATCAATGCTAAAAATGGACAACATGGGAGAGTAAGTTATACATTTCAAATGACGAATATGAATACAGTTAAGATTACGTGGATATGCATATTAACATCATGTATGCTTTGCTAGAATCATCAACAATCATCATAATCTATTCATTTCAACAATATACATATTAGGTATTTATCCATCAACTCATAGCAAAGTAATCACATACACACATCTTTTCTCAATGCCACAACGGGCCAACATCATTGTCATCAACCATAGACAAATAAGCCCTTCATCACATTGGGTCATCACATGCAACGTCATCATATTCAATATCTTTTCATTGTATTCATATTTTACATGTTGTCTTTTAGGTATTCAATTACCCATCTCATCATTATCACATCTTAATCTCAACCATCATCAATCGTTATCACCTTTTGGCATATCACCATGCTATATGCAAATGCTCTTAGGCTAATGCATATGCACAATCGAATAACAACAACAAATGCGGATCCGACTGTGGGAAACTACACCAAATTGTGGGTCAAGCATGATCACATACCATGCCCCTACTGCAGTAGTAAAATATCTACACATATATTCATAATGCATGCAAAATCACCAAATTTTTACTGGTACCAAACCGCATCGCCCATAATGCAACACCTGGCCATTTTCACCATGACCGCGGTAACAACATAATCAATATATATATGGTGTTGCGGGCCAACCATGATTCTCAACATGGCAGTTATGATCCAAGGACCACCGGGGACACCTGCTCCTCAAGAGCCACCCCCCACAAGGGTCAACCACATGCAGCTCCCGTAGCTCAGCATGGGTAACTTCGTGACTTATACACCGAGTCACAGGGGAAACAACAGAAATGCTCGTGCACTGAGCCGCCCTCCCATTGGGCCAACCGGGGGAATCCCCTAATTATTCCAATAGCGGCAGCTATGATATGCCATGGATGCAATGCAATGCAAATCAAATGCATTTCTTACACTGTGCATCCTAAATGCCACTCATCAACCAACATCATCATATCACCAACACCACCATACACACCTTAGTGGATTTTATCATTATTGGTTTCTTAACCATTGTTTTCAAGTTTTATATATGGCATTACGTCTCAACATATTTCATATATATTTCATTTCATACATGCAGGCCAGTACTTGCAATCAACCACAATGGCCTTACAACATTACACAATATTCCTCAATATTACCACACATTCATTTAGTGGGTTTTCAATTCATTATTCGTTACCACTGTCACACACACACACACATATATATATATATATATATATATATATATCGGTGTGGCATTCACAACATTTCATCATTATATTTCAAATCACACATACAAGATCATGCTTGTATCTCACACAATGGCACATAACAATTCATCAATAATAACGATCACCCCTTACTCAAGGAAGCGATCCACAACATCATTCATCATCACGCAATACTGATATCATCTTTGATTCATCAGTTTATAATAATTAATAAGTCATCTATTCATTCTCTCATCGGTCTTATAATTATTCTAGGTATCTCTCATAACCCTATCACCAAGTTATCTTTATCCTTCTGTCATATCCCACTCTTAGTGGTAAGCATATCATAGTTAATTCATCCCTAAACGTATCAATAAGTTTCCAATCTTCACTTTATCATACCATCACCATATGTCCCATATACATTCCTCAAGTATGATATAATACAGAGGAAAGGGTCCAACATAAGCCCAATTCAAAGAAAATGAAATGAAAATTCAATCTGGGTAACTCGCTCAAGCGAGACCCACACTCGCTTAAGCGAGATCAACATGACTCACTTGGGCGACCCCTTTCGCGTAAGGGAAATACTTCCAGTAGTGCCTCCACTTCTACATGGCCACTCGCCTGAGCGAGTAGAGTCACAGCATCAGACCCCTCATGCCAGCTCAAGCGACTCATGCTCGCTTGAGCAAAAATTGTCCAGTACCTATTTTAGGCTTGCTCGCTTGAGCGAGATCCAATACACCTCACCACTCGCTTAAGCGAGATTTGTCCAGAACCAACCTTCCCTTCTCGCTTGCTCAAGCGTGGCCACGCCCGCTTGAGTGAGACTTATCCAGTGGCTACCTTATCTATGTCGTACGCGTCTCACTTGAGCGAGACCTATTCTCGCCTTAGCGAGATTGGGCCAGAGGCCAATTTTCTAATGCAAGGGACTCTCGCTTGAGTGAGATCCCATGTCGCTTAAGTGAGATGGCCATTATATACTCAGTACTTAGGTTTTTCACTCTGCTTCACACATCAATCTCCTTCTCATGCATATTTGGCCTAACTCAATGCTATATACCCATTACATTTCATCTTTCAGTCCTAATTCCACAAATTATACTTCTCCACTCTTACTCCAAATTATCAACTACATGAGGGAGGTTTTAACACAAACTTTTTTACAATCACATATGTCATTGTGCCTAATTTCATAACATCACTTCACAATTCAAGTAATTTATTTATTCATAGGCTTTCCTTAACAATAATTCATGTCCAACCAAGGGACAATCAAGTACTCATCTTCATTTCATATATACATATACATTTTCATGACATTCAATATAAGCCAAGCCATCGTTCACCACAACTTTAGTTTAAACATTTAACACATTCATGGCAAGGCATTGCATAAGTTCAACATATACATAATTAACAATTATTCACTTATGCAATTGAAATGTGAACTCCTCTCCTACCTCGAGAGAAGAACCGTAATGCAATTGCATCGATCATTCCGCATCATCATCCAGAATACAATCTTATTAACAAATACACATACACATGCAATCAATAAACCATCACAATGCATCATTTCTTAAAATTCATTATCAAGTCCTAGACTTGTCTAAACTCCAATTCATACCATTGTGTTAGGCTTTGGGAATTCTTTTCCCAAAACTATGATCCTCTAGATCTTAAAGGGATAAACAACCTAACAACAACAACACCATGGCCTTTATCCATAAGGCCTCCAATATCACATAAATCATCTAATTGCCATCATAACTCCTTTTAGTTTCTTTTTAAGACCTTTATAAATCAATAAACTCTAAATGGCATATAGCAAGGTCCTAAACCTCCTTGTATCAATTTCCACTCCATTGGTCTATCACTCATAGTCATCTTCCATTATGATCCTTATCTTAAGGGACACCAATGACTTACTAACATTATTACAAGATTAATATGGTCATTCATCAAAACTAACTTCAACATACCACAAAACTCATTCTAGAGTGCAATATCATCAATACCCATCATTTTTACTAAAACCCCCAAAATCATCACACTTAGGGTTCCTCTCTAGTTTCAACAACAACAACCAACTCCCATCCATCTTACTAAATCTATGTGAATACAATAATTTCCCATTTATTCTCAACATAAAACCATAAAGTAAATCATTCCCCGTACCATCCAAGTCTAGGGTTTCATATTTTCATCAATACCTTTCAAGCCTAACATTAATATCACAAGCCCAAACATCATAAACCACAAATGAAATAACAAGGAGGCAAGAAATCCTCACCTCACCTCCATGCTTCCTCAAAAACAAAAATAAGAGTGAAGAAGAGGGAGATGACCATTGCAAGCTCCCAAGCTCCAAGAATACTTCACATTTCCAAGTTTTGTTATTGATTTTGATGAAAATAGGTATAGAAGGAGGTGGGTCATAGTTTGTGGAGAGGAGGAGAAGAAGAAGAAGAAGAAGAAAAAGTAAGTATAGAGGAGAAGAAGAGGTCTCCACCGAAAATGAGAGAGGAGAGAGGAATTTTGTGTAAATATGGGACATTGTCCAATGGGTAAAGCCATGTATCTTGCCTATTGTCCATTTTGTCATTCAATCCTTTAACCATTGTGTAATAAAGTGTAAAGTGAGTGGAGAGAGAGGAAGAAGAGGACGGTTGAAGTGAGGAGAAGAAAAGGGAGTTTTCATTTTCTTTTAATCCAATTTGGTTCGTATTTTCCCCGTTTCATATCCTACGTCGAGTCCAAATAATTATTTTCTCAACACCAAAAATTATTTCAACTATACTGTCATAACCACAATAATTTTCTAAGCACTCTAGACCCATCAAACATCTAATTAAGTCAAGTGGGTCCCATATTATTCGTTAAATCATCCGGTTCTGGTAAACCTCGATTTACTGATAATTTACCTCTAATGTCTAACAAAATCTCCCATATTTATTTGACCATAATTAATCAATTACCATTATTCAATAAATTTATTTTCCTTAAAATCTGGGATGTTACACGTTCCATCTTTGGGCGATTCGACGGTCTGGGTACCATTCGAGCTATTGAATTATACTTTCTTTATGCCATAATCCATCAAATACTGATCCACTCAACTAAGTAGCTTTTTAGTCAATTTACTCGAGTTGGTCAGGCTACCTCTAGCAGGATATATATAGCTGGGTATATCAACCCACTTGCCTGCTACGTTGGCATTGACCTGGAACAGGATACCCTCTTATGTCAACCCAAAAGGGTCGACATGGATGAAATGATTAATATGGGTATGATAGTACTTCATAGGGGTATTTATAGTTTGATTATTCCTAGACTTTCTATACCTCACCCCTTGCTTGATCCTAGCTTTACTAGCCTGAAGAGCAAGAGTACTTTTCTATTTACAGGTTCAGGTGATGTCGTGGAATATCATGTGGATACTGATATGCCACATCCCTCGGAGAACTTCGTTGGCCCATCCCAATCCACTTCTGGCTCTAGTTTCTCCATGGAGCATATGTACTCTCTGATAGAGGGCATGAGTAGTCGCATGGACTCCATGTCCCTAAGGATGGAATCCATGTCCAGAGAGCAGGAGAGGTGAAGAGCCCAACTCACCCATATCTCCTACAGAGTTGATGCCATATACGATTGGCACTCCCAGCAGGGCTATTTCCCTCCGCCTTCTCTATGACAAGTATTTAGTTGAACTTTTATGGCCCCCTTGATATGGACATTGGGGACAATGTCTGGCTTTAGTTTGGCGTAGTGGGTACACAAAAGTTTAACTAACTCTTACCTTGCTCTTGTTTATGCTTATGCTTCTGTTTGATATTTTCTTTGTTTATTTACATGATGGTATGTCTGTTCATATGCCATAGGCTAGCATTGATTATTGATTGTAGTTATTGCTTTCCATTTGACATGTAATGCAAATTAGTTAGATTAGGAACATAACTTGGGTGAATCTTGTCAAAATAAAAAAATAAAAAATAACAAAACAAAATAAGTATAATTGCTAATATTGCCAGAATAATCCACCTTCAGATGCTATGTTTTCTCTGATTAGACTAAGTTATCATTGTGAGCTTTTGTGCTAAAAGGGTATTCAGTGTAAATAATTTTACTTACGCATATTTCTTACTTTGAGTGATTCACATATTTGATGGCACTCTAGAACTTGGCTTTTGACCAATTTGAAATAGTTTGTGAATGCATGCTTGGAATGAAAAAGGCAAATTAGGTTTTCTTTCTTTAACCTCAATTTTTTAAACACATAATCCACTAGTTGTCTCTTTTGAGCCATGAAATGAAATGTTCTGTCAAAGCCTTTGATATAACCTTTGACATAATCCTTATAGTTTGAATTTGCAAAGAGTTATTGAATTGGGGTTTGCCTCCTTATGATATTACTCTTCATATGATATTAACCCTTTGTAATTTCCTTTTTCTTGGTTTCCATTCCATGTTATAAACCCCCTGGCCATGTTACAACCACATGAAAGACCTTTTGACTAATGCATGTTTTTCTTGATAACTGTGGAGTTTGTGGTCATTTGCCAAGCTTATGGTAGTGTTTATGATGTAGTGATTTGAGCAACTGAAACACAAACATTGAGTGAATAGTGAGAAAGAGTACCCTTAGTCAAATCTTGGTTGACATAGTTTGATTGGTAGTTGTGGTATATTCTGGTAGTTTATGCAATCATTAAAAAAGGGAAAAATAATAACACACAAAACATAAATAAATAAACACAAGGTTCCTCAAGTTTGTTTAGGTCTGCTGGTCTTTCATTACATGTTGTATGGATACAGTGATTGCTTAAGGACAAGCAACACCTTAATTTGGGGTATTTTGATAGGTGTTTAGTTTGCATTAGTTTTAGGGTCCATATAGTTTTAGTTTTAGTTTATTTTCATCTCATTTTTCACTAATTGCCATGGTATTTCTTCTATTTCCACACATCCTACTTGGGTAGTTGTCTTTTGTAGAAACCTTCATAAGATAAATCTATTGGCAAAAGGATTTGGAAGATTTTGAAGGGGATGATGCAAATGGGAAGAGTTTGAGTTTATAGAAGACCCAAGATCAAAACCAGCCCAACAATGGAAGAAGAACGTACCAAAGAAAGTACAGCGGAACCCAAAAACACCCTTAAAATGCATATTTCCAAGGTTCAGAGAAAACCACTGCTAGTGGGATTTCCCACTGGCCATGGAACACAATGGATGAAGTGACAAAATTGAGACAGAGAAAACCACTACCAGTGGAATTTCCCACTGGCCGTGGAACTCCCTGCCAAAAAACCCACTGGCCGTGGATTTTCCCACTGCTAGTGGTTTTTGCCAAGTTTTTAATTTTTAGGCATTTTGGGTGTCACATAGTGCGATCTATTGCCAGTGGATTTCACACGTTGCAACAGTTACCTTTAATTTTTACAAAATTTTAAAAGAACAAAAAGGGCAAAAACGTAGGGGAATGGAGACATAGAGACACAAGATAGTTTTTGGTGAGAATTGAGAGCTTCTTGGAGGAGATTTTCAAGAAGATTTCAAGATTCAACAAGAAGGGCATCGGATCTTCAGATTTAGGGGTATTGGATTATAACCAAAAGTGAGAACTCTAATTCTTCTCCAAACCCTTGTTTTGTATTGTAATAATCTTCCTTATGGTGAACTAAACTCCATTTTTGGGATTAGGGGGTAGCATGTTTGTTAACCAAACTTGAGATGTTCTTCATTTTTCCATTATGAATCATGTTTCTTATTCAATTTTATGTATGTTTAATGCTTCTATAAGACTTAGAAATAAGTGTAGATGATTTTATAAACGATATGGGTAATCGAAAGATTAGCATATGGTTTGAACCACATGAAATTGAACCTAGGAATTTAGGTTATGAAAGTAGATAAAGCTCTTTAAGGGATAACCAAGTTTTCATAAAGCGTAAGGGATCTAATTAACGAATTGAACGTGGTTCTTCGGTAATTAGGTACGTTAGTGAGGTTTCGAGAGAAAATGACTAATTAAATTTGGAAAACTTGCCTTAGGAAACGAGATTTCATAAATGGGGAAATTGAATTGCTATAAAACTTGGTAATGACATGTGAACCTTTTAATTCCCAAGAACCTAATCTCGACTATTTTCAATTAAGTACTTTGATTTTCACCATGAATAGCTTTGTGTTTTCTTTTGGCATCTTTAGTTTTAAGCCAATTTAAATTTCTACTAAAATTAACCATTGGTCTAGATAATCGAAACGCGGATAAAACCGGTACATGGGCACGATCCTTGTGGGAACAATAATTTTTTATTACACGATACCCCGTGCGCTTACGGTTGGCTATCAGTGATAAATGATATCAAGGGTATTTAGGAAACTAAATCAAATATATGATAACATTAATGCAAATAACTACTTCCAATTATTCTTCTTAATATATATGATATTAGATACTTTTACTTATATTCAGAACCAGAGATAGTAGAAACATAAGCACTTAATAAAAATAAGGAAGCAATACACATAGATGCATACTTTCCCACACTCACACATGCACACCCATTTACACACAATGAAAATGAGGAAGAAACACACGTGTACACACACGCAACTTCATGTACACATATAAACGTAACTTTACACATCAAGCAAATATTAAACACCAACAAACGATGAAGATTTATAATAAACCTTTTTGAAATATATTACTATAAGTGAGTATTGATTATTGAATCAAACTAATATACAACCCTATAAGATATTTAAGTAAATTATGAAACATCCTAAATTTAGAATGAAAACAACCCGGAACAAAAACAATTTTTCGAAATTGAATAAACCAAATAAACCATAAAGCAACCGGGTAACAAAAGAAATAAAAGAAGGGAAGGCAAGAGAAAATAAAACCGATTCGAGAGGGCATACAGCGGAAGAAGGAAACACTCAGCGAAGCCCAAAACCAGCAATTCACTCGGTTAAGCGAGAACCCATACACTTGAGCGAAGCAGCTCCAATCGCTCGGGCGAGGCACGAATCGCTTAAGCGGTGACAACACAAGGTCTTCCCAAGTCCACACTCGCTGGAGCGAGTACCTTGATCGCTGGGGCGAGAAGCCACACTCAGCTATCTAGACGATCAGAATTCAGAGTTATCCTTCAACTCATTCACTCGGAAAATGATAGCTAACTCACTCGGCACGCCATAACCTATTCGCTCGGATTATTTATATCGTCCGCTCAGAATTCATCAAAGGGATTTCTCTCAGAATCCTTATGAGTAGCCCCTACTCGGAAAGAGCCCAACACGAGTCACCAGCATACAACACAGGTCTATACACAATCATACACTCAGAATATCCATTATCTTAACATTATATATATATATTCACCAATACTTACAATTCCATACAAGTAACCCATATCTATAATTCTCCTAATCAATCTTTATAAACAAATATGCTTAATCGTCATTTTACATAAGAGTCGGCCAAGGCTACACTGACTAAACATAATGAATACAATATAAGCACTCCACAATCGGGGTACACCACACTCGGACTTGAGGCCCTGTCAGCACTTCCGAGCCCGATCTGCACATACTGAAAAATGGTGTAGGGGTGAGCTTTCACATATACAATGACAGCTATTGGCTCGGCTTAGCATACATATTTCCTTTCAACATACTCTATCTATCTGCAACAATACTAGCATTCACTAACATTTAATAAAGCATCTACACAAATCACTAGTCGGATTACTCAAGTCATTCATGGTCATCTAACTCCTACTATTCACAACAACATACCCCTTAACAATAACATCAATAATACTTAGCCTCAGCGTCAAACACACACACAAATCCAGTTGGAATTCCTTAATAGCATTCACAGATTTTAAGGAGTGTGTTGCTCTCGTCAATGATGCACCTACCTATATGCATGCGGATCCGACTTAACAATAACTCTCAGTTACAGATCCCTTTTCTGGCCCCTCGTCTGATAACCCTTACCGTGTGGTACCGGTCTCCCATGGACGTCTCGAGACTTAACTCTAGCTCCCACGGCTACCACGGGTCCTCTCAGAATCTAGCCAAGGGTCTGTAGCTGGAAATCATCTCATTGGGTTCCTGACCTTCCACAGGTCACCCTCTATTCATAAATACAACCTCATGTATGTCACGGTAGTCATCCACACTCAGCAAGTTCATCTTAAGCAATTCATATCGTATCCACCCGGAAGTCAACAATAGACCATACAATGTGCTTGACATTCTCATTACAATTAACATGAAATTCATACATTAACTCCACAACATCACCAATGTCATCATATATCTCTAGGACAGCCATAGTCATACACCACCCAGCTAATAATTATCATTCATTCAGACTCCACTCAGCAGCACGCACAATATATATATATATATATATATATCAAACAGCACATCCTGAACGCATGCATGTGGGTACGAAATAATCAACAGGACTCTACTAACACACATATACGATATCCAATGATCAACAGTCAAACACCTCACAGGGTCATCATAATCATAATCATACAAACACATAAGGTAATACGTTCACTCGGACCGTCCAGAAACTATGCATTTGACATGCAGAGCGCCCCCTACCTGGGATGAAGATTCCAAAGGCTCCAAGGGCTTGCAGCTCCAGTCGGTTGCTCCGCTCAGCCCATTCACTCGTTCTCAATGGAGCGACCCTGCATCAGTCATCCACCATTACACCTGGCTTTGGAGGAACTCCGAGCCACTCCCACTCTTAAACGGTTCTGCATGCAAGATTAACGGGGAGACCAAAGCCCCCAGGGCACCACATTGACCTTCTACTCAGTCCAGTGGGGATTTCCAAGCTTTCGAGACGCCTAGTTCTCTGCTCGCTCTCTTGAGCAGCTCCAATCACACGTTGGTGAACGCTCCAACCTTCTTGAAGCTCTTCGTGGTGTAGATCTTCACAGAGACTCGGCAGCCTCGAGCAAGGAGAGGGAGAAAGAGGGAAGTCGACGGAGGAGCCATGGGGAAGAAGACTGGTTGCATGCAGAGGGAATGCACACCCTCACCCTCTCTGGCTTGTCGAGTCAAGAAGGAGGACTCTGATCCTCAGCCTCCATGGTTGCGAGCTCACGGTGCAGAGAGCAGAGAAGAAAGAAGAAGAAAAGGAGAATGAAGAGCGAAGAAGAAGGGAAGAAGAGAGGACGGAAAGAAGAGAAGTCTGAAAGGGAAAAATGAATGATAGGGTGGCCCAGTAGCCCATATACGCATGCACGGAGAGAAGGGGAAGTGGGGTGGGTGTTAGTCCTCAAATTTTCAATAAAAGCTTGAATAAAAATTTCATAAAAATTATAAAAATTAGTTTAATTTGTTAGAAAATTAGGATTTAAATTCAATAAATGGATGTTGTTGGAAATAATCTTCCCTTGATCAATTTTCTCTAGTTTTGCAGTGAAAAAGTTAAGAAATCAAGAGAAAATTACACTGGAGGAGCTGACGCGTAGCCTCACCCCACGCGTAGCGTCAACAGCTATTTTTGATGCTGACGCTACGCATCACAGCCACGCGTAGCGTCAGTGCTGCGTGGTCTCCACCTCCACTTTGACCAACCACTCCACTTGGACCCAATAATGGGCACTCCACTCAGCCACAAGGGCCATCCCACTCACCATGAAAGGCCAAAAATTGGTGGAGACATGTCCATATGGCCAAGCATGATCAAATTTAATAATTTGAAGTGGCCATTATCAAGTGTTTAATGGAGGCTGAGTCAGGGGTGTGACGCGTAGCGTCATAGGGACGCGTAGCGCCAGCACCCTTGCTCAGCCCTATAAATAGGGCCATCCAACACCATTCAAATCATCCCATCCCATCCCATTCCATAGCATTTCTTTTCTCTCTTGTGCTCGACTTTGAGTACTTCTTTTGTGAGTTGTAGTTCTAGAATAGTTTTCTAGATACTTGAGTGTGTTTCGGTGTATTGTGATCATTGTATCGTGAAGTTCCCATCGTCTTCGTAATGTCAAAATCTGTAAGTGTTGTTTCTACTTTCACCATGTGTAACTAATTTGTTTATGTTGGAATTGGTGAACTAATCTATTGAGTATAATGTTGTGAATTCGACCTCTGCATGTTTATGATTCAAGTCCATGTTAGTATTTTAACCTTTTATTAATATGAACGTCAAACGGGAGAATGATTTTCATGTGTATTGAAACTTGTTTTATTAGTATAAATGTCAAACGGGAGAATGATTGTTCATGCCGTATTGAAACTTGTTTTGACGAAAGTAAAAAGTTGGAATACCCTTGGTATCTCAATTCTATAGGGGTTGTTAACCATTGTTGCCATAAGGCCAGGTCTTAATGCAAGTTTTTACTGAGAAAGCTCACGAGGGATCGGACTTTACGGTGAATTCTTAGAATTTATATCACGAGGGATCGGTTATAATGATTTTAAGCTGCAATGACATGAAACTTGATGATTAAATATGCATGTCTTGAGTTCCTCATTGTTATTCTAGATTAGGGATCCAATTTCCAACATAATTTGTTTATCTGTGTTTATCTCAAGTATCTTACCTATTCTAGATTGCAACTCGTTTTTTTAGATAGATTTTATTTTCTTTTATCTTATGAACCACTCAATCATGCTATCTTGTGAATATTGTATAAATTGTATATAAATTATTCTTTTGTTTATAACTTCCTTCCCATTTACCATAGTAAATAGAAAATTACTGTTATTATTGGGCTTTCAATCCCAGTGGAATGATATCTAAATTTTGAAAACTACAAACGATTGGTGCGCTTGCCAATTAACAAACCCGGTGGTGGAAAAGAACTGTTGAGATGCTATCGCCGGGTTAACAAGTTTTCTGGCGCCGTCGCCGGGGATTGAATTGTTTCAGTAAAACAGTAAAATTTTAATTACCGTGGTAAATATATATATATATATATATATATATTTTTACCTTAGTTAATTTTTTTTTATTATTTATTTCTTATCATTATTACACTAACTTTCTTTGTCTAGTTTGTGTATGCAAACTCGATCTACCGCAGGTAAAATTTATTTTGATCCTGAGGTAGAAAAGTTTGTAAAGAAAATCAAGTCTTTGAAATCTAAAACACAAACTAATTCTTCTTCTACTTCAAAAATTTTTGAAAATTCAAATATGGCTGCTGAAAGGAGAACATTGGGACAGTTTGCTGCTATTAATGGTCTACCCCGAGTTTCGGGAATGTTTCAAGGACCAGTTTTACCAGTGGAAATTAAACCTGCCACTTTAAACATTATTCAAAACAACCAATTTGCTGGTTTAAATCATGAAGAACCATATGAACATTTAACTATTTTTTATGAGTTATGTAGCACAATTGGTTTTGAACCCAATCAAGAAGAGTCTGTTTACATGAGACTTTTTCCTTTTTCATTGATTGGTAAAGCAAAAGAATGGTTTAAATCTTGTCCACCGGGTAGTTTTGCAAACTGGTCCGATGTTGAAAGAAAATTTTTGGAAAGATTTTATTCTCCTTCAAAATATTTTGAAGCAATGACAACCATACATTCTTTTTCTCAAAATAATGGTGAATCACTAGGAGAGACATGGGAACGATTCAAGGCACTTTTGAGAAAGTGTCCAAACCACAACCTGAATGATGCCGAAAAGGTAAGAATCGTTTACCATGGTCTATTGCCTCAGTTCAAGATGATGTTAGATGCTTGTGCAGGTGGTTCTTTAATGAACAAGACTGTGGAGGAAGCCATAGAAATATTGGAATCAATGGCTATCAGTGACCGCCAAGCAAAGCATGAAAGAGGTAATATACAAAGGAAGCCAGGAATGCTCAAATTGGGAGTAAATGATGCAGTGTTGGCTTAGCAAAAATTATTGACCCAACAAATTGAACTTATGAGCAAGCAATTGGAAAAACTCCAAATTGCTCAAGTAGCATCACCACCCCTTGCTCAACTTAAAACATGTATGCACTGCATGGGAGAACAACCATATGGTTACTGTGGAAATGAGCAAGAGCAAGCCAATTTCATGAACCATCAAAAAGCACCCTTAGGTAATTTTCCTTTTAATCATGGAAATTCTTTTTCTAACAATTACCTGCAGGGTTGGCAAAATCAGAATATTGGCTGGAGACAGGACACTGGACCTTCCAACAGACCTCCTAACAATCAATTCAAGCAACAACAAACTGACAATGCAAGATTGACAAGAATAGAGGAATCTATTCAACAGTTATTGTAGTTTATGGAGACAAATGAAGCTGCCCGAAAAGCATCAGACATACAAATGGGTCAGCTTGCAAAAGAGATAGCCGAATTAAAGAGTTCTGGGTTTTCTGCAAACACTCAAAACCCAAGGGAATAATGTAATGCTGTTTCTTTTGATGTTGTAAAAATTGATTGTAAAGAAAAGAGTGAGAAAAAGAAAGAAGAAGAAGAGAAAGAAAGTGAAAAAATAGAAAAAAATGAAAAAAACAAAAAAGAAAAAAATGTGCAAATAGATACAGAGCAAGAAACAAACTGTATAACCCCGAAAAAATGTAAAGATCCGGGGAGTTTCACCATTCCTGTGACAATCGGAAATATCAACATCAGGAATGCGTTATTAGATTTAGGGGCTAACATTAACTTGATGCCCTTAGATTTAATAAAGCGCATTGGTGAATATGAGCTAAAAGAAGCAAAGACAGAATTACAGTTTGCAGATCGCTCTGTCAAAAAGCCTTTTGGGATTGTGGAAGATGTGTTGGTAAAGGTTGACAAGTACCACTTCAAGGTTGACTTTATGGTACTGGATATGAAGGAGGATACTGAGATCCCCCTGATCCTAGGAAGACCTTTCATGAAGACTGCAAGGATCAGAGTAGATGTTGATCTAAGTACGATTGCAGTCAAAGTTTATGAAGAAGAGGTAAGCTTCAGTGCTCATGAACACCTCAGGATAAGTAATGAGGAAAAAGTTTATCCCTCAACCGAACCAGGTATATCTCTTCCCAATCAATTAAATTGTTTTAAATTAACCGATGCTTTGAAAGATGAAAAACAGGTAATTAAGCATCGAAAAAGAAGAAGAAGGAAGAAAAAGACAGGTGATTCCTCAACGAATATTGGGAGACCACCTGATTAATCAGAGGTAATGTCTGGCTGGAGACATTAAACCTAGCGCTCAATGGGAGGCAACCCATTCTTTTTTTGAATTTTTTTTAAAACATAAAAAAAAAACCACAAAACAAAAATTTTAAACTTGTTTAAAAGAAAAGGGGTTTAAAACTGAAAAGAAAAGGTTTTGAAAATCAAAAATCTTTGGAAAAATCAAAAACAGAAGCCCACGCGTAGCGCCACTTTGACGCGTAGCTTGGACTCTGAATTTTGGGTTTGACGCGTAGCGTCCCATCCACGCGTAGCGTCAGAGCCCACGTTCAGTTTTTAAAACTGAACCAGAGAGGCCCATCTTAGGGTTTAAAGCCTAAGATCTCCTCTCTGCCTCACTTTAGTTTTCAAAACCCTAAATTTCGAAACCTCTTTCTCTCTTCCAAGCTCTCTCAATCCTATTGCTCAAGGAACCACAAGTAAGTGTTCTAATCCGTTCTCTTTAGTTTTGTTTTTAATTTTCGATTTTTAGAAATAAATGTGGTTAGGATTAGGATTAGAAGACCATTGGGATTGATTGCTGTTAGGAATTAGGAATTGAATGGATATAATGTAGTTTGGAAAGGGGTTGCTGCTGTGCAACCCCTGTTTTTTTTCTCTGTTCTGCGCAGCTCACGCGTAGCGTCCCACTGACGCGTAGCGTGAGGATGAACTGTGAGCCCACGCGTAGCGTCCCACAGACGCGTAGCGTGGGCAGAACAGGCTGATGCGTAGCGTCACGCCACGCGTAGCGTCAGCCTCTATTTTTAATTTTTGTTAATTTTTGCTGTTTTTTTTATTAATAAATTTTCATATTTAGTATTTGTTATACTTTCTTGCATAAGAATAAATTTGTATGAAATTTTGAATAAATTGTATTATTTGAAAATATGTGTGTTACTTTCTTTATAATTCATAAAAAAACAAAAATATGTTGTGGTGTATTTGAATTTCAATTTTAGAAAAACAAAAAATATTTTTGATTTAAATGTTATGGATTGATTGTTAATGTGTGATTTATTGTTTAATGTGTGTTTAATTTTAAATTTTTACTTTTTACAGATGGCACCTAGGAAATCCATTCCCACTGCTGGTCCCTCTAAAAGACAGAGGAAGACCACGGATACCGACACCACCTCTGAGGATCCCGATCTTCAGGGACAGGAGGTGTTAGGACCGAGGGATCCCACCAGATTTCGCACTGATGCAAAATGGGCACGGTTTCATCAAATCAAGGGTCAGAGACTTATCTGGGAGAGGGTCCTTGATTTGAGTGCAGGAGACTATCCTGAGCTTCAGGATAGAGTGCAGCAAAGGAGATGGGGACCTCTATTCTCTCTACCTACTAAGGGGGACCCCATCTTAGTGATGGAATTTTATGCAAATGCCTTTAGGACTCGCCAGGACGCACCGAACATTGGGCAGCAGCGGACGAGTTGGGTGAGGGGTCGGCATATCTCATATGACCGGGACACCATCAGCACCCTATTGGGTAACCCTTGGGAGCCTACTCCCGAGGATGACACTTGTTTCTGGAAAGAAAACAGAAACAAGATTGCTGCTGAGGGAGAGTTAGGATACTCCCTCGAGGAGGTTGCTTATTTCTTGAGCAAGGATGGAATCTTTTTCAACCTGAGTAGGGTTGGAAGGAATCCATCTAACCTCCTAAAGACCCAGCTGACCCCCATAGCTCAGGCGTGGTCCCACCTCATGCTTCATAATATCACTCCTGTCACCCACCTTTCTTCCCTTCCAGTTGATCGTTGTTGCCTTCTCTATTCTATCCTCCAGGGCCACACCATTGATATTGCTGAGCTTATATCCGAGCAGATTCACTTTTATGCCCTTGGGTATAAAGTAAATCGCCCCATTCCCTTTCCTCTCATCATATCTGCCTTACTGAGGGAGTCATTGTACCTTCACCAGAGTTCACTAGTTCTTCAGGGAGAGTCCCTAAAGTTCTAGTGAACAGAGATTATTTTGTGCAGTAGTACGAGCTTCCACCACTAGAGCAGGAGGCTCTGCCCCGACCTAGGAGGAGGAGACCACCAGTGCAGCCTCCATCTACTGATGCTGTCATATAGGGCTTTGCCCAGATATCACTTGAGCATCAGCATATGATGCAGATGATGGTTGCCACTCATAGAGCTTATATTCATCTTCACGATGAATTTTACCAGTACAGGTTACAGGGAGAGGGAGCACCTTATGTTACCCCGGCCGAGTTTGCAGCACGTGTAGCTTGGCCCGGAGATTTGCCTACCTACCCTAAGACTGGTGGATCTTCTGGCGCACAGGTTGACTCTGATGGCGATGGTGATGATGAGGAGGAGGAGCAGGATGATGATCAGATGGAAGATTGATGATGTCATCTTCTTATTCTTTTGCATTTACTTTGAGTACAGTTGATTCTAGTTTATATTTACATTTACATTTACACTTTATATTATGGTATTTCTTTATTGTGTGGTGTGTTTTTACGTAGTTATTCGTTTTTGCTTATTTTTCGAAAAAATAATCCAAAAATAAAATTTTTATCTTTCAATCAAATTTTTGTTAGTTAATTTATACACTTAGAGTTTTTACACAATAAAACTTAAATTTGTAAAATCAATTATCGATTTTTTTTATATAACTTAGGAATTTTGATAAATTTAATTACAATAAGTTTATTAACCATCAAGCAAATTTCAATAACCCGGTAAGCAGAGAGACATTTTTTTTAAACACTTGAGGGTTTAATCGACATATTTTCAATTCGAATTGATTTTGCTTTAATCTCTGATTTGTGTTGTTGTACAGAGAATTCGAGAAAATGATCAAGGCACATTTATTGGTGAAACAAAACCTTGGGCCAAACAGCTTACCTTGGTAAAAAGTCTTTTATCCTTTGCAAAGCCAATTTGAGCCTAAAATAAGATTCTTTGGTACCCTTAAAACCTAAATTTGTTTTAACCATTCCCTAGACTTGATTGATTAAAAGAGCAGTTAAAATAAATGAAAAATATTTTGAGTGTTCTCACAAAAATGGGGAGTGAAAATAAGCAACTTGATTCTTTTCAAAAGGAAAGTATGAAAAAGAAAAAAATCAAAAATAGTGAAAAGAATCAAGTTGGGGGTATTTATTTTTCATCAATAAAAGAAAATGAGAAGTTTGGGTCAAGAAAAAGCCTAAGAATTATAAAATGCTCTTTTATGATTTCAGGTTTTTGAATTCCAAGAAAAACCATTACTTCTTGAAAACCAAGCCTCATTACAACCCGTGAAAAGACCTTGTGATTTTCGAATTAACTCGGTATAAATAACCATTGATTAGATGACAAACAAAGTTAAATTCGTTTGATTTTATGATTGATTGAGTGAAATAGGTTACCAATTGCATAGAGATAAACACTTGTGAGGTAAGCCTGAAATTCTACTTGATTGTTAATAGAATATTGTAAACAATTTTATCATTAGACCTTTGTTATATTTGATATCAATTTTTGATTATTACAAATTAGTTAAATTGTGTAATTATTTTTTGTGGTAAATTTTCGGACTAACTTAAAAATTTGATTCCAAATTTTTATTTTTTTTCTTATTTTTCTCTTGCTCGAGGACAAGCAATGTCTCAAGTTGGGGGTATTTGTTAGTCCTCAAATTTTCAATAAAAGCTTGAATAAAAATTTCATAAAAATTATAAAAATTAGTTTAATTTGTTAGAAAATTAGGATTTAAATTCAATAAATGGATGTTGTTGGAAATAATCTTCCCTTGATCAATTTTCTCTAGTTTTGCAGTGAAAAAGTTAAGAAATCAAGAGAAAATTACACTGGAGGAGCTGACGCGTAGCCTCACCCCACGCGTAGCGTCAACAGCTATTTTTGATGCTGACGCTACGCATCACAGCCACGCGTAGCGTCAGTGCTGCGTGGTCTCCACCTCCACTTTGACCAACCACTCCACTTGGACCCAATAATGGGCACTCCACTCAGCCACAAGGGCCATCCCACTCACCATGAAAGGCCAAAAATCGGTGGAGACATGTCCATATGGCCAAGCATGATCAAATTTAATAATTTGAAGTGGCCATTATCAAGTGTTTAATGGAGGCTGAGTCAGGGGTGTGACGCGTAGCGTCACAGGGACGTGTAGCGTCAGCACCCTTGCTCAGCCCTATAAATAGGGCCATCCAACACCATTCAAATCATCCCATCCCATCCCATTCCATAGCATTTCTTTTCTCTCTTGTGCTCGACTTTGAGTACTTCTTTTGTGAGTTGTAGTTCTAGAATAGTTTTCTAGATACTTGAGTGTGTTTCGGTGTATTGTGATCATTGTATCGTGAAGTTCCCATCGTCTTCGTAATGTCAAAATCTGTAAGTGTTGTTTCTACTTTCACCATGTGTAACTAATTTGTTTATGTTGGAATTGGTGAACTAATCTATTGAGTATAATGTTGTGAATTCGACCTCTGCATGTTTATGATTCAAGTCCATGTTAGTATTTTAACCTTTTATTAATATGAACGTCAAACGGGAGAATGATTTTCATGTGTATTGAAACTTGTTTTATTAGTATGAATGTCAAACGGGAGAATGATTGTTCATGCCGTATTGAAACTTGTTTTGATGAAAGTAAAAAGTTGGAATACCCTTGGTATCTCAATTCTATAGGGGTTGTTAACCATTGTTGCCATAAGGCCAGGTCTTAATGCAAGTTTTTACTGAGAAAGCTCACGAGGGATCGGACTTTACGGTGAATTCTTAGAATTTATATCACGAGGGATCGGTTATAATGATTTTAAGCTGCAATGACATGAAACTTGATGATTAAATATGCATGTCTTGAGTTCCTCATTGTTATTCTAGATTAGGGATCCAATTTCCAACATAATTTGTTTATCTGTGTTTATCTCAAGTATCTTACCTATTCTAGATTGCAACTTGTTTTTTTAGATAGATTTTATTTTCTTTTATCTTATGAACCACTCAATCATGCTATCCTGTGAATATTGTATAAATTGTATATAAATTATTCTTTTGTTTATAACTTCCTTCCCATTTACCATAGTAAATAGAAAATTACTGTTATTATTGGACTTTCAATCCCAGTGGAACGATATCTAAATTTTGAAAACTACAAACGATTGGTGTGCTTGCCAATTAACAAACCCGATGGTGGAAAAGAACTGTTGAGATGCTATCACCGGGTTAACAGTGGGAAAGCGTGAAGCAGTACACCAATCACAATCAGCCAGCAATTATTAATTAATCACTCTTAACCAGTCATTATTTCTTAAGTTGAGTTAATTGAGTTAATTATAATTATTAAATAATTTTCCCACCTTGCAATTATTATTTCAATGATTTATTTTCATTCGGTAATTAATTATTAAATCGGGATGTTACAAATTACACTTGGGCCTTTTAAACTTTACTAATATTATAGTTTGATCCAAACTTTAGATGAAATTACAGAGACACCCATGAGGTTTTAATTCTTACAATCCGCCTCATGGGTCCTCCAACACTCTCAATAAAAGTTTCAAGGCCTAACTGAATGCATTGACTCTAGTTAAAGATCCATGAAAATTCAATGACATGGTTGTATTACACATTGTCATTATCATTAGTCCCTTACTGCCCCTATTTTTTCAAATTAAAAAAGTTAGTTGGATTTGTATATCATTGACATGTCAACTCAAAAGTTATAGTATAGGGGCATATTAACACTATAAAATATAAACCATTCATGTACCTTCTCACCAAACAACTTAAAACTTTAGGGAAGTTGATTCATATTATGTATAAAAGTTTATTCATAGGCCTAGTTTAGAGAAAGACCTTTATGACATAAAATGAAAGCTCGAGAAGTTGTGGGTAAAGCGACCAAGGTATCCCATATGACCATATTAATAACATTAGGGCTATGTCCATATTATAGATGCTTTCTTATTTTTAAACAATTCTAATGACATGCTAAATTTATCCTTGCCTTTCATTTCTAGATAGTCAACATAACTGGAAACACCTTATAGGGTAACAAATATGGAGGAAAAGCATCCCTAAAGAGGGAAATTTTAGAAATCTAATTTCTATTTGGACTATAAACTAGATGTGAAAACTAACTCTCTTAAAAGGTTTAGTAATTTGGTTGATCAAGGGTGCCTATTCTGAATTAATAGTTTGCTACCAAACATAGCTTAAAGTCAAATATGACTAACATTAAAACTTAAAGTAAAGAAACAAAAAGTACATATGATGCATGACCATTAAAGCAAATAGACGATTTTGTCTGTCGATGTTGCTCTTTCCTTCTTACTCACATGTAGAGAAGAAGCATCACTTGGGAGAGCAAATTTATAAATATCATATGCAAAGCCAAATTCTTGTTGTTTATGACTCAAAATGCTTGGATCCATCATTGCAAAACTAGTAACCAGAACATTGGAACTTGGAAACTCACATGAATATGGATTTATTTTAAATTACTATTTTTTCCCAACAAATGTGTAACATCCCGATTTAAAAATTAATTACCGAATGAGATTAAAACCACTAAACTAAATATAATTGCACAAGCATGAATTACTTATTAATTAATTTTAACTTAAGAGTTTAATTAATGGTTAATTGATTGTGATTTGCGTGTATGTACCATGTGAAGTGCTGCTGCCTCACGTTCTCCCATCCCACTTCCTCATTCTTCGAGTGTATATATGTGCTGAAGCTCACTACTTTCCATTTACTCTCATTCCTCAAGACTTCCTCTTCCTCTACTTCTCTTCTTCTTCGTTCTTCTTCTCCCCTGTTCTCTGTTCTGTAAACTCGCGACAACGATGTTGCAGAGGATTCAGAGTTCTCTTCGTTAGTGAAGGACGATCGTCGAAGTGGAAGAAGAACAGCTTCCTGTTCCCAAGCTGAGTAAAAGGGTGCGACTGTGTTCGAGGAAGACTGAACGAGCGAGAGTGGTGAACGAAGCAAGCAGGGCAGCGAACAGATGTTGAAACAGAGGAACTTCTTGGAATTTCTTTAGTTGGTAGGGGGTATTTTATATCTTCAGTGCATGGGTTATGGATGGGTTCAGGGTGTTAATGACTTATTGATTCTGTGTTTTGCTTGGTGTACTCTAATTGCGTGAAAGATACGTGATGCCCGAATGCATGACGACTAGAAATTGAGTACTGCATGTCTAATCCTGTCCATGAAATACATGTTAATAATCTTGAGAGTATTGAATGATTGCATGCACAGAATATGCTAAAGTATTGTTGATGATTACTATATGATTTATGTGACGTGCAGGTTACCATGAATCTAAATGCTGTCTGCATGTGAAGAAAGCTTTATTTATTGAGTTCTGATAATGTCTACTGATTTCATGTGATGCATGTAATGTTGAGTGAAAAGTTGTGTGTGTGAAATCTGTGTTGTATGATTATTCCGCACGTGGTGCATGGGATGCATTTAATGCTGAGAGCATGTAGTGTGGGACACTACCATTGAATCGGTTAATAAAGCATGGGATGCTGTTAAGACCTTGAGTGGGACTCAAGGCAAGCCGACTGAGTGGGACTCAGGGCTGCCCGTAGCACCGTCGTTGACGCTGAGAGTGTTGGTGTTACATGTGAGGGCAAACGGTTTGGTACCAGTAAAACGGCCAAGTCAGCTGCGAGCTGAATAAAAGGCTGGGAGCCTCGTTGCAACGATAAAAACCGATTACACACAAAGCGGATCCGAGTGAATGAATTTGTGCACATGTACAGTTGATGTTGAATGAAATCTGATCGTATGTGTATGTGTTAATATTATTGAGAATGATATATGCATATAGCCGAGAGATAACTGAGTAGATTCTGATCGGAAAATGTCTTATGTATGTTAGATTAATTGGTACTGAGTATGTTATTGATTGTTGCTATGTATACATGTATATTGTTGCATGATTGAGGAATAATCCGAGTCAGTATCTATCATTTAATATTTAAGATACTCACCCCCCTACTGTGGCTATTTTTCAGTGAACATCGCACGAGATGATGAATGATGGAAAAGCTACATACCGTGTGAAGCGTTTGTGTACTGTGGAATTATATGTGTATATGTATATACTGTATGTAAGGTTCAGTCATAGCCTTGGCCGGCTTATATTTTGGTCCTTGTTTAACTATATTTGAACTAAACACTTTTCGGGTGGAGAATATGACAATGTGCATGTAAATGTTTATATATATACATTATACTGTATGTTCATCTTATGCTGTGTATGAATGTTCGGGTGGTGTACGTTGGTCAATGTGTTATAGAGCGAAAGGTTTCTTTGATACAATTTTCCGACTAAAGGGTGTTTTGGTGATTCTGAGTGGAAATCAACCGAGTGAATATTTCCCTGATGGTTGAATTGGCAATACGAATTCGAGTAAGCCTGCTGTAGTAACTTATTGGAGAGAGAGAGTGAGATCTAGATGATAAGGAGCAGATTTCAGTCTTGCAAGGTCCTTTGCATGTAGAGGAATTTATATATACTCCGAGTGGCGGGAAATTAGAGTATTTCTGAGTGAGTGAAGTTGTATGATTCTTAGGTAGAATCTGACTTGGTGAGGAAGCTTTAGTGTGATGTAGACTATATTCCCGAGAGATGGGTACGGAAACCATTCCCGAGTGAAGGGATTGCAGGAGTCAACTTCCGAGTGAGTCTTAGTTGTGAAACCCCAAGAATAAAATAGGGTGTGAGTGAGAGAATACACGAGGGAGTCACGAGAGTAAGACATTCCGAGTGAACCTAGACTCTGATTCTGAGTGAAGGAAAACCCGAGTGGAGTTGCTCGCCTCAGCGACTAAGTGTTCGCTCCAGCGAGCGTGAGTGGAAAGGAAAGTCTCTAATTGGTTTCGCTTACACGAATGGTGTTTCACCCGAGCGAGTTGGGTTGTCTCGCTCAAGCGTGTTGGATCTCGCTTGAGCGAGTAAGCGTTGTGTTGGGGCTCGCTTAGGCGCTCATTCTTCCGCTGTTTACATTAGGATTGGGTTTTATTTCCCTTGCCTTCCTTTGCCTTCTTTTATTGTGCCCGGTTCCATTAGTTTTATTTTGGGAAAACTTTTCCCTTGGTTTCGGATTTATTTTTAATTAAGTAAGGATGTTTCATTTTGGTATCAGAGCGGACTTAAAAGGTCCAAGGCCAAGGTATGCTTACTCCTAGTAAGCGGTGATGTACATTATGACAAGTTGTCATAAATTGTTTGTAATATCTGAGGGCTTTGATGCCTAATTAAGTATCATTGTATGGCCATGTGTTTATGAGATGTTGTTCTGAGGGTAGAGGATTGTCCCTATCCTGTCTGATTAATTACATAATGTTTAAGAATTGTATGATAATGTGTTATAGTTGTTGAATGTTGTGCTGAAATCCGATCGGTAGCAAGCAATTCTGTGAACTTATCCTTGAAAGGGGTGTTGATTTCAGGATAAGTCATGGCGAATCGTCATAGCATGGAAGCCATAGCCACGGCATTCCAACGTTTTGCTGACGTATTCGAGAGGCAGAGCCAGCCTCGAACTGAAGATGGCCAAGTATTAGATCGCTTCCTGAAGAGGAATCCGAGTGAGTTTCAAGGGGGATTTAATCCCGAATCAGCCTACAAATGGATTCAAGATTTAGAGAGAGTTTTTGGGGGCCTTCATTGTACTAAGGCCCAAAAGGTTGAGTGCGCAGTGTACATGCTGCAAGACGAAGCGGAAAATTGGTGGAAGATCACCAAAAACCGATTGAATGACGCTGGTATCCAACTGGTCTCGGAGAATTTTAAGACGTGCTTCCTGGAGAAATATTTCCCCAACACAGTAAGGAGTAGGAAGGAACTGGAATTTATTGAACTGAAGCAGGGTTCCATGTCTGTTGAAGAATATGCTGCCAAATATGAAGAGTTGTGTTTGTTTTATCCGCCCTTTCAACAACCTGGAACTGAGAGTTCCAAATGCATTAAGTTTGAGAGCGGACTAAGGTCAGACATTAAGAGAGCGTTCAGGCACCAAGAAATTAGGAGCTTTCCTGTATTAGTGAATAAATGTAGAATTTTTGAAGAAGATGATAAGGCCCACTCGGGCCAGAGCAGCAAGGCAGAACCTTCCTTGAAGCCCCAGCAATCTCGCTTCAAGAGACCGAGTAGCACTGGTAGGAACAGACCCTTCTCCAGGTTTGGGGGTCGGAGCCAGCAGGGAGGGCGTCCAATTCATAGTATGGGAGACGGTAAGTGTTTTAAGTGTGGAGGAAACCATTACGCTCAGGATTGCAGCAACGACGATGGAATGATATGCTACCATTGTAATGAGAGAGGACACATTCGCCCTGACTGCCCTCAATTACATCAGGCAAATGCCAATATGTATCATGGAGGCTTCCGAGGGAGAGGCCGTGGAAATGGTGGTTATGGAACTGGGGGAAGAGGCAATAGGACTCGAGGAAACATGATGTTTGCTCTAAACAACAGGAGAAGAAATGCCGACCAACCGGCTACTGGGAGAGTTTACGCCATCAACGCCAAGGAAGCTGCACAAGCGAATGACTTGGTGCAAAGTAAGTGCTCGCTCGGTAGATATACACTGAATGTAGTTTTTGATTCTGGAGCTACCCACTCCTTTATTGCTGACGATTGTGTTAGACGTTTAAAATTACCGACTGTGTATATGAATTGGACTTTGGAAGTAGCTAATCTGACCGGCGCTAAAGTGTTGACATCAATGATGTGTAAGGATGTAACCTTTACATTGGGGGATCAGAGTTTCACCTTCGATTTAGTATGTGTGCCTCTGAAAGACCTTGACATTGTACTGGGCATGGATTGGCTTTAAGCCAACAAGGTATTGGTGGACTATCGGAACCGAAGAGTAATTTTTTCGAGGCAGATCAATGATGACTACGCGGTATAAGGTATAGCTCAGATATTTATGATGCTTTGTTTAACTGAGGGAGAGAGTAGAGCCTGAGTGAACGATATTCCGTCTGTTTGTGAATTTCCCAAGGTGTTTCCGGAGGATGTGCCGGGTGTCCCTCCAAACCGAGAAGTTGAATTCTCTATAGACTTAATTCCTGGAGCCGAGCCGGTCTCCAGTGTACCTTACAGGATGTCCCTAACAGAATTGGCTGAGTTGAAAAAGCAAATGGATGAATTACTCGGGAAACAGTTCATTCGACCGAGTGTCTCACCCTGGGGCGCACCGGTGTTACTTGTTAAGAAGAAGGATGGCAGCATGAGGTTATGTATAGACTACCGACAGCTAAACAAGCTTACGATTAAGAACCGGTACCCGCTGCCCAGGATTGACGACTTAATTGACCAGCTGCGTGGTGCTACAGTCTTCTCGAAGATCGATTTACGATCGAGATACCACCAAATCCGGTGAAGGACTCGGATATCCCTAATATTGCCTTCAGGACTCGGTACGGCCACTACGAGTATGTAGTAATGCCGTTTGGTGTGACAAATGCCCCTGTTGTATTCATGAATTACATGAACAACATCTTCCACCCATATTTAGACCGATTCATAGTCGTTTTTATTGATGATATCTTAGTCTATTCCAAGACCCCTAAGGAGCATGAAGAACACCTCTGTTTGGTTCTTCAAATATTGAAGGAGAAACAGCTGTTTGCAAAACTTTCGAAGTGTGATTTTTGGATGGATAAGATCCACTTTCTCAGGCATGTAATTTCTAAGGAAGGCGTCTCGGTAGATCCTTCGAAGGTGGCAGCTGTAATGGCATAAGAGAGACCCAAGTCGGTCTCGGAGATAAGAAGCTTCATGGGTTTAGCTGGCTATTATAGAAGATTTATTGAAGGATTTTCTAAGCTTGTGTTGCCACTGACTAGGTTAACTCGGAAAAATGTCCCTTTCGTGTGGAGTTCCGAGTGTGAGAGCAGTTTCCAAGAGTTAAAGTATAAGTTGACAACCGCTCCAGTGTTGGCATTGCCAAATTTGCAAGAAAACTTTGTGGTTTACTATGATGCGTCGGGACTCGGCCTGGGGTGCGTACTAATGCAGAAGGACTGAGTGATAGCTTATGCCTCTCGGTAATTGAGGCCGCACGAACAGCATTATCCGACCCATGACTTGGAACTGGCAGCTGTAGTATTCGCATTAAAGATCTGGAGGCATTACTTGTACGGTTCCAAATTTAAAGTATACAGCGACCACAAGAGCCTCAAATACTTATTCGACCAGAAAGAACTGAACATGAGGCAGAGGAGATGGACGGAATTTTTAAAGGATTACGACTTCGAGCTGAAGTATCATTCGGGTAAGGCGAACGTTGTAGCCGACGCATTGAGTCAGAAATCCCTCCACGTGGCAGTGATGATGGTGAAGGAGGTGGAGTTATTGGAGCAATTCCGAGACATGAATTTGCATGTCGACGTCCCTTCGTCTCGGAAGATAACGCTCGGTACATTGAAGATTGCCAATGAGTTCCTGAGACTGGTATTTAAACAGCAAAAGTCAGATCCCTACTTGGCTGAGATGAAGGAGACTCAGGCCAAGGGTAAGGACTTGTCTCTGACCGAGGGATCGGATGGAATTTTTCGAGTAAAAAATAGGATATATGTGCCGGGTGAAAGTGAATTAAGGAGGATGGTGCTTGATGAAGCCCACAAGAGCCTGTTAAGTATTCACCCGGGTACTACGAAGATGTACCACGATCTGAGACTACAATTCTGGTGGCTCGGATTAAAGAGGAATATAGCGGAATATGTGGCTCGGTGTGTCACCTGTCAGAAGTCGAAGGTCGAACACCAGAAACCGTATCTTGCGTTACAACCCCTTGAGATTCTAACACCCTAATTTTAATAAATAAATAAACCCAAAAACAGGGAAATTTTTCCAAATTTTAGAGTTTGCAAAACATTCATAATCTGCCCAAAATAATGCTTAGAGTAAGATAGAAACAATGAAAGGGTAGAGAGGGCAAAAACCGACCAGAAGAAGACTCATCAATGGAACCGGGTCCAAAAGAGAAGGAGAGGAAGGCAAAGAAATATAAAAGTCGACCAAAGAAAAGGCATACAACGGAAGAATAAACAACGCCTGAGCGAACCCACAAGACAGCGCCCACTCGCTCAAGTGAGATCCGACCCTGCTTGAGCGAGGCAACCCAACTCGCTCGGGCGAGCACACATTCGCCTAAGCTAAACCACCAAAAGCCTTCCCTCAGAACCACACTCGCTGGAGCGAATCCCACATTCGCTGAAGCGAGAGGCCACACTCGGTGTTCGGTCACTCGGTACAAGGGTTCCATTCACTCGGAAATAACCCCATCACACATACTTCCCATAACTTAGCTCCCTACATCTTTCCACCCAGTTCATACACACAATCCACTCGGGTAAGGAGGGTTATCCCACACGGAATCCTTAACTGTCTCACTCAGAATATTTCCCAATCAAACACCACTCGATGTATTCCAACCTTAACACAATCGGGTCACTTTACACATTCACTACTCGGTATACATTCGCTACATTCACTCGGGAAAATCAGGAAATTAAGTCCCACTCGGACTTATTCAAAACTCAACCACTCGGGATACAGATCCTCACTCACTCGGATTTTACATCATTCACTCGGATTATAAATATCATACACTTAGAATTCATTCCACTCTAAACCACTACACTAACTCTTCCCTCGAAAAAGGGTCACTCGAGGTTTTCACTCAGGAATACAAACTCTTCCCCACTCGAGATCTACACATATTTTTCACTCAGAATAATCAAGTCTAGTATTACTCGGAAATTCTCCCACTCAGGCCTACACAGAATGGGTTCATCTAAAGGATTTTCTCTCAGGATCCCTTTAAGTATTCTTCACTCGAAAAGGGAAAACCAAACATCATAGCTTCACACGGAATCATTAATCGTAACACTCAAATAATTCAACAACACATTCCAGTCAGAAAGATGCATCAAATCAACATAACAACTTATACGTATATATATATATTCATACACTCGGAATACTCAGCATCTTAACATTATTCATTCACCAACACCCATTATCTGATACAAGTACATCATATCAATGTAAACCATATATATATATATATATATATATATATATAAACACGCACTCGGATTCCATATATACTCGAATTCATTATACAACGTTGTTATATGAGCCGGCCAAGGCTTGACACTGGCTAAATATAATATAAATATACAAGGCATGTACTCAACAGTCGGAGTGCACATCACTCGGACTTGAGTCCTTCACATCGTTTCCCGACCGACCTGCACATACTGAAAAATGGTGTAGGGGTGAGCTTTTACATATAAAATGGCAGTTACTGACTCGAATTTAATCCCCAATTCTCAGTTATATAGTAACATCGCTCATTCGGATTCATGCAATTCAGTCAGGATTAAGTAATTCACATCATTCACAATAACATAGACTCACAGTCATAACATCGCCTCACGCTTGGCCACAGTACCAACGCACATATATTCCCTAGTCGGAATTCACCCCACTTAATCATGGTCATATTAATCATGCTATGCACAACAGCATTTACACAATACAAATATATACACACAATCACATTGAGCTCATCAACAATATAAATATGCGCATTCACATTCAGTTGGAACTCATTCAGCCATCCAAGCTATACCAACCATGTCAATCTCAATAACAATGCTCCTACATACATGCATGCGGATCCGACTTAAATAGTGATTTCAGTTACAGATTCCTTCCCTGCCTCTCGTCCATTAGCCCTTCCCGTGTGGTACCGGTCTTCTAAAGACATCTCGAGACTTAACTCTAGCTCCCTCGGTGATGCTAAAATCCCGAGCCATTAACTTGGTGGTGAAAATATTAGTAAAAACAAAATATGACTCTCGGATTTATACTTTGGCAAGCGCACCAGTCGTTAAAATTGTAGAATATTTGATCGTCCCACAGGGATTGTGGTAAGTACCTCAATCTTGGACTAGTACAAGCTGAACCAACAGAAAATACATGAATTTCATTCGGTTTTTGGTTGTTTTAGTGTTTTATAGTTGTTTTTGTATTTCCAGAAACAGAGTTAAAATGAAATGTGAAAGGTGATTAATAGAAAACAGGTTAGGATTGCTTCGGTTCACAATTCACCAAGAAACATGCAATTAAAGTATAATCACACTCCATAATCCAGAGGACAATCCGCTTGTGGTTATTCCCTAATTCCTTAGGTGAAAAACTCTAATCCTTAAGCATCGAACCTTAATTCCTTAAGTGCTCAATTAACCTAAGAATCTAATGCGAAATTTGAGGTTGAACTCTAACTATTCACCTAAATTGATTAGGCCTGAACTAGTTAGAAAGCTGGAAGTTACCTAAGCTTCAACCATGATTCCTCACTGGCGAAGTTCTTCATTAGTTCTGGATTTGTCAATCCAGCAATGCTACTCCACTCCTCAGCTTGTTCGCCTCAGGATCTAGAAGTCGATTCCCTTGCTCGCAACTTCAAGACTCCTTTGCTAACCTTCGTAATCCCAACCTTAGGGAATTAGAACTCCATTGACTTCGGTTCCATCGAAGGATTGTGGAATGTCATGGAGGAAAGGATAGAGAGAGAGAAAATTGCGTAGTGAGATGTTCGAAGTGTTTAATGAAATTGTATTCTATGTATGAATCTCTGTTCTTCTCCCTTCCAGAATATGTACAACCTATATATAAACTTCTACCTAACTAACTAACTTAACTGATAACTTAAGAAACTTAAGTTAACGACTAAACTAACTAGTTACACAGTTTACAGAATGATTAACTAATTACAACTCAGCTCTTAACAGGATCCAGCTCAGCCTTAGCTAATTTACAGCACAGCACCAGCTAATTAACAGCTCACTACTTAAGTTACTAAGGCTGCATCAGTAGAGGAGAAGGCAATGGAAGTGGAAACAGCACTGCGCCGAGTATGTTGTTGGAGGAAAGGAATAGTGTTTCCTTTACGCTTCAGCAACTGGGTTCTCGCTTGAACGGGTTAAACTCTCGCTTGAGCGAGCTCGGGATTGCACTACAGTGTTGCTTTCTCGCTTAAGCGTTATGGCGAAGCTTGGGCGAATGAATGATGTTTTGAGGTCACGCTTGAGCGTAGGATTGCTTTGCTTGAGCGAACTTTGACCCTCGCCCGAGCGAATTTAACTATCGCTTAAGCGAATTATCTTTTCAATCAGCATTTCTGAAATGGACGCTCGGGTTCTTCTTTTTATTTTCAATCGGTTCCTTGTTCTCTTTTGGAGTCGGTATCTTGGAAGTCTTTGCAGTCAGCTTTTCGTTAATTCTTTTCGGTCAACCTTTTGGGAAGTCTCGCTCAGTCGGTCTTTTGGACTCCTTTCAGTCGGTTATACGAAGACTCACTCGGCTTTGTAAATTCTCGCTCGGCTTTATGATTTCTCACTCGGATTTTTATATTTTTTCCTCGGATTTGTCTTCTTCTCTCGAATATGCCCTGTTCCTGCACCAATAAACAACTAATTGCCTAGCATTTGTATGCTGGCTGCTGAGTAAATTTATAAATAGTAATAAACTCTTGATTTATTAATGTTTTCAATCGTTTTCTTACAAAAGTAAAGCACTTTTGAAATAAATAACTAAAACACAAATTATTAACAAATCATTAAATAATATAGTCAGAACTAAACAATACTTAATAAATTATGTTAAATAAAAGGTGGAATAATTAAGTCTTTTCAAGACTTATCACTAGGCTACCACGGGCCCTCACGGATCTAGCTAGGAATCTGTAGTTGAAAGTCATCTCATAGGGCTACTGACCTTCCACGGGTCACCCTTTTTTCATGTATGCAATTTCATGCAATTCCACACAGCATTCAGATTCACTCGGAATTCCACAGTTTCATCACAGCATCACATGCATTTATCATAGTAACTCATAACAAGTAAACCAGGGTAACAACATTACAGTACACCACTCGACGTTCTTAATGAAATCAGCATGTATGTCAACACAACATTCCAAATGGGGACTCAGCGTAACAACTCATATCTCATGCATTCAGAATTTATCATGGCATTCTCATTCACATACATCTAGACATAAACGGAAAACAGAACTCAGCAAGTAACCCCCTTTTTAACTCATGCACTAGGCAATAATGTTAACGCATACATGTATTCACTCTGCGTTCTCATATTCAACAGCATGCATCTCAGAAATATTAACAAGCACTCAAGGATGGAATCACCACAATACTAGACAGACCACAACCATCCTAGACCCAGGCGTTGCAAGCACTCCTACTCGAATACAACACATCAATCAACACATTCAGACACAACACAACACATGAAAGCAAAACACCCGGAACCCGTCCATAAACCATGCATTTGACATGCAAAGCGCCCCCTACCTGGCATGAAGATTCCAGAGGCTCCAAGGGCTTACAGCTCCAATCGGTTGCTCTGCACAGCCCATTCACTGATTCACAATGGGGCAACCCTGCGTCAGTCATCCACCATTACACTTGGCTTTAGAGGAACTCCGAGCCACTCCTACTCTTAAACAGCTCTGCATACAAGATCAGCGGGGAGGCCCAAGCCCTCAGGGCACTAACTTGACCTTCCACTCGGTCCAGTGGGGATTTCCAAGCTTCCGAGGCACCCAGTTCCCTGCTCACTCTCTTGAGCAGCTCCATCACAACACTGGTGAATGCTCCCATCTCTCCGAACACTTCGTAGTGCAGACTTCCACTGAGACTCAGGCAGCCTCAAGCAAAGGAGAGGGAGAAAAAGAGAAGTCGTCGAAGGGAAATGAAAGAACAGGGGGGACAGAGTGTCGTCCCTGAGTCACCGGAGGAGAAGCTCTCAACCCAACTTCCTCACTCTCATGTTTGACGAAGAAGGAAGAAGAAGAAGACGAAGAACGAGGAAGAGAAGAGGAGAAGAAGAGACGGAGGAGCAGAACAATGCTTTCGTCTTCCTCGAGGAGAACTTTCAACTCTTGCTCTCTCAATCACTCCTCACGTTTCACGCGAATGGATGGGTAGAGAGGAGGCTGAACCTCTTTATAGACCCGGGGGCACATGCGTAAATTCAACCTAGCCCCCCACTTAATTAATTAACCATTAGCTCTCTAATCTACAATTAATTTTAACCCATTCACTAATTTCATTCGGTAGTAAATTTTTAAATCGGGATGTTACAATTCTCCCCCACTTCAAAGAATTTCGTCCTCGAAATTCAACACAAACTTATCCCAACAAACAGCTGGAATATTGCTGACATGTACCGACTGCAACTCCTCGCAATTTCCAATCGGCATAAATAAAACAACTCTTCATAGTCTTCAACACATTCAGAATTCAGTTTTCCACGTAAGGTTACTCCCATTCAACTCTGCCAGTTCACTATAGTCATTGGCACTTCCTAATTCCTTGGTCGGTCGGCCCTATGCTCTCAACGCCAATCGGTGTCCATCCACCGTCAGCTTCTCCAATTTTAAGGAATCATTTAATACACTTACGTACCCACACAGAGTATAAGTTCAAAATTATGTCACATAAGGCATATTATGGATGCAAATTAACCGGTTGGGAAGAATATAGTCGGTAAGCAACATTACCGATTCCACAAAATACTCACCTATGTTTGATTTATCTCGGATGAGACTCTCGGATATTCAGCATCCGACCATAAGATCTTTTCTCTAAACCATGATATATCTTGACAATACCGAGACAAACACTCAAAAGAGATTCAAGGTGCTCCAATTAGCACAGACTGCCTGGATTCCCCCTACAGGCATCACACTCAGTTCTAAAATCTCATATTCCTAACCATTCCTTCGGCCAATTCCATGCCCACACCCTGAAAAGGTCACTCGGAACTCTCAATCAAAAGGGATTATTCGGGGTTTGAAGGCAATTTACACCGGACATCTCTCCACTTACCAAAAACTCACTCGGAATCCGAGTCTATTCCGAAAGTAAATCTGAGTTCAAACTCAGCAGCTCCAAACATCCACTCGAACACATCTATGAATAAACTTACCTCTCGGGTATTTACTCTCCCTCGGGGTAATTCACTCGGAGACTTACCTATTCATAGCCCCACATTTCGACCAGAAGTTCTTTTGGTAAAGATTCGTCAGGGGCACATCCTACAGACTTAGAATTTTCACACGATGGGAACCGTCTACATGGTACCATCCACTCGGAAATGTCATGCTCCGAGTCACATCACCCGAATCTAACCTTACTCAGAAGTGTCATGCTCGGACACAATTCCCTTAACTTGGTAATGATCCTTTTTATGAGATCTTACTCAGGACACCATAACTTCACTCAGGAATCCTCTCTCCCAGAAAGATTTCACTCGGATCTGTCTCCGCTTTCTCGCACTCGGAATATACTAACCTTTCCCGAGAAAATCCTCACCTTTCAGATTTCCTCCGCCCAAGGTCATGGTTTCCCCACTAATCCATAATACCACTCGGCTAAACTCTTAAACCTCCAATTCCAGTGACAGACTTGATCACCCACTATAGGGTTACAACAATTACATAGAGTCGCTGCAAGAGTGTACACTGCCACAGTGCCTATGGTATGAAGGGTCGTCTCGGAACGACATACATTACACACTTCTCACACACACCGACCAACTCACTCAGCTAATACTTACTCATAAGAATTAATGGCAATTCACATACATATATAAGCACATATTCACATCAATATTATCATGATGCACCACGTAGGGCACGTCACACAGCAACAATCATGAAATATAATTTACCACTACTGTAAAACAGTATAATGGCTACAGGCTTCCGACTCACACCAGAATCACACACCTCAACATTACTCATAAGTTAGCGCAACTCTCCTGATGACAATCGTCAAGTAGCAGTTACTATCACCCCAAAATGGTATAATAACAGTCGGTTTCCGACCCTTACCGCGTAATTACTTCTTCCTTAGATCCTATCCACCTCAAACCATACAATATCATATATATATATATACACATATGTACCAACAGTCAATAACATACACGCTATCATTCAATCAGAACACATTCAAGGATCATTCAATCGGAATCTATCCAGCCAGCTCTCAGCTATATTACTTACATTATTTATAATCACAGCCATAGGCTCACTTTGCACTTAGCGGCAGCATCAACACATATATATATTCAATCATCCAATCGGAATATTAAATTCACACTCGGCCATACAATTCATATCATTCACCACAGCATGCATTACAACCACAACATCATATTACACCCGACCATAACATTAATATACATACATTCATCCAATCGTATTCCACTCAATCATATTATTCTAAATAACATTCCACATATTCATGCAATTCACATTGAGCTCAACAACAATTATAGTGTGCACACATTCATTTCACCCGGATCTGGTTACCCATTTTTATTGTTGCAACATAGGCTCCAAGCCTTTCCTCAGCTCCAAGCTGATTCAGCCGTTTTACAGGTACCAAACCGTTTGCCCTAACATGTAACACAGTCACTCCAAGCGACAACGGAAGTGTTCCGGGCAGCCCCGAGTCCAACCCGATAGGCTTGCCTTGAGTCCAACCCAAGGTCCTTAAGTGTCCAACGCTTAGTGCACTCGGCACTGCCCCAAGTCCAACCGAAGGTCCTTTTTATAGTGCACTCGGCAAATCACATACTTTTTAATATAAAATCCCACACGAAAATTAATATAACCGGCCCACATCTCATGCGGGACTTTATCATTGGACCATAACCACTTCCACACTATTAATTTAGACATCACATGCATCATATTATAAACCATACATGGAAATCACCATGCAGGTACCTATCACATATATTCAACCTTTTCCTTAACAATACATACATCATATATAGTCAGCATTAAACACCATTAAGGCTCAAAGAGATAGTCTTTTACCGCATGCAATCAGCATTCATACTTACAATAGCCCGCAACTCATAATTCATACACGGTAACCAGTAAAAATTCCTTAACATATACATCTCATACTCAAATTCTTCACCCTAGGAGACTACACAATCACTTATTCCATATACATTATACAGGGTTCTTGTGTCAGGGATATAAAACTTATTCTTCACGATGGCATAACCCGTTAGTTGAATTTGAATACACCATTCTAGGGGTTCTATCAATATTATTCATTCAATCAATTCAGACATATGAGTTCGACTCCGTCCGACAGCATGCCTCGGCTATGGGCCATTAGCATGGCCTACATAAGAGGCTGAACCAACTAATTCAGTTTCAATACACATGAAAGTTTCCACATCTATCATCCTATTTCTTCTCTACCGACCAGGCTTAGAAATACTTCTCAGTATTTCGGGAACAATCAGCCAGGGTCGTCACAAATCTCTATTTCCCAGAGAACATACCCCTGGCAGTACCCTCTATTCCCAATCTCAAACAAACACACATGCATATAATCACACCATTCATAATTCAACGTATAGCGAATCCGACAGGATACCACCAGCAATGATGACAACCGGTCATATTGCACATAACCGCTTACACTCGATAAGCATACCTTGGCCATGGACCTTTTGGTCTGCTCTGATACCAAAATGTAACACCCTAATTTTAATAAATAAATAAACCCAAAAACAGGGAAATTTTTCCAAATTTTAGAGTTTGCAAAACATTCATAATCAGCCCAAAATAATGCTTAGAGTAAGATAGAAACAATGAAAGGGCAGAGAGGGCAAAAACCGACCAGAAGAAGACTCACCAATGGAACTGGGTCCAAAAGAGAAGGAGAGGAAGGCAAAGAAATATAAAAGCCGACCAAAGAAAAGGCATACAGCGGAAGAATAAACAGCGCCTGAGCGAACCCACAACACAGCGCCCACTCGCTCAAGCGAGATCCGACCCTGCTTGAGCGAGGCAACCCAACTCGCTCGGGCGAGCACATATTCGCCTAAGCTAAACCACCAAAAGCCTTCCCTCAGAACCACACTCGCTGGAGCGAATCCCACATTCGCTGAAGCGAGAGGCCACACTCGGCGTTCGGTCACTCGGTACAAGGGTTCCATTCACTCGGAAACAACCCCATCACACATACTTCCCATAACTTAGCTCCCTACATCTTTCCACCCAGTTCATACACACAATCCACTCGGGTAAGGAGGGTTATCCCACACGGAATCCTTAACTGTCTTACTTGGAATATTTCCCAATCAAACACTACTCGATGTATTCCAACCTTAACACAATCGGGTCACTTTACACATTCACTACTCGGTATACATTCGCTACATTCACTCGGGAAAATCAGGAAATTAAGTCCCACTCGGACTTATTCAAAACTCAACCACTCGGGATACAGATCCTCACTCACTCGGATTTTACATCATTCACTCAGATTATAAATATCATACACTTAGAATTCATTCCACTCTAAACCACTACACTAACTCTTCCCCCGGAAGAGGGTCACTCGAGGTTTTCACTCGGGAATACGAACTCTTCCCCACTCGGGATCTACACATATTTTTCACTCAGAATAATCAAGTCTAGTATTACTCAGAAATTCTCCCACTCAGGCCTGCACAGAATGGGTTCATCTAAAGGATTTTCTCTCAGGATCCCTTTAAGTATTCTTCACTCGAAAAGGGAAAACCAAACATCATAGCTTCACACGGAATCATTAATTGTAACAACACATTCCAGTCGGAAAAACGCATCAAATCAACATAACAACTTATACATATATATATATTCATACACTCGGAATACTTAGCATCTTAACATTATTCATTCACCAACACCCATTATCCGATACAAGTACATGATATCAATGTAAACCATATATATATATGTAAACACGCACTCGGATTCTATATATACTCGTATTCATTATACAACGTTGTTATATGAGCCGGCCAAGGCTTGACACTGACTAAATATAATATAAATATACAAGGCATGTACTCAACAGTCGGAGTGCACATCACTCGGACTTGAGTCCTTCACATCGTTTCCCGACCGACCTGCACATACTGAAAAATGGTTTAGGGGTGAGCTTTTACATATAAAATGACAGTTACTGACTCGAATTTAATCCCCAATTCTCAGTTATATAGTAACATCGCTCATTCGGATTCATGCAATTCAGTCAGGATTAAGTAATTCACATCATTCACAATAACATAGACTCATAGTCATAACATCACCTCACGCTCGGCCACAGTACCAACGCACATATATTCCCTAGTCGGAATTCACCCCACTTAATCATGGTCATATTAATCATGCTATTCACAACAGCATTTACACAATACAAATATATACACACAATCATATTAAGCTCATCAACAATATAAATATGCGCATTCACATTCAGTCGGAACTCATTCAGCCATCCAAGCTATACCAACCATGTCAATCTCAATAACAATGCTCCTACATACATGCATGCGGATCCGACTTAAATAGTGATTTCAGTTACAGATTTCTTCCCTGCCTCTCGTCCATTAGCCCTTCCCGCGTGGTACTGGTCTTCCAAAGACGTCTTGAGACTTAACTCTAGCTCCCTTGGCTACCACGGGCCCTCACGGATCTAGCTAGGAATCTGTAGTTGAAAGTCATCTCATAGGGCTACTGACCTTCCACGGGTCACCCTTTTCTCATGTATGCAATTTCATGCAATTCCACACAGCATTCAGATTCACTCGAAATTCCACAGTTTCATCACAGCATCATATGCATTTATCATAGTAACTCATAACAAGTAAACCAGGGTAACAACATTACAGTACACCACTCGACGTTCTTAATGAAATTAGCATGCATGTCAACACAACATTCCAAATGGGGACTCAGCGTAACAACTCATATCTCATGCATTTAGAATTTATCATGGCATTCTCATTCACATACATCTAGATATAAACTGCAAACATAACTCAGCAAGTAACCCCCTTTTTAACTCATGCACTAGGAAATAATGTTAACGCATACATGTATTCACTCTGCGTTCTCATATTCAACAGCATGCATCTCAGAAATATTAACAAGCACTCAAGGATGGAATCACCACAACACTAGACAGACCACAACCATCCTAGACTCGGGCGTTGCAAGCACTCCTACTTGAATACAACACATCAATCAACACACTCAGACACAACACAACACATGAAAGCAAAACACCCGGAACCCGTCTATAAACCATGCATTTGACATGCAAAGTGCCCCCTACTTGGCATGAAGATTCTAGAGGCTCCAAGGGCTTACAGCTCCAATCGGTTGCTCTGCACAGCCCATTCACTGATTCACAATAGGGTGACCCTGCGTCAGTCATCCACCATTACACTTGGCTTTGGAGGAACTCCGAGCCACTCCTACTCTTAAACAGCTCTGCATGCAAGATCAGCGGGGAGGCCCAAGCCCTCAGGGCACCACCTTGACCTTCCACTCGGTCCAGTGGGGATTTCCAAGCTTCCAAGGCACCCAGTTCCCTGCTCGCTCTCTTGAGCAGCTCCATCACAACGCTGGTGAATGCTCCCATCTCTCCGAACACTTCGTAGTGTAGACTTCCACTGAGACTCAGGCAGCCTCAAGCAAAGGAGAGGGAGAAAAAAAGAAGTCGTTGAAGGGAAATAAAAGAACAGGGGGGACAGAGTGTGGTCCCTGAGTCGCCGGAGGAGAAGCTCTCAACCCAACTTCCTCACTCTCATGTTCGACAAAGAAGGAAGAAGAAGAAGACGAAGAACGAGGAAGAGAAGAGGAGAAGAAGAGACGGAGGAGCAGAACAATGCTTTCGTCTTCCTCGAGGAGAACTTTCAACTCTTGCTCTCTCAATCACTCCTCACGTTTCACGCGAATGGATGGGTAGAGTGGAGGCTGAACCTCTTTATACACCCGGGGGCACATACGTAAATTCAACCTAGCCCCCCACTTAATTAATTAACCATTAGCTCTCTAATCTACAATTAATTTTAACCTATTCACTAATTTCATTCGGTAGTAAAGTTTTAAATCGGGATGTTACAGAGATCCCCGTATGGAAATGGGACTCAATTGCTATGGACTTTGTAATAGGATTGCCTAAAACCCGGGCGGGTTATGATGCCATTTGGGTCATTGTTGACCGATTGAGGAAAACTGCTCACTTCCTGCTTATGAACATAAAATATCCGTTACAGAAATTAGCCCAAATTTATATCCGTGAAATCCGACTGCATAGTGCGCCGACTTCTATCGTGTCGGATAGGGATCCTAGATTCACGTCCCGGTTTTGGACAAGCCTGCACAAAGAATTAGGCACAAAACTTTGGTTAAGTTCCGCCTACCATCCCCAGTCGGATGGACAATCCGAGCGAACGATACAAAGTCTGGAGGACTTACTGAGGGCGTACGTGTTGGAGCATGGTGGTAGTTGGGAGCAGTACCTTCCCTTAATCGAATTTACATATAATAATAGCCACCACAGTAGTATTGGCATGGCACCCTATGAAGCACTGTATGGTCAAAAATGCCGAACCCCACTCTGTTGGTCGGAAACTGGTGAAAGTTTACTATTGGGGCCAGAAATTGTGAAACAGACTTCAGAACAAATCCAAATAATTAGGGAAAAGATGAAGGCGTCGCAGGATAGGCAGAAAAGCTACCATGATAAACGAACTAAACCATTTGAGTTTGTAATCGGAGATAGGGTGTTTCTAAAGATTTCACCGAGTAAAGGAGTCAGACGAGCCTTGAAGAGTAAGAAGTTGAACCCCCGATACATTGGACCCTACGAAGTATTGGAGCGAGTCGGTCATGTAGCATACCGAGTAGCATTACCGACTCACTTATCCAGATTACATAACATGTTTCATGTGTCTCAACTAAGGAAGTATCTACCCGATTCCACTCACGAAATGTCGGATGATGAAGTGGAGATCAAGGAGGATTTGACCACAATAGCAATACCGACTAGAGTTATGGATCGGTCGGTAAAACGCTTAAGGAGCAAGGATGTACAACTGGTTGAGGTAGCGTGGCAGCAAAACGGGTGTACCTCTTATAACATTAGGGCTATGTCCATATTATAGATGCTTTCTTAAAACTTAAAACTTAAAACGAAACCATTCATGTACCTTCTCACTAAACAACTTAAAACTTTAGGGAAGTTGATTCATATTATGTATAAAAGTTTATTCATAGGCCTAGTTTAGAGAAAGACCTTTATGACATAAAATGAAAGCTCGAGAAGTTATGGGTAAAGCGACCAAGGTATCCCATATGACCATATTAATAACATTAGGGCTATGTCCATATTATAGATGCTTTCTTATTTTTAAACAATTCTAATGACATGCTAAATTTATCCTTGCCTTTCATTTCTAGATAGTCAACATAACTGGAAACACCTTATAGGGTAACAAATATGGAGGAAAAGCATCCCTAAAGAGGGAAATTTTAGAAATCTAATTTCTATTTGGACTATAAACTAGATGTGAAAACTAACTCTCTTAAAAGGTTTAGTAATTTGGTTGATCAAGGATGCCTATTCTGAATTAATAGTTTGCTACCAAACATAGCTTAAAGTCAAATATGACTAACATTAAAACTTAAAGTAAAGAAACAAAAAGTACATATGATGCATGACCATTAAAGCAAATAGACGATTTTGTCTGTCGATGTTGCTCTTTCCTTCTTACTCACATGTAGAGAAGAAGCATCACTTGGGAGAGCAAATTTATAAATATCATATGCAAAGCCAAATTCTTGTTGTTTATGACTCAAAATGCTTGGATCCATCATTGCAAAACTAGTAACCAGAACATTGGAACTTGGAAACTCACATGAACATGGATTTATTTTAAATTACTATTTTTTCCCAACAAATGTGTAACATCCCGATTTAAAAATTAATTACCAAATGAGATTAAAACCACTAAACTAAAAATAATTACACAAGCATGAATTACTTATTAATTAATTTTAACTTAAAAATTTAATTAATGGTTAATTGATTGTGATTTACGTGTGTGTATCACGTGAAGTGCTGCTGCCTCACGTTCTCCCATCCCACTTCCTCATTCTTCGAGTGTATATATGTGCTGAAGCTCACTGCTTTCCATTTACTCTCATTCCTCAAGACTTCCTCTTCCTCTACTTCTCTTCTTCTTCGTTCTTCTTCTCCCCTGTTCTCTGTTCCGTAAACTCGTGACAACGGTGTTGCAGAGGATTTAGAGTTCTCTTCGTTAGTGAAGGACGATCGTCGAAGTGGAAGAAGAACAGCTTCTTGTTCCCAAGCTGAGTAAAAGGGTGCGACTGTGTTCGAGGAAGATTAAACGAGCGAGAGTGGTGAACGAAGCAAGTAGGGCAACGAACAGACGCTGAAATAGAGGAACTTCTTGGAATTTCTTTAGTTGGTAAGGGGGTATCTTATATCTTAAATGCATGGGTTATGGACGGGTTCCGGGTGTTAATGACTTGTTGATTCTGTGTTTTGCTTGGTGTACTCTGATTGCATGAAAGATACGTGATGCCCGGATGCATGACGACTAGAAATTAAGTACTGCATGTCTAATCTTGTCCATGAAATGCATGTTAATAATCTTGAGAGTATTGAATGATTGCATGCAGAGAATATGCTAAAGTATTGTTGATGATTACTATATGATTTATGTGACGTGCAGGTTACCATGAATCTAAATGCTGTCTGCATGTGAAGAAAGCTTTATTTATTGAGTTCTGATAATGTCTAATACTGATTGCATATGATGCATGTAATGTTGAGTGAAGAGTTGTGTGTGTGAAATCTGTGTTGTATGATTATTCCGCGCGTGGTGCATGGGATGCATTTAATGTTGAGAGCATGTAGTGTGGGACACTACCATTGAATCGGTTAATTAAGCATGGGATGCTATTAAGACCTTGAGTGGGACTCAAGGCAAGTCGACTGAGTGGGACTCAGGGCTGCCCGTAGCACCACCGTTGACGCTGAGAGTGTTGGTGTTACATGTGAGGGCAAACGGTTTGGTACCAGTAAAACGGCCAAGTCAGCTGGGAGCTGAATAAAAGGCTGGGAGCCTCGTTGCAACGATAAAAACCGATTACACGCGAAGCGGATCCAAGTGAATAAATTTGTGTACATGTACAGTTGATGTTGAATAAAATCTGATCGTATGTGTATGTGTTAATATTATTGAGAATGATATGTGCATATAGCCGAGAGATAACTGAGTAGATTCTGATCAGAAAATGTCTTATGTGTGTTAGATTAATTGGTACTGAGTATGTTATTGATTGTTGCTATGTATACATGTATATTGTTGCATGATTGAGGAATAATCCGAGTCAGTATCTATCATTTAATATTTAAGATACTCACCCCCTACTGTGGCTATTTTTCAGTGTACATCGCACGAGATAGTGAATGATGGAAAAGCTACATACCGTGTGAAGCGTTTATGTACTGTGGAATTATATGTGTATATGTATATACTGTATATAAGGTTCAGTCATAGCCTTGGCCGATGCACATTTTGGTCCTTGTTTAACTATATTTGAACTAAACACTTTTCGGGTGGAGAATATGACAATGTGCATGTAAATGTTTATATATATACATTATACTGTATGTTCATCCTATGCTGTGTATGAATGTTCGGGTGGTGTACGTTGGTCAATGTGTTATAGAGCGAAAGGTTTCTTTGATACAATTTTCTGACTAAAGGGTGTTTTGGTGATTCCGAGTGGAAATCAACTAAGTGAATGTTTCCCTGATGGTTGAATTGGCAATACGAATTCGAGTAAGCCTGCTGTAGTAACTTATTGGAAAGAGAGAGTAAGATCTAGATGATAAGGAGCAGATTTCAGTCTTGCAAGGTCCTTTGCATGTAGAGGAATTTATATATACTCCAAGTGGCGGGAAATTAGAGTATTTCCGAGTGAGTGAAGTTGTACGATTCTTAGGTAGAATCTGACTTGGTGAGGAAGCTTTAGTGTGATGTAGACTATATTCTTGAGAGATGGGTACGGAAACTATTCCCAAGTGAAGGGATTGTAGGAGTCAACTTCCGAGTGAGTCTTAGTTGTGAAACCCCAAGAATAAAATAAGGTGTGAGTGAGAGAATACACGAGGGAGTCGTGAGAGTAAGACATTCCGAGTGAACCTAGACTCTGATTCCGAGTGAAGGAAAACCCGAGTGGAGTTGCTCGCCTCAGCGACTAAGTGTTCGCTCCAGTGAGCGTGAGTGGAAAGGAAAGTCTCTAATTGGTTTCGCTTACGCGAATGGTGTTTCGCCCGAGCGAGTTGGGTTGTCTCGCTCAAGCGTGTTGGATCTCGCTTGAGCGAGTAAGCGTTGTGTTGGGGCTCGCTTAGGCGCTCCTTCTTCCGCTGTTTACATTAGGATTGGGTTTTATTTCCCTTGCCTTCCTTTGCCTTCTTTTATTGTGCCCGGTTCCATTAGTTTTATTTTGGGAAAAATTTTCCCTTGGTTTCGGATTTATTTTTAATTAAGGATGTTTCAAAATGTACTTTTATTTTTGTTATTTTAAATTAAATTTCTAAACTACAAATATAACAAGGCCTGTTTCATCATCGTTAAGCTCACACAACTTAGTTAACATCACTTGGCATCCAATATATTTTGTTTTGTTAAAGGACCCATATGATGAATTGTAAGAATTAAAAGGTCTAAATTTTAGAGGAAATATCATTTAAGTGTATCATATAGATATTATTAATTCTACGACTAATAAATTTAATAATTTTTCTTCCTTTCCTTCTATTATGCAAGTATTTGAGTCAAAGATTACTTTATTTCCTTTATCACATAGTTGACTAATACTAAATAAACTATGTTTTAATCCTTGAACATATAATACATTATCAATGGATGTTAAAAGGGTCTTATCAACTTTGTTGATCCCAAGGATTTTTCCTTTATTGTTGTCTTTATAGATGACATAACCTTCTTCTTTGACGTTATGGAACGAACACTTTGATTTATCTACTGTCATATGTTGAGAGCAACCACTATCAAGATACCAACTTGAGTGCCTTGTAACTAAGCATACCTACAACAATAAGTCAATTTTTTTTTAGGTACCCATATTTTCTTGGATCCTTGGATGTTAGTTGTGGGCAAGGTTCCCTTTTTAATCCAAATTATGGTTCCATTTTGAATGTCATTTTTCCTTATGTTACATGTGGATGCAGTGTGACCTTTTCTTCCATAATGATAACACTTAATAAATGAAGTCACACATGTTAAAATCAAGGTTTTGATAATGACAATAGTTCCCCAAACACAAGCAGAGAGGAAGATCAAGAATCAAGCATGAAGAATCAAATGTATTAAGTCTCAAAAATAAATGTAAGAACTCAATCTAATATAGCATGGCCTTAAGAAATTAAAATAAAACTTAAAAAATGAAGAACTATTTTTTGAAACATAATGAGCAGTAATTGATTACAAATTATATGTAATCGATTACCAACTTAAAATAAAACTTAAACTAAGGAACTATTTTTTGATACATAATAAGTAGTAATCGATTACCAATTCTATGTAATCGATTACCAACTTAAAAAATCTAAATTTCTTTGTTTTAAATTCCATGCAATCGATTACCAAATTAATGTAATCGATTACACAAGTGAACGTTGCATAAATTTTAAGTTTAAACTTTATGTAATCAATTACCTAAAACCTAGAATTGTAGAAAAGATGCTTATGCTCTTCAATTCTTTGATGAAAAGGCATGTCTTTTCATTTAAAGTTCTAAAACAATACATCCCTTTGAAAAGACACCCTTTCATATTTTGTGGCTCATCAAAAGGCATCTTTTCATAATAAATTTTCAACTATAAATAAAGTTGAAATCCAAGCAATTAAAATAACAAGAAACTTGAGTTTTGAAATATCATTATCATCAATCTAAGGCCATTTTATTATTGTAATTCTGAGTTATTAGGAACTTCAATTTGTTTATTTACTATAAAAGAGAGAATTCACTTTCAGAGTCCTTTGTTACATCATTTGTAATCTTTTTAAATTGGGTGAGGCATCCCAAGTTGTGTTTAAATAAGAGTGAGGCATCTCTTGTGATTTAGAGACTCCATCATAAGGGTGAGGCATCCCAAGGTGTTGGAAGTGCTTTCTATATTATAGAAGACTTTAATTCACATGGAAATCTCAAGGAATTTCTTAAGAAGACTAGACGTAGACAAATGGTTGGCCAAACCAGTATAAATTTATGTGATTTGATCTTGATACCGGCCTATGGCAGAAAGATCATTCGACCTAATAATCACCATGCAAGACCGACATCACACATCTATTGAAGCTTAACATCGGCTCCCAACACTATGCATGAGACTCATGGTATAACACCGTTGTGAGCCACTCTCCTAACACCGAAAAGTCAGAGTTGACTTATGAAATCATGTATTAAGGAAGTAACCTGCAAAAGTGACTAATGGAAAAGTACAGCTGGTTGGTAGGGTCATTGTTGCATGTTAGCCTTTCTACAAATGATCAGAATCATGCTGACACCTTATACGGTAAATTCACCTACCCGAAATGACTCTTCCACTCCTCTAAGGTATATAAACTTACAAATCAACAAAATAAAGGTAGAACATTCTCTCTTAAAAATACACTTCAGCTGTGATATTCCCTTTGAATATTCACTGACTTGGGCGTCGGAGTTTCCTTACAGGTGCCACCCTGTTTTGCCTTACAACGCGTAAGGCTGGTGGTTTTGGTACGAGGAATCACTCTAAGACCTTTATCTCTCCACTAGAGTAAAGGATATAATACTGGATCCCTACTAGACTGGTGTAAGATTTAGACCTATAACACCCTTTGAGGACAAGTCTTTATGCCAGACCTTGCACCCCGGTAATGACCAGTTCATTGGTATGCCCGGTTGGACTTGTAAATTTGATTCCCACATTCGTATTTAAAGGCTAAGTCTTCATGGAGGAAGAGTTCCTAAAGGACATGTTGAGGATATCACATATTTGTAACAAAGGCGTTTAGCCTTTGAGAATACAAGTGCATTTGCAAAGGCAGTTTTACCTAGGGTAACTCTGTATCCCAGGGATGAGATCATTAAGCAACTCAAAAAAAACCGCTGAACTTAGGTGTAAGCATTCAACGCCTGCTGAAAAGGAGAGTCCACTTGAACTTCACCAAACTGAGGTATCAAGGCCTGAGATGTCCCACATGCCTCATTATTTTAAGATCGTTACGTACTGTTGAGAATAATTCTGGTTGAAAAAGTTGTTAACATTGGACCAGTCTAGTATATGTCATTATAACTAGACCCCAGGATTTGTTAATAACACACATCAATGTATTTTAATTGAATAAAGTCTACTTATGTGTGATCTAACCTGTCCAACTAAGTGTTTTAGGAACTATATAACTAAGTGCATAGATTACATGACAAATGGGGAGTCGATGAGACCAAAAGTCTGATCCATCAAAAGTTAAAGTTTAGACTTTAAATTAAAAGTATGATCCATCAAAAGTCAAAGTTTAGATTTTAACTAAAAAGTCTTATTCAAGATCGCTCAGTCATATGAATCATCAAAATTAGACCTCAGACTTTTAAGCATTCAAAGTTTGCAAGATGAACGTTACTCTAGGAGTAAAAATCATAACGTTCTAAAAACATTTTGATGATGGATCATAAGTCAAGCTCTTATCAAGAAGAATATGCTTCTCATTAAAATGGATAAAAGATAAACCAACTGAGTTGCCAATCTAGTTTTTTGAAGTCCTCATCGTAATAACTATACGCAAGTCAGAAAAGTGGAACCAAGTCAGTCCATGTGTCAGTTGCATTCATAAGAATTTCAACATAGATCCCTGTGTGATTACTAGAAGAAATAAAGCCATCAATTAGCTTTATTATCTGAAGATATTAAGGAACCCCTTATTTATGCAAGTTTGGAAGCTCCTTATTATCAGACCTTTGGACATCCCTTCAAACTATCAAAAGTTTGATATTTGTGCTTAAAGCAAAATACCTTCAAAGGATCTCCAATATTCATATCTCCTTCCAAGAATAGCAACAGTCATCTTGAGTGACCTATATACGCTTAAAGAGATTCACCTTTTAGCAGAAGAAGCTCATCAAGAATTCTCATTCTCTGTGATTAGAAATTTTCTTAATCTCTTCCTTCTTCTTAAAGACAAAGATCTTCTTTGTTGTTCTGCTCCTAGCAGACCTTGGCTCTCTTGTCTTTCATTAACTTAGTGTATTTGTTCACATTCGTGTAATCCTTTTTACACTAAGTTCTGCTAAAGAGTCTTATACTTCATTCTTTCAAATCAATTAGTGAGAAAAGTCTAGTGAGTTACCAGCCTTAGTTTTATTGGGAAATAATTATGGCCCGAAGAGGCTTTTGAAAGAATACTTGGGTTTGTTGAGCTAGATTGACTTTTTATAAGAATACTTAGGTTTAAGCCAAAAGTGGCTAGAGTCAAAAATACTTGTGGCATTGGTCTGGTACTATCATTGTAAAGGAATTTTTACAATAGTGGAAATCCTTCAAGTTAGAATGCACTAGACGTAGCTTCTGTATTGGAAGTGAACTAGTATAAACTCTTGGTGTTCTTTCTTCTTCTTACTTTGCTTTTTCCAAATCTGTTATATCAAGTCTAATTACCCGTACGTTAAAGGTTCATAATTCCGTAAAAGAGTCTAAGACTTATTCAACCCCTTTTTCTAAGTCTGACTCTGAACCATCAATTGGTATTAGAGCTTGTCCTTTAGGTTGATCACTCCCTCGAGTGAAAAGGACCAAGATCTATGGCAGCTTCTCAGAGTAATCAGTTGATTACAAAAGTTCTTCTATCAATAGGCCACCATTTTTCTTGGGAGAAGACTACCCATACTAGAAGGATATAATGGAAATGCTTATAAAATCCACCTAGTACAGTCTATGGGTAGTCATCATAAATGGTGATTATGCCAAAGCAAGATGGAAAGTTCAAGTCTAAAGATGAATGGACCTTTGTAGAAATAAGAAAAATGGAGATAAATTCCAAAGCTAGATTCTTGATTACTTATGCTCTTAGTAAATCAGAATATAATAAAGTGTTTAGCTATAAATTAGCAAAAGAAGTTTGGGATGCTCTGAAACACAACTATAAAGGCACATCTAATGTTAAAAGGTCTAAGAAGATACTATTAACCAAACAGTGTGATACCTTCAAAATGGAAAAGCATGAGACTATGGATCAAATGTTTGAAAGATTCTAGACTCTGCTGAATGAGCTCAAGGCTCTTGGAACTACACCTTCCATAGAAGCCATCAATGTAAAGCTTCTTAGGAGTCTACCAGAAAGGTTTGATGCTAAGTACTCAACACTAGAGGAAGCAAAGGACTAAGTACATTCTCCTTAGATGAGCTGCTTGGAGTACTCAGAGTGCATGAATTCAAGCTGAAGTAGAAGGAAGTCAGCAAGCCTTCTTCCTTAAAAGCTGAAGAGTCCACAAGCTTAGATCTAGACTTATGAGTCAAAAGTTGATAAAAATGAAGAATTAGCCCTTGTAACCAAGAGATTTCACAGACTGTTAAAGAAAAAGAAGTTCAGACCTGAGAAGTTTCAGAAGAAGGACCACCAAGGTAAAAACTAATTTAAGTTTATAATAGGCAAGTCTGCTTTAGAGTGTTTTAACTGTAGGAAACTAAGTCACATGAAAATAGAATGTCCTCTTTTAAACAAAGACAAGAATGACAAAAAAGAAAATAGAAAATTCCTTAAGAGACAAAAAGGGTTGATCATATAGGATGATGAAGGATTATCTAGCTCTGAAGAGTCTGATGAAGAAACAGAATTTGCTCAAATTTGTCTCATGGCAAGTAAGGAATCAAACTCTGAAGCAAGCTCAAGTGATCCAAAATTAGAGGATGTAAGCTATTCTAAACTCAAACAAAATTATAATTTATTGTTTGATGATTCTCAAAGCTTTTGAAAAACTTCAAAAAATTGAAAGTAAAACATGTTGACATTGTTATTGATTTTGAAAATTAGATTTCTAAACTAAAAAAAGAAAATTTTGATAAAAATACTCAAAGAAATGGAAGAAAAAGAAAAGATGCACCTAGAAAAGTTGAGCAAACTCAAAAGAAAATGATCTGAAAATAAATTTTGAGAACACTAAAGTTTGTTGCAACTCTCAAGCTGATGAAATCATTAAGCTACAAAAGTAAGTAAGTTCACTTACTTCAAACCTGAGAAAGTTTGTCAATGGCACAGAAAATCTGAACAAACTATCAGGAAAATCTCATGGTGACCATAGCAGACTAGGTCTAGATATGTAGAGAAAAATAATTTCAAGCAATCTTCATCTTTCTCATTTATTTCAAAGGAACAGAAGCATCATGTAATTATTGCAAAAAACATAGTCATATAATAAATGATTATAGAAAAAGGAAAAGAAGAAATGAAAGAATTGCTAACAATGCAGGACCCAAAAAGATATGGGTACCAAAATTATTTTCATATGACAGGAAGAAGATCTATGTCCCTAGACCTGTAACAGTTTAAAGGTGGAACAGTCACCCTTGGAGGAAACTTGGCTATTAGGATCATAGGGTCTGGTAGAGTGGGTAAAATTCCTTCATCTTTCATTGAAAATATATTTTTTGTTGAAGGTCTGAGGCATAACCTACTAAGCATTAGTCAATTTTGTGACAGTGGGTACAAGATCTCTTTTAAAAACCTTATAGAAAAAGCTTGGGCATATAAGTTTAAAGCATATTTCAAAACTTTATAGAAAAAGGCTTGTTAAGGGACTCCCAAAATTTTCAATCAAGAGTTCCCTGCCTTATGAAGCATGCCAAAGAGGGAAACAACATAAAACCTCTTTTGAAAACAAAAATGTTATTTCCACTGCCAAACCTTTGGAACTATTACATTTAGATTTATTTGATCTATCTCAGGTACATAGTCTAGCAGGGAAGAAGTATGGATTTGTCATTCTTGATGATTACACAAGAATAACATGGGTATACTTCCTAACATACAAGGATGAGTCTGTAAAAGTATTCAAGATTTTCTGTAAGAAAATCCAGAATGAGAAAAGATTCTATATTGGCACAACAAGAAGTGATCATGGTAGAGAATTTGAAAATGAAGCTTTTGAAAAATTCTACAATGAGTCTGGTATAATTTACAGTTTTTCTTTTCCAAGAACACCTCAACAGAATGGTGTTGTGGAAAGGAAAAATAGGTCTTTATAGGAAATGGCCAGAATAATGCTTTATGAAAACAATCTTCCAAAATATTTCTAGGTAGAGGCTGTGAGCATTTCTTGTCATATACAAAACAGAATTCTTATCAGACCAATACTGAATAAGACTCCTTATGGATTGTGGAAAGGAAAAAGACCTAACATTTCATATTTTTATCCTGTTGGTTGTAATTGTTTTATTAAAACAAAAGATCATTTTGGAAAGTTTGATTCTAAGTGTGATAAAAGAATATTCATGTGATATTCAACCATATCAAAATCTTATAGAATTTTTAATACAAGAACTCAGACCATTAAGGAATCAATGCATGTAAGATTTGATGATTTTTAAAAGACTGATAGGAGACTGTGCAGATCTAAACCCTGATGATACAGGTGTGCAGCAGCAGGAAGCTGAACAAGATCAGTAAAGACAGATCCTATTCAATCAGAACTAATTGAAGGTAGAGATAATGAATCTAAAATGCATCAGATGGTGTCTGAATCATAAAAGTCAAGAGATTGGAAGTTCAAGGCTTATCACCCTTCAAACTTCATAATTGGAGATCAAGCAGCTAGAGTTAGGACCAAATCTAGACTTCTCAATCAATCCATCATTACTCTGGTTTCAGAATTAGAACCAAAATCTATTGTAGAAGCTCTGGGAAGACACTAACTGGATCATTGCCATGTAAGAGGAATTGAACCAGTTTAAGAGAAATAAGGTCTAGAGCCTTGTCCCAAGACAGAAAAACAAGAGCATCATTGGAACAAAATGGGTTTACAGAAACAAGCTTGATGAGGATGGAAAAGTTGTTAGAAACAAAGTCAGACTTATAGCATAAGGCTACAATCAGCAAGAAGGTATAGATTTCACTGAAACCTTTTCCCTTGTAGCCAGACTTGAGGCTATAAGGATACGTCTTGTATTTACAACATTCAAAGGTATTACATTATATCAGATGAATGTTAAGAGTGCTTTTTTGAATAGGTTTATTGAAGAAGAAGTCTATGTAAAACAACCCTCTAGTTTTGAAGATATATCTTCTCCAAATCATGTTTTCAAACTTACTAAAGCATTGTATGGTCTGAAACAAGTCCCTAGAGCATGGTATGATAGACTCAATACCTTTTTAATTTCAAAAGACTTTACTAGAGGAAAAGTAGATACAACTCTGTTTAGAAAAAGCTCTCAAAAAACTTTATAATTATGCAGATTTATGTGGATGACATTGTTTTTGGTGTTATTGATGTAAATCTATGTAAATATTTTTCTGAAATAATACAAGCTGAGTTTGAAATAAGTATAATGGGAGAACTTAAATTCTTCCTAGGCTTACAGATCAAATAGACTAATGATGGCATATTTATCCATTAGCAGAAGTACAGAGGGATGCTAAGCCAATGGGCACTCATATGCATCCCAACTGCATAATTAATAAAGATGATTCTGGTATATCAGTGGATCAGACCTTATACAGAGGGATGATAGGTTCACTTTTGCATCTTACATCCAGCAGACCATATATAATGTTTAGTGTTTGCATATGTGCAAGATATCATTCAGACCCTAAGGAATCATATTTTTCTGCTATAAAGAGGGTTCTAAGATATCTTGTTGGAATAACTAACCTTGGGCTGTCCTAGGCAAAAGTCTAATATCATGGGGAAGCGAAAAGCAGAATTTAATTGCACTCTCCATAGTAGAAGCTGAGTATATATTTGCAGTGCTCTCAACTTCTTTAGATAAAATATCAACTTGAAGATTATCCAATCAAAGAAGAAGAGATTCTTGTGTTTTGTGATAACACAAGTGCAATAAAAAATTTCAAAGAACACTATTCAACATTCCAAAGCCAAGCATATAGAAGTAAAGTATCATTTCATAAGAGATTACGTACATAAAGGGATTCTGGACATGAAGTTTGTAAACACTGATCATTAATAGGCAGACATTTTCATAAAGCCTCTGGCTGAGGCCAGGTTTGCTTTCATTAAGCATAATTTAAACTTAAGAAATATTACTTGAAAATGTCTATTCTAAAAATTTCTTGAAAAGTCTGATTACTTATATAAAAGGTCTGGGTCTGATAATGATTGATTTGTTGCTTGATATGTATAAACCCATAATAATTATGCTTCTATATACTGAGAGGAAAAGTGTTAAATATTTTGCGATTCGTGTTAATTGTCAAACGTTTCATGTTTTGTTGCCTTTTACTCTGAAACGTACAACATGGCAGCAATTAATATCCTTTTGTGTAACTTCCACTGTGATGTGTTTTCTCTCTCCTCATTAGTGGACAGTTGCTACCTTTTTAAATATGTGCCTTTTCATTTCTTTTACCACCTTACAAACCCTTTCGACTCTCTCTTGTTTGAAAAACTCTCTGAAACTCTTCATTTCCTAAAACCCTAAACCCTTCTTCTCCATCTTTGAGCATTAGCAATGGCATTCAAAGTCTCTAATATTGTGGAGTCTTCATACTTCCACCCTAGGCAGCACAAGTTGGATGACAAAGACATTACTGTTGAAATTGATAGTATTGGTTGGACCAGGTTTTGCTTAGACAGGGAGCCCTTCTTTCCATATCTAGTTTTAGACTTCTAGAAGATTGTCTCAGTAGATAATTCTAAGTTCATTCTTTTGGGAAAGCTAAAAGGGAAGAACATTGAGATTTCTGAGGACATCATCGCCACTGTTACAGGATGCCCTTCTATTAAAGAATTGTATACAGATGAATTTGAATATGAAATGGTCTCTGGTACAGAGATCAATAAGATGTTGTTTGGAAAGACTCGCGCAACCAAAATAGTATATGAAAACCTTATCCCAAAGGTTTCACCTTGTCATGAAGCAGGTGTTCTGTCCTAAGAAGTGTCTAAAGGACACTATCACAAAGTTAGACAGAGTTTGTATGTACCACATGCTGATGAAAGAGAAAGTTAGTCTACCCAACATCATCATGACCTACCTAGTCTCTTCAATAAGGAAGAAGCAAAACAAAATTCCTTACCCAACAGTGCTGATGAAGGTCTTTGCACTAGAGAATGTGCAAACCAAGACTATGAGTGACCTGACATAGTCCTTATCTTTGATGAGTAAGCTTCCTAGTTTTTTACCTTTGCTTGATCAGACTTTGGAAAGGTCCCTTCTCAAACCAACTTAGAAGAAGAGATCTGCCCCTATAGATATCAAGAACTCTGAAGTTGAACTAACTAAGCCATCCCTTAAGAGAAATAATGGCAGAGTGAAGTATCCTACCAAGAAGTCAAGAAAGATGATTCTAGACTTGTCTGACGAATCTGACAGCTTAGAGTCACCCCTAGAAGTAAAACCTCAATTTGTTGCTCCTCCTCCACTATCTCCCACTAAGAAATCTGTACCTGAAGGCACCAAGGATACCGACAAATCATCAAATTTTGATGATGGAATTCCTTTGAGTTAGCTTTAGAGGAAAAAAATGGCCAAGTAGGAGCAAGCCCCTCAACAGCAAGCCTCTCAAGCTTTTTCTCAGTAGTAGTAACCTCAACAACAACAATTGCAACAATAGCAACAGACCCCTTCACCTTTTACAATTGAAGCCTGTAAGCAATTTGTAAATGTTTTTACTATTCTTTATCCCTTTGTACCTGTGCATGGATGGACTAGTACTAGGTGGCAAGCCAAGTACAATGAGTTGAGGTTTGATTATCTGAATGTCATGAGGGAAAACAAAGATGAGTTGGTGAAGTATGGTGGTTATCCTAGTTTTTCCAAATATATCAAGTTTATATCTGGATACATCAAGAAATATCCTGATTATGATGTTCAGAAGTGGAGTCATATTTCGACTAGATCAATCATTTCTATAAAATGATTGGTGAGTTTCAAAGTGATAAAACTAGATTTAGAGCTACACTTGTAGGGAAAAGGAAAAGAATTGACTCAAAGTCTGATTCTTGTGCAATAAGAGTGAAGTCTGATTCTGTGAGTAGCCCATCTTAACCTAACCTTCTCTTCACACCTCAACCCGACCTGACTACCAGTTAAACCAACTTGCCTTGACCTCTCAGCCATAACAAGATAACCCAATCCTACTTGAACTTAGACTTGCCTTAGTTCTTATTCCACAACCACCCTCTCCTCCCAAACCTCCTAAAAAGTACCCTATTCACCATGTCACCCCTGGTGTGCCATTTTTTAGAAACATCAAACCTATCTTTTTATCAAGGAGACCTAGGCTATTATGACCCTCACAACCTAGCCATCGTTGAGGACCCTAACTTTGACAAAAAAAGAGTTGGTATCCTCCCTGATGCCCCTAAATATATTCCTCATATGACTTTTAAACAACTTTTGCCTCTCCCTCATCTACTCTCAGAAGTAGATATTACTATGTACTATACTCTAAAGGCTGAAGAAATAAGTGTTATCAGAGATATGAAGCTCGGGCTGCAACATCATAAGTTTCACAAAGTCATGTCACTAGGAAAGAAGATCCTAATTACATTAGATCATTTGCAAAATCCAGCAGTAAGGATTTGGCTTGGCCGGATGAAGAAGCCAGTGCTACCAAAGTATAAGCCTCACTACAAGGGTCCTCTCAGACCTCGTAAGCTCCCTCAAGACTCTCTGAAAAGTATCTTAATTATTCCCAAGCCAACAAATGAGTATTCTAATTGATAAGTGTTATTTCACATTGATTTAATACTTCAATTAAACTTATTTTTGAAAGAATTTAACCAGATTAGTAATTAATTAAGCATGATTTTGGTTGTAAATAACACATTGTGTAAAATAAGCTTGATTTGTCAAAATATTTGAAGAAGGTACCAAAAAGCCTTGAAGAAACTAAGAAGAATCAGCATCGAGCCAAGGACGCTTGAGCGGGGCACACAGCACGCTTAAGCGTGATCAACAAACAGCAACAGCCCCCTCTCACGCTTGAGCGCGAGCTCAAGCTCGTTCAAGCGTGACCTTGGACATCAATGGTGCATTTGAGCGTGGATTTATGTAGCTTGAGCGTGATTAAATGCAGCATCAGGACCCTCTCACGCTCAAGCTTGAGAAGGGGCCGCTTGAGCGTGAGGTGAGCGTGGATCAAGCGTAAAGCATATAGGAAGACCACGCTTGAGCATGGTGAAAACGGCTTAAGCGTGAGACAAAGAGACAGCATCAAAACTTTCCACGCTTGAGCATGAACATCAAGCTTAAGCATGATTTATGCAGCATGGGATTTGCAGTTTTTTATTCACCAATGGTGCGATGCCAACTCAACCACTTAGGTGTGTTTCTGCATGTCTATTAACGATTCTTCATGGGCTCTACACAAGTGGGAAAAAAAAGCTGAAGCATAATCCCTATAAATCAAGCAGAGGAAAGGGATTGAAGGGGGTGTGGATCATCACATCATCTCCTTCATATTATCAAACACATCTCCTGCATCCCAACATTCATTCTGTATTCATTTTAAATTTTCTTAAGTGAAAATGCATAGCAAGAGTAACTAATTTTCCTTATTGGGATTAGTTGTAATCAAATCAAACCTGAAGTAATGCTGTTGTAAGTTTTCATTTATGTTAATGAGATTTGATAGTTTCTATATTTCATTCTGCCATTAATGCCTGAAAGTACTTGATCACTATTTTCTTGTTTTAAGTTTTCTTAAGTATACTGGGAAGTAACTTTTGAGAGCAGATCTGAATGAAATACTCCTTGTGAGTAGCTGACCAGGGATGGCATCGAACGCAATGAACGTCGAAACAATCGATCGGTAATGCTGGAATGGTTTCAAAGTGACTAAGGGATCAACGGTTTGAAATCATTCTTATGAATTTTATAGTCGAGGGATCGATATAAATGGCTTTGATTGTGACATAGAAATTATCATTTCAAGTTACATACATGCAAAATTTATTTAGCTTACGAAAGGTGCGATGTGATGAAACCAATCCCAGTTTTCCAAATCTGATTTTCACCCAAACACTTTACTGTCATTATTATTCAATACTTGCTACTTACTTTATATTCAATCTTTTGCATAACAAAAACAATCCAAACCTTTTGTCAAAACTCAATTCAAGAACTAAGATCTTCAAACCAACACCTCCTCAGTGGAACGACATCTTTAGTATACTACAATCACTGTGTTTAAACATGGCACAACCATTCCATTGAGTTTATATTATACAAACTTGATTCTCTTTCCTTGAACTCTTCATTTCTTTGTATGATACACATAAAAATATATTACCAGTAATGCCCTTTGGTGTCATTATCTTTGGAAGATCAAAGAAGAAGGCTCTTGCTCAACCCAATCATTTCATAGTCAGCTTATCTTTCTTTATCGTCCTTTAGTTATTTACTTTCATCCCCTCATATGTTTTTTTTATTAGACTCATTATTTTATCCTTTTTTTGACTACAGCCTCCTTTCTCATTGTTTCTACCCCTGCTCATGGACTAATGCTTTGATCCTCTATAATGTCCTTCCTTTTTGTTGATAACAAAAAGGGGACAACATAGAAGTCTTTTGTAGTAGGAGAACATAATAGTCGAGTTTTGTTATGATTAGTTTCTTTACCTTAATTACAGTCTATTGTACTAATCCTTTATCTTGTTATTAATAAAGTTTTGTCCTTTTCTATTTGATCATTTGATGCTCTGATATGAAAAGACTGACTCTAAATTTACATGCTTACTTTGATATCTAGGTCCTTTTAATAATCTGATAAAATAAGGATTTTAGATATTGAACAAACTTGTATCAGATTTAATCCTTTGAAAAACATAAGTTTGTTTAATCTCTGATACATCTTTATACAAATAATCTGATGTGAAGCATAATTAAATGCTTTGATTCATCCTAATTTCTTTTGAAAGTTATCCTGGACTTTATTTGTGAAAAGACTTGATGTTTGTTATCAACAAATAAGGGGAGATTGTTAAGGTCAAGTCTGGTTCAAAAAGAAGTTGTTAACATTTAGACTAGGCCTCAGTATATGTCATTATAAATAGACCCTAGGATTTATTAATAACACACATCAATGTATTTAAATTGAATAAAGTCTACTTATATGTGATCTAACCTATCAAACTAAGTGTTTTAGGAACTATATAACTAAGTGCATAAATTACAAGACAAATGGGGAGTCTATAAGACCAAAAAGTCTGATCCATCAAAAGTCAAAGTTTAGACTTTAACCAAAAAGTCTGATTCAGGATCGCTCAACCATATAAATCATCAGAATCAGACTTTAGATTTTAAGTATCCAAAATTTGCAACATGAAGGTTACTCCAGGAGTACAAATCATAACGTTCTAAAAACATTTTGATAATGGATCAGAAATCAAGCTCTTATAAAAAAGAATATGCTTATCATCAAAATGGATAAGGGACAAACCAACTGAGCATCCAATGCAGTTTTTCAAAGTCCTCACCATAACAACCCTATGAAAGTCAGAAAAGTTGAACCAAGTCAGCCCATGTATTAGTTGCATTCAGAAGGATTTCAACATAGATCCCTGCATGATTACTAGAAGAAATAAAGTCATCAACTAGCTTTATTCCCTGAAGATATTAAGGAACCCCTTATTTATGCAAGAATGGAAGCTCTTTATTATTAGACCTTTGGACATCCCTTCAGACTATCAAAAGTTTGATATCTGTGCTCAAAGAAAAATACCTTCAAAGGATTTTCAATGTTCATATCTCCTTCCAAGAATAGCAACGGTCATCTTGAGTGACCTATATATGCTTGAAGAGATTCACCTTTTAGCAAAAAAAGCTCATCAAGAATTCTTGTTGTGATTATAAATTTTCTTAATTTCTTCCTACTTCTTAAAGACAAAGGCCTTCTTTGTTGTTCTACTCCTAGTAGACCTTGGCTCTCTTGTCTTTCATTAACTTAGTGTATTTGTTCATATTTGTGTAATCCTTTTTACACTAAGTTCTGCCAAACAATCTTGTACTTCATTCTTTCAAATCAATTAGTGAGAAAAGTCTAGTGAGTTACTAGCCTTAGTTTCATTGAGAAACAGTTATGGCCTGAAGAGACTTTTAAAAGAATACATGGGTTTGTTGAAGTAAAAGTGACTTTTTGAAAGAATAGTTAGGTTTAAGTTAGAAGTGGATAGAGTTAAAAATACTTATGGCATTGGTCTGGTGTTGTTATTGTAAAGGAACTTTTATAATAGTGGAAATCCTTCAAGTTAGAAGGGACTGGATGTAGCTTCTGTGTTGGAAGCAAACCAGTATAAATTCTTGGTGTTCTTTCTTCTTCTTACTTTGCTCTTTCCAAATCTGTTTTTATCAAGTCTAATTACATACACGTTAAAGTTTCATAATTCTATAAAAGAGTCTAAGCCTTTTTAAGTCTTACTCTGAACCATGACGTACGATGAAGAATAGCAAGCACAGTCCCATGCAGAACAACAAAACCCTAGACAAAGGGGTATTCCTTTTGGCACTCCCTCTTCTGGGTATACGCAGCTGAATATTCCTTTTTCAAGGAGGCTTATGAGTTTCCCTATTCGTCATTACTTGCAAACTACCCAAACTTTCTGTATCGGTAAGTACACAGGAGAGACAGATCCATGCAAGCATCTTGATGCTTATGTTTATGAAGCTATGTGTCTTGGAGCCGAATCTAACATCATATGTCACATGTTTCCTCATACACTAGCAGGGGAAGCCCTAAGCTGGTTTAAGGAACTTCCTTATGGATTGATTGATTCTTGGGAAGATATGGCTGAGACATTTAGAGAACACTTTATGATCTCTAGGGATATGCACAAGCCATCCCACACCCTGGCTTAGATCAAGAAGGGTGAGATAGAATCTTTAAAGGACTTTTTGAAGAGATTCTATAAGGAGGCAGCGATGGTCCCAAACCTAATGGAGGCCATCCAGCTACATATTATTATTAAGGCTTTACAACCAAAATTTTATTTTGCTTTGTCCTTAGCTAAAGGACCTCCCACGACGTTTGAAGAGTTCAGACATAAGGCCTCTAAATATGTTGGTATTGAGATGCTTCTAGATGCTACGACAGTTAGAAGCAAGCCACCAACTTCTCCACCACATGTTAAGAAGGAGAAAGAGAGGCCTTAGAGTGGTAAAACACCCTAAAAGGATCGAGGTAAAGAGCAAAAACCTTGACAACAAGGTAAACGTATAACACCCCTGATTTTCTGTACTCGAATCCCGATGTGATCATCATAATTAATAAAAATGCAAGTAAATTTTTCGTGTTTGAAAACATTTCCAAGACACCACCATGATCACATCAAGACCCAAATCACAGAAAGCCAAAGAGTGAGATTATATAACCTAAAGCTGGATCGATAGATAAATTGCCCATAACGGTATACGAAAATAATAGAGTTTACAGCGGAAGAATATGTATACCGGGCACACGCCTAGTCCCATATATGACGATATGAGAAAAGGCTCGGCAAAGCATGCAATGGAATATCATAAGCCTAATAGACAACCATCATCATTTTACATAATTATATAAACATGTAACGCCTAAAATATAATTATATATATACATATCTATACATATACATTCGGGAATCTTCTCCCGACTAACACAACCATCAATGAACGTCACTCAATTTTAATCCTCCTAATATACATCAAATCATCTCTCACATTCTACATATATATTCACCATCCACAATTTAAAGGAATTATCTTTATACATATCCAAATCTCAAAATTATCTATATTCTCATAAACAATTCATTCACTATACAAGAATTCATAAATGATGTCGGCCAAGGCACTTCCTCTACCACTATTTACCTTCACCCAAGCTTTAATTAAAATCCAAACTCATCCCATGGTAACCTGCATCACAATGCTAAAAAGGAGACCACATGGGAGAGTGAGTTATATATTCAAAATAACGAATAATATATATATATTGTGATCATGTGTATATGCATACAACGTCATGTGTGCTTTGCTATCCAATCATCAAATTATCATTCATATATCATCTCATTATTATAATAGGCATACAAGCCTCACAAATTGCAATTCATATCATAAATAAGCACAACATATACACAATCACATACATAATCTCTTTGCCACTTATCAACAAGGGAACTCTTAATCATTATCATCATTATTTCATTATGGCTTTGCTTAATACCTCCTCGCAAGGGGTTTCTCATCACTCGTGGTCATCCCATCTCAAATGCCATGGTCTTAAGGTTAATGCATATATCAACTGTTTAATGCATATGCAACGGATCCGATTTTCAAATTCAACAATAATCACAATCACTTAAATTATCATCATCACTCAGGGATACACCCTTCGTGGCACCCCGCAAGGTGATTTATTCAACAACAATAGGACAACGTCCTCTTCACTCTGGGATATACCCTTCGTGGCACCCCGCAAGGTGATTTCAGTTCACAACAATAATCACAATACCATCATCACTCAGGGATACACCCCTCGTGGCACCCCGCAAGGTGATATATTCAACAATAATTACGATAACATCGTCTTTACTTCGGGATATACCCTTCGTGGCACCCCGCAAGGTGATTCTTTAATAATTATTCAATAACAATAGGACAACGTCCTCTTCACTCCGGGATATACCCTTTGTGGCACCCCGCAAGGTGTTATATTCAACAATAATTCAATAACAATAGGACAACGTCCTCTTTACTCTGGGATATACCCTTCGTGGCACCCCGCAAGGTGATATATTCGACAACAATAATAGGATAACATCCTCTTCACTCCGGGATATACCCTTCGTGGCACCCCGTAAGGTGATATATTCAATAATAATACATATCAATGCCATGCTATGCCATGAATGCAACAATGCAATAATGCATGTGCCCAACAACCTCGCAAGGATAGCTCACCCTCTTAATTAGGGTATATTTGAATTTGGCATTTCAATAATCATACATAATCATTTTTAAAGCCCTTCAAGGCACATCCTTCAAATAATTGGCATCCAATGGCCATAACCATCATTCATAACAATCCACACATGGATATCAAAAGGCATAGCAAACAATCATAATATCAAGCCATACATGTATCAACAAGGTGCTCTCGGAATATATATATATATATATAGCAACCATCCTTGCCTCACACACATACAAGTCAATTACTTGTATCAACCACAAGGGTGTCATAATATTTCTCATTATTCATCAATGCCATTATACATTCATTTAGTGGTTTTCAACCCATCATAATTGTCATCTCCGATTTATTCGGTTATTAACATACACCTTGCTATTCAATCATTCCCATGAAGGGTTCATAATCACTCGGAGGTACAATCTCATAACTCAATGTCAAACCCTTGACATTGTTCTCACTCACTTTATTCTTGGTGGTTAAGAATTCATGTTTCACATTATGCATATTATGGGTATTAACAAATTTTCTCAATCTCTCAATCGTTATCCATCACCACCCAATTATATTATAGGCATATATATCTTTATACATTCCCTCAAGTATCAAATAATATAAGGGAAAAGGCCTAAAGCCATCAGGACCGAGAAAAGAAGGGCCAAAACAATCAAAACTGAGAAGGGAAGAGGAAATTCCATCAGGGAGGTCACTCGCTCAAGCGTGGCCCACATTAGCTTGAGCGAGATAGCCCATCTCGCTTGAGCGCCTCAGCTCGCTCGGGTGAAAACAAGCCAGTATCTAATTTCCAGGTTGCTCGCTTGGGCGAGACACTACACACCCGGCCACTCGCTCGGGCGAAATTACACCAGTAGCCATTTCCACATTCATTCGCTGGAGCGAGGAATCCACTCGCCTAAGCGGAATCCGACCAGAGGTCGTCCTTCCTTCCGCACTCGCTCACTCGGCGAGGCTTCCAAACACTCGGGTTTTTACTCGGCAAAATCAATCAAAGCCGACTCGTCTCTCACTCGGCCTTTCACTCAACAATTTATTCTAAATCCGAGTCATCTCTCAATCAGTCTTTCACTCGGTAATTTCATTCCAAATCCAAGTTATCTCTTAATCAGCCTTTCACTCGGCAATCACTCTAAAACTGACTCATCACTTGATCAGTCCCACTCGGTTAAATCATTCCAGACCTACCCCACACTCGCTGAGTCTTTCGCTTGGCTAGACAACTCCAAGACCGACCATCACTCGATCGGTTTTCCACTTGGTAAACTTATTACAAAGCCGACTCCTTTTCATTTTTGCACGAGTAAAGTTATTCCAGAATACTTCTGGACAAACACATCATATATCCCCACTCGGTGCCATCCCCACTCAGAATTACACACACACGGAGGGACTCCACTCGGAATGAGTTACACTGAACTTGGAAATTCCCTCTCGGAACTCCACTGCTCGGAATATCACACTGGGAGACCTCTCACTCGGAATTATATCCACTCCCTCACTCAGGAGGTCTTGTCTTGGCATAGCCCACTCGGAATTTTACTCAGAAATTCACTACAATCATGAAATTATTTTCTAAGGTTCCCACTCAAGTGAAATTTCGTCCAGAATCCCACTTACTCACCATACACTCGTCACACTCGGTCAAAACACAACCATACCAGTCACTCACTTGAGTGAGTACCATCTAAGCATCAAACTTCACACTCTCGCTCAAGCGACTCACCCATGCTTGAGAGAAAAGTGTCCAGTGCCAATTTCCTCTCTAACTCGCTCAAGCGTGGCCATGCCCGCTTGAGCGAGATTCGCCTAGCAACTCCCCTGATTGCATAACATGCATCTCGATCGAGCGGTAATCCCACTCGCCTGGGTGAGATTTATCCAGAAGCTATAATACTAACACAAGGGATCCTCGCCTGAGCGAGATCCCACCTCGCTTGAGCGAGGATATTAGAATATGCACAAGAAACGTGAGAAACTCACAACCAAACATACCAAAACTTATACCAGCCAAAATTCATTAAATCTAATATAGCATATACTTCATACTAGGCATTTAAAACCTGTCCCAGATCTTTATACTCATTAACATTCAATTCAATCTATCAATTATGTCAAATTCAAACTTGTCATCATCTTATATGAATATACATTTTCATATCAATTCAACACATATTCTCACACATCATCCTCAATAATCATCAACTTGCCATTTCAATTAATTCAATACATATACATGGCAAGGCAAGCACGAGTATTCATCACATACAACTATCACTATCAAATTTACTCATGCAATTTAAATGTTAACTCCTCTCCTACCTCAAGGGAAGAGCCGAACGATTCCAGTGCTCCGAATGCTCCATTGCATCACCCGGAATACAATCTACATACCATATACAAGTATATCACATAATTAATAACCACCATAATTTCAAATACTTGCTAGCTTATCATAAAGCTCAACCCCAAGTCCTAGACTTGCTAAATACCAAGTTATGTAATTGTATTAGGCTTCGGGAATTCCTTTCCCAAAGCCAAGATCCTCTAGATCTTAAAGGTCAACTATACCCAATAACATCATCATCTCATCCATTACATAATGTAACCTTAAATCACTTCAACCCTTCAAACATCATCATTATCACTCAATATTCAACTTAGCTCTCATATCCATCAATAACCATAATTAATTAATCACATTTAAATGGCACACCACAAATGATCTAGAACCTCATCAATTATAATATATCTATTTTCCCCAATTTCTAAGGGCTCGGGTTTTCATCAAAACCCAACAACATCATAAATACTCATTTATTTTCCACTCATCTAAGTATTAACTCCATGCATCTATAATAACCCACCATTAATGCCATAATGACAACACCTCACCTTAGGGTTTCCTCAATTAAAGCTTCTCCCAACAACCCATATAAAATGAACACTCTCCCAAATACCAAGAACCAAAATCTAAGGCATAAACTCATAAAGAATGGTGAGGAACGTACCTCACCCAAGAGCCAACATTAAGCTTTCAATGGAGGGAGAGAGAACACGAAAATGGAGGAGAAGAGGGGAGAGGAATTCCAGCCACAAGCTTCTCCTTCAAGCTCCCATGAAAACGAAAATGGTGGAGGAGAAGAAGGCTCCATATGGCTTCGGTTTCTCGAAGAGAAGGGTGGAGAGGAAAGAAGAAGAAATGAGGAAAAGAGAATAAGGAGGAGTAGAAGAAGTAACGTGAATCATAAGAGGGGAAGAAAGGTTTATGTTTTAATATCTTTGCTTCACATTAAAATTTCACCATTTTATAATAAACAGGCTCACAGTTCGGGCTCAATACATTATCCAAAAATTATTCTGAATATAGATTCGGATCCCAAATAATATTCTTAATAGCCCTGACCAACGGCATCTCAATCGGAGATACTTGGTCCGACACCCATATTCTATTCAGTTATAATTTCATCCTACATAAGCTCAATAAATTATAAATATCCCTAATAAATCCGAATTTAATCATTCCAATATTTATTACTTATTCTCATCAATTATTCATTTTTATAAAATTCGGGGTGTTACAAAACGCATTGAGGCATTTATTCATTATGCTCCCCTTAACATAAAACCTTCCTAGATCTTGAGGGAAGTAGGCTGAGCATCTTTCAGTGTGTATGGAGTTAGGAATCCAACCCCAGTCAAAAGACTTAGAAACCGTAGGAAGTATTGTGACTTCCACAAGCAAACCGATCATTCAATTGATGAGTATAAGCAACTGAAAGATGTTATTGATGTTCTGATTCATGAGGGAGCTCAAGCAATACCTCTTCAAAAATAAGTCCTTAAATAAGCCTGAGTGCATGGATAAGAGGCACAAAGACCAGTCCCCAGATTCTGATGACAACCAGTGTACCAAGAGGTTCACTTCGTAGAGAAGTAGAAGGGATTACTTATGGAGGCGGTCCAGGAGGAAGAGCGGATACTGTCCCCTCCCTAGAAGGGGAGGCACCAGGTCATCGACATGATCATGGGAGGCTTTGTTAGAGGTGGCATATCGATCACGGCATGAAAGAATCATTATCTTGTCTCTTTCGAACAAGAAGAAAGATAATCGTCCTTTCAGAGACGATGTGTAGACCCCGCCCACCTCCTTCTCTAATGATGACTTTGGAGCCACGATCCCTGGAGGTGATGATGTAGTAGTGAGTGTGCTTGTCATCGCCAACATGGATGTAAAAAAGATCCTCGTAGATCAAGGGAGCTCCTGTGACGTCCTCTTTTATAACTATTTTAAGAGGATGAGTTGTACCAATGTAGATTCACAGTTGTACAAGTGCGACTTGATGGATTTCAACGATGCTAAGCAATCCACTAAGGGTTACTGGGACACTCGTATCACTTTTAATGGTGAGCCCGGAGCCAGGGCGGTAAAGTAAAGAATCCTGGTCTTTGATGTCTAATCTACATACAATGGCATCATAGGTTGTCCTATCCTAAACACAATGGAAGTTATTGTGTCAACTCCAAACCCCCTCATCAAGTTTATCAATAAGGACAATAAGGCATCCTCAATCAGGGATAATCAGGAGATGGCAAGGTATTACTACAACCTTAGCCTCAACTTGGTGAAGCTGGAGACCATCAATACTACCAAAAAAATGGAATAGTGACGAAGAAAATCCGTTGCTAACTAACAAAACGTCGTCGCTACATATATTAGCGACGACCTTTCCTACGGCAAAATACTGTCGCTGAATCCTTGGTGGCTAACACCTCAGTGATGGGCCAAAACACCGTGGCCAACTTAGTGATGGCCAAACCCCGTCAATGAATCATCGATGGGAAAAGGAGGAGGCCGTCGCTAATTTAGAGACGGAGGGGTTACAATCCCATGGCTAGTTCCTTAGCTAACAGGCCATGATTAGTGACGGGAAACGGTAGTCACTGTTTCCTTTTTAAACCGCCGTCGCTGCTAAATAGTGACAACGTTAGCGACGAGGTTTGTCGTTGCTAAATAGTGAAAACGTTAGGGACGGCGTCTGCTCGTAGCTGAATAGGCACAGTGTAGCGACGGCCTCTGTCCATCGCTAATATTAAAGTTTTTTTAATTCTTTCTTTAAAGTTTCTTTTATAAAGTTTCGTTAAATATTATATGATAATTTTTTTATTATACTTTTTAATAATTAGAAATAAACACGATTAATAAAGAAAAAATATAACATCACCAAACTCAATGTAATATAAAATATAGTAAACCGTGATAATATTTACAACTCAAACAACAAAAAAATAAATACAAAAAAAGTGTAACAATAAAAAAATAAATACAAAAATATGTAACACTAAAAAAATAATCAATAAAATAAGAGTCAACTGGAGGGGGGATCCTGGGGTGGTGGTCTGGAAGCAGAGGGTCCATCGCCAGGTCTAGCCGGTAACTGCTCTAATAACTGACGTATCAGAGCCTCCTACTGAGACATCAGCCAACAAGTTCCCTCTCAATCCAACTTAACTCGCTCCTCTGCCAGCTGCCTCTGTCTGTGCTCCTCTGTGAGTTCGTTGTTCAAGTTCTGAATGACCTGAACAACATCTGCTGGCAATGTAGAGGAAAAGGATGGGGCCTTCCTCGTCCTGGCTATCTGGATGTCAACCCCACCGAGGCCAAACACCCTCCCTTTCTTTTTTACACCTCCTACAGCCTCTAAATAGATTGCATTGTCATCGGTAGAAGAAAGGGTGGGAGGTGCCTCCCTGTCAGGAGTCTGAGAGGCCAGCTCAGCCTCCTTCTCAGCATGTATGGCTTGATACGCCTCCTCTATATGTTTAGAAAATCAATTACATTAGTATAATGTTAATGTATAAAAAAAATAATAAACAGTTATAAGTTTAATAAAGTACTTCCATGTCGGTGGTCTTCTGGTTAACCCGGTTACCAGCCTTGTTCTTCTTGGTGATTTGCATCACCTCGAATAACGAAGGCTCACGGTGCTCCTTCTGCTCTTGCAATTTACAACATATTAAATTTATTAGTGAAAAAGCTTTCAAGTCATTGTAATAATAAACATATTTAAGAAAATATACTTACAAATCTCTTTTTGTGCTCAATAACTGAGATGGAGCCCTTAGTATAGACGGAGGCTCCTGCATCAACCTGCCTGTTTGCCTTGTTCCGGGCACTAGCCTGCTGGAACAAGACACCTCCCTACTTCTGTAGCATGCCATCCTAGTGGGGCTCGGGGATCCAACGGGGGCGCTCTGTCTTCACCCTCACCTTCCAGAGGGTACTCTTGATGGTAAAAATCCTCCTAATCTTATCAGTCATACCCTCCTTCCACCAAGAGCCACACTGTAAATTAAAATGCAATTCCAAATTAAACTCGTAAGCAATGTTCAACAATAAAAGTTACATGAAATTAGAAGAGTTATGCTAAACTCACTGAGAATGTGTCAAGCCATCTATCTTGGACAGTCTGACCAGCATGCGTCCAAGAGATGTAAGGACCATCCCACTGGGCCTTCAAAATTCTAGTAATCATCTTTATAGTGCAAATACTATCAACATAACTGTATGACATGCGATTGAACAATTAATTAACAAAATATTTTTATAATCAAACAAACATAAACCTTGAGAGTCCACCAAAATTTTGACAGTCTCCCCTATAAATCGGACATTTCCAAATTTTAATGAAAACCCTGTTACCCACAAAACTTCCCAATATAGTTTAATGTAAATAAACAGCAACAAACCCTAGTAAGCTTTTCTCTCCACTAACATAAAAATAAATCATGACGACCATCAACATCCTAAAGTTTACATAAGCATAAAACACACATAAATTCATTCTAGTGAGCCTTGCTCTCCACTAACACACATAATATGACATGATTACAAATTCAATAGTAATGCGATCAGCATACAAGTCAATACAAAAACATGTAAGTGTCAAGATATATAGTGATACTTACTCGTCGGCATCCTATAATAGGATGAGAATCGGAAGAGGGTCGGATGCTGTAGAAGGGGTCGCCTCACGGACCTGCTCCTTATGCTGCTGCTGAGGCTGTGCGCTGTCCAGGGTGGTGGAAGTGTCTGCAGCATCACCCGGAATGGTCGGTGAGGGTGTCACGTGTGTTATGTCATCGATCGGTGTGGTCTCCCTCTGTGAGCAGGGGTACCTAGCCTGTAACTGGGGAGTGCCTACCACCACCTCGACCAAATCGTCCTCTGCGTCCAGTCATCTGCCAATGAAACAATGTAAGCATTAAGTAATAAAAAAATAACATATATATATACATAAATCTATACTCAACTACATACTCTATGTCTGTTTTAGTTTGGAAGTCCCCTTCAGTGTCAGTGTCAGTGTCACTGTCAGAATTTGTTTCAGACGTGTTATTATTGTCCAAATTATCCCTGGTCCATTTTAATGACAAGATAACTTGTGTATCAATGTGTTCACCACCTAAGGCCGCAAGTGTCTCATCTAAAATGTTTGGATCAATATTCAACACTGAGTGACTGTCGTGGAGGTCGCTTGGAGCTAGTTGATAAGCATCTTCAACCTCATTAGTAACGTTATCAGTGATCTGACTACGAGCTTTGGCTTTGATGACTGCATAATCCCGGCGCTCTCCAGGGAAGTCTATGTAATAAACTTGCTCGGCTTGCTGGGCAAAGATGAAGGGATCAAACCCTTTATATCTACCACTTTTTTCACCTCAACCAATCTGTAATTGTTGTCAACTTTTGTACCCACTCCGATTGTGTTGTCGTACCAATCACAATTGAATAAAACTAAATCTCTGTTATCCCATCCGGAGAAAGAAACTTAAACGATCTCTTTTAACACACCATTGAAGTCCTCCTCTAAATACCCAGTTGTGCCTTTAACACAAACCCCAAAGTTATGTGTTTGCATTCCTTCACTCCATTGGAAAACGTTAAACTTATAGCCATTTACGAAGAAAATTGGCCATTTTTTAACAGTTTTCACAGGCCCCCAAGAAAAAGCTTGGAGTAAAGGGTCTTCAATTTGGTTTTTTGGATATTGAATCTATTCAGAGCATAACATTGTGCATTATGCTAGAATGTAGATAACTATACAATATAAAAGAATAAACATATAGTGTATGGCCTTACGTGTTGTGCAAACCAATCGATGAACTTGGATGATACCTCACTGCGGATTTGGTCGTCAGTTATATCATTGTGTTCTTGTCTAAGTATATCTACATATATACTAATTAAAGTAGAAAAGTTTAACTACACAACAATCCTATGGATGTAAAGTTGGAAAAATGTAAAAATAGTTGACTTACTCGAGGTATGGTTCAACTTTCTTGCAGTTTAGCAGAATATACAAGTGGGCCGCCTTTCGATGTTTCTCATCAAGGTAACATTCTATGACCTTGCCTCCAGGACGACTGGGGTAGTTAAACATTGAGGTTTGTTCACCAACACCAGGGTTTGGTGCCACTGTAAGGTTCCCAGGGATTCTATTCATTCTTGTTTCTATCTTCGTCGGAAAGTAAAATGAAGCAAAAGTGGTCATTTCTTCCACTAAGTATGCCTCACAAATCGCCGCCTTAACGCATGCCTTGTTTGAGACTTTGTCTTTTAAAAAAGGCCAGAATCTAGTGAAACATAAAGAATTGTTGAGTTACAATCAATTTAACAATTTTGCAAGAAAGTGAATTAATGGATTTGAAGTTGTTCTAGCGTCTAACCTTTCAAACGGATACATCCAATGATACTAGACGGGTCCACCAACCCTAGCCTTGTATGGTAGATGAATCGACAGGTGCTCCAAGATTAAAAAAAACTAGGGGAAAATCTGCTCCAGTTTACAAATCAACACTGGAATGCTTTCCTCCATCCTGACAAGAGTCTCCTCTGTTAAGACTGTTGCTCTCAACTGTTTAAAAAAATGACTCAACTCAACCAACAGTTTCCAGATGGGTTTCAGTAAGGCATGAAATGCATATGCAGTAGTCGTTGCATAAACACATGACAAGCATGACTTTTCATGCCAAACAGTCTGCCCTACTCAAGTTCGAAGCAAACCCGCCATGCATGGTTAAGCCATTCACCCAGACACATACAACCATCCATTGAGCCTTTGTTAATGCATATTTCACTTGTGGTTTAAATATTTTGCCACATCCTATATCTCTCAGCTCCAGCTCCTTCCTTGAACACAACATTGCAATGTCTAATCTACTTTTCTCATTGTCCTTTATTCTGCCTTTGGTGTCCATCACAGTGTCAAATATGTTCATGAAAATGTTTTGTTCAGTGTGTATGACATCTATGTTGTGTCTTAAAAAAAGGTCTTTCCAATATGGTAAATCCCATAATATACTTTGCTTCACCCAGTGATGCTCCTTCCCATAACCCGCAAACTTCTTAACTGTGAACTGGATAATCTACATGGTGGAGGTTCATTGACAACCTTGTTTTTCTTAAAAGTGGTACTTGATCTCTTGTAAGGGTGATCCAATGGTAGGAATTTGCGATGACAGTCAAAATAACTTGTCTTGCCATTAAAGGGAGTGATTCACCCTGGTATGTTCCATGCATATAGGGCAAGCAAGCATCCTAGACGTTGACCATCCAGAAAGAATGCCATACGTAGGGAAGTTATTAATGGTCCACATCAAAACAACCGTCATCATGAAATTGTTTTTTAAGGATGCATCATAAGTCATCACCTCAACATCCTACAATTCTGTCAACTCCTCAATTAATGGTTGCAAAAAGACGTCTATTTTCACCTTTGGATTTTTAGGTCCAGGGAAAAGTACGGATAGAAACATCACCTCTCTCTTCATACATATCACAGGAGGCAGATTGTACGGGGTCAGGATCACTGGCCAACAGGAGTACGCTCTTCCATATTGACTGATAAGTGTAAATTAAACATTGATTTCATGAACCAATTGAACTTATTTTTGTAAAGAATTTAACTTGATTGGTGAATAAGTGAAGGAATTTAAGCATGAAATCTCTTTTGAAGGATACATTGCATACAAGATATTATTTTGCCAAAATTGTTGAAGAAATGTAGGAATTGCAAGAAAACAATCAAGTCAGCATACTTGGTCTTGATCATGAAGAAGCATGAATCTTGAACCATGCATCAGAATTATTCCACACTTGAGCGTAACACAAGGGGCGATTGAGCAAAGGAAGTTATGAAAGCCACGCTTGAAGATGCTTGAGCGAAGGGACAATGGCATCAGACCCCTTCCACGCTTGAGCATGAGAAGGGAACGCTTGAGCTTGAACTCGAGTGCACTTAAGCGTGACTCTGGGCGTGGTCAAGCGTAAGGACAAGAAATCAAGAAAGGCATCAGGGGCCCTTCATGCTTGAGCATGGTCATCTCACGCTTAAGCGTAGGCATGCTCAAGCAAGAATATCTTACGCTTGAGCGTGCTCGAAGAAGTATGGAGTTTTTAATTAAATATGGGTCAATGTTGTGATGCCAGCACATCCACTTTTGTGTGTCTTTGCATGTCTCTGACCACCTCTGCATGGCCACTCAGCAAGTTGGGGTTGTGCTTGAGCTTGGGAAGGAGAAGCTTAAGCGTGACTACTCTATAAATGGAGAAGAAGAATAAAGGATCAAAATCATCTTAGCATTCAATCATTCAATTCACTTCTAATTTCTTTCTATATTCATTTTGCTTTTGTTGAGTGAAAATACAAGGCATGAGTAGCTAAATCCATTCATTGGGATTAGTTGTAATCATTCAAACCCCAAGTAATGCTGCTGTAAGTTTTTCATATATATAACCAGATCTAATGATTTTTGCGTTTCATTCTGCACTTAATGCTTGAAAGTACTTGATCACTATTTTCTTGTCTTTGGTTTTCTTAAGTATATTGGGAAATAACTTTTGAGAGCAGATCTGAATGAAACACTTATTGTGAATAGATGACTAGGGATGGTATCTAACACAGTGAATGTCTAAATAATCGATCATTAATGCTGGAATGATTTCAAGGTGACTAAGGGATCAGCAGGTTGAAATCATTCTTATGAATTTTGTACTCGAGGGATCGATACAAATGACTTTGATTGTGACGTAAAAATTATCATTTCAAGTTATAGATATGTAAAGTTACATAGCTTACAGAAGGTGAGAAGCGATGAACAATCAATCCCAGTTTTCCAAATTTGAATTTCACCAAAACTCTTTAGTGTTGTCTCTTATATTTGTTACTGTTTGTTAATCATTTAAATCAAAACCTTTTACAACCAAACAAAACAAAACTTCTTGTCAAATTAATTCAAGGACTAAGATCTTCAAGCTAACACCTCCTCAGTGGAATGACAACCTCTTTTCTTGCAACTCTAGTGTTTAAACTTGGCACTAATATTCCATTAGATTCCTATTATACCAACTTGATTCTTTTCTTGTACACTTTATTCCTTTGTATGATTGATAAAAAAATCATAGCCAAGTTTTGGCGCCACAGCCGGGGAGGTGATTCAAGTTTGAAAATCTAAGCATTGAATTGATAAGACTTTGTGAATAATTTCTATTTATTTTTCATTTTTTTATAGTGGTAATTTTTCTTGAGTAAGTGCTTGATTTATGCTTTTAAGAGGACAGGGATCAAAAGAGCAACTTGCATTTGATCCAGAGATAAACAGGTTACTCAAGAAGATCAAGAAAGCAAAGAAAGAGCAAAGCTTCCACGTAGGAGAAACTTCTTCCTCAACACAAGCTCAGAAAATGGCAGACGACAAGAACAACAATCAAAATCCACCTAGAAGAATACTGGGAGACTATGTATTACAAAAAGGACCCAAACATTATTCAAGCATTGCTATTCCAAATATAATAAGGGCCATAGAAATGAAAACTACTTTTTTAGTGTAATTAGTTCCCACCAATTCAATGGAATGACAAGTGAAGATCCATATACTCACTTGGCCATATTCTATGAATTAGTTGGAACTATAGGTTTTGAAGAAGAAGTAATTGAAGCTGTATATCTAATATTGTTTCCTTTCTCTTTAGCAGGAAAAGCAAAAGAATAACACCAATCCCATCCAAATCAAAGCTTGAATAGTTGGGACACAGTGGAAGAAAAATTCTTTCAAAGATTCTTTCCCCTATCTAGATTCATCAAGGCTAAGTCAAACACAACAACATTCAAACAAGGCCAAGATAAACCTTTCTGTGAGGCATGGGAACGTTTAAAGTCACTGCTCAGGAAATGCCCAAATCATGGTTTAGAAGATATTGCCCAACTAAATATCTTTTATAGTGGATTAAGAGCAGACACCAAAATGATATTAGATGCAGCGGCAGGAGGAACCATGATGATAGTGGATGCAGAACAAGCCACAAAAATCATTGAAGCACTATCCTCTATAGACTACCAAGCCCAACATGATAGAACTCAAGTCCAAAAGAAGGGAATATTAGAGCTAAATACCATAGATGCCATTCTAGCTCAAAACAAGATTCTGACCCAACAAATTGAAGCTCTCACATAACAAATGGAAAAACTCCCTCAGCAATTACATGTAGTGTAAACCTCTACAGGCAATCAACAATCATAATTGAAATATGATTTTTGTGGAGGTGATCATCAGAATGGACACTGCCAAGGAGAACAACCTGACCAATCCATCCTCTATATGAACAATCAAGGTAAGCAGGGTAATTTCAATAACAATGCTTATTCTAACAATTTTTCACAGGGATGCAGGAATAATCAAAATGGAGGACACTCTAGAAAAGTTCATGCAAGTTTCAATTACCAACTAGAAAAATACAGAGGCTTCAATCAGGCATCTAGAAACACAAGTAGGGCAATTGGCTCGTCAAATTGTAGAACAACACAATTCATAATTTGGAGCCAATACCCACCCGAACCTAAAAGAGCAATGCAAAGCAATTACCACAAGGAGTGGAAAGGTCACTAGACAAGAAGATGAGAAAGGAAAAAAGGTAGAAGAAAAGAGTTGTGAGAAAGAACCAATGAAAGAAGGAGTTGTAGGAGAAGAAAATAAAAAGAAAATAAAAAGAATGATGAGAAGGAGGATGTGATTGAAAAAATAAAAAGAAAGAAATAAAAGAAGGAAAGAAAAGGTAGACGGCCTAACACCACAGCTGAAAAGTTTACCTTACCCAAAGAATCCTTCAAAGATAGACAAGGAAAGACAATTTGCAAGGTTTATGGATATTTTCAAAAGGTTGCAGATAAACATACCTTTTATGGAAGCCATGGAGCAAATGCCAACATATGCAAAATTCATGAAGGAGTTATTGACAAAGAAGAAAAGATTCTCTGAAGAAACAGTGGAGCTCAAAGCAGGATGTAGTGCTATTATTCAGAAAGAATTGCCCCAAAAAACTAAAGATCCAGGGAGCTTCACAATCCCAGTAACTATTGGTACATTACCAGTAGGAAAGGCACTCCTAGACCTGGGAGCCAGCATTAACTTGATGCCTTTGTCAATGGTAAAAAGGATCAGAGATTTGGAGGTGAAACCAACACGAATGACTCTTTAACTAGCAGATCGATCTATGAAGTTTCCATACAGAATAGCAGAGGATGTGCTGGTAAGAGTAGATAAGTTTGTGTTCCCTGTAGATTTTTTCATCATGGACATTGAGGAAGATACAGAGGTGCCTCTCATTTTAGGCAGACCATTCATGAAAACAGCGAAGGTGATTATTGATGTGGATGATGGAAAGCTCAATGTGAGAGTACAAGATGAAGAGGTCAATTTCAATGTATTTGATATAATGAAGCACCCTGCAGAGAAGCAACAATGTTCTAAAATTGATGTTGAAGATATAGCCATTGGAAAGGAAGCAAATAAATGGCTTAATAAAGACCCATTGTAGAAAGTACTCACGTGTACTTTAGAAGAATTAGATGAGAAGGACACAAAAGAAGTTGAAGAAATCTTGAAGAAGATGGATTGTAAAAAGCCTATTGAAGGGGAAAGACACTATGAAAAGTTGCTAGAGAAAGAAGAAAGTATAATGGGGAAGGTAGAATTGAAAGTCTTACCATCACACTTGAAATATGTTTTTATTGATGAGGAAGGACAAAAGCCTGTTATTATTAACAGTTACTTGTCAAAATCTGAGGAAAAACAATTAATTCAAGTGTTGAAAGAAAACTCAACTGCAATCGGATGGAGACTAGAAGACTTGAACAAAATTAGCCTATCATACTGCATGCACCATATTTATATAGAGCAAGAATTCAAACCTGTTGCTCAACCTCAGAGACGTCTGAATCCAACCATGAAGGAAGTTGTAAAAAAAGAGGTAATTAAATTACTAGAAGCAGGAATAATTTATGTTATCTCTGATAGTTCATAGGTGAGTCCTGTGCAGGTGGTCCGAAAGAAAAGAGGCACGACTGTTATAGAAAATGACAAGAATGAATTAATTCCTACAAGAACAGTCACAGGTTGGCGAATGTACATTGACTATAGGAAACTCAATATAGCAACTAGGAAGGACCATTTTCCTCTACCATTCATGGATCAAATGCTCGAAAGGTTGGCAGGACAAGTTTACCATTGCTTTTTGGATGGTTACTCCGGATATAACCAGATAGCTGTTGCACCAGAAGACCAAGAAAAAACAGCATTCACATGTCTTTTTGGGATTTTCACATATAGGAAAATGCCTTTTGGATTATGTAATGCTCCAGCAACATTTCAAAGGTGCATGCTGGCTATTTTCTCAGACTTGGTGGAAAAATGCATAAAATTTTTCATGGATGATTTCTCTATTTTTGGATCATCATTTGAGCATTTCCTAGAAAATTTGAACATGGTGCTGAAAAGATGCATGGAAACCAATTTAGTCTTGAATTGGGAGAAGTGCCACTTCATGGTAACTGAGGGGATTGTGCTAGGATATCAAATTTCTAAAAATGGCATTGAGGTAGACAAAGCCAAAGTGGAAGTGATTGACAAGCTGCCTCCACCAACCAATGTCAAAGGAGTAAGAAGCTTTCTAGGACATGTAGGATTCTACAGGAGGTTTATCAAGGACTTTTCCAAGATCGCCAAACCTCTGAGTAATTTATTGCAAAAAGATAATTCCTTTCAATTTGATGATGCATGCTTAACTACTTTTAATTTGTTAAAAGAAAAATTGATAATTGCTCCTCTTATAGTTGCTCCTGATTGGGAACTTGATTTTGAAATGATGTGTGATGCAAGCAACTATGCAATAAGTGTAGTTCTTGGTCAAAGAAAATCTAAAGTTTTTTATCCCTTACACTATGCTAGTAAAGCATTGAATAAATCTCAAATAAATTATGCTACAACAGAAAAAGAATTGCTAGCGATAGTGTATGGCCTTGAAAAATTTAGATCGTATTTAATTGGTTCCCAAGTTGTTGTTTTTACAGAACCTGCAGCTATTAAGTATTTGTTGAACAAATCTGAGTCTAAACCAAGGCTAATCAGGTGGATTCTTCTTCTACAAGAATTCGATTTGATTATTCGAGACAAGAAAGGAAGTAAAGTAGCAGACCATTTGTCAAGATTGATTAATAATGAAGTCTCAAAAATACAACCTGAAGTTCAAGATGACTTCCCAGATGAGAGGTTACTGTTAATTCAAAACAGACCATGGTTTGCAGACATGGCAAATTTTAAAGCTACATGAGTGCTCCTTGATGATCTTTCATGGCAACAAAAGAAAAAGTTTTTGAAAGATGGAAAACAATTTATATAGAATGATCCATACTTGTTTAAGCTTGGATCAGACCATATTCTGAGGAGATGTGTATCTCAGGAAGAAGCCAATAACATCTTATGGCACTGTCACAGCTCATCGTATGGAGGACACTTCAATGGAGAGAGGACAACATCTAAGATTCTTTAATCAGGTTTTTATTTGCCTTATTGTTTAAGGATGTTAATGTTTTTGTACAACATTATGATGCATGTCAGAAGACAGGTAGCATATCAAAAAGGAACGAGATGCCATTAACCACCATTCTTGAAATAGAAGTCTTCGATTGCTGGGGCATAGACTTTATTGGACCCCTACCTAGTTCACTTTTAAATGAGTACATTGTCATAGCAGTGGATTATGTCTTAAAGTAGGTAGAAGCAACGACCTGTGTTAAAGCTGATGCCAAAACTGTGATTAAGTTTCTTAAGAGAAATATTTTCAGTAGGTTTGGTACCCTACGAGTGCTGATAAGTGATGGAGGTTCTCATTTCTACAACATACAACTTCAAAGATGTCTAGAACATTATGGAGTGAAGCACAAGGTAACATCTCTATATCACCCTCAAGCCAATGGCCAAGTAGAGATGTCCAATAGAGAAATCAAAAGGATATTAGAAAAGACAATTGGCCAAAATAAGAAAGGTTGGTCCTTGAAGCTTGATGACAATTTATGGGCATATAGAACAGCCTATAAAGCACCAACTGGATTTTTACCTTACCAGTTGGTGTATGGAAAAAATTGAAATCTTCCTGTAGAGCTTGAACATAAGGCATTTTGGGTAATGAAAGTACTCAACTATGATCCTAAGGCATCAGCTCAAGAAAAAAAATTCAGATACAGGAGTTGGAAGAATGGAGGTTAGAAGCCAATGAATCTTCAAAAATCTATAAGGAAAGAATGAAGGCTTACCATGACAAGCAAATTGTGAAAAAGAGTTTTTATCCAGGACAATCTATGCTCCTGTTTAATTCAAGGTTAAAATTGTTCCTAGGAAAACTAAAGTCCAAATAGTCAGGGTCATTCACAGTGAAAGGAGTAAGGTCTTATGGGGTCATTGAGTTGCAAAACCCTAAATCTGAGAGAACCTGGGTGGTGAATGGTTAAAGAATCAAACCTTATCTAGGAGGAGAGGTAGAAAAGGTCACCACCATCATTCATTTGAAGGATCCATGAGCAAGTATTTAGGCATCAAGCTAATGATGTTAAACAAAGCGCTTTTTGGGAGGCAACCCAATCATTTATATTTTTTGTTCATTTTGTTGATTTCAATTCAATTAGTTTGTATGATATTTTTGAAGTTTTCTTACCTTGCTTTTCAAATCAACTCGTCACATTCATCAACCAACTTCACGTGTCTAAGGCAAACTTCAAAGGGAAGGACAAACTTCAGCCAATGTCAAGTTACCACGCTCAAGCGTAACTTGCCACGCTCAAGCTAGGAAATTCACTTTTGATTCTGTCTTAAATTCACTCAAGCGAATGGTTTCAAGCCTGAGCGAGGAAAGAAAATAAAGTATCAGGTTTATACATGCTCAAGCGTGAGTATCCACGCTCAAGTGTAGCCAAGTAAGTGACATTCTGTTTGATCCATGCTCAAGCGCAGAAGTCACGCTTAAGCTTGACAACAAAAAATAAATAAATTCTGTCAAATCAAAATTTTCAAATTCACCCCGATCACGCCCAAGCGTGACTTTTCTCGCTCAAGCGAGAATAAATTAAGCATCAGGGGAGTTGCCACGCTCAAGCGAAGCAAGGAAGGCTTAAGCGTGAGAAAATTTCAGACCTTTAGGGGATGTCTCGCTCGAGCGTGATAAGTCACGCTTAAGCGAAATGAAAATTTTCCATTACTCACTCAAGCAAAGGTTTAAGCGTGAAGCCTTTGGTAAGCACGATCATGCTCAAGCGTGATTATACTCACTTAAGTGAGAAGGAATAAAATGGAACCAGTAAGGCACGCTCAAGCGTAGCATTAAGCGAAAGACTCCAGTTTCATTCTGTCTCGCCCCCGCTTAAGCGTGGCCTACCCATGCTCAAGCGAGCAGTTTAAAAATTGCCACCTGATGCCACTCATTGCCACATTAAAAGGTAATCCCCTCCATTATTCCAGATTTTGAAAAAGTAACTCCCCACTCACTCCCATACCTTTCTCTTTGTTAGTTTTTATTGAGCATTATAATTGCATTGCATTTTTCAATTCACTCAAAAGGTGTAGTATGTTTTCTTCTACATTGTGCATTCTCATTGGAAGTAAGGTAACTCTAAACCATTTCTTTTTCTCTACAGCATCTTGCATATGTTTTGCTGTGTTGAGTTATAGAAAGCATGTTTAGGTGTTCACATGGAATCATGCTTCTCTGTTTTGCTTGTTTATATGACAAAGGGCTCTATTTCATCTAGATTGGTTCATTCAATATTGAATTGCTTTATTATTTTAAAGTGAACATTGTGAAAAATCCCTTTTACTTTAAGGATGCATACCAACACTAGTGGAAAAAAAGGATATAATCACGGTTAAAAAGGCCTTTATTCACGGTTAAAGAACCGTGGTTGTTGCAGCCGTGGTAGTAGATGATGGTCTTTAACCATGGTTAACAACCGTGGTAATAAATCACATCTAACCACGGTTAAGAACAACTGTGAATATAACTTACTATTTATATTCACGGTTATCGAGCATAACCGTGAATATAAGAACTGAAAGATGTCAGTTACATCCACTTATATTCACGGTTATGATGGACAACCGTGGATATAGATACATTTTATCCACAGTTGTCCATCACAACCGTGAATATAAGTATGGATTGGTTTCAGTTACAAACTACTTATATTCACGGTTGTGATGGACAACCGTGGATAAAATGTATCTATATCCACGGTTATGGTAGTAACCGTGGATAAATATAGTCTATATTCACGGTTGTTGCCATAACCGTGAATAAATACTGAGGTTTTTTTTTAATATGGATTCTGTTTTATCGTTTCCCAACCCTACATTCAGACAAACCAGTACAGTATACAGTATGCCACAGCAACACTATGTCGAAAGAATGGTATGTATATATATAACAATTTATTTTCTATATCAATTCATAACAACCTAAAAAATGAAAGTATATACAATTAAGTTGAATGTAATCTAATAAAAGTAAACCCTAAATCCTACTAGATACATATATAAAAGAATAAAGATCCTATATCTAGCTTTGCCTAAGTTCAATGAAGTGTGAGGCCCATTGCCTTCTAACATCATCCACAAGTTCCTTTGGGAAAAATGACCGGTCATTAAAGTACTGCAAACAATGCACAAAACAATTAGAATAAAAGCTTTATTTATTACATGAAATTGATGAAATTGGAGAAAAGTAGTCTAAATGATGAGACTTACCTCTGTCCATCCATCTACTAAATGATGTTAGACAATGGTCAGCATAGTGTGCATGACGAAATAGCCACACTTAAAGGTACCCTTCTGCCTGTAAGACTACAATGGACATATAGTATAGAATAAGTGAATTCGGAACTTAAAAAATATGTACTGAAGATTTGAATGAATACGATTGACTTACTTTTGGGTACACCCATACAACTGTTTTTCCTTTGGGCTTGTTTCCAATCAGTAGATTGTATCCAACCACCGCCCTGCGTCAAACAAAACACAAAATAAGTTAGAATTGTATAGTTCTAAAAATGATGTAATCGAATTTATGGTTATTTTTTAGGGATGAACTTACCGGTCTACTATATCTTTCAGGTCTTGTGGAGCTGTCCGATGCAAACTATCAAAGTACAGAGCAAGATAGTCCTTCGAACAGATCACCAGAAGCGTCCAGTGAGCCCTGCAGTTACGAGTGATAAGTGAGACTTCAAAATGCAAAATATCATGACAATAATTATGGAATAGAGTATTACCCTTTATGATAGGGGCCCATGTATATAGACTTCCCAGACTCAAACATCCAATTCTGGATGTATGTCTGAGTCGGTCATCCATGTCGACATCGTTGTCATGCATCGAGCTTCGATTTTTAGTCTGAGAGCTGTTACTTGGCACCACCACATCTTCACCATGCCATATCCAACGCGTATAACTACGTAGAAAACCGTCACACAGTAGATGTTCTCGCACCTCTTCTAAGTCTACCCGACGCAGGTTGAAGCATTTAACACATGGGAAAAAATACTTTCCATTCACCCCCACTGCATTCCTCGCTACGAATTCTATAAATGATTGTACTCCCCCCTCGTACTCCAGACTTAGGCGTGATGCAGTTATCCAACTCCGATCCATACCAACTGTTTACAAGGTGCTATGATCAACCTCACTTTTTATACAAATGTGGTGGTCCTATACCCATTCAGCATGACAATTGTTTTTATACGTCATTCATATATACAGGTTAGGACTTATTTTAAAATTTGATGAAATTTCGGCAGCATTTCGCATTGGTCTCTAAGTACACAAAATGAGAGTGGTCAAATCAAATTCAACCACAACCAAATATGCACCCAGAGAACAACACAAAATACAAGTTATCGAAAGTTCATTCAAATTTTAAAATAACTCCTAACTTGTACATACTAACAGTGACGTATAAAAAATAATTGTTCATCCCAAACTGTCCAAACGGACAATTCAAGATTCAACACAAACGATGACATTAATTAATTTAATGACCATTTATGTCGAATCTCAAACGGGGAACTACGGTTCACTCATGCACATCCTCATACCAGTTAGCTAGTATGAGCCTACGAGTTCGCAACATTGACAACCATATACATACAAACGTAAACAAATAACATTATATGAGAGAAAAAATAGCAACAGAAATAACATTATATAATTGTGGTATTTTCAAGTAGAACTATGGTGTTGGATGATGGATTATGGAATTTGAGACATGAGGGTTGAACTTTTATTTTATGAATTATGGATATGGTGTTGGATTATGACATTTTTCAAGTTTTGTTTGGTATTGGATTTTTATTTTTTAAACATGGTGGCCCGGGTTGGGTTGGTCAAAAATCCATATTGATTCATTTTATTTTTGGGTCACTTTTTTTTGGGTCACTTTTAGTTAAGAAGAATTTTAGAGCATCTAAACTACTTCCATGAAGGAGTAACTATTATATTTTGTGATAATGCTTCTACCATTACATTGTCTAAAAATCTAGTTCTACATGGAAGGAGTAAACACATTGATGTAAGATTTTATTTTTTGTGGGATTTATGCAACGATGGTGTTATTACGCTAAATTATTGTAACACGGAAGACCAATTCCTACCTACCGTAAGTAGGATAAGTACATACTTCTCCTAATACAAACTTTCTATAATTTTTTTATGTATGTATAGGTATATGCTATATGTGATAGAAAACTCTTATAACAAATTCCATGTTTCCTCAATTTAATTTCTTAAAACACCAGCTATGATGTATATCTAAGTAATTTCCCTTTAAAATATTTTTTTCTTAAAATGATTCTAATTTTGTAGATATTGCAACCTCAAAAACAGTATAATCATTACAGCTACTGTTTTTATTTCAGTACTTTTTTTTTGGTAATTGATTTCAATACATATTTTGTTCTGAAGGATATCAATTCTTTCGTTTTTTTGGTGCACAAACAATAAAATTCTCGTCACCCATTTCAGCAGAGACAGAGACAGAGTTTAGAGGCAATGTCAAAATAGCAACAATGTCAAAATAGCAACAATGAAAAAGATATCAATTCTCATCAGCCATTTCTCGTCTCCACAACAATGAAAATGTCACAGGCAATGTCAAAATAGCAGAGACAGAGTTCAGCTTCAACAATAAACACACAAACAGAGAGAACGAAGCAAACCCATTACGATTATACAGCATAACAACGAAGCAGAGGTTAAAAAGTGAACGAAAGAAGAAGGGCAACGAAGCACTTACCTGACAATGCTGAACGAAGAAGAAGAAGGGCACGCGAAAGAAGAAGGAAGTGAACCCAGAAGCCTACGACCAACAAAGAGCAGGACGAGGAAGAAGACGATAACCAGTGAAAGTAAGGAGAAACTGAAAAAAGAGTGAAAGGCGCGGCTTTTGAAGTTTCAGAAAGGATATATATTCATGGTTCCCCCTCACAACCGTGAATATATTAAACATATATTAACGGTTTAACAAACAACCGTGGATAAATGTTAACTATATATCCACGGTTGGTATCGTAACCGTGGATAAATATTAAATCTATATTCACAGTTATAGAAACAACCGTGGACATAGAGTACCCAGTGATTAAACCCTAAAACCTGATCTATATATCCACGGTTGGAAATACAACCGTGAATATTGACATCTATATATATCCACGGTTCACATCATAACCGTGAACGTACCCATCAATATATATTCACGGTTATGATCACAACCGTCGATATATATTTCAGGTACTATATATCCACGGTTGACTCCTCAACCGTGAATATATATTATGGGTACGTTCACGGTTATGATGTTAACCGTGGATATATAGTTTTCTCTGATTAAAACGTTCACCTTATAATTTCAAAAATGCCACCGCGCATGTTTTTATCACTGATCCTCTTCTACCCGTGAATAATATCCCGTTGTTATATCCATTTTTTCCACTAGTGCAACTATCCAATAAAAGTTCAGAATATGTCATACATACTTGATGTTAACAGATTGAACTTGTTATGCCAAATAAAATCATTGTTGCTTTGCTTAGCCACTAATAGGCATGCATGATTGGAAATTGATGCATCCTGATACATTGAGTAAGAAGTCCCTAGGCTCACTGAAATCATTATTGAGATTCTTAGAGACTCACCCTTTTATCTTGCCATTTGATATAATGATTGCTTGCAGATGGCCAGAACCAAGCAGGTGGCACCAAGTCCCCCTCCATACACTAAGAGAATATTTAAAACTGGACTTTCATACGTAAAAGAAAGGTGGATTTGGCCTTGGGAGAGTGTGACGCCTTTCTGCAGGTTATTAGAAGGAAGAACTGGTTGAAGATATGCTACCCAAGAGAAAAATATGATCCAGAGGTTGTGAGGGAGTTCTATGCCAATGCATGGCCTAAGGAGGGAGAAGGTGATCGAAGGACATATGTCAGAGGCCATTGGCTCTCATATGGCAAAGATGACATCAAGTTCTACCTAGACAACATTATGGAGTTAGGGGAAGAAGATACATGTGACTATGCTGCGATGAAACTGAGAAATGATTTCATTGCCACTAATGATCTCAAAGCAGCAATAGGCATACCAGGGCGCCATTTTTAGATGGGACAGGGAAAGAATCCACTACGCATCTTAAGAAAGGACATGACCACTATTTCTCAAGTTTGGACTTCTTTTCTGCTTGCTAACATAGCCCTTAATACACATGTCTCTTATCTAATTTTTAGCAGGTGTTATTTACTATATTGCATTCTACAGAATGACATCTCTATTGACTTAGCCCAAATCATTTCTGATGAAATCCATAAGTTTGTGAAGGCTGATAAAAAAAGTATTCCCAAGCAGGACAAAAGGTAAAAGGGAGCTTAGGATTTCCTGCTTTCATTACTGATTTTTGTGCAGGACATGGAATTGAGGTACAAGACCTCAAGCCTATCAGACCACCCATAGACAGATGTTTCATTGAACTACATTGTAGCATCCAGGCATCACCTGCACCAGATATACCTCCACCAACTGCACCTCAAGCACCACTACCATCAAGAACAAAACCTTCCCCGCCCCCTCTCAACAGCGAAACAAAGATGATCCTTGAAGGAATTTATCAGCTCAACATCAGGCAAAACCATCTTTTGGCATAATAAAATGACAACCATAGAGGTCTAATGCACCTGCATCATGGGCTGTACCATAGCGTTCCAGCAGGCCAACATAACCCATTGATAGGTCCTGTTCAATTTTCAGCACACATTGCTTGGCCTGGGGACAGGCCTCCTTTCTTAGGAGGGGGTGAGACCTCGCAGTCTGGACCAGGACCATCTTCACAGGTACCTCCAGTCAGGGAAGAAGAAGAAGACACAGATGATGATCATGATGAGTGAATTTTCTTTGAGTTTCTTTTCTGGTTTCTGGTTTCTTTCCTTTTTAATTACTGTTAGACTTATTTTTAATTTTCTCTTTTATTCCTAACTTGTTGCAAACAACATTTTCCTCTTGGGGTATTTTATTTTGAATTTTATGCTTCATTGATGAATTTGCATGATCTATTGATTGATAAAGTTGATTGCTCAATTTAAATGTTGAATAGGAACATGCATTGTTTGTCTATCCTAAAGCAAGAAAATTAAATGAATGCAAAGATTCAATAAGTCAGAGCAACTTTTAAGACAGTAAGATTGATTTTGAAAAGGCAAATTAGCTTAATTAAGTACCAGGAAAATGAAATAAATGAACTTTTGAAAATTTTTTTACATGCTTGAACCTTTTTCTATTAGAATATTGGAGTAGGCCGTTAAACCCGGTAAGAGAGAGCGCGATTAAACACTGAGAGGCTCATTAGAAATTGTTAAGTTGGCATTGCCTAATTTTCTAATTAACCTTTTTTCTTCAGAAATAAGTAAGGAAATGATCAAGGCACTTTTGAAAAAAAATATTTAGCCTAGAGCCAAAAAGCTACCTTAACAAAATATCCCATTCTTTGGTAGCCCATTGAGCCAGAATCTTTTTCATAAAATCACCCTAAGCATGAAAAATAAAATTCCTACCTTATCAGCATGCTTAACGAGAAAAGAGCATAAAATATTTTCTTCCAATAAGAGTAATGCAAGAAATAGAGGTTGAAAAAAATGATAAAGAAAAATAGTAAGTTCTCCATATAGAAATCTTTGAACAAAAAGAGAACTAGAAAAAGAAGATAAAGAATTCTGAAAAGGAAGAAGCCTCATAAACTTTGAAAATTTCATTAATTATGCTCTTCTTTGTGTATGCAATTTGAAATCCATGAAAAACCAAGAATTCTTGCTAGCCCAGCCTCATTACAACCTTTTTAAAGACCATTGCGATCCTTGCTATTTTTATGATTTTGGTTTGATTGGAGATGACTAGCAATGTTAACTAGGCAGTTCTAATGATGAATGTATGAAATAGACACCTATGAGAAACAATGAGAAACTCCTTATTCTTACAACATTGGGATACTTGCTTTGTGAAAAATTAAATTGTGCATCTTATTTCACATGAATGGGTATTAAGGATTCCATAAGCCCAAAGAAATCAAATACCGCTTTTTAATTGTGTTTATCTTGAGAATCTGAGCGTCATGAACATTTTCTTACTTAAACTTTCATTCTTTTGGCTTGACGACAAGTAAAACTCTAGGTTGGGGAGAGTTTGATAAATGTAAATTAAGCATGGATTTCATGAACCAATTAAACTTATTTTTTGTAAATAATTTAACTTGATTGGTGAATAAGTGAAGGAATTTAAGCATGAAATCTCTTTTGAAGGATACATTGCGTACAAGATATTATTTTAACAAAATTTTGAAGAAATGTAGGAATTGCAAGAAAACAATCAAGTCAGCATACTTGGTCTTAATCATGAAGAAGCATGAAGCTTGAACCATGCATCAGAATCCTGTTACGCTTGAGCGTAACACAAGGGGTGCTTGAGCGAAAGAAGTTATGAAAGCCATGCTTAAAGATGCTTGAGCGAAAGGACAATGCTTGAGCGTGAGAAGGGAACGCTTGAGTTTGAACCCGAGCACGCTTAAGCGTGACTCTGGGCATGGTCAAGCATAAGGACAAGAAAGCAAGGAAGGCATCAGGGGCCCTTCACGCTTGATTGTGGTCATCTCACGCTTAAGCACAAGCATGCTCAAGCAAGAATATCTTATGCTTGAGCGTGCTCGAAGAAGTATGGAGTTTTTAATTAAATATGGGCCAATGTTGCGATGCCAGTACATCGACTTCTGTGTGTCTCTACATGTCTCTAACCACCTCTGTATGGCCACTCAGTAAGTGGGGATTGCGCTTGAGCTTTGGAAGGAGAAGCTTAAGAGTGACTACTCTATCAATGGAGCAGAAGAACAAAGGATCAAAATCATCTCAGCATTCAATCATTCAATTCACTTCCAATTTTTTTTTGTATTCATTTTCCTTTTGTTGAGTGAAAATGAAAGGCATGAGTAGCTAAATCCATTCATTGGGATTAGTTGTAATCATTCAAACGCCAAGTAATGCTGCTGTATGTTTTTCATATATATAACAAGATCTGATGATTTTTGTGTTTCGTTCTGCACTTAATGCTTGAAAGTACTTGATCACTATTTTCTTGTCTTTGGTTTTCTTAAGTATATTGGGAAATAACTTTTGAGAGCAGATTTGAATGAAACACTCATTGTGAGTAGATGACCAGGGATGGTATCTAACACAGTGAACGTCTATTTCAAGGTGACTTAGGGATCAGCGAGTTGAAATCATTCTTATGAATTTTGTACTCGAGGGATTGATACAAATGACTTTGATTGTGATGTAAAAATTATCATTTCAAGTTATACATATGCAAAGTTACATAGCTTACAGAAGCTAAGAAGCGATGAACAATCAATCCCAGTTTTCCAAATTTGAATTTCACCAAAACTCTTTAGTGCTGTCTTTTACATTTGTTACTGTTTGTTAATCATTTCAATCAAAACCTTTCACAACCAACCAAAATAAAACTTCCTGTCAAATCAATTCAAGGACTAAGATATTCAAGCTAACACCTCCTCAGTGGAACAACAACCCCTTTTACTACAACTTTAGTGTTTAAACTTGGCACTAATTCCCTTAGGTTCCTATTATACCAACTTGATTCTTTTCTTGTACACTTCATTTCTTTGTATAATTGATAAAAAAATCATTACCATTGACCAAACGGGTTGAACCCATCAGTACATAGGCCAAGTCGTACATTACGCGGCTCATGTGAAAATTCCAGGTAAAGCCCATCCAAATACTTCCATGCTTTCCCATCAGACGGATGACACAAAAGACCCTCATGTATTCAATTTAGAGCATGTTAACGCATGTGTTTTGCCGTTGACAATGAAGCATATAAACGTTGAAGCCGTAGAGTAATCGGAAAGTACCACATTTTCTTCCTTGCCATTCTAGTTACCTTCCCTCTTCTCTTGATGGTTTTGTAGCGATCCTTGCTACAGTGAATACACTTGTCAACACTCTTGTCTGCAAACTCGTTCTGAAACAACATACATCTGTCAACACAATACTCTATCTTGACATATCCCAATCCCACATTCGCCACACTTTTCTTAGCATAATATAGGTTTGACGGCATTCTATTTTCATTTGGCATAGTGAACCCCATCAAATCCACCATTCTATTAAAATAGCCACCCGAGCGATTGTAGTCTGCTTTATGCTTAAAGCAGCCAGGGACGCAGATAATTAGGTATGACCCTCACAGCCGTCCTATAACGGGGTCTGAGCTGCCATAATTAATCATAAAATCTTTTAACATCTGGAGCTGGGTCCTCCTCTACACCCTTATTCTAATCCCCCAATTTGTCTTCATGTTGTAGAGCATGCCCGATGGAAGGTCCAACATGGTTTATCACCATCTGTTCCATGTTGTTATAGTTATTCCTGTTGTTGAATACTTTAAAATAAGACGCTTGCATAGGTACACTCAGTGGCCTGGGTGGTAACTGCTCACCATGGTTGTACCACCAATAATATCCTTTCATGAATCCTTTTTTCTGTAAGTGGCACATCACGTCATCCATGTATTCAAAACTCATGCATTTGCATCTTGAGCATAGACAATGAATCTTCTGAGTCACTTCAAATCCAGGCATGTTTGTCGTAGCAAATGGAATGAACTCTGACAGCCCCATCATAAACTCCTCAGTCACTCGCCGACTGTGATCTAGCCAGTTGTACATCCATTGCCGATTTTCCGATACCTTCATTCACGATATCTAACAAGCACAGTTTTTGTTACTTTAATTTAAACATTATGTGACTATCGTTCGTGAATCACTCTCTATCTCTTTGATGCTGTAAGTGGGTGGGGCCCTATCCCATTCGGGATGAATATGCAACCATCTGTAACCCATCAATATTGTATGTGGTCTATCTTATGTCGTTGATGTTCATTTGAAATTTTGGCAGCATTTTGCATTGTTCCCTGAGTACATAGAGATGTGTACGGGATGATACACCGCACGCAGACATGCATCCAGAGACAATACGAAACACAAACTGGAATTCCAAATCGACATCAACAACACAAGATAGAACACAAACAACAACGATTATGGGTTACACCCTACTGGTTATAAATTCATCACAAACTGTCCAACCGGGACAATTCAAGATCTAACACAACACGGTATGTCAGTCGATTGTCTTGAATCTTGAACGGGAACCTAGTGGATACACACACGACTAAATGCTACATTGTTAAACTTTAATATACTTCTTTCTGTATCCTAAACCAGGGAACCTGCCAAAATTTTGGCAGAGTCTCCCCTGTAAACTAGATATTTCCCAAATTTATAAACGCCCTGTTATATATAGAAAACTTCCCAATACAGTTAAATATATATGCTACGCATTGTATATGAAATTGAGAGAGATAATCATAACAACCTAGTGAGCTTTGCTTTCCACTAACAAACAACATTACACATGCCTAAAAAATCATGTTATCAACGCACAAAACCAATGCCTAATGAGCTCTGCTCTCCACTACCAAACAACATTACACATGCATAAAACACATTATAAACACATCAAAACCAATGCCTAATGAGCTCTACTCTCTACTAACAAACAACAATCGACATGCATACACATAACGAGAAAGTCAGCGTTAGGGGATTACCTGGGGAAAAAAGTCAGCGATGAATACAAGGATGAAGAGAGACGATCAGAGACCACGCGTAACGTGTACTGGTCTGTATGACAAACCAAGAAGTGGTTGGATAGTTACAAGTAGCAAGGAAGCTAAACAAAGAAAGACATGTAAAGTAAATTGTAGATCAAATTCATCATCAAAATACAAAACACTCTCAAAGTTTAACGTACTAATAATATACCAAAATTAAACTCTTTCATAGTATAATAATTCTTGGTGGGTTTTCTATCGATGTCAGGAGCCTAGTGTGTACTCAAACTTTAAACCACGAGTCATTTTTTTGTTATTATCTATTTCCCCCTCTCTTACCAATATAAGAATAATATTCAGAAAAAAACCCTTTATCACTCTGGTATACTTATTAGTATTCTACCATTTACAAAGCATAAGGGGGTGAATGGAAATGTAGTTGAGGCAAGGGGACATAATGGTGTTTACTGTTAAGGAGGCAGATTGGAAACAAGATGGGAAGAGGTTGAGGGAAGAGGTAAAGTAGTTGAGGAAGGTGGTGGAAAAGAATGAGGAGAAGATTAGGGAGATGGAAGTTGGAATAATGGAGAAAAATAGTGAGAAAGAGTGGGAATTGATAGGCATTAAGCTCTTGCTTGAGCAGATGAATGAGGAGAGAGCAAGGGGAGATGAAGTTGTAGAGAAGTGGAAGCAGCCATTGAATCCATAGTGGGAATTGATGGGCACTAAGCTCTTAACCAGATCATAACAAGGATAGCAACGGAAACCACACCGTCCCTAGAAAGGTCGCTACATTAAGTAAAGGGCTGACACGTGTTAAACTTAATGACGACCACAATCCCCATCGCTAAACTGACTTAATGTGTTATGTCATTCTTTTAGCTGAAGTTTCACACATTTTAAACATAAAAGAGACCTTATTAACTTGTATATTAATTGCCCATAGATACACCGCACCTCTAAATTAAAAAATTAGTAACACAAACTTTAAAATAAATTATATTTGGAAACAGTTTATGAATTTTATATAGAAAAGTCTAACAAAAAATTGAATGGGCACACATAAGAATAAAGTTTATAGTTAATTGCAATCATATTTTTTAGTCCTCCAAATTTATACCCTGATTCTGTACATTTGTATCAAATATAATTAAAATGAACCTCATGGGTAGTTTACACCTAAAATCTAAAATTCACACAGCAGTAAAATTAAATGACAAAATTTAAAAGCACTACCAAAGATTTGCATTAATATGACAGTCATGCATTTTTAAAAAAATATAGGATTCTTTACTTGCATTAAAGAGACAAAACAATTCAAAAACATGGAGGCTTAGGAATTATTACATCAGAAATGAAATCCAAAATAATACACAAAATGTGAATAAGATCATCAACCACCAAACTATTTTCCTGAATTATGAGAGTCAAATTGCAGCAATATATAAGGTTTAGAATCATGTATAGTGCCTATTCAGATAATTTATAAGGTTTACATTAACAGTTCAATTTGTGCAATACAAACATGTAGTTAATTTCATGTCTTTGTTTTTTAATTGTTTCTAAATTGAAGCTTAGTTAGTCAGGTTGTATTTTATGATGTCTGGTTGTATTTGCTTAGTCAGATTACTGTCTAAGTTTTTGTTGGAACGTTTTTAATATAATGAAAAAATTGTACAACATCTATAAGTTGAATTTAGGTTGTCATAAAGCTCCATTCTACTATTTTGGTGTATTTTTTAGATATGAACCTATTAAGTTATAGCAAATATTTTTTTGATGTATCAATGTGATAGTCTGATGCTTTTATGATGAATTAAATGATTGAAATATAGGATGAGTCAGGTTAAACAAAGAGAAGAGGAGATACAAAGTTTGAAGATAAGACTACGTTTTTGAGAAGCTGGAATTAAAAGGTTGGAGGCAGTAGCTTCTCAGAAGATCTCAACTGAGACATAGTTACTGAACGAAAAAGAGGAGCATTTGAAAGAAATTAAGGTCTTGCTAACTAGATTTGCGATGGAAAATTTGCAGCTAAGAGAAGAAATTAGAAGGCATGTTTCTAATGATACCCATGAGTCTATTTTTTTAATAGAATTTTCCGCCCTCTGATGCAAACAAAAGTAGCTTTGGTTCAGTGATTAGAAGAAAGTTGAGAACTAGAAAATGACCTGCTTATGCTCAAAAATAGATGTTCAAGTATAAAAATTATAGTTTCTATTCATTGTGTAATATATATCTACTGATATGTAATTGTTTGAGGTAAGAATATAGATTTTTGGCATTTTCAAGAGAAACAAATAATGTATTCACAAATAAATTAGTTCTTAGCTAGATTACCAATAACATTTATCTGATCATGTTGCTAATAGTGCTTTTATGTATTTTCAAGACAGGTTGAAATCATTTTGCACAGAAGGTGAACGAGAGATGATGAATGAACAGATTATAGAATTGCAAAACAAGGTACCAAGGGATGCCTTTGTACTTTTTGTTAAATTTTCAATCAGTCTCATTTATGTTGACTGTGTTTGTCACTTGTATGTGGAGTTGTTAGAAGCACCAGAATGGAAATTTATGCATGATCTACATCTGGTAATTGTTCAGGTTTTCACTTTTGACTGTAATGGTTTTTTATGTTTTAAGAAAAGGCATTGTAAACTTTTATATTGACCTTCTTTGTCTTTTGGGATGTGAGAAAACAAATTCTGATTCAGTGATGGAAGATATACAAAATGATGGTAATCTCATTTCTAAATAGGTAAGAATGTTATAGAATATCCTGGACTTATCTTAATGTTTGAAGTAGTGAATGTCATGCTAGATAACTTAACACATGCAATCTAGAATCATATTTTGATTTATTTTCCAGATTTTTGGGTTAGTGAAGTTATAGATTTCATTAACCAAGTTTTTAAATTCAACATAATTTACCAGTTTGGTATTGTCATAAGATCTTGCAGAATCAAGCTTTCTAGCATATAGTGATCAACAGATTTTGAATCTCTAGAAAATGCGAAAGGAAACCTAAACCTGTCACAATTAGTGCATGTTTCTCTTTGTTATTCTTATAGATTAAACCGAGCTTTCAATTTATCTACTGTTTTTATCTTTCAGGTAAGTTAATGATTTGATAGCAAAGTTGGAACAAGAGAGATCACAAACTAATAAAGGATAGGAGCAAATGGACCTTCCATCAACAACTGAGCTAGTTTTTAACAACAATGACCAAGTGGAATTGAAACTGATGATTGATGCCATAGCTGCTGCTAGTCAAAGAGAGGCAGAAGCTCATGAAACAATAATTATGCTATCAAAGGAGAATGATGAACTCAAGATGAAGCTTAAAACCTTGCTTGAGGATAATAGTAAACTAATTGAATTGTATGAACAAGCCGCTCCTGAGAATAGTAATAGACATGCTAATGAAGAAGAAGATGCTAAAGAAATCAGTTCCAAGGTTGACGATGGTTGCTATCATATTGAAACAAGAGAAGATGAGACCGAGTTAAAAGAAATGGTTGTGAATCTCCAACATCAGCTAATGAAAATAAATGAAGAAAATGATAAGCTAATAAGTTTGTATGAAAGAGCCATACAGGAGAGGGATGATCTTACAACTACTCTTTCATGCTCTGGACAAGAAAGAGTTGAAACCAAAGCAGAGATGGACTGCCCAGAAAAGCTTGTTAAAGTTAATGAAGGTAAAAGTAATGTTCATGGAAAAGGTGAGTATAATTGGAATAGTTCGTCACTTAAATTTGGTTCGCCTATGGATTTTGCTTTGAATTTAAATTGAGAGCATTAGTTTATGAGCACATGGCTAATGGTTCACTTGACAAGTACTTGTATCACAAAGATAGAAACTTAGAATTTGAGAAACTGCATAAGATTGCTATTGGAACAACTAAAGGCATTGCTTACTTACATGAAGATTGCCAACAAAGAATAGTCCACTATGACATAAAATTAGGAAACATTCTCTTGGATGAAAAGTTTTCTCCAAAAGTTGCTGATTTTGGTTTGGCTAAGCTTTGTAAAAGAGAATTAACACATGTAACCTTGACGGGAGGAAGAGGAACTCCGGGTTATGCTACACCAGAGCTTTGGTTGGCACTTCTTGTGACTCATAAGTGTGATGTTTATAGTTTTGGTATGCTGTTATTTAAAATGATTGGTAGGAGAAGGAACCTTGACATTAGCCTTCCAGAAAGTCAAGAGTGGTTTCCAAGGTGGTTTAGGGGCAAAGTAGATGCTAGACAATTAAAAGAGTTAAGAATAGCTATTGGGGTTTAGGAGAAAAATATGGACGTAGTTGAGAGAATGGGTAAGGTGGCTTTATGGTGTGTTCAGTATAGTTCAGAATCAAGACCTATAATAAGTACTGTTGTGAGAATATTGGAAGGTGTAGTGGATATTCCAAAATCAAGACCTATATGAATTTGTTTACAAGCTTTTATATAAAACTAACTTTAAGAGACTCTCAAATTAGACCTATAGTTAAATCTAGGAAAATGAGACTTGAGCTAAGGATCTACAAAACTAGACAGCAAAAATTAGGCAAGTCAAGCTAAAAGGTTGCCGAAATCATATCGTAGTAATTAACGTATATAGCCTATTGACTTCTCAGACATTGCCTTTGCAAATTTTTTAATGAAATACCCAAAGTCAGTAATCTTTGCCATTTCATTTCTGGATATGGAAACCTGTAATATAGTTTAGAACTTCATTGATAAGAAAATATCAGAATGGAAAAACTTTAATTTCTACTAAACCGGTATACAGAACAAAATTCTTTGTCAACACTTCTATCAGTTTGCAGTAGCATTTTTTCAAATGTTACTTGTGTACCATTTTTGATTGACGGAAGAAGAAACAAGGTGAAGATATGGGGAGTAGTGGAAGCAGTACATTATCCAGGTAAAACAGAACAGAACTTAAACATAACAGAAATAGAACTCAAACTAGAAAAAGGTCACTTGAGGAAGAAACAAAGAAATGTACCTTGGGACTCGATAGAGGAGGCGCTGTCAGAGATTCGGCTTCAATGGCGATAACTTACTCGAACGGAGGAAGCAACTTCAACAAATGGTGACAGAGAGAGAGGAAACAAAGATGGAGGCAGAGAGAAAGGTTCCAGGAAGGAGGGAAACAAAGAAAGAAATGGTGATGGGGAAGAGAGATCGTGACGGAGAGAGGGGGAAATGGTGGTAGAGACAAAAAGGGTAATCATGATGGGGAAAAAAAGGGTAGGTTAGAAGAGATTTAGGGCAAATGATTTGGGGAAGGGAGGTTGTCGAATTAGATTGAAATTTTAACGATGACACATACCGTCGTTAAGCGTGTCACTAACACTTTAATAAAATAAATAGCAACAACGAACCACATCCGTCGCTTAAATAAATAACAATTAGCAACTAAACAAACATTGTTGCTAATGTGGAACAGCCAGCGACGCACTGCGTCCGTCACTGAAGACTACCATCAGCGACCACACATACGTCCGTTGCTAAAAATCTTAAGTTTAAAGTTAGAGGGAATAAAAGTTTTGGAGGGAAGGTTAACCTAGCTACTGTGCTCAAACTTCTATCGCTAACCCCAAACAAAAAATAATTGGAAGGAATCCAAAAAATTGGATGAGGGAACTTAGTGACGGTTAGATGTGGTTAGCGACAGGGTTCTGGTGGCAGGTGATGTAGTTACTAATAGCGACGACATAAGTAGGTTGCTAAATGTTTTCCTAGTAGTTTAGCGACGCGGTCGTGTTGTCGCTAATGTTTGCGCCAACAAAAACCTATAGAGGGAAAACAAAAAAGGATGGCAGGAAGCGTTAGCAACCGCAATTGTGACGACATATGTTGCAGCGACGGGTGTAGCGATGGTATTTTGGCAATTTTTAGCGATGGGGTTTTGGTGGTCGCAGAGTGGGTGACTAAGTTTTATTTTAAGGTCCCTTTTGTTATTCTGGTCACTAATCTGGTCGCTAATTAGCAACGGCATGTGGCGGTCACTAACCTGAAGTAGATATCAGAGGGTTTTTTAGTAGTGCAATAAGAAACGCAAGTTGAATGATGAAGGTGTCATGCAGGTTCTGTTAACTTAGTTAATTTAGGCCCTAGGACGGAGTTGAAGATCAACCCGCTTAACCCATCCAGGCCTACCCCGGATGAAAGGTCCAAGGTGATTATTTTAGGAGATACCCAGAGAATGTGACTCATATTAATGAGAAGTTGGATCCTAGGATAGAGTAGTATTTACTAGCACTGCTGAAGGAGTTCAGAGACCTTTTTATCTTGACAGCCGCATATATGCTGGGTATGGACCTAGATTTTTGTTGTCATAAGCTCTCGGTATATCCTAAAATCAGACCGGTGGCCTAGAAGAAAAAACGCTTAGGCCCAGAAAAACAAAAGGCTGCTTGCAAACAAATAGAGGAGTATTTAAAGGCAGGTTTTATCAAAGAAATTTAGCATTCCTTGTAGCTCTTTAATGTAGTCATGGTCCAAAAGTCCAACAGTAAATGGCGCATATGCTTTGATTATGCTGATCTAAATAAATGTTGCCTCAAGGATCTATACCCCTTGCCCAACATCAACAGGATAGTTAGTGATTCATTTGGGTACCAGCTTTTATCCTTCATGGACACATATTCTGGGTATAATTAAATTCCAATGTGGGAAGGTGACCAAGAAAAGATAGCATTTGTAAATGACAAGGGTGTGTTCTGCTACACTGTCGGGTTATTTGGATTGAAGAACGCTAAAGCTATATACCAACATATGATCAACAAAGTCATCAAGGGAATGCATACAAAGCTGGTGGAGGTGTATATCGATGGCATTATTGCCAAAACCCCAGTTGGAGGGGACCATGTTGAAGATCTTCGTAAGATTTTTCAACACCTTCAGCAATACAACATGCATATCAACCCCCTGAAGTGCACTTTCGCAGTTCCTGGTGGATGCTTTTTGGGGTTCATGATGACTCAATGAGGCATTAAAGTTAATCTGGACAAATACAAAGTAATCCACAAGCTCCAAAGTCTTAAGAATTTATGAAAGGTATAGTCTCTTAGTTGCAAGAAAAAGCATTGGCGTGCTTCATACCGAAGATGGCACACCAGTATCTCCCTTTCTACAAGATCCTTAAGAAGACCAAAAAGTTCGCATGGGGGCCAGAGCAAGAGGTAATTTTTCAAAATTTAAAGGAAGTGTTGTCTAAACCTCTCATTCTAGTAAAACCTAACCCTGGTGAGTGTCAGATTCTTTACTTATCTGTTTTAGATAAGGCATTAGGAGGCGCTTTGGTGAAAGACACCCCGAAAGGATAGACACTAGTATACTTTATGGTAAAATGCTGCAGGGGGTAGAACACCGGTATCAAAAGATTGAAATGGAAGCCCTTGAAGTCATCTGGGCTTCTCGTTGGCTAAGGCCATATTTTCACGTGCACCCCATCGTGGTTGAAACCGATCTTCTACTTTATACCATCCTCTTTAAGCCTTACCTGGCAAGCAGAATAATTAAGTAGGCTATAGAATTATTTGAGTTTAATATCACCTACGAGCCCGATAGTGTTATCAAGGCTCAAGTATTAGTTAATTTTATTGAAGAGCTTTCTGGATCAGATTCTGAAGAGTCTTGTTCACACTAGATGGTATACGTTAATGGATCATCCAAAAATAAGGGATACAGAGCTGGTGTAGTGGTTGAGAGTGATGACGAGGTCCATCTTGAAATCTCACTGCACTTCAACTTCACTACCTCTAATAACTAGGCAGAATAAAAGCATGCCTCGCTAAACTAAGAGAATCTTTGGACATTGGTGCAAGGACGGTGACCTTGTACAGCGATTCCCAGCTTGTTATTTCATAGATTCTTGGTGAATACCAAGTGAACAAGCCTCTGTTACAGGAGTATGTGTCAATGATTTAAAAGAAAGTGTCCAATCCAGTACTTTCAAGCATGTCCCGAGGGAGGAAAACACACGAGTTGATGTCCTCTCAAGGTTGGCTAGTACAAAAAAAGCTAGGAGCACAACCACGGTAATTCAAAATACACTGATAGAACCCAACATTTCCCATTCGCCCTCCCTGAACGCCATTCATTCCTACGCCTTCAACGAAGATTCATGGGTCATCCCATTTGTTCAATACTTAGTTAATGGCCAGCTCCCTATTGATGAATCAGAGCGGAGTTACCATTCTTTACTATGGTTGATGGGATGTTTATTCGACATGGTTTCTCTATCCCATATCTCTTATTCTTGAATGAAAATGAGATTCAAGGGGTTATGGAAGAACCCCACAAAGGGCAATGCGGACATCACTCTGGATCACGAAGCCTTATGCGTAAAATCCTTCGAGTTAGATACTGGTGGCCAACAATGAAGAAGGATACTACGGAATACGTTTAGAAGTGTGACCCCTACTAGATATTTACTAATTTGCATCATACACAGATAGAGAAACTGTCAACATCCACAATCCTTTGGCCATTCCACCAATAGAGATTGGATATCTTAGGCCCTTTCCCACAACACCTGGGGGCATTAAATATCTGATAGTCAGAGTGGATTATTTCACTAAATGGATTATTTTACCTAGGGATTGGATATCTTGGGTCCTTTCCTATACAAGTTTGTATATAACATGCAGTATTAACTACTTCAACTTAGAAGTACTTGGGGAAAGATCCTTCATACAAGGATTTTGGCAATTTCTTGCAATGTTTTGTTCTTCCCTTCTACTACATCATTCAGTTGTGGTGTTCTAGGAGTAGAGAAATTATGAGAAATGTGATTCTTATCACAAGAGATACTGAATTTTTTATTTTTAAATTCTCTATCATGGTCACTTTTATGGTTAAGATACAAAAGCCTTCCTTATTTTGTACCCTTTTATAAAATATCTTAAAGACACGGTAAGACTCATCCTTGTCGGCTAGGATATAAACCCATGTTAATCTAGTAAAGTCATCAACAATGATAAAACTATATTTTTTACCTCCCAGACTTAGGACATTGGTTGGACCAAAATGATCCATATGCAACAACTTAAGTGGTCTACTAGTTGAAATAATATTTTTTGGTTTAAAAGATGATTTTACTTGTTTCTCCCTTCGACAACTTTCACAAAGAGTCTTGCCACTGTAGGAAAATTTTGTTAATCCTCTAATAATCTCTAGTTTACTCAGCTTAAGGAGATGTTTGAGGTTAATGTGATTAAGCCTTTTATTTCAAAGCCAGATCTCATCACTTTTTGAGAACAGTCAAGTTTCATCTTGATCTTTTAGATCTTTTAGTTCAATTAAATAAAGGTTTATGTCTAAAAGCAATAAAAATATTGTCTTATCTTTATTTTGGACTATACATTGTTTTTGTCAAAAGAAACATCATATCCACTATCATAAAATTGACTTATGCTAAGTAGATTGTGTTTCAGACCTTTGACACAGAGCACATTATCAATGTAAGGAATGGAAGATTTATCAATTTTACCTACTCCTATAATGCACCCAATTTGGTTACCTCTAAAGGCAACTGTTTTACCTTGGCTTGAGGTCTAGGAACATAGACCTTTCTCCTGTCATGTGACATGAGCAGCCACTGCATAGGTAAATTTTTTGCATTTCTTTCTTCTTGTTGAAGATATCTACTACAAGAATTATCAAGTTCTTAGGCACCCAAAATTTCTTAGGTCCTTTTGGGTTAGTTATAATAGGTGGCTTTCTTCTTTTCTTCTTCTTTTGAAAACACTTAGAAGAAAGATAACCATCCTTTCCACAGTAAAAACATGAGATCCCTAGTTTGACTTTGTTGTAATCAAAGCCTAACCTGGTTTTATCTTTATAAGGTTTGTTGACTTTCAACAGTAAGTTTAGCTTTAGTGAATTTGCACATATTAGCAGTAAGCTCATCAATCTTTCCTTAAAGTATTATAACTTCTAGGGTTGTTTGAGTTATACTTTTGGCTTGTGTTTCCAAGGTTTCATTTTTCTTCTTAAGCTCTTTGATCTCATTACATTTTCTTTCAAAGTGAGCAATAATAAGTCATATTACTTCTTGAGATCAGAGTGCTTAGAAACATGAAATTTTGAATCTTTTAACAAAGTTTCGAAAGTAATTTAATGATTAGAAGGTTCAAAGTGTATACCTTCTACCTCTTCATTTGACCGATCATTTGAGTCAGCCATCAGACATAAATGAACTAATTTAGTGGCTTCATCTTCATTGTCCGAGCCTTGATCTGAATCATCCTATGTAGCAATATAACATTGATGGTATAGAGTTAGACTTAGAAGGAGGGATTGAATAAGTCTTAAACTTTTTTTCGAAATCATACAGGCTGCTTAAACGATAAAATAATTCAATAGACCATAGAAAGAGAATTACACAATGGATTTATCCTGGTTCACTTCCAACGCAAAAGTTACGTCCAGTCCCTTCAAACTAGAAGGATTTTCACTATTGTAAAAACACCTTTACAGTACTACACCAACCCAATGCAACAAGTATTCTTGACTCCAACCACTTCTGGCTTAAAACCCAAGTATTATTTCAAAGAGTTACTCCTGGCTACAGACCCAAGTATTCTTTAGAAAGCCTCTTTAGGCCACAAGTGTTTCTTAACACTAATAGACTCTAGCAAACACACCAGATCTTATAGAAAGAGTAATAAAGAGCTTTTGGTGTTACAACAAATAACTTAGCGTACAAAGATATAAAATGATTACACAAGTACACTAAGCTACAGACTACTATAAGTCAAAGTCTATTGGAAGCAGAACTATAAAGAAGACTTATGTAGTGAATACAAGAACTTAGTAAGTTAAAGAAAAAGTCCTTTAGACTTTTGATTTCTGAGAGAAAACAGAGAGTGTTCAAGAATGAGAATAAGTAGCAGGGCATTCTTGAATTTAAAAGCTTCTTGTATTTATAGTCCTTCTTGAAAAATAACTGTTGATTCAGCTTGAAGGATATTGGTCTCTTCAAGGATTGTGTTGTTGTCCGCAAGTACAGAGATGATAGCCAACTACAAGCCCAAAGGGGATCGCAGTAATAAAAAAATTGTTCCCACAGAGATTTGTCCAATTACCGATTTACAATGATTCAATTATTTAGACAGGTCAATTTAATTTATGAGGAATCTAAATCATTTCAAAACTAAATTACTAACAACAAAACCTCAAAGCCTATTCAGAATGAAAATCAAATCATTTCTTAAAGATCAATTAAAGAAACGCTCTTGGGAGTTCAGGGGTTCATATGAGGTTACCGAAATCAAGTGTTATTCATCTCTTCAATTATGAAATTCTTTTTCTAAGATGGATTTTCTTAAGTTAATTAATAGCTTTCTCTCGAAAACCTACTAATGTATCTAATCGCAAAAGAACCGCGTTCAATTTTCCAATTAAATCTATTACGCTTTGTGAAAGCCTAATTAATTCCTCAAATGGTTCTACCTACTTTCGTAACCTAAAACCATAGGTTGAATTTCATGCTTTTTCAAATCATAAGCCAATATTTCAATTACCTACATAATTTAACATTATCTACGCTTATTTCTAAGTCTTATAGAAGCACTAAGAATCCACGAATTGAAAAGAAAATGAAATTTTATAAATAAAGGATAAAGAACAATCAAATCTGATTACATGAACATATTACCCCCTAAATCCCAAGAATAGAGTTTAGTATGCCATGGAAAATATGATTATAATGCCACAATTCACTAATTCAATATCCAACATAGAAGAAAGTGAAATATGAAACCTAGAAATCAGAAAATAAAAGAAGAAGCTCTCACTAGATCTTCCAAATCTTCCTCCCAAATCCTGCAAATCAATGTCCTCTATGTTGATGTTGGAATCTCCTTTGAATCCTCTTGAGAAAACTCTCTTTTTCTCTTCCAAAAAGTCTCCAAAATGTCTTGTGTGTTGTGTTTATGCGTGCCCCCTTCTAATATCTCATAAATTGCTCCTAAAACCCAGGAAAATGCCAAACGTGTAAAATCCACTAGCAGTGGGAAAAACCCACGGCTAGTGGATCGTGACAGGGGTCCAAAAAACACCAATTCCTGACTTCTGCCAGTAAGAACTAGGGCCAGTAGGAAAAACCCACGGCCAATGGATTCTAGACCAGCAAGACCCACGACCAGTGGGTTTCTTCTCTGCATAAAACCCCATTTTCCAGCAAGGTCCGCAGGTAGTGGATTTCTCTAACTCTAATTTTTTCACATCGTGGCCAAAGCTAGTGGGATCCACGACCAGTGGAAATTTCCCATGAGTAGTGGATTTCTCTTAACACTACTAAAATGCTTCCAGAGTGTTCTTTTTTAGGCGTCCTTTCTTTTCATCTAACGCTTTATTAAATGTTTATGAACTTGTAATCAAAGCGTTTCCTACAAAATAGAGACACCTGAGTAATATGTGTGGAATGGAATTAAAAATCAAGGGGAAAGAGGGGGAAACATGGACAAATTTGACTAAAACTAGACCTAAAAACACTTTAAAACAAGTCAACATGCATACATATCAATACCCCAAACTAAAACTTTGCTTGTCCTCAAGCAATCATCGTATTCATACAAATGAACAATAAAGAATAGTAAACCCAAACAAACTTAAGGAATCATGTGTTTATTTATTTTGTGTTCATGTTTTTGAATGATTGCATAGATCACCAGAATAGAACCCAACCAAACAATCAGACCATGCTCACTAAGATTGGACTAAGGGTACTCATTCTCACTTCTCACTCAGTGTATGTGCTTGTGTTTCAATCAACTCAGATCACAATATCCTAAACACTACCATAAGCTTGGCAATGGATCACAGACTCTACAGTTATCAAAAAAACATGCATTGGTCAAAAGGTCTTTCAATGGTTGTAACTTGGCCAGGGGATTCATAATATGGGAATTGAAGCCAAGAAAAGGGAAATACAAAGGGCTTAATTTTTAGAAAAAAGCAATATCACAAGGCAAACCTCAATTAAATAACTCTTATACATTCAGAAGCTATAAGATGTGTGATTCATTTATTTTCATCATTGATTTCATTCACAATTTTTTCTTTTCTTATTTTTTATTTTGAAATCAACTCCTCATTTTAAATCATTAATACCCTTTTTCTTTCTTTTCTTTGAATCACCAACCCCAAACTAGCATGATTTTTATTTCTCAAATATTTTTTAAACATCATTTAGCTTGACTTACTTTTTGCCTCTTCTGCATATAAATCAGAAACTATCATGCCTTAAGACTTGGAAAGAATAAATATATCATTTCATGGCTCAAAAATGGGCAACTAGTGGGTCATGCATTTTCCAAATTTTAAGGCTTAAAGAAATAAAACCTAATGTGCCTTTTTAATCCCAAGCATGCATTCACAAACCGTTTTGAAATCGGTCAAGAGCCAAATTTTAGAGAGCCTAAAGATGTGTGAATCACTCAATGAAGGAAACATTAACAATTAAATGAATTTTTTTTATGAAATGAACACCCTCTTTGGCTCAAAAGCTCACCATGGTAATTAGCCAAATCAGAGAAAACATAGCATCATGAAGTATGGGTTATTCTGGCAACCTGGCAATCATTTTTATTTTTATTTTTATTTTTAATTAATTTTTTATCAAGATTCCAACAATTTATGTTCAAGATTTAGCCGATCTAAATCATTCATCATACAAACAATAGTAATTGCAATCAGGCAATCAATGTTATCCTATTATACACAAACAAAACACAATTCAAGCACGCAAATGAACATGAATAGAAACAAAGCTAAGTAAGGTTAAGTTTCCTATACCTACCACCCACACTAATGATGGACGTTGTCCCCAATGTGCAAATGGATGGAAAAAGGTATAAGAAACTTACCTGGCCGGTCATGGCGAAGATAGTGAGAAGTGGCCTTACTGGGAGTGCCAATCATACATAGCATCAACTCTGTGGGCAATGTGATTGAGTTGTGCTCTTTGCCTATCCTTCTCTTTGGACATGGATTCCATTCGTATAGACATGGAATCCATGCGGCTGCTCATTCCTTCCATCAAGGAATACATACACTCCATGGAGAAACTAGAGTCGTCTAAGGAGCGGGAAGGGCCAGCTGATGACTGTGTGGGTAGTAGCATCTCTGTGTTTAGAAGGGTATCTGCCTCATCATCTGTTCCTAAAAATAAAAAAGAAGTCTTTCCCTCTAGGCTAGTAAAGCTAGGGTCAGGCAAGGGGTGAGGCATATATATTCTAGGAATAACTAAACAGTAAATACCACGCTCAATTACAATCATACCCATGTGAATCATTTCATCAATGTCAACCCTTTTGGGTTGGCATAGCAAGGTGTCATTGTCCAGGTCGATTCCTACATGCCAGGCAAGTTGGTTAATGTACCCAGTAATAACAATCTTGCCAGAGTTGGCTCGACCAACTCTGGTGAATTGGCTAAAAAGCCATTTAGTGGAATGGATGGGTATCTCATGGATCATGGCATATAGAAAGTATAATTCAGCAGCCCGAATGGTACCTGGGCTGTTGCATCGCCCAAAAATAAAGCGAGCCATGAACCTTTGGAAATATTTAAAAATAGGGTGTTATATGGAAGAGGCTTTAGTAGATAAAGGGTCATAATTATCCCTTGCTCGTGAAAGTTAGGACCAAAAATATTTGACATTAAAGTCCCAAGGGATGCGAAGAACATTCATGCGAGCAACCATCTCTTAAAGAATGGAGGGAAAACCATAAATGGAATCCACCTCTGCCAAATCCATCCTAAAATCAGAATTGTTTAACCTAAAGATAATCTCCCAGCCAGAATTATTTGAGCATGCTTTAATATCAATGGAGCTAAGAAATTCTAAACTAGTACATTCATTGTAACATCCCAATTTTAAAGTTAAATGTCGAATGAAAAATAAACTATTAAGGTTTTGATTTCAAAGTGAGAAGTTAATTGATAATCATAATCGGATTAACTTAAGGAATAATGACAATTTAATTAAGGCATAGTTGGTGAAAGATGACTGTTTGTGATTGGCGAGTTACGTTAGTGGGCTGCGACTCACGTTCTCCCATCCCACTTCTTTCTCTTTGCATGCATATATATATATACCCTGTATCACCGTGGATACTCGTTCTTTTCCACTGTTGCATCCTCTTTTTTCTTCTTCCTCGTTTTTATCCTCTTTTCCCTTCCCCTGTTTTGCTCTTCGTTTTTGGAGAACGCAACGATGGTACCGAAGGAAGGTCAGAGTCCCCTTCAACTGGTGGAAGACGACCATTGAAGCAGAGGAAGAACAACTTCTCCTCCCCGAGCTGATTTCAGAGTGCGACGGTGCGAAGGAAATCTGGACAAGTCGGATAGAGTGTCAAACCGAACGTTGAGAGCAGGAGAGCTACTTGAGTTCCTTTCCGTAGGTAGGGGGCGCTTGCATGCCAAATGCATGGTCCATGAACGGTACCGGATGAATGTATTTCTTAAAGTGTGTGCATGTGTTTGTGGCGACTGAATAATATGCATGATTGTTGATTTTGGATCCTGTGTGTAAGATAGTAGTTGTACAACAGTTGCATGTGATCCAGATGGTGGTAATGTAGCCTATTAGCCTTGTTATAGATGAATGAAATACATGGTCCTATCTCTGTTAACACTGTGAGAACATGAACGTGTGATGATTGGTTGATTTGTCAGACGATATTACCTTGACTGTCCGATTGCTATGCATGTTGTTATGGCTGGCAAAGTATATGTAACGACTGTGTTGAATCTGTTCCTACTACGATGGTTGCGAAGGAGGTATCAATTGAGTAATGATGCTGGCTGGTAAATGCATTAGCTGCATGTGTAAGAATGGGGTGACCCGTGGAAGGTCTAGAGCCCCGAGGGAATGGCTTCCAGCTATAGTCCTTGGCTAGATCCTGTGAGAGCTCGTGGTAGCCGTAGGAGCTAGAGATGAGTCTCGAGATGTCAATGGGAGACCGGTACCACACGGGAAGAGCTGATGGACAAGCGGCCAGTAAGAGGGAAACTGTAACTGAAAGTCATTACTTAAGTCGGATCCGCATGCATGCATGTAGATATGATGCTGATTAAGATAGTACACATAGCATGTGTTGAGTATTATGGATGATTTCCTAATGTGTGGATGCATGTGTACGTGTGAATAGAGATGAACTTCATGTAGTATGTATGTTATAGATATAATTCTGATTTGCATGATCTTAGTTTAACCTAAATACGACTGAGTGAAAGTAAGTATGCGTACTGACACTGATACCGAGTCTTTGATCGTCATTTTGCATGTAAAAGCTCACCCCTACAGTGGTTACATTTTTCAGTGAATATCCCTCGGAATGAAAGATGAAGAAGAGGCCGAGTGCAGAGCAGAGAAACCGAGCGCTATGGAATATATGTGTATATGTAAATACTGTGTATAAGGTCTTGTTAAGCCTTGGCCGGCTCGTATTTTGATTTTAGTCCTTATATCTGAACTTGAACACTTTCGGGTAGTGAAAACGTGCTAATGCGTTGTAATATTTAATACGTCTATATATATATATGTGTGTTGTGTGTTATTATATACTGTAGGTGATGTCCGAGTGGTAAATATGGGTGTATAAGTATATCTTCCGAGCGTAGGAGATCAGTGTGACTATGGGTAGAAGCGGAGCTAAGTTATTGTTGGAGGAAAGTGAGATAATGAGTCCTTCCGAGTGATGAGAGGTTGAATAATCCGAACGATTGAGGTCGCATAGCCTAGAGTAGGAGTTGGTTCGAATCCCGTGAGTCACAATTATGAAATTTCCTGAGTAGAGGATAATCAACGATTTTCGAGTGAGAATCTGCCGAGTGAACTTCTCACTCCAGCGAACAAGGTACTCACTCCAGCGAGTGTATTTCGGGAAGACTCTTGTGTGAGTATCGCTTAGGCGAATCGTCCCTCGCCCGAGCGACTTGAGCTATTTCGCCCAAGCGTGTGGGGTCACGCTGAAGCGAGTGGACGTTGTTTGTGGGATTCGCCCAGGCGATGATGGGTTTCGCTGAACTGAATGGATCGGTCAAGCCTTATTCCTTCCACTGATTGCCGTGCATATGAATGTTCTTTTATTTCTCCCTTGCCTTCTTCTTCTTTTCTATACCGAGTGACCAGTGGTTGCTTTTATGAAATTTTTTCTTCCCCTGTTTTTGGGTTTATTTATTTATTAAAATTAGGGTGTTACATTTTGGTATCAGAGCAGACCGAAAGGTCCAAGGCCAAGGTATGCTTACCGAGTGTGAGTGGTTGTGTGCTTTCTGATCGAATGACCATTATTATTGTGATATTGTTGAACCTGATTGATGCTATGATATTGAATTATGGATAGAAGGTTGTTCCCCCTGGTCCGATTGATTGTGTAACATATAGGAATGGCATAATGTGCTAAGTTACTAAATATTAGACTGAGATGCGATCGGTAGTAAGTGGCTCGGTATGCTTATCCTTGAAGGGTGTTAATTTCAGGATAAGGGATGACGCATCGCCAAAGCATGGAGGCTATAGCCACAGCATTCCAACACTTTACGGACGTGTTCGAGAGGCAGGGCCAGACTCGAGCTGAGGATGGCCACGTGCTGGACCGCTTCCTGAAGAGGAAGCCGAGTGAATTTCAGGGAGGACGGAACCCTGAGGCAGCTTTTAAATGGACTCAGGAACTGGAGAGGATTTTTGGGGGTCTTCGCTGTACCGAGGCCCAAAAGGTAGAGTGTGCAGTGTATATGCTGTGAGACGAGGCGGAAAACTGGTGGAAGATAGCCAGAAACCGATTTTCAGAGGATGATGCTCAGCTGACTTGGAATGATTTCAAGACATGCTTCTTAGAGAAGTACTTCCCCGACACAGTAAGGAGTCGGAAGGAGTTGGAGTTTATGGAGCTGAAGCAGGGCTCCATGACTGTGGAAGAGTACGCGACTAGGTTCGAGGAGTTGTGCCTATTCTACCCACCTTTCCAACAACCAGGGACGAAGAGCTCTAAGTGCCTTAAATTTGAAAATGGATTGAGATCAGATATTAAGAGAGCCTGTAGATATCAAGAGATCAGGAGTTTCCCTGCATTGGTGAACAAATGTAGAATATTTGAAGAAGATGACAAGGCCCACTCGGGCCAGAGCGGCAGAACCAACCAGTACTTGAGGCCTCAGCAGTCACGGTTCAAGAGGCCAGGAAACGTGGGAAGAAATGGACCCTTTACCAGATATCAAGATCGCAGTAACCAAGGGAGACAGATGGGTGGACGACCAAAATATGGCAAGTGTTTTAAGTGCGGTGGTGACCACTTTGCTCAGAATTGCAATAGTACAGAGGTCAAGTGCTTTCATTGCCAGGAGAAGGGGCACATTCGCCCCGACTGCCCCCAACTTCGTCAAGCAAACTCCAACGCACGTTATGGAGGTTTCCAAGAGAGAAACCGGGGAAACGATAACCAAGGACCGAGCGGCAGAGGTAGCAGAGCCAGAGGGAATATGATGTTTGCCCCAAATAACCGGAAGAGAGACGCCGATCAACCAACTGCTGGAAGAGTTTACGCAATCAACGCGGAAGATGCTGCACAGGCAAATGACTTGGTACAGAGTAAGTGCCTACTCGGTAAATATACACTTAATGTAATTTTTGATTCTGGAGCCACCCACTCCTTTGTAGCTGATGAGTGTGTGAGACGACTGCGATTACCGACTGTGGATATGGATCGGACTTTGGAAGTAACCAACCCGACTGGCCCTAAGGTGTTGACATCAACAATGTGTAAAGGTGTAACATTTGTGTTGGACGATCGAAGTTTTACCTTCGATCTTGTGTGTGTGCCTCTGAAAGGCCTTGATATCATGCTCGGCATAGATTGGCTTTCAGCCAACAAGGTGTTAGTGGATTGTAGAAACCGAAGGTTAATCTTCCCGAGGCAGCACAATGAGGACGACACGACACAAGGTATAGCTCAACTATTTATGATGCTTTGTTTAACCGAGGGTGAAAGTAAAACCCGAGTGAACGAAATTCAGACTGTCTGTGAATTCCCAGAAGTGTTTCCCAAGGACGTACCGAGTGTCCCTCCCAATAGAGAAGTTGAATTCTCTATAGGCTTGATTCCTGGAGCCGAGCCAGTCTCCAGTGCACCTTATAGAATGTCCCCAATTGAATTGGCCGAGCTAAAGAAGCAAGTGGATGAGTTACTCGAAAAACAATTCATTAGACCGAGCGAATCACCATGGGGCGCACCTGTGCTGCTTGTTAAGAAGAAGGATGGCAGCATGAGACTTTGTATAGATTACCGATAGCTAAACAAACTCACGATTAAGAACCAATACCCATTGCCCCGAATTGATGACTTGATCGACCAACTGCGTGGAGCCTCAGTCTTCTCGAAAATCGACCTACGATTGGGATACCACCAAATCCGAGTGAAGGACTCGGATATCCCAAAGACTGCCTTTAGGACTCGGTATGGACACTACGAGTATGTAGTGATGCCGTTCGGTGTAACAAACGCCCCTGCCGTCTTCATGAATTACATGAACAGCATATTCCACCCATATTTAGACCGATTCGTAGTAATTTTCATTGATGATATCTTGGTCTACTCCAAGACTCCTGAGGAGCATGAAGGACACCTCCGAGCGGTACTTCAAGTGTTAAGGGAGAAGCAGCTGTTCGCGAAGCTTTCAAAGTGCGATTTCTGGATGGATAAAATCCATTTCCTTAGACATGTGATTTCCGAGGAAGGTGTATCGGTGGACCCTTCGAAGGTGACAGCTATAATGGCATGGGAAAGACCCAAGTCGGTCTCGGAGGTAAGGAGCTTTATGGGCCTGGCAGGTTATTATAAAAGATTCATTGAGGGTTTTTCCAAATTGGCCTTGCCACTAACTAAGTTGACTCGAAAAAACATTCCCTTCGTATGGAGTTCCGAGTGGGAGAGTAGTTTCCGAGGACTAAAAGACAAGTTGACGACTGCCCCAGTGTTGGCATTACCTGACTTGCAAAAGAGCTTCGTGGTTTATTGTGATGCATCAAGACTCAGATTAGGATGCGTGCTAATGCAGAAAGACCGGGTGATAGCGTATGCCTCTCGGCAATTGAGACCTCACGAGCAGCATTATCCGACCCACGACTTGGAATTGGCAGCGGTGGTGTTCGCGTTAAAAATCTGGAGGCATTATTTGTTCGGGTCCAGATTTGAAGTGTACAGTGATCACAAGAGCCTCAGATACTTATTCGACCAAAAGGAACTGAACATGAGGCAGAGAAGATGGATGGAATTTTTAAAAGATTATGATTTCAAGCTAAAGTACCATCCAGGTAAGGCAAACGTTGTTGCCGACGCGTTGAGTCGGAAATCCCTTCATGTAGCAGTGATGATGGTGAAGGAGATAGAGCTATTGGAACAGTTCCGGGACATGAACTTACATGTTGACGTCCCCTCCTCTCGGAAAATGACCATCGGCACGCTGAGGATTGCCAATGAATTCCTGAAATCCGTGTACGAGCAACAGCAGTCAGATCCCTACTTGGCTGAGATGAGGGAGACTCAGGCCAAAGGTAAGGATTTGTCCTTGACCGAGGGGTCAGATGGGATCTTCCGAGTAAGAAATAGAATATACGTGCCGAGTGGAGGAGAATTAAGAAGAATGGTGCTTGATGAAGCTCACAAAAGCTTGCTAAGTATACACCCGGGTGCCACGAAGATGTACCATGACCTGAGAACCCAGTTCTGGTGGCCCGGATTAAAAAGGAACGTGGCAGAATATGTGGCTCCGTGCATCACCTGTCAGAAGTCGAAAGTGGAGCACCAGAAGCCGTATGGTGCATTGCAACCCCTGGAGATTCCCGTATGGAAATGGGACTTAATTGCCATGGACTTTGTCATAGGATTACCCAAAAACCGAGCGGGACATGATGCTATTTGGGTCATTGTTGACCGACTGACGAAGAGTGCACACTTCCTACCTGTGAACATGAAGTACCTGTTGCATAAGTTAGCACGGATTTACATCCAAGAAATTGTCCGACTGCATGGAGTGCCAACTTCTATTGTATCGGATAGGGATCCTAGGTTCACGTCCCGGTTTTGGACCAGCCTACACCAGGAATTGGGCACGAAGCTTTGGCTAAGTTCCGCTTACCACCGCCAATCGGATGGACAATCCGAGCGAACGATTCAAAGCCTGGAGGACTTGCTAAGGGCGTGTGTGTTGGAGCACGGTGGAAACTGGGAGCAGTACCTCCCCTTGATTGAGTTTACATACAATAACAGCCATCACAACAGTATCGGTATGGCACCCTACGAAGCACTATATGGACGAAGATGCCGAACCCCACTTTGTTGGTCGGAAACGGGTGAGAGTCTACTGTTGGGACCAGAAATTGTAAAGCAAACATCAGAACAGATCCGAGTGATAAGGGAACGGATGAAGGCGTCCCAGGACAGGCAAAAGAGCTACCATGATAAATGAACCAAACCATTAGAGTTTTCAGTCAGAGACAGAGTGTTTTTGAAGACTTCTCCGAGTAAAGGAGTCGGGCGAGCCTTGAAAGGTGGAAAGTTGAGCCCCCGATACATTGGACCTTATGAGGTGTTGGAACGAGTCGGTTCCATGGCATACCATATAGCATTACCGACTCACTTATCCCGATTGCACAACGTGTTTTATGTGTCCCAACTGAGGAAGTATCTGCATGACCCCAGCCACACAGTGCTTGATGATGAAGTGGAAATCAAGGAAGACTTGACCACTACGACTATACCGATTAGAATCGTGGACCGATCGGTAAAGCGTTTAAGGAACAAGGACGTACAACTGGTTGAAGTAGAGTGGCAGCAAGGCAGGACTACCTCTTGTACCTGGGAACGTGAAGACGCCATGAGACAGCAGTACCCCGAGTTGTTCAACCAAGGTGAGTGACCGACTGAATTTTGAGGACGAAATTCTTTTGAGAGGGGGAGAACTGTAACATCCCAATTTTAAAGTTAAATGCCGAATGAAAAATAAACTATTAAGGTTTTGATTTCAAAGTGAGAAGTTAATTGATAATCATAATCGGATTAACTTAAGGAATAATGACAATTTAATTAAGGCATAGTTGGTGAAAGATGACTGTTTGTGATTGGCGAGTTACGTTAGTGGGCTGCGACTCACGTTCTCCCATCCCACTTCCTTCTCTTCGCATGCATATATATATATATATACCCTGTATCACCATGGATACTCGTTCTTTTCCACTGCTGCATCCTCTCTTTTCTTCTTCCTCATTTTTATCCTCTTTTCCCTTCCCCTGTTTTGCTCTTCGTTTTTGGAGAACGCAACGATGGTACCGAAGGAAGGTCAAAGTCCCCTTCAACTGGTGGAAGACGACCATTGAAGCAGAGGAAGAACAACTTCTCCTCCCCGAGCTGATTTCAGAGTGCGACGGTGCGAAGGAGATCTGGACGAGTCGGATAGAGCGTCAGACCGAATGTTGAGAGCAGGAGAGCTACTTGAGTTCCTTTCCGTAGGTAGGGGGCGCTTGCATGCCAAATGCATGGTCCATGAACGGTACCGGATGAATGTATTTCTTAAAGTGTGTGCATGTGTTTGTGGCGACTGAATAATATGCATGATTGTTGATTTTGGATACTGTGTGTAAGATAGTAGTTGTACAATAATTACATGTGATCCAAATGGTGGTAATGTAGCCTGTTAGCCTTGTTATAGATGAATGAAATGCATGGTCCTATCTCTGTTAACACTGTGAGAACATGAACGTGTGATGGTTGGTTGATTTGTCAAACGATATTACCTTGACTGTCCGATTGCTATGCATGTTGTTATGGCTGGCAAAGTATGTGTAACGACTGTGTTGAATCTGTTCCTACTACGATGGTTGCGAAGGAGGTATCAGTTGAGTAATGATGCTTGCTGGTAAATGCATTAGCTGCATGTGTAAGAATGGGGTGACCCGTGGAAGGTCTAGAGCCCTGAGGGAATGGCTTCCAGCTACATTCCTTGGCTAGATCCTGTGAGAGCTCGTGGTAGCCGTAGGAGCTAGAGATGAGTCTCGAGACGTCAATGGGAGACCGGTACCACACGGGAAGAGCTGATGGATGAGCGGCCAGTAAGAGGGAAACTGTAACTGAAAGTCATTACTTAAGTCGAATCCGCAGGCATGCATGTAGATATGATACTGATTAAGATAGTACGCATAGCATGTGTTGAGTATTATGGATGATTTCCTAATGTGTGGATGCATGTGTATGTGTGAATAGAGATGAACTTCATGTAGTATGTATGTTATAGATATCATTCTGATTTGCATGATCTTAGTTTAACCTGAATACGACTGAGTGAAAGTAAGTATGCGTACTGACACTGATACTGAGTCTTTGATCGTCATTTTGCATGTAAAAGCTCACCCCTACAGTGGTTACATTTTTCAGTGAATATCCCTCGGAATGAAAGATGAAGAAGAGGCCGAGTGCAGAGCAGAGAAACCGAGCGCTATGGAATATATGTGTATATGTAAATACTGTGTATAAGGTCTTGTTAAGCCTTGGTGGGCTCGTATTTTGATTTTAGTCCTTATATCTGAACTTGAACACTTTCGGGTAGTGAAAACGTGCTAATGCATTGTAATATTTAATACGTCTATATATATATGTGTGTGTTGTATGTTATTCTATACTGTAGGTGATGTTCGAGTGGTAAATGTGGGTGTATAAGTATACCTTTCGAGCATAGGAGATCAGTGTGACTATGGGTAGAAGCGGAGCTAAGTTATTGTTAGAGGAAAGCGAGATAATGAGTCCTTCCGAGTGATGAGAGGTTGAATAATCCGAACGATTGAGGTCACATAGCCTAGAGTAGGAGTTGGTTCGAATCCCGTGAGTCACAATTATGAAATTTCCTGAGTAGAGGATAATCAACGATTTTCGAGTGAGAATCTGCCGAGTGAACTTCTCACTCCAGCGAACAAGGTACTCGCTCCAGTGAGTGTATTTCGGGAAGACTCTTGTGTGAGTATCGCTTAGGCGAATCATCCCTCGCCCGAGCGACTTGAGCTATTTCGCCCAAGCGTATGGGGTCACGCTGAAGCGAGTGGACGTTGTTTGTGGGATTCGCCCAGGCGATGATGGGTTTTGCTGAACTGAATGGATCGGTCAAGCCTTATTCCTTCCACTGATTGCCGTGCGTATGAATGTTCTTTCATTTCTCCCTTGCCTTCTTCTTCTTTTCTATACCGAGTGACCAGTGGTTGCTTTTATGAAATTTTTTCTTCCCCTGTTTTTGGGTTTATTTATTTATTAAAATTAGGGTGTTACATTCATAGTAGGGCTCATGCAATTGAATAAAATCCTTCCACCCTATATTTTTGCAAAATTTAAAAGTATCTTCAAAAATTCTAAGTTTAAGCAGAGTCTCTCTACAAAAGAACCTTGAGGGAATAATCTCCCTTGCTGTCAAAGAGGCTAGTCTTATTCGTTGCTCATCGGATGAGCATTCAATGTCATCAATACTAGCGTAGGTAGAGGACTTACCCTTATTCTTCCTCTTTTTGCCAATGGTTTTGGTTTTACCTGAAGGCATGATTCCTAACCAAAAAGCACGAAGTGGATAAAAGTTAGGCATTCAAGGAGAATTTCCTTCCAACCTAAATATAGGACCACAACAAAGAAAATAGATGGGCCAAATAGATGTGAACATCGGTTCATGAAAACATAAAAAATTTAACACCAAATTAAAAGGAAAGATGCCTAATCATAGCAAATTGCATATGGAAACATGTATCATATATCTAGGGATTAAGTTTCACAAGCTATAGCATGAAACAATCCTAAGAAAAATGAAGCAAAGTTAGTTCAAGCATTTTTACAAACACTCAGTGGGCCAACCTATATCTCACATTGTGTTTGAATGTGTATACAGGTTCAGGAATTTTGATAATGACAAAAACACTCTTGAAGAAATCTGTGCAAAAACAAAGACATGGAACCAGGTGCTGAGAAACAGAGAAGCTAATCGATTAAGGCAACTATGCGAATCGATTAGGAGCATTCTGTTTTGGAAGAAATTGCATCAGGCCATAAGATAATCGATTACAGCAATGAAGATAATCGATTATGAAGCTACTGGAATTAATCTAATCGACTACGCACTTGATGTAATCGATTACAACTGTCAAAAATGAGATTAAATGCATCAGGTATAGTGGCTAATCGATTAAGGGAAGTTATACAATCGATTAAGAGGCTACTGGAATTAAGGTAATCGATTACCAGACATGCTAATCGATTAGGAAGCTGCGAAATCAAATTAAATGCATCAAGTACAGATGATAATCGATTACAGGAAAAGAAATAATCGATTATGGACCCTCTGACTTGAAGATAATCGATTACAACGCGAGGGTGTAATCGATTACACTAGTGGAAAAACACATTTAAGTGGGAAACCAGCTTATGTCTCCACCATTCTTCAAAATCCCACTAAGTGCAATGGCTAGGAAGAAGAAGGGCACACCTCAACACCTCAAATGGCTCTATAAATTGAAGAGGAACACAAGCACAAAGACACACCCAAGAAGCTACAATTCCTTTGCTCATTATTGTGCTTTGTAAGCCCTATTCTTGTATATCTTGAATCTCATTTGTATATCCTCTCTTCTTGAGAGATTAGAAATTGTGTGAGCTATCATTTTGCTTATCCACTCTATTGAGAGAGTTACTTGCTTGTAAACACTACATCAAAACACCAAAGTTCACTCTAGGTTGAGTGGTTACAAAGGTTGAGGCTCAACCTTTGGGATATTGTGAGATTGAGAGATTGGGTGGGTTGCCCTTATACTTGTGAGGATTGGGTTCTTGAGTGTGGGACACTAGGAAGCCACAATTGCTCAAAGTTGTATCTCTAGTCTACAATAGTGGAAAATCCTCTAAGTGGGTTGCTTAGAGGCGAGACGTACACCGGATTGGTGGAACTCGTTAAATCGGTTTGCAAAGCTCTTCTCCCTTACTCTTTTACTTTCATATACTGCACTTAATTGGCTTGTGTTGATTGATTGTGGCTTGCATACTTGAACTTGTTTAAATTGGTAAATCTTGAAGACTGCACACCAAGTGTTTGTTTAATTGTCTCAGCTATATTTACCTTTGTTTTGCATTGCATATTTCACTAAACTTTATTTCACTTGCATAATCTTGTAAATTTGTATATAAGAATCAAGTTCAAAGGTATTCCAACTAAAAGTTTTAAAAACTCAATTCACCCCCCCTCTTGAGTATTGAGGCCACTTGAATAACAAGTGGTATCAAAGCTTGACTCTTGGTAGATCAAGCTTAACAACTACAAGAGATAAAGATGGCCTCAAATTCTCTAAACATTTTTCCTGAGGGTGGTGCTACAAATCGACCTCCCGCTTTCAATGGGGAAGGTTATACCTTTTGGAAAGAGAGAATGAAAATCTTCATTCAATCAGTTGACTTAAGAGTGTGGAATGCCATTGAAAATGGTCCTTTTATACCTATGCATACTGTTGATGATAAACTAGTTGAAAAACCTATGGATAATTGGACTAGTGAAGAAGAGAAGAAAGTACAATACAATTACAAGGCTAAAAATCTAATTACTCTTGCACTAGGACCAGATGAATTTTTCCGAGTAATCACTTGTAAATCCGCCAAGGAAATGTGGGATACTCTTCAAGTAACCCATGAAGGTACAAATGATGTTAAAGACTCTAAGATTAGTACACTAACTAGTCAATATGAGTGCTTTAGATTAAACTCTCATGAATCAATTGTTGATATGCAAAAAAGATTCACTCTCATCATTAATCAACTCATTACACTTGGAAAGACTTACACTAACAAAGAGCTCATTCATAAAGTGTTGAAAAATCTTAACAGAGAATGGCAACCGCTAGTTACCGCCATCAAACAATCTCCTAGCATAAACGAAATGTCTCTTGCCACACTATTTGGTAAGTTGCAGGAACAAGAACAAGAGCTGAAAGAATTAAAGATGGCGGAAGAGGAAGAAAAATCTTCCAAGAAAAAGGGTCTCGCTCTCAAGGCCACTCCCATAAATGAAGAAGAATCCGGAAGTGAACTTGATGAAGAAGAAGAGTTTGGACTATTTGTGAAACGCTTCGGGAAATTCATGAAAGGCAAACACTTCCAAAGAAGCTTCAAAAACCCAAGTAAGAAACCTATCACTAAAGAAAATTCTTCCTCACCCAATTGTTTTGAATGTGGCAAGGAAGGGCACTTCAAAGCGGATTGCCCAAATCTTAAGAAGAAGGGAAAAGAGAAAAGAGGAAGAAGGAGAGCATATATAGCATAGGATGAAAACGAGATAAGCAGCTCGGATGACTCAGAAAATGAAGAAGCAAACCTTTGCGTCATGGCCAACCACCAAGAAGAAGATGATGAGGTAAACTTCCATGACTTAGATAAGGATGAATTACTTGATGCTCTAGAGGAATTGTATGATAAATTTACAAAAGTCTCCAATAGACTTAAGGTGTCTAGAAAAACTAGTGACACTCTAGAGATGCACCTTATGGAGGTTTGCAAAGAGAATGAATACTTAAAAGAAGAATTGAAAAATGCTCAAACATGCTCCAAAAGTAAACCTTGTGATTTTGCTAAGAAATGTGTTGATCTAGAAAATAAAGTCCTAGATCTAAACAAAACCTTAGAGAGGTTTACAAATGGTAGAGATAATCTGAATGTACTACTTGGAAATCAAAGATGCATGTTTGACAAAACTGGTTTAGGGTACAATTCTGTTAAAAAGGAAAAGCATTACAAAAACTTCTTTGTACCCCCTATGAGATCATCTTCGCCCTTTATGAAATGCAATCATTGTGGATTCAAAGGTCATAACTCTTCAAATTGCAATGTTAGAAAATTCGGGCCAAAGGTTATAAGAAAGGTGTGGGTTCCCAAAGGGACATTACCGCAAGCTAACCTTAAAGGACCCAACATAAAATGGGTACCTAGTTCTCTAAACTAATCTTATTTTGTAGGTATGCTTCAAGGCAAGCAACACCCATTGGTACTTGGATAGTGGGTGTTCAAAGCATATGACGGGAGACATAAGCAAGTTTACATCATTCACTCCCAAGAGAAAAGGAAGTGTCACCTACGGAGACAACACCAAAGGAAGGATCCTAGGCATCGGAAATATAGGTAAGAATTCTTCCACATCCATAAGTGACGTGTTGTATGTTGAAGGCCTCAAACATAATCTACTTAGCATAAGTCAATTATGTGACAAAGGATATAGAGTTTTGTTTGAATCAAATTGTTGCATAATTGAGCATAAGACTAATAAGGAAGTTAAGTTTGTAGGCCAAAGAATTGATAATATTTACATGATTGATATGGATAGTTTGTCTACAAATGATGAACAATGCTTCATTTCAAAAGAGGATGAAACTTGGCTATGGCATAGGAGAATAGCTCATATACATGTAGACCATTTGAACAAACTTGTTTCCAAAGAATTAGTAATTGGTTTACCAAAGCTTAAGTTTGAAAATAGATTTTGTGATGCATGTCAAAAGGGAAAACAAGTAAAGGCATCTTTTCAATCCAAAAACATTGTTTCCATACAAAGGCCTTTACAACTTTTGCACATGGACTTATTTGGACCATCCAAAATCAAAATCTTTGGAGGCAATTACTATGGTCTAGTTATTGTAGATGACTATTCTAGATATACATGGACATTGTTTCTTGCTCATAAAAATGAAGCTTATTATGCATTCAAGAAACTTGCAAAGATTATCCAAAATGAGCAAAATTCTAAAATTACATCCATTAGAACCGATCATGGGGGAGAATTTGAAAATCAATCTTTTGAAAAGTTTTGCGAAAAACATGGTATTAATCACAATTTTTCAGCTCCTAGAACTCCACAACAAAATGGAGTAGTTGAAAGGAAAAATAGATCTTTAGTGGAGCTTGCTAGAACCATGCTAAATGAAAACCATATTGCAAAACATTTTTGGGCCGATGCGGTAAACACCGCGTGTTATGTTATGAATAGGTGTTTAATAAGGCCTATTTTAAAGAAAACCCCCTATGAACTTTACAAGGGTAGAAAACCCAACATTGCATACTTTCATATTTTTGGATGTAAATGTTTTGTGCTCAACAATGGAAAGGATAATCTAGGGAAGTTTGATGCAAAATCTGATGAGGCAATATTCCTAGGATACTCTCAATCAAGTAAATGTTATAGAATCTTCAACAAACAAACAAATACCATTGAAGAATCTATTCATGTTAAATTTGATGAAAATAGCCATAACCCTCCGAGAAAGGAAGATGTTGATGATCTTGTAGATACCTTCCAAGAAATAAACTTGGAAGACAAAGAAGAAGTCAACAATGAAGGAGGTGCAACACAAATTGATAAACAATAAGATTGGGTAACCCTAAAGGATCATCCCTTGGACAAAATCATTGGAGAAATAACCAAAGGGGTAAGTACTCGAAATGCCATTAGGAATGCATGCAATCACTTAGCTTTTGTATCTCAAATTGAACCCAAAAATATTGATGAAGCCATTATTCATGAACATTGGATGTTGGCCATGCAAGAAGAATTAAACCAATTTGAAAGAAATGAAGTTTGGGAACTTGTGCCAAGACCCAATGACCATCTAATAATAGGCACCAAATGGGTTTTTAGAAATAAGTTAGATGAAAATGGTTTAATAACAAGAAACAAAGCTAGACTAGTTGCAAAGGGATACAATCAAGAAGAGGGAATAGATTATGAAGAAACGTATGCTCCCGTAGCTAGGTTAGAAGCCATTAGGTTATTGTTAGCTTTTGCATGCTGTATGGATTTTAAACTTTATCAAATGGATGTCAAAAGTGCATTTTTAAACGGCTTTATCCAAGAAGAAGTTTATGTAGATCAACCTCCCGGCTTCGAAAATCATAAATTTCCAAACCATGTCTTTAAATTGAGAAAAGCCTTATATGGTTTAAAACAAGCTCCAAGAGCTTGGTATGAAAGACTAAGTAAATTCCTTTTAGAACACAATTTTGAAAGAGGAAAGGTTGATACTACACTATTTATAAAACGTAAAAATAATGACATTCTTTTGGTACAAATTTATGTTGATGATATAATATTTGGTGCTACTAAAGAAAATCTTTGTCAAGAGTTTGCCAAGATTATGTAGAATGAGTTTGAAATGTCCTTGATGGGAGAACTCACCTTCTTCCTTGGATTACAAATAAAACAAGCAAATGATGGAACGTTCATTAGTCAAACCAAGTATTGTAAAGAACTACTCAAAAGGTTTGAAATGGACAAGGCAAACGAAATAGCCACACCCATGAGTACATCTTGCTATTTAGACAAAGATGAAAAGGGTAAGGACATTGAAATCACTAAATATCGAGGTATGATTGGATCCTTACTTTATTTAACTGCTAGTAGGCCCGATATTATGTTTACGGTATGCATGTGTGCTAGATATCAAGCATGTCCTAAAGAATCACACTTAACTGCCGTAAAAAGAATTTTGAAATATCTTGTGGGTACTCAAAATGTTGGTTTGAGGTATCCCAAAGGCGTTGAATGTAATCTTTTAGGATATTCCGACTCTGACTTTGCGGGCTGTAAACTTGATAGAAAAAGTACTAGCAGCACATGTCATTTACTTGGTAGCTCCCTTGTTTCTTGGCATAGCAAGAAGCAAGCAAGTGTTGCATTATCGACGGCTGAGGCAGAATATGTAGCCGCCGGTAGTTGTTGTGCTCAAATTCTTTGGATGAGACAACAACTTCTTGATTTTGGCATTGTTTTAAACAAAGTACCTATCAAATGTGATAATACTAGTGCTATTAATATCTCAAAGAATCCTGTAATGCACTCTAGAACCAAGCATATTGAGATTAGGCATCACTTCATCAGAGACCATGTATTAAAAGGGGATTGTGTACTTGAGCATGTTGAAACTTCTAGGCAACTAGCAGATATCTTCACAAAACCCTTGGCTAGAGAACAATTCATCCACATTAGAAGAGAATTAGGCATTCTTGACATGTCAAATTGTGTTTGAATGATGGAGTATTTTGATAAAAACTGTGTTGTATGGCATGATTAGATGAATGGTGTGACTCATTAATATTACATTTCATGTTTGCAACCTTGCTGTATGAAAACCTAAAGTTTTTGTACCAATAATCGATTATATGCATCCTCACAATTGATTACTATGCTTCTGTTTCTTTGATAATCGATTACTATTTCATCCCTAATCGATTACAATGATTCTGTCTCTAATCTAATCGATTGCCCTTGATCCACAATCGATTACACAGCCTTTGTTTCAGGTATAAAACGTTTCCTCTTCTCCATAATCGATTACCATCTTGCTCCAATTGATTAGGACGTTTTTGTTTCCATTATAATCGATTATGACAAAGATCTAATCGATTACACTCTGCACGAAATGGTTGGAATTCCCCAGAAACAGTGATCTAATCGATTACACTCTATCTCGTAATCGATTAGCCTCGATTCTGAAGAGTCAATATTGCAATTTCCAAGGCCTACTCGAACCACTCCCTCTCTTAACTCCCTTCACTCCTTTCTAAACCTAATTCCCTCCTTCCTAAGCCTAATTCTCACCTATAAATACCCCTCTCATCACCTTCTCATCTCACACTTAAATCTTTCAAAAACTCTCAAACATTCTTTTCTCTTCATCTTCCTCCTTGCATTCCTCACCATGTCTTCATCCCGAAATGTTAAGAGAGCAAGGTCTTCCATGGCTCAGGCCTTTAACCCCCTTGACTTCTCAAGGTTCTTCTCTTCCCCTAGAGACCTTCAAAATTTTGTGAAAAACTTTTCTGAAAAGGAAATAATGACTCCTCACTTCACCATTACCGACACCTTCGATAACCCCAGCCTAACCTTCACCCAAAGCCTTCACCACTACAACCTCTTTCACTTCCTCTCCCTCAAGGAAGAAGAGTACTACCCTGAACTCATAAGGGTATTCTACTACAACCTCCGACTTGTCAATGGGATGGTTGAATCCAAAGTGAAGAACGCAACCATCAAACTCACCAATGCTCAATTTGCGGAAATCTCCCAGCTGCCTCTCAACAATGCTGATTTTGATGGAGGAGAACCGGGAGACGAATGGGGCTTCAATGCTCTAACTGCTCGTCAATCCTTGTGGAAAGCTGACCGCCCCAGGAGCAACCACAAACTGGTAGGACATTTGACCATGAACAACCGTCTGCTTCACTTTTTCTTGGTCAAAATGATAGTTCCTCGTGGTGGGAACTATGCCTTGGTGGAAGAGGATGATGTCCTCTTGATGTGGGCAATGCTGAACCACAAGGAGATTAACTGGGTTCAGTTGGTCAAATTCCATATGCGTCACGCAAAGGACCAACAAAAACTCCCTTATGGTATTCTCCTTACTAAAATTTTCAAATATTGTGGAGTAGACTTGGCTGGAGAATTATCAGAAAAAGTGCCTCCAAGAGCTTGCATTGGCACCCATCACCTCACCAAAATGGGTCTTGTTTTTACGCATGGAGCATGGTACTCACGAATAGAGGGCATTGATGCCAACATTCCCTTCGAAGCTCCTGCTGAAGAAGAACCCGTTCCTCCTCCTCCTCAACCACAAGCTGCACCTCAAGCCTCTTCATCTGCTCCTGCTGACCCCTTTGCATCACTCTACGCCCATCTTGACCGCCGCTTCGATCGCCTTGAAAACTCCCTTCAAGAGTTCTCAATGACTGAGCAGCAACATTTCGAGATGATGCAACAGCGTTATGAAGAGCTGTCCCATCAAATCGCTGAAATTCGTTTCTTTAATCCGGATAATTAGATCCACTTTTCATGTGTTGTTTAGGTTGCTTTTGTTCTTTTTCAAACCTGCACTTTCGCTTCATGTAATTCCCTACTTTATGTTTTGCTAATTGAATAAAATTTTCCATTCATAACATATCTCTTTACTTACTGTTTATTTTTGATGATTCCAAAGGGGGAGAAGTATTATTAAATGAGTTCATATCTTGTCTAACTTATCTTGTTTAAAATCTGAAAAAGATTGCCAAAGGATTAATAAATTCCTTTTGATAGGGGGAGATTTGCTAAGAGATAAGAGAAAATAAGATAAAGATGCTGACTATGATTAAGAGATAATGCAGCAGATATGTTTTTGCAAAGAGATAAAATTAGAGATAAGATTGACTTTTTAAAACTAACAACCCTCAAGAGATGAACATAGTTGTCATCATCAAAAAGGGGGAGAATGTGTTTGAATGTGTATACAGGTTCAGGAATTTTGATAATGACAAAAACACTCTTGAAGAAATCTGTGCAAAAACAAAGACATGGAACCAGGTGCTGAGAAACAGAGAAGCTAATCGATTAGGGCAACTATGCGAATCGATTAGGAGCATTCTGTTTTGGAAGAAATTGCATCAGGCCACAAGATAATCAATTACAGCAATGAAGATAATCGATTATGAAGCTACTGGAATTAATCTAATCGACTACGCACTTGATGTAATCGATTACAACTGTCAAAAATGAGATTAAATGCATCAGGTATAGTGGCTAATCGATTAAGGGAAGTTACACAATCGATTAGGAGGCTACTGGAATTAAGGTAATCAATTACCAGACATGCTAATCGATTAGGAAGCTGCGAAATCAAATTAAATGCATCAAGTACAGATGATAATCGATTACAGGAAAAGAAATAATCGATTATGGACCCTCTGACTTGAAGATAATCGATTACAACGCGAGGGTGTAATCGATTACACTAGTGGAAAAACACATTTAAGTGGGAAACCAGCTCATGTCTCCACCATTCTTCAAAATCCCACTAAGTGCAACGGCTAGGAAGAAGAAGGGCACACCTCAACACCTCAAATGGCTCTATAAATTGAAGAGGAACACAAGCACAAAGACACACCCAAGAAGCTACAATTCCTTTGCTCATTATTGTGCTTTGTAAGCCCTATTCTTGTATATCTTGAATCTCATTTGTATATCCTCTCTTCTTGAGAGATTAGAAATTGTGTGAGCTATCATTTTGCTTATCCACTCTATTGAGAGAGTTACTTGCTTGTAAACACTACATCAAAACACCAAAGTTCACTCTAGGTTGAGTGGTTACAAAGGTTGAGGCTCAACCTTTGGGATATTGTGAGATTGAGAGATTGGGTGGGTTGCCCTTATACTTGTGAGGATTGGGTTCTTGAGTGTAGGACACTAGGAAGCCGCAATTGCTCAAAGTTGTATCTCTAGTCTACAATAGTGGAAAATCCTCTAAGTGGGTTGCTTAGAGGCGAGACGTACACCGGATTGGTGGAACTCGTTAAATCGGTTTGCAAAGCTCTTCTCCCTTACTCTTTTACTTTCATATACTGCACTTAATTGGCTTGTGTTAATTGATTGTGGCTTGCATACTTGAACTTGTTTAAATTGGTAAATCTTGAAGACTGCACACCAAGTGTTTGTTTAATTGTCTCAGCTATATTTACCTTTGTTTTGCATTGCATATTTCACTAAACTTTATTTCACTTGCATAATCTTGTAAATTTGTATATAAGAATCAAGTTCAAAGGTATTCCAACTAAAAGTTTTAAAAACTCAATTCACCCCCCTCTTGAGTATTGAGGCCACTTGAATAACACACATGACACACCCTAAACTAGAATCTTCAACATCCCTCATGGTTTTAAATCAGTCCATTCATGTTCTATTTATGACCAGGTAGCATATACTCAACAAAATAAATCCATACAATGAGGGGTACAACAAGAATTTAGTGAAGAGGGATGATAAACAATGCATAGTGACAATGAGTAATTCCACCAATGTAAAACATACCCATCCAAAAATTAAATTATTAACAAAACACCACAATGCATAAACCAAGCCTCCCAAATCTAATAATTATGTATAGGCACAAGATATGTCAATAACACCACCAAGAAAAGGACCAATGAACAATAAACAACTTATAATCATGCAAAGGTAATAATAAAAGTTGTCTTAGACATTATAGCAAACACTTGGTGGGCATAAGAATATGTACTAAGAAATTCATGAACATGCACCATAAAGTTTCCCAGATTCACAAATTACACTCTAGACATGAATAAGAATGAATCAAATTACTATATGTGTATCATGGAGTGTCTATCATGAATCAAGTTGCCATATGGGTCTCAAGAACAAGAAAAACATGATGAACATGAGCAAGATTTTTATAGCATACCCACATGAGTTTTGAATCACCACATTCAAATATTAACACATATAAATCTTCCTCCATGATCAATTTCACCAAAGTCAAGGCAAAATAGTAATTATGAGAGAAACCCCAAACTTGAGAGAAATATAAAGAATGAAAGAAGGAGAGTGTTCTTACTTGATAATGGAGAAGGAGAGTGACAATGACAAGTGAAACAGTGATGAATAAGAGGAGAAAAGAGCCTAAGGAATTGAGAGGAGAGTGCACTAAGGAAAGTAAAAGTGATGGAGAGGGGATTGCATGAATGAACCATGGAAGTTAAAAAGGGGTCATGGAAGGAATTTTAAAGAAAGAAACTAAAGCTATTGTGATCCACGACCATGTAAATATTCCCATAGCTCATGGAGTTTACTGGTTGGGAAAAAAGTTAATTTCTGAAGCTGTTCAGTTCCCATGGCCCGTGGAACTCACTGCTTAACCCTTTGAACTTTTTCACGTAGAGCATTTGTCTAACCTAGAGAGATCCACGGCCAGTACAAAATTCCCACGATTAGTGGATCTTGCTAAAATTTTCATTTTTAAAATTTGACATAGAATGCACCCAAGGTGAGAGAAATCCACGGCCAATGGATCTTGCTGGCTTTTAAAAATTTTAATTTCCTTAACTCTTGTTCTCAAAACTAGTGTAAACCACTGCCAGTGGGAAATTTCCACTACCAGTGGATTTCACTATTTTAACCTTGAAAATCATGTAATATGAAAAAGATGTTTATTCAATGTTCATACATTTCAAAAAAGGAAAATTAAAGAAAACCATGCTGTGTTTATTCAATGTTCAATCATACAATGCATTGCAAGAACATAAATGAGGTTACTGATGAGCGTTTTGATTATATTGAGTTCACTGAGAGAAAATCAAGTTTGTATAATATGAACTCAATGTAATGGATGTGCCAAGTTTAAACACAGAAGTTGTAATACAGTATAGTTGTCGTTCCACTGAGGAGGTGCTAGAATGAAGACTTTAGTTTGAATTGATTTGGCAGAAAGTTTTTGTTTGGGTTTGTTGTGAATGTTGTTGAATGAAAAACAGCAAGTAACAGAATAACAGAGAATAATATTGTGCAAAAGATGACAGTAAATGAGGTTGGAAAAATCAGTTTTGTAAAACAGGGATTGGCTTCATCACATCTTCACCTCTGTAAGCTGCATAAGTTTCCATATAAGTAAATCGAAAAGATAAGTTCTACGTCACAATCAAAGTCATTTGCATCGATCCCTCGACTACAAAATTCATAAGAATGATTTCCAAACCGCTGATCCCTCAGTCACTTTGGAAACCATTCCAGCATTATCGATCGATTGTTTTGACGTTTGTTGCGTTAGACGCCATCCCTGGCTACCTACTCACAACAAGCATTTCTTTCAGGGTCTGCTTTCAAAAGTCACTTCCCAGCATACTCAAGAAAACTTAGAACAAGAAAATAGTGATCAAGTACTTTCAGGCATTAAACGCAGAAGGAAATACAGCAACTTATCAAATCTCATTACTAAATGACAACTTACAGCAGCATTACTTTAGTGTTGAATGGATTACAACCAATCCCATAAGGGAGATTAGTTACTCATGCCTTGCATTTTCACCATCAAAGGAATGAATACAAAAAATGGAAAGTATGAAAATACAGAGGATGAATCTGATGTATGATGTGATAGGAGATTTATGATGATGATGCCCTGTTTGCAGCTTACTTTATAGGAGTTTTTGGCTCAGCTTCTCTTACCCACTTGCATAGAACCCATGCGGCATCTTTCAGAGACTGGTGGAAACAGCAGAAAGTAGATGAGTTTGCATCGCATTACGGGTGAATAAAGAATTAAGAAGCCCACGCTGTGTGAGTCACGCTTGAGCTAGATGGTCACGCTCAAGCGTGAAGGGCTCTGAAGCTTTTTAATAGTCTTGCGCTTGAGTTCCTTGTCCACGCTTAAGCGTGGTTCCTTTGTTCAGCATATGCTTGATCCTTCGCTTCAAGCTGGGCATGTTACGCTTTAAGCGAGCTCCTCTATCCCCACAGATGTGTTCCACGCTCAAGCCACGCTCAAGCGGGATCGAGGTCATGCCCAAGCGGCTCCTTATCACGCTTGAGCGTGAGATGCCCCTGATGCTGTTCCTTAATTCAATTCAGTCACGCTTTAAGCTCCATGGTTCCACGCTTGAGCGCCAGTCATGCATGAAGTCACGCTTGAGCGAGCTCGGGCTCACGCTCAAGCGTGAGGGGCTGTTGGTGTGTTCCTCATTGTTTCACTTGGGTGCATGGGCAACGTAGGCTTTTGTTTTCTTCACGCTCAGGCGTGTAGTGTACCACGCTCGAGTGTCCTTTGCTTGATGCTCTTTGTTTCTTCAAGGCTTTTGTCACTTTGTTCACTGATTTTCAAATTTCAAGCTTCTTTTCTTAATACTCCCTTTATGATCAAAATCATGCTCAATTATTTATCAATTTTGTTAAGTTATTCAAAAAATGGTTCTAATTGAGCCATGAATTTAATCATAAAATAGGCACTCATCAAACTCTCCCCAACCTAGATTTTTGCTTGTCCTCAAGTAAAAAGAAGATTTGGAAAGGGAAACAAGCATTTCAAAAATCTGAGTTTCTGTTGCAGACAAAAGTTTAAAAGGCAATAATCTGAGTTAATGTCTAGACAAATGATTTTCTTAATACCAATTCCTTAAAATGTAATGCACCATTACCTTATTCATAAAGCATGTAACCCATTGCTGTAAGAATATAGAATTTCTCATTATTTCTTACCATGTGTCTGTTTCACTCATCTCTCATGTGTCTGTTTCGCTCATCCATCATTAGAACTGTTCTGTTAACATTGCCCGTCATTTCTAGTAAAACCAAAATTCAAATGAATAGCAAGGATCAGAAGGTCTTTTAAGGGGGTGTAATGAGGCTGGGTTAACAAGAAACTTTGGTTTTTCTGGGTTTCAAAACGCATGTTTTAAAGAAGAGCATAAGTGTTTTTGGTTAATTTAGAAGGCTCCTTCTCTGCATTGAAACTTCAGAATTTTCTTTTGTTTTACTCCAGCTCTTTTATACAATCTTTGGAGAGCTTACTTATTCTTTCTGCATTTTCTTCTACTGCCTCCATTTGTTTCATCTTCTTTCGAGAAAATTATTATGCTCTTTTTCAAGATGAACATGCAGGTGAGGTAGAATTTTTGCTTTTATGCTTAGCTCAGGGCAGAGAGAGAAAAAAAATTTTCATGCTTTTATGGCTCAAAGATGGGCTGCCAAAAAATCGGATATTTTTATCAGGGTAGCTTTTTGGCTCTTGGCTAACTATTTTTTTTTTCAAAATTGCCTTATCATTTCCTTGCTTGTTTCTTAAGAAAAAGGTTTAATTAGAAAATCAGTCAATGCTAATTTAACAAATTCAAATGAGGCTCTCAAGTGTTTAGATTTTCTCACTTCTCATCAAGATATCAGGCTTACTTCCTTATTCTAACAGAAAAGGGTTCACGTCATGTAATCAAGCAACAATACATGCATTCCAGTTCCTTGGTTCTTAATTAAGTCATTTTGCCAAAAAAAAGAATCAGTGTTATTGCCTAAAAACATTGTGTTGCTTAGAAACTTTTCTTGTTCAAAAAGTAAAATCTTTGGTTGGGGTTTTCAAAATTGGTACAACTGCAAGCATGTAATGGTATATCCAAACAATCAACCAAAAGCATCAAAATTTTAAAAATTTTCAAAGCATGCTGCAGTAATGTTAGACAAAACTAACTAAAAGTAAACTAAAGCAATAAAAACTAAAGCAGTAAAATCATCACTCATCCTTAGAAGAGTCATCCCCTGTCTCATGTTTCCTTGATGGAGGCCCTTGTGAGGGTGGTCCTGGTTTAGTCTATGAAGTCTCACCCCTCCTAAGAAAGAAGGCCTGTCCCCAGGCTAAACAATGTGGGTTGTAAACTTGCTTTCAGATAATGAGTGGGATGAATTTGATGAGCTGCCTGAAAAGTAAAAGAAAAATTCAATCTTAGGATAAAATTTACTTAAAGTAAAATCAACAGAAAAGAAAAATAAAAGATTGGGTTGCCTCCCAATAAGCGCTTGTTTAACGTCATTAGCTTGACGCCTGATTTTTTTTTTTCAAGTTGGGTCATGGAGCTGGTGAATGAGAGTGTTGAATTTTTCCACTTCCTTGCCTAAGTCAGGCCTTGGCTTTCTTCCTTTCTGTTTTTCAAGTGCACCTTCAATAGCAAAATCAGCTTGTTCTTTTTGCACTCGAATTTTTACTTTTCTGTCATCCACATCTATGATGACTTTGGCTGCTTTCAAGAATGGTCTCCCCAGTATTAGAGGAACTTCAGAATCTTCCTCCATATCTATGACAACAAAGTTCTCATGAAATTCAAATTTATCAACTTTGACCTCAATATTTTCAGCAATACCATAAGGGGTTTTTATTGATTGATCTGCCATTTTTAAAGTCATGTTTGTTGGCTTCACTAAAAAATCCCCTATACTTTTAAGTGTGGATAATGGCATCAAATTTACACTAGCACCAAGATCTAATAAAGCTTTACTTTTTGAAAGATTTCCAATAGTAACGGGAATAGAAAAACTCCCTGGATCTTTGGTGTTATAAGGTACTGCTTCATGTGTGATAGCATCATGTCCATCTTCTTCCTCAGTTATTTCCTCAGTCAGTGTGGTTACAGCCTTGCAATGCTCTATTGGGTTTGTTTCAGTGTTTGCTCCATACTGAGGCTTCTGTTTTTCAGCAAGTTGTTGGGCTAGTTGTCCCAATTGTGTTTCCAAGTTCCTAAGTAATGCCTCATTGTTCTTTTGACTTGCTAAAGAAGTTTGCATAAATTTTTCCAAGGTGTCCTCTAATCTAGAAGTTCTCTCCACCAAAGTAGGACCATTATTTTGATATGGTTTATTTGAAGAGCTGGGCTCTTGCTTCCATCCTTGGTTTTGGTTACTTCTCCATCCCTGAAACGGTTGGTTAGAAAAATTTGAATTGAAATTACCAGACCTTCCTTGGTTGTTCATGAAGTATACAGTTTCTTCTTGTGAGCCACAATTCTCATTGAGATGATCTCCTCCACAAAAGTTACATGTTGCAGGCATTTGTTGTTGTCCTGGTTGTGATGATTGTACTGCATGTAATTATTGTGGAAGATTGGCTATCTTTTTTGTCAATGCTTCTAATTGTTGGGTCAGAATTTTGTTCTGTGCTAAGATGGCATCTGTGGTGTTTAAGTCAAGAACTCCTTTCCTTTGAACTTGCTGACGATCATGTTGAGCTTGGTAATCTGTGGATGATAATGCTTCAATGATCCTTGTAGCTTGCTCTGCATCCACTGTCATCATGGTTCCTCCAGCTGCTGCATCCAAAATCATTTTAGTATCACCCTTTAAACCACTGTAAAAGATATTCAATTGGGCAATATCTTCCAGTCCATGGTTTGGGCATCTTCTGAGGAGAGATTTGAAGCGTTCCCATGCTTCACAAAAGGGTTCATCATGGCTTTGTTTAAATGTTGTGATATCTGATTTAGCCTTGATGAATCTGGATGGTGGGAAGAATCTGTGTAGGAATTTTTCCTCCACTGTCTCCCAGCTGTTCAAGCTTTGATTTGGGTGTGACTGGAGCCATTCTTTGGCTTTTCCTGCAAGAGAAAAAGGAAACAATCTTAGGTATGCTGCCTCAATTACTTCCTGTTCAAATCCCATTGTTCCTACCAATTCATAGAATGTGGCCAAGTGAGTGTAAGGATCTTCACTGGACATTCCATGAAATTGATGGGAACTAATTAAACTAAGGAAAGCAGGTTTCATTTTTATAGCCCTGATTGTATTTGGTATAGCAATGCTTGAGTAGTGTCTAGGTCCTTGTTGCAATGTGTAATCTCTAAGTGTTCTCCTTGGTGGATTTTGATTATTGCTGTTGTCCTCCATTGTAACAGAGGAAGTTTGTCCTACGTGGAAGTTCTGCTTGGCTTTCTTGATTTTCTTGAGGAACCTGTCTATCTCAGGATCAAATGCAAGTTGTTCTTTTGTACCCTGTCCTCTCAAGATCATAAATCAAGAACTCAAAGTAGCAAGGTTAAAAAAAAAAAAAACAAATTACAAACAAGTTTATTTACACTGTCTTGTCAATTCAATGCTAAAATATTCAAACTTAAATCACCTCCCCGGCTGCGGCGCCAAAACTTGATGAGCGTTTTGATTATATTAAGTTCACTGAGAGAAAATCAAGTTTGTATAATATGAACTCAATGTAATGGATGTGCCAAGTTTAAACACAGAAGTTGTAATACAGTATAGTTGTCGTTCCACTGAGGAGGTGCTAGAATGAAGACTTTAGTTTGAATTGATTTGGCAGAAAGTTTTTGTTTGGGTTTGTTGTGAATGTTGTTGAATGAAAAACAGCAAGTAACAGAATAACAGAGAATAATATTGTGCAAAAGATGACAGTAAATGAGGTTGGAAAAATCAGTTTTGTAAAACAGGGATTGGCTTCATCACATCTTCACCTCTGTAAGCTGCATAAGTTTCCATATAAGTAAATCGAAAAGATAAGTTCTACGTCACAATCAAAGTCATTTGCATCGATCCCTCGACTACAAAATTCATAAGAATGATTTCCAAACCGCTGATCCCTCAGTCACTTTGGAAACCATTCCAGCATTATCGATCGATTGTTTTGACGTTTGTTGCGTTAGACGCCATCCCTGGCTACCTACTCACAACAAGCATTTCTTTCAGGGTCTGCTTTCAAAAGTCACTTCCCAGCATACTCAAGAAAACTTAGAACAAGAAAATAGTGATCAAGTACTTTCAGGCATTAAACGCAGAAGGAAATACAGCAACTTATCAAATCTCATTACTAAATGACAACTTACAGCAGCATTACTTTAGTGTTGAATGGATTACAGCCAATCCCATAAGGGAGATTAGTTACTCATGCCTTGCATTTTCACCATCAAAGGAATGAATACAGAAAATGGAAAGTATGAAAATACAGAGGATGAATCTGATGTATGATGTGATAGGAGATTTATGATGATGATGCCCTGTTTGCAGCTTGCTTTATAGGAGTTTTTGGCTCAGCTTCTCTTACCCACTTGCGTAGAACCCATGCGGCATCTTTCAGAGACTGGTGGAAACACCAGAAAGTGGATGAGTTTGCATCGCATTACGGGTGAATAAAGAATTAAGAAGCCCACGCTGTGTGAGTCACGCTTGAGCTTGATGGTCACGCTCAAGCGTGAAGGGCTCTGAAGCTTTTTAATAGTCTTGCGCTTGAGCTTCCTTGTCCACGCTTAAGCGTGGTTCCTTTGTTCAGCATATGCTTGATCCTTCGCTTCAAGCTGGGAATGTTACGCTTTAAGCGAGCTCCTCTATCCCCACAGATGTGTTCCACGCTCAAGCCACGCTCAAGCGGGATCGAGGTCACGCCCAAGCGGCTCCTTATCACGCTTGAGCGTGAGATGCCCCTGATGCTGTTCCTTAATTCAATTCAGTCACGCTTTGAGCTCCATGGTTCCACGCTTGAGCGCCAGTCATGCATGAAGTCACGCTTGAGCGAGCTCGGGCTCACGCTCAAGCGTGAGGGGCTGTTGGTGTGTTCCTCATTGTTTCACTTGGGTGCATAGGCAACGTAGGCTTTTGTTTCCTTCACGCTCAGGCGTGTAGTGTACCACGCTCGAGTGTCCTTTGCTTGATGCTCTTTGTTTCTTCAAGGCTTTTGTCACTTTGTTCACTGATTTTCAAATTTCAAGCTTCTTTTCTTAATACTCCCTTTATGATCAAAATCATGCTCAATTATTTATCAATTTTGTTAAGTTATTCAAAAAATGGTTCTAATTGAGCCATGAATTTAATCATAAAATAGGCACTCATCAGTTACCTTCCCATTAGTGCTAAGTTTATCATCTTCAGCCAGACGTTTTACCCAAATGCAATCAAGAACATGATGCGTCAAACAAGTCCAAGACACTTACTTGTTGGATGGGTTCACCTGTCAAATAGTGTTTGAGTCTCTATCCATTTACCTTCAATGGACTAGACTTCTCACTCTATAACTCGATAGCTCCAAAGGGGGAAACCTTCATTACCTTAAATGGTCCCGACCACCGAGACCTCAACTTACCAGGGAAAAGCCTTAAGCTAGAATTGGCATCCGAATAAGGTGAAGCAATGGCCTCCACCCATTTAGACACCTAGTCAACTACTACTAAGATAAAATGATTTCTAAAGGAAGAGGGAAAATGTCCTATGAAATCAACACCCTATACATCAAATAGTTTAACCTCTAAAATACTATTCAATGGCATTTTATGCCTCTTACTAATATTACCTGTTCTTTGGCATGAATCTCTAGTTAGGACATACTTACATACATCCTTGAAAAGATGTAGCCGTAAAATCCAACTTACAGTACCTTCAAGGCTGTTTTGGAGGTGCTCATGTGGCCTCCGTAGGATAGAGAGTGAGAGTGGTCCAAAATGGCATAGACTTCATCTTCTAGAACATATCTCCTAATCAAACCATCTGTACATTGTTGGAAAAGGAGGGGTTCATCCAATCTGACATCTGCAAAAACTTTTTCTTCTGTTGAAAACCAAGAACAGGTGGTAAAATGCCACATGCAAAAAAATTAACAAAATTCGCATACCACGGAACCTGTTGGGTACTAAGACTTAATAGTTGTTCATTCGGAAAAGATTCATTGATGGGAACAACATCACCCATCTCTACTTTTTCAAATGATAACCTAGACAGATAGTCCACAACAAGATTCTCAGTACCCTTCTCATCTTGAATCTCTAAGTCAAATTCTTCCAAAATTAGAATCCATTTAATTAGCCTAGGCTTTGCTTCTTTTTTATGTAAGAGATACTTGATGGCAGAATGATCAGTATAGACAGTAACATGAGAGCCTACCAAGTAAGATCTAAATTTATCAAAAGCAAAGAAAATGGCTAATAATTCCTTCTCAGTTATGACATAGTTTACCTGAGCGTTATCAAGTGTTCGGCTGGTATAGTGGATGACATGAAGCTTTTTATCTTTTCACTACCCAAGCACGGCCCCCATTACGTGATCACTTGCATCACATATCAATTCGAATGGGAGTTCTGAATCGGGGGGATGCACAATAGGAGTGGAGATTAAAGCCTGTTTAATCCTACAAAAAGCCTCCAAACAAGATGAGTCAAAATTAAAAGGAACATCCTTACCAAAAAGGTTCGTAAGAGGCTTAGTGATCTTACTAAAATCTTTAATGAACTGCTGGTAAAATCTGGTATGCCTAAGAAAGCTCTGAATACCTTTCACATTTGTAGGTGGGGGCAATTTTTCAATCACTTCCACCTTAGCCATATCGATCTCTTTGCCTCTCTCAGACACCAAGTGTCCAAAGACTATGCCTTCCCTCACCATGAAGTGGCACTTTTCCCAATTCAAGACCAAATTGGTCTCTTCATAATGTTGCAAGACTTAGCACAAATTTGTTAAACAATTATCAAAATCCAAACCATGTACTGAAAAATCATCCATAAAAACTTCCATCACATTTTCAATAAGATTAGAAAAATGGCCTGCATACACCTTTGAAAAGTCGCAGGTGCATTACATAGGCCCAAAGGCATATGCCTATATGCATAAGTCCCGTAAGGGCAAGTGAAAGTGGTCTTTTCTTGATCAAATGGATGGACGAGGATTTAATGAAAACATAAGTACCCATCCAAATAACAGAAATAAGAGTGCTTTACAAGCCTCTCTAACATCTGATCAATAAAAGGAGAGGAAAATGATCTTTTTTCATGGTGCTATTTAACTTTCTATAGTCAATGAACATGCGCCAACCAGAAATAATCCTAGTAGAAATTAACTCATGTTTACCATTTTCTACCACAATCATCCCTCTCTTTTTAGGCACCACATGAACTATACTCACCTATTTTTTACTAGCTATAGGGTATATGACTCCAACATCAAGCAATTTTAAAATTTCTTTCTTAACTACTTCTTACATTTTTGGATTTAATCTCCTAAGTGTTTCTACAGTGGGCCTACTCATCCCTTACTGTTATCCTATGCATGCAAAAAGAAGGGCTAATCCCATTAAAGTTATCCATAGTATAATCTATTACCTTTCTATAGGACCTAAGTTGTTTCAAAAGCTTTTCAATTTCACATGGATTCAAATCAACATTAACTATCACAGGACAAGTGGAATTAGGACCAAGAAACCCATACCTCAATGAAGCTGGTAAAGGCTTTAATTCCACTTTGGGGCTCACCACTTTGTCACACATTTCATGTTTTAATAGGGCATCTCCTCCAGAGAAATTTAATATTCCTGCATGCTTAATCAAAAAAAAAAATTTAAGTGGGTCATTAGGAAGAGTTTCTTCCTTCACCACTTGGTCAACAAAATCCACACTACAATAAACATCATCATTAAAAGGTTTTTTTAATGCATCTTTCAAACTAAAATCAACCTTTTGGTCTCTAACAGTCAAAGACAATTTACCATTTTTAACATCTATTATCGCACCCGCGATTGCCAAAAATGACCTGCCTAAGATAATGAGGATCATGGAATCCTCATCCATTTCCAACACAACAAAATCGGTAGGTATAAAAAATTTTCCTACCTTGATAGGAACATCCTCTAAAATGCTTATAGGATATTTAACAGACCTATCAGCTAGTTGTAAAGACATCCTAGTAGGCTTTAGCTCACCCAATCCTAATTTTTCAGAAACGGACAATGGCATTAAGCTAAGACTAGCTACTAGATCACACAATGCTCTATCTATAGCCATGTCACCAATTATACAAGGGATAAAGAAACTACCTGGATCGTGAAGCTTGGGTGGCAGCTTCCTTTGGATCTGTGCACTACACTCCTCAGTACGTGCTACTGTACCATCTTTCTCCAACTTCCTTATGTTGGACAAAATATCCTTCAGAACTTTGCATAGGTAGGCATTTTCTACAAAGCATCAGTGAAAGGAATATTAATATATAATTTTTTTAGAACCTCAAGAAACTTATCATAATGTTTATCTAACTTGGCCTTGGCCAAGCACTGAGGAAATGGAATGAAAGGTTGATATGGCTTAACCTCCTCCTTCTTCTTACATGGTTTCTCTTCCTCAATCACCAGATGAAATGGAGACTCACCCAGTTTCTTGTCTACCTTAGCTTCCGACTCTATCATGTCAGTTGGACCCTTATATTTAGTACCACTCCTAAGAGTGATAGCCATGGTGTGGTTAGTTGGTCCAGCCTCGAGTTTTCTAGGAAATGTCCCTGGTGCTCTTGTGGAGGAGGAGGGTTGTTGGATGATCTGGGTCTTCAACATTTTGTTGTGGGTGGCTAGGGAATGTACCTTCGAAGCTAAGTTTTTAATCACCTTGGAGAACACATCAATTTACTTGATCTGCGTGGTTACAAATGTCTCCATCAAGGACTCTAACTGGATTTTTGTGGAGCATAAGGTCCTTGTTGAGGCTTGAAGTTTCCTTGATTTCCTTGGAATAGTGGGGGTCGGTATTGGAATCCTAGTGGTCCTTGTTGTCTGTAGTTATTCCTAAAGTTTCCACTATATCTACCTATAGCATCCACTTATTGCATTTCAGACTCGGGACCTTGGGATACTCCAACCTGACAACCTGTAATAGTGTAACATGTAACAACATATAACTCACATACCATATTAGTAATACCTGTTCCCAACTTATCAAATTTTACAGTTAAAGCTTCTACCTTAGCAGTAAGCAAAGAAATAACATCTAAAGAATACTTGCCTGGAGTTTTTGATGGCAAACTCTGTTCAAATGACCATTTATATGTGTTTTATGCCACTTCTTCTATAAGGTTGTACCCTTCCTCCATGTTCTTACTCATAAAGGCATCGCTAGCTGCGACATCCAAGGTAACCCTTTGGTTTAGGGTCAAACCGTTATAGAAGATGTAGACTGCTAACCACCATTCCACTCTATGGTGTGGGAATTCTCTAAGCATCTCCTTGTACCTTTCCCATGCATCATACAAGGTCTCATTATCTTTCTTGGTGAAAGTGATGATCTACTTCCTCAACTGGTCTATTTTCTATGTGGGTAGTATTTGTTGAGGAACGCATGAGACAGCTACTCCCAAGTGGTAATTGATCCTTCAGGGATTGAGCACTACCATGCTCTAGCTTTATCCCTCAATAAGAATGGGAAAAGAATTAATTAGATCGCATCACTTGAGACGTCATTCACCTTGAGTGTATAACAGTACTTAAGGAAGATTTGGAGGTACAAATTTAGATCCTCAGATAGAAATCCTCCAAACTAGTTTTACTGAACCATTAAGAGCAATGAGGGCTTCAATTCAAATTTGTTTGCCTTAATGGTAGGCCTTGTGATGCTAGGCCTCCTACCCATTGCATTGGGTGCTACAAAATCACAAAGTGCTCTGATGCTGGGATTGTCCATTTATTCTTTGGTAGTCGAACTCAAAGCTTGTTGCTTGCTTTATGCTAGTTGCTTCCGAAGTGCTTTGATCTTATAAAGGGTCCTTTCAATTTCCAAATCGAAAATATGTTCAGAACTAGAACTCCTTCGCATAAAAGGACCTGCGCAATCTACAAAAAAAACCAAGTGTAATTCTGCAAAGAATCAAGAAAAACCAAAAAAATAATGCAGAAAAAATTTAAAACGTCTAATCTAATCAAATCACCGCTTTGCTAATATTGGGGGAAACACAATATCCAGAAACGGCGCCAAAAACTTGATAGCCAACCACAAGCGCACAAGGTATCGCAATAATAAAAATATCATTCCCACTGAGATTATGCCTAATTAACGGTTTACAATGATTCAATTATTTAGACAGGTCAATTGAATTTAGGAGGAATTTATATCGTTTCAAAACTATATTACTAACAACAAAACCTTAAATCCTATTCAGAATGAAAATCAAATCGCTTCTTAAAGATCAATCAAAGAAATGCTCTTGGGAGTTCAAGGGTTCATATGAGGTTACCAAAATCAAGTGCTATTCATCTCTTCAATTATGAAATTCCCTTTCTAAGATTGATTTCCCTAAGTTAATTAATAGCTTTCTCTCAAGAACCTATTAATGTATCTAATCGCCAAAGAACCGCGTTCAATTTGCCAATTAAATCTGTTACGCTTTGCGAAAACCTAATTAACTCCTCAAACGGTTCTGCCTACTCTCGTAACCCAAAACCATAGGTTTAATTTCATGTTTTTTCAAATCATATGCCAATCTTTTGATTACCCACATAATTTAACATCAACTACACTTATTTCCAAGTCTTGTAGAAGCACTAAGAATCCATGAATTGAAAAGAAAACAAAATTTTATAAATGAAGGTTGAAGAAATATCAAATCTGATTAGATGAACATATTACCCCCTAAATCCCAAGAATATAGTTTAGTGTGCCATGGAAAATATGATTACAATGCCATAATTCACTAATTCAATACATAGAAGAAAATCAAATACAAAACCTAGAAATCAGAAAATAAAAGAAGAAGCTCTCACTATATCTTCCAAATCTTCCTCCTAAATTTTGCAAATCAATGTCTTCTATGTTGATATTCAAATCTTCTTTGAATCCCCTTATGGAAACTCTTTTTTTCTCCTCCAAAATGTCTTGTGTGTTGTGTCTATGCGTGCCCCCTTCTAATATCTCAAAAACTACTCCTAAAACCCAAGAAAATGCCAAACGTGCAAAATCCACTGGTAGTGGGAAAAACCCACAGCTAGTGGATCGTGACAGGGGTTCAAAAAAACTCCAACTCTTGACTTCTAGCAGCAAGAACCAGGACCAATAGAAAAAATCCATGGCTAGTGGATTCTGGACCAGCAAGGCCCACGACCAGTGGGAATTTCCCATGGCCAGTGGGTTTCTTCTCTACACAAAACCCCATTTTCCAGCAAGGTCCACGACTAGTAGAAAAACCCAAGGCCAGTGGATTTCTCTAACTTTAATTTTTTTGCATCGTGGCCCAAGTCAGTGGAATCTACGGCCAATAGGAATTTCCCACTGGTAGTGAATTTCTCTTAACTTCACCAAAATACTTTCGGAGTGTTCTTTTTGAGGTGTCCTTTCTCTTCATCTAATGCTTCATCAAATGTCACTTCATCAAATGTTTATGAACTTGTAATCAAAGTGTTTCCTGCAAAATAGAGACACCCGAGTAACATGGGTGGAATGGAATTGAAAATCAAGGGAAAAAGGAGGAAACATGGATAAATTTGACTAAAAGTAAACCTAAAAACACTCCAAAACAAGTCAACATGCATACTTATCAAGAGACATGCTTTAGAGAAGTTTCCTTAACTGGATTGTTTCAAAAGCCTTTAACAAAAGATCCTTTTTACTTATGCACTTTGAGCAAGCAAGTACACTCTCTAGCAGATCACCTTAGGCTATTCGTTCTGAACAAGTTCAGCTTTTCTAACACCTTAAGATATGTGAGGCAGTTTTTTATATATATACGAACATGCCTTTTAACTTTTCTATTAATTGCCTTTTTGATGATAGCTTCAGATATGACATGAGAAATTACATGCAACTTCTTATTTAGAAAAGAAAGACCCTTTTTCAAACACAAGATATGTAAACTACACAGATTTTTATTCATGCAAATGAGAGGTATTATATAGTATGAAGATTACAGACTGTAGACTACACACATCTTAACTTATACTACTTTCTAACTATTTCTCCTATTTTTGTAATCAACAAATAAGGGACATCATTGACACTAAGTAGTCTTTATGGGAACACAGAGAGTGGCAGAGGCTGAAATCAAAAGAGAAGTAGATGCAAACACTAAAATGATAAAACCAAGTTGAAAACAAAAGAAATGGAAGTGGTCAACTAAAAGAATTGAGGGGGAACAAGTAGAGGCAGAGACAATGGTAGTGGCTAGATCACAGAAAGATGGATGAGTCTTGGAGATACGCCGAGCACAGTTCTAAAAGTTTCGGACATTAACCAATATTCCAAAGGGATGATAAGAAGATGTACTCCAAGCTTGATCATGTTCCCAACAATAATGAGCCTAAAGTAAGCCTCGAGTTTATCTGGAGAGCGGTCTTGACGTAAAACCTTCAAAATGTCATCAGGGAGCTTCTTTGGCATTTTGATATACCAATCAGGGGCAAAGGGTGCAAAGTACCATACTTTTTGTTTCAGCTTGTTAATGATAATCCTTTTAGGCTTAGGCATGATGTGGTCTGGATTGATCAAAAGACGAGTCGACGGCTTAATGAGAACCTTAATATTTGGAGATATAGTGGGTGGAGATCCTTAACTTCTTGACAAACTTGCTGTTGACTACGGATGGCATGGGTGAAGGCAAAGAGGTCATCTGAGTAAAGAGTTGGGTGGGATAAGGCAACTTCTAGAGAGATAGGGGGATGGTATCTAGACTAGCAAAGGATGCAGATACCAGTTCCTCTGACAAAAGTTTCCTTAATAACAGGGACATTGTTGGGGAAGGGTCGGTTAGGGCCATCAGGGATTATGCAGAAGTTTCTTTGTTTAGGGATAACAAGTACAACAGGGGGTTGGTAATATCTAGTGTAAGGGGAAAATTTGGTTTCAGGGAAGAGGTTTCCTGGTCTTAAGGAAATGGGTACAGTAGGGATAAAGGAAGGTTGAGATTTAGTGGTAGCCTTTTTGGCCTTGGGTTTTGGTTTGAATTTAGATGATTTGGGAAGTGCAGATAGAGTAGGTTCAGAGGGTTGAGGTTTAGGTTGGGTAACAGAAGTGGTAAGGATAGGTGTTGGTAGAGGAACAGATGGTTCAAAAGGTTTAGGTTAAGATACCTTGGGTGGTGGAGGTGTAGACTGTTGAACAACAGGAGCAATAGGGGTCTATACCTGTGCTTGAGCAGGAGTCTTCACTGAGACTTGCTCGGATGTTTAGATAGAAGATGAAAATGGCTTCTTCTTCTTCTTCTGAACTATGATAGCTTCAGTAAACCTTTTCTTTACAGAAACAACTTCTTCAGCTTTCTTCTTCTTTCTTTTAGTTCTCAAGGCATTCCATTGAGCCTTGTTTTTCTTTTACATATCATAGTTAATATTGTATAGATCAACCCAATCATACTTAGTCCATTTTGATACATCAATAGGGAACTTGTCATAGCGAATGTATCGCTTTTTAGAGGGAATTTTGACATAGTCCTTGAGTTTGGTGGAGTAAGGGTCATAGGGCTGGTGGAAGAGGGAGTTGAAAAAGTAGATTTATCCTTTGCAGCAGTATGAACTTTAGAAATTGCTTAAGCAGACTTCTTTTTCCTTAAAACTTACCTGGTGGGCACTTCATCATCTGAAGCAAATGAAATATAGATAGGTTCAACAGGCTTTACAGCAGCTGAGGCTCTAGACTTCTTCAAGGAGGGATCTAGACTTCTTGGCAGGTGAGGGTTTAGACTTCTTCTTTTCTGCCAGTACATACATCTTTTTAACCTTAGCCTTCTTGGCTTGAGGTTGTTCCTCCACAGGTTCAGACTTGACCTTTCTCTTCAGAGGAGCCTTCTTAACTTCAGATGTAGTGGTAGCTTCTAAAGATACGTCCAACAAAGGAGAGAAGGATGGAAATTTGGTGAAAAGGGGGCCACTGGTCATCCAGTCTGTAATATTTTCTAGACTAGCATTCTCCATCATGGAAATCTTCATCAACACAATTGGGTATGGGACCTTCTTCTGCTTCACTACAGTAAGGGTCATGTAGGTGAGTAGAATGTTGGCGAGGTTGACCGGTTCCTTTATTACCATATGGTACATACAGAATCTATCCAGTTTAGATATTGTATCCTTTGCAGACTTCCTTGGGCAGAAGATTTGGCGCATCAAGACGTGAAGCATCTTGGCCTTTGGCAACAGACTGCCAGAAGTAAGCTTGTCTAGACAAGCCTTTCCATACAGAATTTCATTGATTGTGAAGCTTAAGACTTCGGTAAACTCAAAGTCTTCAAAGAAGACTATTCCATCAGGGTTGTAGTGTAAAACTATTACCAGAAGATCTTTAAAAGTCTTTATTTGCTTCCCACGCAGAAAGCCAACTAGAACGCATTTATTCTTGTCAACTAAAATGATTTTCCAGAACTCGAGTACAACAGAAGGAGAAAATGGTTCTTAAGAAGAAATTGCTCCAACCAATCCCTTCGATTTTAGCAGTCACATCTCTACCTTCAACTTGGTGTTGGGCAGCATTGAAGAATAAAGACTCAATGACATCTTTCATAGAGAGGTTAAGTCTAGCCATTGTAGAGGAAGAGACAAAAACTTGTTAAAGATAAAGAGTTTTAAGGGAAAAGGAGAAGAATGGTTCTGTAAAAACCAGAGAGAGAAAATGAAGCAATTGTAGAGAAGTTATAGAGAAGTGAAAGGTTGTAGGAAGTGAAATGACAACTAAGAGGGGTAATTTAAAGGCAACGTGACATGGTGAAGGGAAAATAGTTTGCAAAAACGGTTGCATTCCAATCAATGAGAGAGTTCCACGTGTTATGAAAAGTAAATAAATAAATAATTAAAAGAATTTAAGAGAGGGTACAGACTGCGTCTCTCAGTATAACAGAGAATAAGATGAAAATAATTCTAAGTTATAGAGCATACAGACTACAATCATATAGACACCTCAATTATATAATATTACGCATGTTCAGACTATATTTAATAAAGGCAAACCTGGCTTCTGCTAAGGGCTTGGTGAGAATATCAGCCTATTGGTGGTCTGTTGTCGGTGTAGTATATGTTCAAGAGAACAAATGTCGTTCCCACTATGGATCATTTCAAATCGATTTCAAACTATTACGACAGAAATGATTTGTGGTTTTCATGATAATAAATTAAAACAACTCTTCATAAATTTATAAATCTATGAAAGCAATACAAGAAATGTAAGTGAAATAACAGAGTTTAGAGTTTGGGAATCGGATTCACCTTTCTCACCTTCCGATACACCGTTAATATTCATGTAATCAATATTTGCGATATGATTCTTTACATCACAATCACAGTCATTCATATCAATTCCTTGACTATGAAATCCATAAGAATAGATTTAATAATGTCAATCCCTTGATCGTTTCAAATCTATTCCAGCATTAAGAACGATTGTTTTGACGTCCATTACGTTAGATACCATCCCTGGTTATCTACTCACAATGAGTGTTCCATTTAGATCCATTTTCGAAAGTCATTTTCCTACAACAAATGAAAACTTGAATCAAGAAACTAGTGATCAAATAGATTCAGGCAATGAACATAAAATGGAAGACAAAGAATCATAAAACAACTCATGAATCACATAAATATTACCCTAGTGTACATCCAGGTTGATTGGTTACCTCCAATCCCAAATAAGAGGATTAGCCACTCATGGTGGTCATGATCTTACAATACAAGTGAAATGAAGAAGAAAAACCTAGGCTAGATACACTGTTTGTAAAAATGTCTCTCACGTTCTCTCACTTTGCATGCATAACCAACCTCCTCTCTGTTTCACATTAATCTCTTTTTATAATGCATTAACTCGCTCAAGCGAGTTTAAGTCTCGCTCAAGCGAGATGCATCCTTCACCATGAAGAAAGTCCACGTCCTACTTAGTTTGTATGCTTGATTCACTCAAGCGACCACTTTAGCTTGAGCGAAACTCAAGCTGATGAGCCCCTGTTCCAATTTCGCTTGATGTCTTTATTTCGCTTGCAGCGAGTTTCACTCATTTTAATTCTGGACAAATCTCGCTTAAGCGAAATTGAGTCGCTCAAGCGACTTCAACATTGTAGCTCACTGGAAGAATTTCGCTTGATGCCTTTATTGTTTCGCCTGAGCGAAGTCTTCATGTTTACATTCTGTAACAATTTCGCTCCAGCGAACAACCTTCGCTGGAGCGATTCCTTTATTATTCCTTACTGGCCTTTATTTGCTGAGGCGAATGTCTTCTCTCTCAAGCTAATTTTGCCCCTGTTACTTATATCTATTGAATTACTTTCTCACCCGAGCGAGCCTTCAATATGGCCTAAGCGACTTTGAGTTGCTCAAGCGAGACGACCTTTGCTTGAGTGAATCCCAGCTCATTTGCTTATACTTAGTGGATTTTCTTCTTTTCTTTTTCCTTCTTCTTTCTTCTTCGATTTTTCTTGGAATTGCAACAAAATTAAATCAACTTGTACAATGTTTATATCACAATTTATGTTCTATATAGATTACAAAATGACAAACATTACACATTATGTCCAATTTATGCTTCATTTTCACTGCAAAATATATATAAATTGGACATCTATCAACTCTCCCCAACCTAGAACTTTGCTTGTCCTCAAGCAAATGGTTAAGAGAAAGCTAAGTGAAACAAAGATCCTAATTAATCACAACTGCAAATAAAATGAAGGGCAACTTTTCACTATTTACAAATGATAAGTCCTTAATCATGCTTCAATTCATCTAACCAAATTCTAGGTTTGAAATATGATACACAATTGCAAGTAACCACTCTGTTGTAAAAATAAGAAACCCTCTCTATTTATACCTTCCAGGTGAGTGTTTGCTCTCTATATCATTGATCAAGTGTTATTCAAACATTGCATTTCATTTCACTGCATAAGATAACTACTCAAACAAACATGGATCAAAAGGTCTTTAGTAGGTTGTAACTTGGCCAAGCTTACAAGAAACTTATTGGTTTTTCTTTGGAATGCAAAGAACATACTAAGGACAATCAAATTTCTTAGCCTTGGCTTTTGTTTTCTAATTCTATCTTCACTTGAGCCATCGAATTCTGCTTTGTATTCCTCCTTACTTTTGTTTGTTCTTTGACATTTCTAAGAGGATTTTATTTTATTTTCCAAATTTTCCTTTCTTTTTGACAATTATAGCCAAGTTATTCACATAACCCTCTTAAAAGATTGTTCTTGTCCTTAGCATGCATTAGGGTCGGAACTTTTATACAAGCATGTTCTAAGGTTAAAGAAAAATAAACATTTTGGCTCAATGGGGTTAAAGAAAAAAATTAGGTTGATTACTATTGAAGGTTGGCTTTTTGGCTCTTGTTTAAACCTATTCTACACAAAGTTTGCCTCTATCCTGTCCATGTTTGACTAAGCAACGATCCTAGCTAAAAATTTATGCACTGAAAGATTACACAAGAATCAATGAACTCTCGGTGTTTAAGGTTGCACTCTCTTACTGGATTAATTGTCTTGATTTCTTTACTTTCTCAGAAAAGGGTTCAAACATCGTGAGCTAATTCCTAACTCAAAATTTAGAAAGATTTCATTCAGCATTCATAAGGAGTTATCATATTTTCCAAAACTAGTTGTCCTTCCTTTTATGCAACCTAAGATTAATTCATATCTTTCTTAACTTTTCCAAAACATTTCATATATCAAAAACTTTTACGCCTAAACATAACAACTAGCGTATGCAACAAAATTCAGTTAAGCATAAACATGAAAATCCAACTATAACCCATGTGAAATTACTGTAAAGTAAAAGTACTGAAACAAATGCTGAATTTAAAATAACATAAACGTAAATAAACTGGACAAAATGAAATGGAACCACAGAGGCCGATCAATCACACGACATCAAGATGTCAGTGACCATACGATCAAGCTACTCCTCGAACTCTCTATCCTCAGCATCCTGCTGCTCCTGTATAATAGCTGGCTGTAACTCTGGTGCTGAAGATAATGGTATCTCTGTCTGTTCAGATGATGGTGCTGGTGGTGGTGGTGGTGTTGGTGCTACCGGCTCAGCTTCAGCTGTAGCTGCTGGCCTCTCCTCCTCTGGGAAAGTTAGACTGTCCCCAGGCCAAACAACTTTAGCAATGAACTCATCTGGGAGCATGAAGGGTCCTGTTGGGTGGCTCTAATAGCTGGCACGGTAGAAATATATGATTGCTCTGTTAAGAGTTGCCTGCTACTACTGGATATGAGTGTGGTGAGTTAGAAGGATGGGATCTGTGGTAGGAGGTGGAGGTGGTATCGGTGGTGGAGCTTTAATGTAAGATGGAGATGATGTAGGCTCGGATTGTGTCAAGACTGGAGGGGGTACGGACGATGAAGGTCCTGCTGATGCCTCAATTCGACAATTTTGATCTACGAACTTTTTGTCGATGGAAGGTCGAATCGGGGTAGTAGGGTCAACATCCACTCCCTGAGATATACACAAACCTATAATGAAAGCAGGAAAACCCAGAGTACCTTTTGGCTTTGCATCTACTATGGTGGTCTTTGGGTTTTGCTGAGCAAAACGGAAGATTTCATCAGAGAGAATTTGTGCAATATCCACAGATATCCTCGGATCCAAAATGCAAAGAAGGAGCTCATACTTAGGTAAAAGAAGATCCGAAACGTGAGCATTCAGAACCACATTGGCTAGAAGAAATATGGTCCACACCGTTGTCAGCATTTTCATGTCTTTCCTAAGGAGTCTTGTTGGATGTTGGTTGGCACCTCTCTGAAAATGGTGGTCCGGAAGGCATAGAACAGATTCTAACTCATGGACAGAATACACATAGCGCTCCTTCTTTAATCTACCGTATGTGCACAATTCATCTTCCTCTAACTGCAATACATCTCCAAGGTGCTCATTGATGGTGTTTCTGTCATGGGAAATCTAATGGCCCCGAACCCAAGCTCTTTGGTCCATAGCACCCTCGGTCCACCAAGCATTGGCATAAAATTCCTTCACCACTTCAGGATCATATTTAACCCGAGGATTGGCAACTCGCAACCACTTTCTTTTTCTGAGCATGTTCATGAAGTCATCACATTCACCTTCCCTTAAGTCAACGCAACGCTCTGGAAGTATGGCCCAGTGGTGAATGTTGTGGAATCGCTTTTTGGTTTCCTTGGTTTTAAACTTCTGATTCAATGGAGGGGAAGAATCTGCAGTGTGCTTCCTTTTTCCACGATCTTTGTGTACAGCAGCCTGTTCTTGCCCTCTTTGTATTTCCTGTGCATTTTTGGTTCTTGCCATTGCCTGAAATCACATTGAAAGTCATCACATTCACCATTGACAATAGTTATAAATTGTGCATCATGTCTGGATATCAACATATATCATCATACAGAGTTACAAATGATACACAATGAAGAGCAATGAGTAATGCATAGAGTTACAAATGATATCAACTAGTAATGAAGAGCAAATTATAATGAGGCTTAATGGAACATAGCATATGACATCATGTTTCTCAAAAACAGAGCATGACCAAAAATTTCATCATTTGCTAAAAACACTGTTCTATTGATGACATTAGTTAAAAATAGAGTATGGTCACTAATTTTTGTATCTTCTATTCACTTTACACTATTGCATGCATTGCATTTAAAGAACACTAGAAAAACAGAGCATGCTTCATCCCAATAGTTTTACCACATTAACCTAGGGCATTGTTCACATATAACTTACATTAGGGAAAACAAAATTGCAAATGAAAAAACCTAACCCTAAGTAACATTAAATCTTTACCCTAAGCAAGATTCAGTCTTTGAGAACCTTAATAACATGAGAAAGTTGGAGAAGATGAATTAGGAAATGGGAAATGAAGAAACTTAGTTGAGAATGGTTGATGAAATAAAGAATTGATGAAGAAAATGCAAAAGAAACCGGTGCAAGCCCTTCGGAAGGAGAAAATCGAAAATGGAGGTGAAAGGAGTTCGTGGGTTGAGAGGTTTTAAAAGAGGAGGAGTTTTGTAACTAAAGAAAAATGATTAATTTCACTTTTAAAAACCACAACCGCTAAAATTCGCTCAAGCGAGATACAATTGCTGCAGCGAATTTAAGTTTCGAAAATGAAGAGTCTCGAATTTCGCTTAAGCGATGGTGATTCGCTGCAGCGAAATCGAGTGGGAGAGGTACCTGGTACTTTAAAATTTCCTTCGCTCAAGCTATATGGGTGTCGCTTAGGCAAGGATTAGTGATTTACGTGCTGGAGAAAATTCGTTGGGGTGAAATATATATCGCTTGAGCGTATTTTTTGAAATTTGTTTCTGGAAGATATTCGCTCGGGCGAGTATTAATACGCTTGAGTGAAATTACTCTAGTAGCCAAATAGAAGCAAGATAGTTATTATTCGCTTGGGCGACATTTAATTCGCTCGAGCGAATGTTGCAGAAAGATAATAAAGTTCAAGTTTATAAGAATTCTACATAATTCGCTTGAGCGGATGTCATATTCGCTTAAGCAAAATGTATCCAGTAGCTACTTTCCTAAAATCCGCTTGAGCGATTTATAATTCAAGTTAAGCGAAGACTTTGTAAAAGGACTTTCGCTCGGGCGAAGGATGTGTCGCTTAAGCGAAATTCTTCCAGTGTCTAAATGAATGAATTAAGCTTAAGCGACCTGCAGCGAAGCTTGTTAAAAACATATCTCGCTTGACTCTTTGTGAGATTCGCTTGACTCTTTCTCATTTTTAAGAGTTCCTTGCACTTCCATTTTCTAGTTCCTTGGGTTTACACTTACTTGTCACTTAATTTACACACAAAACTTGTTAGAGATCATAAACACACTGGGTTGCCTCCCAGTCAGCGCTTGTTTAACGTCATTAGCTCGACGCCTGATTTGTTTCTTCAATTTGGATCATGAAAGTGGAGTAGCATATTCAGCTTCTCCACATCTCCACCCATGTAAGGTTTAAGCCTTTGTCCATTGACAATCCAGGTTCTTTCAAATTTTGGATCTTGAAGTTCCACAGCACCATATGGCTTTACTTCTTTGACTTGAAAAGGTCCTGACCATTTCGAGCGCAGTTTCCCTGGAAAGAGTTTTAATTTTGAATTAAATAACAACACAAACTGACCTGGATAGAAGCTCTTTTTCACAATTTTCTTATCATGATAAGCCTTCATTCGATCTTTGTAGATTTTTGAAGACTCATATGCTTCTAGCCTCCATTCTCCAAGTTTTTCCAGCTGAACCTTTCTTTCCTTGGTTGATGCTTCTGGATCAAAATTGAGCAACTTCATTGCCCAATACGTTTTATGCTCCAACTCTACTGGTAAATGACAACTCTTGCCATAAACCAGCTGATAGGGTGAAAATCCTGTTGGTGCTTTAAAAGCAGTCCTATAAGCCCAGAGAGCATCATCTAACTTCAGAGACCAATCTTTTCTACTTTGAGAGACTGTCTTCTCCAGAATTTTTTTAATCTCTCTGTTGGACATTTTCACTTGCCCATTAGCTTGTGGATGGTATGGAGAAGTCACCTTATGCCTTACACCATAATTCTCTAAACATTTTTGAAGTTGTGTATTGCAAAAGTGGGATCCTCCATCACTTATCAAAACTCTTGGTGTGTCAAATCTACTGAAAATATTTCTCTTTAAAAATTTTATAACAGTTTTGGTATCTGCCCTGGCACAAGCGGTTGCCTCAACCCACTTGGAAACATAGTCCACAACGACTAAAATGTACTCATTAGAAAGTGAGGCTGGTAAGGGTCCAACAAAGTCTATGCCCCAACAGTCAAAAACTTCAACTTCCAAAATGGCTGTTAGTGGCATTTCATCTCTCCTTATCATACTTTCTGTTCTTTGGCATACATCACAATTTTGCACAAATAAGTTAGCATCTTTAAATAAAGTGGGCCAGAAAAAACCTGATTGAAGGACTTTTGCTGCTGTCCTTTCTCCATTAAAGTGGCCTCCATATGCTGAACTGTGACAATGCCATAAAATACTCCTAGCTTCCAGTTGAGATACACATCTTCTCAATATATGATCAGAGCCATGCTTAAACAGGTATGGGTCATCCCATACATATTGTTGTGCATCCTTCAAAAATTTCTTCTTTTGTTGCCTGGTGAAATCTTCTGGAAGTATCCCTGCAGCTTTAAAATTAGCCATGTCAGCAAACCATGGCCTCTCCTGAATCAATAATAACTTCTCATCCGGAAACTCTTCTTAGACTTCAGGCTGTAGTGTTGTAACTTCATTGTTGATCAGCCTGGATAAATGATCTGCTATATGATTTTCACTGCCTTTCTTATCATGAATGGTCAAATCAAATTCTTGTAAAAGTAGGATCCATCTGATCAATCTGGGTTTGGAATCTTGTTTGTTTAACAGGTACTTTATTGCAGCATGATCTATAAAACAAACAACCTTGGAACCAATTAAATATGATCTAAATTTTTCCAATCCATATACTACAGCTAGTAATTCTTTCTCAGTTGTGGCATAATTTATTTATGCCTTATTTAAAACTTTACTAGCGTAATATATAGGATGGAACAATTTAGATTTCCTCTGTCCAAGCACTGAACCAATAGCATAGTCACTTGCATCATACATTAATTCAAAATCAAGTGACTAGTCTGGGGCAATTAGGACAGGAGCAGTAATCAATTTTTGCTTCAACAGTTGAAAAACTGATAAACTAGCTTCATTAAAATGAAAAGGAATGTCTTTTTGCAACAGATTACTCAAAGGTTTTGCAATTTTTGAAAAATCCTTAATAAACCTTCGGTAAAAGCCAGCATGCCCAAGAAAACTCCTAACACCCTTGACATTGATTGGTGTTGGTAATTTTTCAATAACTTCCACTTTAGCACGATCCACTTCAATGCCTTTGTTTGAGATTATGTGGCCTAACACAATGCCTTTGGATACCATAAAATGGCATTTTTCCTAATTTAGCACTAAGTTAGTCTCTACACATCTTTTAAGCACAATATCAAGATTTTCTAAGCATAACTCAAATGATTTACCAAAAACTGAAAAATCATCCATGAAAATTTCTATACAATTCTCTACAAGATCAGCAAAGATAGAGAGCATGCACCTTTAAAATGTGGCTGGAGCATTACAATGTCCGAAAGGCATTTTTCTATAAGCAAAAACACCATAAGGACAAGTAAATGCTGTTTTTTCTTGGTCTTCTGGTGCTACTGCAATTTGATTGTAACCTGAATAACCATCCAGAAAACAGTAGTATGCTTGTCCAGCCAATCTCTCCAATATTTGGTCCATGAAGGGTAATGGAAAGTGATCCTTTCTTGTAGCTTGATTGAGCTTCCTGTAGTCTATACATATTCTCCAACCAGTTACTGTGTGAGTAGGAATGAGCTCATTGTTGTCATTTTTCACCACTGTCATACCACCCTTTTTTGGTACAATCTGTACTGGACTCACCCAAGCATTATCAGAAATTGGATAGATCATCCCAGCTTCCAACAATTTGATGACCTCATTTTTAACAACTTCTTTTATGGTTGGATTTAATCTTCTTTGAGGTTGTGCTATAGGCTTATACTCTTGCTCCATAAAGATGTGGTGCATACAATATGAAGGGCTAATTCCTTTTAAATCACTCAGCTTCCAACCAATTGCCTCTTCATTCTTCTTTAGGATCTCAGTTAATTTTTCTTCTTCCTCCTTTGACAAGTTTTTGCTAATGATAACTGGTTTTTGTCCTTCAGCATCTAAAAAGACATACTTTAAATGTGAAGGCAACTCCTTTAGCTCTAACTTTTGAACTTCAGAAACTTGCTTTTGAGGAAGGGTCTCCACTACCTCTTGTTTATTATTACTCTCTTTGCCTGCATCTAATCTTTGCAGAATCTGCCTGACTTCTTTAGCTTCCAAATCATTAAGATTCTCAACATCTCCTATCAAAGCCTTTTCAAGAAGACTTAAATTTTGCATTTTATTAAGCTGTCCTTCAATGACCTCCTCTTCAACATCAATCTTGAAACAACCTGGATATTTCATTACTTCAAAGACATTAAAATTCACCTCTTTATCTTGAACTCATACCTTCAGTTTTCCATCATCAACGTCTATGATTACTTTATCAGTTTTCATAAACGGTCTTCCTAAGATCAATGGTACTTCAGCATCCTCTTCCATGTCCATTATCACAAAGTCTACTGGGAACACAAATTTCTCCACCTTTACCAAGACATCTTCTGCCACACCATAAGGAAACTTCATTGATCTATTAGCCAATTGTAATGTCATCTTTATTGGCCTTATCTCAAGATCTCCAATCCTTTTAAGCATTGAGAGTGGCATTAGATTTATGCTTGCTCCTAAATCCAGTAATGCTCTCCCCACCGGTATGTGACCAATAGTGACGGGAATTGTGAAACTTCCTGGATCCTTGGTTTTAGGTGGTAATGCCTTTTGGATAATGGCACTACATCCAGCTTCCAATTCAACTGTTTCTTCTGAAAATCTTCTCTTCTTTGTTAATAAATCCTTCATAAATTTTGCATAGGTGGGCATTTGCTCCATAGCTTCCATGAATGGGACATTAATTTGAAGTCTTTTGAAAATGTCCATGAACCTTGCAAATTGTCTTTCTTTATCTCGCTTCGAAGGATTCTTTGGGTAAGGCATGCTTTTTAATTGAGGCAACTCTTCATCTACCTTGCCTTTGCCCTTCTCTAACTCATTCTTTTTGTTTTTCTCTTTTTTATTTTCTCTATTTACATTTTCTTTTATTTTTTTTTTCACATTCTTTTTCTTTTTCTTTTACTTTTTCTTTTTCACACTCTCTTTCTTTTTCTTGTCTTTCTCTCAAAATCTCATCTTCTTCTTTTTTTTTCTCTCCTAGCTCAACTCCAATTTGTCTACCACTTCTTGTTGTGACAGTTTTGCAATGCTTCTTTGGATTTGGCTCAGTATTAGCTCCACACTGAGGTCGTTAATTTTCAGCAATTTGTTGAGCCAATTGTCCTACTTGAGTCTCCAAATTCTTTATTGACGCCTCAATATTTTTCTGGTTTGTTAAAGAAGCTTGCATGAATTTCTCTAAGGTATCTTCTAATCTTGAAGTCTTCTCCATCAAAGAAGGATAATTACTTTGATATGGTCTACTTGAAGAACTTGGTTCTTGTTTCCATCCTTGTCCTTGATGTTGATTACTCCTCCACCCCTGAAATTGTTGGTTAGGATAATTAGAATTGAAATTATTTGGTTTACCTTGGTTATTCATATAATGAACTGTCTCCTCTTATGCTCCGCAATAACCATTCGGATGTTCACCTCCACAGAAATCACATCTTGCACTTTGTTGCTGTATTGGTTGTGAAGACTGCACCGAATGCAATTGCTGTGGGATTTTGGCCATTTGTTGAGTTAAAGCTTCAATCTGTTGAGTCAAGATTTTATTTTAGGCCAAAATAGCATCTGAAGTATTCAAATCTAGAACTCCTTTCCTCTGAATTTGTTGACGATCGTGCTGAGCTTGATAATCTGTTGAGGATAAGGCTTCTATAATTCTAGTAGCTTGATCAGCATCATCTATCATCATTGTGCCTCCAGCTGCAGCATCCAAAATCGTCTTCGTGTCTGGTCGAAGTCCATTATAAAAGATGTTCAACTGAGCAATGTCTTTAAAACCATGATTAGGACACTTGCAAAGTAGTGATTTAAAACGATCCCATGCTTCACAAAATGGTTCCTCAGCTCCTTGGCGAAATGTTGAAATATCAGATTTAGCTTTATGAATCTTGATGGAGGAAAGAAACGGTGCAGAAATTTTTCTTCTACTTCAGACCAACTAGTCAAACTCTGATTAGGGTGTGATTGCAACCATTCTTTAGCTCTTCCAGCCAATGAAAATGGGAATAACCGAAGATATGCAGTTTCCATATCCTCTTGACCAAAACCCATGGTACTAACCAATTCATAGAAAGTTGCCAAATGAGTGTAAGGATCTTCATTGGACATTCCAGTGAATTGATGAGCACTTATCAAAATTAAAAAGGCTGGTTTCATCTCCAAGGCCCTTGTTTGTGGCATCATAATACTTGAGAAGTATCGTGGTCCTTGTTGATTTGCATAATCTCCCAAAGTATGCCTTGGTGGTTGGTGTTGTCTTTCCATATCTTTAATTGTTGGAGTTGATATTGGTGATGAAGTTAAAGAAGAAGATTGTCCTTCCTCTTGTTATACTTTTGCTTTAGCTTTAATTCTTTCCAAAGTCTTCTCGATTTCAGGATCTATTTCAACATGTTCTTTCGATCCCTGACTTCTTAATATCATAAGCAAAACTTCCAACAAAGAGGTTAGCAAAGAAAAAGATATAACAGTAAAAAATTACTCACAAGTACTATATTCATATACCGAAATAATTGAATTCGATTTAAATTTGATCAGCGGCGGATGGCGCCAAAAACTTGCTGATTATTTGGGTATGATATATTCACAAAACACTCAGATGGTCAGTTTTAAAGTGACTTGTGGCAAGTATACCACTTGTCGGTGTAGTATATGTTCAAGAGAACAAATGTCGTTCCCACTACAGATCGTTTCAAATCGATTTCAAACTATTACAGCAGAAATGATTTGTGGTTTTCATGATAATGAATTAAAACAACTCTTCATAAATTTATAAGTCTATGAAAGCAATACAAGAAATGTAAGTGAAATAACAAAGTTTAGAGTTTGGGAATCGGATTCACCTTTCTCACCTTTCGATACACCATTAATATTCATGTAATCAATGTTTGCAATATGATTCTTTACATCACAATCACAGTCATTCATATCAATTCCTTGACTATGAAATCCATAAGAATAGATTTAATAACGTCAATCCCTTGATCGTTTCAAGTCTATTCCAGCATTAAGAATGATTGTTTGACATCCATTGCGTTAGATACCATCCCTGGTTATCTACTCACAATGAGTGTTCCATTTAGATCCATTTTCGAAAGTCATTTTCCAACAACAAACGAAAACTTGAATCAAGAAACTAGTGATCAAATAGATTCAGGCAATGAACATAAAATGGAAGACAAAGAATCATAAAACAACTCATGAATCATATAAATATTACCCAAGTGTACATCTGGGTTAATTGGTTACCTCCAATCCCAAGTGAGAGGATTAGCCACTCATGGTGGTCATGATCTTACAATACAAGTGAAATGAAGAAGAAAAACCTAGGCTAGATACACTATTTGTAAAAATGTCTCTTACATTCTCTCACTCTGCATGCATAACCAACCCCCTCTCTGTTTTGCATTGATCTCTTTTTATAATTCATTAACTCGCTTAAGCGAGTTTAAGTCTCGCTCAAGCGAGATGCATCCTTTACCATGAAGAAAGTCCACGTCCTACTTAGTTTGTATGCTTGATTCGCTCAAGCGACCACTTTCGCTTGAGCAAAACTCAAGCTGATGAGCCCCTGTTCCAATTTCGCTTGATGTCTTTATTTCGCTTGCAGCAAGTTTCACTCTTTTTAATTCTGGACAAATCTCGCTTGAGCGAAATTGAGTTGCTCAAGCGACTTCAACATTGTAGCTCACTGGAAGAATTTTGCTTGATGCCTTTATTGTTTCGCCTGAGTAAAGTCTTCATGTTTGTATTATGTAACAATTTCGCTCCAGCGAGCAACCTTCGCTTGAGCGATTCCTTTATTATTCCTTACTGGCCTTTATTCGCTGAGGCAAATGTCTTCTCGCTCAAGCAAATTTAGCCCCAGTTACTTATATCCGTTGAATTACTTTCTCGCCCGAGCGAGCCTTCAATCTGGCCTAAGCGACTTTGAGTCGCTCAAGCGAGACGACCTTTGCTTGAGCGAATCCCAGCTCCTTTGCTTATACTTAGTGGATTTTCTTCTTTTCTTTTTCCTTCTTCTTTCTTCTTCGATTTTTCCTGGAATTGCAACAAAATTAACCAATCAACTTGTACAATGTTTATATCACAATTTATGTTCTATATAGCTTATAAAATGACAAACATTGCACATTATGTCCAATTTATGCTTCATTTTCACTGCAAAATATATATAAATTGGACATCTATCATCTGTATCCACATCGATCCAGAATACCTTTCTGAACATAGTCTCGTATGAAGTGGTACTTGACTTCAATGTATTTTGCCTTTGAGTGCTGAATTGGGTTCTTTGATAAGTTGATAACACTTATGTTGTCATAAAATATTGGAATCTCTTCTTCCTTAATTTAATAGTCCTCTAGTTGATATTTCATCCATAGAAGTTGTGAACAACAACTGGTTGCAAACAAGTATTCTGCTTCAGCTGTAGAGAGGGCTATTGAATTCTATTTCTTGCTACTCCATGAGATCAAACTAGTTTTTAGAGTCCTCTACTTGTTTTTTTTCTGTTTGATCTATCACCTAAAAAATTTGCATCACAAAATCCACGAAGGGAAAAGGAGTCTATTCTTTTATAGAACAACCCAAGGTTAGTGGTACCAGCAAGATACCTCAGAATCCACTTCACTGTAGACAGGTGTGATTCCTTGGGGTCTGCTTGATATCTTGCGCACACACCCACTAAACATTATATCTGGTCTACTAAATGTCAAATACAACAGGGATCCAATCATCCTTCTATACAGAGTCTGATCAACTGATGTACCAGATTCATCTTTGCTTATGATGCAATTTGGATGCATTGGTGTACTCATAGGTTTAGCATTAGCCTTTTGAAATTTCATGAGTAATTCTTTGGTGTACTTCTATTGATGAATAAAAAATCTATCAGCAGTTTGTTTAATCTATAAACCAAGAAAGAATTTGAGTTTACCCATCTTACTCATCTCAAATTTAACCTGCATGGTTTTTACAAAATCTTTGCATAGAATTTCTTCAGTAGCACCAAAAACAATGTCATCTACATAAATTTGCAATATAAGAAAGTTTTTATCTGTGTCTTTTCTAAATAGGGTTGTGTCAACCTTTCCTCTAGTAAAGCCTTTTTATTTTAGAAAAGAGCTGAGTCGATCATACCAAGCTCTTGGTGCTTGTTTCAGATCATACAGTTCTTTACTAAGTTTAAAGACATGAGTTTCTAAAGATTTATCTTCAAACCCAGGACGTTGTTTAACGAAAACTTCTTCTTCAATAAAACCATTTAGAAAAGCGCTCTTAACATCCATCTGATATAATTTAATTCCTTTATAGGCAGTAAATACAAGTAGAATCCTTATAGCTTCAAGTCTAGCTACAGGAGCAAAGGTTTTAGTGAAGTCTATACCTTTCTTTTGATTGTAACCTTGTGCTACGATCCTTGCTTTATTTCTTACAACTTTGCTTTCTTCATCCAGTTTGTTTCTAAAGACCCAACTTGTTCTAATGATGCTCTTGTTCTTTGGTCTTGGGACCAGGGTCTAGACTTTGCTTCTTTCAAACGGTTTGAGTTCTTCTTGTATAGCAATGATCCATTCTAGATCCTCTAATGCTTCTTCAATGGTCTTAGGTTAAAATTCTAAAACAAGAGCTATTGATGATTGATTCTGAAATCTTGATCTGGTCCAGACTCCTTCAGCTTGATCTTCAATGATGAGATCTCAAGGATGGTAGGTCTTGAACTTCTAATCCCTTGGTTTTTCTGGTTTAGATACCGTTTGTTGATTCGAGTCTTGTTGTTGAGGAGTAGCAGAGTTTCAAGGTTTAGGTTCTCCTTTAGGTTGTAAAATACTTGCATTATCATCATCTAGATCTACCATTTTCTTGTCAGTCTTTGTTAGATCATCAAATCTTACATACATTGATTCCTCAATGGTTTGAGTTCTTGTGTTAAAGACTTCATAAGACTTTGATGCATTTGAATACCCTATGAAAATACCTTTATCACACTTTAAGTCAAACTTTCCAAGTTGATCTCTTGTGTTTAGGATATAGCATATGCATCCAAATGAATGAAAATATGATATGTTGGATTTTCTTCCATTCCACAATTCATAGGGAGTCTAATTTAGTATTGGTCTGATAAAGACTCTGTCTTGAATATAGCAAAAAGTGCTTACAGCTTAAGTTCAAAAATATTTTGGTAAGTCATTTTCACAAAGCATGGTTCTAGCCATCTCTAACAGACTTCTATTTTTCCTTTCCACAACACCATTCTATTAAGTTATTCTTGGAGAAGAAAATGTGTGAGAGATGCCAGTTTTGTTACAAAACTTTTTTAAAATTTCATTTTTAAATTCTCTACCATGGTTATTTCTTATTGTACTAATACAGATTACTTTTTTAGACTAGACTTTCTTACAGAAAACCTTGAATACCTGTGTAGACTTATCTTTGTGGGCTAGGAAATAAACCAATCTCATTCTGGTGAAATCATCAACAATAACAAAACCATATCTTTTTCCAACAAGACTCTAGATTTGAGATGGTCCGAACAAGTCCAAATGCAACAGCTCAATTGGTCTCGTAGTTGAAACAACATCTTTGTTTTTAAAAGAGGTTTTGTGTTATTTCCCTTTTTGACATACTTCGCAGGGTTGGGTTCCATTGAAAGAAATTCTAGGAAGTCCCTTAACTAACCTTTTCTATTGATTTTAGAAATATGTTTCATGCTAACATGTCCAAGCTTTTTGTGCCAGATCCACTTCTCTTAAGACAAAGAAAAGAGACAAGTTACATTTTGATTGTCCAGTTCACCCAAGTCCACCTTGTAAAGGTTGTTGTGTCTATTGGCTGAGAAAAGAGTAGTTCCATTAGGATTGGTGATTGTACACTTTTCTTTATCAAAAGAAACTTTATAACCACTGTCTCAAAATTGACTTATGCTCAGTAAGTTATGCTTCAGACCTTCAACAAAATAAACATTTTCAATTACAGGAGAAGGAATTCTACCAACTTTACCAATCCCAGTTATTCATACAGACTATTTCCCTCAAAAGTAACTTTTCCACCTTTAAACTATTCCAGGTTTAGGAACATAGACCTTTCTCCTGTCATGTGATGCGAGCACCCACTATCCAAATACCAGAAGTGTTGCTTTACTTTTGTCCTTAAGCACATCTGAAATAGGAATAATCATTGTCTTTGGTACCCAAAGCTTTTTGGGTCCTATAGGGTTAGTGTTCTCATCATTTTTCCTTTTTCTTTTTAAGCAGTCTTAATCACAGGACCATGCTTCTTACAATAGTTGCACTTAGTATGTTTATGCTTAGATTGAAAAGATGTAGAGGGAGAACTCTTTTCCTTAGAATCAGTTTCTTTAACATATCCCATACCAGGCCTTTTGGAACTTCCTTTTGATCTTTCCATAAGTTTGTACAAGTTATCAGTTCCATTTACAAATTTAGCTAGGTCTGTAGTAAGTGTGCTTGCTTCTTGCTGAAGAGACTTGATTTCCTTATCTTGTGAGATACAACAAGTGTCTTAACTGTTGAGTTTAATTTTTAGAAAATCATTTTCCTTTTTGAGTTTGTGTATCTCCTCAAGATGCATCTTTTCTTTATCATTAAGCTCCTTAAGAAATTGTTGATCTGAATCTTTTTTTTTTAGTTTAGATATTATATCTTCATATAAAGAAATGGTTTCAGACTGTTTCTTTTTCAACAGTTTATAGTTTTTCAAAAGAATTGAAAAATCTTTGAAAAGAGCTTTATAGTTTTCTCCGAGCTCAGACTTCGTTACCTCTTCTGATTTAGATTCATCTAAACATGATTCAAATTTTGAATCGGCATTGGCCATGAGGCAAATCTGAGTAGTTTTTGTTTCCTCTTCAGACTCACTCGTGTTGGTTGAGTCTTCATCATCCCAAGTGATGAGTCTCTTTTGCTTCTTAAAGAACTTTTTCTTTTCTTTTCTTTTCTATCTTTTCTTTCCTTATTTAGAAGAGGATATTCTATTTTCATATGTCCTGGTTTCCTACAGTTAAAACATTCTATAATAGATTTGTCAATTTTAAACTAAAATGAACTTTTACCTCTAGGTTCTTTTCTGTTGAACCTTCCTCCTCCATCTTTCTTCTTTTTCAGAAGTCTATGGAATCTTTTTGTAACAAGGGCTAGTTCTTCATCAGTGTCCTCATCTCCTTTATTAGATGTAAGATCTGAGCTAGTTGGTTCTTCAACTTTGGGCTCCTTGTATCTCGTAGAAGGCTCTTTAGAGTTCAAGGCAATGTTCTTGGAAGATGAAGGCTTTTACACTTCTTTTTAGCTAAGATTCCACTCATGAACTCTCAGAACTCCAAGAAGTTCATCAAGAGTAAGAGTATTGAGGTCCTTAGCTTCCTCTAGTGTAGCACATTTGGCATCAAACTTTTTTGGTAGACAGCCCAGAAGTCTCACATTGATGTCTTTAGTGGAAGGCGTGGATCCCAAGGCTTTAAGCTTATTGAGAAGATTCTAAAATCTTCCAAACATCTGGTTAACAGACTCATGATCCTCCATTTTGAAGTTATAATACTTCTTGGTTACAAGAATCTTCTTTGAACGCTTAATATTAGAGGTTCCTTCATAGCTGTGCTGATGGGCATCCCAAATTTCCTTTGTAGTTTTGTAGCTATAAACCTTATTGTATTCAAATTTACTCAAAGCACAAATTAAAAGAAATCTAACTTTAGCATTTGCCTCTATCTTCTTGAAGTCAACAGTGGACTATTTTTCTTCAGGAATTGGCTTTCCTTCGTTGTCTGTAGGTTTTGGATCATCACCTTTTATGATTATTCCCCATAGTCCATACTAAGTGGACTTGATGAACATTTTTATCCTGTCTTTCTAGTAAGAGTAATCTTCACCAAAGAAGGCAAGTGGTCTGTTCATAGAGAAACATTTTGTAGTGAGCGGATCATGAGAAGATAAAGCGATGGATCTTGATCCTTTTTACTCATGAGAGTAATCAACCCAAAAGGGCAAGCTCCAATACCAATTGACGGTACAAAGTTAGACTTAGAAGGGGGTTGAATAAAACTCTTTTTCAAAATCATATAGACTGCTTAAGCAATAAAATAATTCAACAGACTAGAGAAAGAGAATTGCATAACGAATTTATCCTGGTTCACTTCCAATGCAGAAGTTACATCCAATCCCTTCAAACTAGAAGGATTTTTCACTATTGTAAAAATGTAACATCCTAGGTTAATTTACCTTTTTCTTTTCACACGGCAGATTATTTCCACAATAAATTTTTCACGTTTAATAAAAATTTAGATCTTAATATAAAATGACATTTACTTTCCTTAATAAACAGCCCACTCGGCCATGATGTAAAATAATATTCACTTCTTTTAATTACCTTCTAAATAATAGAATCATACTCAATATAAGCAAAACCGATCTAAATTGAAGCTTTTAGTAAAGGTATGTTAAATGTAATAACTGATCGGAATTGCTTCAGCTCGATCTTGAAATAAAGTAGTATTTTCTTAAATATATTCAAATAATGATAAGAGCGTACACCAAATAATGTTCGATCGGGAACATCTCTTTTAATAAAGTGGAGTTAAAACAGCAAGAAAAGAAGAAGGAGAAGAAAAAGAAGAAGAAGAAGAAGAAGAAGACAGGGGTCACTCGCCTAAGCGAGACCCCAAGGTGTTGAGGCGAAATCCGTGAGTCGCTTAAGCGAGTGCCGACTCGCTTGAGCGAGTGCCACACATTAAGCCTGAGCAAAACGTACACGGGAACTCTCATCGGTGTTTCACTCGGTAAAGGGTTTACTCGGCAAAGGGTTTCACTCGGGAAACACTCGACTTCCATTCACTCAGGCATACCACAATTGACTCATTACTACCCTTCACTCAGAAAGGTTCGCTCGGTCACAGCTCTCTCGGGGATAATCTAACCCCCTACACTCGGTAAGAGTTTCTTCGGATATCCTCACTCGAAAAAATACCCAATCCTTACTTCACTCGGAAGAAGCTCTCTCAGCCACATTTTACTCAGAAACATTCTCACCTTCCCTCGGAAGCACTCTAATTTTCACTCAGAAACATTCTACTCTTCTTCACCCGGAATCATGATACACTTTCTTCACTCGGAATCACTATACTCTTTCTTCACTCGGAACATTCTCCCAGCCAATCTCACTCGGGACATTCTAACCTTCTACCCAGAAGGGGGATCTCTCGGTTATTCTTTACTCGGGAATAAATCCGATAGTTAATAGGCAGTCACTGCAAACATGAGAAAATATATACCAAGCATAATATGAATTCGCATCCAATTCAATTTAAGTCAATACATAGGTAATATTATACACTTAGAAACTCCTTATACACACATATACTCTACACAATCACTCAAAATCACTCGGGCCTTGGCATCGATCTCCCCCTTGGCGCGACTCCATGGCTCCGGCCTCCTCCCTGTCACTGGTTACTAAATTGAAAACAACAACAAGGGTGAGTGTTTGACATCATAATTAATATAGAACGGAATTCATAATTAATATAGAACGGAATTTAGCAAGTTATATATATATAAGTTCCGTTTGATTGTATTTTCATCACTTTGCAAATCACACTCGGCAATTATAATACATCATACTCAGTAATTAATTCACACTCGGCCAATAGAACAAACTTCACTCGACAAATATAACAAATATCACTCGGAAAATATAACAAATTTCACTCGGCGAATATAACAATTTCACTCGGCAAATATAACAAATTTCAATCGGCGAATATAACAATTTCACTCGGCAAATATAACAAATTTCACTCAGCAAATATAACAAATTTCACTCGGCGAATATAACAATTTCACTCGGCAAATATAACAAATTTCACTCGGCGAATATAACAATTTCACTCGGCAAATATAACAAATTTCACTCGGCAAATATAACAAATTTCACTCGACAAATATAACAATTTCACTCGGCAAATATATCAAATTTCACTCGGCGAATATAACAATTTCACTCGGCAAATATAACAAATTTCACTCGGTAAATATAACAAATTTCACTCGGTAAATCTACACATCACAACTAATAATTCATCAATTATCACAACTGACTCTCAGATAAAATTTGACGCCTAATATCCGGATACTAAAAGGATCGACTTTCAGCTGGGAGTCCGACTTGACATCCCGTGAACCCGACTTGGTTCACCGAGCCCGACTTGGCTCCCCCTCAACCACTGGGTCAAAGACCTCTGGGTAGCTTAACTGGGTCCGACTTGACCACTGAAGCCAAAAACAGGGTAATTCATACCGTTGGTCGTCCTCCACCACATAATCACATATCATAATCATACAATCCGTTTACTGGAAGCCTATCAGGAGCAGCTTCTTGCTCGTGCAACGCACTGGCAACCACTCCCCGCCCTTAACAGTATACGGAGTATCTCATACATAATATGTAACTCAATATAATAAACATTATCTATCTCATGCCACACATAGCAATTATTTATCATGCATATACAATTCACATTTCTCAATCATTACATATCATCAACAAACAACAGATGTAACTACCAAAAACTGGCATGTGCTATCATCACAGGGTGACCGACTCGTCAAGCCCATTCATCAATTGCTACTGTACACGATTGTCACAGCATTAAATATTTCGATCTTCAATCGCATTATACTACACACACGATCAGAAGCCGATCAGTGTCCACACACATGCACATACATTCATATACACATCCACATACTTTTCTTCCAGCATTAATTCTTACCCGGTTTACAAATATCTCAACGACTCAGACAGTATGTCATATTCTAATTAATTATAACCCGAACACCCCCTTACCTCGGTTCCAAGCTTCTATAATCTGCTCCTGGTGTTGGTTACGCCCTCTAAGCACTGGGTTCACAGTCTCAGCTCCGTCAATCAGCCTTTCGTTGTTCGATCTACTTCCTACGGGTCAGAGTGCAAAACCCATTAGCTTAACATCCTCCTTAGTTCTAAGGACCATTTTTAAGCTCACATTCACCAGAGGAGTGGAGAACAGACCCATTCACAGCCATGCATGGCTACTCAGTCACCAAAGAAATGAAAGGGAACAGGGAAACAAAATGCAACGGATCAGTGGACTCACCTTGAGGCCACAGTCACGAAACTGAGCTTGGTACTGGGTTTTGATGCAAACGAGATCCTCTCCTAGAGCATGCAACCAGCGATAAAGGAGGAAGAAGATGAACAGTGAACAAAAATAAGCGAAGAAGAAGAAGAAGAAGGAATAGTAACTCGTGTGTGAGTGATAATTGGGAGAGAGAAAGAAAAAGAAACCTTTTTAAAGTCCAGAGTGACCGGCATCCTTTTTAACCGGTTACCACCCCATTTCTTCTTTAAATACTTCTCTTCTCTCAACTGGTCTTCACTTCATTATTAACCAACCAATTAAATAATTTTATTTACATTCATAATATTTGATTATTCATAATTGTCCAATGATTCATAAAAATTCCAAATAATATTCAAAAACAATTAATAATATTTTCTACTACACGTAATTTTTCCTAAGTTGTCACGGATGTTACAAAAAACACCTTTACAATACTGCACCAGCCGAGTGCAACAAGTATTCTTGACTCTAGCCACTTCTGGCTTAAAACCCAAGTATTGTTTCAAAGAGCCACTCCTGGCTATGATAAGTCTTGAAAAGACTTAATAATTTCACCTTTAGTTTAACTTAATCCATTAAATATTGTTTAGTTTGGCACTATTATTTAATAAATTGTCAATAATTATTATTTTATTTATTTATTCCAAAAGTGTTTAAATTATGCAAGAAAATGATTAAAAATAATAATTAGTTAAGGAAATTTGTTTATTTATAAATTCACTAACCCAACATACATACGCTGGACAGCCAGCGTACATACACTAGGAATTTATTTGTTTGCATGTGCAGGTGCAGTTCACGCTCAAGCTTGAAAGCTTCACGCTTAAGCTTGAAATCCATACAATCTACGTAAAAAAAGAGAAAAGAAAACACGATCACGCTCAAGCTTGCATCACTCACGCTCAAGCGATCCCCATTCACGCTCAAGCGTGAGGATATAGAGGTAGTGAATATATCGATCACGCTCAAGCGCGAGTCCTTCACGCTCAAGCGTGAAGGTGGTTAATTAACCTGCTGTTTTCCCTCCAATTGAAGCACTGCACTATTGTTATTTCTATTTTTCTGTTGTATTGTAGTAACTTAAGTATTGCGTGGTAATTAATTATTTATTTGTAATTATGTATTTAGATTAGTTAGTTTAATTATTAATTAAGTTTCCTTTGTAATTAATTAAGTTAGTTAGTTGTCTATATATATACTTGTGCATACTATGTAAGTGGGTGGACGAGTACAGAGAGAACACACAGAAATAATAACACGATTCATTTTCTCATTTCCAATCTCTCTCTAATTCTTTTCTCTCTCTAAATTCTCTCGTCCATGTCTCTCCATATTCCTTTGACAGAATCCATTCCTATGGGTTTCTAAACTCCTAGGGTTGGGTTTGCTGAAGCTTTCGATGGAATCTTAAAGCTGCGTTGAGGAAATTATCTTTTGCAGTAAGAGGAGAACAAGCTAAGAAGTGGATCTACTCTGCTGAATTGACAAATTCAGACCCAAATAAAGAATCTCACCAGTGAGGAATCATGGTTGAGGCTTAGGTAACTTCTGGCTTCCTAACTAATTCAGGCCTAGTAATTAGGTGAATAGTTAGGGTTCAACCCCCAATTTCACATTAGATTTCTCTGTAATTGAACACCTAAGGGATTAGGGTTTAATGCTTAGGAATTAGTGTTATTCACCTAAGGAATTAGGGATAATCATCTGTGAATTGTCCTCTAGCATCTGAAGCTTAATTGAACCTCGATTGCATGTTCCTTGATGAAGTTGTAAGCTGAAGTAATCCTAACCTATCTTCCATTAGTCACATTTCATCTCCTATATTGTTGCTGAAAATACAAAAACATAGAAAATATAAAACAACAGAAAAACAGAATGAATTGCATCTGCTTGCGTTGGTTCAACTTGTACTAGTCTAAGATTGTGTTAATTACCACAATCCCTATGGGAACGATCAAATATATTACAAATTTAATGATTGGTGCGCTTTCCAAAAGAAAATAAATCCTCTGAGAGTCACACAATAAGTAGATAATAATTCAGGATTTCATACAAAATTAATGGCTTAGGATTTATGCATCAAGTTAATGGCGCCGTTGCCGGGGATTATTGAGTAATATCAATAATCCTTGGACCGGTACTAGACTGAACCGTTTAATTTTATGTTTACCTTTAGTAAGTGGTTTAATTCTCATTTTTAGTATAGTAGTAGTTTTTGTGTAGCAGTAGCTGTAGCTTTGAATTGTTTGTGTGAAATAATTGGTGTATGCAGTCAAGGAATAGAGGAGAGCCTTTCTTCTTTGATCCTAATATTGATTTGTTAGAGCGTAAGCTTAGAAAGGAGAAAAATCAAAAAGAGCAGCAAGAATTTGAACAGAGGAGAATTACACTAGGTGACTACTCTAGGCCTACTGAAGAAGGATCGCAATCTAGCATCCTTAGGCCTCCAATTGCAGCTAATAACATTAAACTCAAACCGGCTTTGTTGCAGTTGGTTAGAAATGATCAATTCAGAGGAAGTGAGGTTGAGGATCCAAATTTGCATCTAGCAACCTTCCTCCAAATCTGTGATACTATAAAAATGAATGGAGTCCCTGAAGAGGCAATAAGACTGGGATTATTTCCTTTTTCTTTAAGGGACAGGGCTAAGGCTTGGTTGCAAAGCCAACCAAGAGGTAGTATCTCTACTTGGGAGGATTTACAAAGAAAATTTCTAATTAAATATTTCCCTCCTTCCAAGTATGCCAAGTTGTGCACTGAAATCACTTGTTTCCAGCAGAGAAAGGGTGAATCTCTGATGGAAGCATGGGATAGGTATAAAGAGAGTTTAAGGAAAAGTATGAACTAGACCACAACAACCTTCTCCCCCTCCTTCTAAAGAAAAGTCTGAACTTAAGAATGTGTTATCTCAGTTCATTCAGGCCAGCTTTAAAAATCAAGAAGCGTCCATTCGAAATTTAGAAAATCAGGTTGGATAGCTGTCAAAACAATTAGCTTAGAGACAATCAGGCAATTTTTCTGGAGATACTGAGGTAAATCCTAGGGAACATTACAAAGCGATAACTACTAGGAGTGGGAAAACTCTTCTCCCACCTCCAAGTCATGAAGTAAGTTTAGAAAAAGAAACAACCAAAGAAATAGAGCAAGAAAGTGAGCAAGCTATTGATAAAACTGAAAATAAAGTAGAAATAGAAATAGAAAAAGAAAATCAAGTCCATCAGAAGAAAAAGAAAAAGATTGATTTGATTTTGGAGGAAGCTGTCAAGCTAACTCCAGAGAAATTAAAGAATGATCCATTTCTACATAGATTTAAGAAACAAATAGAGGAGCAAAAGTTTGCTAAGTTCTTAGATATGTTTAAAAAGCTTCACATAAATATTCCCTTTGCTGAGGCATTGCAAGAGATGCCTTCATATGCTAAATTTTTTAAAGAACTTCTGTCTAAGAAGAGAAATCTTAAGGGAGATGAGATGATTGCTCTCACTCAAGAGTGCAGTGTAATTATTCAAAAGAAACTCCCTCAAAAGCTGGAAGATCTGGATCTTTTACAATACCTTGTGCAATAGGGGATGTTCATGTAGGAAGTGCCTTATGTGATCTAGGGGCTAGCATAAACCTCATGCCTTTGTCCTTAATAAGGAAATTAGGAATTAATGACCTACAACCAACTCGTACGTCTTTGTAGTTGGCTGATAGGTCTATCAAATATCCTCATGGGATGCTGGAAGATCTATTAGTTAAGGTAGATAAATTCATCTTCCCAGCTGATTTTATAGTTTTGGATACGGAAGCTGATAGAGAAATTCCATTGATTTTAGGAAGACCCTTCTTAGCTACAGGTAGAGCTTTAATTGATGTAGAGAAGGGAGAACTCATGCTGAGAGTTCAAGAGGAGCAAGTAACTTTTAATGTCTTCAATGCTATGAAACATCCAGCTGAGAAGATGGATTATTTTATGCTTGAAGAAATTAAAAGTTATAATACTCCTATGCTATTAAAAACTGAAGAAGAGGTTTTACAAGCCTTTTTGGAGGATGATTTTGACTTTGAGACTGAGGAGTTAAATGACTCATATAATGAGTTGCTGAACCTACTTGAAGCATTTGAAGTGGGTGATTTTGAAAATGAAAAGAAAGAAAAGTTAAATAATACTGAACTTGAGAAAGGTAAAGAGGTGTTTAAAGAAAAACATGATTTGAAACCTTTTCCTTCTCATTTGAAATATGTTTTCTTAGGAGATAATGAATCACATCCTGTAATCATTAATACTGATTTAAAAGTTGAGGATGTAAAAAAATTAATAGGGGTTTTAAGAAAACATGAGTCTGCTATTGGTTAGAACATTTCTGATTTAAAGGGAATTAGTCCATCATTTTGTATGCACAAAATTCTAATGGAGGATGACTATTCCCCTGTTGTTCAACCACAAAGAAGATTAAACCCTATGATGAAAGAGGCTGTAAGGAAAGAGGTGGTTAAACTTCTTGATGCAGGAATTATCTATCCTATCTCGGACAACACTTGGATCAGTCCAGTCCAAGTGGTGCCTAAGAAAGGAAGGATGACCACTGTTAAAAATGAAAAAGGTGAAGCCATTGCCACTAGACCAACTACAGGTTGGAGAATGTTCATAGATTATAGAAGGCTTAATGACTCCACTAGAAAAGACCACTTTCCTTTGCCATTTGTAGACCAAATGCTTGAGAGGTTGTCAGGTCATGAGTATTATTGCTTCCTTGATGGATATTTAGGTTACAACCAAATTGTGGTTAATCCAAAAGATCAAGAGAAGACAGCCTTCACCTGCCCCTATAGAATCTTTGCATATAGGTGCATGCCTTTTGGTTTGTGCAATGCACCAGCGACCTTTCAAAGGTGTATGCTGGCAATTTTTGGGGACATGGTAGAGAAGTTCATTAAAGTGTTTATGGATGACTTCTCTGTGTTTGGAAATAGTTTTGATATATGCCTCAGCAACCTATCTAAGGTGCTGGTGAGATATCAGGAGACTAATCTTATCCTTAACTGGGAAAAATGTCATTTTATGGTTAGAGGAGGGATAGTCCTTGGCCACAAAATCTCTACTGAGGGAATTCAGGTAGATAGAGCCAAGATTGATATCATTGAAAAACTTCCTTCTCCAATCAATGTGAAAGGAGTGAGGAGTTTCTTAGGATGTGCTGGCTTCTATAGGAAATTTATTAAAGATTTTTCAAAAATAGCAAAGCCTTTGACTGATTTACTTGTGAAAGATCATGCTTTTGTTTTTGATGAAAAATGTGTTAGGGCTTTTGAAAATCTAAAACAAAGATTAATTTCAGCTCCAATCCTTATAGCACCTGATTGGTCTTTACCATTTAAGCTCATGTGTGATGCAAGTGATTTTGCTGTAGGAGCTGTACTGGGTCAGAAAAAAGAAAAATTAACACATGTCATTTATTATGAGAGCAAAGTATTAAATGAGAATCAAATAAATTACACCACTACTGAAAAAGAAATGCTTGTTGTGGTGTATGCATTTATAAATTCAGAGCTTACTTGATTGGTGCTAAGGTCATTGTGTATACAGATCATTCAGCAATCAAGTGCTTTCTATCTAAAAAAGAATCAAAGCCAAGGTTGATCAGGTGGGTTCTTTTACTCTAAGAGTTTGATCTATAAATAAGAGATAAAAAGGGAGTAGAGAATTCAGTTGCTGATCAACTCTCTTGTCTAGAGGGTGAATTTGATTCTATCTTAATTACAGAGGAATTCCCAGATGAGAGACTGATGGCAATTATCACAGGGCCATGGTATGCTGATATGGCCAACTTTAAAAGTGCCTCTGTGGTACTTGAAGGGTGGACATCCGAAATGAAGAAAAAAAAATTTTCATGATAGTAAAACTTTTCTATGGGATGATCCATTTCTTTATAAGATAGGAGTAGATGGAATTATCAGGAGATGTGTGCTTGAATCTGAGCAGGAAAGGCTCTTATGGCACTGCCATGACTCCTATTATGGAGGACACCATGGTGCCTCCAGAACAGCAGCAAAAGTGTTACAATGTGGCTTTTATTGGCCAACAATTTTTCAGGATGCTAAAGTATATGTGCAAAGGTGTGATAAATGTCAAAGAAGTGGATGCCTCTCTACTAAAGCTAGCATGCCTTTGACAAATATTTTAGTTGTGGAGTTATTTGATGTTTGGGGCATTGACTTTATGGGACCATTGCCAAAGTCATTCTCCAATGAGTATATTTTTGTTGCTGTGGATTATGTCTCCAAGTGGGTGGAGGCAATCCCTACCAGAACCAATGATGCACATGTGGTACTTAGATTTATAGAGAAGAACATTTTCTCTAGATTTGGAGTCCCTAGAGTCCTCATTAGTGATGGAGGTTCACATTTCTACAATAGAATTATGGAAAAAGCCCTCAGACATTATGAGGTACTGCATAAGGTATCTACTCCATATCATCCATAAACTTGTGGACAAGTTGAGTTGTCTAATAGAGAAATTAAGAGAATATTAGAGAAAATGGTAGGGAAGTCTAGGAAGGATTGGTCTGTGAGATTGAATGATGCATTATGGGCCTATAAGACAGCATTTAAAACTCCCATTGGCATGTCTCCTTATCAGTTAGTTTATGGTAAGGCTTGCCATCTCCCTGTGGAGTTAGAACATAAAGCATGGTGGGCCACAAAGTTTTTAAACATGGATTTTGATCAATCTCAAGAGGAGAGAGTCCTAAAACTCCATGAACTTGAGGAGTTCAGACTCAATGCTTATCAGAGTGCCTCAATTTATAAAGAGAAAACTAAGAGGTGGCATGATAAGCGGATAAACAGGAAGGAATTTCACAAGGATGATAAGGTCCTGTTGTTCAATTCTAGATTGAGACTCTTTCCAGGAAAACTAAGATCAAAGTGGTCTGGACCTTTTATTGTGAATGAGGTTTTTCCTCATGGTGCAATTGAATTGAAAGAACCAGCCACTGATAGAACTTTTAAAGTGAATGGCCAGAGACTCAAACTCTATTTTGGAGGAGAGTTTGATAGGAAGAAAACCTCCATGCTATTGCAGGCATCTTCTTAGATGTCAGAAGGTCAAGCTAGTGACCTTAAAGAAGCGCTTTAGGGAGGCAACCCTACATTTTGATTTGTTGCATTTTGTGTTAAAACAATAAAAGAAAACTAAATTTTTTTGATCAAGGTGTGAATAATCTTGTAAAATTTTTGAATAAAGTTTAAGTGTTCATACGCTTAATTCCCAGTGTACCTACATGTAAATCCATTAGCTAGAATTAGAATTAGGTGCCCCTGACGCTTGAGCGAGCTTTGATGCGCTCAAGCATGATCTTAAGCTAAGTGTCAGGCGCTTGAGCGTGTTCTCTCACGCCTGAGCGTGACTTCGTGTAAGTCTGGTGCTTGAGCGAAGTTCTGTGCGCTTGAGCATGACCATCAGGTAGTGCCTTGCGCAGCCTCAGTGTACCTGTGCACACAACAGGAGTATGCCCTGATAACTTGCACGCTCGAGCGTAAGACCTTGGATTTGTGTGCACTTAAGCGCATGGCAAGCGTGAACCATTGTGAATTTGGATTACCTTCTGCGCTCGCTTGAGCGAGAATTTCTCACGCCTAAGCGTGATTGTGGAATTATCCTTTTCTTATACCTTTGTGCTTAAGCACAACTTCTTGTCGCTTGAGCGAGTTATCTTTGACCCCCTTGAATCCACCACACGCTTAAGCGTAATTCTACACGCTCTAAGCGTGATCCCTAATGCTTGATAAAAAACTTTCACGCTTGAGCTAGGACCATCACGCTTAAGCGTGATCGTGATGTGCATTACATGTTATGCATAGCGCGCTTAAGCGTATAATGCTCACGTCTGAGCGTGAGCTCTCTTACAAGTCACCAATTCTCACGGTTGAGTTTGAAATTGCCTCGCTTGAGCGTGCTCGGGGCTGAGGAAGTTAAACGTTAATTGTTTCAAGTTTGTCGCTTGAGCGTGTCTACTCCACGCTTGAGCGTGATTCCTGTAATTGGCCTTACGCTTGAGCGAGTAATTTCACGCTTAAGCAAGAGCGTGCCTGCACCAAACCTCTCACTGTTTCATGCCTTGCGCTTAAGCGAACACTTTAGCGCTTAAGCATGAGCCTTAGATTTGTGGTATATACCTCCACGCTTAAGTGTGGTAACTGTCCGCTTGAGCGTGCTCGGGGTTGAGAGAGTTAAGATCTTGCTGTTCAAACTTATCGCCTGAGCGTGGTCCCTTAGTGCTTGAGCGTGCCCATGTTACTTTCTTTTTGCTTAAGCGAAAAATGGTACGCTTGGAGCGTAATTCATACCTGATACTACTTGTTATGATTTAATTGTTAGGGAATCCCATTAGGGTCAGGCAGCGGAAACACAAAGGATTCCCAAAACAATTGCAAACATGTATCTCTCAAAGCATTATGCTAAATTAAATTTTTTTTAATTAGGATTTACCTCTTGTAGACGTAGAACAAGATCCTCGATCGAAGCAATTGTTGCTTCGCCCTTAGGAGTCCACATGAGCACTCCTACCAGAAAAACAGAGCTCTGAATGCTAGTACGGAAATTTTGTTTTGGTCTAATTTCTGAGCAGCAGCCTATGAGCATCTCATGTTCTATATATAGGCTTAGGTCTTGACCTGAGCTCTCATTAAACATTGGGCTCCTTACTCATTCTAAATGAGTTAGGCCCAAATAGTTTTATTTTCAGTCAAACTAAAATAAAACTATCCTCTGGTGGGCTTACTCTATGTGTGTGACCCTATAGGTAAAATATTCAGTTATATTAATAATAAACTATTTTATTATTAATATAAAATAAGAGCGGTATCTAGCAATACATCATTATGTCTGAATATTATTTATCATCGACATGACCTATAAGTGATAATTATTTTATATATCTATTCCTTTTGTCACGATATCTAATTGGGCCCAAGGCATGGTCGTCGTCATCCTTGTATGGCCCAATTCATTTTACTTGATACCAGAGTAGACTTTATAGAATAAATATCTAATATTTATTCGTCCTAGCATGGCCATGCATTTCATTAGTCTCACTCCATCAAGTGGCCCATAGATATCACTCCTGTCACATAGGAGAGACAAATTCCATCTACATCACTCACATCCCTCTGCATAATTTATCTATTGCCTAATCACAATCTTTATGGTCATCTTATTACAGATAACGTTTGATTGTATTAAAACAATAAACTCCTTATGTAGGAATCATAGTGACTTCAGGTCGAAGGACTACATACCATTATCACATTGAGAACCGTTTATGACACTTATGTAACGATCCATGCAACGTTCTCATGGTGGATCTGTCCAGTACAACATTACCCTTAATGTGTACCCGTGTAAAGACTTGATATCATATATCAATGATTTGTGAGATCAAATATTCAGTACATTTACACACTAATCTTAATGTATTTACATGTCCCCATGTAAATACTTGATTAGGGACGTTTTAGGAATAATTCTCATATGACCTATTATTCCAGGATAAATAGCATTTGTCTAAAACTGAAAATACTAATTTTATTAATAAGTTAAAATTGATACATTAATAGCTCGTAGTGCATACACCAACATTAATTTAGGCGTTTATACACTCAAGGTTCAGCGTACCTACGCGTACCTCAGGTATTGGGCTCAACAGTATAAAACCCTCTCAGTGTACAAACCCTAACTCTTTACGCTGGAACCTTAGGTTTTGAAGAGGAAAAGGCACAGTCTTTGATTTCTTTGAAAGGTACCATCTTTTCAGTTCTTACTTTCACTTTATAGTTAGAATTGTTGTAGTTCACTGTTTCAATTTCAAATTTCTTTCATCCATCATATCTGTTCATCTTACATTTGCATTTTGTTATGGTTTTACTATTTGTATATATGTATCCATTTAGGCATTATAAATACTATCGTTAACACTCACCATGATCAGAAGATCACAAAGACTTTATAGAAAACCTAAAAAAAGTGTTGAAATAGAAAATGTGAAAGAAGCCCAAAAAGAGAAAGGAAAAGGGGTGGCTACTATCAGTATCCCTGATTCTCCATCAACTGAAAGGAGTAAAAGTCTTGTAGAAGGAAAGAAGTCTCAGACAGTTGAGGGTTTTGATAGGTATAGGTTTAGAGATTCCAAGGCTGCCCAAGATTATGAGAATAAGTTCAAACATAGAGGAGTAATAAGGGATAGAGCTCTGGTCCTTGATGAAGAAAATTATTCTGATTTTAATGTAAAAGCTGCTATGATTGAAAGGGGATGGCAGTTCTTTAATGAGGATTTAGGCTATGGTTACTAGGAAATCACTAGAGAATTCTATGCCAATCTGAGGACTCATTCTATGGAAGATAAGTTTCCTTTCTTCCTTCTTGAGAGGAGTCACCATTCCTCTAACTGGTCACATATTGAATAAGCTGTTGAAAGTACCTATATTGGATGAGGAAGGATGTCACTACACATGGAAAGTAGATATCTTTCATAGGGCTAAAAATGAAAATCTTAGGAAAGAAATTTTAGAGTGCTGTGAACAAGGAGCTGCATATATAACAAAGGTTAATGGTGCACCAAAAAGTGTCAGGAAGAATTGTTTAAATCATCTTTCCCTTTTATGGTGCCACTATGTCCTTTCATCCCTGTAACCTGTGGCTCATTCTACTGAACTTGCCATTAAGAGGTTGGTGTTGATTTACTGTTTAATGAGAGGCCTGTATGTTAATCTGGGTAAGTTAATACTGGAAGAGATGATGAAAAACCTTGAAAAGAATCTCCAACTGCCATATTGCTCTGTTATCACTTTGTTGGCCCAAAGGAATCAGGTTAGGTTGAATTATGACGAACTGACAAAGGTAAAGCCTGAAAGGATTATGGACAAGCAATGGGTGATAAACCACATTGACAATTTTATGCCTCAAGAGTCAAAGCGTCCCAGATAACCTAAACCAACATCTTTTGCACCACCACCTCCAACAAGAGTAGTTACTTCTTCTGATATTTCCATGGTAATGCAGGAACTTCAGGTTATGAAGAAAATGCAGTTAGGAACCTATGATCTGGTCCTGAACCATGATCTCATGCTGAGAAAGATTGCCACCACATTGAATGTGGATCGCACTGAAGAAATGGGAGTTTCACCTGACAGAGATTTATGGTTGGCTTCCATTGGATTCACCATTCCCTCTGATGACACATCCTTAGCAGTTGAATTTCCACCCTACCCTGAGCAAGATAATGATGAGTCTATGAATGAAGAAAATAAAGAAGAGGATGACTGATCTTTTACTTTGTTGATGTGTTATTTTGCAATTTTCAAGTTGTAATGACTTTGTTTAAATATTCTCTTGAACAATGTATTTTCTTTTCAGTGTAATGGAACTTTATTTCTATGTTAAGTTGTTTGTTGTTATTTCTTTTCTGAATTGTATTGTTAAATTCATGCATACCATTCCTCACCATTCATTGCCATTCAGATAAAAAGGGAAGTAATCTATCCTTTTGTCTTATTGATTGATAAACTATGTTAATTATGTTTAATTTAGAATCCATCTTAATAATTTAAAGTTTGTTGATTCTCAGGCTTTAATTAGATAAATTAATTAATTTACATTGCTTGATTCATGATCCCTGTCCATAACTATTTTTAATCCTGTATTATTTATTTATTCATTGTGCTAGTTAGTAATCTGAGTTATAATCTTGCATTGAGTTTGGGGACATGATTGGCTGATTACCTGTTAGTTATTAGCTTTTGAGCCTTTATTAATTCTTTTGAGTGTGCCTGCATTATTGCTTAGTGAGACAGAATTTGCTTCGGTACTTGCTAAATGATTGTATGTTTGCCAATTGGAAATGATGAAGGCCTTCTTTGTTAATTTAGCCAGGGCCAAATTTAGCCATTCTAACTATTATTAATTATCCTTTGACCTAACAATTATGTTTGAGCCTGAGACCCTTTCATTCTACTTATGTACCTAACTTTACAAGCCTATGTATCTAAGAAAAAAACCAAGTGAATTATCCCTGGATGTTCCACTGATGGATTACTGAGTCTTGTCTTATTGCTAGGGACTAGCAAGTTCTAAGTTTGGGGATGAAGAGTGTGCCTAACAGCAATTAAAGACACACTCTGACCTTAATTATAGATGAGGGTTTTGAAAAAAAAAGAAGAAAAAAAATGAAAGTAAGAATAGTAAAAGCAAAAGAAAAGTGAAAAATCAGAAAGAAGAAGGTGCAAAGCACCACAATAAAAAAAATGGTATTGAAAATTTTTTTTGAAAAAGATGGAAGAAAAAGAAAAAGAAAGAGTCCAAAGGACTGCAAGAGAAGAAGGTACAAAGCACCACAAGTAATTAAGTATCCTTCATCTGAGAATAATGAAAGCAAGAGAGCTAGTTAGTAGAGGCATTTAAGTTAAGATTGAGGAAAGGCATCAGTGGGCACATCTTTTAACCCAACATTGACTAGAAAAACAAAAATAGAGCTTATAGCCTAACCCCATTACAAGCTTAAAAAGCCCTTACTGATCCAATTGTGCTAGCATATTTCATGATGTTTAGAACTGTTGCAAGCCTATGTTGATCTAACAATTATGCAGGTGATGAATGCATGAAACTGAACCTTATACACTGAGAGAAGAGTGAAACACCAATCCATGTGAGGAAAGATTCACCAGCTTGTTCCCAAAGGAGGTGTAAGTTATTATATTTTCAGAATTTGCAAAAACAAAGCATGAATGGTATTCAATAATTATGGTATGAATTAAGTTAAGGAAAGGTTGATTACTTTGAGTAAATGCAATTGATTTAATTAATCTAAGTCTTTGCTTGAGGACAAGCAAGTTTTAAGTTTGGGGATGTGATAAGTCTTGAAAAGACTTAATAATTTCACCTTTAGTTTAACTTAATCCATTAAATATTGTTTAGTTTGGCACTATTATTTAATAAATTGTCAATAATTCTTATTTTATTTATTTATTTCAAAAGTGTTTAAATTATATAAGAAAATGATTAAAAATAATAATTAGTTAAGGAAATTTGTTTATTTATAAATTCACTAACCCAGCGTACATACGCTGGACAGCCAGCGTACATACACTAGGAATTTATTTGTTTGCATGTGTAGGTGCAGTTCACGCTCAAGCTTGAAAGCTTCACGCTTAAGCTTGAAATCCATGCAATCTACGTAAAAAGAGAGAAAATAAAACACAATCACACTCAAGCTTACATCACTCACGCTCAAGCGATCCCCATTCACACTCAAGCGTAAGGATACAGAGGTAGTGAATATATCGATCGCACTCAAGCGCGAGTCCTTCACGCTCAAGTGTGAAAGTGGTTAATTAACCTGCTGTTTTCCCTCCAATTGAAGCGCTGCACCGTTGCTGTTTCTATTTTTCTGTTGTACTGTAGTAACTTAAGTATTGCGTGGTAATTAATTATTTATTTGTAATTATGTATTTAGATTAGTTAGTTTAATTATTAATTAAGTTTCCTTTGTAATTAATTAAGTTAGTTAGTTGTCTATATATATACTTGTGCATACTATGTAAGTGGGTGGACGAGTACAGAGAGAACACACAGAAATAATAACACGATTCATTTTCTCATTTCCAATCTCTCTCTAACTCTTTTCTCTCTCTAAATTCTCTCGTCTATATGTCTCCACATTCCTTCGACAGAATCCATTCCTATGGGTTTCTAAACTCTTAGGGTTGGGATTGCTGAAGCTTCCAATGGAATCTTAAAGCTGCATTGAGGAAATTATCTTCTGCAGTAAGAGGAGAACAAGCTGAGAAGTGGATCTACTCTGCTGAATTGACAAATTTAGATCCAAATAAAGAATCTCACCAGTGAGGAATCATGGTTGAGGCTTAGGTAACTTCTGGCTTCCTAACTAATTCAGGCCTAGTAATTAGGTGAATAGTTAGGGTTCAACCCCCAATTTCGTATTAGATTTCTCTGTAATTGAACACCTAAGGGATTAGGGTTTAATGTTTAGGAATTAGTGTTATTCACCTAAGGAATTAGGGATTAACCAACTGTGAATTGTCCTCTTGCATCTGAATCTTAATTGAACCTCGGTTGCATGTTCCTTGATGAAGTTGTAAGCTAAAGTAATCCTAACCTATCTTCCATTAATCACATTTCATCTCCTATATTGCTGCTGAAAATACAAAAACATAGAAAATATAAAACAACAGAAAAATAGAATGAATTGCATCTGCTTGCGTTGGTTCAGCTTGTACTAGTCTAAGATTGCGGTAATTACCACAATCCCTGTGGGAACGATCAAATATATTACAAATTTAACAATTGGTGAGCTTGCCAAAAGAAAATAAATCCTCTGAGAGTCACACAATAAGTCGATAATAATTCAGGATTTCACACCAAATTAATGGCTCAGGATTTATGCATCAGGCTACAAACCCAAGTATTCTTTCGAAAGCCTCTTCAGGTCACAAGTGTTTCCTAACACTAACAGACTCTGGCAAACACATCAGATCTTACAGAAAGAGTAATAAAGAGTTTTTGGTGTTAGAACAAATAACTCAGTGTACAAATATATGAAATGATTACACAAGTACTAAAACATCCTAACCCTAATATGATTAATAGAATTAATAAAATCAAGGGTGAATTTTTCACGGTTTATCAAATCAAATAAATTGTAGAAAAGCTGTGAAATGAAAATTTAACAAATAGCCCTGGACAATTTAAAAGAACCTATCCCATATATGGAGATATGAAAAGGTGTGACAATTTCAATCAAGAGTGATCCTTGGACAATCAATATGGCGATCATCACAAGGATTAGCGGAAAGCGTAATTTAATTATGAAATAAAAGAAATTGCTATGACTCAAAGGCCCAAAAGATGGATATTAGAATATTTGAAAAATAATAATGAACAAATAAATTAAAAAGGAAATGGATAGAATAAAGGAAATTGAAGAAAATTTGAAATTAAGATAGTTGAAACAAAAAAGTTTTAGAGCATCAGGGGGTATCACGCTCAAGTGCAATACCCCCTCGCTTGAGCGAGCATGCACCTACACGCTCAGTCACGTTTCACGTTTGAAACGGAGGAGAATCAGAGGCATGAGCGTGCTTGAGCGCGAAGCTCACGCTTGAGCGCAAGCACGGTCACGCTTAAGCGTGGAAATCATGGGCATCAGGACATAGGCGCGCTTGAGCGCACCTATCTCGCTTGAGCGAGGGTACCTTAAGGCAAGGTCACGCTTGAGCGTGCCACGCTTGCCCAACCAGTATACACCCCTTTCGCTTGAGCGAGGAGTTCTCACCTAAGCAAAATCACTCCAGTAGCTCACCTTATGCCTCTCGCTTGAGCGAGACTCCCTTGCTTGAGCGTAATTTAGCCAGTGAGCACCCCTGTGATAAAAGGGCTATCTCGCTTAAGCGAGGATTCTTCTCGCTTAAGCGAGCTTATCAGCAAAGGCCTGAACATTAAAATTTCTCAGACAATATAACCTATAAAAATTCATTAACCAACTTTTAATCTACCTATTTTGCCCGTTTTAAGTCCTATTGCTATAAAACTTCATGGGCACTATGTTTTCCCCATTTCGGAGTCGTTTGCGATGTTTGTTTGCCAAAATTCTGACATATGATCAACTTATGCACAATTATATAGTATGACCAAAATATACAATTTGAATGCATTAAATCTTTCTAATTCCATTCAAATATATCAAAACCTATTTGGACAATTCATAAGTGATATAGGGAACCTATCACTCCCTTTCGACAGTCCAAAAACTCATCGGGTCACTATTTCACCCTTCCAGTTCCTAATTTTGCACTTTATGAATATGCACTATCCTGATTCAATACATTTATGCTCATAGATTATATCATTCACCATAAAACTTATACATATATACATATACAAAATCATATCTCAAGCTTCCAAATGAAGCTATCCCTTATCAAAACTGATAATTATTCATACTCATCATTAGGTATTCATAAGAGCTGGCCAAGGCAAATATATTTTACTATGCATACTATGTATAATCACATATACATATCATTCCATGTTTATGCTGGGTGATCTCTCATACGCCTTCACTTCTCCCTATATCCACTATAAAAATAACCACAAATAGAGGTGAGCATATACATATTAAATGACAGTTATTGAATCGGATGACTTATCCAATTCTCTAGTATATATGCATATATTGTTCATAACAATATTAGTAAATCTACCATTCATATATTCATATAATCTCATTACATTTCATACACTAACATAATATCAAATGGCCATACAATTCATGTTGTTCTCAAAAACATCCATCAATGCTCATGCATATTCATTCAATTGGATCCAATTAATCATTATTAAGTTTTGTTTTTATGTTGTAATACTGGCTCTCAGCCATATACTCAGCTCTCAGCTGATCTGACCATTTTACTGGTACCAAACCGTTTGCCCTCTCACGTGACACAATCACTCTCAGCGACAACGGTAGTGTCACAGGTTAAACCCCGAGCCCCGCTCAAGAGGTTTGCCTTGAGTACCACCCAAGGTCTTTGTGGAATCCTCAAAACTATATTATATAGACTTTCTCTCATATTCATACATCAATACACACATCTTATGCTGTATCATAATATTTACTTCAATCAAATCACATAGAATCACATTTCATAGGCATTTACCACCACATAAGCATTTCATGCATACATATATCAAGAATATGAACATAAAATGCCATATATAACATGTAATTAGGGCCTTTATCAATATTTCATACCATATAGTAATTAGCATAATAGTATCACCCAATCCATTCATAAACTATTCATTTAAAATGTAAAGCTCCCCCTACCTGGAATAAATGATTCCAGAAGCTCCTAGAGCTGTCAAATATAATCGACTCACTATTCGCAAGCTCTAATCTCACTTTCTATGATCAAGTGATGTCCGAACCTAATTGTCGACTTCGAAGTTCATTTCCAAATTAAGCTCCAAGTTCCGAACCGTTCCAAAACTACCTTGATTCATTGAAACTACAACTATTAAGCTTCAATCCTATAGGATTAGCAAATCTAAAAACCAATTCTATACACTTTTCCATGAAAACTCAAGATTATTAAAAACCCTATACTCTCCACTTATGTCCTTTGGTTCAAATTGCCTTAAAACTCATAAAATTAATAGAATTAAAGAGTGGGAACATGATTAGATCAACACCCAAGATGAGAGCTCACCATCTTACCTTAAATCAATGGATTTGAGGTTCTCCCTTTTTGATCCAAGCTTCCCATGTAAAAGAGAAGAGATGGAGGAGATGAATTTTCACTTCAATTTGATGATCTTGGAAGAAAATTGGAAAAGAAAGAGTTAGAGATGATAATTTGGATAAGGTGAAGAAGTAGAAGCAGTTTCTCACCTTCTCTCTATGGTTTTCAAAATGTAAATAAAAGAAAAGAGAGAGAATTTTGATTTTAAATATCTTAGGGACGCGTTGGTCATTACGATAATTGTTAGGGACGTATTCGTCATTTTAGCAATTGTTCTAATTAACCTCTCATTTTCCTTTAAATCACACTTTTAATCATGCTTTGATAATAAATCTTATTTTTAGGATGTTACAAGCACACTGAGCTACAAACTACTATAAGTCAAGGTCTATTGGAAGCAGAACTATAAAGAAAACTTATGTAGTGAATACAAGAACTTAGAAACTTAAAAAGAAAAAGTCCTTCAAACTTTTGGTTTCTGAAAGAAAACAGAGAGTGTTCAAGAATGAGAATGAGCAGCAGAACACTATTGAATTTAAAAGCTTTTTCTATTTATGGTCTTTCTTGAACAATAACTGTTGATTCAGCTTGAAGGATGTTGGTCTCTCCGAGGATTGTGTTGTCAGCGAGTGTAGAGACATGCTTCAAAAAAGTTTCCTTAACTAGATTGCTTCAAAAGTCTTTAACAAAAGATCCCTTTTGCTTATGCACTTTGAGCAAGCAAGTACACTTTATAGTAGTTAACCTTAGGCTATCCATTCTGAACAGGTTTAGTTTTTTGACACCTTGAGATGTGTGAGGCAGTTTTCTTGATATATATAAATATGTCTTTTAACTTTTCCGTTAATTGCCTTTTTGATGATAGCTTCAAAGATGACACGAGAAGGTACATGCAACTTCTTATTTAGGAAAGAAAGATCATTTTTCAAATACTCAAAGAATGAGAGAGCTTTTTGTGGTCTGTAGCTTCAGACTAGCTTGATTCAATGAAGCTTTAAGTAAGTACAGACTTCTTCATTTCAGTGGCAATGTGAATTTTACAGACTCCCCCTATTATTGTATGTGGAGCTCTACGGACTTTCTGTCACACTTGAACAAACTGATTAGACAAATAAGCGTACAGACTTCATTTTAGCTAAAAGTCTTGATGTCTATTATTAACAAATCACATGGGGTTCAGACTTCTTAGTCATGAATTCAGACTTGATTCTAACAACTTCTTCTTGTGAGACCTCTTCTTAGAGTCTCCCTTAAAAAGCAGATAGTTAGCCTTAATGTGTCTTGGCTTTTTACAATGGAAACAGGTGATGTTCTAGACAACTTTCTTGCCTTTGAAACTTGACCTTCTTCCAAGTCTGCTTGTTTGATTTCTCTTCTTCCACAATATGTTGATTCTTCTTATGATGAGTGACAACTCATTTTCATCACCAAAATTCTCTTCAGAATCAAACTCATCATCGTTTACCTTTAAAGCCTTTGAGGAAAAGGCTTCTTTTATTATAAACTTCAGAGCTAGAGCCTTCTCTTATTTTGACCTTTGAGCATTATTCTTAAGATAAATCTCATCAATCTTAGAGAGTTCAAAAGATTGTCAAGATCCATTGTGCTTAAGTCTTTTACCTCATGAATGGAAATAACTTTGGGTTCCCATTCTTTTATTAAGCTCTCAAGGATCTTGATGTTGTTTTCTTTAATAAAATACTCCTTATCAAAGCATTTTAAACCATTAACGATTGTTTGAAATCTTCTGATGAACTCATCAATAGTTTCATTATTGTTCATCCTGAACAACTTACATTGTTTATTCAACATGGTCATCTTTGTTCTTTTAACCTTGTTGTTTCCTTCATAGGCAATAATAAAAGCATCCCACATTTCTTTAGCTGTAGCATAGTTATAGATTTTGTTATACTTCGCCCTTATACATGACATGCATAATGAGATATTTGGCTTTATCATTAAGTTCCTAAAGCCTAAGTTGCTCAGGTGTCCATTCTTCTTCAGGGATTGAAATGTTTAACTTAGAGATAGGAACTGGATGATTACCATTAGTTATAATCCTCCATAGGCTTCTCTATGTTTATTTTATATAACCTTCCATCCTAGATTTTTGATAGGGATAGTCTTCCCCATAAAAAAGTAGAAGGTCTAGTCATAATATCCTTTAGCAAGAAGTTGGTTCTCTGCCATTGTTATAGGATTTTTTCCCTCTAACACAATCAAGTGCTCAACCTAGAGGCTAAGGTCTAATACCAACTGAAGATTCATAGGTGCACACCAAGAGAGGGGGTTAAATAGTATGACTTAATTTTTTTATAAAATGTTTCTCAAAAGACAGTTTCTCATCTGAAGTTTTACAACGTAAGTTTAAACTACTGTCTAAGGATAGTTCAGATAATTCTTTATCTAATTTTCAAAAACCTTTTTAAGACAGTAAGTTTTTATGATGAAAGTAGTTTAAAAAGATAAATAAACACACAAAGATTATTATATTGGTTCACCTCAAAGCAAAAGGCTATGTTCAGTCCCTGTCTATCCCAACAGGAGTTTTATAGAGTAGATCCACTCAAAGTGCCCATAACATTATGTTACAACTATTCTTTCTTCACTTAGCCTCTTCAGGCTAACACACAACAGTCAAGAATTCTTTTTTAGACTTAGCCTTTTCAGGTTAACAAACAACAACTAAGTATTCATTCCTAGTGTTAGCCTCTTTAGGCTAATAGACAGCAACAAGTATTCTTTCCTCAAGCCTCTCTAAGCTTTAACATACACAATAGTATGAAAAAGAGATTTTGCTCTTAAGTTTTACAAGAAATACTCTAAGGAACTTAGCTTATGGATAAATAAACAACAGGGTTAGGATATGAAAGAAGAAAAACTCTTCAAATTATTATTTACAATAGAATATCAAAATACACACAACAATTTATGAAGCTCTTTGAAACCAATTATGGTTGCAGCAGAATAACTTAGTTTATTATAGTTTTTCAGTGTTAGTAGCTTGAATCAAAGAGTAAGTTCTCTTTATATAGGCCTTTGAAAAGAGCTATTGAGATAAAGGAAGAAGAGTATTGATCTCATTGAAGAGCACATAGGACCACTTGAGACGACTTGAACCAAATAGTGGCAGATGCAACAGGTGATCATTTGATCATCTGAAGTTTTGATACTTCTACACTTTCCATTTTGGTGAAAGTAGACAGTGAAATATTTTAGCCTTAGTCAACTTTCTTGAAAGCTTTAAGAGAATGTTGTCTTCATAGAACGTTGTTGCAACGGTTAAAAACTTGATTTGAACTTTAAAACCTTGGCTTATGATGACTTGAGATGATTCTTCATCCTTTTGATCTTATGCGTCTGAGACAACAACTCTTTTAGATGATCATCAATCTTTAGACAAAAATTACTTATTTCTTTGGCATCAAATAAGTTTTTCTGTAAACAAAACTTAAACAGTCATGAAACATTATAACTTCAAATAGTTTATTGTTTGCATCATAAATCAAAACAATTGAGGGTCCATAGAACCTCATATGTTCTTTCATGGACTTAACACCCTCCTATTAATGGAAGAATCCGATAGATGAAAGAGAGAAAAGGTCTATAGTGGGACCTTAAGTGTATTTAAGTACCAAAAAATGTAAAAAGAAACAAAGAGAATGTATAACAACCATCTATAATGGTTTCTCAGGTTTAGGCATAAGTGTTGGTTATTGTTGAGGTTGTGTTGTCTTCCTTTTCATTTTCTTGCTCATTAGGTTCATACTCTTTTTGTTCTAGACCTGCATCATCATTTTTAAGATCTGTTAGTTTCCTGTCATTCTTTTGAACATCATCAAACCTTACATGCATTGATTCCTCAACTGTCCGAGTCTTTATGTTAAGGACTCTATAAGATTTGGAGGTTACTAAGTGCCCCATGAATACCCCTTTGTCAAATATAGAATCAAAGTTTCCAAGTTGATCCCTTGTGTTTAGGATATAGCATGTGCACCCAAAGGGATGAAAATATAATATGTTGGGTCTCATTTCCTTCCATAATTCATAGGGAGTCTTATTAAGTATTGGTCTGAATAGGATTCTATTTTGAATATAACAAGAAGTGCTAACAGATTTTTCCTAAAAATATTATAGAAGATTATTTTCACAAAGCATAATTCTAGTTATTTCTTGCAAAGTTTTGTTTTTCCTTTCCATAACATAATTTTGCTTAGGTATTCTTGGAGAAGAAAAACTATAAGTTAAGCTAGATTCATTGTAGAATTTTTCAAAATGTTCATTTTGAAATTCTCTATCATGATTACTTTTTATTGTACCAATACATAATCCTTTCTCATTTTGGATTTTATTAGAGAAAATCTTGAATCCTTTAGCAGACTCATCCTTGTGGGCTACAAAATAAACCAATATCATTCTTATGTAGTCATCAACTATGACAAAACTATACTTCTTTCCACCCAGACTTTAAGTGTGAGATGGACTAAACAAATCTAAATGTAACAGCTCAAGGGGTCTGGCTGTTGAAACAACATTTTTACTTTTAAAAGATGTTTTCAGTTGTTTCCCTTTTCGCATGCTTCACAAGGCAAGGAATTGTTAAAAGATATTTTAGGTAGTTCTTTAACCAAACCCTTTCTGTGAATTTTTGAAATATGTTTCAGACTTACATGCCCAAGCTTTTTATGTCAGATCCATCTTTCCTTAGAGTTTGAGAAAAGACATGTTACATTTTGATAACAATACACTTTTCTTTGTCAAATGAGACTTTGTACCCACTATTACAAAATTAACTTATGCTAAGTAGGTTGTGTCTCAGACCCTTAACAAGATAAACATTATCAATGATAGGAGAAGGGATTTTACCAACTTTACCAGTACCTACAATATTTTCAGTCTAGTTGCCTCCGAAGGTGATAGTCCCCCCTTCAAAATGTTCTAAGTCTAGGAACATAGACTTTCTTTTCATCATGTGATGCGAGCATCCACTATCTAGATACCAGTGATGATGCTTTTCTCTTATCTTTAAGCACATCTGTAATAGGAATTATCAATTCCTTTGGTACCTAGATTCTTTTGGGTCGTATATGGTTAGTTGTCTTGTTGTTCCTTCTTTCTTTTCAAACAATCTTTGATAACATGACCATGTTTCTTAAAATAATTACATTTTACAGTTTTACTCTTAGATGGGATGAATGAAGAAGAAAGAGACTATTTTGAATCAACAAGTTTAACAAATCTTATTCCAAGTCTATAAGGTTATTGATAGGAATCCCCAAAAGCTTGTTTAAATTTTCAGTACCATTGACAAACTTGGATAGGTCTAAAGTGAGAGAATTCACTTATTTTCAAAGAATGTTGATTTCTTCAGTCTGAGAATTGCAATAGACTTTGGCACTTTCCAATTTAGTTTTCTAGTATAGATTTTCTTGCTTAAGTCTGTGAAACTCCTGAAGCTGCAGTCTTTCTCTTTCTTCCATCTCATTTTGATTACTTTGTCCAAGATCTTCTATTAACTCAAAGATCATGTTCTCATATATAGTAATCATCTTAGCTTGTTTCTTTTTCAAAATCTTACAGTTTTTCAGAAGGGTTGAGAAATCCTTAAACAAAACTTCATAATTTTCTTTGAGTTTAGAAAAACTTACTTCTTCAGACTTTTTAGTGTCTGAATCATTGGTACTTGTCTTAGATTCTGAGTCTGTGTTGGCATCCAGACACAGTTGGGCAGACTCTATTTCTTCTTCAGACTCACTTGAGCTACTTTAGTCCCCATCATCCCAAGTAATAAGTCCTTTCTACTTCTTGAAGAACTTCGTTTTGTCCTTCATGTCAGTTTTGTCTTTGTTGAGTAAAGGACACTCTGCTTTGATATGTCCAGGTTTCCTACAATTGAAACATTCTGAGGTAGATTTATCAAATTTAGATTTAAAATAAGATTTACCTCTTAAATCTTTCTTCTAGACCCTTTCAGGTCTGCTCTTTTCTTCTTTAGCAGCTTGTGAAATCTCTTAGTCACAAGGGCCAGCTCCTCGTTACTATCTTCACTGCACCCTTCAGACTAAGTCTAAACTTTAAGAATTAGCAACTTTGAGGGCCTTGGACTTCTTGCTTGAGTCAGCACACTTTAAACAATATTCTTGGAGGAGAAAGGTTTGGTGACTTCCTTCTATTTCATCCTTATCTCATGAACCCTTCAGACTCCAAGGAGTTCATTAGTGTTGAAGGTACTAAGATCTCTTGCTTCTTCTAGGGTAGAGCAATTAACATCGAACTTCTCAGGCAAACTCCCAAGGAGCTTGACATTTATGTCTTCTATGGACAATGTTGTCCCAATAGCATGTAGTTTGTTCAAAGAGTCTGGAATCTTCCAAAAATTTAATCAATGGATTCATGTTTTTTCATCTTGAAATTGTAATATTGTTTAGTCAACAGTATTTTCTTAGACCTTTTGACATTTAAAGTTCCTTTATAGTTCCTTTGTAGGGCGTCCTAGGCTTCTTTTGTCCCTTTGTAACTGAATACCTTATTGTATTCAAACTTACTACGTGCACAAATGATAAGAAATCTAGCTTTTACATTAGCCTTAATCTTTCTTATCTCTTGCATAGTCCAGAGATCTTTGGGCTTTAGCTTTCCATTAGTGTCAACAAGTACAAAATTATCACCATTTGTAATGATTCCCCACAGACTATACTAGGTGGACTTGATGAACATCTTCATCTTGTCCTTCTAGTAAGGGTAGTCTTCACCAAGTAAGGTCGGGGGTCTGTTTATTGAGGAACCTTCTACGATTAGCTAATCTTGTTGTTAAGCTACCATGGATCTTATCCTTTATACTCGTTAAAGTGTTTGACCCAAAAGGACAAGCTTTGATATCAATTTATGGTTTAGAGATAGACTTTAACAAACACAGATTGAAACTTAAAGAGATAAGAGATAAAGAGAAAAAGGCACATCAGATTTATACTGATTCACTTTCAAATGATGAAGCTACATCCAATACCTTCAAACTTGAAGGATTTTCACTATGTAAAAACATCTTTTTACACAAACAGCACTTCTAGTGCCTCAAGTATTGTTGACTTCAGCCACTTCTTGTTTAACACCCAAATATTCTTTCAACAAGCCACTCCTGACTCAAATCCAAGTATTCTTTCTAAAGTCTCTTTAGGGCAAACTATTTCCCACTAAAACTAAGACTCGTAACACACCAGACTTTGACACAAAATAATTTAAAGTTGTTTATGTTTGATGACTTAGTGTACAAGAGAATTGAACTTACGAACAGATACCCTAATTTGGAAAATAAAGACTAAGTCTACAAGAAGCAAATGTAAGAATAAGAATGAGAGTCTCTATTTTTGAATTGAAACATTTTGTTTGCACTTGGTTCTCTATCTTCAAGGTTTGATATCTCTTCTTATTTATAGGTCATTTCAAATAGTCGTTATTGTTTCATTGAGAAGAGATAGTCATTTGAGCGTGCAGACTTGAGAGATTAGAAGAGGACAAAGGTATGGTTTGGGGATATCTAGATTTTTCACTAAAATAGAGTGCCTCAAACATAACAGTGTGAAAGTCTTTTTTGTTGTCTTTCGTCTATTATAGACTATCACAAAATAAGCTTGGTTGACCTTCTGAAGCTCTCTAACTCAAGAACTAATCTTCATCAGCTTTTTGGTTTGCTAAGAGCAACTTCCTCAATTTTCTTCATGCGAGTCTTGGTTTTCAAACTTGTCTTCTTTTCTATTTCAGATTAGAAGTAGACTTGCTTGAAGAATGCGAGGACTAAAATATCTTAGAAATATCCTTGAGAAAATTGAATCAGAATCAGCAGACCATTCTATGTGAAAGGGGGTCTAAGTCTAATAACTTGAAGTTTGGATAGTTGAAGTTGAGAGAGTGATGTGCGTGCTGAGTCTGAAGAGTGAAATTGATGAAGAGCGTGACTCAGCAGTCCTAAGTTTAGAATAGGCATACTTGAAATATTGCCTTGTAACAGACTTGAACTGGGATAAACTTGGATAAAGTTGATTTTTTCTCACGCAAACTCAGTCTGAGAAAGACTTAAGAAATTTTGCATTGGTCATCACAAACTTTGTAACCTGAAACACTCAAAATAGACGGGTTAAATAGCATGTAAGTAGACTTTATTTAATCAAAGGCCTTGATGTGTGTTAATAAATCTTGGGGTCTTTAAATGATAATTTAAAATCTCTAAAGTCCTTTATGAAACAGACTTAGTTTTATCAGGTTGGATAATTATTAGTTTCATATTGATGCATTATAGAATAATTTATGACTTAAGCCTTTTAAATTTTTAAATATTACTACTTAGAATTTAATTTATTTTTTTTGCATTTTACAAGTTTCTAAAATAGTTTTTTTTGCTTCTTTGGGTTAATAAGTGGTTAGCCTAGTCATGCTAAAAGGTCCATTGGCTTGTTTACAAGACTTCTTAATAAACAGACCTTAAAAGGCTATCATGTTAGATCTATTATTGAATCAGACCAAGCACAGACCTTGAAAAAAGCCCATAATAGGTGACCCCATCCCCCTCAAATTTTATTATTCACCTGGTAGAAGATGTACGTCTTATTCCCCTCACTCGCTCTTCAATAGACATCCAATTCATCCTTTGTCCATTGTTAAAATATTCCCACGGGCCCTACGCTATTGGCCACCTAGGTCATATTATATCCTTACATAAACCCCCACATCTGTTTGATAATTGCCTATAATCGTCCATAACTGCCCTAAACTGCTTTTAGCCATTATTGTCTAGGAAGTTAGAGCCCGCGGGAGGCATAAAAAGGACCGTCTAGTTCATAGGCAAATAAGTTGACAAAGAGCCTTTAACCTTGGATCAAAACCCTCTAACCATTAGGGATTCCTAGTGTTTTAGTGTAAATTTTGACGCCCATAGTAGGGCCCACTTAAACAATGCCCTGATCACATACGGACCTGTTAGTTTCTCCCACTGGTTCTACACCTCATCACATGTTACACATGCTTCTCGCCAATTATTTATTTTGACATTATAACCGTCAAGGTCGTTAAACGTTTTTGCCTTATAACTCTTAGGTTCTCTCTTTATCCTCTCCCTTCTTCTTCTCTATATATTATTCTGTATTTCATTCCAATGTAACTCTTTTAGGTTTGGATTCATCATTTGGCTTCAATATATATATATATATATATATATATATATATATATATATATATATAATTGCTTCATTTCCCTCATTTTTCTGATTTTAATGTTTTTGTTTTAGTTTTAACTTGCTCTGGTGTCATGAGATTTACCTTTTAAACTTCGGTCTTCATTTTCAGTCCTCGGGTCTACATAGGTTTTGATTTAGTACTATAATTTATTTCCATAATCATGGGAACGAAGTTGTGCGCGTTTGGTGCATGTTTTCGTGGTGATGGCTAGCGATCTACGCTAATTGCGTGAGATTGAAGGATTTCCAACGAAAATGTTGCCCATGTAAATTGGTCTAACAATTGCATGATTTCAGTTTTATGAAAATGGAGCATCTTAACTATCATGCATTGCATTGGTTAATGGTATCTAGCAAAAAAGGAACTTGGTTAAATATGTGAATTAATGCTTCTATTTGCCATATGTGAAAATAAATTTTAGTTTTGGTGGGTTATGGGATCTAGGAAGTGAAATTCTAAGGAGCTATTTTGTTTCACTTTTGAAGCAAGTGAAGTTTGGAATTAAATGATTATTATTATTATTTGGCAACCAATGTTTAGTATACTTGTTTGTAAACCATTTGGGTGATATAATTAGTTAAAGGTACAAGAAAAATTGTAATTTAGTTATCGTAAATTCAATATGTTATATCCCATGTCTCTTAAATTTTATCTTCATGAAATCTTCTATGTACTGATTAGTATTCCTCATTCAGATGGAATCATTTATTCACTCTTCTTACCGTGTGTAAAAATAACACTCAAATCCCACTTTGTTTACAATATCTACACAACACTAAAAAGAAACACATCTTTAATTATGTTTAATTTATGGCGTGTTAGCTTTTTATCATTCAATCACATTTATATCTGTATGTTTTGCGTCTCACTCCATGACTAACTCTCCATTTTAAAGTGTCATGACTCATGGTGCTTGATGAAAAATGTTAGATATGCAAAAGGAAACTAACCACTGAACTCGTAGGATTTGAATTGGTTGAGCACTTGATTTTGTTTCTCTATTAAGCGTGTTTTTGTTTGCTTTTACTCGTACTATGTAACTGAATATGTTTTATCCATCATTTTTGTTGAGGAATTTATTTTGTTTTGTTTAATGTGTACCCGCTAATTCATTACTTCCTCTGATCTTCACTACGTACAAAAAGACCCGGGCGATGTTCCTAAAGAAGAAAGTCAGGAAAAAGGGTCGCAAGGGTGCACCCGCTAAGGCTCTGCCTTCATGAAAAAATCCATGTGTTGTTCCTAGATAGGAACGTTGGGCGAAGGAATTGCAATAGTGCATCCTACATATGAAAAAACCCAGATGATGTTCCCAAAGACAAAACTCAAGTGGGGGGTTGCAAGAGTGCATCCTACATTAAGTTTGAAATCTAAAAGACTTGAGCAAAGTTCCACGAAAGGAACATCGGCCAAGGGGTTGCGAGAGTAAGCCCCATGTTTAGTTTGAAATCTGAAAGATCCGGAAAAAGTTCCATCGAAGGAAAATTGGGCCAGGGGTTACAAGAGTATTCCCTATATTAAGTAAACTTTTTGTATAAACCCTGTAACATCCTAAATTTTTAAATAAATGATTAATTAAAGAGATAAATATTAAATAATTATATTTGGGTTATTTGATGTTCCAAAATATTAGAAATAATTAAATTAAGATTTTTGAGAACTACTCATAATTTATTGGGACCGAACAGACTGAAATTATGCCCGATTAAAATATGGGTGTCGGACCAAGTATCTCCAATTGGGATGATATTGGTCAGGACTATTAAGGATATTATTGGGAATCCGAATATGTATTTGGAATAATTTTTAAATAAAGTATTGAGCCTGAACGGAGATCCTATTTTTGTCATAAAACAGAGAATCTTTAATGAGGAGATAAAATTAAATGACAAACTCTTATTTTTCCCCTACATTTTCATGTTGGCCCCTTTTTCTCAGCAAACACCTTTCTTCTCTTCTTTTTCTACTGTCCCACTCATCTTCTTCTCTTCTTCAAAATCCATAAAGAGGTGGTGTGCCCTTTCTTCTTGCCATTTTCATTTTCTTAGAGTAAGAAGGAGGAGCTTGGAGTTTGAACTCCCTTTCTTTCCCTCTCTCATTTTCATGGTCTTCATTCCCCATTCTTGAAACCCACCTTTCTTAGCTTGAGGTAAGATGCTCTCATCATTTTTCATGAGCTTAAAACTATGGCTATGGGTTCTTAAGGTTTTGAGAGGGCAATGTGTATGGGGATGATAGTGGAATGCATTTAATATGTAAAGCCATTAGGTAGGGTCACATTAATGAGAGATATAAAAGGATATTTATGGGTGGATGCATATCGCAAGGAGATGATAGAAAAATGATGAGCATTTGTTTGGTTATTGGGTTATTTAATAAAAACCCTAAACCTAGGATTTGGGGGAAATGTAAAATATAAGTGGAGAAGCATTTATGGTGTTAGGTAATTATTATTGGTGAGGTGAGGTGAAATGATGCTATAAATGGTGAATGGTCATTAATGAAGCTTAATGGTTGTTGGGGAATCATTAATGTGGGAACCCATTAATGGGTTTGATATTAATAATGCATAATAATGAATTTGGATACCTAACCTTGGTGGTTGTGGTGGAATTAATGAAATAAATGAGGTTTGAGAATTTAAAGTGATGTAAACACCAAGTAAATGAATATGAACATTAAGTCTTGGTGGTTGAATGAAAAAAAAATTGGTTATGTGGTATATTGTAATGTAGGAAATAACCCCATCGACGAGGCGAGACCATCGGACCGCGTTGATTACTACTTCTCTTGAGGTAGGAGGGGGTAACTATTCTAAATACATGATTTCATCCATTGATGATGTGAAAATATGTATATATGATTGTGTTTGATGATTGCTTGGGTGGATGATGTGATAATTTCATGATTTGAGTGCATTTAGAATAATTGATGTTATGTGGCATGTGGTTCGGATGATGAATATGATATTATGTTGATTATGTTGATGAAATATGTCATAATGGTTTGAGACCATGTTTTGAATTGAAATCAATGATGTGAAATATCCCAAATATGTATATATGAATTGATAAATGTGATTTCCATTAACTATTGTTGTGTACAAGTCCAACGAGAGTTGGTAAAGATTAAGGATATTGAGAAATATTGAAATCCATCAAGTGATAGTGGTGAATGGTTGATTGTGGAGTGGCATTAGGATGTATAGTGTGAGAATGCACTTGATTTGCATTACATTTGCATCCATGGCATATCATTGCTGTCTATGTGGAATGTTAGGGGTTCCACTAGGCGGGCCCAGTAGGAGGGTGACCCAGTGCATGGGTATATTATTGTATTTCCCTAGTGATTCTTGGAATCACGAAGCTTTCCATAGTTTGGTGATGAAGCACCCTATATGGCGGGCCCAGTAGGCGGGCGACTCTATGGTGAGAGTTACCTCGGTGTCTGACGGGACACGGCTCTCTCGATATGTGTTTGGGAGGGGCCTGTAGCACTTATGGAAAGTAAGGCCACAATTATAGATCCGTAAGTCACGGGGTGACTAGTGCTACAGATGGGCGAGAGCGGTTTGGTACCAGTAAAAATATGCTGTTGAGCATGCATGAATTAAGGTATATGTGTACACAATTTTTCTACTGCAGTAGGGGCATAGTAGCACACCTAAGCTTGTCCCACATTTAGTATGTTGTTGTTTCCCACAGTCGGATCCGCATTTGATAATAATTCCTTTGTGCATATGCATTAGCTATAAGAGCATTTGCATATAGCCAGAGATATGCCTAGTGGATAGCCCATGGTGGCGATGGATGATTGATAAATAGAGGGAAAGTAAGTTGTGGTACTAACACTATGTGTATGATGATGATATTGAGAATACCAATGATTTGAATATGTGTGTTGTGGATGTATTTCTTAAGTATGTAACATGTTGCTATGAATGATATAGTATGTGAATGAAACTATGATGTTCTTGTGAAGTGTATTATATGTAAGTATGCATGGATATCATCATAATGTATGACTTTGATACATTTGGATTATGTTACTCACCTCCTAGTTACCATTTTTAAGTTTGATGTAGGTATGATGTAAAATCCTACTCTTTTGGAGGTTGAGGATTGATGAAGGTAAATGTGGATGGAATGTGGGTGAGCCTTGGCCGACATATATGTACTCATTTTGTATAGCATATAGTGTGTATATGCTTATTTTGTAACTACTTTGATGATTGTTGATTTTGGAGGTCATGTAGGAAAATTAGACCTTTACTTGTATGGCTAATTTTCATCAATGACGTTGACAATGTATGAATGATAAATATGATATGGATTCCAGCTAAATTTAATGAATGAATGGAGGTTTATATGAAAAATTGTGTTTTATAGAGCATATATAGTAATAAGCTTAATTAGAATGTGATTCATGAGTTGGAATGAGAATTTATGAGTATGATTATTTGGAGCAAGTTTTATATGCCTAATATGATGTATATGATGTGTTGGATTTGATCAAATTGGCTTGGAATGAGATTTTGTATGTTGGGTTGTGAAGATTTACATTTTCTGCATAAGACCTAATAATCTCACTCAAGCGAGAATCCCCTGTATCAGTTATATGGCCTCTGGCCTTTTCTCGCTCAAGCGAGGGTGGTCCTCGCTCAGGCGAGACAACTCTGCATCTGATGTGTTCATACTGGACGTTTCTCGCTCAAGCAGGCTCACCTCCGCTCAAGCGAGTGTTGTACGGAGTTGTTTCTGGATGGGATTCGCTCAGGCGGACTGGTGTCTCGCCTAAGTGAGATTGCTTATGTATCAGGTACGAGCTACTGGATGAATTTTGCTCAGGTGGGCCTGGCCTCGCTCGAGCGAAATGAGGGCAGTGAGGTTCTGTCCCTTTTTCGCTCAAGCGAACTTGCCTCGCTCAAGCGAGCTTGCCTCGCTCAAGCGAGCTTGCCTCGCTCAAGCGAGTGAGCGTGATTTCGATTCTGGAGCATTTTCACTCACACTCGCTTGCCTCACCCAAGTAACCCCTGTAGACCTCGCTCAAGCGAGGTCCCCTGATTCCAGTTTCCTTATTTTTGCTTTTTTGTTCCATTTTCTTGCTTATTTTGGAATCCTTAAATCATGGAAATGATATTATTATTATTAAATTATATTTCTAATGTTTAAAAAAATCGATGAGGCATCTTTTATCCTCCTTTTGTACACATTGCATTAACTTTTAAATTTTATTCAATCTTTCGCCTTTCCCTTGTGACGGTCTCGAGTCTGATCGTCCAAGGAGCACTCTGATACCTTCTCATATCCTCATATATGAGATAGGTTATTTAATGATACGGGGTAATTACTTGGTATTATATATATTGAATTTCCTCTACTTATAATTATTTTAAATCGTGAAAAATTTACCCCTAATTTTCGGGTGTTACAAACCTAATCAAATTTCTCTCGAATGAGGATGTCGGATGAAAGGTTGTGAGAGACTAGTGCAAAAACTAGATATAACAACTGGATATAATCACGGGTTAGAGTGGATCAATGATAAAAGAATACACAGTGGCATTTTTGAAATTATAAGGTAATTATATAATCACGGGTGGTGAACAACTGTGGTTGTAGGTTTAGGGGTAACTGTATAATCATGACTAACATCAGAACCGTGATTATATCCTTAAATATATAATCATGGTTGTATTTCCAACCGTGGATATATAGTTTAGGGTTTAGGGTTTATCCATTGGGGACTATATAATCACTGTTGACTCTACAACCATGATTATATATTGATGGATACAATCACGGTTGTGATTTTAACCGTGGATATAGAGTTAATATTTAACTAGGGGTATTGGTGTAACCGTGATTATAGGTGTAGTATAATCACGGTTTCCAGGGGATCCATGATTATATATGTTTTCAGAAACTTCAAAAGCCGCACCTGATAGCCTTTTTATACTTTCTCCTTCTTCTTTCGTGCTGGTTCTCATCTACTTCTTGTCATCGTCCTCATCTTTGCCTCTAGTTTGTGCTCGTTGCTTGTCCTCATCTTCTTTGTGCACTTTCTTCTTCCTCTTTCTTGCACATTGCAAGTCGTCATCTTGGCAGCATTGTCTGGTATGTCCTCCCCTGATGCTTATGCTATATCAGTATTTGTCAATGCTTATGCTATATAATTGTCTCTGTCTCTGTTTATTTTACTGTGTATATACATTTTAGTCTGTGTATATACTTTGTCTTTGGCTCTGTTTATTTTACTATTCCTAGTTTGAGTTGTGTTCTTAGATGCGGAAGAAAACTTCGAGTTATTTGAATGTTGAGTAATTGCTTAGAGTTGTTTTAGAAATAGTTTGATTTGAAAGTTTGAGTCTAGGTTACTCTTGTAGGAAGGGTATGTGTTAGTCCTCAAATTTACTGTTATTTTCAAAATAAAACGTGAGTTTATTTTAAATAAAAATAGTTTAAATTGTAATAAATTTATGTTTTTAATTCAATAAATGGATGTTATTGGAAATAATCTGCCTTGATCAATTTTCTCTAGTTTTGTAGTGAATAATTAAAGAAAATCAAGAGAAAATTGAAGAACTGGGAGGCTAACCCGTAGCATCAACACCACGTGTAGCGTAGGAAATTTTGATACTGACGCTACGCGTCACAGCCACGTGTAGTGTCAGAGCTATGTGGACTCCATTTCCAGTTGGACAAGCACTCAGTCAAAAGGCCAAATAATGGCCAATCCAATCAAGCAAAATGCTAAGCCGAATTGGGAGACATGTGGAACCATTGTCTGGGCATTATTGGATTTAATTAATCTTAATCATGGCCACTTAATCACGTTTTTAATGGTGGCTAAGTCAGGACCCTTCCTCAACCCTATAAATAAGGCCATTCTCCACACTTCCAGGGTATCCCATCTGAGAATTCAAAGCTTCTTTTCTCTCTTTTCAATCGAGTTTAAGTGTTCTTTTGTGAGTTTGTAAGGTTAGAGTGATTTCTTGATACTTGAGAGTGTTGTGTAGTATTATGAGCTCTTGTATCGTGAAGTGTTTCCAAGTCCTCATAACGTTAAACTCTGTAAGTGTTGTTTTTACTTTTAACATGTGTAACTAAATTGTTTATGTTGGAATTTGGTGAATCAATCTATTATATGATGTTGTAATTATGACCTCTGCATATTTATGATTCACGTACATGTCAGTATTTCAATCTTTTATTAGTATGAACGTCAAACAGGAGAATGATTTTCATGCGTATTGAAACTTGTTTTATTAGTGTGAATGTCAAATGGGAGAATGATTATTCATGCCGTATTAAAATCTATTTTGATGAAAGTAAAAGTTGAAATACCCTTAATATGCCAATTACTAGGAATAGAGTTGGTGATTATTGATGCCATAAGGCCAGTACTTTATGCAAGTTTTTACTTTACAGTGACTACTTAGAATTTATATCATGAGGGATCGGTTATAATGATTTTAAGTTGCATGACATGAACTTGATAATTAAATATGTATGTTTGTAATCACTTCATTATATTTTAGTGCGAGGATCCTAATTCTAACATAATTTGTCAATCTGTGTTTTTATTTCAAGTATCTGAGTTATTCTGAATTACATCTCAATTTTTTAAGATAAATTTTATATTTACCATCTTTTTACCACATGAACAAATCAATCGTCAAATTCTATGAATATTGTATAAATTGTTTATAAAGCATTCTTTTGTTAATAACTTTTGATAAATTTACCATAGTAAATAAGAATTACTGTGAGTTACTGGAACTTTCAATCCCAGTGGAACAATATTTAAGTTTGAAAACTACAAAAGATTGGTGCGCTTGCCAATTAAAGACCCAACAGTACCATATGTTTAACAAGTTTTCTGGCGCCGCTGCCAAGGATTGAACTGATTCAGAAAAATAGTAAATTTTTAATTACCATAGTAAAACATTTTTTTACCTTAGTTAAATTTTTAATTTTATATTCATTTATTTTATTCATTTTTCTTAACATTGTTACACTAACTTTCTGTATTTAGTTTGTTTATGCAAACTCGATCTTCTGCAGGGAAAGTGTTCTTTGATCCTGAGATCGAGAAGTTTGTAAAGAAACTCAAAGCTTTAAAATCTTAAAAAACAAAAACTTCTTCTTCTACTTCATCTTCTTTTGAAAATTTTGAAAATTCAAATATGGCTACTGAACAAAGAAGAACTTTGGGACAGTTTGCTGCTATCAATGGACCACCCCGTGTTTCAGGGATGTACCAAGGACCTATTACTACTATAGAAATTAAACCAGCTACTCTAAATATTATTCAAAATAATCAATTTGCTGGTTTAAATAATGAGGAACCATACGAACATTTAACTATTTTTTATAAGTTATGCAGCACAATTGGTTTTGAACCCAATCAAGAGGAATCTGTTTACATGAGATTGTTTCCTTTTTCTTTGATTGGGAAAGCTAAAGAATGGTTTAAATCTTGTCCACCCAGTAGTTTTGCAAACTGGTCCGATGTTGAAACTAAATTTTTGGAAAGATTTTATTCACCTTCAAAATATTTTGAAGCAATGATAGCCATACATTCTTTCTCATAAAATCACGATGAATCACTTGGTGAAGCATAGGAAAGATACAAAGCGCTTCTTAGGAAATGTCCAAACCATAATTTGGATAGTGCTAGGAAGGTAAGAATCGTTTATCATGGTTTATTACCTCAGTTCAAGATGATGTTAGATGCATGTGCAGGTGGTTTTTTAATGAACAAAACTGTTGAAGAGGCAATATCAATCATGGAGTCTATATCAACCAGTGATCATCAAGCCAAGCATGAAAGAAATAGTACATCAAGGAAACCAGGTATGCTTGAGTTGGGAGTAAATGATGCGGTTTTAGCTCAACAAAAATTGCTAACACAACAAATGGAGGCAATGAGCAAACAATTGGAAAAACTTCAAATTGCTCAAGTATCATCACCACCACCCGCTCAATTGAAATAATGTGTGCATTGCATGGGCAAACAACCTTGTGGTTACTGTGCCCCTGATGGAAATAATCAAGAACAAGCCAATTTCTTGATTCACCAAAGAATACCTTTAGGTACTTTTCCTATCAATCTTGGTAATTCTTTTCCTAACAATTACCCGCAGGGTTGGCAGAATCAGAATCTTGGCTGGAAACATTGTAACATCCTGGTTTTTAATTAAGGTTAATTGCATAATTAAAATTATGGATTGATTTAATAATAATATTAATAATAATAATGCCATTGGAAATGTCCCATGTGCCCTTGGTGTTATGATGGAGAGTTTCGGTTCTCTCTCCTCTTTGGCACGCTGATGGATGTGCCTTAATGGTGATGTGATGGCTGATGGGTGAGTGCTGTCACGGCAGAAGGGATAAGGACTTGGGTTTCTCATCTCCACTCACTCTTTGCTCATTTTCTCTTTGGTATATGGAGAACCATTCTCCTTTTCTCTCTCGCGTCCGTGGCTTCTTCTTCCTTCGCTGTTCATCTCCTTCGTCTTCTTCATCTTCTTCTTCCACTCAACACTGTGTGGAGTCCGAGTGGGAAGAGAAATATAAAGAGGAACAGCGTCGTGGCTGAGAGATATCTGTTGGTGCTGTGTGTTTAATGGCAGAGATCTTTCCCCTGTTCTGCCTAACAACATTGGATGCTTGGATGCATGATGGCATGGAGTCCTCCATTGTTGGTGAGGACTAAGCTGGTCTTGGGGTGGAAACAGCGTTTGGAGTTCTCCACTGGGTTGCGTGAGGACAGCTTGTGCCTGGGAAGTTTGGAACTTCCCTCTGTTTTGCGTATAGAGCATGGAGTGTCTTGGAGGGGGGAGCTGTTCGTAGGACCGAGTGGCTCGGTGCTCCTCCAAAACTGGGTGTTGCAAGCTCATGGAGCTTCTGAATCTTCATTCCAGGTAAGGGGGCTTTGCATCTCAAATGTATGGTTTATGGACGGGTTCCGAGTGGTTTGCTTTAATGTGTTGTGTCATGTTTGAAATATGTTGATTGATATGTTGTAGTTGAGGATTGGTGCATGAAATACCCGGTTTGGCGATCATTATGGTCTGTGTGATGTTGTTACGATTCTGTCCATGAGATGTATGTGGATAAAGTATGAGTATTGTAATATCCCTGGTGTTTTAATAAAAATTATAAAAGTGGAAAAATGTTAGTAAATGTTTTAGAAATTTTATTTAGTATTTGTTCTGTCTGAGCCGGAGTCGGGAAATCTGGTGTCGGGATCGGTCCCAGAAGCGCGGGCAGACGGGGTTGAAGATCAGATGTACAAGGAAGAACGGACAAAGACGTACGGTCTTGGACTAACCGGTGTGAGGAGAGCGCCTCACTCGGAGCTATAGCCTGGATCAACCCTTTATAATGACTGAAAACAATGGGTGTAGGCAACCAAGAGGTGAGAACAGATGAGAGATCCGGCCTCTTAAGCGGTAGCTCGGATTTCCAAGGTATGGGCACTATGTTGGAATACCGGTTGGCCGGTATTCAGACTGGACCTATACTCTCGTAAAGTATTAGAGAATCGTGGATAATTAAACGTTGAGGGAATAAATAAGTGTAGATAATTTGATAACGATGAAATAGTTCAACGTGGCGAAATTGACTAAAATTTAATGAGAATACAAATAAAATAAAGGAAAGGACGATCTTGCCCCTGAACTTTATATATAAAAGGAGATTCTCTTCCTTTCCTCTTCATTTTTTACGAGTTATTTCTTCTGTTGGTCTGTCCCTTATCTTTCGTTTTCTCCTCTCGTAACGCTGAGTTGCATGCGCTGGAGAAGGACTCCATTTGTGTCTGAGCTTCAATCGAAATCCATTCTTGTGATCGAGGCCTCAAGGTGAGCCCACTAATCCGTTTTATCTGTGACCCCTTATCCCATTCATTCTCTGGTGGTCATGGGCCATGCATGGTTGTATTCGAGTCCGTTCTCCACTTCTTTGGTGAGTGTAAGCCCAAATACGGTCTATGAACTAAGGGCGTTGAAGTAACGGGCTTTACCTTCTGATCCGTAGGTAGTAGGTTAAGCAACGGAAGACTACGTGACGGAACTGAGACTGCGAACCCAATGCTCAGAGGAAGGAATCGACACAGGGAGCAGATTATCGAAGCGTGGAACCAAGGTAGGGGGGAATGTTCGGGTTATGATTAATTAGAATAGGATTTATTCCTATCCGAGTCACTGAAAAGTATGAGCAGAGTAAGAAAATGTTATTGAGTAGTGGGGTGTGCTTATGTTTGTGCATGTGTCATTGTGTGCATCGGTCAGCTGAAGATCTGGTGTGTGGTGGAATTAATTCTGTTACGAAACTTAAATTATTTAATGTTGAAGTGATATGAACATATTGTATGTGAATGCATGTGTAGATAACTTATAATAGCCTGAAATACGTGATGATTGAGATAATCAGTATGTTCTGTTGAGGGGTTGGACGAGTCGGTCACCCTGCACTGTGAGCACAGGACAGTTTCTGTCAGTTGCCAGCAGTAATCGGAATGACATGTTTATGTTTATATAATGATAATTGATTATGTGGTGGAGGACGACCAACGATATGAATTACCCTGTTTTGGCTTCAGTGGTCAAGTCAGACCCAGTTAAGCTACCCAGAGGTCTTTGACCCAGTGGTTGAGGGAGAGCCAAGTCGGGCTCGGTGAACCCAGTCGGGTTCACGGGATGTCAAGTCGGACTCCCAGCTAAAGGTCGATCCTTTTAGTATCCGGACACTAGGTGTCAAATCTTATCTGAGAGTCAGTTATGTTAATTGAAAAGTTGTGATGCATATATTTGCCGAGTGATATTTCTTATGTTTTCTGAGTGAAGTTTATTCTAATAGCCAAGGTATGAATTAATTACCGAATGTGATGTGTCATGATTGCCGAGAGAAGAAAATGCAACTAGGCGTACTCTATGTATATATATATATATATGACTTGATAAATTTTATTCTATATTAATTATAATGCCAAACACTCACCCTTACTGTTGTTTCAATTTAGTAACCAGTGACAGGGAGGAGGGAGGAGCCATGGAGTCGCGCCAAGGGGGAGATCGATGCCGGGGTCCGAGTGACTTTGAGTGATTCAGTAGAGTTATATGTGTGTATGAGTAATTTTCGAGTGTTATTATTAGCTGTGTTAACTAAGACTGAATTGGATACGAATTTACTTTTTTAAAATACATTGCTGTCTGTCTATATAATCTCATGGGTGCTAGGGCAACTCGTTCGCTAACAGAATTATTCCCGAGTGAGGGGTAATCAAACGAGCCGGGGGAGGTTAGGAGGTTCCAAGTGGAATTGACTGGGAGAGAATTCCGAGTGAGGGAAATGTGTAGAGATTCCGAGTGATGTGGAATTAGACAGGCCGAGTGGAAATTTGAACTTTTTCCGAGAGAAGTGAGAATAGAGTATTCACCGAGTGAGGGTGTCCGGAGAAGAAATAAACGAGTGAAAGAAGTTGAACTATTCCCGAGAGAGTTCTGGCCGAACGAAGCTCCCTAAGTGAGGAGTAGTAGCGAGTCAAATGTAGAATGACCGAGTGAATGGAAGTGGTGTGTTTCCGAGTGAAACCCAATTGCCGAGTGAACCATTTTTCCGGGTGAACTCTTGGGAGTTTGCTAGTGTGTATTATTCGCTCAGATTTCAGGAGGGATTCACTCAAGCGAGTCGACACTCGCTTAAGCGACTCTCGAGTCGTTCAGGCACCTTGGGGTCCGCTCACGTGAGTGATCCCTGTTTTTCTTCTTTTTCCCCTCTGTCTTCTTTTCCTTTCTCCGTCCTTCTTCTCCCGTCGCTCCTAATTCTACTTGGTCAAGTAAGGTATTCCCAATTGGATATTATCTTGCGTTCGTTTCATTACTATTTTAAGGGTAAGTATCGCCATTGTATATTAGGAGCAGGTGAAGCAGTTTCCGATTGGTTATCAGTTTCATTGGGTTTAAGAGAAGTCAATATTATTTTATATGAAGACTTAAATATTTATTTAAAGCGAAAAATTTATTGTGAAAATTAACTAATTAAATATAAATAAATGTAAATGAACGTAGGATGTTACAAGTATGCTGAGTGCATGCCTGGAAATGCTAGCCTTTAATGAAATACCGAGTGAGTGCATATGCTCGGAACAAGTGTGATTTCCGAATGCATGTAATGTGTAAATACAGTGCTGGTTCTGTTTATGATTCTGTGTGGATATATGTGATGCCTATGGCCTTTAATGAGAAAGCCGAGTGCATGAGTTGTGGTATTGATTCCTGTGTGCGATTTGGTGTGTGAAAGTATGTATTGCTTGTTGAAAATATTAATGTCGAGTGAATCTCATGAATTAGCATATGATGCTTGCTGTAAATGATATTCCGAGTGAATGGCATTGTGGTTGCCGAGTGCATGAGATACGGGTCGGTTATGTTAATTCTCGTTTGGGATTTTATATGGAAAAGCATGAAATTGCCGAGTGCATGTGATTGCCGTGTGCATGTGTTATGATATTGCATTGGATGCATGTAATTGATATTAAATGCCGAGTGCATAGGCGTTGAACGCCTGATGAATAAGACCGTATGCATCTGATTTGTCACTGGAAATGCTCGGAGCATATAGCGTTGGACGCTTAATACCGATCGGCAATCAGATGAATACGTGTTGAAATATATTGAAAGACCTCAGGTTGGACTTAAGGCAGTGCCGAGTGCACTAAGCGTTGGATACTTAAAGACCTTAGGTTGGACCTAAGGCAAAGCCTACCGGGTTGGACTCGGGGCTGCCCGTAACACTTCCGTTGTCGCTTGGAGTGACTGTGTTACATGTGAGGGCAAACGGTTTGGTACCTGTAAAACGGCCGAATCAGCTTGGAGCTGAGTGAAAGGCTTGGAGCCTATGTTGCAACAGTAAAAATTGGTAACCGGATCCGGGTGAATTGATGTGTGCATACTTATAATTGTCATTGAGCTCAATGTGAATTGTTGAATATGTGAATATGGAAATGATTGGGATGAATCTGACTGGATTAATGCATGTATACTGATATATTTACCAAGTGCAATATGCTGTTATGGGTGTGATACATGCTGTGATGAATGATATGAATTATATGGCCATGTGTGAATTTAATATTCCGATTGGATGATTGAATATATATATGTTGATGCTGTCACTGAGTGTAAAGTGAGCCTATGGCTGTGATTGTAAATAACGTAAGTTTTACAGCCGAGTGGATTGGCTGGAATGAATTCCGATCGGATGATGATGTGTGAGTATTCATATTTAAATGGCAGTGTGCGTTATGTTTGATTGAAATATGAAATTTGTATAATTGAGGATTGAGGTATAATCCGAGCTAATAACTGTCATTTAATATGTAAACGCTCACCCCTACACCATTTTTAGTGTACGCAGGTCAGAATGGGAATTATGTGAAGGCCTTAACCCGAGTGATGGGTATTTGTGCTGTTGTAGTGTAGAAGTATATTGTACCGATTGCATATGGTCATATTAAAGCCTTGGCCGGCTCCTAACAGTGATGTATAATGAATATAAATATATATGTATAGGAATCCGAGTGCATGTTCATATATATATATGGTTTACATTGATATCATGTACTTGTATCGGATAATAAGGGTTGGTGAATGAATAATGTTAAGATGATAAGTATTCCGAGTGTATGGCTATATATATATATGGATATATTGATAACATGTATTGGTATCGGCTGAGGAGTGTTGAATGTATAAAATAATGTTAAGTTAATGATTCCGAGTGAGGCTATAGTGATTGGGCCTTCTTTTCCGAGTGGAGAAGACTTAAGAGGTTTCTGAGAGAAATTCCTTTTGATGCACCCATTCTGTGTGGGATTTGATGGGAGAATTCCCCGAGTAATCATAGGCCTAAATATTACCGAGTGAAAAATATGAGTAAACCCCGAATGGGAAAGGGATTGAATATTCCCGAGTGGGAAATCCCGAGTGAACCTCTTCCGAGGGAAGAGTAATTGTGATGGTTTGGATTGTGTTATTCTGGGAGTCCTCTTCCGAGTGAGTGAGGCTATAATTATTTACCGAGTGAATGTTACATATTCCGAGTGGCTAAGTATTTGAATAAGTCCGAGTGACTTACTTGATGAATTTCTCCTAGTGGGAATGGGTTAATGAAATACCCGAGTGACGAATGGCTAAGATGCGGCCGAGTGATCTTATAGCCGAGAGGTTATGTGATCTCCGAGTAGGGTAGATCAAATTATGCCGAGTGCGGAATGGATATTGTATTCCGAGTGAATCGTGGTGGAAATATACCGAGTGGTGAATGTGAAATACATTCCGATTATACTAAAGTTAAGATATACCGAGTGGTATTTGATTGGGTGATATCCCGAGTGAGGAAGGTTTATGGATCCCGAGTGGTATAACCCTCATTTCTCGGGTGGATCATGCGTGTGACCTATGTGGATAAAAATAAGGAATTAAATATGGGATTCCGAGGGAGGCATGTATGTTGGGGTTGTTTTTCGAGTGAATGGAACCCTTGATTCCGAGTGATAGAATGTCGAGTGTGGCTTCTAGCTTCAGTGAATGAGGGATTCGCTCCAGCGAGTGTGATTGGATGGATGGCTTTTGGGTTTGTATCGCTTAAGCGAATGGCTGTTCGCCCAAGCGAGTTGGGCTGTCTCGCTCAAGCGGAGTTGGATCTCGCTTGAGCGAGTGAACGTTTTGTGAGGGCTCGCTGAAGCTTGTTATTCCGCTGTCGGTTTTGCTTCCTTCCTTTATGTTATCTTTAAATTACCCGACTGCTTCCCTTGCCTCCCATTCGTTTTTTTTTTAGGAAAAATTTTCCCTTGTTTCGGATTTATTTTTAATTAAGTAAGGATGTTTCAAACAAGATGTTGGACCTTCCAACAGACCTCCTAACAATCAATTCAAACAACAACAACCACAATCTGATCAAACAACAAGGCTAACTAGGATAGAGGAATCTATCTAACAATTGCTACAATATATGCAAACAAATGAAGTCGCACGTAAAGCATCAGATATGCAATTGGAACAGTTAGCAAAAGAAGTAGCCGACATGAAAAGCTCTGGTTTTTCTACAAACGCTCAAAATTCAAGGGAACAATGTAAGGCTGTTTTTACAAGAAGTGGAAAAGTTATAGGAAATGATTGTAAAGAAAAAGAAGAAGAGAAAGAGAAAAAAGAAGAAGAGAAAGAAAAAGAAAAGGAGAAAAAAGAAGAAAAGAAAATAAAGAAGAAAAATAAAAAAACGAAGAAAATGATGAAAAAGAAAAACAAAAAAATAAAAAAATTAGTATTTGGGTTAAACACCTCCAGTTAAGGTTCTACCTTATCCACATGCACCATCAAAGAAGGATAAGGAAAAGGAATACAAAAGATTCCTTGAGATCTTCAAGCAATTACACATAAATATCCCATTTTCTGACACATTGGAACAGATTCCAACATATGCAAAGTTTATGAAAGAATTGCTTATCAAAAAGAGGAGGTATAATGAGGAAATTGTTGAACTTGAAGCAGCTTGCAGTGCTATTTTGCAATATAACATGCCAGAAAAGTCAAAAGACCCTGGAAGTTTCACTATTCCCGTCTCCATTGGAGGTGTAAATATTAGGAAAGCCTTGTTAGACTTAGGGGCAAGCATTAATCTAATGCCTCTAAGTATGATGAAGCAAATTGGTGATCTTGATCCTCAGAGAACAAAAATGACTCTACAATTGGCCGAGAGATCAATCAAGAAACTCTACGGTATTGTGGAAGATGTACTTGTAAAAGTTGACAAGTTCTACTTCCCTGTTGACTTTATGGTTTTAGACATAGAAGAGGATGCTGAAGTCCCCCTGATCCTAGGAAGACCATTTATGAAGACTGCTAGGGTGCTCATTGATATGGATAATGGGAAACTAGCACTAAGAGTACATGATGAAGAGGTGAATTTTGATGTTTTCAAAGCCATGAAACATCCCAACTCAAAACAAGACTGTTTTAAGGTGGATGTTCTCGACGAAGTTTGCCTTTCCATATCAAAAGGTAAGTCAATTTCTGACCCTCTAAATAAGTTATTAACTAACTCTGTGGAATGTTTGAGTGAAGAAGAAGAAAAATAGGTAGACAAGTATCTTGAAGACCTTGATCAAGGGAAAGAAATTTCCCCTGAATCAAGAAAAATTAAAGAAATCCAAGAAGTACCTGTTGAAGAAATTTAGAGGCCTGAGTTAAAAGTGCTACCTTCCAACCAAAAGTACATCTTTTTGAAAAAAGGTAACCTAAAACCTATAATTATTAGTAATTTGTTAAGTGAAACTGAAGAAGAAAAGCTGGTAGAAGTGTTGAAAAGAAATCAAGAAGCAATCGTATGGACACTTGAAGATCTGAAAGGTATAAGTCCATCATACTGCATGCATAAGATTTTGTTGGAGGATGATTTTAAACATGTTTCTCAACCTTAAAGGCGCCTCAATCCAACCATGAAAGAGGTAACCAAGAAGGAGGTTTTGAAATTGCTAAAAGCAGGTATTATCTATCATATTTTTGATAGTGCATGGGTAAGTCCTGTATAAGTTGTTCCAAAAAAAGGTGGTATGACAGTAATTGTTAATGATAAAAATGAATTAATCCCAACAAGAACTGTCACCAATTGGAGAATGTGTATTAATTATAGAAAATTGAATCAAGCAACAAGAAAAGATCATTTTCCACTACCTTTTATGGATCAAATGCTTGAAAGATTGTCTGGACAGGCTTACTATTGTTTTCTTGATGGGTATTCTAGATATAATCAAATTGCTATTGACCTTCTTGATCAGGAAAAGACTACTTTTACATGTCCTTTTGGCATATTTGCTTATAGGAAGATGCCATTCGGATTATGTAATGCACCTACTACTTTTTGAGATGTATGTTTGCCATTTTTGCAGATCTAATTGAAAAGAGCATTGAGATTTTCATGGATGATTTCTCAGTCTTTGGGAATTCATTTGAATCATGTCTAACCAACTTGGACATCGTACTGAGGTGGTGTATTAAAGCAAATTTGGTGCTAAATTGGGAGAAATGTCACTTTATGGTGAAAGAAGGAATTGTACTCAGTCACAAAATTTCTTCTAAAGGTATTGAAGTAAACCAAGCCAAAATTGAGGTAATATCTAAACTCCCACCCCCTGTAAATGTAAAAGGTATTAGAAGTTTTTTTGGACATGCTGGATTCTACAGAAGGTTTATTCAAGATTTTTCAAGAATTTCTAAACCTTTAACAAATCTAAATAAAGATGTTGAATTCAAGTTTGATGAAGCATGTCTTAAAGCTTTTAACTCCTTGAAAGAAAAATTGGTGTCTGCCCCTACAATTGTTGCTCCTAATTGGAACTTACCCTTTGAACTTATGTGCGATGCAAGTGATTATGATGTAGGAGTAGTTTTAGGTCAAAGATATGAAATAATTTTTAGGGTTATACACTATGCTAGTAAAGTTTTAAATGAAAATCAAATAAATTATGTAACTACTGAAAAATAATTACTAGCCATAGTGTATGCCTAAGAAAAATTTAGATCATACTTGATTGGATCAAAAATAATTGTTTTTACTAATCATGCTGCAATCAAGTACCTTTTGACCAAAACTTATCTAAACCTTGACTAATCCAATGGATTCTGCTCCTTCAAGAATATGATCATGAAATCAAAGATAAAAAAGGTAGTGAATGCTGGAGAGAGTCCTTGATCTGAATGCTGGAGACTATCCTAAGCTGTAGGATGAGATCCAGAGGAGGAGATGGGGACCCCTATTTTCTCTACCAACTGAGGGGGATCCCATACTAGTTTTGGAGTTTTATGCGAATGCCTACAAGACTCGTCAGGATTACCTAACATTGGACACCAGATGACGAGCTTGGTGAGGGGCAGACATATTACTTACGATCGAGATACCATTAGTACCCTACTGGGTAATCCTTGGGAGCCTACTCCCGAGAACGACACTTGTTTCTGGAAGGAAAACAGAAATAAGGTTGCTACTGAGGATGGTGATTTAAGATATTTCCTAGATCAGGTTGCTCACTTCTTGAGTAAAGATGAAATCTTCTTCAACCTGAGTAAGGTTGGAAGGACTCCATCAAACCTTTTCAAGACCTAACTGACCCCCATAGCTCAGGCATGGATGTACCTTATGCTTCATAACATCACTCCTGTCACCCACCTTTCTTTTCTTCCAGTTGATTGATGCTTCCTTCTTTACTCTATTCTTCAGGGCCATACCATTGACATTGTTGCACTCATATCTGAGCAGATTCACCTTTATGCCATAGGGTATAAGGTGAACCGTCCTATTCCTTTCCCTCTCATCATTTCTGCCTTATTGAGGAGGTAAGGAGTTGTTGTGCCGTTACCAGAGTTTACTAGTTCTTCAGGGAGAGTCCCCAAGGTCTCAGTAAATAGAGATTACTTTGTTCAGTAGTGCGAGCTTCCACCTCTAGAGCAGGAGGCTCAGCCTAGACAGAAACGGAGGAGACCACTAGTTCAGCCACCTTCTACTGATGCTATTTCAGATGGATTTTCCAGGATAACCCTAGAGCATTAGCATATGATGCAGATGATGACTGCTTCTCATCGTGCTTATGTTCATTTACATGATACATTTTACCAACACAGGAAATAGGGAGAGGGAGTACCATTTATGACACCTGCTGATTTTTGCTTCCTATGTAGCTTGGCCTGGAGATTTGCCCACATATCCTGAGACAGGTGGACCGTCTGGAGCACATGTTGATTCTGAGGGTGATGCCGATGAGGAGGATGATGATGAGGATGACCACATGGAGGACTGATGGTGTTATCTTATATATTCTACACTTTTTCATTTTACTTATGTTTAGTTTTACATTTATTGGTTTGATATTTTGTATATTTTGATTTTGGGGATTATATTATGTTTTATTTTTATCTGTATGGTTTGATGGTTAGTTTTATTATTTTCTGTGAAAAATATATTCTGAAAAATTTATGCGCTTAAAGTTTTGAACAATAAACCAATTCAAAAATGAGAAAAATCTTTTTATAATTAAGGCATTTAGGTATTGTAACATCCCGATTTAAAAATTAATTACCAAATGAGATTAAAACCACTAAACTAAAAATAATTGCACAAGCATGAATTACTTATTAATTAATTTTAACTTAAGAATTTAATTAATGGTTAATTGATTGTGATTTACGTGTCTGTACCACGTAAAGTGTTGCTGCCTCACGTTCTCCCATCCCACTTCCTCATTCTTCGAGTGTATATATGTGCTGAAGCTCATTGCTTTCCATTTACTCTCATTCCTCAAGACTTCCTCTTCCTCTACTTCTCTTCTTCTTCGTTCTTCTTCGTTCTTCTTCTCCCCTGTTCTCTGTTCCGTAAACTCGCGACAATGGTGTTGCAGAGGATTCGGAGTTCTCTTCGTTAGTGAAGGACGATCGTTGAAGTAGAAGAAGAACAGCTTCCTGTTCCCAAGCTGAGTAAAAGGGTGCGACTGTGTTCGAGGAAGACTGAACGAGCGAGAGTGGTGAACGAAGCAAGCAGGGCAGCGAACAGACGCTGAAACAGAGGAACTTCTTGGAATTTCTTTAGTTGGTGGGGGGTATCTCATATCTTAAATGCATGGGTTATGGACGGGTTCCGGGTGTTAATGACTTGTTGATTCTGTGTTTTGCTTGGTGTACTCTGATTGCGTGAAAGATACGTGATGGCCGGATGCATGACGACTAGAAATTGAGTACTGCATGTCTAATCCTGTCCATGAAATGCATGTTAATAATCTTGAGAGTATTGAATGATTGGATGCAGAGAATATGCTAAAGTATTGTTGATGATTACTATATGATTTATATGACGTGCAGGTTACCATGAATCTAAATGCTGTCTACATGTGAAGAAAGCTTTATTTATTGAGTTTTGATAATGTCTAATACTGATTGCATGTGATGCATGTAATGTTGAGTGAAGAGTTGTATGTGAAATCTGTGTTGTATGATTATTCCGCGCGTGGTGCATGGGATGCATTTAATGCTGGGAGCATGTAGTGTGGGACACTACCATTGAATCGGTTAATAAAGCATGGGATGCTGTTAAGACCTTGAGTGGGACTCAAGGCAAGCCGACTGAGTGGGACTCAGGGCTGCCCGTAGCACCTCCGTTGACGCTGAGAGTGTTGGTGTTACATGTGAGGGCAAACGGTTTGGTACTAGTAAAACGGCCAAGTCAGCTGGGAGCTGAATAAAAGGTTGGGAGCCTCGTTGCAAAGATAAAAACCGATTACACGCGAAGCGGATCCGAGTGAATGAATTTGTGTACATGTACAGTTGATGTTGAATGAAATCTGATCGTATGTGTATGTGTTAATATTATTGAGAATGATATGTGCATATAGCCGAGAGATAACTGAGCAGATTCTGATCGGAAAATGTCTTATGTGTGTTAGATTAATTGGTACTGAGTATGTTATTGATTGTTTCTATGTATACATGTATATTGTTGCATGATTGAGGAATAATCCGAGTCAGTATCTATCATTTAATATTTAAGATACTCACCCCCTACTGTGGCTATTTTTCAGTGAACATCGCACGAGATGGTGAATGATGGAAAAGCTACATACCGTGTGAAGTGTTTGTGTACTGTGGAATTATATGTGTATATGTATATACTGTATATAAGGTTCAGTCATAGCCTTGGTCGGCTCACATTTTGGTCCTTGTTTAACCATATTTGAACTAAACACTTTTCGGGTGGAGAATATGACAATGTGCATGTAAATGTTTATATATATACATTATACTGTATGTTCATCCTATGCTATGTATCAACGTTACAACAGGGGAACCTCTCGGAGTATCTTGTTGGTAGGGGGTATCTTATATCTTAAGTGCATGGGTTATGGACGGGTTCCGGGTGTTAATGGCTTGCTGATTTGTGTTTGATTCTGTGTTTATTTGCATGAAGAGCATATGATACCCGGATGCATGATGATTAGGAATCTAGTGTTTCATGTTTAGTTCCGTCCATGAAATGCATGTAGATGGCCTCAAGAATGTTGAATGGTTGCATGAAACGAATGTGTTGAAGTGTTGTTGATGATCACCGTGTGACCTATGTAGCATGCTGGATATTATGAGTTTGAAATGCTGACTGCATGTGAGAAAATATGGATTTAGTGAATCTTATGATGTGTTACACCGATTGCATGTGATGCATATGTTGCTGAATGAAAGCTGTGTATGAAACTTGTGTTGTGTGATGAATCCATATGTGGCGCATGGGATGCGTTAATGCTGAGAGCATGTAGTGTGGGACACTACCATCGGTTATTAAAGCGTGGGACGCTGTTAAATCCTTGAGTGGGACTCAAGGTGGCCTATTGAGTAGGACTCAGGGCTGCCCGTGAACACCGCCGTTGACGCTGAGAGCGTTGGTGTCACCTGAGGGCAAACGGTTTGGTACCTGTAAAATGGCCAAGTTAGCTGGGAGCTGAATAAAAGCCTGGGAGCCTACGTTGCAACGAATGAAAACCGATAACACACGAATGCGGAACCGAGTGAATTGATCTGTGTATATGTACTATTGTTGTTGATTGAAATCTGATCGTATGAGTATATGTTAATGTTATTTAAATGATATGTACATATAGCCAAGTGATAAATGATGGTTCTGAGTGGTAGTTGTCTTATGCATGTCTTGATTAATTGGCATTGTGATGTTATCGATTGTTGCTATGTATGAACATATATATAATGCTACATTACTAAGGAATAATCTGAGTCAGTATCTATCATTTAATATCTAAGATACTCACCCCCTACTGTGGCTATATTTTACAGTGAATGTCACTCAGAACGATGAATGAAGGTGGAGCTGCCTGCCGAGTGGAATGTTTGTGCACTATGGAAATATATATATATATATATGTAGATATTGTGTATAAGGTTTTGGTTAAGCCTTGGCCGGCTCTTATTTTAATCTTAGTCTCTTTAAGTCAGAATTTGAACTCTCCCGGGTTGAGAGTATGACAATGTGCTTGTAAATATTTATATAGATTCCTATATATATATATCATACTGTATGTTTATTCTATGTTGTGCGTGAAATTCGAGTGATAGATATACGTACTTTCTGAGCGTGGGAGGTTAGCATGACCTTAGGTAAAAATGGAACTAAGTTATTGTAGTGGGAAGCGAGATAGTGACTTTACCCCGAGTGAAGAAAGGTTAGATGTTTCCGAGTGAGTGTTTTCCGTTTGAAGAGTGATCTATAAGGTTCTGAGTGAAATCCGTTGTAGTAAACTTATTGGGAGCTAGAAGATCCTTAGGTGAGGCTTGATTTGGTGAGGGAACTTGAGTAAGAAGGATTGTATGTGCCGAGTGAAGAACGAGTGAAATACCCGAGTGATAGAAGACCGTAAAGAATATTCTGAGTGAAACGTACGTGTGGAATCCGAGTGAAATGACTATGGGAATCACCTCCCGAGTGGTCAACATCCGTGGCTTGAAGGAATGAAGTTATGAAGTGTGTGGTAAACCCCCGAAAAGGAGCTTGTGAGTATAAGGGGGGTCAACCCGCATGAATCATGAGTAAAGACTTTTCCGAGTGAACATAGATTCTGAAATCTGAGTGATGGGAATACCGAGTGGAGTTACTCGCCTCAGCGGCTAAGTGCTCGCTCCAGCGAGTGTGAGCGAAAGGAAGGTCTCTGATGGGTTACGCTTAAGCTATACGAACTTCACCCAAGCGTGTTGGGTTGTCTCGCTTGAGCGATATTGAATCTCGCCCGAGCGAGTAGGCGCTGTTGGGATCGCTCATGTCCTGCACCTTCCGTTGGTTGCCTTGTGGATGGTTTGCATTCCTTTCCTTTCCTTCTTCTCCTAATTCTACCCTCCTTAACTCTCAGCTAATCATTTTGCCTTTGAATCCCCTCCGATTTTGAAAAAAAAAAAATTTCCTGGTCTCGGTTTATTCACTAATCGAATTTAAGGTGTTACATTTTGGTATCAGAGCAGACCTAAAAGGTCCAAGGCCAAGGTATGCTTACCGAGTGTAAGCGGTTGTGTGCATTACGACCGTGTGGTCATCATTATTGTGATATTCTGCTGAACATGGTTGATTTAGAGATATTGATTTGAGGATAGGAGGTTATTCCCTCCTGGTCCGATTAATTATACGATATATAGAAATGGTATAATGTGTTATAATTATTGAATGTTGGGATGAGATCCGATCGGTAGTGAGTAACCTTGTAAACTTATCCTTGAAGGGGGTGTTAATTTCAGGATAAGTCATGGCGAATCGTCAAAGCATGGAAGCCATAGCCGTGGCATTCCACCGTTTTGCTGACGTGTTTGAGAGACAGGGCCAGCCTCGAGCTGAAGATGGCCAAGTATTTGACCGCTTCCTGAAGAGGAAGCCGAGTGAGTTCCAAGGGGGACTTAACCCCGAGGCAGCTTACAAATGGACTCAAGAGTTAGAGAGGATTTTTAGGGGCCTTCACTGTACCAAGGCCCAGAAGATGGAGTGCGTAGTGTACATGCTGCGGGACAAAGCAAAAAACTGGTGGAAGATCGCCAGAAACCGACTGGCTGATGCTGACACCCAGCTGACCTAGGAAAATTTCAAAACGTGCTTCCTAGAGAAATATTTCCCCGACACAATAAGGAGTCGGAAGGAACTGGAATTTATGGAACTGAAACAGGGTTCCATGTCTGTAGAAGAATACGGAGCCAGATTTGAAGAGTTGTGCCTGTGTTACCCGCCCTTCCAACAACCCAGAACAGAGAATTCCAAATGCCTTAAATTTGAGAACGGATTGAGATCGGACATTAAAAGAGCTTGCAGATACTAAGAAATTAGAAGTTTTCCTGTATTGGTGAATAAGTGCAGAATTTTTGAGGAGGATGACAAGGCCCACTCGGGCCAGAGTAGCAAAGCAGACCATTCCTTGAAGCCCCAACAATCTCGCTTCAAGAGGCCGAACAACGCTGGTAGGAACAGACCCTTTTCCAGATTTGAGGGTCGGAGTCAGCAAGAAAGACGACCAGTTATGGGAGACGGAAAATGTTTTAAGTGTAGAGGAAATCATTACGCTCAAGACTGCAACAACGATGGTGGGATGGTGTGTTACCATTGTAATGAGAGGGGGCACATTCGCCCTGATTGCCCCCAACTACGTCAAGCAAATGCCAATGTGCGCCAGGGAGGTTTCCAAGGAAGGAGCTGTGGAAATGGTGGTCAAGGATCGGGGGCCAGAGGTAATGGAGCCAGAGGAAATATGATGTTTGCTCCAAACAACCGAAGAAGAAATACTGACCAACCAGCTGCTGGGAGAGTCTACGCCATCAGCGCTGAAGAAGCTGCACAAGCGAATGACTTGGTGCAAAGTAAATGCTTACTCGGTAGATATACACTTAATGTAGTTTTTGATTCTGGAGCTACCCATTCTTTTATAGCTGATGAGTGTGTGAGACGTTTAAAGTTGCCGACTGTGTATATGGATCGGACTTTGGAAGTAGCCAATCCGACTGGCACTAAGGTATTGACATCATCAATGTGTAAAGATGTAACGTTTACGTTGGGCGATCAGAATTTCACCTTTGACTTGGTGTGCGTGCCTCTAAAGGACCTCGACATTGTACTCGGCATAGATTGGCTTTCAGCCAACAAGGTATTGGTGGACTGTCGGAACCGAAGAGTAATTTTTTCGAGGCAGAACAATGAGGATTACACGGTACGAGGTATAGCTCAGCTATTTATGATGCTTTGTTTAACTGAGGGAGAGAGTAGAGCCCGAGTGATCGATATTCCGACTGTTTGTGAATTCCCCGAGGTGTTTCTGGAGGATGTGTTGGGTGTCCCTCCAACTAGAGAAGTTGAATTCTCTATAGATCTGATCCCTGGAGCCGAGCCAGTCTCCAGTGCACCTTATAGAATGTCCCCGACAGAATTGGCTGAATTGAAAAAGCAAGTGGATGAGTTACTCGCAAAACAATTCATTCGACCGAGTGTATCGCCATGGGACGCACCTGTGCTACTTGTTAAAAAGAAGGATGGCAGCATGAGATTATGCATAGATTACCGATAGCTAAACAAGCTCACGATTAAGAACCGATACCCACTGCCCAGAATCAACGATTTGATTGACCAACTATGTGGTGCTTCAATTTTCTCGAAGATCGATTTATGATCGGGATACTACCAAATCCGGGTGAAGGACTCGGATATCCCAAAGACTGCCTTTAGGACTCGGTATGGCCACTACGAGTATTTGGTGATGCCGTTTGGTGTGACAAACGCCCCTGCTGTATTCATGAATTACATGAACAGCATATTCCACCCATATCTAGACCGATTCATAGTAGTTTTCATTGATGATATCCTAATCTATTCTAAGACCCCTGAGGAGCATGAGGAACATCTCCGAGCGGTACTTCAAGTATTGAAGGAGAAGCAGTTGTTTGCAAAGCTTTCAAAGTGCGATTTCTGGATGGATAAGATCCACTTTCTCGGACATGTAATTTCCAGGGAAGGCGTTTCGGTAGACCCATCAAAGGTGGCAGCTATAATGGCATGGGAGAGACCCAAGTAGGTCTCGGAGATAAGAAGCTTTATGGGCCTAGCTGGCTATTATAGAAGGTTTATTGAAGGTTTTTCTAAGCTGGCTTTGCCACTGACTAAATTGACTCGGAAAAACATCCCTTTCGCTTGGAGTTCTGAGTGCGAGACCAGTTTCCGAGAGTTGAAGAATAAGTTGACAACCGCTCCAGTGTTGGCATTGCCAAACTTGCAAGAGAGCTTCGTGGTTTATTATGATGCGTCGGGACTCGGCCTGGGGTGCGTGCTAATGTAGAAGGACCGAGTGATAGCTTATGCCTCTCGACAATTGAGGCCTCACGAGCAGCATTATCCGACCCATGACTTGGAATTGGCAGCTATGGTCTTCGCATTAAAGATATGGAGGCATTACTTGTACGGGTCCAGATTTGAAGTGTACAGCAACCACAAGAGCCTCAAGTATTTATTCGACCAGAAAGAACTGAACATGAGGCAGAGGAGATGGATGGAATTTTTGAAGGATTACGACTTTGAGCTAAGGTATCATCCGGGTAAGGCGAACGTTGTTGCCGACGCGTTGAGTCAGAAATCCCTCCATGTGGCTGTGATGATGGTGAAAGAGGTGGAGTTATTGGAGCAATTCTGAGACATGAATTTACATGTTGACGTCCCTTCATCTTGGAAGATAATGATTGGTGCGTTGAAGATTACCAATGAGTTCCTAAAATTGGTGTTCCAGCAGCAGAAGTCAGACCCCTACTTGGTTGAGATGAAGAGGACTCGGGCCAAGGGTAAGGACTTGTCCTTGACCGAGGGATCGGATGGAATTTTCCGAGTAAAGAATAGGATATATGTACCGGGTGAAAGAGAATTAAGAAGGATGGTGCTTGATGAAGCCCACAAGAGCCTACTAAGTATTCACCCGGGTGCCACAAAGATGTACCATGATCTAAGACTATAATTCTGGTGGCCCGGATTGAAGAAAAATGTAGCTGAATACGTGGCTCGGTGTATCACCTGTCAGACATCGAAAGTCGAGCACCAGAAGCCGTATGGTGCATTGCAACCCCTGGAGATCCCCGTGTGGAAATGGGACTCAATAGCCATGGACTTTGTCATGGGATTGCCAAAAACCCGAGCGAGTCATGATGCCATTTGGGTCATTGTTGACCGATTGACTAAGACTGCACACTTCTTACCTGTGAACATGAGATACCCATTGCATAAATTAGCCCAGATTTACATCCGCGAAATTGTCCGACTGCACGGTGTGCCGACTTCTATCATATCGGATAGGGACCCTAGATTCATGTCGCGGTTTTAGACCAGCCTGCACTAGGAATTAGGTACGAAACTTTAGCTAAGTTCCGCCTACCACCCCCAATCAGATGGATAATCCGAGTGAATGATACAAAGCTTAGAAGACTTACTGAGGGCGTGTGTGTTGGAGCATGGTGGGTGTTGGGAGCGGTACCTCCCCTTAATCGAATTTACGAACAAGAATAGCCACCACAGCAGTATTGGTATGGCACCTTATGAAGCCTTGTATGGACGAAAATGTTGAACCCCTCTCTGTTGGTCGGAGACGGGTGAAAGCTTACTATTGGGGCCGGAAATTGTGAGACAAACCTCAGAACAAATCCAAGTAATAAGGGAAAAGATGAAGGCGTCTCAGGACAGGCAGAAAAGCTACCATGATAAACGAACCAAACCACTGGAGTTTTCAGTCGGAGATAGGGTGTTCCTAAAGATTTCACCGAGTAAAGGAGTCGGGCGAGCCTTGAAAAGTGAGAAGTTGAACCCCCGATACATTGGGCCTTACGAGATATTGGGATGAGTCGGTTCCATGGCATACCGAATAGCGTTACCGACTCACTTATCCTGATTGTATAACATGTTTCACGTATCTCAACTAAGGAAATATCTACATGATTCCACTCACACAATGCCGGATGATAAAATGGAGATTAAGGAGGACCTGACCACTGTAACTGTACCGACTAGAATCGTGGACCGATTGGTAAAATGTTTGAGGAGCAAGAATGTGCAACTGGTTGAAGTAGAGTGGTAGCAAGACGGGTATACCTCTTATACCTGGGAACGCGAGGATGCCATGAGGCAACAGTACCCCGAGTTGTTTACTAAGGTGAGTTACCGAGTGAATTTTGGGGACGAAATTCTTTTAAGAGGGGGAGAATTGTAACATCCCGATTTAAAAATTAATTACCGAACGGAATTAAGCCATTAAAATAATAATTGCAAAGTGGGAAATTTCTTATTAATTATAATTAACTTAATTAATCTAACTTAAGAAATTAATGGCTGATTAATTATGATTAATGGTGATGACTGGTTAATTGTGATTGGTGCGTGTGGCTTAGTGGAACTACCAATTCACGCTTTCCCACCCCACTCTTTTTTTCTTCGTGCATGTATATATACGCCCGTGGTCACTATTATTATTCATTTTCCTTCAAACTTCCTCTTCCTCTACTGCTTCGTTCTCTCTTCTCTTCTCTTTCTCGTTCTTCATCTTCTTCTTCTTCTCCCCTGTTCACTATTCTCTGTTTCTGGAGCTTCCTTCTGCCAGTGAAGAACGATCATCGAAGTGGAAGACGAAAAGCTTCCTGCTCCCTGGTGCGACTACGTTCAAGGAAGCCTGAACGAGTGTGAGCCCTAGACGAAGAAAACTGAGAGACGACCAACGTTACAACAGGGGAACCTCTCGGAGTATCTTGTTGGTAGGGGGTATCTTATATCTTAAATGCATGGGTTATGGACGGGTTCCGGGTGTTAATGGCTTGCTGATTTGTGTTTGATTCTGTGTTTATTTGCATGAAGAACATATGATACCCGGATGCATGATGATTAGGAATCTAGTGTTGCATGTTTAGTTCCGTCCATGAAATGCATGTTGATGGCATCAAGAGTGTTGAATGGTTGCATGAAACGAATGTGTTGAAGTGTTGTTGATGATCACCATGTGACCTATGTAGCATGCTGGATATTATGAGTTTGAAATGCTGACTGCATGTGAGAAAATATGGATTTAGTGAATCTGATGATGTGTTACACCGATTGCATATGATGCATGTGTTGCTGAATGAAAGCTGTGTATGAAACTTGTGTTGTGTGAGGAATCCACGTGTGGCACATGGGATGCGTTAATGCTGAAAGCATGTAGTGTGGGACACTACCATCGGTTATTAAAGCGTGGGACGCTGTTAAATCCTTGAGTGGGACTCAAGGTGGCCTATTGAGTGGGACTCGGGGCTGCCCGTGAACACCGTCATTGACGCTGAGAGCGTTGGTGTCACCTCAGGGCAAACGGTTTGGTACCTGTAAAATGGCCAAGTCAGCTGGGAGCTGAATAAAAGGCTGGGGGCCTACGTTGCAACGAATGAAAACCGATAACACACGAATGCGGAACCAAGTGAATTGATCTGTGTACATGTACTGTTGTTGTTGATTGAAATTTGATCGTATGAGTATATGTTAATGTTATTTAAATGATATGTACATATAGCCGAGTGATAAATGATGGTTCTGAGTGGTAGTTGTCTTATGCATGTCTTGATTAATTGGCATTGTGATGTTATCGATTGTTGCTATGTATGAACATATATATAATGCTACATTACTAAGGAATAATCTGAGTCAGTATCTATCATTTAATATCTAAGATACTCACCCCCTACTGTGGCTATATTTTACAGTGAATGTCACTCAGAACGATGAATGAAGGTGGAGCTGCCTGCCGAGTGGAATGTTTGTGCACTATGGAAATATATATATATATATATATATATGTAGATATTGTGTATAAGGTTTTGGTTAAGCCTTGGCCGGCTCTTATTTTAATCTTAGTCTCTTTAAGTCAGAATTTGAACTCTCCCGGGTTGAGAGTATGACAATGTGCTTGTAAATATTTATATAGATTCCTATATATATATATATCATACTGTATGTTTATTCTATGTTGTGCGTGAAATTCGAGTGATAGATATACGTACTTTCTGAGCGTGGGAGGTTAGCATGACCTTAGGTAAAAATGGAACTAAGTTATTGTAGTGGGAAGCGAGATAGTGACTTTACCCCGAGTGAAGAAAGGTTAGATGTTTCCGAGTGAGTGTTTTCCTTTTGAAGAGTGATCTATAAGGTTCTGAGTGAAATCTGTTGTAGTAAACTTATTGGGAGCTAGAAGATCCTTAGGTGAGGCTTGATTTGGTGAGGGAACTTGAGTAAGAAGGATTGTATGTGCCGAGTGAAGAACGAGTGAAATACCCAAGTGATAGAAGACCATAAAGAATATTCTGAGTGAAACGTACGTGTGGAATCCAAGTGAAATGACTATGGGAATCTCCTCCCGAGTGGTCAAAATCCGTGGCTTGAAGGAATGAAGTTATGAAGTGTGTGGTAAACTCCTGAAAAGGAGCTTGTAAGTATAAGGGGTTTCAACCCGCATGAATCGTGAGTAAAGACTTTTCCGAGTGAACATAGATTCTGAAATCCGAGTGATGGGAATACTGAGTGGAGTTACTCGCCTCAGCGGCTAAGTGCTCGCTCCAGCGAGTTTGAGCGAAAGGAAGGTCTCTGATGGGTTACGCTTAAGCTATACGAACTTTGCACAAGCGTGTTGGGTTGTCTCGCTTGAGCGATATTGAATCCCGCCCGAGCGAGTAGGTGCTGTTGGGATCACTCATGTCCTGCACCTTCCGCTGGTTGCCTTGTGGATGGTTTGCATTCCTTTCCTTTCCTTCTTCTCCTAATTCTACCCTTCTTAACTCTCAGCTAATCATTTTGCCTTTGAATCCCCTCCGATTTTGAAAAAAAAAAATTTCCTGGTCTTAGTTTATTCACTAATCGAATTTAAGGTGTTACAAGTGAAGTTGCTCGCCTCAGTGACTAAGTGTTCGCTCCAGCGAGCGTGAGTGGAAAGAAAAGTCTCTAATTGGTTTCGCTTACGCGAATGGTGTTTCGCCCGAGCGAGTTGGGTTGTCTCGCTCAAGCGTGTTGGATCTCGCTTGAGCGAGTAAGCGTTGTGCTGGGGCTCGCTTAGGCGCTCCTTCTTCCGCTGTTTGCATTAGGATTGGGTTTTATTTCCCTTGCCTTCCTTTGCCTTCTTTTATTGTGCCCGGTTCCATTACTTTTATTTTGGGAAAAATTTTCCCTTGGTTTCGGATTTATTTTTAATTAAGGATGTTTCATTTTGGTATCAGAGCGGACTTAAAAGGTCCAAGGCCAAGGTATGCTTACTCCTAGTAAGCGGTGATGTACATTATGACAAGTTGTCATAAATTGTTTGTAATATCTGAGGGCTTTGATGCCTAATTAAGTATCATTGTGTGGCCATGTGTTTATGAGATGTTGTTCTAAGGGTAGAGGATTATCCCTATCCTGTCCGATTAATTACATAATGTTTAAGAATTGTATGATAATGTGTTATAGTTGTTGAATGTTGGGCTGAAATCCGATCGGTAGCAAGCAGTTCTGTGAACTAATCCTTGAAAGGGGTGTTGATTTCAGGATAAGTCATGGTGAATCGTCATAGCATGGAAGCCATAGCCACGACATTCCAACGTTTCGCTGACGTATTCGAGAGGCAGAGCCAGCCTCGAACTGAAGATGGCCAAGTATTAGATCGCTTCTTAAAGAGGAAGCCGAGTGAGTTTCAAGGGGGATTTAATCCCGAATCAGCTTACAAATGGATTCAAGATTTAGAGAGAGTTTTTGGGGGCCTTCATTGTACTGAGGCCCAGAAGGTTGAGTGCGCAGTGTACATGCTGCGGGACGAAGCGGAAAATTGGTGGAAGATCACCAAAAACCGATTGAATGACACTGGTATCCAACTGGTCTGGGAGAATTTTAAGATGTGCTTCCTGGAGAAATATTTCCCCGACACAGTAAGGAGTAGGAAGGAACTGGAATTTATGGAACTGAAGCAGGGTTCCATGTCTGTTGAAGAATATGCTGCCAAATATGAAGAGTTGTGTTTGTTTTATCCGCCCTTTCAACAACCTGGAACCGAGAGTTCCAAATGCATTAAGTTCGAGAGCGGACTAAGGTCAGACATTAAGAGAGCGTTTAGGCACCAAGAAATTAGGAGCTTTCTTGTATTAGTGAATAAATGCAGAATTTTTGAAGAAGATGACAAGGCCCACTCGGGCCAGAGCAGCAAGGCAGAACCTTCCTTGAAGCCCCAACAATCTCGCTTCAAGAGACCGAGTAGCACTGGTAGGAACAGACCCTTCTCCAGGTTTGGGGGTCGGAGCCAGTAGGGAGGACGTCCAATTCATAGTATGGGAGACGGCAAGTATTTTAAGTGTGGAGGAAACCATTACGCTCGGGATTACAGCAACGACGATGGAATGATATGCTACCATTGTAATGAGAGAGGACACATTCGCCCTGACTGCCTTCAATTACACCAGGCAAATGCCAATATGTATCATGGAGGCTTCCGAGGGAGAGGCTGTGGAAATGGTGGTCGTGGAAACATGATGTTTGCTCCAAACAACAAGAGAAGAAATGCCGACCAACCGGCTACTGGGAGAGTTTACGCCATCAACGCCGAGGAAGCTGCACAAGCGAATGACTTGGTGCAAAGTAAGTGCTCGCTCGGTAGATATACACTTAATGTAGTTTTTGATTCTGGAGCTACCCACTCCTTTATTGCTGACGATTATGTTAGACGTTTAAAATTATAGACTGTGTATATGAATCGGACTTTGGAAGTAGCTAATCCGACCGGCGCTAAAGTGTTGACATCAATGATGTGTAAGGATGTAACCTTTACGTTGGGGGATCGGAGTTTCACCTTCGATTTAGTATGTGTGCCTCTGAAAGACCTTGACATTGTACTGGGCATGGATTGGCTTTCAGCTAACAAGGTATTGGTGGACTGTCAGAACCGAAGAGTAATTTTTCCGAGGCAGATCAATGATGACTACGCGGTACAAGGTATAGCTCAGATATTTATGATGCTTTGTTTAACTGAGGGAGAAAGTAGAGCCCGAGTGAATGATATTCCGACTGTTTGTGAATTTCTCGAGGTGTTTCTGGAGGATGTGCCGGGTGTCCCTCTAAACCGAGAAGTTGAATTCTCTATAGACTTAATTCCTGGAGCCGAGCCGGTCTCCAGTGCACCTTACAGGATGTCCCCAATAGAATTGGCTGAGTTGAAAAAGCAAGTGGATGAATTACTCGGGAAACAGTTCATTCGACCGAGTGTCTCACCCTGGGGCTTACCGGTGTTACTTGTTAAGAAGAAGGATGGCAGCATGAGGTTATGTATAGACTACTGACAGCTAAACAAGCTTACGATTAAGAACTGGTACCTGCTGCCCAGGATTGACGACTTAATTGACCAGCTGCGTGGTGCTACAGTCTTCTCAAAGATCGATTTACGATCGGGATACCACCAAATCCGGGTGAAGGACTCGGATATCCCTAAGACTGCCTTCAGGACTCGGTACGGCCACTACGAGTATGTAGTATTGCCGTTTGGTATGACAAACTCCCCTGCTGTATTCATGAATTACATGAACAACATCTTCCACCCATATTTAGACCGATTCGTAGTCGTTTTTATTGACGATATCTTAGTCTATTCCAAGACCCCTGAGGAGCATGAAGAACACCTCCCTTCAGTACTTCAAATATTGAAGGAGAAACAGCTGTTTGCAAAACTTTCGAAGTGTGATTTTGGGATGGATAAGATCCATTTTCTCGGGCATGTAATTTCTAAGGAAGGCGTCTCGGTAGATCCTTCGAAGGTGGCAGCTGTAATGGTATGGGAGAGACCCAAGTCGGTCTCGGAGATAAGAAGCTTCATGGGTTTAGCTGGCTATTATAGAAGATTTATTGAAGGATTTTCTAAGTTTGCGTTGCCACTGACTAGGTTAACTCGGAGAAATGTCCCTTTCACGTAGAGTTCCGAGTGTGAGAGCAGTTTCCGAGAGTTAAAGTCTAAGTTGACAACCGCTCCAGTGTTGGCATTGCCAAATTTGCAAGAAAACTTCATGGTCTACTGTGATGCGTCGGGACTCGGCCTGGGGTGTGTACTAATGCAGAAGGACCGAGTGATAGCTTATGCCTCTCGGCAATTGAGGCCGCACGAACAACATTATCCAACCCATGACTTGGAACTGGCAGCTGTAGTATTCGCATTAAAGATCTGGAGGCATTACTTGTACGGTTCCAAATTTGAAGTATATAGCGACCACAAGAGCCTCAAATACTTATTCGACCAGAAAGAACTGAACATGAGGCAGAGGAGATGGAAGGAATTTTTAAAGGATTACGACTTCAAGCTAAAGTATCATCTGGGTAAGGCGAACGTTGTAGCCGACGCATTGAGTCGGAAATCCCTCCACGTGGCAGTGATGATGGTGAATGAGGTGGAGTTATTGGAGCAATTCCGAGACATGAATTTGCATGTCGACGTCCCTTCGTCTCGGAAGATAACGCTCGGTACATTGAAGATTGCCAATGAGTTCCTGAGACTGGTATTTGAACAGCAAAAGTCAGATCCCTACTTGGCTGAGATGAAGGAGACTCAGGCCAAGGGTAAGGACTTGTCTCTGACCGAGGGATCGGATGGAATTTTCCGAGTGAAAAATAGGATATATGTGCCGGGTGAAAGTGACTTAAGGAGGATGGTGCTTGATGAAGCCCACAAGAGCCTGTTAAGTATTCACCCGGGTACTACGAAGATGTACCACGATCTGAGACTACAATTCTGGTGGCCCGGATTAAAGAGGAATGTAGCGGAATATGTGGCTCGGTGTGTCACCTGTCAGAAGTCGAAGGTCGAACACCAGAAACCGTATGGTGCGTTACAACCCCTTGAGATCCCCGTATGGAAATGGGACTCAATTGCTATGGACTTTGTAATGGGATTGCCTAAAACCCGGGCGGGTTATGATGCCATTTGGGTCATTGTTGACCGATTAACAAAAACTGCTCACTTCCTGCTTGTGAACATGAAATATCCGTTACAGAAATTAGCCCAAATTTATATCTGCGAAATTGTCTGACTGCATGGTGTGCCGACTTCTATCGTGTCGGATAGGGATCCTAGATTCACGTCCCGGTTTTGGACAAGCCTGCACAAAGAATTAGGCACGAAACTTTGGTTAAGTTTCGCCTACCATCCCCAGTCGGATGGACAATCCGAGCGAACGATACAAAGTCTGGAGGACTTACTGAGGGCGTGCGTGTTGGAGCATGGTGGTAGTTGGGAGCAGTACCTTCCCTTAATCGAATTTACATATAATAATAGCCACCACAGCAGTATTGGCATGGCACCCTACGAAGCACTATATGGTCGAAAATGCCGAACCCCACTCTGTTGGTCGGAAGTTGGTGAAAGTTTACTATTGGGGCCAGAAATTATGAAATAGACTTCAGAACAAATCCAAATAATTAGGGAAAAGATGAAGGCGTCGCAGGACAGGCAGAAAAGCTACCATGATAAACGAACTAAACCACTTGAGTTTGTAATCGGAGATAGGATGTTTCTAAAGATTTCACCGAGTAAAGGAGTCGGACGAGCCTTGAAGAGTAAGAAGTTGAACCCCCGATACATTGGACCCTACGAAGTATTGGAGCGAGTCGGTCCTGTAGCATACCGAGTAGCATTACCGACTCACCTATCCAGATTGCATAACGTGTTTCATGTGTCTCAACTAAGGAAATATCTACCCGATTCCACTCATAAAATGCCAGATGATGAACTGGAGATCAAGGAGGATTTGACCACAGTAGCAATACCGACTAGAGTTGTGGACCGGTCGGTAAAACGCTTAAGGAGCAAGGATGTACAACTGGTTGAGGTAGCGTGGCAGCAAAACGGGTGTACCTCTTATACCTGGGAGCGCGAGGATGCCATGAGGCAACAATACCACGAGTTGTTTAATTAGGGTAAGTTACCGATTGAATTTCGAGGAAGAAATTCTTTGAGGGGGGAGAATTGTAACATCCCGATTTAAAAATTAATTACCAAATGAGATTAAAACCACTAAACTAAAAATAATTGCACAAGCATGAATTACTTATTAATTAATTTTAACTTAAGAATTTAATTAATGGTTAATTGATTGTGATTTGTGTGTGTGTACCACGTGAAGTGCTGCTGCCTCATGTTCTCCCATCCCACTTCCTCATTCTTCGAGTGTATATATGTGCTGAAGCTCACTGCTTTCCATTTACTCTCATTCCTCAAGACTTCCTCTTCCTCTACTTCTCTTCTTCTTCGTTCTTCTTCTCCCCTGTTCTCTGTTCCGTAAACTCGCGACAACGGTGTTGCAGAGGATTCGGAGTTCTCTTCGTTAGTGAAGGACAATCGTCGAAGTGGAAGAAGAACAGCTTCCTGTTCCCAAGCTGAGTAAAAGGGTGCGACTGTGTTCGAGGAAGACTGAACGAGCGAGAGTGGTGAACGAAGCAAGCAGGGCAGCGAACAGACGCTGAAACAGAGGAACTTCTTGGAATTTATTTAGTTGGTAGGGGGTATCTTATATCTTAAATGCATGGGTTATGGACGGGTTCCGGGTGTTAATGACTTGTTGATTCCGTGTTTTGCTTGGTGTACTCTGATTGCGTGAAAGATACGTGATGCCCGGATGCATGACGACTAGAAATTGAGTACTGCATGTCTAATCCTGTCCATGAAATGCATGTTAATAATCTTGAGAGTATTGAATGATTGCATGCAGAGAATATGCTAAAGTATTGTTGATGATTACTATATGATTTATGTGACGTACAGGTTACCATGAATCTAAATGCTGTCTGCATGTGAAGAAAGCTTTATTTATTGAGTTCTGATAATTTCTAATAATGATTGCATGTGATGCATGTAATGTTGAGTGAAAAGTTATGTGTGTGAAATCTGTGTTGTATGATTATTCCACGCGTGGTGCATGGGATACATTTAATGCTGAGAGCATGTAGTGTGGGACACTACCATTGAATTGGTTAATAAAGCATGGGATGCTGTTAAGACCTTGAGTGGGACTCAAGGCAAGCTGACTGAGTGGGACTCAGGGCTGCCCGTAGCACCGCCGTTGACGCTGAGAGTGTTAGTGTTACATGTAAAGGCAAACGGTTTGGTACCAGTTAAACGGCCAAGTCAGCTGGGAGCTGAATAAAAGGCTGGGAGCCTCGTTGCAACGATAAAAACCGATTACACGCGAAGCGGATCTGAGTGAATGAATTTGTGTACATGTACAGTTGATGTTGAATGAAATCTAATCGTATGTGTATGTGTTAATATTATTAAGAATGATATGTGCATATAGCCGAGAGATAACTGAGTAGATTCTGATCGGAAAATGTCTTATGTGTGTTAGATTAATTGGTACTGAGTATGTTATTGATTGTTGCTATATATACATGTATATTGTTGCATGATTGAGGAATGATCCGAGTCAGTATCTATCATTTAATATTTAAGATACTCACCCCCCTACTGTGGCTATTTTTCAGTGAACATCGCACGAGATGGTGAATGATGGAAAAGCTACATACCGTGTGAAGCGTTTGTCTACTGTGGAATTATATGTGTATATGTATGTGTATATGTATATACTGTATATAAGATTCAGTCATAGCCTTGGCCGGCTCACATTTTGGTCCTTGTTTAACTATATTTGAACTAAACACTTTTCGGGTGGAGAATATGACAATGTGCATGTATATGTTTATATATATACATTATACTGTATGTTCATCCTATGCTATGTATGAATGTTCGGGTGGTGTACGTTGGTCAATGTGTTATAGAGCGAAAGGTTTCTTTGATACAATTTTCCAATTAAAGGGTGTTTTGGTGATTCCGAGTGGAAATCAACTAAGTGAATGTTTCCCTGATGGTTGAATTGGCAATACGAATTCGAGTAAGCCTGCTGTAGTAACTTATTGGAGAGAGAGTGTGAGATCTAGATGATAAGGAGCAGATTTCAGTCTTGCAAGGTCCTTTGCATGTAGAGGAATTTATATATACTCCGAGTGGCGGGAAATTAGAGTATTTTCGAGTGAGTGAAGTTGTACGATTCTTAGGTAGAATCTGACTTGGTGAGGAAGCTTTAGTGTGATGTAGACTATATTCCCGAGAGATGGGTACGGAAACCATTCCCGAGTGAAGGGATTGTAGGAGTCAACTTTTGAGTGAGTCTTAGTTGTGAAACCCCAAGAATAAAATAGGGTGTGAGTGAGAGAATACACGAGGGAGTTGTAAGAGTAAGACATTCTGAGTGAACCTAGACTCTGATTCCGAGTGAAGGAAAACCCGAGTGGAGTAGCGACTAAGTGTTCGCTCCAGCGAGCGTGAGTGGAAAGGAAAGTCTCTAATTGGTTTCGCTTACGCGAATGGTGTTTCGCCCGAGCGAGTTGGGTTGTCTCACTCAAGCGTGTTGGATCTCGCTTGAGCGAGTAAGCGTTGTGTTGGGGCTCGTTTAGGCGCTCCTTCTTCCGTTATTTGCATTAGGATTGGGTTTTATTTCCCTTGCCTTCCTTTGCCTTCTTTTATTGTGCCCGGTTCCATTAGTTTTATTTTGGGAAAAATTTTCCCTTGGTTTCGGATTTATTTTTAATTAAGTAAAGATGTTTCTGGTAAAACTAATTACAATGAGCTTATCAATTATTAAGCTAATTTCAAAACCCAGTGAGCTGAGAGATCTGTAAACACTTGAAGGATTCGACATAACTTCTTTCAAATTAATTTTGCTTAATTCTTTGACTTGTGTTGTTGTACAGAGGATCCAAGAGCATGATCAAGGCAAATTCTTTGGTAAACATAAGAAACTAGGGCCAAAAAGCCTACCATGGTAAAAATATATTTATCCTTTGATAGCCAATTTTGAGCCATAAAATAGTTTCCTTGGTACCCTTAACTCTTAATCAATCTTTACCATTCCCTTTACTTGATTAAACAGAAGAGCATAAAATAAAAGAAAAATATTTTGAGTGTTCTTACAAAAATAGGGAGTGAAAATTAACAACTTGATTCTTTCAAAAAATATCAAAATTGTGCATATAAATGAAAAATGAAAAGAAATATATGCAAAAATAATGAAAAGAATCAAGTTGGGGGTATTTATCATCAAAAGGGAAGTAAGAATTTTAGGTCAAGAAAAACACCCTAAAAGAAATTGTGAAATGCTCTTTTATTAAGTCAGGTGTTTGAAATCCAAGAAAAACCATAATTTCTTGTAACCCAAGCCTCATTACAACCCTTAAAAAGACCTTATGACTCTTGTATAACTCTGTATAAATGACCATTAACAAGATGAAAATCAAAATTGAATTTGTTTGATTTTATGATCGATTGAGATTGACAGATTCCTTTTCACAGAGATAAACACTTGTGAGGTAAGCCTTCCAATTAGCTTGATTTATTGGTATGACATTGCAAAAAAATTTAATCTTTAAGCCTTAGTTACATAAGATTCCTCATTTTTATTGGTAAAATTGTAAATCACTTTTTGCAGTAAATTTTTACACTTAACTATATTTTAATTTTTCTTTCTTTTGCTCGAGGGCGAGCAAGGTCTCAAGTTAGGGGTATTTGTTAGTCCTCAAATTTACTATTATTTTCATAATAAAAAGTGTGTTTATTTTAAATAAAATTAGTTCAAATTGTAATAAATTTATGTTTTTAATTCAATAAATGGATGTTATTGGAAATAATCTGGCTTAATCAATTTTCTCTAGTTTTGTAGTGAATAATTAAAGAAAATCAAGAGAAAATTGAAGAACTAGAAGGTTGACGCATAGCATCAACACCACACGTAGCGTAGGAAATTTTGATGCTGACACTATGCGTCACAGCCAAGCGTAGCGTCAGAGCTACGTGGACTCCATTTCCAGGTGGAGAAGCACTCAGTCAAAAGGCCAAATAATGGCCAATCCAATCCAGCAAAATGCCAAGCCGAATTGGGAGACATGTGGAACCATTGTCTGGGCATTATTGGATTTAATTAATCTTAATCATGGCCACTTAATCACGTTTTTAATGGTGGCTGAGTCAGGAATCTGACACTACGTGCCAGGCAGACGCTACGTGTCAGGACCCTTCCTCAGCCCTATAAATAGGGCCATTCTCCACACTTCCAGGGTATCCAATCTGAGAATTCTTAGCTTTTTTTCTCTTTTTTCACTCGAGTTTGAGTGTTCTTTTGTGAGTTTGTCAGGTTAGAGTGATTTCTAAATACTTAAGAGTGGTTTGTAGTATTGTGAGCTCTTGTATCATGAAGTGTTTCCAAGTCCTCGTAACGTCAAACTCTATAAGTCCTCGTAACTATTCGTTCTATACAAGGACACAGGATGACAAGATTACAAATCAAAATAGTGGAGTTATGGTTATGGCTCAGTCAATGCATTTCTCAACTTTAAAGGACAACAACCCTATCATGGCCTAGTCATGATACTTTGGTGTGATTAAAGATATATAGGATGTCGATTATGGTCCTTTCATTGTTCCTGTGTTTAAATGCAAATGGGTTGACAATAAGAACAGTGTCAAAACTGATGATTTCGAATTTACATTGGTGGACCTCAAAAAGATAGGTCATAAGGAGGAAACATTCATCATGGCAATGCAAGTGAAGCAAGTTTTTTATGTTACTGACCCAACTGACAAACGGTGGTCAATTGTTATCCAAGGTAGACACAACATTGGTTGTGGAAATTCCTTCCGCCATAACACGTATTCCGACATTTGTCGTGGAACATGACATTAATGATGTAGTTTTCAGTCGTCATGACCACCATAAAGGCTTGTGGGAAAATATTTCATCTTCATAGGGTATGATTGATTGTATTGAATGTTATGTTAATGAATCATTATATTAAATGTTATATTAATTATTCATTGTATTAATCATGTTACAAGTACTCTATATTGACATCCAGTTTTTCCCTGTTGGAAGAGATACTCATGGCTGACCAGGATCCACGTACTAGGTCCGACTCATAGGCTACAGATTCCTCTACTCTGAAGAGTAGAGGTGTTACCCGGATGCCAGATATTGCACTTAGGCGTCATTGGGGAGAGAGGTTGCGTGTTGACATTGATGTCAACACTGGTAGAATTCGTGGACCACATGCTGTAAAGTTTAGCAGTTACTTAGGAGTTACGGCTCGCACGAAGGTGTCCATTATTATCCCTGACTGGGATAATGTCGAGGAGGTCATGAAGAACTACATTTGGTCAGATATTCTGTTAAGTTAGATATCATTTAAGTTTTATTTTAGTGTATTATTTCATGTAATTCATAATAAACTATCTTATACAGACTAATTCCCACTGTAGGATTCTTGGGAGTTACCAGCACATGACACACTGAGGAGGAAGATCCTCGGTATTATCATTGAGTGATGGAGGTCATTCAAGTCCTCACTCACCAAGAGGTATGTAAGGACTTTAAATTCTTAATCAACAGTTTACCAATTGTATTACCAATTTTTACCAATACTTATTTTAACTATGAATTGTAGGTATATATTCAAAGAGGAGCAAGGATAGTTCCCTGGAGAGAAATATACCTTCATAGATCAGGAGACTTAAGATGCTTTTGTTGCATCTAGGCAGACCGACCAGTGAATGGTACGTTGGTATTTAACATGATTAAATCATTTATAATTTAAACGTAACTCTAACCCATTTTCTTTCTTGTTGCAGGCCATACGAATGAAGGCACAAAGCATCAGGATATTTTGGTTTACATAAAACCCTGAACACTAACTTGTTTGGTTTTAGGATTCCTTGGTTAAGCAATCAACCCAAGGCTCTTTCGTAGCCCATGGTAGGCAGGATATTTTGACTACCGCGATCGACAGGCTAGAGCACCTAGGAAAGGTGCATGCTGTTGGTCGAGGTCACGGTAAGTTGTAAATGACTGTATCCTTTCATTTTGTTTTCTATTAAACAATTATTTTAATCATTCACATTTCACAGGCCTCCAGAGCTATTATGGTGCTCCTGACCTGGCGAGTAATTGGTGGAGCAGAGGGTTGAGTCGAGGGTGGCTGCTGTGAAGGCTGAGTGCCAAGAGCAGATGATGGCACTACACATAGAGATGGCTCAATTCAAGGAGAAGATAAAGGCCTCACTCATCCATCACCAGGAGCCTACTGCACCAACTGTCGACCCACAGGTTGGATTCCTTATAGTATTTAACTGTTCGTTGTTTGTAATTTGTTTCTTTAATTGTTGAATAATTTTTGGTTGATGTGTAAATATGTAGGTACATAGGGTTAGCACTAAGGGGTCGTGTGCTGCAGCTGACCCTAACGATGATGGGGTCAAGGCTGAAGATACCCATCAATATGACTTGTTAATTGATGGGTCGAAGGAGCTAGTTGCCACTAGCATGGTATACAACTTAGGCCCTATGGTTCACCACCAGTCATTACCTGATGGTATGTCTAGGGTCTTTGTTGTCGAGATCATTAAGGAGAATGTTGTTGTGCCAGTGGCAACTCTAGAGGTGCAGACCATTGGTCAGGCGGTGGGACACTTCCTTATGTGGCCCAATAGACTCCTGTCGGTTGCTCCTCTGCAGGTATAAACCTAAAACACTAACCAATTTTGTTATATTGTCAATTATGGTATAGACCCTTAATGTTTTAACTGTTCAACAGGAAGCAGGCCCGACACTAAAAAAGCTAGACCCCATTAACGATCTGATCTAGATGCTATGGAAGGTCGGGGTTGAGCTAGGCGAGGACGCTGTTGGGGTACCATGGCAGCCACTGGTGTTTGGCCGTCCAAGTTCACTACCGCTTTACATTACGTGGAGTGACTTGTGCGAGATTATGATGGGGACGACGATGCTGAACATACCTGTCATTTAGACTTGGGAGTTGTAAGTATATCATTTTAGGTCCAATTATTTCATTATACAAGTTATTTGTCGCTAACCATGTCTAAACTTGTTTAGGTTTCTACATAAACTTTGTATGGACTTGGGTTTCGATGGAACTTATGGTTTCTTAGAGCCCTCTTTCATACAGAGGAAAGAGAACAGCAAGGAGGACACCCAGGCATACATCCAGAATTGGATGTATGAGTCTACGAAGACGGTATACCTGGCCCTGTATCATAGAGGGTAAGATTCTATTCCATAATTATTGTCAATTAATTTTTACATTTTAAAGTCTCACTTATCACTAGTAACTACAGCGCTCATTGGACGCTCGTGGTGATCTATCCCTGGGCTTCAGTAGCTTTATACTTTGATTCTATACACGAGACTGTTCCATAAGACCTCAAAACAATAGTAGACGCGTAAGTTAAACCCTAAAAAATAAAATAACTTTCTATTAATTCAATTACGTCATTTGTGTTCTTCTACGATTCTAACTTATCTTGTGTTTCCTTCTGACATGGGGCTGTGGTTGGATATAATCACCTTCATAGAAGTAAGTTAAATGGAAAAAAACCTTGTGTGGGTGCACCCAAAAGTAAGTCAATCAAATTCATTTAAATCTTTATTATATTTTGAAAACTTGAATTCACGTATTCTATATTTTATGTCCATCGTAGTCTTATAGGTAGGAGGGTAGCTATGAGTGCGGCTATTATGTCATGCACACCATGCTGACCATCATCCAAGAACATTTAGTAGATGGATGGACAGATATAAGTCTCACTTGCCTAGTTTTCTACCAATTTGATCAAATTCATATAATAAATACAGTTTTTGTTCTAGTTGTTTTATGTATTATTTACAGTACTTTTAGGACCAGTCATGCTTCCCTAAGACACATGTAGGTAATGTTAGAAAGCAATGGGCCACATACTTCATTGAAGTAAGGCAAGGACTTAGATAGATATAGGATTTTTATTCTCTTATCGTTGTACCTACTGTAGGGTTTAGGGTTTACATTTTATTAGTTTACATTTATGTCAATTGTATATAGTTTCATTTTCTACATTGTTATGATTTGAAAGCAAATTAATGTTATATACATACCATTTGTTTTTATTTATTGGTGCTGCATATGCTGGGGATATACTGTGCTGGCTGTATCAAATTGCAGGTTTGGAAAATCAACAAAATAGAGCCCACAATAAAAAAAAACCTCATATTTAATCATGATTATTACAATAACTGTGGTAATAGAGCCTATTTAATCACGGTTGTTACCATAACCGTGATTGTAACTAGTAATGTAAATGCATGTTTTATGACCACTTGTAATCACGGTAATGGTTGGCAACCATGATTAAATAGGATCTTATTTAACCCTGGTTGTTTTCAACCGTGATTAAATGTGATTTATAACAACAGTTATGAACCGTGATTAAAAGCCCCCATCTATTACCATGGCTGTAACAACCACGGTTCGTGAACCGTGATTAAAAGCCCATTTTAACCGTGATTAAATCCCTTTTCTACACTAATAGTGCACTATGTTAAGTTTGAAATCTAAAAGACCCAAGCAAAGTTCCATTGAAGAAACGCCGAGCGAGGGGTTACGAGAGTGCGCCCTACGTTAAGTTTAAAATTTGAAAGACTCGATTAAGTTCTACTAAAAGAATCCTAAAAAAAGGTTATGACCCTACATTAAGTTTCAAATATGAAAAAACCAGAGCGAAGTTCCATTGAAGGAACGTTGGGCGAAGGGTTGTGAAAGTACGCCTTATGTTAAGTTCAAAATTCAAATAGACCCTATTGAAGTTCTCTCAAATAAGGACATCGGGTGAAGGGTTGTGAGGGTGCGCCCTACATTAAGTTTGAAATCTAAAAGACCTAGGCAAAGTTCCAAGTTAAGTTCAAAATTCGAAAAGACCCGAGCAAAGTTTCATTAAAGTAATGTTGGGAAAGGGGTTGCGAGAGTGCCCCCTACGTTATGTTTGAAATCAGAAAGAGTCGGAAAAAGTTCCATTGAAGGAATGTCATGTCAAAGTTTGCAAGAGTGCGTCCTATGTTAAGCTCAAAATTTGAACAAACCTGGTCAAAGTTCTATCAAATAAGGACATTGGGCAAAGGATTGCAAGAGTATATCTTCCTAAGTTTAACTCACGTAAATACCCAAGCAAATTTTCCTCAAACGAGAACATTATGTAAAGGATTGCAAGATTTGAAAACACATCTTATGAAATTCAAAATAAAAGTGTACAGAGATGTTAGGGAATCCCTAGTGCATGAGCAGCGGAAATACTAGGATTCCCATAGGATTTGCAAAGCGTCGTGTTTCAAAGCATAAGACAAACACAAAAAAAATTGCGTTTTAGGATTACCACTTGAAGATTATCGAAGCAGTCATAGCCTCGTCCTTTAGGAGTCCACACGAGTACTCCCACAAGAAACGTTACACCTTCCAAATGCTAGTTTCAAGGCGTGTAGCTTTTGCAACTTTTGCGTATTTTGTGTCTCTTTTGGGTGAATCGCCTATGAGAATCTTATGCTCTATTTATAGGCTCAGGTTTGACCTAATTTATTCTCTCTAAAGAGTGGGCTCTTTACTCATTCTAAATGAGTTAGGCCCAATAGCTTTATTTTAGTCCAACTAAAATAAGAGTTATTTTTTGATGGGCTTACTCTATGTGTGTGACCCTATAGGTAAAATACTCGGTCATATTAATAATAAATTATTTTATTATTAATATAAAATAAGAGCGGGATCTAGCAATGCATCATCATGTCCGAATATTATTTAATATCAACATAACCTATAAGTGATAATTATTTTATATGTTTGTCCCTTTTGTCACGATATCCTAATTGGGCCCAACGCATGGTCGCGTCATCCTTGTACGGCCCAATTTATTTTACTTGATACCAGAGTAGACTTTATCTGAATAAATATCTAATATTTATTCTTTCTAGCATAGCCATGCATTTCCTTAGTCTCACTCTATCAAGTGGCCTATAGATATCACTCCTGTCACATAGGAGAGATAAATCTCATCTACATTACTCATATCCCTCTACATAGTTTGTTTATTACCTAATCACAACCTTTATAGTCCTCTTGTTACAGAAGACGTTTGATTGTATTAAAACAATAAACTCCTTGTGTAGGAATCGTAGTGACTTCAGGTCGAAGGACTACATATACCATTATCACATTGAGAATCGTTTATGACATTCATGTAACGATCCATGCAACGTTCTCATGGTGGGTCTGTCTAGTACATCATTGCTCTTAATGTGTACCTGTGTAAAGACTTGATATCATCTATATCCATGACCTGTAAGATTAGATCATCAGTACACTCACACACTAGTCTTAATGTATTTACATGTTCCCACGTAAATACTTGACTAGAGACATTTTAGGAATAACTCTCATATGACCTATTACTTCAAGGATAAATAAAGGTTGTTAAACTATTTAACAAAAAATCCTTATACAAAATGATGCGTCCTATATAGGCTCTTAGTGCATATTTCCAATAATCTCCCACTTGCACTTAGAGCCGACAAGGTTAATGGCCAATGATGTCTACAGCGACCTCATGCTTTTGCTACACAAGCAGTTTTACTAATGGGTTCCCAACAATTTTGTTGGTATGCACATTGCATATTTTCACATCTTCCAAAGATGGAACTATTTAAGTATATGCTTGGATTAATCCACTTCCTTATATTGTTATATGGTTCCATTGTCATCACAGTGGAAACTCATAGGGTACAAAACATTTGGAATGATTAAATGTAAATTGACTTCTTTTGTAATTTATGATAGCAAAATACTTAGATTTGTTTGTAGAACCAATTACTGTTTCTTGCTTTGAACCTTTCAAGCATACACCGCAACTGTCTTGACAAGCCATATATTTTGATTGCAATCTTAAGTCTTTCAAATTAATTAGAAGATTGGCATCAGTGTAACCTTTACAATGAGCTCATCTTTCATTTATCAAGATCAAATCCTTAGTCCTTCTCAAGTGTTTAAGGATATTCTTGATTATAGAATGAGAATATTAGTTCTAGAAGAAGCATGTCTTCTACATGTAATATTAGAACTATAATTGTGTAGTTACTAACCCTTTTATAGTCACAAGATTTATCTTCATTCTTTAATGAAGATTCTAGGTTCTAAAAGCATGCTTTAGTCCATAAATGGAACATTTGCAGTTCATATACCTTCCTAGATGTTTCAGGCATAAAAGGCCTTTAGGTTGTGTCATATACACATCCTCAAGATGATTTCCATCTTGACATCTATCTATCATATCTCATAATGGTGGTATACTGCTACAACAAGCAAGATCTAAATGGTTTTTAAGCTAATTGAATTTTGTCAATCTTGCTTTTAAAGGTACTCTTATTACCATCCATGTTTAGTTTTCCTTTTGAAAACCCACATGCATTCTATAGGTTTTACCCTTTAGGTGCATCAACCAAGGTTCATACCTTATTAATATACATGGAACCCATTTCAAATCCCATGGTCTTATGCCATGTCTTAGAATCTAAACTTGTATTGGCCTCTTCATAAGAAGCTTGGTCATTTAGCAATATGCCTCCTTCCTGATTTATAAGATATCCATATCTTTCAGGTTTGGTGATATATCCTATTTGATCTTACACAAGTCTTGTGCTACCAGAGCTTGGGATGTCATAACACTTTGTGATTTCTGCTCCAAGTCCATCCTTGACTTTTGAATGCTTTGTGATACTTGAATTTCTTCAAGTTCTACTATCCTCCCATTGATTCTTTAAGGGATGTACTCTTATTCAAGAATACAACATTCTAAGCAACAAGCCTTTTATTCTCAGATGGATTGTAGAACTGATAACCTTTAGCTTTCTTTGGGTATCTCACAGAAGACATTTATCCAATTTGGATCTGACCTTGTCAGAGTTGGATGCTCTATAGAAGCATCATAGTTCCAAATTATTAGTAAAGACATACTAGGTTTCTTCCTAATCCATATCATATATGGTTTCTTTAAGAAAGTCTAAGATGAAACATGGCTAAGTATGGAAATTTTGTTAATAAAGGAATGTTGAAAGAGTTAGAGATGTTTAATAATAATCAATAATCAAACTATGTCCAACAAGGTTTGACTTTTCCCCTTAAAGATGCTATTATGGCATTCCATGAGGAATGAGTTAAGAGGTAATCTCTCACTCTATTAGATAGTTATCAAACTTGTAGCTTAAATTATTTGCTATCTTGATCTAATCAAGAGCTTTAATTGTCTTGCTAATTTGGTTTTTCACTTTATTATGAATTCTTTGAACTTTTCAAAGACTTTCTAACTTATGTTACATAAATCCATACTCATTGACTTTTCAATTAGTATGTTGAAGTATTGAAAAACTTATCTAGTTATTGTTCCAATAGGCCCACATACATCGTCATGTATTAGATAATAGATTACTCATCTTTTCAATGGATGAGGTCTCAATTATCTCTCCAATAAATACGATTTACATGTCTCAATTGATTCCAAAATCAAAATAGTCCGTATAACCACATTAATGGTATTTAGAAATGTGTTTCTTATTCATTTGCCTTAGGAGACAATACCATGTAAGTAAGATTCAAAATCACTTATTTTAACCTACTTTGACAGTTGTTATAGATGGGTGTTTTGAGATTTAGGATGTGGAATCCATTACTCAATTGTGCATCAATATCCTTTTAAAGAAATAAAGTTATTTTATAATAAAAAATATTTCTTGTCCAACAAGAAACAATATGCACAATGTCTAGTTCACTAACTAGCCCAATAGGTAAAGATCTTATCTTTATTGTAGCAACTTTTGCTCAATTTTACACAGATTTCTCCACCCTTAGCAAGTGATCTACTTCCTTGATTTTTCAAAATTTGAGATTTACTACTAGTATCTGATAATAATGTTAGTGAAGTAAAATAACTTGACTTCTATAACATGACCTGTAGTGGAAGTCTTACTTCCCTTTCTTTTGAACTCATTCAAGTTCTTTAGACAAATTATTTCAACGTCTTATTTGGCTAAAACTGGAAATAATTTCCTTTCTTGATCACCTTTTAGACTTCCAAACCAACTTGGCCTTAATAAAGTCTATATACGATCATATCGTATATCTCCCATATATTTATACTGCCTTTTACAGTCAGAGTTTATGCAGCATCCATAGAGTATTCAAGACCCAACCATAGAATATATATAAGCCAAACATAACACGTTGTTGCTTCATCTTTATTGAAGATAATTCTCAAGTCTTAATACCTATCTAGGCATTTTCCAGATAAAGTGTCCTTCCAAAGGACTGATTGTAACAAAACAATATTTGGTTTGTCATGGTTATTCTAAAACAAACTACATGCAAATCTATCACTTCTATTTAAAATATATTTAAATTTTGGTCATTAAATAAATATGTTGTCTCCTACTATTTTGATTCAAAACAAATACCCTCACTGAATCATAAAAAGTCCCGTTGGAAGATTTTTCTAATGGGCCAAGATCCATATTTGGCCTTGTGTTCAGTCAGCTTTGGCTGATCGTGTAACACCCCTATTTTTATTTTTATATTAAAATTTTGAAAGAATTAAATTATGGTTCTTTAGAACTTTTTAATTTACGTATTATTTATGATTTTTTGAAATTTTTTAAAATTTTTGACTTATTTTTATAAAATAATATATTTTAAATAATTTTAAATTCATATAAAGTGACTTAAAATTAAAAATATTTAAAAGAAAGTGAATTTAAATTATAAGAAAATTTTCTAAAATCCATTTCAAGTAGACTTATCTAAAAATTATTGGTTTGAGAAAAATCTTGATTTTTTCCAATCGTTAAAAAATTGGGAACGTATCAATAAATTTTTATTAACAAAAAATTTTATATTTTTAAAATTTAAACTTTATATTACTTATTATAAAATTAGTGAGGACTGGTGCAACAAATCCTGAGCCATTACTTAGTGTGTAACTCTCGGAGGATTATATTCTTTGGCAAGCGCACTAATCGTTAAATTTGTAATATATCTGATCGTTCCCACAGGGATTGTGGTAATTACCGCAATCTTAGACTAACACAAGCTGAACCAATGCAAGCAGATGCAATTCATTCTATTTTTGTTTTTTTATACTTCTATGTTTTTGTATTTTCAAGAACAATAGAAGAGATGAAATGTGATGAATAAAAGATAGGTTAGGATTACTTCAGCTTACAACTTCATCAAGGAACATGCAATCAAGGTTCAATTAAGCTTCAGATGCAAGAGGATAATTCATAGTTGGTTAATCCCTAATCCCTTAGGTAATTAACACTAACTCCTAAGCATTAAACCCTAATCCCTTAGGTGTTCAGTGACAGAGAAATCTAATGCGAAATTGGGGGTTGAACCCTAACTATTCACCTAATTACTAGGCCTGAATTAGTTAGGAAGCTAGAAGTTACCTAAGCCTCAACCATGATTCCTCACTGGTGAGATTCTTTATTTGGATCTGAATTTGTCAATTCAGCAGAGTAGATCCACTTCTCAACTTGTTCTCCTCTTACTTCAAAAGATAATTTCCTCAATGCAGCTTCAAGATTCCATCGGAAGCTTCAGCAATCCCAACCCTAGGGGTTTAGAAACCCATGGGAATGGATTCTGACAAAGGAATGTGAAGAGACATGGATGAGAGAATTTAGAGGGAGAAAGGAATTAGAGAGAGATTGGAAATGGAAAAATGAATCATGTTCTTATTCTGTACTCTGCCTCTCCACACTTTACAGAGTATGTACAAATATATATATATATATATAGGCATCTAACTAACTAAATAACTTAATTAATTACAAAGGAAACTTAATTAACAATTAAACTGACTAATCTAAATACATAATTACAAGTAAATAATTAATTACACTCAATACTTAAATTACTAATGTACAGTAGCAAACAGAAAACAGAAACAACGCAACATTTCGTTTAGAGGGAACAACAGCAAGTTAAATAACCACCTTCACGCTTGAGCGTGAAGGGCTCGCGCTTAAGCGCGCTCGAGATTATTACTGCATTGTGTCTTCACGCTTGAACGTGAATGTGGGACGCTTGGGCGTGCGTGTTATGGTGAAGTCACACTTGAGCGTGAGTGATGCTCGCTTGAGCCTGATCGTGTTTTCTTTTCTCTCTTTTTACATAGATTGCATGGATTTCAAGCTTAAGCGTGAAGCTTTCAAGCTTGAGCGTGAACTGTACCTACACATGCAAACAAATAAATGCCTAGCGTATGTACGCTGGCTGTCCAGCGTATCTATGTTGGGTTAGTGAATTTATAAATAAACAAATTTCCTTAACTAATTATTATTTTTACTCATTTTCTTGCATAAATTAAACACTTTTGAAATAAATAAATAAAATATGAATTATTGACAATTTATTAAATAATAGTGCCAAACTAAACAATATTTAATGGATTAAGTTAAATTAAAGGTGAAATTATTAAGTCTTTTCAAGACTTATCACATCCCCAAACTTAAAACTTGCTTGTCCTTAAGCAAATACTTTGATTAATTAAATTAATTGCACTCACTCAAGACAATCAACCTTTCCTTAGCTTAATTTATACCATAATTATTGAATACCATTCATGCTTTCTTTTCGCAAATTCTGAAAATATAATAACTTACACCTCCTTTGGGAACAAGCTAGTGAATCTTTCCTCACATGGATTGGTGTTTCACTCTTCTCTCAGTGTATAAGGTTCAGTTTCATGCACTCATCACCTGCATAATTGTTAGATCAACATAGGCTTGCAACAGTTCTAAACATCATGACATATGCTAGCACAATTGGATCAGTAAGGGCTTTTTAAGTTTGTAATGTGGTTAGGCTACAGGCTCTATTTTTTTTTTCTAGTCATTGTTGGGTTAAAAGATGTGCCCACTGATGCCTTGCCTCAATCTTAACTTAAATGCCTCTACTAACTAGCTCTCTTGCTTTCATTATTTTCAGATGAAGGATACTCAATTACTTGTGGTGCTTTGCACCTTCTTCTCTTTCAGTCCTTTGGACTCTTTCTTTCTTTCTTTTCTTCCATCTTTTTTTTTAAAAAAAATTTCAATACCATTTTTTTATTGTGGAGCTTTGCACCTTCTTCTTTCTGATTTTTCACTTTTCTTTTGCTTTTATTGTTCTTACTTTCATTTTTTTATCAAAACCTCATCTATAATTAAGGTCAGAGTGTGTCCTTTGCTTTGTTGTTAGGCACACTCTTCATCCCCAAACTTAAAACTTGCTAGTCCCTAGCAATAAGATAAGACTCAGTAGTTCATCAGTGGAACATCCAGGGATAATTCTCTTGGTTTTTCTCAGATAAATTGGCTTATAAAGTTAGGTACATAATCAGAATGAAAGGGTCTCAGGCTCAAAATATAATTGTTAGGTCAAAGGATAATTAATAATAGTTAGGATGGCTAAATTTGGCCCTGGCTAAATTAACAAAGAAGGCCTTCATCATTTCCAATTGGCAAACATACAATCATTTGGCAAGTATCGAAGCAAATTTTGTCTCACTAAGCAATAATGTAGGCACACTCAGAAAAGAATTAATAAAGGCTCAAAAGCTAATAACTAACAGGTAATTAGTCAATCATGTCCCCAAACTTAATGCAAGATTATAACTCAGATTGCTAACTAGCATAATGAATAAACAAATAATACAGGATTGAAAATAGTTATGGACAGGGATCATGAGTCAAGCAATGCGAATCAATTAATTTATCCAATTAAAGCCTGAGAATTAGAAAACTTTAAATTATTAAGATGGATTCTAAATTAAACATAATTAACATAGTTTATCAATCAATGAGACAAAAGGATAGATTACTTCTCTTTTTACCTGAATGGCAGTGAATGGTGAGGAATGGTGTGCATGAATTTAACAATACAATTCAGAAAAGAAATAACAACAAACAACTTAACATAGAAATAAAGTTCCATTACACTAAAAAGAGAATACATTATTTAAGAGAATATTTAAACAAAGTCATTACAACTTGAAAATAGCAAAATAACACATAAACAAAGTAAAAGATCAGTCATCCTCTTCTTCATTTTCTTCATTCATAGACTCATCATTATCTTGCTCAGGGTAGGGTGGAAATTCAACTACTAAGGGTGTGTCATCAGGGGGAATGGTGAATCCAATGGAAGCCAACCATAAATCTCTGTCAGGTGGAACTCCCATTTCTTCAGTGTGATCCATATTCAATGTGGTGGTAATCTTTCTCAGCATGAGATCATGGTTCAGGACCAGATCATAGGTTCCTAGCTGCATTTTCTTCATAACCTAAAGTTCCTGCATTACCATAGAAATATCAGAAGAAGTACCTGCTCCTGTTGGAGGTGGTGGTCCAAAAGATGTTGGTTTAGGTTGTCAAGGACGCTTTGACTCTTGAGGCATAAAATTGTCAATGTGGTTTATCACCCATTGCTTGTCCATAATCCTTTCAGGCTTTACCTTTGTCAGTTCATCATAATTCAACCTAACCTGATTCCTTTGGGCCAACAAAGTGATAACAGAGCAATATGGCAATTGGAGATTCTTTTCAAGGTTTTTCATCATCTCTTCCAGTAATAACTCACCCAGATTAACATACAGGCCTCTCATTAAACAGTAAATCAACATCAACCTCTTAATGGCAAGTTCAGTAGAATGAGCCACAAGTTGCAGGGATGAAAGGACATAGTGGCACCATAAAAGGGAAAGATGATTCAAACAATTCTTCCTGACACTTTTTGGTGCACCATTAACCTTTGTTATACATGTAGCTCCTTGTTCACAACACTCCTCTAAAATTTCTTTCCTAAGATTTTCATTTTTAGCCCTATAAAAGATATCTACTTTCCATGTTTAGTGACATCCTTCCTCATCCAATATAGGTATTTTCAACAGCTAATTCAATATATGACCAGTTAGAGGAATGGTGACTCCTCTCAAGAAGGAAGAAAAAGGAAACTTATCTTCCATAGAATAAGTCCTCAGATTGGCATAGAATTCTCTAGTGATTTCCTATAACCATTGCCTAAATTCTTATTAAAGAACTGTCATCCCCTTTCAATCATGGCAGCTTTTACATTAAAATCAGAATAATTTTCCTCATCAAGGACCAGAGCTCTATCCCTTATTACTCCCCTATGTTTGAACTTATTCTCATAATCTTAGGCGGCCTTAAAATCTCTAAACCTATACCCATCAAAACCCTCAACTGTCTGAGACTTCTTTCCTTCTTCAAAACTTTTAATCCTTTCAGTTGATGGAGAATTAGGGATACTAATAGTAGCCACCCCTTTTCCTTTCTCTTTTCGAGCTTCTTTCACATTTTCTATTTCAACACTTTTGTCAGGTTTTCTACAAAGTCTTTGTGATCTTCTAATCATGGTGAGTGTTAACGATGGTATTTATAATGCCTAAATGGATACATATATACAAACAGTAAAACCACAATAAAATGAAAATATAAGATGAACAGATATGATGGATGAAAGAAATTTGAAATTGAAACAATGAACTATAACAATTCAAACTATAAAGTGAAAGTAAGAACTGAAAAGATGGTACCTTTCAAAGAAATCAGAGATTGTGCCTTTTCCTATTCAAAACCTAAGGTTCCAACGTAAAGAGTTAGGGTTTGTACACTGAGAGGGTTTTATACTGTTGAGCCCAATACCTGAGGTACGCGTAGGTACGCTGAACCTTGAGCGTATAAACGCCCACCTGAAATCATAACAAGAAGCATTAGGTATGAATCACGATCAAGCGAATCATTATTCGCTTAAACAAATTATATGCAAGGGAATTTCACGCTCAAGCATGAGAAACTACGCTCAAGAGACGAACTAACAGATATCAGATTGCTTCAATGTGGCACTCACGCTTAAGCTTACAGCATCACGCTTAAGCGAAAAATTTGCAACAGAAGTTTTCCAACTGCCTCAGCCCGATCACGTTCAAGCGTGAGCTTGGGGCGCTTAAGCGTGGGACTTATATACAAGTCACGCCTAAAGCGTGAAATTCTAAGCTTAAGCAAGGGTTTCATATCAAGCACCAGTGACGATCATGCTTAAGCATGGACTTGGGCGCTCAGGCGAGGGACTTATACAAAAGAGCTCACGCTCAAAGCGTGGGAATCAGTAGAAGGCACAAAAAGCTCACACTCAAGTGTGAGTAATGTATGCTCAAGCGTGAGGGGAAACAGGTCCCGAGCTCGCTCAAGTGGCAAGATGGCACGCTCAAGCGCCAAGGCTTATAACAAGGACACGCTTAGGCGTGAGAAACTCGCTTAAGCGCCAGATGCAACAGGGCCATGCACATCATGATCACGCTCCAGCGTGATACTCCTAGCTCAAGCGTACCAGGGTTCATGCTTAGAGCGTGAAGACATACGCTCAAGCGCAGGAATCAGTTCGAAGGGTCACGCTTAAGCGTGGACCAGAGCTCGCTCAATCGCGAAGCTTATACAAGGTCACGCTCAGGCGCGAATTATCACGCTTAAAGAGTCAGGCACACTTACAGGAGGAAAAATCACGCTTCAAGCGTAATTAAGTCATGCTCAAGCGCCACAGTATTTTGCTCAAGTGCAATCAAGTTTGCTCAAGCGCCAAGGGTACCTGATTCTAATTCTAGCTAATGGATTTGCAAGTATGTACATTGGGAATTGAGCATATGAACGCTCAAACCTTATTCAAAAAATTTTACAAGATTATTCACACCTTGATTAAAAATTTTAGTTTTCTTTTATTAATTCCAACACAAAACACAAAATGCAACAAATCAAAATTTAGGGTTGCCTCCCTAAAGCGCTTCTTTAAGGTCACTAGCTTGACCTTCTGACATCTAAGAAGATGCCTGCAACAGCATGGAGGTTTTCTGCCTATCAAACTCTCCTCCAAAATAGAGTTTGAGTCTCTGGCCATTCACTTTAAAAGTTCTATCAGTGGCTGGTTCTTTCAATTTAATTACACCATGAGGAAAAACCTCATTCACAATAAAAGGTCCAGACCACTTTGATCTTAGTTTTCCTGGAAAGAGTCTCAGTCTAGAATTGAACAACAGGACCTTATCATCCTTATGAAATTCCTTCTTGTTTATCCACTTATCATGCCACCTTTTAGTTTTCTCTTTATAAATTGAGGCACTCTGATAAGCATTGAGTCTGAACTCTTCAAGTTCATGGAGTTTTAGGACTCTCTCCTCTTGACATTGATCAACGTCTATATTTAATAGCTTTGTGGCACACCATGCCTTATGTTCTAACTCCATAGGGAAATGGCAAGCCTTACCATATACCAACTGATAAGGAGACATGCCAATTAGAGTTTTAAATGTTGTCCTATAGGCCTACAATGCATCATTCAATCTCACAGACCAATCCTTCCTAGACTTCCCTACCATTTTCTCTAATATTCTCTTAATTTCTCTATTAGATAGCTTAACTTGTCCATAAGTTTATGGATGATATGGAGTAGATACCTTATGCAGTACCTCATAGTGTCTCAGGGCTTTTTCCATGATTCTATTGTAGAAATGTGACCCTCCATCACTAATGAGGACTCTAGGGACTCCAAATCTAGAGAAAATATTCTTCTTTATAAACCTAAGCACCACATGTCCATCATTGGTTCTGGTAGGGATTGCCTCCACCCACTTGGAGACATAATCCACAGCAACAAGGATATATTCATTGGAGAATGACTTTGGGAATGGTCCCATGAAGTCAATGCCCCAAACATCAAATAACTCCACAACTAAAATATTTTTCAAAGGCATGCCAGCTTTAGCAGAGAGGCCTCCACTTCTTTGGCACTTATCATACCTTTGAACATATACTTTAGCATCCTGAAAAATTGTTGGCCAATAAAAGCCACATTGTAACACTTTTGCTGTTGTTCTGGAGGCACCATGGTGTCCTCCATAATAGGAGTCATGGCAGTGCCATAAGAGTCTTTCCTATTCTGATTCAGGCACACATCTCCTGATAATTCCATCTACTCCTATCTTATAAAGGAATGGATCATCCCATATGAAAGTTTTACTGTCATGGAAGAATTTCTTCTTCATTTGGGTTGTCCAACCTTCTGGTACCATAGAGGCACTTTTAAAGTTGGCCATATCAGCATACCATGGCCTTGTAATAATTGCCATCAGCCTCTCATCTAGGAATTCCTCTTTAATCAAGATGGAATCAGATTCACCCTCTAGACGAGAGAGTTGATCAGCCACTGAGTTCTCCACTCCCTTTTTATCTCTTATTTCCAAATCAAACTCTTGGAGTAAAAGAACCCATCTGATCAATCTTGGCTTTAATTTTTTTTAGCTAGCAAATACTTGATTACTGAATGATCTGAATACACGATGACCTTAGCACCAATCAAGTAAGCTCTGAATTTATCAAATACATACACCACAGTAAGCATTTCTTTTTCAGTAGTGGTGTAATTTATTTGATTCTCATTCAGCACTTTACTGGCATAATAGATCACATGTGTTAATTTTTCTTTCTTTTGTCCTAGCACAGCTCCTATAGCAAAGTCACTTGCATCACACATTAGTTCAAATGGTAAAGACCAATCAGGTGCTGCAAGGATTGGAGCTGTTACTAATCTTTGTTTCAGATTTTCAAAAGCCTTGACACAATTTTCATCAAAAATAAAAGCATGATCTTTCACAAGTAAATCAGTCAAAGGCTTAGCTATTTTTGAAAAATCTCTTATAAATCTCCTATAGAAGCCAGCACATCCTAAGAAACTCCTCACTCCTTTCACATTTATTGGAGGAGGAAGTTTTTCAATGATATCTATCTTGGCTCTATCTACTTGAATGCCCTCAGCAGAGATTTTATGGCCAAGGACTATCCCTCCTCTAACCATAAAATGACATTTTTCCTAGTTAAGGACAACATTAGTCTCCTGACATCTCACCAGCACCTTAGATAGGTTGCTGAGGCATATATCAAAACTATTTCCAAACAGAAAGAAGTCATTCATAAACACCTTAATGAACTTCTCTACCATGTCCCCAAAAATTACAAGCATACACCTTTGAAAGGTTGCTGGTGTATTGCACAAACCAAATGGCATACGCCTATATGCAAAGATTCCATAGGGACAGGTGAAGGCTGTCTTCTCTTGATCTTTTGGATCAACCATAATTTGGTTGTAACCAGAATATCCATCAAGAAAGCAGTAATACTCATGACCTGACAGTCTCTCAAGCATTTGGTCTACAAATGGCAAAGGAAAGTGGTCTTTTCTAGTGGAGTCATTAAGCCTTCTATAATCTATGCACATTCTCCAACCTGTAGTTGGTCTAGTGGCAATGACTTCATCTTTCTCATTCTTAACAGTGGTCATTCCTCCTTTCTTAGGCACCACTTGGACTGGACTAATCCAAGCACTATCCGAGATAGGGTAGATAATCCCAGCATCAAGAAGTTTAACTACCTCTTTCCTTACAACTTCTTTCATTATGGGGTTTAATCTTCTTTGTGGCTGAACAATAGGGGAATAGTCATCCTTCATCAAAATTTTATGCATACAGAATGATGGACTAATTCCCTTTAAATCAGAAATGTTCCAACCAATTGTAAATTCATGTTTTCTTAAAACCCCTATCAATTTTTCTATATCCTCATCTTTTAATTCAGCATAATGATTACAAGATGTGATTCATTATCTCCTAAGAAAACATATTTCAAATGAGAAGGCAAAGGTTTCAAATCAAGTTTTTCTTCAAACACTTCCTTACCTTTCTCAAGTTCGGTATTATTCAAATTTCCTTTCTTTTCATTTTCTAATTCACCTACTTCACATGCTTCTAGTAGGTTCAACAACTCATTATGTGAGTCATTTAACTCCTCAATCTTACAGTCAAAATCATCCTCAAGAAAGGCTTGTAAAACCTCTTCTTCAGTTCTTAACAGCACAGGAGTCTTATAACTTTTAATTTCTTCAAGCATAAAATAATCCATTTTCTCAGCTGGATGTTTCATAGCATTAAAGACATTAAAAGTTACCTGCTCCTCTTGAACTCTCAGCATGAGTTCTCCCTTCTCTACATCAATTAAAGCTCTTCCTGTAGCTAAGAAGAGTCTTCCTAAAATCAAAGGAATTTCTCTATCAGCTTCCATATCCAAAACTACAAAATCTACTGGAAAGATAAACTTATCTACCTTAACTAACAGATCTTCCAGCATCCTATGAGGATATTTGATAGACCTATCAGCCAACTGTAAAGACATGCAAGTTGGTTACAGGTCATTAATTCCTAACTTCCTCATTAAAGACAAAGGCATCAAGTTTATGCTAGCCCCTAGATCATATAAAGCACTTCCTACATGAACATCCCCTATTGCACAAGGTATTGTAAAAGATCCAGGATCTTCTAGCTTTTGAGGGAGTTTCTTTTGAATAATTACACTGCACTCTTGAGTGAGAGCAATCATCTCATCTCCCTTAAGCTTTCTCTTCTTAGACAGAAGTTCTTTCAAAATTTTAGCATATGAAGGCATCTCTTGCAATGCCTCAGCAAAGGGAATATTTATGTGAAGTTTTTTAAACACATCCAAGAACTTATCAAATTTCTACTCCTTTATTTGTTTCTTAAATCTATGTGGAAATGAAGCATTTTTTAATTTCTCAGGAGTTAGCTTGACAGCTTCCTCCAAGATCAAATTAATCTTTTTCTTTTTCTTTTGATGGACTTGATTTTCTTTTCTTTCTCTATTTCTACTTTATTTTCAGTTTTATCAACAACTTGCTCACTTTCTTGCTCTATTTCTTTGGTTATTTCTTTTTCTAAACTCACTTCATGACTTGGAGGTGGGAGAAGAGTTTTCCCACTCCTAGTAGTTATCGTTTTGCAATGTTCCCTAGGATTTACTTCAGTATCTCCAGGAAAATTGCTTGATTGTCTCTCAGCTAATTGTTTTGACTGTCCAACCTGATTTTCTAAATTTTGAATGGACGCTTCTTGATTTTTAAAGCTGGCCTAAGTGGCCTGTGTAACACCTTAAATTCGATTAGTGAATAAACCAAGACCAGGAAAATTTTTCCAAAATCAAAGGGTGTTCAAAGGCGAAATGAGTAGTTAAGGATTAAGGAAAAGTAGGACCAGAACAAGAAGGAAGGAAGGAGAGCAAACCATCCACAAGACAACAGCGGAAGATGCAGGACATGAGCGAACCCAACAGCGCCTACTCGCTCAGGCGAGATTCAATACCGCTCGAGCGAGACAACCCAACACGCTTGGGCGAAGTTCGTATAGCTTAAGCGTAACCCATCAGGGACCTTCTTTTCGCTCACACTAGCTGGAGCGAGCACTTAGCCGCTGAGGCGAGTAACACACTCGGTAATTCCCATCACTCGGTTTCAGAATCTAAGTTCACTCGGAAAGTCTTTACTCACAATTCATTCAGATTAACCCCCTACGCCCACAAGCTCCTTTCGGGAGTTTACCACATACCTCGTAACTTCATTCTTCCAAGCCACAGATGTTGACCACTTGGGAAATGATTCCCATAGTCATTCCACTCGGAATCTACACGTACATTCCACTCGGGTTATCCTTCACGGTCTTTTGTCACTCGGGGTATTTCACTCGTTTTTCACTTGGCACACCTAATCTTTCTCACTCAAGTTCTCTTACTAAATCAAGTCTCACCTAAGAATCTTCTAGCTTCCAATAAGTTTACTATAATGGGTTTCACTCAGAATCTTATAGGTCACTCTTCAGTCGAAAAACACTCACTCGGAAGGTTCACACTCGGAAGCATATTGTTATTCTCCACTCGAGGAAATCCTAACAGTTTATACGACCATATTCACTCGGAAACATCTAAACCTTTCTTCACTCGGGGTAAAGTCACTATCTCGCTTCACACAACAATAACTTAGTTCCATTTTTACCTAAGGTCATACTACCTTTCGCGCTCGGAAAGTACATATATATATCACTCGGATTTCATGCACAGCATAGAATAAACATACAGTATAATATATATATATAGGAATGTATATAAATAATTACAAGCACATTGTCATACTCTCAACCCGAGAGAGTTCAATTTCTGATTTAAAGAAACTAAGATTAAAATGCGAGCCGGCCAAGGCTTAACCAAAACCTTATACACAGTATCTACATGTATACACATATTTCCATAGGGCACAAACGTTCCACTCGGCATGCAGCTCCAGCCTCATTCATCGTACCGAGAGACATTCATTGTAAAATATAGCCACACTAGGGGGTGAGTATCTTAGATATTAAATGATAGATACTGACTCAGATTATTCTCATTAGTGTAGCAATATATACATCCATACATAGCAACCATCAGTAACCTAACAGTGATAATTAATCAAGACACGTATAAGACATCTACTGATCAGAATCCACCAATTATCATTCGGCTATATGTATACACCATCTCAGCAACATTAACATATACTCATGCAATCAGATTTCATACACATCAACTGTACATATACACAGATTAATTCACTCGGTTCCGTATTCGTGTGTAATCGGTTTTCATTCGTTGCAATGTAGGCTCCCAGCCTTCTATTCAGCTCCCAGCTGCTTGGCCGTTTTACTGGTACCAAACCGTTTGCCCACAAGGTGACACCAACGCTCTCAGCGCCAACGGTGGTGTTCATAGGCAGCCTGAGTCTCACTCAAAGGCTACCTTGAGTCTCACTCAAAAGGATTTCACAGCGTCTCATGCTTAAGTAACCGATGGTAGTGTCCCACACTACATGCTCTCAGCATTAACGCATCCCATGCGCCATACGCGGATTCAATACACAGCACAGATTTCATACACAACTTTCATTCGGCAATACATGCATCACATGCAATCGGCACAATATATCATCAGCCTCACTAAGTCAACATCTCTTTCCACATGCAGACGGCAATCAAAGTCATATTAACATGCATGACACAATCACACGGTAATCATCACAGTAACTTAGCACATTCTTTTCATGCAACCATTCAACATTTCTCAAAACTATTAACATGCAATCCATGGACGGAACTAAAAATGCAACACTCGATTCATAAACATCATGCATCTGGGTATCACACACTCTTCATGCAAGCATAACACACCAAACAGAACACAGAAACGGTAATCATCAACTCCCGGAACCCGTCCATAACCCATGCATTTAAGATATAAGATACCCCCTACCAACAAGATACTCCGAGAGGTTCCCCTGTTTTGACGTTGGTCGTCTGCCTGTTTGCTTCGTCCAGAGCTCACACTCGTTCAGGCTTCCTTGAACGTAGTCGCACCGGGGAACAGGAAGCTGTTCGTCTTCCACTCTGATGATCGTACTTCACCGGCAGAAAGAAGCTTCGAGTCTTCTGCAGTACCGTCGTCGTGCGTTTCCAGAAACGGAGAACAGTGAACAGGGGAGAAGAAGAAGACGAAGAATGAGGAAGAGAAGAGAAGAGAGAACGAAGCAGTAGAGGAAGAGGAAGTCTGAAGGAAAAGGAATAATAATAGTGACTATGGGTGTATATATATACGTGCATGAAGAAAAGAAAAGTGGGGTGGGAAAGCGTGAATCGGCAGTTCCACTAAGCCACACGCACCAATCACAATCAACCAGTCATCACCATTAATCATAATTAATCAACCATTAATTTCTTAAGTTAGATTAATTAAGTTAATTATAATTAACAAGTAATTTTCCACTTTGCAATTATTATTTTAATGGCTTAATTCCGTTTGGTAATTAATTTTTAAATCGGGATGTTACAATTCTCCCCCTCTTAAAAGAATTTCGTCCCCGAAATTCACTCGGTAACTCACCTTAGTAAACAACTCGGGGTACTGTTGCCTCATGGCATCTGACGTGAATATTTTTACAGTCGTGATTCCGTCAAATTAGTATATTAAAATTAATTAATGTAGTACTAGGGTGTCAACCTAGGTCGTTCTCTCAAGGATCAACATAAAAATTTAGGAAAAATCAAGTCTTAAACTAATTTTTAATAATTAAAAATAAAAACTCAACAACTATATTTTTTACAAACATAAGTTCAACAAGCCTACAATTGGGGGGGGTTTGATTGATTTTGTTGTCACAATTAAAATTAAAACAAAGTAAATATAGGATTTAAAACAATAAATAACAAGCGATTGATTTTCTAGTATTGTAAATAAATTTATCCTTGGTTCACTAAAGATAATTTGTATACTTTCATTACTGTTAATTTCTTAGCTCAATTTGAATTAATCAACTAAGCGTCTTTTTCAATTCATAATTCCTTTACTTTCATTTAAAAATAAATATTTTAATCAAGCATCCTAATTAAGCAAAATGAGTCAAGATCGTAAAATCTAGGAATTATTGAGCATATGTAAAAACATCGCCTACATACATAATCTATTCTCATATTATGGAATTAAGCAAACCATAATTATTAAAAGTGATTATGAAAATATTCATTAAGCATGCATATTTCCTTAATCCATTTTAATTTAAAACCTTATTTTATTCCATTTGAATAATTAAACCGATTAAGCATACAAATTTAATTAAACAGAATAGAATTAAATAAGCAGAGTAAGATTATGAAGAAATAACAATAACAAAAACATACTATATTAAAAATAATGACCTCAAAATTACATTACAATATTCTCCAAGAAAATCAATCTAGGGGTTTTAGCCCTCCATAATTAAAAACAACTACAAAGAAAAGAAACTAACCCAGAATGGAGCAAAGAGGGGAAAGAAGAGAGGAGGAGGCTTTGTGCCTTCCTCTGATGCTTAAAGAAACTTCTAAGAGAATTAAGAGAGAAATGTGAATTGAGGTGTGTTGAAGAAGCTAGGAGGGTCTTCTATTTATAGCATGAGAAAGGAGTCAGGAAATGATAAAAAACTGAGACAGTGGAATGTTAGTGCATAATTAATAATCCTTCAGTGCTGATTCCACTTGATGAATGCGTTATCTGATGTTTCCACTTTATGAATCTATTCATTTTTTGCCATGAATCTATTCATTTAGTGTATTTTGTGCATTCCAATTGAAATGAATCGATTCAGGAAGCAAATGAATGGATTCAAGGCCAATTATTGCATGATTTTTGAGTGAATCAGACGTATGAATCGATTCAGACCAGAATGAATAAATTCATGGCTCAAATTTTCCAATTCTTGGGCATTTTTATTTGTATGAATCGATTCATACATGGATGAATCGATTCATACACCTGATTTTCCATGTTTTGCATACTTTTTCACCCTTTCTTGATATTTAATCATCCATGGCTTCTTCTTCTTGATCCTTGGTCATAATTCTTTAATTTGTTGACCATTTATTCCCTACAAAAACAAAAAGGAAACAAGATTTCATTATTTCAATTAAAAACTTATCCTTAATTCATTTTAAAATCAATTATTAAATAAAGCACAAAATATGAAAATGTGTTAAAATACAATATGTTAGACAAAAAGTGATGGCAAATTATACACATTTAAACAAATGAATTAAGGATAAATCATGCATTATCAGCATCCTCGCGTTCCCAGGTATAAGAGGTATACTCGTCTTGCTGCCACTCCACTTCAACCAGTTGTACATCCTTGCTCCTCAAACGCTTTACCGATCGGTCCACGATTCTAGTCGGTACAGTTACAGTGGTCAGGTCCTCCTTAATCTCCACTTTATCATCCGACATTGTGTGAGTGGAATCATGTAGATATTTCCTTAGTTGAGATACGTGAAACACGTTATGCAATCGGGATAAGTGAATCGGTAACGCTATTTGGTATGCCATGGAACCGACTCGTTCCAATATCTTGTAAGGCCCAATGTATTGGGGATTCAACTTCCCACTTTTCAAGGCTCGCCCGACTCCTTTACTCGGTGAAATCTTTAGAAACACCCTATCTCCGACTGAAAACTCCAGTGGTTTGGTTCATTTATCATGGTAGCTTTTCTGCCTGTCCTGAGACGCCTTCATCTTTTCCCTTATTACTTGGATTTGTTCTGAGGTTTATCTTACAATTTCCGGCCCCAATAGTAAGCTTTCACCCATTTTCGACCAACAGAGAGGGGTTCGGCATTTTCGTCCATACAAGGCTTCATAAGGTGCCATACCAATACTGCTATGGTGGATATTGTTGTACGTAAATTCGATTAAGGGAAGGTACTGCTCCCAACACCCACCATGCTCCAACACACACGCCCTCAGTAAGTCTTCTAAGCTTTGTATCGTTCGCTCGGATTGTCCATCCGATTGGGGGTGGTAGGCAGAACTTAGCCAAAGTTTCGTACCTAATTCCTGGTGCAGGCTGGTCCAAAACCGCAACGTGAATCTAGGGTCCCTATCCGATACAATAGAAGTTGGCACGCCATGCAGTTGAACAATTTCACGAATATAAATCTGAGCTAACTTATGTAATGGGTATCTCATGTTCACAGGTAAGAAGTGTGCAGTCTTAGTCAATCGGTCAATAATGACCCAAATGGCGTCATGCCCCGCTCAGGTTTTAGGTAATCCCATGACAAAGTCTATGGCAATTGAGTCCCATTTCCACACGGGGATCTCCAGGGGTTGCAATGCACTATACGGCTTCTGGTGCTCGACTTTCGATGTCTGACAGGTGATACACCGAGCCACGTATTCAGCTACATTTTTCCTTAATCCGGGCCACCAGAATTGTAGTCTTAGATCATGGTACATCTTAGTGGCACCCGGGTGAATACTTAGCAGGCTCTTGTGGGCTTCATCAAGCACCATCCTTCTTAATTCTCCTTCACCCGGTACATATATCTTATTCTTTACTCGGAAAATTCCATCCGATCCCTCGGTCAAGGACAAGTCCTTACCCTTGGCCTGAGTCTTCTTCATCTCAGTCAAGTAGGGGTCTGACTTCTGCTGCTCGAACACCAATTTCAGGAACTCATTGGCAATCTTCAACGTACCGATCATTATCTTCCAAGACGAAGGGACGTCAACATGTAAATTCATGTCTCGGAATTGCTCTAATAACTCCACCTCTTTCACCATCATCACAGCCACATGGAGGGATTTCTGACTCAACGTGTCGGCAACAACGTTCACCTTACCCGGATGATACTTCAGCTCGAAGTCATAATCTTTTAAAAATTCCATCCATCTCCTCTGTCTTATGTTCAGTTCCTTCTGGTCGAATAAATATTTGAGGCTCTTGTGGTCACTGTACACCTCGAATCTGGATCCGTACAAGTAATGTCTCCATATCTTTAACGCGAAAACCACAGCTGCCAATTCCAAGTCATGGGTCGGATAATGTTGTTCGTAAGGCCTCAATTGCCGAGAGGTATAAGCTATCACTCGGTCCTTCTGCATTAGCACGCACCCAAGGCTGAGTCCCGACGCATCACAATAAACCACGAAGTTCTCTTGCAAGTCTGGTAATGCCAACACTGGAGCGGTTGTCAACTTATTCTTCAACTCTCAGAAATTGCTCTCACACTCGGAACTCCAAACGAAGGGGATGTTTTTCCGAGTCAATTTAGTCAGTGGCAAAGCCAGCTTAGAAAATCCTTCAATAAACCTTCTATAATAGCCAGCTAGGCCCATAAAGCTTCTTATCTCCGAGACTAACTTGGGTCTCTCCCATGCCATTATAGCTGCCACCTTTGAAGGATCTACCGAGACACCTTCCATGGAAATTACATGTCCGAGAAAGTGGATCTTATCCATCCAGAAATCGCACTTTGAGAGTTTCGCAAACAACTGCTTCTCCTTCAATACTTGAAGTACCGCTCGGAGATGTTTCTCATGCTCCTCAGGGGTCTTGGAATAGATTAAGATGTCATCAATAAAAACTACTATGAATCGGTCAAGATATGGGTGGAATATGCTGTTCATGTAATTCATGAATACAGCAGGGGTGTTTGTCACACCAAACGGCATCACTACATATTCGTAGTGGCCATACCGAGTCCTAAAGGCAATCTTTGGGATATCCGAGTCCTTCACCCGGATTTGGTGGTATCCCGATCGTAAATCGATCTTCGAGAAAATTAAAGCACCACGTAGTTGGTCAATCAAATCGTCGATCCTGGGCAATGGGTATCGGTTCTTAATCGTAAGCTTGTTCAGCTGTCGGTAATCTATGCATAACCTCATGCTGCCATCCTTCTTTTTGACAAGTAGTACAGGTGCACCCTATGGCGATACACTCGGTCTAATGAATTGTTTTCCGAGTAACTCATCCACTTGCTTTTTCAACTCAGCCAATTCCGTTGGGGACATCCTATAAGGTGCACTGGAGACTGGCTCGGCTCCAGGGATCAAGTCTATAGAGAATTCAATTTCTCTATTCGGAAGGACACCTGGCACGTCCTCCGGAAACACCTCGGGGAACTCACAAACAGTTGGAATATCATTCACTCGGGCTCTACTCTCTCCCTCAGTTAAACAAAGCATCATAAATAGCTGAGCTATACCTTGTACCGTGTAATCTTCATTGTTCTGCCTCAGAAAAATTACTCTTCAGTTTCGACAATCCACCAATACCTTGTTGGCTGAAAGCCAATCTATGCCAAGTACAATGTCGAGGTCCTTCAGAGGCACACACACCAAATCGTAGGTGAAACTCTGATCGTCCAACATAAAGGTTATGTCCTTACACATCGTTGATGTCAACACCTTAGTGCCAGTCGGATTGGCTACTTCCAAAGTCCGATCCATATACACAGTCGGCAACTTTAAACGTCTTACACACTCATCGGCTATAAAAGAATGGGTATCTCTAGAATCAAAAACTACATTAAGTGTATATCTACCGAGTAAGCACTTACTTTGCACCAAGTCATTCGCTTGTGCAGCTTCCTCAGCGCTGATGGCATAGACTCTGCCAGCAGCCGGTTGGTCATTATTTCTTCTTCGGTTGTTTGGAGCAAACATCATATTTCCTCTGGCTCCATTACCTCTGCCCCCCGATCCTTGACCACCATTTCCACGGCTCCTTCCTTGGAAGCCTCCCTGGCGCACATTGGCGTTTGCTTGATGTAGTTGGGGACAGTCAGGGCGAATATGCCCTCTCTCATTACAATGGTAACACACCATTCCACCATCGCTGTTGCAATCCCGAGCGTAATGATTTCCTCCACACTTAAAACATTTTCCGTCTCCCATAACTGGTCGTCTTTCTTGCTGACTCTGACCCCCAAATCTGGAAAAGGGTCTGTTCCTACCAGCGTTGTTCAGCCTCTTGAAGCGAGATTGTTGGGGCTTCAAGGAATGGTCTGCCTTGCTACTCTGGCCTGAGTGGGCCTTGTCATCCTCTTCAAAAATTCTGCACTTATTCACCAATACAGGAAAGCTCCTAATTTCCTGGTGTCTGAACGCTCGCTTAATATCTGATCTCAGTCCTCTTTCAAACTTGATACATTTGGAACTCTCGGTTCCAGGTTGTTGGAAAGGCGGATAAAACAAACATAGTTCCTCATACTTTGCAGCATATTCTTCTATAGACATAGAACCTTGCTTCAGCTCCATAAATTCCAATTCCTTCCGACTCCTCACCGTGTTGGGAAAATACTTTTCCAGAAAGCACGCTCTAAAATTCTCCCAGACTAGCTAGATGCCCGCGTCAGTCAGTCGGTTCTTGGCAATTTTCCACCAATTTTCTGCTTCATCTCGCAGCATGTATACTGCGCACTCCACTTTCTGGGCCTCAGTACAGTGAAGGCCCCTAAAAACTCTTTCCAAATCCTGAATCCATTTGTACGCTACCTCGGGATTAAATCCCCCTTGAAACTCACTCGGCTTCCTCTTCAGGAAGCGATCCAATACTTGGCCATCTTCAGCTCGAGGCTGGCCCTGCCTCTCAAACACGTCAGCAAAACGTTGGAATGCCGCGGCTATGGCTTCCATGCTTTGACGATTCACTATGACTTATCCTGAAATTAACACCCCTTCAAGGATAAGTTTACAAGGTTACATTCTACCGGTCGGATATCATCCCATCATTCAACTATAGCATATTATCACACAACTCCTTAAACATCATATAATTAATCGGACCAGCAGGGGAATAATCTCCTATCCTCAAATCAATATCTCAACATCAACCACGTTCAATAGATTATCACAATAATGATGACCACTCAGTCATAATGTACACAACCGCTTACACTCGGTAAGCATACCTTGGCCTTGGACCTTTTAGGTCTGCTCTGATACCAAAATGTAACACCTTAAATTCAATTAGTGAATAAACCGAGACCAGGAAAATTTTTCCAAAATCAAAGGTGTTCAAAGGTGAAATGAGTAGTTAAGGATTAAGGAAAAGTAGGACCAGAACAAGAAGGAAGGAAGGAGAGCAAACCATCCACAAGACAACAGTGGGAGATGCAGGACATGAGCGAACCCAACAGCGCCTACTCGCTCGGGCGAGATTCAATACCACTCGAGCGAGACAACCCAACACGCTTGGGCGAAGTTCGCATAGCTTAAGCGTAACCCATCAGGGACCTTCTTTTCGCTCACACTCGCTGGAGCGAGCACTTAGCCGCTGAGGCGAGTAACACACTCGGTAATTCCCATTACTCGGTTTCAGAATCCAGAGCTCACACTCGTTCAGGCTTCCTTGAACGTAGTCGCACCGGGGAACAGGAAGCTGTTCGTCTTCCACTCCGATGATCATCCTTCACCGGTAGAAGGAAGCTCTGAGTCTTCTGCAGTACCGTCGTCGTGCGTTTCCAGAAACGAAGAACAGTGAACAGGGGAGAAGAAGAAGACAAAGAACGAGGAAGAGAAGAGAAGAGAAAACGAAGCAGTAGAGGAAGAGGAAGTCTGAAGGAAAAGGAATAATAATAGTGACTATGGGCGTATATATATACGTGCATGAAGAAAAGAAGAGTGGGGTGGGAAAGCGTGAATCGGCAGTTCCACTAAGCCACACGCACCAATCACAATCAACCAGTCATCACTATTAATCATAATTAATCAGCCATTAATTTCTTAAGTTAGATTAATTAAGTTAATTATAATTAACAAGTAATTTTCCACTTTGCAATTATTATTTTAATGGCTTAATTCCGTTCGGTAATTAATTTTTAAATCGGGATGTTACAGCCTGAATGAATTGAGATAGAACATTCTCAAGTTCAGACTTTTCCTTAGAGGGAGGGGGAAGAGATTGTTGTCTATTTGTGATTTGATTTTGTGGCATGTTTTGATTCAAATGTGGACCTTTCTACCATGAAAAATTGGGGTGATTTCTATAGTTAGGATTAAAGGAATTAGAGGGATAATTCCTTTGAAATTGTTGTTGCCCCATGTAATTCACTTGCTCAATAGGCATATTTGGATCACATATGCCATTTTCATGATCTCCACCATAAAAATCACAACTCATCATACAAACTTGACTAGGCTTTTGAACTTCTGAAATCTCTACACTTAATTTCTCCAAAGCCTGAGTCATCAACTTACTTTGAGCTAAATAAGCATCATGTGCTTCTAATTCTCATATCCCTCTCTTAGGGATTTGGCTCTTTTCACTAACTAAACATTCATTTGAAGCCATGACATCAATAAGCTCTATGGCCTCTTCAACTGTTTTAGTGGTCAATGAACCTCCAGCTGAGGCATCAATCAAGACCCTAGTTTATGGTCTTACACCATTATAGAATATGGTAACTTGGTGCACATCAGGAATTCTATGGTGAGGATATTTCCTTAAACTCTCTTTATACCTATCCCATGCTTCCATTAGAGATTCACCCTCTCTCTGTTGGAAACAAGTGATTTCAGTGCGCAACTTGGCATACTTGGAAGGAGGGAAATATTTAATCAAAAATTTTCTTTGTAAATCGTCCCAAGTAGAGATACTACCTCTTGGTTGGCTTTACAACCAAGCCTTAGCCCTGGCCCTTAAAGAAAAAGGAAATAATCTCAGTCTTATTGCCTCTTCAGGGACACCATTCATTTTCACAGTATCACAGATTTAGAGGAAGGTTACTAGATGCAAATTTGGATCCTCAACCCCACTTCCTCCGAATTGATCATTTCTAACTAACTGCAGCAAAGCCGGTTTAAGTTTAAAGTTATTGGCTATAATTGGAGGCCTAAGGATGCTAGATTGTGATCTTTCTTTAATAGGCCTAGTGTAACTCTCCTCTGTTCCATTTCTTGCTGTTCTTTTTGCTTTTTCTCCTTTCTAAGCTTACGCTCTAACAAATCAATATCAGGATCAAAGAAGAAAGGCTCTCCTTTGTTCCTTGACTCCATACACCAATTATTTTATACAAACAATTCAAAGCTACTACAACTGCTACATAAAAACTACTACTATACTAAAAACGAGAATTAAACTACTACTAAATGCAAAAACAAAATTAAACGATTCAGTCTAGTACCGGTCCAAGGATTGTTGATATTACTCAACAATCCCTGGTAACAGCGCCATTAACTTGATGCAACAAATCCTGAGCCATTACTTGGTGTGTAACTCTCAGAGGATTATATTCTTTGGCAAGCACACCAATCGTTAAATTTGTAATATATTTGATCGTTCCCACAAGGATTGTGGTAATTACCGCAATCTTAGACTAGCACAAGTTCAACCAACGCAAGCAGATGCAATTCATTCTATTTTTGTTATTTTATACTTTCTATGTTTCTGTATTTTCAGGAATAATAGAAGAGATGAAATGTGATGAATAAAAGATAGGTTAGGATTACTTCAGCTTACAACTTCATCAAGGAACATGCAATCGAGGTTCAATTAAGCTTCAGATGCAAGAGGATAATTCACAGTTGGTTAATCCCTAATCCCTTAGGTAATTAACACTAACTCCTAAGCATTAAACCCTAATCCCTTAGGTGTTCAGTGACAGAGAAACCTAATGCGAAATTGGGGGTTGAACCCTAACTATTCACCTAATTACTAGGCCTGAATTAGTTAGGAAGCTAGAAGTTACCTAAGCCTCAACCATGATTCCTCACTGGTGAGATTCTTTATTTGGATCTGAATTTTTCAATTCAGCAGAGTAGATCCACTTCTCAACTTGTTCTCCTCTTACTTCAGAAGATAATTTCCTCAATGCAGCTTCAAGATTCCATCAGAAGCTTCAGCAATCCCAACCCTAGGGGTTTAGAAACCCATGGGAATGGATTTTGACAAAGGAATGTGAAGAGACATGGATGAGAGAATGTAGAGAGAGAAAGGAATTAGAGAGAGATTGGAAATGGAAAAATGAATCGTGTTCTTATTCTGTACTCTGCCTCTCCATACTTTACAGAGTATGTACAAATATATATATATATAGGCATCTAACTAACTAACTAACTTAATTAATTACAAAGGAAACTTAATTAACAATTAAACTGACTAATCTAAATACATAATTACAAGTAAATAATTAATTATACTCAGTACTTAAATTACTAATGTACAGCAGCAAACGGAAAACAGAAACAACGCAACATTTCGTTTAGAGGGAACAACAGCAAGTTAAATAACCACCTTCACGCTTGAGCGTGAAGGGCTCGCGCTTAAGCACGCTCGAGATTATTACTGCATTGTGTCTTCACGCTTGAGCGTTAATGTGGGACGCTTGGGCATGGGTGTTGTGGTGAAGTCACGCTTGAGCGTGAGTGATGCTCGCTTGAGCGTGATCGTGTTTTCTTTTCTCTCTTTTTACGTAGATTGCATGGATTTCAAGCTTAAGCATGAAGCTTTCAAACTTGAGTGTGAATTGCACCTGCACATGCAAACAAATAAATGCCTAGCGTATGTACGCTGGCTGTCCAGCGTATGTACGCTGAGTTAGTGAATTTATAAATAAATAAATTTCCTTAACTAATTATTATTTTTACTCATTTTCTTACATAAATTAAATACTTGTGAAATAAATAAATAAAATAAGAATTATTAACAATTTATTAAATAATAGTGCCAAACTAAATAATATTTAATGGATTAAGTTAAATTAAAGGTGAAATTATTAAGTCTTTTCAAGACTTATCAAGGACTGATATAATATCGCTAAATTTCAAAAAGGACTCATTTTGAATATTTAAAATATACCGATTGAAAGGTTACTATTTGGCTTAATAATTCAGCCTACATTTACTATGCAAAACACTGTGTATGTATAAAATTTTCAAAAGATGCACAGTAACCAGGATTTAAATTTTAGAAAATGCACAGTACTTTTATATTAAAATAATGGAATGCATAGTAATTTTCTTTCCTATAAATACTGAAGGAATTCTTCTTTAGAATTCATAATTTGAGATTAAGTTTTCTGAATATAGTAGTGCTAGTGAGATAGTGGTGGAAGTAAGAGAGAGAAATAATTTTTTTTGGAAGAAGGTTCTCCTAAATTCTAAGGTAAGAATACGTCTCTCTTATATTTTTTAGAGTTATTTTTATATCATTTTTAGAAATCTATTATTATACTGAAAATAATATTATTTTAAGTTCTATTCTGAATAATAAAATACTATTTCAATAGTAAATTACTATTTCAATAGTAAATTATTATTTAAATAGTAAATTACTATTTACTATTACTATTTACCTTTACTATTCATGTTTTACTATTTACCGTTACTATTTACGATTTACTATTTACCGTTACTATTCACAATTTACTATTTACCGTTACTATTCATGCTTTACTATTTACTGTTACTATTCACTATTCACTATTCAAAATTTACCATTTTTACTTTAAGTAGTAATCTTAATTTTCATCTTATGCCTATACTGAAATAAGATTGGTATTAATATTTCTAGAAATCGGAAGCACAAAGCAAACTCTCTTTTGGTAACAATTCAAGGTAAGGGGGAGGGAGATAAGAATATAATATAAAAAGACATAAGAATAATGGGAGGAGTCTCCTACTCCTTTTAAATTTAATAATATTATTATTTTAAAATATTAACTCTTTAACTTAAAATTTATAATAAATTTTAAATTAAATATCTGATGTAACTAACTCTAACATACCTATGCAAGGACCTGTACTTTATAACCTATATGAACTAAACTATACCTATGCAAGGACTGGATTATATGGACTTACATAGACCTATGCGAGGAATTGACCAAAAGGACTCAAATTGACTATATTAATAACCATTAGACTTTGAATTATAATATATATAAATGATGCTTTATTGACTTGATTTCGATTGATTATTTTTGTGATTGTTAATTATTTATGATTGTTAATTGTGATGGATAATCTTATGATGTGGAGTTTGAGCATATAGCAAGCATGACGGAAAGCTAAAACTCAGTAAGAATTTTCTTACCTTACTCCTTAAATTCTAAGAAAAAGCATTATTTTATTTTTTTTAGTCTTTTATTTCTTCGTAGAAATTATTTTCATTGATTTTACTTTTAATCTTTAAAAATCTAGTATTTATTTCAAAAGAAGTCATTTTATGAAAATTAATTAAATATTGAATTAAAGAAAAATTTTATAATTTTAAGTATTTTTTTAATTTAAGAATTATTATCTTTAAGTAAAATAAAATTTTTAAAAGTAAATTATTTTGTTTCAACCTAATAACTAAAGATATTTGGAAATAATTGAGATTTCTAAATTCGATATTGTTAAGATTCAATTTTAAAAAAATATATATGTAAAGTTTTCTATGATAAGTATTGAGATATTCAAGGCTTGGAAACTCAATTTTGGTGAGAATTAAAAACTGTACCAAATTTATTTCTGTGGGACAGAAATTCAGAGAATTGAGAAAATGTACAGTTTATTGAAATGATGTTGTAAACCTTTAAGATATTTAATAATTGAGTTTCTAAAAGCCTTAACCAACTAAATACGCGAGTAGTTCATGCATCACGAATCATTAAAGTGAAATTAAATGATATTGTCTGGGGATGTATTATAGAAACCGAAGATACATTAGAGGAGGCTTAATTTCGAGCCTTGGGATGAGAGAGTGTGAAAGGGTGCTTCAAGGGACCTGGGGTAGCTCCCTAGTGTCGGGTACTTTCACAATAAAAACGTTCTCAATTTGACTAGTCTCTAAGTGTTTCCATGCCAGTTGAGCTGTTCATATTATTATTATCCAGACATATGGAACAGTGTAAACTCCTGGTTGGCCCAGTACAAATTAAAATTTAAGGGCCCACATATATAGGTAAGTTATGATGAAGATATTGCATAACATTCATGCATTTATAATTGATTGTGTATATGATTGTGATTGTGATTGTGATTGATATTATTATATATTAGTTTGTGAAAACCCTTTGTTGTTTATGTCTTATTTGAGAATATTATATTCTGTTTCTCACTCCTTTCTCCGTGTTTTTGTTTCATATATTCTAAATTGATGGTTCAGAGGGAAGGATCAAAAAATCTCGGCAGTAAATATAGCACGTTCTAGAAAGGGAGCTCGGTATGAATACCGTGGTCCAATGAATAAATAATGTTAATAAGTAACTGCTCCTGGGCCATGGAGTTTCCTCTCTTTCTTATAATGTTTAATGTTTATTTTCTTCGAATGAATGTACAATTACTTTATAAAGTTTTAATAATATTTATGAGGTATTTCAGAAATAATGTATGTAATTTATTCAGATAGTTTCTTTTTAACAATCATATCTTTAAAAAAAAATTTATGAATTTTTCTATAATTTATTAAGGTGTAACAGAGGGTGTTACAGATCGCCCAACCCTTGGTTATTTAGGTAGGAAACACATTTCCACTTACATCTCATGCAACTCTTGGATGATTGAGTGGGTAACTCTTTACCCTTATTCATCTTATAAATTTAAGCTCAATCCTTACGCCTCTAAGTTATTTTCAATCCAATTGAAAAACTTAGTTAAGTTTAGGCCTAATAAAAACAATTTGGATATTACAATTATCCCATCACGCCTTACTAGTACAAATGATAGCACCCTATTTTGGCAGACCACTATTTATTGACATTAGTCTCGACGAGTGTTACTTATTAGAAGACGTTTAAACTTAATATTAACACTTCTAGGTTCTTCAATCTGATTAAAGTTACCTAGATAAGTCTAATAACAAATGGTTGGATAATCTAATTATCCATCATCCTTTACTAATATCAATAAAAGTACCCTGCTTTGGCAGAACCTACACTTTATTGAAACTAGCATTGATGACTATTGTTTATTAGAACACGTTTTAGACTATTCATACCTTTAGGCTTTTCCAATCCAATTGAAAAATGTCTATTTGAATAAAACTTAATAAGTTATACTTGGATAATCCAATTATCCAATCATGTCCTACTAAACATAAATAAAGGCACCAACTATGACGTGACCTACACTTTATTTATATCAAGTTAGACGTTATTACTTATTGGAATGTATGATTGTCGGGCTTAAGAGATTTCAATTTTCTTATTGTTCATTACCGACTTTCATTAACCGCTTTAACGCAAAATAAAACCCCAAAATATGCAATCAAAATTGTGAGATGGTTATGGTCTTCCTAGAAAATAAAATAAAATAAACCTAAAAGAACTATAGTGTCTTGACTTCGTGAAGTCCTACTTCTTGAAACCACCATCCTCTTGGAGTCACCACTCCTTTGTTCCTTTCAAGGTCATATCCATCAAGAATCACCACTCTAGGTTTCTTCTAGGTCTCCACCTTATTGGCTTTTCCAAGAGTACAATGTAATAAAAAAAACTCGTTTTACATACAAGTGAAGGGTTGAGAGAAGAAATTTAAGAATAGAGAAAGGCACAACACGCAGGCTATATTTAAAATTAAATAAAAAAATCTAGATCATAACTATTCACCGCCGGACGTGTTAATTAATCAATTAATAGAGTAATTAATTATATTTAAAATAAAATAAATTTTAAAACACATAATTAAACACGCGGGGTCATAAAAAGAAAACTACGCAAAGAAGTTTGGCGGCTCTGTTGACCATTCAACAGACATGGTCAAGGGGTGTTTCAACCCAAAAATTTAGTACTGTAATTAGGTTAGTTCCCAGGAAAGAAAGGTGGGTCTAGAGTGACCGCTTAAGTACCAAGTCTTTTCTAGCCAGAACGTCCCACTGACCATTAACAGCTCAAAATATTCGGTTATGATTTCAAACAATTTGAAATCTTAAATTTTAAAATGGCCAAGGTTTAACTTTTAAACCTTATCTTTTGACCCTTACAATTATCCTAAAATACGAATAGTCAAGTTTTAACTTTTAAACCTTATCTCTAGAGTCTTAACAATCATCCTATTTTTTAGAAACGATCAAGGTTTAAATTTTAGACCTTATCTCTAGAGTTCAAGATATTTTATTTTAAATCCTATTAAATTTGATAAAGATCTTATCTTTAATTTGTAACTTTTGCAAATCCTATCAAATTTATTAAGGATTAAATATTTGATTTTAAAATTATTAAATTTAATAAAGATCTTATCTTCTATTTGTAACAATTACAAATCATATTAAATTTAATAAATATGAATCAATTTGTAACTCCTACAAATCACATTAATTTTAAAAAGATCACATACGATGCAAATCCTATTAAAATTAATAAGAATAAATTATTTAAATTTGTAACTCTTATAAATCACATTAATTTTAAAAAGATCACAAACGATGCAAATCCTATTAAAATTAATAAGAATAAATTATTTAAATTTGTAACTCTTACAAACTTTAAATTTAACAAATAATTAAAATTTGATTTGTAACTTTTACAAATTGAATTTAAAATATAATATTAAAATCAAATATTTTATTTTTAACATTTACAAATAAATAAAATACCATTACGGCTAGGTTTCAACTTTTGAATCTTAGTTTTTATTACGGCTAGGGTTTAACTCTTAAACTTTCTATACACAATCTCACATGAACAATTCATATTAGAAAAGAGAAGGCATATAGACGTACATTGCATACAACCCTTGATTTCAATTTAATTAAATGAACATAAAATATGTCTTATAATTAGAACACATATAAAACAATCACCATTACAACATACAACATGTTCATATAATAAAGCATATCCCAAAAACATGTTCTTTAATTAAAATGTTGAGAAAAGCAATCAATATACACAAAACAAAAATAAGTTGGTACTAGCTTTCAAAAGGTGCAACCTTTGCAACATATCTCATAAAAATGCAACCTTTACATAATATCTCATTAAAAATGCAACCTTTGCAACATATCTAATAAAAGATGCAACCTTTGCAAAAGGATTCAACCTTTATAATTCTTTTCGTAAAAGAAATTTTTTTTACATGTTCTTTAAACAAACATTTGCCCAAAACACGGTTTTGCAATCAAGATTTGATACCAATGTTAGGGAATCCCTAATGCATGAGCAGTGAAAATACAAGGATTCCCATAGGATTTGCAAAGCGTCGTGTTTCAAAGCATAAGACAAACACAAAAAAATATTGCGTTTTAGGATTACCTCTTGAAGATTATCGAAGCAGTCGTAGCCTCGTCCTTTAGGAGTCCACACGAGTACTACCACCAGAAACGCTACACCTTCCAAATGCTAGTTTGACGACATGTAGCTTTTGTAACTTTTACGTATTTTGTGTCTCTTTTGGGTGAACCACCTATGTGCATCTTATGCTCTATTTATAGGCTCAGGTTTGACCTAATTTATTCTCTCTAAAGAGTGGGCTTCTTACTCATTCTAAATGAGTTAGGCCCAATAGCTTTGTTTTAGTCCAACAAAAATAAAAGTTATTTTCTGATGGGCTTACTCTATGTGTGTGACCCTATAGGTAAAATTCTCGGTCATATTAACAATAAACTATTTTATTATTAATATAAAATAAGAACGGTATCTAGCAATGCATTATTATGTCTGAATATATTTAATATCAACATAACCTATAAGGGATAATTATTTTATATGTTTGTTCCTTGCGTCACGATATCCTAATTGGGCCCAAGGTGAAACATCCTACATTTTTAAAACCAAAAACTGAGGGAGGGAAAATTTTTCCCAAAATAAACCTCAAGGCAACCGGCACAGAAGAAGGGAAAGGAAGGCAAGGGAAATAAAACCCAATCCTAATGCAAACAGCGGAAGAAAGTAGCGCCTAAGCGAGCCCCAAAACAGCGTCCACTCGCTCAAGCGAGATCCAACTCCGCTTGAGCGAGACAACCCAACTCGCTCGGGTGAAACACCATTCGCTTAAGAGAACAACCCAAGAGCCTTCCATGCACTCACACTCGCTGGAGCGAATACCTTGTTCGCTGAGGCGAGTAACACACTCGGTAATTCCTATTACTCAGAATCTGGGGTTCCATTCACTCGGGATTGACCCCCAACATATTATACTTAGTCATTTATTTTTATCCACAAGGATCACATATACAATCCACTCGGAAAATAATAACTATTCCACTCAGAATCTATAAACCTTCCTCACTTAGGATATCTTCCAGTCAAATACCACTCGGGGTATTTCAACCTCAATACAATCGGAATGTATTTCACATTCACCACTCGGTGTATCATCATTTCTCACACTCGGAGAACACATAGACCCTCCTTTACTCAGAATGGGTCTTTTATAATCATTCATCACTCAGAATATTCCAGCCAGATTCACTCGGTATATATCATCTTATTCACTCGGAGAAACCATTAAGTCCCACTCGGACTTGCTCAGCTCTTAACCACTCGGGATATAGAATCTTATTCACTCGGATTATACATATATCATACACTTAGAATATATCCCAATCTCAACCATTACAACAACTCTTCCCTCGGAAGAGGTTCACTCGGATTTTCCACTCGGGAATATTCAATCCCTTTCCCACTCGGGGTTTACTCATATTTTTCACCCGGTAACATATTGGCTAACCTTCCATCGGAAGTAGCCCACTCGAATATATCTTACTCGGAACCATTCGAGCCTAACTCACTCGGAAAGAGGCCACATTCTTAAGCCTCACACGGAAATGGCTCTCACAATAATATTCCACTCGGAATTCATAGACTTAGCATCATTCTATCCATCAACACTTCTTAGCCTATACAAATACATGTTATCAATGTAAACCATATATATATAAATATAACCATGCACTCGGAATACTTATCATCTTAACATTATTCATTCACCAACCCTTATTATCCGATATAAGTACATGATATCAATGTAAACCATATATATATATGATCGTGCACTCAGATTCCTATACATATATATATATATATATTTGTATTCATTATACATCACTATTAGGAGCCGGCCAAGGCTTTAATATGACCACATACAATCGGTACAATATACTTGTACACTACAACAGCTCAAATACCCATCACTCGGGTTAAGGACTTCGCATCATTCCGAGACTGACCTGCACATACTGAAAAATGGTGTAGGGGTGAGCTTTACATATTAAATGACAGTTACTGACTCGGATTATAACACAATCCTCAATTATACAAATTCATTAACTCAATCAAACATAACACAGACTGCCATTTAAATATGAACATTCACAAATATCCTCCGATCGGGATTTACCCATTTCACTCGGCTATAAAACACAACATCCTCAATAACAATGTATTCATCCAATCGGATTTCACCCAAACTCTATTCCAGCGCTATCAATAATGCCTACACTCCGAGCCTCGCTCCAGGAGTCTGCCTGAGCCCCGCTCAAAGGACTTAATCATATTCTCGCATATTTCATCTGTTTGCCAATTCAACAATAAGCGTCCAACGCTATATGCTCCAAGCATTAAGTGCCCAATCAGATGCATACGGTCCATACTCATCAGGCGTCCAACGCCAATGCACTCGGCATTGCCTTGAGTCCAACTCAAGGTCTTTCATCAAGCGTCTCATCTCACGCTTAGTGCCCTAGGCACTGCCCCGAGTCTAACCCGAGGTCTTTCATTATATTCAACACATATTCACTTACATTCAACATATATTCATCCGTATTTAGCGTCCAACGCTATATGCACTCGGGACTTCCAACAGTGAACCAGATGTCTCAACTCACATCTCATCCAATCGGCAATCACCATGCCATCCACTCGGATTATCCTCTACAGCAAGCATCCCATGCTTTCTCGTATAACATTCCACTCGGAATTACCAGGACAGTCCCCATCCTATGCACTCAGCATACGCATATTCAATGTCAAGCATTACATGCATTTAATCATACAATCACACATACGGGGATCAGTAAATGACCACACAATGCACTCGGCATTCATATTACAAATAACATACATCTCTTGCATTCTAACATAAACATCACCAACAAGCATCATACTTCATTTGGATGGAAAATCATACACAACACAAATAATAAACATCATACATCCGGGCTACTACTCAACAACATGCAACATCCAGCAAACACAACACAGTGCAATAGTTCCACCCGGAAACCCGTCCATAAACCATGCATTTGATATGTAAAGCCCCCTTACCTGGTGTGAAGACCCAGAAGCCATTTGGCCACTCGTTCACAACGGAATGACTCAGTTCCAGCCATCAACACTCTGCTCGCAGCTTTAGAGAACCAACTCTGTCTCTACTCGAGCATCAGAGCCTCCAAGGCTCAACACCGTCCTCACCCAGCTCAGTGGAGGACTCCCAACACGGTTCTTCACTTGGACAGCCCAGTCCTCACCAACAGTGAAGGACATCCAACTTCCAAGCACCCATCCATGCCTTCTTCCTCACATGCAGCTCTGCCTCATAACAGTGGACCATCTTCCACAACACCGAGGCAACCCACACTACAGCAGGCTCCCAAACCGAGCCTCATACAGCCCCATCAAATGGAAGAAGAAGAAAGGACCAACAAGAAGAAGAAGAACCAGGAGCCTTAGAGAGTTCTAGAGAGAAGGAGGAGCGTTTCTCTCATCAGAACATGCACCAAGGAGAAAATGAAGAAAGGTAAGAGGGAAATATGCAACCGAAGCTTATCAACACTGCCAAGCTTCAGCTCTCACTCTTCATCAAAGGTCACATTCTCATTAAATGCAGTCCCATCAGCCTTCAACTCACATCCAGCATAATTAAAGAGAGAGGGAGAGAGAGGACCGAAGTTCATCTAAATCCACCAAGGGCACCTTGGTCATTTTCCTAGCATTATTAATATTATTCCACAATTAGCTTAATTGGAAATTAATTTAATCAACCATTAACTAAATCAATCCATAACCTTAATCCTGAATTTAACCTTAATTTGCAGTTAATTAAAAGTCAGGATGTTACATTTCTCCCCCACTCAAAGAATTTCGTCCTCGAAATTCCAATACAACTTATCTCAACAAGCAGCTAATTACATGTCTCTACTTCCCAAGCATTCACCGACCGGTTCATAATTCCACTCGGCATAGTCACCTCAAGAGGTTTACCGACCGCCCCACAATTCCAGTCGGGAAAAACACTAAAGTCAGGTCCTACCTGCTCATAACCCATTCATATAGTTCAATATATATTGGGGATTCAATTTTAAAAACGTATAAGTTACCCCATTTAACTCTACCAGTTCACTATAACCAATGATACCTCAAGTTCTTTGGCCACTCGGCCTTATAGTCTCATCATTAATCGGTGTATATCCATCACCATTTCCTCCAATTCGTAGGAGTCACTCGGCACAATCATGTACCCACACCGAGTATAAGCTCAAAATTGTGTCATATGAATTACATTCTGGATGTCAATTATCCAGTTGGAAAGAATCTAATCGGTAAACAACATTACCGAATCCCACCAATACTCACCATTGTCCAATTTATCTCGGATTAAACCCTTGGTTATTCAACATCCGACCACTAAAATCTCCCTTTAAACCATGATATATCTTAGTAATACCGAGCCGAACACTCAAAAGAGCTCCCCAAGTGCTTCAATTAGCACAGGTTTCCTAGATTTACCTCGTTCAGGCACCACACATGGTTCTAAAACCTCCAATTTCTAACCATTCATTCGGCTAATTCCATGCCTACACCCTGAGAACGTCACTCGGATCTCTCAATCAAAAGGGTTGTTCGGGGTTTGAAAACAATTCACACCCGGAAAACTTTCCACTTACAAAATTTTCACTCGGCATTCAAGCCTACATCAATTACAAATCTGAATTCAAACTTAGCAACTCTAAACATCAACCCCAAACACAAATACGAATAAGTTTACCTCTTGGGTATCTATTCCCCTCAGGAGCCATTCACTCAGAAAATTACCTATTCCAAGTCCCACTCGGAAATGTCACACTCCGAGACACGTCATCCGAAAGTCACACGACTCGGATATTTCACGCGGATTTCGCCTAACACCAAAGTGTCATTCGGGCACAGTCCCATAACTTAATAATGACTCCCAAAAATGATGTTTCACTCAGAACATCATAACTCCACTCAGTAATTCTTTCTCCCAGAAAGATTTCACTCGGAAATATCTCCATTTTCTCACGCTCGGAATATACTAATTTCTCCCGAGCAAATCCTCACTTTACCAATCACCCATCTATTTCAATAACCCATCATTATTTTAATAGCCAATTCATACCCAATAACCTCTGATCCACTCGGAGGTAAATACATCAAGGTTAAACAAACCTTCTATCTCATTTTCACTCGGAACAATCCGATAGACTCACCATCACCATAAGCAGCTACAGCCTCACCTGCCCGACTTATGAATTGCTGCATCCAACTTATAGGATGACATCTCATTCCTATAGGGTTACAACAATTATATAGAGTCGCTGCAACAGTGTACGCTGCCATAGTACCTATGATATAAAGAGTCATCTCGGAACAGCATATCATACACCGACTGCACAACTCAAATAGGACTACCCACATAAAAGTTAATGACAATTCATACACATACATATATAAACACATATCAACATTTTCATTATGCACCACCCAGGGCACATCACGCAACAACAATCATGAAATAGCATTTACCATTACTGTAAGACAGTATAATGGTAATAGGTTTCCGACCCCACAAATTCACATGGATCCCGCATTATATTCACCTACACTCACTCGGCATATCAACAATCGGCTTCCAGCCCATACCGAGTAATATCTCATCATTGGATCTTATCCACCATAAAACCATAATCCGACAGCCTATTAATCCTTCATTTTATCACAGGCCATTAATCAATTAAAGCCTAAATGATTCACTAAGCTCTCCATAAATATACAACTCTGAGTCACAATATGGTTTCAATCTCATAGCAAGTTTCTGCATTAGTAAACCTTTTCACCCATCATAGGCACAACCCACCAGTGGATGTACAATCAGCATCACACGGGTTTTATCATTATCATACTCAACACCAAAGTGTACTTGGATCTCAACCTTACCAGTCACTATCAATCAGGTACCCCATTTATTATTTACAATTCACCTTAAGACAATTCAAGCCTCAAGAATTTATTACACAATCACTTACTCGGCTCAACAATCCATAAGGTCAATCAGATTATCCGACTCGGAAATTTCCAAGGGTCACCTAGCCTAGTATCATCACGGGACACTCCAACAATATTCAAATATCCCGAGTCTGGACCACCATAGGGCCCAGCTCCATAAAACCTGATAGAATAAATTTATACTAAATCCAATCGGGACTTTCATACCTTATGGGTCACCACTAAATCAATTATTCACTCGGTCTTCACACCCGAAACCGAGACACTTCCCCAATCAACACGCATCAGATTTTACATTTAACCATCTATCACATACCCAGATTTCCAACTTAGGAAACTGCAACACATCACTTATACCATAAATCACATACATCATATACCATTCATTCATCACATATTTAAATTCCCCAACTTAGAAATCTGCAACCAATCAATTACATCATATACCATATAGGATTCACGTGCCAAGGGTATAAAACATCCTTTAAAAATGGCACTACCAATCACAGAATTTAAATTCAACCCACTAGGGAATTCCTTCAATATTATTCACTCGGCTAACTTAACATATGAGTTCTAATCCATTCAATCAGTATGTCTCAACTACGAGCCACTAACATGGCCTGCCAAGAGATCAAATCAATTAATTAGTTTCAATATACCTGAAGGTTTCAACATCTTTCTTTCTATTTCCTCACAGCCGACTCAGGCTTAAAAATACCTCAAGCATTTCATGAACGATCGGCCAGGATAGTAACAATTCTATCCCCAATCAACATTACAATAGTAGTACCACTCACTACTGTTCCCAACAAACACAGGTGTTAACCCGGCGATAGCGTCTCAACAGTTTGTTTCCACCACCGGGTTATTAATTGGCAAGCGCACCAATCGTTTGTAGTTTTCAAAATTTAGATATCGTTCCACTGGGATTGAAAGTCCAATAACAACAGTAATTTTCTATTTACTATGGTAAATGTGAAGGAAGTTATAAACAAAAGAATGATTTATATACAATTTATACAATATTCACAGGTTAGCATGATTGAGTGGTTCATAAGATAAAAGAAAATAAAATCTATCTAAAAAGACGAATTGCAATCTAGAATAGGTAAGATACTTGAGATAAACATAGATAAACAAATTATGTTGGAAATTGGATCCCTAATCTAGAATAACAATGAGGAACTCAAGACATGCATATTTAATCATCAAGTTTCATGTCATTGCAGCTTAAAATCATTATAACTGATCCCTCGTGATATAAATTCTAAGAATTCACCGTGAAGTCCGATCCCTCGTGAGCTTTCTCAGTAAAAACTTGCATTAAGACCTGGCCTTATGGCAACAATGGTTAACAACCCCTATAGAATTGAGATACCAAGGGTATTCCAACTTTTTACTTTCGTCAAAACAAGTTTCAATACGGCATGAACAATCATTCTCCCGTTTGACGTTCATATTAATAAAAGGTTAAAATACTAACATGGACTTGAATCATAAACATGTAGAGGTCGAATTCACAACATTATACTCAATAGACTAGTTCACCAATTCCAACATAAACAGATTAGTTACACATGGTGAAAGTAAAAACAACACTTACAGAGTTTGACATTACGAAGACGATGGAAACTTCACGATACAACGATCACAATACACCGAAACACAATCAAGTATCTAGAAAACTATTCTAGAACTACAACTCACAAAAGAAGTACTCAAAATCGAGCACAAGAGAGAAAAGAAGAGAATGAAATGCTGTGAAAGGGATGCTTAGAATGGTGTTGGATGGCCCTATTTATAGGGCTGAGCAAGGGTGCTGACGCTACGCGTCAGGCCCCTAACTCAGCTTCCATTAAATAGCTGATAATGGCCACCACAAATTATAAAAATGGATCATGCTTGGCCACTTAGACGTGTCTCCACTGTGTTTTGGCCATTTGTGTTAAGTGGGATGGCCCTTGGTACTGAGTGGGATGACCATTATTGGGTCAAAGCTGAGTGCTTGACCAAGTTGGAAGTGGAGCCTACGCAGCATTGACGCTACGCGTGGCTAGGACGCGTAGCGTCAGCATCAAAAATAGTTGTTGATGCTACGCGTGGGATGAGGCTACGCGTCAGCTCCTCCAGTGTAATTTTCTCTTGATTTCTTAACTTTTTCACTACAAAACTGGAGAAAATTGATCAAGGGTAGATTATTTTCAACAACATCCATTTATTGAATTTAAATCCTAATTTTCTAACAAATTAAACTAATTTTTATAATTTTTATGAAATTTTTGTTCAAGCTTTTATTGAAAATTTGAGGACTAACAAATACCCCCAACTTGAGACATTGCTCGTCCTCGAGCAAGAGAGAAAAATAAGAAAAAATAAAAATTTGGAATCAAATTTTTAAGTTAGTCCGAGAATTTATCGCAAAAAATAATTACACAATTTAACTAATTTGTAATAATCAAAAATTGATATCAAATATAACAACGGTTTAATGATAAAATTATTTACAATATTCTATTAACAACCAAGCAGAATTTGAGGCTTACCTCACAAGTGTTTATCTCTATGCAATTGGTAACCTGTTTCACTCAATCAATCATAAAATCAAACGAATTTAACTTTATTTGTCATCTAATCAATGGTTATTTATACAGAGTTAATTCAGAAATCACAAGGTCTTTTCACGGGTTGTAATGAGGCTTGGTTTACAAGAATCAATGGTTTCTCTTGGAATTCAAAAAACCTGAAATCATAAAAGAGCATTTTATAATTCTTAGGCTTTCTCTTGACCCAAACTTCTCATTTTCTTTTATTGATGAAAAATAAATACCCCCAACTTGATTCTTTTCTCTATTTTTGACTTTTCTTTTCCATATTTTCTTTTTGAAAAGAATCAAGTTGCTTATTTTCACTCCCCATTTTTGTGAGAACACTCAAAATATTTTTCATTTATTTCAACTGCTCTTTTAATCAATCAAGTATAGGGAATGGTTAAAACAAATTTAGGTTTTAAGGGTACCAAAGAATTTTATTTTAGGCTCAAATTGGCTTGCAAAGGATAAAATAATTTTTACCAAGGTAAGCTGTTTGGCCCAAGGTTTCGTTTCACCAATAAATGTGCCTTGATCATTTTCCCAAATTCTCTGTACAACAACACAAATCAGAGATTAAAGAAAAATCAATTCGAATTGAAACTATGTCGATTAAACCCTCAAGTGTTTAGTAAGATCTCTCTGCTCACCTGTTATCGAAATTTGCTTGATAGTTGATGAACTTATTATAATTAAATTTATCAAAACTCCTAAGTTAAAAAGAATCGATAATTGATTTTTACAAAATTGGTGTTATTGTGTAAAAACTCTAAGTGTATAAATTGACTTACTAACAAAAATTTGATTGATTTATTAAAAGATAAATTTTATTTTTGAATTATTTTTCGAATAAAATATGCAAAAACAAATAATTACGTAAAAACACACTACACAATAATAAAATACCATAATATAAAGTGTAAATGTAAATGTAAAAGTAAATATAAACTAAAAACAACTGTACTCAAAGTAAATGCAAGAAATAAGAAGATGGCATCATCAATCCTCCATCTGATCATCATCCTGCTCCTCCTCATCATCATCACCATCGCCATCAGAGTCATACTGTGCACCAAAAGATCCACCAGCCAAGCTACATGTGCTGCAAACTCGGCCGGGGTAACATAAGGTGCTCCCTCTCCCTGTAACCTGTACTGATAAAATTCATCGTGAAGATGAATATAAGCTCTGTGAGTGGCAGCCATCATCTGCATCATATGCTGATGCTCAAGTGATATCCGGGCAAAGCCCTGTGTGACAGCATCAGTAGATGAAGGCTGCACTGGTGGTCTCCTCCTCCTAGGTCTGGGCTGAGCCTCCTGCTCTAGTGGTGGAAGCTCGCACTGCTGTACAAAATAGTCTCTGTTCACTAGAACTTTAGGGACTCTCCCTGAAGAACTAGTGAACTCTGGTGAAGGTATAATGACTCCCTGCCTCCTCAGTAAGGCAGATATGATGAGAGGAAATGGAATGGGGTGATTCACTTTATACCCAAGGGCATAAAAGTGAATCTGCTCGGATATAAGCTCAGCAATATCAATAGTATAGCCCTGGAGGATAGAATAGAGAAGGCAACAACGCTCAACTGGAAGAGATGAAAGGTGGGTGACAGGAGTGATATTATGAAGCATGAGGTGGGACCATGCCTGGGCTATGGGGGTCAGTTGGGTCTTTAGGAGGTTAGATGGACTCCTTCCAACCCTACTCAGGTTGAAAAAGATTCCATCCTTGCTCAAGAAATGAGCAACCTCCTCGAGGGAGTATCCTAACTCTCCCTCAGCAGCAATCTTGTTTCTGTTTTCCTTCCAAAAACAAGTGTCATTCTCGGGAGTAGGCTCCCAAGGGTTACCCAATAGGGTGCTGATAGTGTCCTGGTCATATGAAATATGCCGGCCCCTCACCCAACTCGTCCGCTGCTGCCCTATGCTCGGTGCGTCCTGGTGAGTCCTGAAGGCATTTGCATAAAATTCCATCACTAAGATGGGGTCCCCCTCAGTAGGTAGAGAGAATAGAGGTCCCCATCTCTTCTACTGAACTCCATCCTGAAGCTCAGGGTAATCTCCTGCACTCAAATCAAGGACCCTCTCCCAAATAAGTCTTTGGCCTTTGATTTGATGAAATCGTGCCCATTTCGCATCAGTGCGAAATCTGGTGGGATCCCTCGGTCCTAACACCTCCTGTCCCTAAAGATCAGGATCCTCAGAGGTGGTGTCAGTATCCGTGGTCTTCCTCTGTCTTTTAGAGGGACCAGCAGTGGGAATGGATTTCCTTGGTGCCATCTGCAAAAAGTAAAATTTTAAAATTAAACAAACATTAAAAAGTAAATCACATATTAACAATCCTATATAATCAATCCATAAAATTTAAAACAAAAATATTTTTGGTTTTTCTAAAATTGAAATTCAAATACACCACAACATATTTTTGTATTTTTATGATTTATAAAGAAAGTAACACACATATTTTCAAATTTTCAAAACAAAATACAATTTATTCAAAATTTATACAAATTTATTTTTATATTTTTATGCAAGAAACAAATACTAAATACAAAAATTTATTAATTTTAAAAAAGAAAACAACAAACAACAATCACACAGAAAAAATTATCAAAAATTAAAAACAGTGGCTGACGCTACGCGTGGTGTGACGCTATGCGTCAGCCTGTTCTGCCCACACTACGCGTCTATGGGACGCTACGCGTGGGCTCACAGTTCATCCTCACGCTACGCTTCAGTGGGACACTACGCGTGAGCTGCGCAGAACAGAAAAAAAAAACAGGGGTTGCACAGCAACAACCCCTTTCCAAACCACATTATATCCATTCAATTCCTAATTCCTAACAGCAATCAATTCCAATGGTCTTCTAATCCTAATCCTAACCACATTTATTTCTAAAAATCGAAAATTTAAAAACAAAACTAAAGAGAAAGGATTAGAACACTTACTTGTGGTTCCTTGAGCAATAAGATTGAGAAGGTTTGGAAGAGAGAAAAGGAGGTTTCTAAAATTTAGGTTTTGAAAACTAAGTGAGACAGAGAGGAGATTTTAGGTTTTAAAACCTAAGATGGGCCTCTCTGGTTCAGTTTTAAAAATTGAACGTGGGCTCTGATGCTACGCGTGGGTGGGACGCTACGCTTCAGACCCAAAATTCAGGGTCCACGCTACGCGTCACATTGGCGCTACGCGTGGGCTTCTGTTTTTGATTTTTCAAAATTTTGATTTTCAAAAACCTTTTTCTTTTGAATTTTAAACCCCTTTTTCTTTCAAACAAATTTTAAAATTTTTGTTGTTTTTTTTTATGTTTAAAAATATTAAAAATAACAAGAAAAGAATGGGTTGCCTCCCATTGAGCGCTAGGTTTAATGTCTCCAGCCAGACATTGCCTCTGATTAATCAGGTGGTCTCCCAATATTCGTTGAGGAATCACCTGTCTTTTTCTTCCTTCTTCTTCTTTTCCGATGCTTAATTACCTGTTTTTCATCTTTCAAGGCATTGGTTAATTTAAAACAATTTAATTGATTGGGAAGAGATATACCTGGTTCGGTTAAAGGGTAAATTTTTTTCTCATTACTTATCCTGAGGTGTTCATGAGCACTGAAGCTTACCTCTTCTTCATAAACTTTGACTACAACCATACTTAGATCAACATCTACTCTGATCCTTGTAGTCTTCATGAAAGGTCTTCCTAGAATCAGGGGGATCTCAGTATCCTCCTTCATATCCAGTACCACAAAGTCAACCTTAAAGTGGTACTTGTCAACCTTTACTAGTACATCTTCCACAATCCCAAAAGGCTTTTTGACAGAGCGATCTGCAAACTGTAATTCTGTTTTTGCTTCTTTTAGCTCATATTCACCAATGCGCTTTATTAAATCTAAGGGCATCAAGTTGATGTTAGCCCCTAAATCTAATAACGCATTCCTGATGTTGATATTTCCAATTGTTACAGGAATGGTGAAACTCCCCGGATCTTTACATTTTTTCGGGGTTATACAGTTTGTTTCTTACTCTGTATCTGCTTGCATATTTTTTTCTTTTTCATTTTTTTCATTTTTTTCTATTTTTTTACTTTCTTTCTCTTCTTCTTCTTTCTTTTTCTCACTCTTTTCTTTACAATCAATTTTTACAACATCAAAAGAAACAGCATTACATTGTTCACTTGGGTTTTGAGTGTTTGCAGAAAACCCAGAACTCTTTAATTCGGCTATTTCTTTTGCAAGCTGACCCATTTGTATGTCTGATGCTTTCCGGGCAGCTTCATTTGTCTCTACAAACTGCAATAACTATTGAATAGATTCCTCTATTCTTGTCAATCTTGCATTGTCAGTTTGTTGTTGCTTGAATTGATTGTTAGAAGGTCTGTTGGAAGGTCCAGTGTCCTGTCTCCAGCCAATATTCTGATTTTGCCAACCCTGCAGGTAATTATTAGGAAAAGAATTTCCATGATTGAAAGGAAAATTACCTAAAGGTGCTCTTTGATGGTTCATGAAATTGGCTTGCTCTTGCTCATTTCCACAGTAACCACATGGTTGTTCTCCCATGCAGTGCATACATGGTTTAAGTTGAGCAGGGGGTGGTGATGTTACTTGAGCAATTTGGAGTTTTTCCAATTGCTTGCTCATAACTTCAATTTGTTGGGTCAGTAATTTTTGTTGAGCCAACACTGCATCATTTACTCCCAATTCGAGCATTCCTGGCTTCCTTTGTACATTACCTCTTTCATGCTTTGCTTGGCGGTCACTAATAGCCATTGATTCCAATATTTCTATGGCTTCCTCCACAGTCTTGTTCATTAAAGAACCATCTGCACAAGCGTCTAACATCATCTTGAACTAAGGCAATAAACCATGGTAAACGATTCTTACCTTTTCGGCATCATTCAGGTTGTGATTTGGACATTTTCTCAAGAGTGCCTTGAATCGTTCCCATGTCTCTCCTAGTGATTCATCATTATTTTGAGAAAAAGAGTGTATGGCTGTCATTGCTTAAAAATATTTTGAAGGAGAATAAAATCTTTCCAAAAATTTTCTTTCAACATCGGACCAGTTGGCAAAACTAGCCGGTGGACAAGATTTAAACCATTCTGTTGCTTTACCAATCAATGAAAAAGGAAAAAGTCTCATGTAAACAGACTCTTCTTGATTGGGTTCAAAACCAATTGTGCTGCATAACTCATAAAAAATAGTTAAATGTTCATATGGTTCTTCATGATTTAAACCAGCAAATTGGTTGTTTTGAATAATGTTTAAAGTAGCAGGTTTAATTTCCACTGGTAAAACTGGTCCTTGAAACATTCCCGAAACTCGGGGTGGACCATTAATAGCAGCAAACTGTCCCAATGTTCTCCTTTCAGCAGCCATATTTGAATTTTCAAAATTTTTAGAAGTAGAAGAAGAATTAGTTTGTGTTTTAGATTTCAAAGACTTGATTTTCTTTACAAACTTTTCTATCTCAGGATCAAAATAAATTTTACCTGTGGTAGATCGAGTTTGTATACACAAACTAGACAAAGAAAGTTAGTGTAACAATAAGAAATAATAAATAATCAAAAATTTAACTAAGGTAAAAATATTTACCACGGTAATTAAAAATTTACTATTTTACTGAAACAATTCAATCCCCGGCGACGGCGCCAGAAAACTTGTTAACCCGGCGATAGCGTCTCAACAGTTTGTTTCCACCACCGGGTTGTTAATTGGCAAGCGCACCAATCGTTTGTAGTTTTCAAAATTTAGATATCGTTCCACTGGGATTGAAAGTCCAATAACAACAGTAATTTTCTATTTACTATGGTAAATGTGAAGGAAGTTATAAACAAAAGAATGATTTATATACAATTTATACAATATTCACAGGTTAGCATGATTGAGTGGTTCATAAGATAAAAGAAAATAAAATCTATCTAAAAAGACGAGTTGCAATCTAGAATAGGTAAGATACTTGAGATAAACACAGATAAACAAATTATGTTGGAAATTGGATCCCTAATCTAGAATAACAATGAGGAACTCAAGACATGCATATTTAATCATCAAGTTTCATGTCATTGCAGCTTAAAAATCATTATAACCGATCCCTCGTGATATAAATTCTAAGAATTCACCGTAAAGTCTGATCCTTCGTGAGCTTTCTCAGTAAAAACTTGCATTAAGACCTGGCCTTATGGCAACAATTGTTAACAACCCCTATAGAATTAAGATACCAAGGGTATTCCAACTTTTTACTTTCGTCAAAACAAGTTTCAATACGGCATGAACAATCATTCTCCCGTTTGACGTTCATATTAATAAAAGGTTGAAATACTAACATGGACTTGAATCATAAACATGCAGAGGTCGAATTCACAACATTATACTCAATAGACTAGTTCACCAATTCCAACATAAACAGATTAGTTACACATGGTGAAAGTAAAAACAACACTTACAGAGTTTGACATTACGAAGACGATGGAAACTTCACGATACAACGATCACAATACACCGAAACACACTCAAGTATCTAGAAAACTATTCTAGAACTACAACTCACAAAAGAAGTTCTCAAAATCGAGCACAAGAGAGAAAAGAAGAGAATGAAATGCTATGAAAGGGATGCTTAGAATGGTGTTGGATGGCCCTATTTATAGGGCTGAGCAAGGGTGCTGACGCTACGCGTCAGTGTGACGCTACGCGTCAAGCCCCTGACTCAGCTTCCATTAAATAGCTGATAATGGCCACTACAAATTATAAAAATGGATTATGCTTGGCCACTTGGACGTGTCTCCACTGTGTTTTGGCCATTTGTGTTGAGTGGGATGGCCCTTGGTGCTGAGTGGTATGACCATTATTGGGTCAAAGCTGAGTGCTTGACCAAGTTGGAAGTCATCAAAAATAGCTGTTGATGCTACGCGTGGGATGAGGCTACGCGTCAGCTCCTCCAGTGTAATTTTCTCTTGATTTCTTAACTTTTTCACTGCAAAACTGGAGAAAATTGATCAAGGGCAGATTATTTCCAACAACATCCATTTATTGAATTTAAATCCTAATTTTCTAACAAATTAAACTAATTTTTATAATTTTTATGAAATTTTTGTTCAAGCTTTTATTGAAAATTTGAGAACTAACAAATACCCCCAACTTGAGACATTGCTCGTCCTCGAGCAAGAGAGAAAAATAAGAAAAAATAAAAATTTGGAATCAAATTTTTAAGTTAGTCCGAGAATTTATCATAAAAAATAATTACACAATTTAACTAATTTGTAATAATCAAAAATTGATATCAAATATAACAACGGTTTAATGATAAAATTATTTACAATATTCTATTAACAACCAAGCAGAATTTCAGGCTTACCTCACAAGTGTTTATCTCTATGCAATTGGTAACCTGTTTCACTCAATCAATCATAAAATCAAATGAATTTAACTTTGTTTGTCATCTAATCAATGGTTATTTATACAGAGTTAATTCAGAAATCACAAGGTCTTTTCACGGGTTGTAATGAGGCTTGGTTTACAAGAATCAATGGTTTTTCTTGGAATTCAAAAAACCTGAAATCATAAAAGAGCATTTTATAATTCTTAGGCTTTCTCTTGACCCAAACTTCTCATTTTCTTTTATTGATGAAAAATAAATACCCCCAACTTGATTCTTTTCACTATTTTTGACTTTTCTTTTCCATATTTTCTTTTTGAAAAGAATCAAGTTGCTTATTTTCACTCCCCATTTTTGTGAGAACACTCAAAATATTTTTCATTTATTTCAACTGCTCTTTTAATCAATCAAGTATAGGGAATGGTTAAAACAAATTTAGGTTTTAAGGGTACCAAAGAATTTTATTTTAGGCTCAAATTGGCTTGCAAAGGATAAAATAATTTTTACCAAGGTAAGCTGTTTGGCCCAAGGTTTCGTTTCACCAATAAATGTGCCTTGATCATTTTCCCGAATTCTCTGTACAACAACACAAATCAGAGATTAAAGAAAAATCAATTCGAATTGAAAATATGTCGATTAAACCCTCAAGTGTTTAGTAACATCTCTCTGCTCACCTGTTATCGAAATTTGCTTGATAGTTGATGAACTTATTATAATTAAATTTATCAAAACTCCTAAGTTAAAAAGAATCGATAATTGATTTTTACAAAATTAGTGTTATTGTGTAAAAACTCTAAGTGTATAAATTGACTTACTAACAAAAATTTGATTGATTTATTAAAAGATAAATTTTATTTTTGAATTATTTTTTGAATAAAATATGCAAAAACAAATAATTACGTAAAAACACACCACACAATAATAAAATACCATAATATAAAGTGTAAATGTAAATGTAAATGTAAATATAAACTAAAAACAACTGTACTCAAAGTAAATGCAAGAAATAAGATGGCATCATCAATCCTCCATCTGATCATCATCCTGCTTCTCCTCCTCATCATCACCATCGCCATCAGAGTCATCTTGTGCACCAAAAGATCCACCAGTCTCACAGTAGGTAGGTAAATCTCCGGGCCAAGCTACATGTGCTGCAAACTCGGCCGGGGTAACATAAGGTGCTCCCTCTCCCTGTAACCTGTACTGATAAAATTCATCGTGAAGATGAATATAAGCTCTGTGAGTGGCAGCCATCATCTGCATCATATGCTGATGCTCAAGTGATATCTGGGCAAAGCCCTGTGTGACAGCATCAGTAGATGAAGGCTGCACTGGTGGTCTCCTCCTCCTAGGTCTGGGCTGAGCCTCCTGCTCTAGTGGTGGAAGCTCGCACTGCTGCACAAAATAGTCTCTGTTCACTAGAACTTTAGGGACTCTCCCTGAAGAACTAGTGAACTCTGGTGAAGGTACAATGACTCCCTGCCTCCTCAGTAAGGCAGATATGATGAGAGGAAATGGAATGGGGCGATTCACTTTATACCCAAGGGCATAAAAGTGAATCTGCTTGGATATAAGCTCAGCAATATCAATAGTATAGCCCTGGAGGATAGAATAGAGAAGGCAACAACGCTCAACTGGAAGAGATGAAAGGTGGGTGACAGGAGTGATATTATGAAGCATGAGGTGGGACCATGCCTCGGCTATGGGGGTCAGCTGGGTCTTTAGGGGCCGACCAAGGCTTTAATATGACCACATACAATCGGTACAATATACTTGTACACTACAACAGCTCAAATACCCATCACTCGGGTTAAGGCCTTCGCATCATTCTGAGACTGACCTGCACATACTGAAAAATGGTGTAGGGGTGAGCTTTACATATTAAATGACAGTTACTGACTCGGATTATAACACAATCCTCAATTATACAAATTCATTAACTCAATCAAACATAACACAGACTGCCATTTAAATATGAACATTCACAAACATCCTTCGATCGGGATTTACCTATTTCACTCGGCTATAAAACACAACATCCTCAATAACAATGTATTCATCCAATCGTATTTCACCCAAACTCTATTCCAGCGCTATCAATAATGCCTACACTCCGAGCCTCACTCCAGGAGTCTGCCTGAGCCCCGCTCAAAGGACTTAATCATATTCTCGCATATTTCATCTGTTTGCCGATTCAACAATAAGAGTCCACCGCTATATGCTCCAAGCATTAAGTGCCCAATCGAATGCATACGGTCCATACTCATCAGGTGTCCAACGCCAATGCACTCGGCATTGCCTTGAGTCTAACTCAAGGTCTTTCATCAAGCGTCTCATCTCACGCTTAGTGCCTTAGGCACTTCCCCGAGTCCAACCCGAGGTCTTTCATTATATTCAACACATATTCACTTACATTCAACACATATTCATCCGATTGCCCACTCGGTATTTAGCGTCCAACGCTATATGCACTCGACACTTCCAACAGCGAACCAGATGTCTCAACTCACATCTCATCCACTCGGCAATCACCATGCCATCCACTCAGATTATCCTCTACAGCAAGCATCCTATGCTTTCTCGTATAACATTCCACTCAGAATTACCAGGACAGTCCCCATCCTATGCACTCAGCATACGCATATTCAATGTCAAGCATTACATACAATCACACACACGGGGATCAGTAAATAACAACACAATGCACACGGCATTCATATTACAAATAACATACATCTCATGCATTCTAACATAAACATCATCAACAAGCATCATACTTCATATGGACGGAAAATCATACACAACACAAATAATAAACATCATACATCTGGGCTACTACTCAACAATATGCAACATCCAGCAAACACAACATAGTGCAATAGTTCCACCCGGAAACCGTCCAAAAACCATGCATTTGAGATGCAAAGCCCCCTTACCTGGTGTGAAGACCCATAAGCCATTTGGCCACTCGTTCACAACGGAATGACTCGGTTCCAGCCATCAACACTCTGCTCGCAGCTTTGGAGAACCAACTCTATCTCTACTCGAGCATCAGAGCCTCCAAGGCTCAACACCGTCCTCACCCAGCTCAGTGGAGGACTCCCAACACGGTTCTTCACTTGGACAGCCCACTCCTCACCAACAGTGAAGGACATCCAAATTCCAAGCACCCATCCATGCCTTTTTCCTCACATGCAACTCTGCCTCACAACAGTGGACCATCTTCCACAACACCGAGGTAACCCACACTACAGCAGGCTCCCAAACCGAGCCTCATACAGCCCTATCAAATGGAAGAAGAAGAAAGGACCAGCAAGAAGAAGAAGAACCAGGAGCCTTAGAGAGTTCTAGAGAGAAGAAGGAGCGTTTCTCTCATCAGAACATGCACCAAGGAGAAAATGAAGAAAGGTAAGACGGAAACATGCAACCGAAGCTTATCAACACTGCCAAGCTTCAGCTCTCACTCTCTATCAAAGGTCACATTCTCATTAAATGCAGTCCTATCAGCCTTCAACTCACATCCAGCGTGATTAAAGAGAGAGGGAGAGAGAGGACCGAAGTTCCTCTAAATCCACAAAGGGCACCTTGGTCATTTTCCTAGCATTATTAATATTATTCCACAATTAGCTTAATTGGAAATTAATTTAATCAACCATTAACTAAACCAATCCATAACCTTAATCCTGAATTTAACCTTAATTTACAGTTAATTAAAAATCAGGATGTTACAGAAGGCATGGTCGCGTTATCCTTGTACGGCCCAATTTATTTTACTTGATACCGAAGTAGACTTTATCTGAATAAATATCTAATGTTTATTCTTTCTAGCATGGCCATACATTTCCTTAGTCTCACTCCATCAAGTGGTCTATAGATATCACTTTTGTCACATAGAAGAGACAAATCTCATCTACATCACTCACATCCCTCTGCATAATTTGTTTATTGCCTAATCACAACCTTTATAGTCCTCTTGTTACAGAAGATGTTTGATTGTATTAAAACAACAAACTCCTTGTATAGGAATCGTAGTGACTTCAGGTCGAAGGACTACATATACCATTATCACATTGAGAATCGTTTATGACATTCATGTAACGATCCATGTAACTTTCTCATGGTGGGTTTGTCCAGTACATCATTACTCTTAATGTGTACCCGTGTGAATACTTGATATCATCTATATCCATGATCAGTAAGATCAGATCATCAGTACACTCACACACTAGTCTTAATGTATTTACATGTCGCCACGTAAATACTTGACTAGAGACATTTTAGGAATAACTCTCATATGACCTATTACTCCAAGGATAAATATAGGCTGTTAAACTATTTAACAAAAAAATGCCTTATACAAAATGATGCGTCCTATATAGGCTCTTAGTGCATATTTCCAATAAGAGAAACATGAGATTTAAGCCAAAATATGTAATCCAAGCAAAATACATAAATAATATGCCAAAACAAGAAATAATTATCCTAACAAAAAATTAAAAGAGAAAGCGAGTAAACAATGTTTTTTGGTTACAAAATTTACCAAGGGCATACCCCCGATCTTCTCAATATCCCTTTGAGTGGGCATATCCTTTCATGTACTTGTGTTCTTCTTAGTGACCAAAGTATACAACATGTAATTAGGTTGGGCTCTTTAAATTTTTGACAGCCTACGTCTAGCAAAGTCCGACCCAGCCAGCCTATTTCCACCTCTATCCATGGATATCCAAAAATTCAACAGACATTCGTATTTTAGATATTCATATGGATATGAATAGGCTAACCTATTTCTACCCTTATCCATGGATATCCAAAAATTCGATAGATATCTGTATTATAGATATTCACATGGATATGGATAGGACATATATAGTATTTTTGTTTATGGATACAAATGGTGAATGGTCATTATTTATGGATATCTATTTACATCTTTATTTGTATTCTAAAAGTTGGTTCTTTTAAAAAAAAACTTGATTTTTATAAATTCTGGAGAAACTGGTTTTAAAACAGGCTAGAAAATATATATATATATATATATATATATATATAATAAAGTGTTTCAGTCATATATTAAAAAATGGCATTATAATGGTCTATCTTATCTAGTTATATATTAAAATATTTTAATAAAAAAAGAAAAAAATGGTCTATCTTATCTAGTTATATACTCATGTGTGAGAATGTTTAATCGGCTCCTGAACATTATATATAGTAGTATCCTACGGGAAAAAAGGAAGAAGGAAAGAGGTATTCTTTCCAAATAATTTTTTTAGATATTATTTCCAAATATTAATTTAAAGTCGTTTTGTTGAGGAAAACTAAAATGATTGATTTTATTTTTATTGTATTTTGATAATAGTCGTTTTAAACAATAAAATTTGTCACTATTTTAATGAGGTTATATATCCAATGGGAAGTGATAACAGAACTTTTTTTTGTAATTACAACCATATGCGAGGTTATATATCGTACGTCGTGATAATCACCTTTTGATATAGAAACCTTTTATCAAGTGACATGTACATGATTATATTATGATGACGATATGGTAAAGAATGATGATTTGTTCTATACTCTATATCTATAATCTATTTTTTTCTTTAACAATATCTATAATTATTTGATTTTTTAATGGAAAATATTCATTCTCAATCAAAATAGTTAATTCATTTGCTAACATATAAATAAACATATCAATTAATGAAATAATTAACCTAAAATTTTAAAAAGTGTTTATACTTCTTACCTTCATCTGCTTAATACATTGGGTGCTTATTTTACATTTGTATGAGTGAAAAAAAGAATTAATGATGATTTGGGAATGGAGAGACCGGTAGGTTAGGTTATTTGTAAGCTTCCAACCATTGGTCACCATCAATAAAACTTATGTTAAGGAATGGCAAAGCTTGTGTGTCATTTAATTTCAGTACATATGATGCCCTCAGACCCGTGCTGGCCCCTGGCCCTGAGCAACTGTATTCTCCATAGAAGATAGTTCTGCATGCGTTAAATATGGATAGTTAATTACCACTTCTAGCTAGTTTAGTTTATATAGTGGTTTAAGAAATCCAAAGCAAATGATAATTATACTTAGATTATTCTCTTGAAGTTTAACTTAACTATATTTAGACTCTTATTTTTAAAAATTATAAATGATTATCTTAATTTAAAATTTGATTTTAAATAATACATTAAATTCAATATATATATATATATATATATATATATATATAGGATTTAGAAAGCGTGAAGATTTGAATTTACTTATGTTGAATTAATTTGTAGACTTACTGATCTCTTGAAGGGTCGTTGAAATCATTCCAACCTTCAGGGGCAATGATATCTGACATTGTTGTAAAGGCAAAAACAACACGGGAATAAGGTCTCCATGCCCTACCCAACCATATTCTGCCGTTTCCTCCTATTGTACTGTTCACAAATGCAAATCCTGTATTTTCATCCATTGTAACTCTACCATGAGCTGTAACAGCCCCATTTATGCTCTTTTGTCCCACGGGTACAGGATTTGCTATAGAAACTATTTCACAATTCTGCAAATACATACTTCCAATATTTTATTAGCTGATTAATCATATGCTTAAATTTAACAATTTTATAATAAAACAGTAATGCCATCTACTATTTTATAATTGTAATTACTTGTCCTATGCATGACATATACACTCTCATGCAGGCTTAAGAACGTTTTATTTGATATATAGCCATTACATGATAGATAAGATACCTCATAAAGTGACCTTGCATTGCCGAATATGAAGTCAATGGAGCCTTGGATATAACAATCTTTGAAGTAATGGCGACCCTTGTCATCATGAAGGGTGTCTTGAGCTCCAAAGAATCCACAACCCCTGAATTCAGATTGATCTCCTGATATTCTAATGGCCACTGCTTGTGCACCTTCAGCCCCGGGACTTGGAATTGGTGCTAAATTCTATTTCCATGTACAAAAATTTGTTAACTAATTAATCTCAGTATCCTTCTAAAATTGTATTCATATTTTCTTCCATCTAGACAAATGTATTAAAATTTATTCACCATGAAGCTTATGTTCTTAGCAATGAAGCTGGAGGCAAAAACTTGTACGGAGCCACTAGAAAATGTGCCGTTTGCTGACTTTGCAGTATCATTCCATGCAATTGCTGTTGAAGAATACCCTTGTCCTTGAAATGTAATGTTGGGTTTCGTTCTGGGCACCATTACTTTCTCACTGTCAAAAGCAAAAGAAACCAATAAATAATTCATACATATACATGATGATTGATGAGACTAGTGTATTCTTCACTATCAAGTTCAATAATTAATGATAAAATAAAAATTCGTGAAAGCTTTAAAGGAAGGTTAATTAATTTGATGATTGATGAGGACCAACTTACTAGTAGATGCCACTGTTAATCCATATTATGGTTCTTTTTACACTAAAATCTGGAACTGCATTCACTGCTGCTTGTACTGTTGTGAAATTACAACACCCTTTTCGATCAACACAAAGATATGAAGTGGTGTTGGTATTTGGAGGTGGAATGCCTGGTGGAAAATCATCACAAATAGAATCATCATTTCCACTGTCAGGGTGTTTTTTGTGTGGTCGATGATGATGGTTTCTGCTTAAGTTGCAAGTTAAAGGTTTAGCCAAGTATATATTTGATGGTGACAAGGTTGTGAGGCTTAAATATGTGAAGTTGTTGAGAAACTTTGGAGTTGGATTTATGAGATACAAAGAAGCAAAAACTGCAAACAGGGCAACCAAGAGAGATAGGAAGTTGCTTTGGAAACTCATTTTGCTGATTTTAGAATGTAGGAAGGTGTGAAAAGGGGTGAGGCTGAAATTGGGAAATAAGTATATATATAAAAACATGTCAAAGATGCACTTGAAGGGAAAGGTTTAATGGCATGTCTTGCAAACTACCCTGTCCTTTTTTCATTCTTGGGAAAATTTCCAACCTTCACCAAACTTTCAAGTAGGCTGGCAAATAGATAGTGCTTTTTCAAGCAAACTGGTATCATTGTTCCTCCTTCATTGAAGGCATGGCAGAGATAACCATGCCTCTCTAAATTGTAAAATGATGTTCAAATCAATTTTTTAACTAATTTAATTTAATGATAATTTGCATAATAGAGAAAAATAAAAAATAAAAAATAAAAAGATTTAGAAGTGTTAAAATGAGTGACTCAACTTGTATCAAGTTAATCCAAATGCAAGTAGTGGATTATGATAATTTGAGCCTAAAAAAAATGTTAAGGTCTGAAAAAAAATTGCGAGCTCAACCTTTTAGAGTCAGACTAAAAATATTAGATTTAATTTTGACTTGATCTTTAAAGTTTAACCTTTTACATTTTATTAAACATGTTTAAGCTAGTCTAATTAGGACAACCATTTTATTAGACCAAATACATAATTGTTTAACTTTTTCTAATTAATCAGTATTCTCAAGTTTGAAGGTATTAGAATACCATTAAAAATTGGTAAAAGGAATCTTACTACTTACAACAGTTCAACACAATTTGAGTTGAAGTAAGATAGAGAAAACAAACCTTGGTCATAATACGACAAGAGATAATGTTTGGTATAAATCTGTATCCATACAATAATTATATAAATAAAATTTAGTGTATATATATATATACATTAATAAAAAGTTATATGAAAATTAAATTATAAATCCTCATATGAAAATGAGGACATATAAAACTTAATTAGAAAAAGTAAAAACAAATGTTATAAAGATGATTCAGTGTGTAAACTTAAACTTATCTCATTTTCCTTTCGATTTTAAATATAAACAATTGAAATTTTAAATATTTTGGTTTATATAAGCAAGTTTTTTTAATAAAATATTCCCTTCATTTTTATTTAACTGTCCACCTAAAAACAAACACTTTAGTTCTATTTAACTCTCCACTTAAAATTTTATGAGAGCATTAAATGTTTGCTTGAAATTTTAAAAAAAATATTAATTATTGTTCTTCTAATAATATCTTATTGATATTAAAAGTAAAAAAAATTTTAAGAATAATAAGTAAAAGAGTTATAAGGATTAAATAAGAAAATAATCAATTATTTTATCAAAATTAACATTAATTACATTTTTAATATGTATATTTCTTCTCTCTCCAAACAATTAAATAGAAACGTGGAAGTATAAGCTAATTTTAACTAATTAAGACCTTATTATTTAATGACAATTTCTAAAATACCTTCATATTAATGAAGAGACGTAAGGTGGGTAACTTTTAAAATTAAAAGAAAAATTATTGTTTCAGTAATTAATAATAAGGATAGTTAAGAATTAGAATTTCTTTTTTAAGATAATTAATTAAGATGAACTAACATTGTTGTTTATATTTAAAATCAAAAAAAAATTCGGCAAATATTTTTCTATAGTCAAATGAGCTTTTAATAACCCATGTTGGGCCATCCAGGCCCAATAGAATGAAGAAGAGTCCTTTTTGGTTCAAAGATTATATATGAACTTTTTTTATTTTAATTTTTCTGATCTTTGCCAAATGTGTGGCCCCTGATTCCTTTAGGTTTATTATTTAAAGTTGTCTTTCCCTTTTGTAGAAACTATGAATCAAAATGGTATTTCTCTTTTAGCCTTTCTTATTTTAGTAGTGTATGAACCCTAATATTCAAACAACTCTGTCAATTTGGTACTTTCATTTCCTTCTCTATGCCTCCCAAGCCTACCATATCTAACGATATGAAAGAAGCCCTTGAAATCCTCACTAAAAGAATGGGTTCTCTGCATACCCAATTGGATACATAACTTCAAGATCGCCTGGGGAACCTCCACGCCCAAATAGAAAGCCAACAACAGCTCAACAACTCAAGGCACCAGAGCCTTGAACAAAAGCTTGACACACACCTAGAATCTCTCGTTGCCTTGATGGGCCAACTTATAGGCAGCATTTCCTTTCAACCTGACCTATAAATTCCTTCTTTTTTAGGTACCCCTCAATCCCTCCCACCTCCTTCCCCTACTGTTACTGTCATACCAGGATCCCCCATTAATCCTACCTCCTTACCCCAACCCATGACTTTCCCTATACCACCCCTAACACATCTCCTTCAATTTGGTTATCTACTAGCTCAAACCCAACTAATTCCCACTTTACCAAACCCTAACCCCATTCCCCCACCCTTTCTCCCAACTACCCCTTTTACCCTAAAACTTTCTTACCCCCCCCCCTCAATTTTCACCCCTTCCCAGCATGACACTAGACCCCCAAAAGTCACTCTTAACCCTTTTAACGGTTCAGAGCCCCTTGATTAGCTTTTTCAAGCTGAACACTTTTTCTTAGTTTATCAGGTTCCCATTAATCAACGCATATCTTGGGCCGCTTTTTATATGCAAGGTAATGCCTTAAGTTGGTTTAAATGGATGTATCAAAATAATCAGCTTACTGATTGGCACTCCTTTACCAGAGCTCTTACCCTATGTTTTGGCCCATCTACCTATGTCAACCACCAAGCAAACTTGTTTAAGCTTCGCTAATATGGCTCAATTTCTGATTACCAGGCTAAATTTGAGAAGCTGTCCAACATGGTTATTGGTCTCATTCAGGACGTTCTTCTTAATTGTTTTATCTCTAGTTTAATACGTGAGATCCGAAGAGAACTTGCCATTCTAAACCCAACCTCAGTCCATCAAGCCATCCACCTGGGCAAACTCCTTGAGGACAAAATCAAAGACTCAAAACCTAAGCCTAACCGTTTCTTTCCCCCCTCCTCTATAATTAACCCCCTAGTTTCATTCCCCCTACACCACCTACCTTACCTGCTACTACACGTTCCCCCTCTCCCACCTTTCCTATCAAAAAGTTAACCCAAGCCCAAATGCAGGAGCGTCGTGCTCAAGGCCATTGCTATAACTGTGATGAAAAATATGTCTTTGGCCATAAGTGCACAACTAGTAGGTTTCTCCTCTTACTCGCAGATGATGATCCTGAACCTAACTTCCCTTTACCCCCCACTAAACATGATCCTGACCTCACTCCTCTAAATTCCAATGATCCTTCACACCCCCTTGAAACTCAAGATGCTTTTCATTTTCACCTTTTACCTCAAGCTCTTACTGGTCACCCTTCCCCTCGTACTCTTAAATTCCAAGGTTACATTTCTGGCCTACCTGTCATGATACTTGTTGACATAGGAAGCTCTCATAATATACTCCTAACAAGACTTACTTCCTATCTTAAACTACCAATTGAACCTACCCTAAAGTTTTCGGTTCTAGTTAGAAACGGAGCTCAGATTCATTGCACTGGTTTTTGTTCTCAAGTACCCATCTCCATACAATCCCATGTATTCCATCTCCCTTTTTATTTGTTACCAATTGAGGGTGTCGATTTGGTACTGGGTATGGAATGGTTATATACCTTAGGCCCCATACACTCTGATTTTCCCATCCCTAGTATGACTTTTGCCCATAATAATTAACCCATTACCCTGACAGGTGATACCTCCATACCCTCCCCCACTACTTTCCATCAACTCTCCCACATGATACATACTGACTCAATTGCCTCTTTTCACTTACTCTCTTTATAACCTTCTACATCCCCTAACCAACACCCGACCCAATCCTTTTTGGATTCTCTCCCTGTTCCTATCAAATAACTTATCCACACTTATCCAAAAATTTTTCAAGATCCCCAAGGCCTACTTCCACCAAGACCCCATGACCACCGTATTCCACTTTACCCCAATTCCCCTCTTATCAATGTTAAACCTTATCGCTACCCTCATTTACAAAAAGAGGCCATGACCCAAATTATTTCTGATATGCTTCAGCAGAGTTTCATTGTACCAAGCACTAGCCCCTTCTCTTCCCCAGTCCTACTTGTAAAAAAAATAGCACTTGGCGATTTTGTGTGGACTACCAAGCTCTTAATGTAGTAACTATCCCAGATCATTTTCCTATACCAACTATTGATGAGTTGTTAGATGAATTGGGTTCTACCACTATCTTTACTAAGATTGACTTTAAAGCGGGATACCATCAGATTCGCATTTCACCCCCAAACTCACATAAAACTGCTTTTAGAACTTTTGATGGTCATTACGAGTTCCTAGTTATGCCTTTTGGCTTAACTAAGGCACCATCTACATTTTAATCGGCTATGAATGATCTTTTACGTCCCTAATTACGCCGTTTTATGTTAGTTTTCTTTGATGATATCCTTATTTATAGTTCCACTTTTGTAGATCATTTGCAGCATTTACAATTGGTTTTAGAGTTACTCTCTACTAATCAATTCCATGCAAATCTTTCTAAATGTGTTTTTGGAGTTTCTACTATTAGTTACTTGGGACATATTATTTCATGGCAAGGCGTCACCCCCGATCTAGAGAAAGTCTAAACCGTTTTGGATTGTCCTGAACCACGTTCCCTCATGGTTCTCCGTGGTTTTTTAGGTCTCACCGGCTTCTACAGGAAATTCATAAAAAATTACGCCTCACTCGGTGCTCCTCTCACCGATCTCCTACATTCCATTAGTTTTACATGGTCTACATCTGCCTCGAAGGCTTTTACAGAACTCAAATTCAAAATGACACATATGCCTATTCTAATTCTGCCTGATTTTGATAAGCTCTTTGTAGTTGAAACAAATGCTTCAGGTGTCGTAGTTGGCGCTGTTCTTTCTTAACAAAAGCATCACATAGCTTTTTTCAGCAAGCGCCTGAGTCCTAGAATGCAAGCCTCTTCTATGTACGTCCGAGAAATGTATGCAATCACTGAAGCAGTCAAAAATTGGCATCAGTACCTCATGGGGAGACATTTTCATATTTATACAGACCAACAAAGTTCAAAGCATCTTGTTAATCAATCCTTTCAAACCCCAGAACAATTGAAATGGGCAACAAAATTATAGGGATATAGCTTTGAAATTTTTTAAAGACATGGGAATACAAATCAAGTTACGGACGCCTTGTCCCGTAAATATTCAGTGGAACCACCCCTTCTCCTTACCATCTCCTCTCCCATCCCTACACTCCTAGACGATCTTTGCACTTACTTTAATACCAACTCAGATGGGCAGACTCTCCTAGATAAAATAAATATAGATCCAATTATGCAACATAATTTCCACTCTTCTTATTGGTATCTTATACTTCATAGACAAAATTTTTATCCCAGATATTCCACAGTTAAGGTAAAACTTACTCAAAGAATTTCATGATACTCCTTCTGTTGGACATTCTAGTTTTAGGCCTACCTTGGCTCGTATCGTAGCTTCTTTCCACTGGCCAAGCCTCTCCAAGGATGTTAAGCGCTATGTCCAACATTGTTCCTGATGTCAGATGAATAAGTACCTACCAAAAAAGAAACAAGGGTTACTCCAACCACTACCTATACCTCAACAAGTCTAGGAAGAACTCATAATGGATTTTATAACCCACCTACCTTCATCCTTTGGCCATACTGTGATTTGGCTTATCTGCGATCGTCTCACCAAGTTTGTACATTTTCTGGCTCTCCCTAACAAGTTCACAGCGCCCATTCTGGCTGCTCGCTTTTCATCAGAAATCTACAGGTTGCATGGCATGCCAAAGTCTATTATTTTAGATAGGGATCCCTTACTTATCAGCCACTTCTGGAAGGAGCTCTTCAACCTACAGGGAACTACTATCAAATATAGTTCTTCATACCATCCTGAAACGGATGGCCAATCAGAGGTCACAAATAGATGTCTAGAAGCCTACTTACACTATTTTACAAATGATCATCCAAAATATTGGTACAAGTATCTACACTTGGCGAAATACTAGTTTAACACCACCCTTCATTCGGCCATCGGAATGACTCTTTCAGGCATTATACGGTCGTCCCCTACCCTTTGTGCGTAACTATATGCCCGGATCCTCCACCACCTCTGCAGGTGACTTCTCCTTACAACAAAGAATGTTCTGTTAGAGAGGTTGAAATAGAATCTCACCCACACTAGACAGCAAATGATAACTCAGGCAAACCAAAAGAGAGAGGACGTTACCTTCAAAATCGGAGATTAGGATCTACTCTGCTTGCAACCTTATCGCCAGTATTCAATCCAACAACGCTCATCACAAAAGCTTTCAAAGCATTTCTATGGCCCCTTCCAGATTCTCTGTTGTATTGGCGTCATCACCTACAAACTTTCTTCATTCGCACGTGTTCATCTTGTGTTTCATGTATCCCTTCTCTGACGTTGTCGTGGTAGTTCTCCTTCTTCATATTATCAGCCTCTTCCTGATGCCACTGAGACCAAAGCCTATTTTCGGGACACTCTCAATTCAGATAAGACTCAGAAAAGCCTTTTAGTTTCTAAGGGTGCTACGGAGGAAACACAAGACCCTTCAGTTTTCACTTTGAAAGAAAAAAATGTTTTATCTCAATCTGCCTCTGATCCGCCAAAGTCTGTTACTTTAAAGACTTTCACTCTTTCTCCGCATCCTTTGTAAAAATCAGTACCCTTCATCATATTCACGGACTTCAAGCCGCAATCTCAAACTTCCACGCGTTGTACCCCGCCTATCACGCCTGCTACCATGTGTCCCAAGAAGCCTCACGTAGTTTTATTTGGACTGTTGGATGCTCAATGACCATTTCACTTGCAATCCTTGCCATTCGTTCAAAGGGAGCTGTGTGAGACAGCTGGATCCTATAAGCTTCAGCACACGCTTTCACATGGGCTGTCGATATCAGGCACAAAGCAATCCCATCTATTCACCATTCCTTTGATCCATGTCCCTCCAGCTGATCCAACCCTAACGCGCCATGTCAGCATCAACGAAGCCCCTAACCTTGCGGACAAGGTTCTCTCAGACCCTGGGGGTATTGTTAGGCCATCCAGACCCAATAGAATGAAGAAGAGTCCTTTTTGGCTCAAAGATTATATATGAACTTTTTTATTTTAATTTTTTTGATCTTTACCAAATGTGTGGCCCCTGATTCCTTTAGGTTTATTATTTAAAGTTGTCTTTCCTTTTTGTAGAAACTATAAATCAAAATGGTATTTCTCTTTTAGCCTTTCTTTTTTTAGTAGTGTATGAACTCTAATATTCAAACAACTTTATCAACCCATTAGGTGAAATTTAGATAGTTTAATATGTGATATAGGTTTAAGCTTCAACTTTTACCGTAAAGAGGCATCAAAAGTTCTTTTTTTCATCATGAAAAATTAACTTCTGGTGCACTCCACTTATAAGTGGGCATATATTCAATTAGGTTAAACTTTGTTTAAATAGGGTTAATTTATTTAAAAAATTTAAGGTTAATCTAATTTTTTATTTCATAGACTTATTTTTTATCTTTAGATTGATTTTTATTTTAAATCGATCTAGTATATTAGCCTATTTTATAACTGATCCGGTCTGGATACCGGCCCCCATTCTTGGGACGTCAGAATGACCCCATATAAGGAAAACCGGTGTCCTGGTTCAACTTTACCACACCGGATATCCGATGTCTGGCCGTGCGTCCTTATCTCACGACTGCCCCACTTATTTTCTCTATAACGGATCTTTGTTCATTTTCACAGAACATTTACATAACTCTTGGCTTTTCAGTCACAGCACGATAAGAGCTCCTAATAACTTATCAGCGAAGATACTGTATGTAGCAAAATATGTCACGTCAATGGCCTCAGGAAGCAAGTGGATGTGTCAGCAGATTATGCGGAAAAGGTGATTATTCTCTCCTCTTCCTAGAGGATCGTACTCTGATAATTGACCTACCCTCCTGACACATTCTGAGTGCTGAGCCACCCTGATTGACATAATGTACACGCTATCAGAGCTAGGGGACCCACCTGTATCCAACGACTCATTTTCTCACGTACAACTATAAATAGCTTATTTCAATACACATGCAAGGTATCGTTGTTCTATCTCACATTTTTACTGTTACTTCGCTTGAGCATTCATTGAGTTCTTACACTCTTCTAACTTGAGCGTCGGAGAATCTTCACAGGTGGCACCACCTTTCGCCCCCCTACAACGCGAATCGTTGGTGTGAAGGATCTCCAGGACAACAAGACCGGCCTCTCCCACTGAGAGACCGGATTAATACATCGGATACTCACTGTTCCGGTGTGCAAACCCTAAAAACACCTATATTCTTGTGGCTGGTCCCACACCGGATCCTAGACTGTAACATCCCTGATGTTTTAATGAAAATTATGAAATGGGAAATGTTAGTGAATGTTTAGAAATTCTATTTAGTATTTATTCTGTTTGAGCCGGTGTCGAGATCGGTCTCAGAAGCGTGGACAGGCAGAGCCGAAGATCGGATGAGTAAGGAAGAGCGGGCAGGGCTAGGCGGTCTGGTCCAACCGTTGTGGGGAGAGCGCCTCACACGGGGTCACAGCCCGGATTAACCTCATAATGATGGAGACAATGGATATAAGTAATCAAGAGGTGAGCATGGATAAAGTATCCGATCTCTCAGGTTGTAGCTCGGATTTCCGAGGTATGAACATTAAGTAAGGACGGCGGGGCCGATATTTATATCGGATCTATACTCTTGCGAATTATTAGAGGATTATGACCACTTGGACGTTGAAGGGATAAACACGTGTAATTGATTTGATAACCATGCAATAGTTTAAAATAGTGAAATTGATTAAATTTAGTAAGAAGACAAATAAAATAAAGGAAAAGACGATCGTGCCCATGAGTTATATATGTATATGGAGATTCTCTTCCTTCCCTCTGGATTATTCACAAGTTACCTTTGCTATCAGTTTGTTCCTTCTCTTCCGTTTTTCTCTTCTCTCTTAACGCTGATCTGCATGCACTGGAGTGAGACTCCATTTGTGTCTGAACTTCAATTTAACCCCATTCCTGTGATCGAGACTTCAAGGTAGTAGGCTAAGCAACGGAAGACTGAGAGAAGGAGTTGAGACTGCAGAACCCGTGCTCAGAGGAAAGAATCGACACAAAGAATAGATCATCGAAGCGTGGAATCAGAGTAAGGGGGTGTTCGGGTTATAATTAATTAGAATAGGACTCGCTTCTAATTCAGGTCCTTGGGTTGCGTAAACGGGTTAAGGAAACTGTTACTAAACATGGTGTGTGTTTATACTTGTGCATGTGTGATAGTGTACATTGATGAGTTGAGAATTGGGTGTGTGGTTGAGTTATCATGCATGATCTTGAAATATTTAATATTGACGTAATCAGTGTTATGCGACTCCGGGTTAGCAAGCAGGCTACCCGAGGGATGAGAAAATTGATATCTAATGTGAAATGATCAGTGTTATACGACTCCGGGTTAGCAAGCAGGCTACCCGAGGGATGAGAAAATTGATATTATTATGAAAGGTAAATTGTTGAATGATTATGTGGTATGGGATGGCCGACGGTATATGATAGCCCCTCATTTCCGGCTCCCGTGGTTTTCGTGCCCAGTTGAGCTACCCAGTGGTCAAGTAGGACCCAGTGGTCGAGGTGGAGAGTCAAGCAGGACTCGGTGAACCAAGCAGGGTTCACGGGGTGTCAAGTAAGACCCCCAGCTGAAGGCCAATCCTTTAGTATCCGGATACTAGGAGTCAGATCATATGAGAGTCAGTTGTGATCATGATGCATGTAATGAATGTGATGTATGTAATGAATGTGATGTATGTAATGAATGCGATGAATGTGAGGAAATGGATGGAATTGTGTAGTTGGTTTAATACAGTTACTGCACGAAATACTCTAGGTTTCGGTATGTTTATTTAGAAGTAATGATTAATGTGTATGTATAGATATGCATGTGTACTTGTTAAGATCCGTTCTAAATTAATTATTATGCCAAACACTCACCCTTGCATTTTTTTTTTAGTAACCAGAGTCAGGGAGGGGGAAGGAGCCGTGGAGCTGGCCAAGGGGGAGAACGGTGCCAAGGTCCGGATGAATTTGAGTGACTCTTTATAGAGTCTTATTTGTGTATAAAAACTTCTTATTATAGTTACTAGTTGTGTGTAATACAGACCGGATCGAATGAAAAATATATTTCAAAAATATATTACTGTTATGTGCATATGTTTTTATGGTAACTTCTTGGGTTCACTGGACCATTTGCTAGAGCGAAGTTTTGGGAGTCCGGTTGTATGTTTTGTATAATCCGATGTGCGAAAGGTGTTCGTTCACGAACAGCACCTCGTCTAAGTGAGAGTCCGGAATCTCGCTTAGACGAGTAAGGGCCTCGCTCAAGCGAGACGCCCTGATTTCCCTTTCTCTCATCCGTTGTGTTCAAATTAAATTGTTTTTCCCTAAATATCAATTAATTTTCAAGAAAAGAAAAAAAAAATTTATTGTAAGATGTAATCGTTTGGATAAAAATAAATGTAAAAATAATCTAGGACGTTACATAGACCCCGATCTAGACCAGTTCATTGGCACGCCCAGTGGGACTCGTTAGAGTTATTCCCATTTTCGCAGAAGTTTGGTTGTCACGATGGAAGGTGATGGGAGAGATTTCATTGATGGTCATGTGGAGGATGTGACCCATCAACAGACTGGAAGGAGACTCGTTTTCGAGTCCCCTGTAACTCAAACCCGGAGGATGGTGCAAGTACAAACGCCTGACCCTCGCGATGAGGTTATCAGGCAACTCAGGGAGGAGCTGATGGAGTTGAAGCGGGAGAGAGGAGGAGCTGGGGACAGGGCAATGTCCCATGCAGAAGAGACTCATCACGCATCAGAGAGGGGCAGGTCTACAGCCCTTCAGTATTCGAAGATCCCCACATATGAAGAGAGAGAGAGCAGACTCAAGACTCTGGCGATAGAGTCAGTACCAGGAGAAGGGAGCAGGCGGTGGTGACTTCAGGGACGTACAAGCTCAGTGTCCCTTTCTCAAGAAGGCTGATGAACATTGCCATCCCGAAACATCTACAAACAACTCAGCCACTGTCGATAGGGAAGTATAATGGAGAAACTGATCCCACTAAGCATTTGGATGCTTATGTGTATGAAGCTATGTATTTGGGAGCAGATGAAGATGTTATGTGCAGGATGTTCCCAAGAACACTAACCGAGGAGGCTGTCGGCTGGTTTAAGAGCTTACCCTCAGGATCTATAGACTCTTGGGAGGAAATGGCTGCTGCATTTGAAAGCCATTTCGTCATCTCTAGGGATATCCCAAGAACTTCTCACACCCTGGCCCAGATAAGGCAGGGAGAAACTGAAACTCTTAAGGAGTTCTTGAAAAGGTTTTATAAGGAGGCAGCTTTGGTCCCCAACCTCACGGAGGCCATACAACTTCATATTGTGGTGGAAGCTCTTCAGCCTGGTTCAGCCTTTGCCCTATCTTTGGCAAAGAGCCCCCCAACAACCTTCGAGGAGTTTCGAAGGAAAGCTTCCAAGTACGTGGGCATAGAGATGCATCTAGAGGCAACTACAACAAGAATGAAGCCTTCAGCACCCACTCAGCAGCCACGGAGAGAAAAGGATAGAGTGAGGCCTGAGAAGCATGCCTTTAGAGAAGACTTTGTAAACGCTCGCCCGCATCCACGAGATAGGCGTGTATCATCGTTCGACAACTATGCTCCGTTGAACACCAGGCATTCACAAATCATGAGGGAGGTTGGTTGGCCAACGTTGAACGTCTTTAGTATAAGGAAGCCAGCCCCAGTCAAGAGGGGTGGTAACCCACGTAAGTATTGCACTTTCCATGAACAGACAGGACACAATACTGATGAGTGCAAGGCATTAAAGAATACGGTGGAAACTCTCATCCGAGAAGGAAAGCTGAAGCAGTATTTGTTCAAGGAGAAATCTGTAGACGAGCCTCAGAGGATGGAAAAAAGGAGTAGAGATCCTGATGACGAAGATGACAATGCACGTAATCCAGCAAGGAAGTTCACTGCAGCCAAAAAGCAAAAGGGAGTAGTGATTGCTGGAGATGCCCAGCAAAATAACATGCCCCAGCAGCAAAGGCAGGGCAGACGAGAAGTGATTGAGATGATAGCTGAAGGATTTGCGGGAGGAGGAGCATCAATCACAGCACGGAAGAATCACCACAGGATGATTCTATCTGTCCAGGGCAAACCAAGGGATAACCGTCCTTTCAGGGATGGTATGGCAGCTCCGACGGTGTCATTTACTGATGATGATTTTGGCCCAACAATTCCAGGAGGTGATGATGCAGTAGTTATCGTGGCAGTCATAGCCAACAAGGACGTCAAGAGGATCCTCGTCGATCAGGGAAGTTCTTGTGACGTTATCTTTTATAATTGTTTCAAACGAATGGGTTTCAATGATGCAGATTTACAACCCTACACGCAAGAACTCACAACGTTTAATGGAGCCAAGCAACCCACCAAGGGGTATCTTGACACCCTGATTTCTTTTGAAGGAGAGCCTGGTGTGAGAACAGTCAAGTCAAGAATCCTGGTGATTGATGTGGAATCCCCATACAACGGTATCATAGGCCGTCCAACATTGAATGCGATGGAAGCAATCGTGTCCACTCCTCACCTCTTGATCAAATTCATTGACAAGGACAACGATGTGTCCTCTCTCCGTGGTGATCAGGAGATGGCTCGATATTGTTATAACCTGAGCCTCAACATGGTCAAGTTGGAGGCATTCAACAAGAAGAGGAAGCTGAACGACGGAGGAACAGCGGCAGGGTCTGTCAGTCTAATTGATCTGGACCCCAGAGCGGAATTGAAGATTGATCCACTCAATCCCTCTAAGCCCACACCGGATGATGGTTCCAGGGATGTTGTCTTAGGAGATTCCCCAGAGAAGGTCACGCACATCAATGATAAGTTGGAGTTTGCTATGGAGCAACGCTTATTAGCCCTTCTGCAGAAGTTCAAAGATCTTTTTGCATGGACAGCAGCAGACATGCCTGGGATGGACCCTGATTTCTGTTGCCACAAGCTTGCTGTGTATCCTGAAACAAGACCGGTGGCCCAGAAGAAGAGGAGGTTGGGACCGGAGAAGCAGAGGGCGGCTTGTGAGAAGACAGAGGAGTTGTTGAAAGCAGGCTTTATAAGGGAAATACGCTACTCATCTTGGCTTTCTAATATGGTCATGGTGCAGAAGGCTAATGGCAAATGGAGAATGTGCACAGATTATGTGGATCTTAACCGTTGCTGCCCCAAGGATCCATATCCCCTGCCCAACATTGATCGCATGGTGGATGATTCATCTAGTTACCAGTACCTCAGTTTCATGGATGCTTATTCGGGGTATAACCAGATTCCGATGTGGGAGGGAGACCAAGAGAAAACTGCCTTTATCAATGACCACGGTGTTTTCTGCTACACCGTCATGCCTTTTGGATTAAAGAACGCCGGCGCTACCTATCAGTGTATGATTAACAAAGTCTTTGAAGGGATGCACACCAGGCTGGTCGAAGTTTATATCGATGATATTATAGCCAAAACGCCCGCTGGAGGAGACCACATTGAAGATCTGCGCCAAGTTTTCACTAGGCTTCGACAGTACAACATGAGGTTAAACCCCTTAAAATGCACCTTTGCCGTTCCAGCTGGGAAATTCCTGGGATTCATGTTGACCCAACGAGGCATCGAGGCCAACTCTGGGAAATGCCAAGTAATCCTGGACATGCAGAGCCCTAAGAGCCTGAGGGAGGTCCAATCGTTGAACGGGAAAGTGGCCGCTCTAGCTCGCTTCATGCCCAAGATGGCGCACAGGTCCCTCCCCTTGTATAAGGCGTTAAAGAAACATAAGAGTTCTGAATGGGGAGAGGAGCAAGAACAAGCCTTCCAGCAACTCAAGGCCGTTCTCTCGAGTCCGCCAATACTGGTTAAGCCTGACCCTGGTGAGATTTTGATCCTGTATTTAGCAATCTCTGATGAAGCCCTAGGCGTAGCCTTGGTTAAAGAAACCCCTGAGGGGCAGAGACCAGTATACTTTACCAGTAAGACGTTTCAGGGGGCGGAAGGAAGGTACCAGAAGATTGAGAAAGCTGCTCTAGCAGTCGTGTGGGTATCACGACGGTTGAGGCCCTATTTCCACGCACACCCAGTGCTGGTGAGAACGGATTTGCCTCTCCGTTCAGTACTTAGCAAGCCCGACCTCACCGGGAGGATGATAAAATGGTCTATCGAGCTGTCTGAATTCGAAATTTCGTATGAGCCTCGAGGAGCCATCAAGGCACAAGTGTTAGCTGATTTTGTTGTAGAGATGACTGGGGCGGACCCTGCCACCCCTCGAGCGCATTGGACCATTTACGTTGATGGATCGTCGAACAGTAAAGGTTGTGGAGCAGGTGTGGTGGTAGAAAGTGATGATGGTGTGCACCTAGAAATTTCCCTCCGATTCAATTTCAAAACCTCCAACAACCAGGCTGAATACGAAGCATGCTTGGCCGGTCTCCGTGCAGCGATTGACATCGGAGCATCAGCAATCACACTGTGTAGTGATTCTCAATTGGTGATTTCGTAGATCCAGGGGGAATACCAAGCAAAAGAGCCGCAACTTCAATTGTACTTGAATTGTGTTAATGAGTTGAAGGGAAGATTTGAAGTTTTAGAGTTCAAACATGTGCCCAGAGAGGAAAATACCAGAGCGGACATCTTGTCAAGACTTGCAAGTACGAAGCAGCCCGGCAACACAACAACGGTGGTTCAAAGCACTTTGACATCACCTAGCATACCTCTATACCCTTCTCTGAATGCTATCATGGTAAGCTATCCATATGAGGATTCTTGGGTCATCCCCTATATTCGCTATCTGGCTGATGGTCAGCTGCCCACTGATGAGAAGGAGAGGAGATGAGTGAAGAGGGAGCTACCATATTTTACTATGGTTGATGGTGTTCTCTACAAAAGGGGATTCTCTGTCCCATATCTTTTGTGTTTGAGAGAAGATGAGGTTTAAGCGGTTTTGGAGGAAGTGTACGAGGGGCAATGTGGGCACCATGCTGGAGGCCGAAGCTTAATGAGAAAAGTCCTCAGGGCTGGATATTGGTGGCCCACTGTGAAGCAGGATTCTGCAGATTTTGTCAGGAAGTGTGATGCTTGTCAAAAATTCTCCAATCTCCACCATACACCGGCCCAAGAGCTGTCCTCATCTGTTGTACCTTGGCCATTCTACCAGTGGGGCCTTGATATTTTGGGTCCATTCCCCACTGCGCCAGGAGGTATCAAATATTTGATCGTGGGGGTAGACTACTTCACCAAGTGGATCGAAGCAAAACCAGTAGTGCATATCACTTCTGCGCGAACAAGGCGTTTCGTGTATGAAAATATCATAGCTCGATTCGGGGTGCCAGGGCGGATTGTGACTGACAACGGCACCCAGTTCACAGACAAAAAGTTCACAGATTTGCTAGAAGGACTGGGGATAATCCAGATATTTTCGTCTGTTGAACACCCCCAAACCAATGGACAAGCGGAAGTAGCCAACCGAGAAGTGCTAAAGGGGTTGAAGAAGCGTCTGGGAGAAGCAAAGGGAGGATGGACAGACCAGCTATGTCATGTTTTATGGGTATACCGCACCACGCCTCATTCTTCAACTAACGAATCCCCATACCGGTTGACGTACGGGGTTGAGGCCATGATCCTGGTGGAACTACAAACAAGATCGGCTCGTGTGGAGTATTTTTCAGCTGAAGATAACAACGCTAATTTGGCATCAGAACTGGACGTCCTCCAGGAGTTAAGGGAAAAGGCTTTCGTCAGAGATCAGGCTATAAAAGCAAAGGCAGCACTCTGGTATAATAAACGTGTCCAGTACAGAGCTTTCAACACCGGAGATCTTGTTTTGAGAAAGGCAAGTGTGGGGAATAAATTCGCCCACCAAGGAAAGCTAGCACAGACGTGGGAAGGTCCTTATAGAGTTTCTGAAGTGACTGGAAAAGGGTCATACCGGTTGGAAGAACTTGATGGAACTCCAATCCGTAACAAATGGAACACTCAGAACTTACGTGTTTATTACAGCTAGTTGGTAAGACGGCGTGTACTCTTTTTCCTTACTTGAGTTTTTTCCCATTGGGTTTTCTCAAGAAGGTTTTAACGAGGCATGACCCCAACTACGCTCTCTTTGTAATGCACTTTCAATTCTAATGAGAATACATTTTAGCCGCCCTATCATTCTCACCTTTCTTATGTGTTGTGATTTATAGCCGTAGTTTAATACGCGTACACCTCAGGACGGATGAACTCAACTACCAATTCTGGAGTTGATGATGTAACTCCTCGAGGGACTGATGAAGACCCCTCAGGACGGATGATCTCAATCACACATCGTGTGTTTTGACGATGTAACTCCTTGAGGTGGAATGGGTTGTAGGGCTGGTCCTTTTTCAAGGCCACAAACCGAACCCCATTCGAAGACGACATGGGTTGTAGGGCTGGTCCTTTTTCAAGGCCACAAACCGAACCCCATTCGAAGACAACATGGGTTGTAGGGCTGGTCCTTTTTCAAGGCCACAAACCGAACCCCATTCGAAGACAACATGGGTTGTAGGGCTGGTCCTTTTTCAAGGCCACAAACCGAACCCCATTCGAAGACAACATGGGTTGTAGGGCTGGTCCTTCCTCAAGGCCACAAACCAAACCCCATGCGAAGGCTTGGGCGTAGTAGGCCGGTTTATACAGGAAACCACGCTGAACCCCGAGTAACGGGCGCAGTAGGTTCAGGATTAGCCCTGATCCGAACCCCGTGTTGAAGGCTTGGATTGTAGGATTGCACCGAACTCCAAGTACGGTTAGTAGGATCGAACCGAACACCGTGTGAAGACTTGAGATGTAGGACCAAACCGAACCTCAAGAGAAAGGCGTAAAGCTTACCCTTGTCAAAGCTGTACCAAAACTCAAAGGCAATGCCTGTCCTCAATTATGGAATATCCACCCCAGAGCGGTTGAACGCTAACGTACCCGCTTTACATCTCCGAGGACAGATGAGCATTTCTATCTTTTTATGAAGTTAAAAGGTAATTCTTGAGATAAAATTTCCCTTCCCAATGTACTTATACTTGGGGACAGGGCATGCTTTAACTTAATTATCGCTTCTTCGTTACAATTTGTTATCTTAATCCGGTGTGATAAGTACGCTTTAAACAGCCAGGTAACCACACAGAACGGATTCACAAAGCATTGAAAACAATAAAGTGTTTTGTATAGCACTAAGTTATCCAACAATCATACATTCGACGCAAGCAGTTGAAGAGAAACAACAGTGAATTTTATTTCCAAAAATAAGAAACTATCCAGGTTACAAAGTAGTTAAAGCTGGAGCTGATCCCAGTACACAGCTATGAATAAAGCTTAAATTAAGGGGCCGGTGCCTGATCCTCCGCAGAGGGAACTCCTGTCTTCTCCATCTCATCCTCTGCTCCAGTTCGGGCACCTTCCTGTGTTTCAGCTCCAGAGGCAGCGGTGGACGTTGTCGGCTCCATACTTTGACCTTCTGGAAGGGGAGGCAGTTCGTACAGAGATGCACGGGGTTCATGATGCGAGCCGTCCTTATGCACTTCGACAAGTTTTCCCCCATGGAATTCGAAGAACGGATCCAATCCGTACAAATTCAGCTGCACTCCGGGGTTACGATAATAAACTTGACGAAGGGCCAGGCCGAAAGATTCATACGCCACATTTTTGCATATCTCCAAGGCTTTGGCAGCCTTGGCCTTCGTAGCAGCTAATCTTCTTTGAACCTTGGCAAAATCCTCTTCTGAAGGCCCAGCACTCGCACCACCCTTCTTGAGTTCCTCAATTTGGGCTTGCATCTCCTTCCGAAGGCTTTCCCACTCCCCAAGGTCTTTGTTGCGACTGTCCTCCATAATTTTGAAATCGTCAGCAAGCTTAGCCGATCTCTTTTTCTCCAGTTGTAATTCCTCTTCAAGGAGGGGTATGGTTTTGTTCTGTTTCTGGAGGTCGGCAACTTCCCGCTCTAGAGCCTTGTTCGCAAAATGAACTTGGCTTGCCTCTTCAGTTTTCCTCTGGAGCGTCTCCTTGGTTTTCTTCAATTCTGACTCCACGCCCCTATGAACTTCAGCTTGCTTGGTCGCCCATGTCTCCTTCACCGCGAGTTCGGATTCAAGTTTTTCAACCTGGTCCATGTAATCCGCCTTCTCGCTCAGGGAATCGAGGAGGCCGGACAGTTCATCCAGCTGCCAACGCCCGGCTTTACAAGCACCTCGGACCCCAGCAGCGTCGAGGGAGGGGCGAAGGCAATACCTTGCCTTTGGAAGAGTGGGAGGCATGGACCCCTGAAACCATAAATAAGGAAAAAGGAAGGAGTCACGCGGAGGATCAAACGCCGGAGGAGGACCATTCCCAGAGTCCGGTTCTGAAGCATTCTGTGAAGAAGGGGCAGAGGATTCAGGAACGGGCTTCTTTCCCTTGTCCTTCTTCAATTCAGTTTCTTCGACCGTCTTCTGACGCTTCTTCACAGGGTCATCAGAGGAGGGCTTTTCTTGATCTGCCTTTTTTACAAGGTGCCTTTTTTTCCTCTTCTTCTCTGGGACGGCCTCCTCGTCGCCCGCTCCAGTGGCCTCAGCTGGTTCTTCTGTTTCCTCCTCATCAAAGAGAGGAACCTCATCACCTACTGCAGAGGTTAGGGGAATGAGGGGAGTTTTGGTGGCGTTCCTCTTCGCCTGGATCTCATTCTCCTCAGAGGAGGAATCATCGTCAGCCATCATGGTCCTTAATGACAACATCTCTGGGCAGGCTCTTTCGATTTGTTCTGCAAAACAGGAAAGGTTGAATTAGCACATAAGAAGAAAAATAATCAGAGCGGAATAATTATACAACATAGATAGAGTAAGAGCGGATATTACGGAGGTAGGTGTTTCGGATGTCGTTCTCGGCCAAGAGGAGCCTACTGGAAAATCCTTTGAGGGTTTTCGAGGCCGTCTGCATGGCGCTCAAGACCTCAACAGAATAAGAGGAGAGTTCACTCTCATCTGTGTAATAAGCACGGCTCATGAGGAGAAAATCCTTGTGCGTCAGCTAAGAGGGAACTTGGTAAATCCCTCCTTGTTTCGCCAGAAGACCGGCTTATTTGGTTGAATACGGACCCGCGTGTAGTAGTGCTTGAAGGAGCGTCCATCCACCTTAGCGAATTCCGTATAAGATTTGAAATTTATCACCCTTGAGTCGCTACGGAGAGTAATGAACCCAAGGCCGCCCTTCTTACTAGCACGGCGGACCACTTGGCAATAGTGAAACAGTTTGGCCACAATGGCAGAGAAGTTGAAATGCTCCCCCAGAACCTCCAAAGCCCGGACTAGACCCCAACCGTTGGGATGCAGTTGTGTGGGGGCGCAGTCTAGGAAACGCAGGACGGCCATCTGGAATTCCGTCATGGGGAAGCGTACTCCCAACTTCAAGAAGACAAAGTCGTACATGTAGACCGACCTCTCATCAGGGACGCTGTGGCATACTCTCTCAGAGGGACGTGGTGCCAGAACAGCGTATCGCGCCTTGTACTTTTTGTCTGAATATATTTTACAGCGGAAAGAGACCGTGCATTCCTCCTCACTCGCATGGTGCGAAGGGATCTCTAGGAATTCCTCCTCCACCCAGCAGTAGGGTTTCTCCCTGTTGAGCTTTTCCCAGTCAAGCCGGTGTGCCACAACGTTGACACACCCCTCAGCAGAGCGGAGAACTGGTGTTTTTCCACGTCCTGGAAGGTCCATAGTTATGCAGGCACGGTGGAATGCGTACGTACTGTGGTAAAAAGCAACATCGTCAGAGAGGTAACCTTCAGCACTTGACCCTTCATCAGAGCGGCTGGTAGCCCTCGAGTCAAGGGGAACCTCAGAGCGACGTTGGGAAGAGGACACTCGTGAGGAAGAAGCTTCAGCTCTCTCTGAGCGACGAGGCCCAGCCACAGGAGGATTCGCTGGAATCCTCCCACCACGGTGGCTAAGGGGGGCACGAGAGCCAAAACTCCCCCTGTTTGAAGGACCAGCATGGCCTGCTCTAGGGCGCATGGTGGAAATAGAATGAACAAAAATTGCAAGGAGTTGAAGGAAAGGGAGGTTACCTAAAGGAAGAAGATCTTTGAGAAGTTTGAAGACGACAGAGAAATTCCCAAGAAATTTGAGCAGAGGTTCACTAAGCTTGAAAACAAGAGTGGATTCCAAAATCTGCTAAGAGTCCCTTTTATAGGTAACGAAGAGGCATAGTGTTCCGTCGAAGGTCACAAGGCTTGCATCAAAACACAACCTCTTTCAAATTGAAACGACTCCGTCGTTTCGTCACGTACGAGCACGAAAATGGTAACGTTTCAGTAAACATTTTGGCAAAATGGGCCCCCCTTTTCAGTTTGAATCCAGGCCCAATAAGCCCAATCGACGGTTACACTCTTGGGTAATGATGGCTCGTGCGTAAAAAACGCATTTACTGTCCAATCATGCCATGCGCATTTAATGCCTTCAAACACTTTTCGAATACCAAGGGTTTCGATTCTCAAAGACCTTTGGGATTTCAATCATTTATTTTATGCTGTCTGAATCCGTTGTACGCAACGCGAGAGGAGCGGTCACTCGTCTATTAGAGCAGACGCCACAGAGCTTCCAGAGACCTCCCAGAATGTACCACCGGCATCCAGACTTCTCTAGAGTTGTGTAGCTCATATGAGCAACTTAACAGTCCCTCATACAAGCTAGGGGACAGATGATCCGGTCTGGATACCGGCCCCCATTCTTGGGACGTCAGAATGACCCCATATAAGGAAAACCGGTGTCCTGGTTCAACTTTACCACACCGGATATCTGATTTCTGGCCGTCCGTCCTTATCTCACAACTGCCCCACTTATTTTCTCTATAACGGATCTTTGTTCATTTTCACAGAACATTTACATAACTCTTGGCTTTTCAGTCACAGCACGATAAGAGCCCCTAATAACTTATCAATGAAGATACTGTATGTAGCAAAATATGTCACGTCAATGGCCTCAGGAAGCAAGTGGATGTGTCAGCAGATTATGCGGAAAAGGTGATTATCCTCTCCTCTTCCTAGAGGATCGTACTCTGATAATTGACCTACTCTCCTGACACATTCTGAGTGCTGAGCCACCCTGATTGACATAATGTACACACTATCAGAGCTAGGGGACCCACCTGTATCCAACGACTCATTTTCTCACGTACAACTATAAATAGCTCATTTTAATACACATGTAAGGTATCGTTGTTCTATCTCACATTTTTACTGTTACTTCGCTTGAGCATTCATTGAGTTCTTCCACTCTTCTAACTTGAGCGTCGGAGAATCTTCGCAGGTGGCACCACCTTTCGCCCCCCTGCAACGCGAATCGTCGGTGTGAAGGATCTCCAGGACAACAAGACCGGCCTCTCCCACTGAGAGACCGGATTAATACATCGGATACTCACTGTTCCGGTGTGCAAACCCTAAAAACCCTATATTCTTGTGGCTGGTCCCACACCGGATCCTAGACCCCGGTCCAGACCAGTTCAATAACTATATCTTTAAATAGGCTTAGAGATATTTTTTTAAGTAGTCAATAGTTTGAGAAATCTTTTTTCTGAATTGACCAATAGTTCAATTGGCCTAAAAATATGTAAAAACTCATAAAAGAAACACTCTCAAAAGTTAAAATAGTCAACATCATTTTAGTTACAAAATTGAATCTTTCAACTTATAGCATGATAATTAGATTTTAGTTAATATAATAATAAGAAAATAATATATAATTACAATACATTATAATTAATTAAATAATATGCAAAATAACATTAAATAGTGAATTTAAATGTTAAGTAGATACGATCTTTAATTAATATATAAATATTTTATTTTAATTAAAAATGTTAATATATAAATAACATAGGACATAGTTAATTTAATGCATATTATAATTTTTATATTGTTATATATGTATATAAATAGGTTGACCAATCAGATTCAATATCCGTTTGGTTTCTAGTTGGAAAAATGGAAAAATTTAAGGGTTGATATTGATCTTTCACGTCGTTCGAGACAATCAAAACTCCGTTTGACCATAGGATCTGTTTTTTACGTTGGTCAAATCCAAGTTGGGGAACCAAACAGCCCTTCAATTGGGCTTTTTAAAGACTTAAGTCTGACTTTTATATTTAAATGACTTTTTGAAATGTCTAAATTTAGACGTTTTATTAAACATATCAAACTAGAAACTATGATTGATGTGATGATTTAACATTTTGTTAACAAACTGTTTGGTCTGTCCCGTTAGCTATTCACACTCACTAGTTCCACTCCTTTTTCAATCTCCTTCATCTTTTTTTAAAATAATTAAAAAAATCTTTTTCATCTTATTTCTCTCTCTCTCCATCCAAACAAGAAGTAAGTCTTTATTTGGATGAAGATATAAGATAAGATGAAAAAGAATTGGAAAGAGACAAATAAAAAAGGAAAGAAATATGATAATTATAAGATGGAAAAATATGTTTATTGGATTAATGGAAATAAAAGAGAAAAGGCAAAAAAAATTACTCTTTTCTTATTTGAATGGATGAAAGGAAGATGGATAAAAAATAATTATATAAAAATAAATTGAAATATATATAATTAAATTTTTAATTATAATATATTGTAATATATAATAAATTATTTTTATATTTATATAACTTTCAATAAAATTTATTCAGTTATTAAATATTGAAATAATTAAATTAAAAGTTTCACCATATTTTATGCTATATATACTCATTAGGATCTTTTTTTATAAGACTATATTACATTCTTTCACATATATTAAGAAATTTAATTATTTTAGATAAAGTAATGCACTGGAGTTGTAAATTATTTTTTGTTATACTTTCAAATTTACCTTTCATATTAATGAGTAGTGGAAAATAAAATTTTCAAATGTCATTGATATGAAGAAAGAGAATATGTAATTAATAAAAGTAAATGATGTTAAATTAATAAATACACTTGGTAAATTAAAGAGATCTTATAACAAAAACACAAAAAATACTTAAACAAGGTCATATAAAGGATGTGTATGTTTAGGAATACACAAGGTGCTACTCACACATTGATTAATACTTAATATAGTTTTTACATCCATTGCTAATATTAATAAGGCTTAATTAAGTTTTTAGTTCCTATTTTTTTGGCATTTTCAAAAATAATTTTTATGATTATTTTCGTTAAGTTTTAGTCCCTAAATATTTTTTTATGTATGAAATTGGTCCCTGCCACTAGAGATTTGTTCCCCTTATATGTTAAGTTCTTACATGGAATCGAGTTTGTTTAGTTGGAAATACATGTGTTTGATTATGTCATAAGCAATCCATATAGAATTTCAACTTAATTTTTGTTTTTTCTCACTTAGCCTAATTTGTTGTGTTTAATTACATAATTCCTATGATTAGAAACCACCATAAATCATAACATCTAAACAAAACTCTAACACCCAAATCTTAATGAATCTCAAGGAGCTTTTGTAAATGGTGCGGTGGGATAAAGGGATCCTTCATAGTGAGATGATCTCTAATGACAAACTCCATTAAGGTCCCTTCATAGCAAGATGAACTCTGACCGTGAACTCTATTAGGGTTCCTTCACAGTGAGGCGAGACGAAAAGAAAAAAGAAGGAAAACTTTATGGCGCGTTAAGGGAAATGGCCTTTGTGGAATAGTGAGGCAATAAGGCTGTCACACATGGTCAAGTGATGAGAAGAAGACAGACCATGATGCAATGAGAGGAGAAAAGAGGAGAATGTTTAAAAGAATTTCAGAATTTGAGAAAGAAAAAGAAAAAGAGACAGGGAAAGAAAGAGAGATAAGCTGGGCTAGGTTTAAGTAAGGACATTTTAAATCAGACAATATTTTAACTAACTTAAGAATAAACTTATAAAACACATTTTAAGTCAGGTGTTTATCTAACATACTTAGAAAGCATAGTATTAAGTCATTGGTTATAAAAGTTAATTTAAAAATTTCCAGTAACAAATTATTTATGATAATGCCACATGCCACTTTTTAAACTAGCTATTGATTAACTGATTCAAAATGTATTACTTAAAAGCCTCATTTTCAACTAGTGGAGCATTAGAATAAACAATTGAAGTAAACCTTGAAACAACAAAAATGTCCAAAAAAACCTTACAATATTCAACAACCTTTGTATCCTCTACGGTTGTCGTCCACTAGAAATCGCATCATTCCCCATCAATTTACTCAGTCCATAATGAAACAAGACAATTTTTTTTTCCAAAATACCACAAAGCTTTTCCTTACCCTTCAATAACCCATAGCAAAGGAATAATTTTTTTTATCATCAATGCAATTTTTACTTAAATTGAAACAAATATGCAATGAAGGAAAGCTAAATCAGGGTTATGATTTGTTATTACTAGAATAGGCAGAGCTCCTTTAGTGGTTCATTTGATCTTTATACCTTAATAATCAAAAGAAGACATTCTTGCTTGTTGACCTCATTGAACAATCATGGTCACAAGTTTCAACGATAATGTACCAAGTGATTTCCAGTAGAAATTGAAGTGTTCACATGATAAGGAAGGGAATGGAAATGTTCTTCTTTGAGAATGTAAGGTTTAGAATGGACATGAATGCCATGGTGAGTATGGGTGGCAAAAAACTTGTACCTGTAGATAATTGTAGGTTACCTACAATGAGTACCTACCTATTTACTAAAGAAGTAAGTAGCGGTATTATACCACCCGTGCCCACAGGTACCCACCTGATTATTAATATTTATTATTTTATTAAATATACTTAAATATTTAGGTTTTTATTATTTTATAATGAGATAAAAGAAATTTAATATTTTTCATAATAATACTTTTACTGCATGATGTTGTAATAAATTATATAATATTAATTTATAATATATCATATTAAAATAATATTATATTTAGTCTATTATACCATAATTTTTTCTTTATTATTATTATTTTAATAAATATTAAATATTGGTGAATATCCGTAGGTACTCATAAGTACCCATTATTGTAACACCATCGGTTAGATAAGACAAATCCTTCTGTAGGTTTATCCTATTTAACTGAGAGTGTTGACAGTTTTTAGAAAAAATGAATATATTTTTTTTTTAAATAAAATAATGGCATATCAGTGGAAGCAATATTATATAGATCACATAGTCATTCACAAACTGCAAGTAATTGTACTCTTAACAGAATGGGGCACGCAGGCACCCTTTAAATATTATACAGTCATCCGTCAATATTCATCTACTTATATTCTATTTAAGGAGCGTCCTCATTTGGTTCAGCATATTGCTGTTCTTCATACTCAGGTTCTTGATTTCCTAATTCCTCTGAAAATTGTCAACAGTAAGGGTGAGTATAACCCAAGACCCTGATTGGTTAATCCGGTGCGGACATAATCCAGTTAACATACAATATCACATAAATCATATAATTAACATATTCACAATTACAATCATCAAGCATGAAGTCATGGAATGCATGAGTTGGATTTATTATGATTTATCTTTGGTTAAGTCTCATGATGCATGTGGGCCCAAGAAATCATTTCTTCTTCTCATTCTTTGGAATAACTCCATTCCAATCATCTAGAGCGATTAGGGTCCGCCCAAGTTCCATATGGTACAAATGAACTCATTGGTTCTCATCATTGATTTAAATATTTTTGGAACTTAGATCCCTACGATCATAGTTACACTCCGTCATTTAGTCAAAGTACACTAGAATTGCATCGTCTCACCCGGCTATCAGGCGCGACTCTGATGCCATTGGGTTGCCATTCCAGTTGTACTCCCAAGATTCTTCATGGAGATCGAACGTGAGTGTCCTCCACTGTACCAAGTGTATGCTCTAGAGGTTTTTCTTCTTCAAAAATATTTTCATGATGCGAAATGCATTTATTTTATCAATTGATTCTTTGGGTATCTTATGTATTTCTAGTCTCATCATATCATTCCCAAGTTCTTTGAATTCCATCAATTATTTAAACATTGTAAGATATTCGTTTATTATTTTAGAAATATATCTATTATATCTTGGTTAAAATTATATTTTCCATAAAGAGTAAAATAATATATTCTTTATGTAAATACTCATAATTAAGACGTTAACAATGTTAATAACAATAAAACTAATAATAATAATAACAATATTAAGATTGATAATAATTAGAATAATAATAATAATAGAATAAGAATGATAATAATAATTATAACTTCCCAATAATTTAAAAAGTATTAAAGAATAGTTTCTAAATGAAAATCCAAGCGAAAAACACTAAAAACAGAGTTTTCCGAGTGGAACAAGGGTAAATCCGAGTGAAATAAGTATGATTCCGAGTAGAATCATACTGAGAAGGGTTTTCCAAACGATCTGGCTAAAAATCTGAGTGAAATTACACTGGAAAGCTGTTTTCCGACTGAAACAAGTTTGATTCCGAGTGAAAATGAGTTCCTGAGTGAAATCAAGTATGATTCCGAGTGGAATCAGTATGAAAAGAGTTTCCTGAGTAAAAATAAGATAAGTTCCGAGTGAAACATGAGTTTACCGAGTGAAATTAGTTGAAAAGGGTTCTGTCTGAATAAGACACATGCGAGTAAAATAAATCCGAGTAAGATAATCCTGATTCCGAGTGGAATCAGGTTGGGAAAGGTCTTCTGGGTGAATTAACTTTATATACCGAGTTACATCAAACTAAAAGGAGTTCTCTTAGTGAAAATAACTGTTTGCTGAGTAAAATAAATTGTTTTCCGAGTGAAATCACTGAAAAGAGTTGTCTGGGTAAAACTAACTGTTTTCTGAGTGAAATATGATGTTTTCCGAGTGAAATCAACTGGGAAGATACTGACCGTGTGAGAGTAAACTAGGAAAAGTTATCCGAGTACAATAAGGTTGTTTACCGAGTAAAAATTTATTCTATCAGAATGAAATACATTCAGTCAAGGTTGAATCCGATTGAAATTAAGCAAATCCGAGTTGTTACAGATGTAACACCAGTCGGATTAGTAGAAGCAGAGCTTGTTATTATTAATTCCATCTTCCATTCATAATTCATCACTGGAAATTACACAGGTACCCATGATTCTTAGTATTTTCAGTCCAACACAGTTCATATCTTTTCACAATTCAACAGAGTATATGCACTTAGTAACAAATATATACATATATACAAATAGTAACAATTAAAGCATTTAATACATACAACACTGAATCTGTCCTGGAAAGGTGAGGAACAAGTTCCTTAACCCTTTCCTTCACTCGGTTTTCCCACAGAGCACCCAAGAATATACCCCCTTACCTTTATGGAGCTCTCGGAGAAGAAGCAGAGGTTCCCTTTCACTGTCCTGCACGAATTCCGAGTGAAACAGAAGAGAAAAGAGAGAGAAAGTAACTTGTAGGAAGAAGAATGATAGAGGTGTGTTTCGTGTGTGTGTTCTCTAAGAGTCCTTGCGCTGGTTTAAATAAGGAGTGGGCTGCTAAGTGGAAAACTAAATGGGGAACAACTTTTGTGAGTGGGCTATTAGTGGAGTGTTAATGGAGTGGCAGTGGAGATTTAAATAAGGAGATATGCTGAGTCAGTGCCTATTTCTGGCCGCCCACTAGCTATAATGCGCATGATTGAATTAAAATAAACATTAAAAGACAAAATTGAAGTCAACCCGTAAAACTGACACTGAATACCAACTCGGTTAACCATTATGCCGACTGGAATTCTTCTTCCGAGCCAACAAATACAAGCCTCGCTTGAGCGTGGCTTACTCGCTTGAGCGAAGTAGAGAAATATGCATCAAGGGTCCTTCTCGCTCAAGTGGAATCCGACTCGCTTGAGCGAGTCTTCAAGTCCTCGCTCGGAATTCCTTTGAAAACCGACTCATTTTTCCCATCATTCACTTGGTAATTCACCCCCACACCGACTCCTAATTTGCTTGGCCTTTCACTCGGTATTATATCTCAAATCTGAGTCATTTCTGATGGTTCTTACTCGGTTAAATCATTCCAAGCCTAGTCCTTTCTCACTCGGTAATGTACTTCAAAAACCGACTCCCTTTCATTTCTTTCCTATCATTCTTCTACTCAAAATTTTCATTCCAAATCCGAATCTCTACACACACTGTTCCACTCGGTAAAACTCATCTACTTACTCGGAATACTACTTCAACATAATCGGGAATGTACTTCACATTCATTACTCGGCATAGACTTACATTTCTCACTCGGAGAATACACTTTCCTTCCCTTGGAAGTTTACTCAGTGCCATACTTCCACTCAGGAAAGTCACACATAAGATCCACTCGGAAATAAGGGTTTTCTCACTCGGAATTCATAAATCTTCTTCACTCGGGTTATCACTCAATCAAACACCACTCAATATGCATTTATTCACTCGGGTGAGTTAAGTCCCACTCGGACTTGTTCTGAGTCTCATCCACTAATGATTTAGAATCTCATTCACTCGGTTTAGGTACATCATTCACTTAGAATATATTCCCAATCAAAAACCATTATTACAACCCTTCCCTCAGAAGAGATTCACTCGGATTTTACCACTCAGGAGTATTTAAATTCTTCCCCACTCATTTTTCACTCGGATACTCATCTCTTAGGTACAAATACACTATCCTTACTCAAAATGTGTTTCAATCGGAATCCTTTAAGGTCTTTATCACTCGGAAAAAGAGTCATAGACATAGCCTCACCCAATAATGGCTCTAAACCTTATATATTCTACTCGGATTGGGCTCCCATTTCTATATTCCACTCGGAATTCCATATTTCAGGGAGGTTTTGCTCGGAAATGGAAGTACTTGGTAAGGTTTGACTCAGAAACAAAGAATCAAGGGTGTTTTGACTCAGAATTTTCTCCTAGAAGTGGTTTTCTTGAACACGCTTCACTCTAAATGTCTCCGAGACCAAAATTCCACTCGGTAGTATCCCTCTCAGTCATGTTTTACTCGGTCAACATAACTTTACACTCGGAATTTCATCCTTCACTTGGAATCTCTAATCCTTCACTCGGAATTTCATTCTTTCACTTGGAATTTCTCTGTCACTCAGAACAGAGCCCTTTTCACTCGGAATTTGATAAATTTCTTTAATGGTCTACATAAATTCCATAATTACACATAAAAATGAAATTCTTGTGATATTATAGACCATCTACAGGGCATTTATTCACTTATTACCACTTACAGACCTTCTAAACTTCAATTTTTACTAACTAAGACTGCTACTAAAAATAGGGATGTTACAATTATCGTCTTAAACCTGCGAGTACGAATAATAGTAACATACTACCCACCCTCACCCCACCCTGCCCCGCCTCGTTGTCATCCTTAGGTGAGAGATCTAACATTTCTATTTTCCCTTTCTCGAAAAAGAAAATTAAGAAAATGGAGTGAGGAAGGGTTGAGTTGAATGATGGTGAACCAGGATAGAAGCATGGGTAGAAAATAAAGAAAGAAAGGAAGACTAACAATGATGGTTGGTGGATGAGAAAAAAAGAAGAGAGAAAAGCGGTGAAGGAAAGGAAAGAAATAAATCTAGCGTGTGAGATATGTGTTAATGGTGAGTTATTAATAGGAATTTAACAAGGTATGAGTAACAGAGATAAAACTTACAACATGGACTAATTTTAAACACAAAATTAATTCAATGACTAAACTCGGATAGATAGGAACTAAAATCGTAAAATAAAACATTATACCCAAATACTTAATATCCTATTGACAGGACCCGCAAGCGCACAGGTTATGTCGCGTAATATAAAAGATTATCGTTCTCCACAGGGACTGTGTTCAAAGTACCGGCATATTAAAATTTAATTATCCACACAATTGATTTTCAATTTTTGGTATTTGTGAAAAATAAAAATTAACAGTAAAAATTTTTTTTTACCTTACAGTAAAAATAAAAATTTACCGTGGGTGAAAAATAGAGTAGAGAGTATCTTGGGATTCCGGGGGTTTAAGATATTATTCTACGTTGACAATTTCAACTTTTTATAAACAAAAATCAAATTAAGTTTTCCAAGGCGAATTTTCCAAAAGCCAATTAATATTTTCCTCTCGGATTCCTATTAATGTACCTAACTTACAGAAAGCGCTGCTTAATCCTAAGAAAGGCCCATTATCGTTTTATGAAAATCCCGTTTTTACTTCCTCAAAAGAATTTTGATTACTTTCACGGTTTTACCGAGGTCACAAAAAGCATCTCAAAAATCTTAGGTTTAGTTCAAAGCTTTCCGGTAAAAATAAATCTCTCGATTCTATTTGTTACCTAAACTTACTAATATACCCGTAAGTACATAGTTTTACCATTTAGGCTCTTGTTAGGAATCACTAAAAGCATTAAGTAAAATTTGAACTAAATGGAAAACAGAAATTTATTTACTTTAAGTCAAAATAACATCAACGTAAAATATTATCGTACCCCCGTTTTCCCAAGATAAAAATTTAGTTACACATGATACGGTATAAATTCATACATATAATGAAAAGGAAATACAACATACAATTCATGGTAAATAAAACTTACGGGTTTCTCCAAAAGCCCAGTAAATTTTCCACCGTAAATCTTTGTTCCGGATCCCTCCACCGTATACAAATTTAACCGCTCAATTTCACTGTCCTCTCAATTCTTATTTCACAAAATAAAAATACAATACAAAGAAATAAAATTCCACACTACACGCACACTGTTTTTCTTTTGTTTAATTTTCTGACTCACTCTCTGCACAAAATTCTCTCTGCTACTGTCCTAATTCTCACTGCAAAAACTGACTCCTCTCTGCATTTTCTGTCCCATATTTATACTGGTTTCAGCTGATTTTTATTTTTATTTTCTTTCAATCTGTCCAGCCTATTCTTCCACCTTGTCCCCTCACTTTTCCTTGGCAATATAGAGCAAGAAATGGAGACCCATTCACGTTAAATGCTGTCTTCATTTACCTTCATTATTCTGCTGTTCAGTGTCCCATTTATTGTTGTCTTCTTGCTGTTTGTTTCATGTTGTTGCTGTTCAAAAATTCCTTGCTGTTTGCTGTCAGATTTCACTTGCTGTTTTTGTTGTTTTACTGTCCAAAATTCCAGCAGCCCAAAACGTTAAATGCTGTCTGTTTGCTAAATTTCCATTGCCAATCAGCCATCATTTTTACATTAATGCTGCTGTCCAAATAATGTTGAATGCTGTCCCATTTCCAGCTGCTTTTCACGTTAAATGCTTCTTGTAGTTTTAGGTGAATGAATGCTTAATTATTTAAGAAATAATTCAGCATGTGGGCCTTGTAATCAAAAAGAATTTAGCACTTTGCCAATTCCCTTCAGCTTTCACGTTAAAAGCTTGTAGAAAGTGGAAACTTCAGCATAAAAAAAAAAAAAAAATTGGCACAATGGACAAAGAAACAAGTGACCATGTGGACTAATGGACAAAGGCTTGAGTTGTTGTTGTTGACCGTGTGGTGCTTTTGAATAATGGACAAAGGAATCTTGCTTTGTAGAGAGCTTCCAACATAAATACAAAGTTGGAAATGGGAGATTGCTTTTGGTTCATTAAGACAATGCATCATGGGACCCCTTTGGCATAGCATTTTCACGTGAATTAGCTCTAGGAAAGTGGAAATCTTTGCATTCAAAATATTCAAGCATATGGGACAAGAGACAATGGTGGAAGAATTGAATAAATTTGGCAAATGGATCTCTTCTAAAAAATATTTCAACGTGAACAAGAAAAGAAGGAGGAAATGGATTAATTGAATTAACCTTGCATTTAGAGAAATAAACAATTTGAAATAATTTAAATGGAATATTAAAATAAAATTATTTTAATAGAAATGGAATTTAAGTTCTTTGACAATTTTGAAGTACTAAACTAAATTATTCCAATTCTAAAAAAATATTTTATTTTATTTTATTCCATTTTAAATTAATTCAAACAAAATACAACACTTGAGCAGAAGCAGTGAAATGATTACAGAAATCATGAAATTTGGGAAAATATGATACTTGGACAATGATAGTGAATTTAAAGCGGAAATCATGAAAATCAGAGGAAATAATACAGTAACAACAGAAATTGTAAACAATTTAAACAGTGAAAAATAGTGTTCTAAAACACTTATCAAAATACCCCAAACCAGAACATTGCTTGTCCTCAAGCAATCACCATATTCACACAATAAGAAACAGGAAACACTTAGCTTAGTAAATTAGGGAACCCAAAACAGAGAAATTGATTTATTCAAATGCCAAAATTAAATTTCTTATGTGAGTCAATTTTTAATGTCAAGACTTGAGATACTCTTCTCACAATTTCACTCTAAGTGTCTCATGGTTTGTGTATCACTCAAATCATCATAGTCGAAAATATTACCATAAGCTTGTTGATCAACCAGAAACTCCACAGTTTAGATAGAAAGCATGTCAAAGTCTAAAGGTCTTTCAAAGGGTTGTAACGGGGCCATGGGTCGTATTGTCATGGTAGGAATTTCAAGAAAAATGGAGTACAAAAGGGCTTAAACAGTCATGAATGATTCAAACTTCCATCATAATTTCAGAAACTAACAGAACAAATTTTTGAACTTTTATGGACTTTTTGTAATTCATTCAATATCATCCTTTTGATTTTCTTTTCTTTTTCTTGTTTTTGTTTACATCCCATAACATATTTTTCTTAAGTCCTTATTATTTCTTTGCTCCACTAAATTTCCAACTTTTTCACCATTAAGAGAATATCGGTCAATGAAAGGTTTCAAAGAAAAAAATTTTCACTTTCAGGCTCAAAAGAGGCAACTAGGGGTCAAATTGTGCAAACATTCTGAGGCTTAAGAATGAGACCTAATTGTGTCTTTATCATCCTAAGACATACAATCAAAAACCATTTTGAATTGGTTGAAAAACAAGTTCTAGAATATTAGTGACTATAAGATTCACTCAATCAAGAAAATATGGGTTTTGAAAATTTGTTTGATAGATAACCCATTTTGGCTCAAGTCTCACAATGGAAAGTCCTTTCAAAGAAAATTTTAATCACATAAGGTTCATTTAAGCATTTATTTGGCATTTAAACAATTAAATTTTTGAAAAATTTACTCAAAATTTTAGGGTCCTTAGATACTTTAGCTTTGTGTTTAAAGTTAATTTATCATGCAATCATGGTAAATTACGAGATTACAAACAAAATAAGGAAAACACACATGCAAAATAAAATAACAATCACACAATGTAAACAAAACAGTTAAGTTTTCTTACCTACCACCCCAAACCAGAATTTGACATTGTCCTCAATGTTAAAATGGATGATAAAAGGTAAAGAAAACTTACCTGGAGTAACCCCAAACCGGGATTTGGCTTAGTTTTTGTTTTCTTTTCTTTTTTTTCTTTTTTTTCTTTTTTTTTTTTCATATTCAAAATAAAACAACAAATTTTTATAGGGTTACCTCCCTATCAGTGCTAAGTTTTAAGTCTTCAGCCAGACTTTTCACCATTTGGATTTATTCATTAGGAGCATCAAACAAGTCCAAGTCACTTGCTTGTTGTATTGGTTGACCTGTCAAGTAGTGTTTTACTCTCTGTCCATTTACCTTAAATGTACCAGATTTCTCACTCCATAACTCGACAGCTCCAAAGGGAAAGACCTTTGTTACCTTGAATGGTCCTGACCACCGGGATTTCAGTTTACCTGGAAAAAGCTTCAATCTGGAATTAAACAGTAAAACCATATCACCTGGATTGAATGTTCTCCGTAGGATGTGACGATCATGCCATTGTTTATTTTTTTCTTTATAAATTCTGGCATTTTCGTATGCATCTAAACGGAGCTCTTCAAGCTCATTTAATTCCAACAACCTACGTTCACCTGCAACTTTATGATCAAAGTTAAGAGTTTTAACAGCCCAGAAAGACTTATATTCCAGCTCAACAGGTAAATGGCAAGGTTTCCCATAAACTAGCTTAAACGGTGTGGTTCCAATGTGAGTTTTGTATGCGGTTCTATAAGCCCATAAAGAATCATCTAACTTAATAGACCAATCTTTACGTGACGTATTAACCACTTTTTGAAGAATGTTTTTAATTTCTCGATTGGATACCTCAACTTGTCCACTAGTTTGTGGGTGATAAGGTGTAGCAACCTTATGCCTAACTCCATATTTCTTTAGAAGGGTCTAAAAAGTTTTCTCAATAAAATGAGACCCTTCATCACTTATAACACATTTTGGGACCCCAAACCTTGGAAATATTATTTTCTTGAAAAGTTTAATAACAGTCTTAGCATCAGAATGGGGTGAAGCAATGGCTTCCACCCATTTTGACACATAGTCAACTGCTACTAATATGAACTGATTTCCAAAAGAGGAAGGAAAAGGTCCCATAAAATCAATACCCCATACATCAAACAATTCAACTTCTAAAATGGTATTCAATGGCATTTCATGTCTCTTACCAATGTTACCTGTTCTTTGGCACGCATCACAAGTTAGAACATACTTACGTACATCCTTAAAAATATGTGGCCAATAAAACCCAGCTTGCAATATTTTAGCTGCTGTCTTGGAGGTGCTCATGTGCCCTCCACAGGAAAGAGAATGACAATGGTTCAAAATATCATGGACCTCATCTTGTGAAACGCACCTTCGAATCAAACCATCAGCACATTGCTTGAATAGGAGGGGTTCATCCCAATAATAATGTTTGACATCTGCATAAAACTTTTTCCTTTGCTGAAAGCTAAGGTCAGGAGGTAAAATACCACATGCAAGAAAATTTACAAAATCAGCATACCAAGGAACACGTTGGATACTAAGATTCAAGAGTTGTTCATCCGGAAAAGATTCATTGATAGGAATATTATCTATTTCTTCTTTTTCAGATGTCAATCTAGACAGGTGGTCAGCGACCGGATTCTCAGTACCCTTCTTGTCCTTAATTTCCAAGTCAAATTCTTGCAATATTAGAATCCACCTAATCAGCCTAGGTTTTGCTTCCTTTTTATTCAATAGATACTTAATGGCAGAGTGATCAGTGTAAACAATAACATGTGAACCCACCAAGTAAGATCTAAATTTATCAAAAGCAAAGACAATGGCTAACAGTTCTTTCTCAGTTGTGGCATAATTTATTTGAGCATCATCCAGCGTCCGGCTGGCATAATGAATTACATGAAGTTTCTTGTCCTTCCGTTGCCCAAGAACAGCCCCCACTGCATAATCACTCGCATCACACATCAATTCGAATGGGAGTTCCCAATCAGGGGGTTGTACGATGGGGGCAGAGATTAGAGCTTGCTTAATCCTGCAAAAGGCTTCCAAACAAGATGAATCAAAATTGAAAGGCACATCCTTACCTAGAAGAGTTGTAAGAGGCTTTGTGATTTTGGAGAAATCTTTAATGAACCGACGGTAAAACCCTGCATGTCCAAGAAAACTCCGAATACCTTTCACATTTGTTGGTGGGGGCAATTTTTCAATTACTTCTACCTTAGCCTTATCAACTTCTATACCTCTCTCAGACACCAAATATCCAAGAACTATTCCTTCTCTTACCATAAAATGGCATTTTTCCCAGTTCAAGACCAGATTGGTCTCTTCACAACGCTGCAAGACTTGGCATAAATTTGTTAAGCAGTTATCAAAATCCAAACCATACACTGAAAAATCATCCATAAAGACTTCCATCACATTTTCAATAAGGTCAGAAAAAATTGCTTGCATACACCTTTGAAAAGTCGCAGGTGCATTACACAGACCAAAAGGCATGCGCCTATAAGCATAAGTCCCATAAGGGCAAGTGAAGGTAGTCTTTTCTTGATCAGATGGATGAATGGGAATTTGATGAAAACCTGAATACCCATCCAAATAACAGAAATAAGAGTGTTTTGCAAGTCTTTCAAGCATCTGATCAATAAAAGGGAGAGGAAAATGATCTTTTTTCGTGGCGCTATTTAACTTCCTGTAATCAATGCACATGCGCCAACCAGAGACAATCCTAGTAGGAATCAAGTTATGTTTATCATTTTCAATCACAGTTATTCCCCCTTTTTTAGGCACCACATGGACAGGACTTACCCATTTACTACTATCAACAGGATATATCACTCCAGCATCAAGCAATTTCAAAATTTCTTTTTTAACCACTTCTTGCATTTTTGGATTTAATCTCCTAAGTGGTTCTACTGTGGGCCTACTTTCATCTTCTACAGTAATCCTGTGCATACAAAGAGAAGGGCTAATTCCTTTGATATCATCCATTGTATAACCTATTACCTTTCTATACAACCTAAGTTGTTTCAAAAGCTTTTCAGTTTCACATGGATTCAATTCAGCATTAACAATCACAGGATATGTGGAATTAGGACCAAGAAACTCATACCTTAATGAAGCTGGTAAAGGTTTTAATTCCACATTGGGGCTTACCACTTTGTTACCCATGATCTCAGTATCATGTTCTAGTGGAGCCTCAGAGCAATCAGATGTTCCTGCAGGCTCAATCATGAAAACAGTTTCAAGTGGGTCATTAGGAAGGGTTTCTTCCTTTACCACTTGTTCAACAGAATCCACACTACAACAAACATCATTATTAAAAGGTTTTTCTAAAGCATTTTTCAAGTTAAAATCAACCTTTTGGTCTCCAACAGTCAGAGACAACTTACCATTCTTGACATCGATCACAGCACCTGCAGTTGCTAAAAATGGTCGTCCTAAAATAATAGGAATCAAAGAATCTTCGTCCATTTCTAGCACAACAAAGTCAGCAGGTATAAAAAATTTTCCTACTTTAATAGGAACATCCTCTAAAATTCCTACTGGATATTTGACAGATCTATCAGCCAACTGTAAAGACATCCTAGTAGGTTTTAGCTCACCCAATCCTAACTTTTCAGCAACAGATAATGGCATTAAACTTACACTCGCTCCTAAATCACATAATGCTTTATCTATATTCATGTCACCAATCATACAAGGAATAGAGAAACTACCTGGATCTTGGAGCTTAGGTGGAAGTTTCCTTTGAATTAGAGCACTGCACTCCTCAGTAAGTGCCACTGTACCATCTTCCTCCAGTCTTCTTTTGTTGGACAAAATGTCCTTCAGGAACTTCGCATATGTAGGCATTTGCTGCAAAGCATCTGTGAAGGGAATATTGATATACAATTTCTTTAAAACATCAAGAAACTTACCAAATTGTTTGTCCAATTTTGCTTTAGCCAAGCGCTGAGGAAATGGAATAGGAGGTTGATATGGCTTAACCTCCTCCTTCTTTTCTTGTGGTTTCTCTTCTTCAATCACTGGATGAGATGAAGATTCATCCACTTTCTTCTCCTCCTTTGTAGTCTTGCCAACGGGCCCATCATATTGAGTACCACTCCTAAGAGTGATAGCCATGGTATGGTTGGACGGTCCAGCTTCAGGTTTTCCAGGAAATGTACCTGGTGCTCTTTGAGAGTAGGAGGCTTGTTGGGCGATTTGATTCTCTAATATTTTGTTATGGGTGGCAAGAGAATCCACCTTTGAAGCTAAGTTCTTTATTGCATCAGAGAATTCATCATTTTGTTTAAGTTGAGTAGCTACAAATGTCTCCATCAAGGACTCTAGCTTTGATTTTTGTGGAATATAGGGTCCTTGTTGGGGTTTGTAGTTACTCTGATTACCTTGGAATGGCCTGTTTTGGAAGCCAGGTGGACCTTGTGGAGGTCTGTAGTTACTCTGATAATTTCCACCATAGTTTCCAATAGCATCTACTTGATGCATTTCAGGTTCTTGATTAAGGGTCATTGCTAAATGGCAATTCGTAGCTCCATGTCCTGAAACACCACAAACTTCGCAAACAACCTTAGCAGCACCTGTTGACCCTATCTTATCAAGTTTTAATGTTAATGCTTCAACTTGGGCAGAAAGTAGGGAAAGAGCATCAACAGAGTACTTACCTGGTGTTTTAGCAGGTAATCCTCTCTCAGAATTCCATTGGTGGGTGTTTTGGGCTATCTCCTCAATCAGGTTCTGGGCTTCATCCACATTTTTACTCATGAAGGCTCCTCCAGCTGCAGCATCCAAAGAAATCTTTTGCGTGGAAGTTAGTCCATTATAGAAAATATGGACTGTCAACCACCTCTCTATCCCATGGTGAGGACATTCTCTCAGCATTTCCTTGTATCTCTCCCAGGCTTCATACAAGGATTCATCATCTTTTTGTGCAAAATTAATTATTTGTTTTCTTAACAGATCAGTCTTATTTCTTGGGTACCATTTATTGATGAAAGCACTGGATAGTTGTTCCCAAGTTGTGATGGATCCTTCAGGAAGAGAGTATAACCACGCCCTCGCTTTATCTCTTAAGGAGAAAGGGAAGAGTCTCAAGCGAATGGCATCATTGGTGGCTCCATTCATTTTCAAGGTGTCACAGTATTCAAGAAAGATTTGAAGATGAAGATTTGGATCTTCGGAGGGTAATCCTCCGAATTGGTTCTGCTGTACCATAGAGAGTAGTGAAGGCTTCAATTCAAAATTGTTAGCCTCCACTGTGGGTCTAAGGATGCTAGATCCTCTTCCGTTTGTACTTGGAGCAGCAAAATCTCTTAAGGCTCTGTTTTGGTCTGCCATTTGTTTTTCTTTTTCTTGTTTTTGTTGTTTTTGTTGTTTTCTTAAAGCTCTAAGGGTACGTTCTATCTCAGGGTCAAATCCTAAGTTTAGATCGACACTACGGCTTCGTCGCATAAAAAGAAAATAAAAGACAAATAAAAACAAATAATCACAAAAAATAAAAAATAAAACAGCAACAGATACGCAAAATAATAAACAAAATATAAGATTACAAACAAAATAAAATAAACAATAAAAATACAGAATAAGATATTAAAATAAAAATACAGAAAAAGAAATAAATGAAACAAATAACATAAAAGAAAAAGAAAACAATAATAAACAAATACAAAGAACAGAACAATATCAAGAAAAATATCACACTAATTATACAACAGTAAAGTAAAATAGAATAACAAAATTTAAGAACAAAATAAAATAACAGAACAATTAATTAGAAATTCAAAAATAGTAACAGTAAAAGAAAAAGGAACAGAATACAAAATACAAAATAACCAAATAAAATAAACACTAAAAACAAACAAATATACAAAAAGAAATAAATCAAACAAACAAAACAAAATAAAAATTAAAAAGAAATATTAACAAGTATGATCTAATCGAATTTCAATACTGCCGATATTTGAGGGACAACAGTCCCCGGCAACGGCGCCAAAAACTTGACAGGACCCGCAAGCGCACGGGTTATGTCGCGTAATATAAAAGATTATCGTTCTCCACAGGGACTGTGTTCAAAGTACCGGCATATTAAAATTTAATTATCCACACAATTGATTTTCAATTTTTGGTATTTGTGAAAAATAAAAATTAATAGTAAAAATTTTTTTTTACCTTACAGTAAAAATAAAAATTTACCGTGGGTGAAAAATAGAGTAGAGAGTATCTTGGGATTCCGGGGGTTTAAGATATTATTCTACGTTGACAATTTCAACTTTTTATAAACAAAAATCAAATTAAGTTTTCCAAGGCGAATTTTCCAAAAGCCAATTAATATTTTCCTCTCGGATTCCTATTAATGTACCTAACTTACAGAAAGCGCTGCTTAATCCTAAGAAAGGCCCATTATCGTTTTATGAAAATCCCGTTTTTACTTCCTCAAAAGAATTTTGATTACTTTCACGGTTTTACCGAGGTCACAAAAAGCATCTCAAAAATCTTAGGTTTAGTTCAAAGCTTTCCGGTAAAAATAAATCTCTCGATTCTATTTGTTACCTAAACTTACTAATATACCCGTAAGTACATAGTTTTACCATTTAGGCTCTTGTTAGGAATCACTAAAAGCATTAAGTAAAATTTGAACTAAATGGAAAACAGAAATTTATTTACTTTAAGTCAAAATAACATCAACGTAAAATATTATCGTACCCCCGTTTTCCCAAGATAAAAATTTAGTTACACATGATACGGTATAAATTCATACATATAATGAAAAGGAAATACAACATACAATTCATGGTAAATAAAACTTACGGGTTTCTCCAAAAGCCCAGTAAATTTTCCACCGTAAATCTTTGTTCCGGATCCCTCCACCGTATACAAATTTAACCGCTCAATTTCACTGTCCTCTCAATTCTTATTTCACAAAATAAAAATACAATACAAAGAAATAAAATTCCACACTACACGCACACTGTTTTTCTTTTGTTTAATTTTCTGACTCACTCTCTGCACAAAATTCTCTCTGCTACTGTCCTAATTCTCACTGCAAAAACTGACTCCTCTCTGCATTTTCTGTCCCATATTTATACTGGTTTCAGCTAATTTTTATTTTTATTTTCTTTCAATCTGTCCAGCCTATTCTTCCACCTTGTCCCCTCACTTTTCCTTAGCAATATGGAGCAAGAAATGGAGACCCATTCACGTTAAATGCTGTCTTCATTTACCTTCATTATTCTGCTGTTCAGTGTCCCATTTATTGTTGTCTTCTTGCTGTTTGTTTCATGCTGTTGCTGTTCAAAAATTCCTTGCTGTTTGCTGTCAGATTTCACTTGTTGTTTTTGTTGTTTTACTGTCCAAAATTCCAGCAGCCCAAAACGTTAAATGCTGTCTGTTTGCTAAATTTCCATTGCCAATCAGCCATCATTTTTACATTAATGCTGCTGTCCAAATAATGTTGAATGTTGTCCCATTTCCAGCTGCTTTTCACGTTAAATGCTTCTTGTAGTTTTAGGTGAATGAATGCTTAATTATTTAAGAAATAATTCAGCATGTGGGCCTTGTAATCAAAAAGAATTTAGCACTTTGCCAATTTCCTTCAGCTTTCACGTTAAAAGCTTGTAGAAAGTGGAAACTTCAGCATAAAAAAAAAAAAAAATTGGCACAATGGACAAAGAAACAAGTGACCATGTGGACTAATGGACAAAGGCTTGAGTTGTTGTTGGTGACCGTGTGGTGCTTTTGAATAATGGACAAAGGAATCTTGCTTTGTAGAGAGCTTCCAACGTAAATACAAAGTTGGAAATGGGAGATTGCTTTTGGTTCATTAAAACAATGCATCATGGGACCCCTTTGGCATAGCATTTTCACGTGAATTAGCTCTAGGAAAGTGGAAATCTTTGCATTCAAAATATTCAAGCATATGGGACAAGAGACAATGGTGGAAGAATTGAATAAATTTGGCAAATGGATCTCTTCTAAAAAATATTTCAACGTGAACAAGAAAAGAAGGAGGAAATGGATTAATTGAATTAACCTTGCATTTAGAGAAATAAACAATTTGAAATAATTTAAATGGAATATTAAAATAAAATTATTTTAATAGAAATGGAATTTAAGTTCTTTGACAATTTTGAAGTACTAAACTAAATTATTCCAATTCTAAAAAAATATTTTATTTTATTTTATTCCATTTTAAATTAATTCAAATAAAATACAACACTTGAGCAGAAGCAGTGAAATGATTACAGAAATCATGAAATTTGGAAAATATGATACTTGGACAATGATAGTGAATTTAAAGCGGAAATCATGAAAATCGGAGGAAATAATACAGTAACAACAGAAAATGTAAACAATTTAAACAGTGAAAAATAGTGTTCTAAAACACTTATCACCTATTTCTAAAAGATGAAGTAACCAAAGTTAAATAAAATTCTATTAAATAAAAGTGCCAAAAAATCTAATTAAATAGTCTTCTCTTCTCATCATAAAAAAAATAATTAGACAATATTCTTTAATTAGATAAATATCATTTAAGAAGTTCTTAATAACTAAATCTTATTGAAATCAAAATCAAATTTATGATTTGGACATTTTCTTATCTTGTGTTTTTAATGCACGCCAACTATTTTACTAGAATTATGTTTATGTGTTCTAATTTCTTGGTCTTTACTAGAATTTTATTTGTAATCATAAAGCATATTGAAATATACAATTAACATAAGAAAATGAAGAAGAAGAAGAGGGAGAAGAGTAATAAGAAAAAGTAACCAAAATATGAAAGAAACTCACCAAGCAGAGAATCGAAACAGTTCACAGAGAAGAAACTAGCCAAGAAAAATTACTAACTGATCCTAAATTTCTATCTCTGCCAATTTTTTAATTTTTTATTATCCATACTCATAAAGTTTGAAAAGATGTAAAATAAAAGCATGAAAGGAAAAAAATAAGGAAGAAGATCACCAAAAAATTAATCAAGACTAAATCGAGGAAGAAGAAATGACCAGACCAAATAAATTTAGAAGAGTGTCAGACATGAAGTTTCCAAGGAATTTGTTAGGGAAAAACCGTGTTTGGTTCAAACTTTTTGAGTAAAACGTTGAGTCACAGAGTTTCAAATAACAACAATTAAGAATCACCATTAGAGGTTTTCAGGGAAGAACCTTGTTCAGTTCAAGCTTTCAAGGTAAAACACCAAGTCACAAAGTTTTTAGATTTCAACAATGAAGAATCACATTAGAGGTTCTCAGGGAAGAACCCTGCTTAATTCAAGCTTTCAGGGTAAAGCATTGAGTTATGAAGTTCCTTTATCCAGTTGAAGCTTTCAGGGTAAAGCATGTGACGCACTAAACTTAGATCATGAATGCCAAAGTGATTATTTAGAACCTAATGAAAATCAGGATAAATTTTTTCCTCTTTAAAACCATCACCTCAAGATTTATAATCTTAGCTCCAAGACCACACAAGGATATGTATTAGTTATTCTAAACCAATTCCAATCCGTAAATGTATTAAAATAGGTTTTAATTACCTGAATATGGATTCTAATCAAATCAAGTGTGTCTAATATGGTGTAAGGCTCAAATCGTCATTTTCATCTTTAACTTCAATTTCATTTCACCATGTCTAAATACAACTAAGGTGGATCCACCTTCCAAACCATCACTTGATTAACAATGTCATTTCTCAAGACTAAGACCTCACTTAGACACCATAACATAGTCTAATTATACACCCCTATTTATCATTTCAACTTGCTAACCTAATTCAATTCAATCTAAACCCAAACACAATAACAATATGCCTATACGGTTAAACTCTTATTCAATTGCATGTAATGGCACAGGCCAACAACATCAAACTAATAATAGCCAGGTAAAAAAACTACCAAAAGATACAATATTCACACAATAAATATTTCCCAAGCTCCTTTACAAAGTTAATAATGCACTTTAAAACTTCACATAACATTTCATGTTTCACATTCACTAAATCACAAGTATGGAAGAGTGAGATATGACATAAAATAAATATAAAATGACATATAATTTATATAAATACAATCATAAGGAAAATGTATGTTATACGTATGCTAGACAATATTGGTTCATTTAAATAATCTTTCACTTTAATCAATGATGTTATGATGGATCCATGCTAACTGGTGAGTAATCATTGTAGTATAACAAATTTCATATCATATTTTTTATCAGTACCTAATTGAAATGCTCCCTTGCAACACTGTCACACACTGTGACTTAGATAAACATATATTGTGTTACAGGTCGGCTCTAAAACATCTTGTCTAGAGCATCCTGAAACCACAGGTTTCATAATCGTAGGGTCTTTACTCATTACACAACCACCCATCATTGGGTTAGCAATCAAGGGACCCCTATGTCCAAGATGCGTCCTTTATGCAAATGATGCATGATGCTTTAATGATCATTATATTTTATCATACAATAAATTAAATCTCAATTTGATAACTTTCCATAACTACATGGTTACTCTCAATCCACAATGGATACATATATCAACATACATCATCATCTTTCATCAAGCTAGCACTTGACCATATATTCTCTTTACACTCATAAGACACATCATACTTTCAATTTTAATCCCATAATCCTTCACTACCATTTTGAAAACAAAGATACAATACACACATTAACCCAATACATAAATTATCTCATTTTATGCCAATATATCATCATAGGTGTCTACTAAGGATTGGAAGGTATTTTCATATAATTTACTTTAGGGTAATTGATTACCATGGTTAGTGTAATTGATTACAAGTGTATAAAATTCATTTCAAACAATCAGAGTCAAGTAATCAATCACTAGGTTTTGGGTAATCAATTACCATGTTAGGGTAATCGACAACCATGATTGAGTGATTAATTTTTCGACAAACAAATTTGGTAATAGATTATCACAACCATAGTAAACGATTACTTTATGTAGAAATGACACATATTAGTAGAAATTATAGAATTTTCCAATTGAAAATTGATGGTTCAGAGAATAGACTTAGAAGGGGGTTGAATTAGTCTGTTCACTTTTTCAAACCAAAAAGTGATATTTAAACGTTATTGCGTTACGCACAGCAGACCAAACTTTTGTGAGACGACGAGCGTAATATTTTGATCGAGTGAGCGTATTTTTGTCAGACTTTTACTATCGAGTATAACAATGATAATGCACCAGACTTTTGATAGTAAAGAGTAAGAGACAAAGAGACAATACACAAGCGATTTTATACTGGTTCACCTCTAACTCGGAGACTACATCCAGGACCTTCGAATCTGAAGGATTTCCACTATGTAAAAACATTTTACATCTGGTGTTGAATATTATTGACTTCAGCCACTCCTAGCTTAAGCACAACCCATGCTTCAAGTATTCTTAACACCGGCCACTCCTGGCCCCAAGTATTCTTGACACTGGCCACTTCTGGCCCTGAATATTCTTGACTCTGGCCATTCCTAGCCTAAGCACAACTGATGCTCTGAGTATTCTTGACTCCAACCACTCCTAGCTTAAGCACAACCTGTGCTTCAACACACCTGACCCCTTTGGATTCCTATAAGTATTATTTTGCAGCACCCACTCCTGGGGCAGACTTAAGTATTCTTTCATGAGCCACTCCTAGGTCGAACCCTGAGTATTCTTTCAAAAGCCTCTCCAAGTCAACAGTGTTTCCCACACTAACAGAATCTGACAACACACTAGACCTGTACTACCAGAGGATTGGAAGAATTATTTCAAATTGAATGAATAAGCCTTCTAACTTAGTTGAGCTAAGTGATCAGCTACATGAGTTGGTTCGTGAAGAAAGAGAAGGATTTATTCATTCTTTAGACTCAGTACCTGTGTAATATGAAATAAGAGAACAGAAGGTACTGAGTCTGAAAGCATGACCAGAGATGAAATGCTCTTCATTGAGAAAAGAGATATAAGTTGTTGGTATATCTCTGGTTACTATGGCTTTCGGGAGAGAAGGAATGTACATAGCGAGCTTTCATTGTCTTCATGGCGATTCTTCTTGGTCTGAATTCTTCTTTTTGAGCAGATTACCATTTCATTATTTTTCATAGGATTTTGTAGATGAACGTCTGGTGCTTATTCATACTTTCTTTTTTTCATCCATATTTTTCTTAGTGTGTTTTCCCATCTTCCTTTCCTTTAGCAAACTTTCTCTTTTTTCATTTTTCCATTTTGTGTTCTCTATATTTTTGCTCTTGCTTGAGATTTTTCTTGCACACTTTCTCTACACTTTATTTCAAGAGACTGGTTCTATTTATGGAGAATTTTCCCAAGAAGCTCGAGAAAAGAATATATCTGATATAAGTCCATTGAGAGATGACATACCCAATGGGAAGGATATTGCACAATGGACAATCAAGATTTCTTTTGTCAGAGAGAGACGTTATAAACATGTAATTAAAGGATAGAAAGCTTTGAGAAGTGTACGATCATAGGCAGGGTAGAGATAGCATAAGTTTCACCAAGAAGGAAGCTTTTATTCAGAGAATCTCTAAATCTATAAGGCAGGGTGAAAGACTTGACGCTGTTAGAACATAATTTGCCGTGTTTTGTCATTCTTCTTTTCATGAATCTTTGCTTTAAAGCGCTTTTGAATATGCTTTCCGACTGTTGAGATTCCTTGAACCAAACTCATATAGGAACTCTTCTTTAAAGCGGATTCTAGAACCGATGATTCATAAGATGTTGATGTTGAGGCAATTTTAGAGCAAAAATTATTCAGATGCCTTTGATAGGTCTAAGAGCTTTTATGTGAAAGTCAAGATTTGATGATTAGACTTTGCTGAGCCAGGTCTGGTAAGTGTTCAAATACATGGATCTTTTTCTTTTAAGATGAATTTCTAGACTACAGGACTTTTCTTATTTTGGGTCAAAAGGGTTTATGTTGAGACTAGACTTTGAGGATTCTTTTAATGCACGTACTCCCCCTATCTTTCGTATCACAATCCTTATGTTTTCTTGAAACACTTAAACTCATATATTAAATAATAACATGATATGACTCTATTTAAATTAGAATACGCAATGTTGATTATCAACAAATCTCATGAAGTCTCGTTTAAATGATTCGACATTTTCTAGACTTTTCTTTAATAAAAATTGTTTCAAACTATCATACATCTAAGTTGGTCATTGGCAACTTATTATACAATATCAACCTATTCAATTTAATCTATCCAATTCAAGTCACAAATTCCCACAATTACATCATATACTACCATATCAATACACATCCATTCAATCCACCAAGTTCTCACAATTAAACAACATTTTACATCTTTACATACTTATTCCATTCACTCATATCAACTTAATTCAATTCACTATTTCCATAATCAATCTACATGCAAATAATTCAATATATGAAAACTTTCAAGTTATCATTTTCCACATCTAAATCATGTTCTAACAATTCATTTGCATAATCATTTCATTCATCAATTTCTCACAATCACATCACATAATCCCAATCTACCAATGTGTTCAAATCATTAATTTTACAATCAAACATATCCTACCATTCAACACATATATTCAACACACTAAATCCATAACCAACAACAATTCACCATTTCAACATAACTAAATAACAACCAAACTATTCAACTAATGATAACTATCATGATTCCTACAATCAAACATGCAATCTTACATATTCTATACTTATTCACAGTCTCATCTCCTATTAGTTACCTCTAAGAAGGAAACCACAAAGTGATGCAAACTTTCCTTTGGTTCTAGTTCCACCCTACAAACAACAATACATTTAATTTCACCCAATTTAGCAACCAAGCCACAACCTAACAATTGAATAAACTCCTAATTACCTGGAATCTTAAGAACACTAGGAACATTACAATTTGAAATAAAATATAGTTTCATAAATTTTGACTTACTGAAAAGAAATTGAATTTAGAGGGGTTTAGTTTTTCTACAACACTAACAAGACATAAAAACACCTACAAGCATGAATTTAAGGGAATTGAGGTTTGGTTAAATAAATTGAAGGAAATACCCAAAGGGTTTTTAGGTTTATACCTAGGTTAGGAAGAAGAACAAAGAAGCTTACTCTCTCTTAGCTCCTATGCATGTGGATAGGGAAGATGGAAGGGATGAAAGGAATTCCTTCCTGGCCTTAGGTGAAACGAAAATAGTGAGGTGAGGAAAGGATGGTTCACAATTTTAGTATGATAGAGGGAGGAGAAGAAAAGAGAAAGTGTGTTAGTGTTGAAGAATAAAAGTGAGCATGAGGGTAGTAGAGAGTGAGAGGAGAAGATGATGGTGAGGTGAGGGGAGTGGCATGTTTGGTGAGGGGGGAAAAAGAAGATGAATGTTGGTGAGGAGAGGAAAGAAAATGGTATGGGTGAAGGGGAAGAAGGGTATGATGAAAAATGAGAGGAAAGTAAGTGTGTTATGAGGGTAAAGAGAAAAGAAGAATGTGGTTTTGAGTTTTTAATTAAGCTAGGATAGGTAATTGGTACTTTTAGGATATAGTTGACTTCTTAAAAAAGTCAAAACTAGTTTCCAAATATGTTCCTCTGACTAGAATTTAACTGTAATTTTTCCTACTTAAATCTAAAATAAACATAAAACTAAACTATACCCCTAAATTGTCTAAGATCAGACCGTACACAGATAAATCAAATTTCTAAAATCAAGATGTTATAAAACATTAAGCCAAGAAGTTTCAGAATCCAACACTTAAAAGAAAAGAATGAAGAATCATTATTGGAGTTCTTAGGGAACAACCCAACTTGGGTCATGCTTTTAGGGTTTAGCGTTAAGTCATGAATTTTTAGATTCCAACAATGAAGAATTGTCATTAGAGGTTCTTAGGGAAGAACCTTGCTCTATTCAAGCTTTCAAGGCCTAGAGTCATAAAGTTTCATATTCCAACAATGAAGAATTGTTATTTGAGGTTATTAGGGAGAACCTTGCTCAGTTCAGGCTCTCAGCATAAAGCATCGAGTCATGAAATCCCTCTGCTCATTTCAAGCTTTCAGGGTAATGCGTTGAGTCATGAAGTTCCTAATTTTAATACGTAGAAGAAAGTAAAAATCGCCATTTAGAGGTTTTTAGTGAAGAACCGCCACCCAGTAGTCCTTCCTTGAAGAGGGCTCCAAAACCATGAAAAATTTGAATTACACACTTGAAGAAAAGGAAAAAACTCTGATTTGAGGTTCTTAGGGTAGAACCTTTACCCAGCTCAAGTCCTCAAAGAAGGACACTGATATATGAAAAAAGTTGAATTACACACTTTAAGAAAATGAAAAATCATCATTTGAGGTGTTTAGGGTATAACCTTTGCCCAATCCAAGTCCTTGGGGAAGGATGTTAATCATTATGATGTTCCGAGTTCAACTCTTAAACGAAATCACCATTGGAGGGTCCTTTAGGAAGAACCTCCGCTTGGTTCAAAGTTTTAAAGTAAAGCGTTAAGCTGAGAAGTTTTTGAATTCAACACTTAAACAAAAAGAAGAAATCGCCAACAAAGGTTTCAAACTGAATAAAAAAGGCACTCAACTCAACTTTAATAGTAAAATGCCAAGCCATGAAGTTAGAACCTTCAAGGTAAATTTCCATCTAGATATGTCATTCTTAGTGAAAAGTACCAAGTAAAATGAAATATGAACAAAGGTCTTAATGCTAAAACGAATGTGGAATTTTCAAAGTGAAAGTTCCACCCATATATATCATTTTCAGCAACAAGTATAAAGTAACATGAAATCCTAAACAAAATACTAAGAAATAAGGTACCAAAATGACTCAAAATTACAGACACAAGAATGTCCCCTAACAATTTTTTATGGCCAACCATCTAATATTTGCACAAATATTTGTTCTCAAAATTTTCCTCTCAAAATCTTTTACTAAAGGTGTTCTAGAGGTTATTTGGTTTTTTTACCCTTCATCACCTTTTTAACGCTTGAAGGCTAGGAAGCTCATGTTCCCTTTGTATTCCTCTCGGCCCATTACTGGCAATTTACCCATCTTCGCCTTTCTAATGCTTGAAGGCTAGGGGGCTTATGACAATTTGAACTTGAATTACAAATCTTGAGGTAATTTTCGACGTGGTAAGATTTACTATAATAAATTTTTGTTTTCAAAACATTTATTGTGGGATTCATAATTCAAGTTCTGGAATCACTTAATGATATATATGGTTCATCCTAAACTAACTATAATACAAACAATAATGTCAGACTTAAACTTTACACCATGGCACTTCACCAATTAACATCACTTATTCATCATCATATGTTCATTAGTGATCATATCAAAATAATACTAGTACAATTACAACCTAAGAAAAAACATACTATTAAAAACTATGAACATATAAACATTTACACATATCAATTATTGATGCATATGTATTTATAAATCATCAAAACATATTCTATATATCCTTATAATTTTCAATGAACACTCCAACTTATTGCCAAGCATATCCTTGATCAAACACTAAATAACAAGTAATTGGAAGAATGAGACAAGGTATAGAATGAATACAAAGTGAAATAGAATCATACATATTCACAAGGAGGGTGCAATGTGACACACATGACAAACAAGGTTGTTTTGATTATATAATATTTTGTTTTTTGTCGAATAATGCTATCATAGATCCATAACTGATGGGTAATCATACAGTGATCTATAATTAGTACCAATATTTTACCAATATCGAACTGAAATGCTTATTTGTAACATTATCACCACCGATGGCTTGGATACGCATATAGCTCTGTGTTGCGAACCCTTCTTAAAACACACCGTAAAGTTCTAAGAGGAGCCAGGTTCTATAAGAATCATATACGTAAGGTATATTGCTTATCCAGAGCCCCCTATTGGGCCCCTCAAAGGACCCTTACATCTTGAGCAGCTTTAATGTATATATTGCATGATGCTTTAGTTAAAGTTCTAAAACATTGCAACATATTCAATTCTCAATGTGACAATTCATCATAATCATAAGATCAACCCATAATCTAGTAGGACATAATCATATACATCTAACACAAGTCTAAATCTAATTCCACATGAATCTGTGCACACTAACATCATCAATCATCATTTATTGTTAGTTATATATTTATATTTTGGCCTAATCTAATTACCATACTTTTCACCATTCAAGGATCCAATAAACTCTTCGTAATATGTTAACATATTATATAAGCTAGGAATTGACTACAACATAGGTATAAGAAGAAAGAACTTGAATTATAAAGCATTTGCACTTGAATTAAGGTAAAAAGGGTCCTATAGGTGTCCTAAGGGAAACCACAGCTATGGTCCACTTTGCCAAGCCACCCAAATACTACCATTTTTCCAACATGATCCATAACATTTTTGTTCCTTTTCATGCAAAAAGAGGCACACTTGGTAGCAATCTCAAACAATGCCATTTGGAACCATTTCAAGTTAATTCCTACATAATTTGGCTATTAAATTCATATCATATATACATTATACACCATACATGCAAAAAATTTATACTCATCATTTCCTAAATCTAATCTAAACTTTCAATTCACTTTACCATCTTAATAATTCCAATGTATGCCACGACTAAAAAAGATCAATCAACGACGGCCCTAAGCCATCGTTAAAGCATTAAAACTCCGTCGCTAGGTGAATTAGCGACAAAAATTTTGACAGCAACACAGTTGTCGCTCGGACCATCATCGCTGATACAACAGCAACGAGGACAACACCCCATCATAAAATTTTTTATGGCATTTCGTCATCGTTAATCTGGTTTCATAGGTGGTGACGCACCCTGTCACTGCTGTTACTTATTAGGGACCATGTCCTACTATCGCTACTTTTACTGCATTATAGTGACCACTGTTTCTTGTTGCTAGGTTAATGTGTTTAGCGACTAATATAACCCATCGCTACGTTACTGCCTGATAGTGACCACTATTTCCCGTTGCTACATTGCTACGGTCAACAACCATCATCTCCCGTTGCTGCATTACTACCTAATAGTGACTACGTATCTTCTGTCGCTATATTACTGCCTCACAAGGACCACATCTGTTTCGTCGCTATATTACTGGCTAATAATGACCGTGTGATTTCCATCGTTAACATGTAAAGTGGTTTTTTAAGGATTTTTTAAATGAATTATTTTTTAATTATATTGGTTAAATATTAAATATCGGTTAATAAATTACAATATTAATATTGTCTATTATTACTGTATTGTAGGGTTTTGCTTCGTTGAATTTTCAGTAATACATTAATAATACTAAACTAGCAAATTCACATGGAAAGAGAAAATGACACAAAACAGATACTGAAATATCAAATATGAGATAAACTATAAACAAAATTTATATATAATCTATACAAAAATACAATAAAAATAACCCATAGGAAAGCATGATCACGATGTAGGGGGATCCTATAGTGGTAGGGGCAGCTAGGAAGTAGAGGGGGTAGCCTGACCATTATCTACATGATCATTTCCTGTCGTGCGCTAGCTGTCGACGAGTTTTAAGATATTCCTCTTCGGCCAATCGTCGATCTTCGACAACTTGCTCCTGTAGTAACTACCTCTGTCATCGGTCCTCCTCGGCCTGCTCCTCCAATAGCTGCCTCCGGTGTCACTCCTCCTGTAGCTCATTGTTCAAGTTCTCAATAACCTAAACAACATCTGTCAGAAGGCCAGAGGAAGAGGTCTTCCCTTTCTTGGCAAGCTACGTGCCCACGCCTCCCAAGCCAAACACCTTTCCTTTCTTGTTCATGCCGCTAATAGCCTCCATACAAATGGCGTTGTCATCGTAGGAGTGGAAGCCACCATCTCTGCCTCCTTCTGTACCCTCATAGCCTGATACGTCTCCTGTAAATGTAAAATTGTGATAAAATTTAGTAAGCTGATTTGTAAATTTAAGCTGAATTGTTGAGGCTAGAGTCGATGTACGATGGAATTTGAATAATGGATGTAAACCCCTAAGTATTTGGTAAATAATGATGTTGAATTCGGGGTATGATTTAGCATTGGCCATGATGAAAAATTTCATGGTATGAAGTTGGGCTGAATTGTGCGCCCTTAATCTTATGATTAATGGATTGAATAGGAATTTTGATATGATGAAGAGATGATATGTGTGATCATGGGTTGGTAAAAGGAATTTAATCATGTAATTGCCTTCCTTTTTACTTTGAAAAGAATTATATTGGTGATAGAAACCACATACCGATGTGATGTAATATGAATCGTATGTCTAGTATATGGACTTTGGCTATGATAAATAAGGAAATCCATTAGTGTGGAAGATTATTATATGATTGTGGACCTTATTTTAACCTTGGGAGTGTATACTTGACGTGAGTTTGGTGATTCATTTAGGCTTGAATCGAATTATAGCCGACAATGTTTGGATTAGACAAATGATTTCTAAGTTACTTGACCATGACTTCGGATGGATGAAGTCCAATGGTGGGGTGATTACCCTATGATGATTGGAAATCTATAGCTGATATGTCAACATATAGTTGTGGTGGCTGACGATTGATGAATTATATGGCATGATTTACGCCGGATCATGATTAAATGATAACATGATATGAGTGTATTGTTTATAGACTTGTGTGACTTCTCACAAAGTCTCATGTATGAAGAGATGTTATTTGAATTGATATGGATAATGAGAGCGATAAGGCATGAAGGTACTTATCCTGATATGTCTCTACATGTCATAGGCATTGTGGCAACGTGCACTTATGCATTGATCTCATGTGTTTGTGGTAACCACTACGGGATTGGGACGCCTTCCTGTATATCGGATGTAGCAACATATAGATCGAGTAAGTGTAATGTTGTAACTGCTTACAGTGAATGTATTGTACCTATCCGGTGGTACTGTATGAGAATGTAAGAGTTGTGATGAATGAACTGAGAATTAATGAGTGGTGACTCACATTGGATGTATGAGACTTTATGCTTGGGTAAAGGAATGATAATAATCATGTCCTGCTGGACTTTAGAAAGTCCGATGTTAGTTCATGGTGTCATTGAACCCTATTAGTGCGTGGCCGAAGTGTGGCCTTACGATATATGCCGATGTTAAACTTCGAGGACGAAGTTTCTTTTTGGTGGGGTGGATTATAACACCCTAAATTTTAAAGAAAACCATTTATTGAATAATGATAATTAATTTTTATGGTCCAATAATAGTGGGAGAATTAATTTGACATTAGAAGTGAATTATCGGTAAATTGAGAATTACCAGAACTGGGTGATTTAATGGATGATATGGGACCCACTTAGTCAAATTAAATATTTGATGGGTCTAGAATGTTTAGGAAATTATTGTGGTTAGGGTGATATAGCTAAAATAATTTTTAGTGCTAAGGAGATAATTAATCGGACACGGCGTATATTATTAGATGGGGAAAATACGAGCCAAATAGAATTAAAAGAAAATATGAAATCCCATTTTCCCTCTCCATTTCCACCGTCCACTTTCACACTCCACTTTACTCTCTTCTGTCCATTGGGTAATAGGATTTTTAGACCATTGGAAAAAGTAACTAGAGGCACCCTTTTAACCATTGGGCAATGTCCAATTTTTACACAAATTGTCTCCCTTTCTCCTCTAACACTGTGTGCTCTCCTCCTTTCCCACTCACTCTTTATTTTTTCTCTTCTCCTCCTTCCTCTCCACCAAAACTGAACCCACCTCTCTTCCATTCCATTTCTTGCCTAAAATTAAAACTAAGCATGGATTTGTGGAGCATTTATGGGACATTGGGGCAAAGCTTAGACCATTTTCTTCTTCCTCTTTCTCTATTTTCGTTTGGCAATGAGCATGGATGTGAGGTAAGGTTTCTTGCCTGTTTAATGTTCTATTTATGGTTTTGATGTTGTTAGTCTTGAAATGGTGATGTTAGAAACTTTGGGTGTTGAAGGAAATGATGAACCCTAAGCTTGAAGGGCTTGAGAAGTGATTTTGATTATGGTTTTATGAATGAATGAGAGTGAGGGCTATTGAGTCATGAGGACTCATGAAATCAGTTGTAGTGGTTGATTTGGTGATTTTAGAGAAAAACCTTAAGTGTTGAATTTTGGGGGTTTTTGGCCAAATTGATGATTTTGATGATTTTGATGATTTTGGATGCTTTAGAATGGTTTATATGAGGAGAATGAGATTTTAAAAGCATTAAAAATTTAATGTTGATGTTGAGGAAAATGTGAGCTAAGTTCATGATGTTATGTATGATGGTTTAGGCATGTGAAACCCAAACCATTGGATAAATGACCATTAGGACAATTGATTGCTGTTTACAAATGATTGGCACTTTGATGATAATATTATTCTAGTAGTAATGTATGAAAGTTGTTGAATTGATGCTTGCCAATTTGTATGAAACCCTTGAGAAATGATGATAATTTGGGACTTTTGGCATAGATAGTTGAATTGGTGATTTGGTTGTCATGAGGGTGACCTTTGGGTTTAGAAAAAGTGCTTGGAGTTATTGGTGTTGATATTTGAGGTTGTTGGATTTTAATGAGGCCTTAGGTCGTGGTATGTGCCATTTGAATTTCATTGATTGATTATGGTTATTGGAGGATAAGATAGTTATGTTGAATTTTTAGTGACAATGATGGCAAATGGATGATTTATATGACGATTAGATGTATTATGAATAAGGGATGTGATCATGATGTTGTTGGGTATAGTTAACTCTTAAGATTTAGAGAATCTTGATCTTGGGAAAGGAATACCCGAAGCCTAACATAAGCGTATAAATTGGTGTTTAGGCAAGTCTAGGACTTGATAATGAGTTTTAAGAGATGATGCCTTATGATGCTTATTAATGACATGTATATATGTGTTTGTTAATAGGACTGTATTCCGGACGATAATACGGAATGATCGAGGCAATTGCATTGCAATTCTTCTCTCGAGGTAGGAGAGGAGTTTGCATTTCAAATTGCATGAGTGAATGATTGTTAATTATGTATATGTGTGAACTCATGCATTGCCTTGCCATATATGTTAAATGTTGAATTGATAATATGATTGATGATGGCTTGGCTTTGGTTGAATATTAAGGATTTGTATATGTATATATATAGTTGTGGAATGAAGATGAGTGCTTGATTGTCCCTTGGTTGGACATAAATTAATTGTTGATGAAAATCTATGAATAGACAAATTATTTAAGGTGTAAAGTATTGTTTGTAATGTTTGTGCAAAAAGATGAGTGGGATAGTGATGGGGAATATTTTAAAGCCTTCCTTATGTGATTGATGAATTGAACCTAAATTGAGAGGCATAACTTATTGGATTAAGCGCCACATGTATGATTACAATGGATAAAAATTCTTAACTTAGGCAAATTTTTCATTATGATGATAGTGGCATGTGTAAAGAGTGAAAAACCAGAGTTTTTGAGCGTATGATGGCAATCTCGCTCAAACAAGATGGATTCTCGCCCAAGTGAGAGTCCCCTGCATCAGAGGGGTGGCCTCTGGCCCAATTTCGCTTAGGCGAGTAGGAGTCTCGCGCAGGCGAGACGTGTGTGGAATAGATAGGTGAGCTACTGGATGAATCTCACTCAAGCAGGAGTGGCCGCGCTTGAGCGAGCAAGATGGAAAATGGTTCTGGACAGTTCTCACTCAAGCGAGTAAAGAGGCTAGTTGAATCTCGCTCAAGCGAGCGAGCCTAAGATATGATACTGGATGATTTCCGCCCGAGCGAGCATGAGTCGCTTGAGTGTGCGAGAGGTCTAATGCTAATGTTGTCTTACTCAAGCGAGTGACTAGTTGGGAGAAATCTTGCTCAAGTGAGCGAGCGTGGAAATGCTACTGGATGATTTTTGCTTGTGCGAGAGGGGCTCGCTCAAGCGCCCCATGCTAATGTCACTCAAGCGAGTATGGGTCTCGCTTGAGCGAGTTGCCCATCTTTGAAATTATATTTTCTTTTCTTTGTTTTACTAGTGCTAAGCCCCTTCCTTTTATGAAAAGCTGAAAAAAATATAGTAGGGGCATACAATGATGACATGTCATGAAAATATGAACGTCCACTACCAATAATGTGATATGGTGAATGATAATAAGAGTTTACTGATGGGGCTATAGAATATACCCTTGTTGGTTATGATACTAATGAGGGAATGGTTCAATGACGTAGTATTTATTATAAATCGATGAATCGGAGATGATAATGGTAATATGTACTAACAAACAATGTTGTGGATCATTTCCTTGAGTAAAGGATGATCGTTATTATTAACAAGTTGTCGTATACCATTGTGTGTGATTCAAAGGTGATCTTGCATGTGTGGCTGGAATTATATTAATGAAATGTTATGAATGCCACACCAATATATATAGATGAAACAATGGTGATGAATAATGATATGAAAATCCATTAAATGATTATGTAGTGGTATTGATGAAAGATTAATGAGTGTTAATGATGATTTATGATGTTTGTGATGCCATTGTGGTTGGTTGCAAGTGTTGACTTGCATGTATAATAAATGATATAATGAGATGAAAATGCCACATATAAAACTTGAAAAACAATGGCTAAAACCAACAATGATAAAATCCACTAAGGTGTGTATGGTGGTGTTGGTGATTATGATGATGATGTTTGATGAGTGGCATTTAGGATGCACAGTGTGAGAAATGCATTTGATTTGTATTGCATTGCATCCATGGCATATCATACGCTGCCGGTAAGGAATATTAGGGGGTTCCCCCGGTTGGCCCAGTGGGAGGGCGGCTCAGTGCACGAGCATTCTTGTTGTTTCCCCTATGACTTGGTGTGTGAGTCACGAAGCTACCTATAGTTTGGTGATGAGGCACCCTATGTGGTTGGCTCAGTGGGCGGGCAGCTCTGTGATGAGCAAGTACCTCGGTGTCCGACGGGGCACGGCTCCCTTGATGTGTGTTCAGGGGAGGCCCGTAGCACTTTTGGCAGTTGAGGCCATGTTGTTGATCCACAAGTCACGGGGTGACTGGTGCTACAGATAGGCGATAGCGGTTTGGTACCAGTAAAAGATGTTATTGATATGCATGCATGCTTTGAGATATGTGTACACATTTTTTTACCATAGTAGGGGCATAGTAGCACACTTTTGCTCGACCCACACTTGGTGTTATTCCCATAGTCGGATCCGCATTTGTTGTTTATTCCATTGTGCATATGCATTAGCCATAAGAGCATTTGCATATAGCATGGAGATATGCCAGAATATAATGATGATTGATGATGATTGAGGTTATGGTATGGTGATGACGAGATGGGAATGTGAGTATCTAAAAGACCATATAAGAATTAATAAATGATAAGAATACAACAAATGATATTGAACATGACGATGTGTATGTTATGGCCCAATGTGATGAAGGGCATAATTATTTATGATTGACGATAATGATGTTAGCCCATGGTGGCTTTGAGAAAAGACCTGAATGGTCAGTATTGATGACGTTGGCCCGTTGTGGCATTGTAGTAGATGTGTATATGCTTGCTTTGCTATGACTTGATTAAAGAATATGAAATATGTATATGTTATTGATGTAATAAATTGTGATGATCATTGATGTGTTTAGCACAGCATATATGATATTGATATGCATATGTACATAATTTCAATTATATTCATATCGTCATTTGAAATGTATAACTCACTCTCTCATGTGGTCTACTTTTAGTATTAATGTAGGAATATCATGGGACGAGGATGTTATAAAGTAAAGCTTTTGTGAAGGTAAAATAGAGGTAATGGAATGCCTTGACCGGCAGCACTTGTTTATTGTATTATGAATGAGATGTGTATAGCGATAATCATTGATATCGATGGATGTATTGTGAATGATATTATAAGTGGTTAATATATTGATAATTGGAGTATGGGAATTCATACCCATTGATGAATATAAAGATGTTGATTACGTAGTCATTTTGGGAATGCATAGGTGTTGATGATATATGACTTTGAGGATGAATTTCAATATAGTTAATTAGGAATATGAATATTGGAGATGTATGATGTATGACCATATAGATATGTATATGCATACATCTTAGGCACTGCATGTTCATGAAATTATATGGAAAGATGATGGTTGCCTATTGGGCTCATGATATGCCTTTGCATGCCTTGCCGAGCCTTTTCTCATATCTTCATATATGGGACTAGGCATATGCCCTGTATACATATTCTTCTTCCACTGTAAACTCTGTATTTTTGTATACCATTATGGGAAAATTATTTATCGATCTAGTTATAAATTATTTAATCTCACTCTTTGATCTTCCGTGGTTCGAGTCTTGGTGTAATCGTTAGGGTGTTTAGAAACTATTTTAAACGTGAAAAATTTACTCATATTTTTATTATTTAATTATCTTGATTATCCCAGGATTCGAGTCACGAAAATCGCGGTGTGACAAAGGCTCGCGGTACTCCTTCAGCTCCTATAGTTCATAATGTATTAAAATTATTAGTGAAAAACATGTTTGGTCATTCATAAAAGAAATATTTAATAGAATATACTTAGAAATCTATTTTTATGCTTGAGGGTTAAAATGATACCCCCAGTATAAATGGAGGCACCAGCATCAGCTACTCTATTTGCCTTGTTCCTAGCACTAGCCCGCTGGAACAAGACACCTCCCCACTTTTACACTATCTCGTCCCAGTGTGCCCTGAGGATCTAACTAGGGCGCTCGCCCTTGTTCCTCAGTTTCCAAAGGGTACTCTTGATGATTTTGGAGGTTTTTGTGGCAAAGGCCTTCCTAATCTTATCAATTATACCATTTGTCCACTGATAATCATGTTGTTTCTTGAAATGAGATTTCAGAAGTGTTAAACTTACTAAGAAGGTCTCAAACCATCTATCCTGGATAGCCTTACCAGTATCTGTCTAAGAGATGTATGGACCATCCCACTGGGCCTTCAAAACTTTAGTAATCGCTTTGGTAGTGCGACTACTATCAACAAAGCTATAATAAACAATTAGAAACAATAAAATAATATAGACACAGGGAGGCTATCGATATTTTGGTAGAGTCTCCCGGTAAATGTAACATTTCTAAATTTGAACTATTACCCTGTTACAAGCAGAAGACTTCCCAATACCATTCAATGTATACAAGTCCTAAATAACTAACATATAACAAACAAATTAAGGTACTATATGAATTATAAGTATGAAATAACTAACAAACTACCAACTAAGAAACTTAAAACAAATTATATAGTAACACATACTCGTCTCTACTTGGCAGTGGGACCAGAGTACAAAACAGTTAAAGCCTACCCTATCAGACATGATAGGAACCTAAAATTACAAATCATTAATTTTTAACTAGAAAAAGTACTTTTGTTGAAAACAAAACCTAGAGACTACTGCCATTTGTGATATCATTTGTCAACTAGATATACAATTGAACCCCTCTTCAATATCATTTTTTCTTAGTATAAGCATCAATATAATTATTTTTACTCTCTTAATTGATGTTATTTCCAAGTCTAAAACCATATACAAATTGTAATATGTCTCAATTACTATACTAATATTTTTAGTGGTAATTTATATTCTATTTTAAAATATCAACTTTAGACAAAAAAGAATATAGGATTAAGATACTAATGAAACTTTAAAATCCATGATATGTCACTTCCTTAATCACAAAATCGTTAATCTTGTTGAGTCATTGTCAAGTACTATTCTTTTCACATGCTTTTACTATATCTTGGTTCACCAGCTAGCTATAGCCTGTTTAAAATTATAAACGTTAGGCTGCTAAAATCACAAAAGAACATATTTAAGGAGGACTATATGTCTCATGTCATAGACATGTCCAGCTAAAATGTTATGCTTTGCTAACTATGCCTCAATCATCATGAAATAGAATGTGTGTAAAAGACTATTTATGTCTTTAAACTAAGTTTTGTTTTACCAATAAAACCAATAATTATAATTATAATTTGTCCAATATATACTTTACAATATTAATAAAATTGGTAATGATTGTTTTCTTCTTTTTATTTATCACATATAAACTTAGATAAGAATCAAATATATATAATTAAATTAAGTAATTTAAATGTGTTTTAGAATTGTAAAAAAGAATTTGGGAAACCTTAAAATAGACCTATTAGGTAGCCTCAGACTAGGAGTACCCTTATGATTCCATCCTCAAGATTTAAGTGGCCTACTTCTTGATCTTTCTTTATATATAACTATTAACAAAAGGGTCTACTCCTATCACTACCTAGCCCTTCCTAAAGTAAAAATAAATAAATCCAGTGGTATATCATAAGAGCCAGTGGTATTCATTGCTCACGAGGATAGATTTGGTAAAGGCTCTAAGAGAGTGCAGGCTTGGAGGTCCGCTCTGTTTGAAGCAGCTAACATATCGAGCGAGCATATTCAGACTAGGTATGTACCAATAATTTCTTTCATATTTTTTCCTAAAATCATATTTCATAATGATGTTTGTATAATGAATATAATTGTTAGACTGTATATCCTTTTTTTAAATCATCTAAACTACCTTGTTATACCTTAAGCATACACCACAAAGTTAGGGTACTTCCATGTCAAAAAGGAAGGTTGAAACTACAATTAATTAGGATCCATAATGAAAATCATGTATACTGTTAGAAATATAAAGCGATGTAGAAAAAATGAAAAATAGAAAGAAAAAGAGAACTTGAATTGATAGATAGTAAAATAGATAGAATACTAAATATATAATGAAACCTTTCATAAAATAGATTTTAAGAATCTGAGAAAAAAATCAAATACATCATACGAATACTTCAAATTTGTTTATGAGCTTAAAAATAATGAGTAGCTTGCCATTTTACAGCTTGCAAGTCAATATTTTAATATGTATATAAGGAGTATTGCATTTTCATCTTTTGCATAATATAACTATTTTTAGCTCAGTTTTAAGATAGGCAAGCAAGCAAAAACCAACTCAACAGTATAACTTAGCAATTTGCAAAAACCAGTAATCTATGCTTGTCAGAGAAAGGCCACAATGTCACTAGAATCCAAGAGAAAGGGGATTCTGGACTTGAGAAAAAACTAAAAAAAAGGAATAAAAGGGAGTAAGGGAAAGGATGAGACAGAGAGGGTGAAGGGATTCAAACCTGACTAACATAAAGCCATAAGGGAGACGACCGGTGGTGCTGTGTGAGTATGTCTAACGGAGAGAGTGGAATGGTAACCGGTGTGCATCAGCACTCAGCCGTGAGGGAAAGAGGAGGGAATGGTGTTGCGTAAGCCAATGAGGTGAGGGGGACTGCGGCACCGACGATGAAGGGCGCAAAGGGTGAGTTGTAACATCCCGATTTAAAACGAATTACCGAGTGAAATTGAGCCATAAGAATAATTATAAAAGTTGAGAGTTACTTGTCAATTATAATTAATTTAATTAGTTCCACTTTAGAAATGATGGCTGAGTAATTGTGATAGCTGGCCGCTTGTGAGTGGTGGGTGTCGTGAGTGGACTGCCAATTCACGCTTTCCCACCCCACTTCTCTTCTCTTCTCTTCATACGTATATATATATATATATATATCCTGGCCACGGTTGATATGCATTCCTTTCAGAATTCCTCTTCTACTACCTCTTTCTCTTAGTTCCTTCTTTTCTTCCTCGTCGTTCTCCTTCTTCTTCCCTGTTCCCTGTTCTCTGTTCTCCGTTTCTAGAAACCCACGAAGACAGTGCTGTAGAAGACTCAGAGTTCCTCCTGTTGGTGAAGGACGACCACCGAAGCAGAAGGGAGTAGCTTTCTGTTCCCGAGCCAATTACAGAATACGACCGCGTCGAAGGGAGACTGAACAAGGCAAATAGACCAGCGTATCGAACGTCATGAAACAGAGGAGCTTCCTGAGTCCCTTCTGTAGGTAGGGGGCGCTTGCATGTCAAATGCATGGTTCATGAACGGTACCAGATGAATGTATTGCTTTAAGTGAGTGCATGTGTCTGTGACGATTGTGCGTGTGATACATGATTGTTGATCCTTGGATTCCATATGTATGTTAGTAGCATTTTGTTAATAGTTATACAATATTGTGCATGCTAGTATGATTGACAAGTAAATGTAGGAACTATGTTGAATCGGGTTCTACTTGATGGTTACAAAGAATGCGTCGGATGAGTGATGATGCTTGCTGACAGAATGCATAAGCTGCATATGTAGGAATGGGGTGACCCGTGGAAGGTCAGGGACCCCGAAAGATTGATTTCCAGCTACAGGCCTTGGCTAGATCCTGTGAGGGCTCGTGGTAGCCGTGGGAGCTAGAGATAAGTCTCAAGATGTCAATGGGAGACCGGTACCACACGAAAAGAGCTAACGGACGAGAGGCCAGTAAGGGGGACCTGGAACTGAAAGTCACTACCTAAGTCGGATCCGCAGGCATGCATGTAGATATGATGTTGATTAGGATAGTAGGCGTGGTATAACTTGGGGCGATATGAATGAATTCTGAGTGAGTTGATGCATGTGATTGTGTAAATGAGAATGAACTTCATGTAATATGTATGTGAGTGTATGTTATTGCTATTATTCTAATCTGCATGGCCTTATTTTAATCTGAATGCGACTGAGTGATCATAGGTGTGCGTACTGATACTGATACCGAGTCCTTGACTGTCATTTTATATGTAAAAGCTCACCCCTACTGTGGCTATACTTTTCAGTGAATGTCTCTCGGAATGAAGGATGAAGGAGGAGCTGAAGGCCGAGTGAAGTACTGGTGCACTGTAGAAATTATGTGTTCATGTATATACTGTGTATATGCCTTGTTAAGCCTTGGCCGGCTCGTATTTCAGTCGTAGTCTTTTATACTAGAACTTGAACCCTCTTGGGTAGAAGTCGTGACCTTGTGCCCGTAATTATTTATATCCTTTATACCTATCATACTGCGTGTTGCTCTATCTTGCGTGAATGATCTGAGTAATATATGCATATGTACTTACTGAGTGTGTGAGGTGGGTATGGCCATGGGTAGAATAGGATTAAGAGTTGATGGGGAAGTGAGACAATGATTTATTCTGAGTACCGAAGAGTTTAGGTATTACCGAGTGAATGAGAGCATGGATCACCGAGTGAGGATCGATCTAGGTACTTTCCGAGTGATAACTGTAAAGGTTTTCCGAGTGTAGAATAATTAGTAATTACTGAGTGAGAATCCACCGAGTGAAGGTTTCCCGACAGAAAAGCGTCACCTAAGACTTTAAGTAGACCCCGTTGTAACAGATTATTAGTAGTAAGGGGGATCTGAGTGAATCTTGACTTAACAGGATAGCTAAAGTGGAAAAGTCATGGTTACCGAGTGGAAAATGAGTGAATAACCCGAGTGGGGTAGAGCCTAAGTATTTCTGAGTGGTACTTGGTTGGGAAACATTCCTAGTGAGGGAGTTTATGGAATCCGAGTGGAGGACCCTCATTTCCCGAGTGGAAACCTTGAGTGATCCTCTTTTGAGAGAGAAGTTAGTGTAGTGGTTTAAAGTGGAATGGACCCTAAGCGTATGACATTTATAATCCGAGTGAATGATGTAAAATCCGAGTGAGTGAGAATCTGTAATCCGGGTGGTTAAGATTAGACTAGTCCGCGTGGGGATTTCCTTAATGATTTCCTGAGCGAGCGAGATGTCATATGCCGAGTGGATTAGCATTTTCTGAGTGAATGAGTCGTATGATAACTATGGATCCCGAATGTCTGTATAGCCCAGTGTAGTTTCTCGCTCAGCGAATGAAGGATGCGCTGCCGCAAGTGTACGTTGTTGTATGATCCGCCTGAGCGTTTTCTTCTCCGTTGGCAGCCCCTGGAGTCGGTTTTATTCCTCTTGCTTCCCTTCCACTATTCTTTCTTGTCGGTTCTCCTTGGTTTATTTGGGAAGAATTTCCTCAGTGTTATTAATTATTTATTTATTAAATTAGGATGTCTCATTTTGGTATCAGAGCAGACCGAAAAGTCCAAGGCCAAGGTGTGCTTACCGAGTGTAAGCGGTTGTACGTGTTATGACCGAGTGGTCATCATTATTATGATATTATGATTGAATATGATTGATGTTGAGATATTGATTTGGGAATAGGAGGTAATTTCCCTCCTGGTTCGATTGATTGCATGATGTATATATATATAAATGGTATAATGTGCTATAATCAGTGGGTATGGGGATAAGATCCGATCGGAAAAGTGTAACCTTGTAAACTTATCCTTGAAGGGGTGTTAATTTCAGGATACGTTATGGCAAATCGTCAAAGCATGGAAGCCATAGCCACGACATTCCAATGTTTTGCTGACGTATTTGAGAGGCAAGGCCAGTCTCGAGCTGAAGAAGGCCAAGTGTTGGACCGCTTCCTGAAGAGGAAGCCGAGTGAATTTCAAGGAGGACGTAACCCTGAGGCAGCTTACAAATGGACTCAAGAGTTAGAGAGGATTTTTGGGGGCCTCCACTACACCAAGGCCCAGAAGGTGGAGTGCGTGGTGTACATGCTCAGGGACGAAGCAGAGAACTGGTGGATGATAGCCCGAAACCGACTGACTGACGATGATACCCAGCTGACCTGGGAAAATTTCAAGACATGCTTCTTAAAGAAGTACTTCCCCGACACAGTAAAGAGTCGGAAGGAATTGGAGTTTATGGAGCTGAAACAGGGTTCCATGTCTGTAGAAGAATATGCGGCCAAATTTGAAGAGTTGTGTCTGTTTTATCCACCCTTCCAACAACCCGGGACTGAGAGTTCCAAATACCTCAAATTCGAGAATAGACTAAGATCGGACATCAAAAGGGCTTGCAGATATCAGGAAATTAGGAGCTTTCCGGTGCTGGTGAATAAATACAGGATCTTTGAAGAAGACGACAAGGCCCATTCGGGCCAGAACGGTAGGGCAGGTCCCTCTTTAAGGCCTCAACAGTCACGCTTTAAGAGGCCAGGTAATATTGGAAGAAATGGACCCTTTACTAGATATAAGGATCGCAGTAACCAAGGGAGACAGATGAGTGGACGTCCAAAATATGGCAAGTGTTTTAAGTGTGGTGGTGACCACTTTGCAGAATTGTGACAGTGAAGATGTCAAGTGTTTTCATTGCAAGGAGAAGGGGCACATTCGCCCTGACTGCCCCCAACTCCATCAAGCAAGTGCCAATGTACGCCAAGGAGGCTTCCAAGAGAGGAGCCGTGGAAATAATGGTAAAAGCTCAGGGGGTGGAAGCAACAGAGCCAGAGGAAATATGATGTTTGCCCTAAACAACCGGAGGAGAAACACCGACCAACCAGCTGCTGGAAGAGTCTACGCCATCAGTGCTGAGGAAGCAGCACAAGCGAACGACTTAGTGCAGAGTAAGTGCCTACTCGGTAAATATACACTTAGTGTAATTTTTGATTCTGGAGCCATCCACTCCTTCATAGCTGATGATTATGTAAGACGTTTGAGATTACCGACTGTGGATATGGACCGGACTTTGGAAGTGGCCAACCCGACTGGCCCTAAGGTGTTGACATCATTGATGTGTAAAGACATAACATTTGTATTGGGCGATCAGAGTTTTACCTTCGATCTGGTGTGCGTACCTCTGAAAGACCTTGACATGGTACTCGGTATAGATTGGCTTTCAGCCAACAAGGTGTTGGTGGACTGCAGAAACCGAAGGATAATCTTTCCGAGGTAGAACCATGAGGACTACACGGTACAAGGTATAGCTCAGCTGTGTATGATGCTTTGTTTAACTGAGGGTGAGAGTAGAGCCCGAGTGAGCGATATTCCGACTGTCTGTGAGTTCCCAGAGGTGTTTCCGGAAGATGTGTCGGGTGTCCCTCCGAGTAGAGAAGTCGAATTCTCTATAGACCTGATCCCTGGAGCCGAGCCAGTCTCCAGTGCACCTTATAGAATGTCCCCAACAGAATTGACTGAGCTGAAAAAGCAGGTGGATGAGTTACTCGGAAAATAATTCATTAGGCCGAGTGTATCACCGTGGGGCGCACCTGTACTACTTGTTAAGAAGAAGGATGGCAGCATGAGACTATGCATAGACTACCGACAGCTAAACAAACTCACGATTAAGAACCGATACCCGTTGCCCAGGATCGACGATCTGATTGACCAACTACATGGTGCTTCAGTCTTCTCGAAGATCGATTTACGGTCGGGATACCACCAAATCCGGGTGAAGGACTCGGATATTCCCAAGACTGCCTTTAGGACTCGGTATGGCCACTACGAGTATGTAGTGATGCCGTTCGGTGTAACAAATGCACCTGCCATATTCATGAATTATATGAACAGCATATTCCACCCGTACTTAGACCGATTCATAGTAGTTTTTATTGATGATATCTTATTATACTCCAAGACCTCTGGTGAGCATGAAGAACACCTCCGAGCGGTACTTCAAGTCTTGAAGGAGAAACAGCTGTTTGCAAAATTTTCAAAGTGCGATTTCTGGATGGATAAGATCCACTTTCTCGGACATGTGATTTCCAAGGAGGGTGTCTCGGTAGACCCTTCGAAGATGACAGCTATAATGGCATGGGAGAGACCCGAGTCGGTCTCAGAGATAAGGAGCTTTATGGGCCTGGCTGGTTATTATAGGCGGTTTATTGAAGGTTTTTCTAAGCTCGCTTTGCCACTGACTAAATTGACCCGGAAAAAATCTTCCCTTCGTGTGGAGTTCCGAGTGCGAGAGCAGTTTCCGAGAGCTAAAAGACAAATTGACGACCGCTCCAGTATTGGCATTGCCTAACTTACAAGAGAGCTTCGTGGTTTATTGTGATGCATCAGGACTCGGATTGGGATGCGTGCTGATGCAGAAAGACCGAGTGATAGCTAATGCCTCTCGGCAATTGAGGCCTCACGAACAGCATTACCCGACTCATGACTTGGAATTGGCAGCCGTGGTCTTCGCGTTAAAAATATGGAGGCACTACTTGTACGGTTCTAAGTTCGAAGTTTACAGCGACCACAAGAGCCTCAAATATTTATTCGACCAAAAGGAGCTGAACATGAGGTAGAGGAGATGGATGGAATTTTTAAAGGATTATGACTTCGAACTGAAGTATCATCCGGGTAAGGCAAACATTGTGGCCGACGCGTTGAGTCAGAAATCCCTCCATTTGGCAGTGATGATGGTGAAGGAAGTAGAGTTTGATAAGTGCTTTATAATACAATAAATTAGGTCTAAATTGCTTAGGATTTTAGTCATTATCCACTGTATTTCCTTTATTTATTGCGATTTTTGCTTTCTTTCCACTCTATTCTACTTGGGTATGTTATTTTGCAGAACTTAAGGTAATAAAGGGTCAAAAACAAGAGAAAAATGACCATAAATGATAAAGAAACAAGAAGAACAAGCCCAAAGTGGAAAGAATTCTCTTTTTAAAGTTGAAATCTGACTCAGAAAGCAAAAATCCGACTCAGAGCACTGAAATCCGACTCAAAATGGCCAAATCCGAGTGGGATAACTCAGAAATGACCAAATCCGAGTGGAAGGACTCAGAATGGAGCATTTCCGAGTGGAATACTGCACTGTTGGAGCCAAATCCGAGTGGAAAGTTCCCTGTCAAAGCCATTCCGAGTGATAAATGGTTGAGGTTCAATGCTAAAATGGAATGAGTCTCGGTTGGAGGAGATTCCGAGTGGAAGCTTCCCCGACTACGTCCATTCCGAGTGAAAAAGGGGACTGACATTGAATAGATGTTGTCCAAAGCTATTCTCTGAGTGAAAGGCTTGCTGATTGAAGTGCATCCGAGTGGGAGCTTTCTGATTTGCAACCAATCCGAGCAAAAAACTATTCCGAGTGAATTGATTCCGAGCAGAAGGAATCCCATTGAATGAATAAATGCTGATAAGGAGAATCCGAGTAGTTTCATTCAGAGAACAAGGCAGTTCCGAGTGGTGTCTTAATCGGACAAGGAAAAATCCAACCAGAAATGAATCACACTCGGGCAGACTCTTAAGTTTCACACTGAGCCCGAGTGAGAAGTCTCCAAGGAAAGGAATTCCGAGTGAGTTGGGTCAAAAAGATGCATTTCCGAGCAAAGCAAAGCTCGGACATAAGAAGAAATTTAATCAGTCAAATTCCAACCCTTCAAGTGCAAGTTCCTGAGTAAAAGTGAAGGCCATTCTGAGTGAGTTGATTGACGACTGAAGGCCATTCTGAGTAAAAAGCATAAAGGCCGACTGAAATATTTCAAAGCAAATCCGAGTGAATTCCAAAGCAAAGCTTTAACCGAGTGGTCCAAATTCAGAGACGAGTGAAAATGATTGTGAACCAAGTGAGTCTTCAATCAGTTCCGAATGAACTCCATGAACCTGAGCCGAGTGAATGGTTTCAGTCGGATCCGAGTCCCTCTTCAGTCAATTCCGAGCAACACAAGCAAATCCGAGCAAGGATTCTCCGAGTGAAACAGTGAAAAAGAGAACCTCCCGCTTGAGCGAACCTTTATCCGCTTGAGCGAGATGGTTTCCTTCAACAAATGCTTAAGCGAGAAACTCTCGCTCAAGCAAAACCGACCGGGTTTCTTAAATACCGACCCCTCATCTCAACACCGAGTGAATATTTCACTTGGTTTTATGTACGAACAGTACCATTTTCACTCGGTTTTTAGCACAAAAGGCACCCTTTCACTCGGATTTTGCAGAAAAGAGAAAACCGACCTACACTCCACAACTCCAAACAACGGATCACTCAACACCGCCCAGACTCCTCTCCAACCAACACCGCCCAACCGTCCTCACTTCTCAACACCGTCTCATTCCCTCTTCTATCCGCTGTCCCTTTTCTCCTTTCCATCATCCACACCGCCCAGACTCCTCTCCAACCAACACCGCCCAGACTCCTCTCCAACCAACACCACCCAACCGTCCTCACTTCTCAACACCGTCTCATTCCCTCTTCTATCCGTTGTCCCTTTTCTCCTTTCTATCATCCACACCGCCCAGACTCCTCTCCTACCAACACCGGCTCCATCCACCACATCGTCCAGCAACTCCACTGTCCCTCATACCACCATACCTGCCACATGTAAACCAACAACGCCCAGCAACCAATACCGAACAGTAAGCTTTCATTCAGTCTTGTGGAATTCCAGCACCTTTCCACTCAAAATTTGACCAAATGAATAAATCCAAGCACCGAATTATTGGAAATATTAAAATATGCAAATTGGAAACAAGTTGGCACAGCTGGAATTCACATGCACCGAAAGTTTCTCCCACTTGCAAATTTTAACGCGTTTCCTTAGCTGGATTCATTCATTCATTCGCCTATAAAAGGGAGAGCAACCAGGAGCAATCAATAATCTCTTCCCATCAATTACCATCAGATTCATTTTCTTTTCTTTTCTTCGTTACTTTCTCTCTTTTTCTCTTTAGTTTTCTTCTCTTCATTTTTCTTTCTCTGTTCGTTTTTTTTTCTCTTTCTTTTTATTTTCTTTTCTTTCTTTTATTTTGTAAGAGTGTGAGGGCTGTAAAAGTGAGAATTTAAATTTGTAATTGGTGGAGAAATTATTGCAACAAGAAATTATAGTGGTAAATTGTTCTGAGCTTTTGGAGAAACCCGTAAGTCTTTATTTTTACCATGTCTTGTATGTTTTATTTTTCCATTATTTATATGAATTTAAATTATTTCATGAGTAGCTAAATTAATTATCTTGGGATAAAGGGGGTATGATAATATTTTATTTTAATGTTATTTTAATTTGGAATTAAATAAATTTCTGTTTTCCATTTAGTTCAATTATGCTCAATGCTTTTAGTAATTCCTAACAAGAACCTAAATGATAAAACTGTATACTTACGGGTATATTAGTAAGTTTAGGTAATAAATAGAATCGAGAGATTTATTTTTACCGGAAAGCTTTGAACTAAACCTAAGATTTTGAGATGCTTTTTGTGACCTCGGTAAAACCGTGAAAGTAATCAAAATTCTTTTGAGGAAATAAAAGGGATTTTCATAAAACGATAATGGGCCTTTCTGAGGATTAAGCAGCGCTTTCCATAGGTTAGGTACAATAATAGGATTCCGAGAGGAACATATTAATTAGCTTTTGGAAAATTCGCCTTGGAAAACTTAAATCGATCCTTATTTATGAAAAGTTAAAATTCATTAACATAAAATAGAGTCTCACTACTAGAAAAATGACTAATAGCTACAACCAATTAGCGACCGCAACACGCCGTCGCTAATTAGTGACCGTGTTAGCGACCACAAAATGAAAGTGACCAGGAACACGAAACATAGTGACCACTTCCGCGACCGATATCTACCCGTCGCTAAAATTGGTATAGAACCGTCACTACCTCCGTCACAATATCATACGTCGTCGCTGACCCGGTCGCTATAGTTAATTCCCTCCACTTTTTTGGTTTCCCTCCAATATATTTATGGCGCCAAATGATAGCGACGGGCACTTTAGGGTCGCTATGTCCTCGAATGGTTCAGTGACGTCCTCCATGACGTCGCTATGGCTACAATGTAGCGACGGAGGTGTTGAGACGTCGCTCATATTCGTCAACACTAGTGACGGACCGTATTGACACGTTGCCACCGTCGCTACGTTTCAGGAGATTAGACAAAGTTAGCGACGGCTGTTGTATTCCGTCTCTAGGTTGTGACGGATGTTTCCTGCCATCGCTATGTCTGCCAGTTTAGTGACCTTGTTAGGGACGGTGTTGTTTCCGTCGCTAATATTTTAATCTAACTCGACAGACAGTGGCTTTCCCTCCCCCCAAATCATTTCCCCTAACCCTAATCTGGTTTCCCTCTCAGACTCAGCCCTTCCCTCTCCCTCACGTCGCCCTCCAGCACCGTCTCCGATTTAGCTTCGTCGGCGAACCGCCTAGCACCGTCGCGCCTCACACCGCCGGCGGTTTGACAGTCAGGTTCTTCGAGAAACCTAGGTAAGTTTTTCTTTTCTCTTCCCTTCGTTCCTCCCTCCGTGTGTCTTTTATTCTTCCCACTTGAAACTCGAATTCATCTGTCTTGTCTCCTATTCTGTTATATTTCATTGTTCATTTGAAGCTCTTGCGTCACCTTGTTTTTCCATGCTACCTGTTAACATCATTTTGCATTTCCGTGCTACCTTGTGGCAGAGGGGGGATGCGGCTCAGCTTCATCCATGCCGCTCTTGATATTGTTCAGGATTTTGCTGTTTAATTAATCTTATTTTGTTTGTCCAAAGTACTGAGTACTCAATTTTAAGGACCATTTAATTTAGTTTGTTTCTATAATTATATAGTTATGCCATTGTCCCTGGCTTCCTGCTTTCAACTCCCCTGCCACACCCAAAATTTGAGTCTTGATACATTATATCAAATTAATATATATATAAACTGGATTTTTAAGATCATAGCAATGTTAGTGATTCCTAATTTAAATTTGATTTTAAAATTTTGAACTGACACACTACACCATAACCATATCAATAAAGAATATGTGTCTTGATTCAAATAATTTATTTTTCATAACTGTCTCCTTAATTTTTTAGAAGTCTTGTCTCTTCAATTTGTTCTTATATCATGAACAAGAATTTTCATTATCTGATAGTGATAATATTTTCATTCTATTTAATTTGTTTTTATTTATAAGTCCTACTTAAATTAAAAATTATCATTTAATGCATGGGAAAAACTTGCTAGTTAACATATACTTTGTTATGACATATGTAAGGGCAAAGAGAGCCATTGGAAATGTGGCGTTCTGCTTTATGGGAGACTCATGTGTTATTATTTTCTCATAGAAAACAGTATGAAAATAATCTTAAAACTCACTCATCTTGTATAATGATCTATATGTCCATTTTGATATTTTGGTTCAAACACCTTTTTAATAATATAAAGGGTATATTAACATTAAAAATTTTCTTAACTCTTTTCTTATATTTTTTTAATGAACCAAATATAACAAAATAATCTTATAATTTTCATAATTTCTAGTGAATCAAAGAATATCTATTTTCTTATATTTTTCATTAATTTTTTGTACTACTTTTTCTTTAGACATTTTCTCATAAGTTAAAGTCAACAATATATGTTTAAAGTTAGTTTGCTTATTTACTCTGGAGAAAAAGATATGTAAAAAAATTAGAGTAATAGAATGTAAAAAGATCACAATGAAGAAGTTATTGTGCAGTGCTGTCAGCTACCGAATTGCTCTGTCTCACAATACTGACCACACTCTGCTATTGTAAGAAATAGTGTAGTGCACTGCTACTGCTTATAGTCAAAACCGTATATGAAAACCATTATATGAGTTAACATATACTTTGTTATGACATATGTAAGGGCAAAGAGAGCCATTGGAAATGTGGTGTTCTGCTTTTTATCACCTAATGGAATTTGTCTTGTCTATTTTCCTAAAACGATGGTCTGCTGCATCTATATTCTAGAGTAAGTGTGTTTTGTTATCTTCAGAAATAATGTATTTGTGATACAATTAGATTTTAACTAGAGTTTTAAATTCCATAAATGATGTATTTGTGATAAAATTATTTGGTTCACACCTGTATTATACAGTTACTACTTAAAAATTTTGTACCGTATAATTAAAAAAGTACTTTTATTGATAATAAGAAAACAAATGCCAAGGACAAGTCTTAAATATTGCTAGCATATGAATTATTCTTGCAAAAAAAATTGTTGAATGCAGAGTCACTTGTAACGGATGCAGCTGAATTTAAGGACAAGGAACAAAATGCTACAACTAAAAAATCTAAAGCCACTGATGTACATAATCTTAAGGGAATATGGTCTTCACGGGTCAAAGATTCTATTTTAGAGAAACTCATAAATTCATATACTTTTTGTCAATATAAAACTGATGTATATTACGATGCAAATCAAAATATAAAAATTCTTGTTTAACTATGTTTATATGTGATGCAATTATGGATGTGTTATAAGCTTTTCTACCCCTTTTATTTACTTCCAGCATGTGGTGTATATTTATATGTGTAGGTTATAAACTGAACTCACTTCCAACAATTATAAACTGAACTCACTTCTTCTCTTCCTGGCTGGCAGGTCGTCTTCTTCATCTCCTTCCCCCCTCTTTCTTCCGGTCGACCAGAAAGAGACCACCACGTCGCCTCTTTAACAGGTTCTGTTTCTGTCTAGGTTAGTTTTTCTTTTTGCATAATTGTTAGTTGATTTTCATTTTCTTGCGTAGCATTGTTGTTTCTCTTCTCTGTTCTGCTGTTGCTGCTGAAGCCTAAAAAATAATTATGTTATGCTTTTTTTTTATTGATTCATTTTCTGTGTATATTGCTGATGTTGTTTCGATTGGCTTTGGCATTTACATGAGCATGAGCTGTTTTGATTGATTCATTTTCTATTGTTGCTGGCTGCTGTTCATAAATAAGCATGAGCTGTATATGTTTGTTCTTCTCTCTGTTGCTGCTGGCTGGTGTTGAAAAATAATTTTTTTTAGTTGATTGATTCATTAATAATATGTATACATGAGCTGTATGTTTAGGCTAAATGAATCTGAATTGAATAAGCTGTATGTTTAGGCTAAATGTATGTTTAGGTCCAAGATATCATTGGACCCTTCATTAAAATTAATGTCACCCACTTGATTTGAACTCCCTTCATTCCTAAGGATGGAAAAAGAGAGTAGAAGCTAACATTTTTTGAATTGGATTGACCATTAAATCAACAAAATATATACTGGTTTAAATGAATTGTAATTGAACTAAAAATTAAATTATAATTAAAATGATACTATTAAAAAATTAATCTAAACTAATACATTGTTAGTCCAATATGTAATTTGATTTTTATAGCAATATTAAAAACAACATCATAACACTCACGTAGGTTATTTGTTTTGTTGCCTTTTTAAGCTTATTGACTTAACTAATCCCACTTTTCATATCTTTCTATATTCTCATTCTATTACTACCATCCTTGTTTAGTGTTAATAAATTCTCTTAGGGGTTCTTAAAATTTCAAAATTATTGCCATCTCTTTCTCTTCATAAAGTTTAGGAGCCACGGGAGCAATCATTGTGCAAATAAGCATACCATGCTCCCACTAACTCTCTCTCTCTCATTGCAATATCCCTATAAAGCCCCAACAAATGTAGACATGTACAACAAATTTGACTATTGAAAGGAGTGAACACATTTTTCCTACTTAAAGTAAATATATGCAGAACCACATAAGAAAATAGAGAAATATAACTAATAACACTTCAAATGCATACTAGATAATTGAAAATCAAGATTATAAGACTTCAAATGCATATTTGAGCTTGCATGTTGATCACTTCTATAAATTTCTTTAGAATGTTTAATAATGCAAATGTAGTCTCTGTTGCGTGTCTCATGGACTCATTCTCACGTGGATCCCAAGTGTCTAGATCACTAAGAAGTCGTTGTTGTGTAATTTATAATTTTCTTTGCGTGTCTCTCTTTGTTTAGTTTCCTTGCTACTTGTAAGTGTCTAACGACTTCTTGGTTTGTCATGCAGACTCCATAAATCACGCGTGGTCTCTGATCGTCTCTCTTCAGCTCCGTATTCATCGCCGACTTTTTTCCCTAGGTAATCCCCTAATGCTGACTTTCTCGATATATGTATGCATGTCAATTATTGTGAGTTAGTAGAGAGCAAAGCTGATTAGGAACTAGTTATGATGTGTTTATAATGTGTTGTATGGATGTGTAATGTTGTTTGTTAGTGGAGAGCAGAGCTCATTAGGCATTGGTTTTGTGTACTGATAACATGATGTTTTATGCATGTGTAATGTTGTGTGTTAGTGGAGAGCAAAGCTCATTAGGCATTGGTTTTGTGTGTTGATAACATGATTCTTTATGCATGTGTAATGTTGTTTGTTAGTGGAGAGTAGAGCTCATTAGGCATTGGTTTTATGTACTGATAACGTTGGAGATGGTGTTCATAACTCTGAATATCATATACAATACGTATAGTATGTATATTTATGTATACTAGAAAGTTTTCTGTATGTAACAGGCCGTTTGTAAATTTGGGAAATGTCTAGTTTACAGGGGAGACTCTGCCAAAATTTCAGCAGACTCCCTTTCTTAGGGAACTTAAAAAATGAAACTCAACTTTAATAATGTAGGGTTTAGTCGTGTGTGTACCCATTAGATTCCCGTTCAAGTTTCAAAACAACCGATTAATGTACCATGTTGTGTTGGAGCTTAAATTGTCCCGGTTGGACAGTTTGGTATGAATTTGTAACCTGTAGGGCGTAACCCATCAATGTTGTATGTGGTCTATCTTGAGAAGTTGAATGAATGTTCATTTGAAATTTCGGTTATGGTGTTTCGTATTGTCCCCAGGGTGCATGTCTGCGTATGGTGTTTCATACCGTACGTATCTCTGTGTACTCGGGGACCAATGCGAAATGCTGCCGAAATTTCAAATGAACATTCATTCAACTCAAGATAGACCACATACAATTATGGGATGGGTTACGGATGGTTGCATATTCATCCCGAATGGGATAGGGCCCCACCAATTTGCAACATCAAAGAGATAGAGTGATTCACAACCGATAGTTAAATAAAAATTTAAACGTGTAAGCTAACAGAAATCGTGCTTGTTAGATATTATAAATGGAGGTACCGGCAAATCGGCGATGGATGTACAACCGACTAGATCGCAATCGGCGAGTGACTGAGGAGTTTATGATGGGGCTATTGGAGTTCATTCTGTTTGCTACGGTAAACACGCCTGGATTTGAAGAGACTCAGAAGATCCGTTGTCCGTGCTCAAGGTGCAAATGCATGAGTTTTGAATACGCGGATGATGTCATGTGCCACCTAACTGAGAAAGGGTTCATGGAAACATACCACTGGTGGTACAACCATGGTGAGCAGTTACCGCGTAGACCATCAGACGTAACCGTGCAACAGTCTTACTACGAGGTTGGAGGAAACAGGGATACGTACAACAACATAGAACAAATGGTGATGGATCATGTTGGACCCTCCACTGGGCGTATGCTAGAACATAATGACCAAGCAGGTCATAGGGACTCTGACAATGTAGAGGAGGATCCTAATCCGGAGGTGAAGAGATTTTATGATTTGTTGGCGGCGGCTCAGACTCCATTGTGGGATGGGTGCAACAGTCACACTGAGTTATCCGCCTCCCTAGCTGCTTTAAGCCTAAAGGCAGATTATAATCTTTCTGGAGGTTATTTTGATAGGATGGTCAATCTGATGGGTTCCACCATGCCTAGTAATCACAGAATGCCAGCAAACCTGTACCGTGCTAAGAAACAAGTGGCAAACTTGGGGTTGGGTTGTGTGAAGATAGAGTGTTGTGTTGGTGGATGTATGTTGTTCAGAAATGAGTTTGCAGACAAGAGTGTCACAAAATGTCTGCATTGTAATGAGGAACGCTACAAGACCGTTAAAAGGAGAGGGAAGGTAACCCGGACGGCCAGGAAGAAAATGTGGTACTTCCCTATAACACCGCGTCTTCAACGCCTGTATGCCTCATTGTCCACGGCAAAACACATGCGTTGGCATACTCTGAACCGAACACAAGAGGGGTTTCTTTGCCATCCTTCCGACGGGAAAGCATGGAAGTGTTTGGATGAGCTGTATCCGGACTTTTCAGGCGAGCCGCGCAATGTAAGACTTGGCTTATGTACTGATGGGTTTAACCCTTTCGATCAATACGGAAGGGCTTACTCTTGTTGGCCAGTCATCCTGACCCCATACAATCTGCCTCCTGATATGTGTATGAAGAGGGAGGTGATGTTTCTATCTATACTGGTTCCAGGACCCAAAAATCCAAAGGCGAACATAGACGTGTTTTTGCAACCGTTGGTTGAAGAGTTATCACAATTATGGGATGTCGGGGTAATGACATATGATGCGTCTTTGAAGAACAACTTTATGATGCGTGCTGTTTTGATGTGGACTATTAACGACTTCCCGGCCTATGGTATGCTTTCTGGATGGTCCACGTCTGGGAAGCTTGCTTGCCCTGTATGCATGGAACATACCGGGGGGGAATCACTCCCTGTTAGTGGCAAGACAAGTTTCTTTGACTGTCATAGAAAGTTTCTACCGTTGGATCACCCGTTTAGGAGGAACAAAACCGCTTTTAAGAAGAACAAGGTTGTTAATGAACCTCCACCCCGTAGGTTATCTAGTGCACGGGTTTGGCAGAGGGTCGAAGAGTATCCTTACATCTGGGACAAGAGTGTTAAGGAGTTTGCGGGTTACAGTAAGGAACACCACTGGGTGAAGCAGAGTGTCTTGTGGGATTTGCCATATTGGAAAGACTTGTTGTTAAGACACAACATTGATGTCATGCACACTGAACGTAATGTTTTCATGAATATTTTTGACACTGTTATGGACATCAAAGGGAGAACAAAGGACAATGAGAAGAGTCGTCTAGACCTTCCGATTTGGTGTTCCAGGAAGGAGTTGGAGTTGAGGGATGCGGGACGTGGAAGAATGTTTAAACCCCATGTAAAATATGCTTTAACTAGACCATAACAGATTGCTGTGTGTATTTGGATGAATGGGTTGACCCTGCCTGACGGATTCGCTTCTAACTTGAGTAGATGTGTCGACGTGAAGGAGGGCAGGGTGTTTGGCATGAAAAGTCATGATTACCATGTGTTTATGCAACAACTACTCCCGTACGCGTTTCATGCCTTACCGAAGCCTATTTGGAAACCGTTGGTGGAGTTGAGTCACTTCTTTAAGGAGTTGACGGCTACTTCGTTGACTGTGGAGAAACTTGTGAAGATGGAAGAAACTATCCCGGTATTGATTTGTAAGTTGGAGCAGATTTTCCCACCAAGTTTTTTTGACTCCATGGAGTCATTTGCCTATCCATCTACCGTATGAGGCCTTGGTTGGTGGCCCGGTGCAGTATCGTTGGATGTATCCATTCGAAAGGTGAACGCCATAACTGTTTAATTTCCTTGCAAGCACTTCTTATAATAGTATTTTCTAACTTAACATTATCAACCCCATGATGTTAAAGATTCTTACGCTCCTTAAAAGATAAAGTGTCAAACAAAGCCTGCGTTGAAGCATCAATTTGTGAGGCATACTTAGTCGAAGAAATGACGACCTTTGCTTCTTTCTATTTTCCGACGGAGATAGAAACTAGAATGAGTAGAATTCCCCGTAATCTTGGGGTAGCCAGCCGCATAGGGTTTGATGAACAAACATCGATTTTCAACTATCCTGGTCACCCGGGGGGCAAGGTCACAAAATGTTACATTGATGAGAAAGATCGCAAGGCGGCTCACTTGTACATTCTTCTAAATTGCCCAGAAGTGGAACCCTTTATTGAGTAAGTCATACAACTTATATGTTACATTCTAAACGTCTATTTTATAGTATCTAAATTTGTTTCCTTTGAATAGCTTATACACAGATATGCTAAAACTTGAGCAAAATGATTTAACTGATGACCAAATTCATAGTGAGGTGTCATCCAAGTTCGTTGGTTAGTTCGCGCAACACGTAAGACTCGTATACCAAGTGTTTCTAAGCCTATTTGCTTCTAACTCCCGTTATCTAACGATGACCTACTTTTTATGTTGTACATAGATACAAGACCCTAATAACCATATTGAAGATTCTTTACTCCAAGCCCTCTCTTGGGGGCCGGTGAAAACTGTTAAAAAATGGCCCATTTACTACGTAAATGGCTACAAGTTTAATATTCTTCAATGGAGTGAAGGGATGCGCACCCATAACTATGGGGTTTGTGTTAAAGGCACCGCCGGACAGTTGGAAGAAGACTTTTATGGAGTGCTGACGGAGATTGTTGAAGTTTCGTTCTCTGGACGACTAAGAAGAGATATTGTTCTATTCAAATGTGATTGGTTCGACAACACAATCGGTGTTAGAACAAAGGTTGACAACAACTACGGCTTAGTTGAGGTCAAGAAGAATGGTAGATATAAAGGGTTTGATCCCTTCATTTTTGCCCAACAAGCTGAGCAGGTTTATTACACCGACTTCCCGGGAGGACATCGGGACTGGTATGCAGTAATCAAGGCCAAGGCCCGAAGTCAGATCACTGACAATGTCTCCGAGGAGGTCGATGACACCTATCAGCTTGCACTACACAAGCTCAACGATGCCAATTTGTTGTTCAACATTGATCCAGTCATAATGGATGAGACACTCGCCACTACGGGGGGTGAACACATTGACAAAGACCTTGTCTCTCGATCAAAACGGTCTAGGGCTGATTTGGATACTGATGAACTTGTTCAAACAGATAACGATAGTGACACTGAAACTGAGGGGGAATTTGAAACTGAAACAGACACAGAGTATGTAGTCGTTAAACAAAATGTTACATAGGTTTATATATATCCTGAGACTAACCTTTCTTTTCATGATTTTATCCACAGATGACGGGACGTCGACTGCCCTTCAGTAGGGGTGGTGGGTCCAGGACCCCGACATCCCGGCAGGGGACTCCCACCCCAGGACAGGAGACCACTCCATCACCAGTACAGCAGAGCACTCCATCACCACCACCACCACCACCACAACAGACCACTCCACCACCACCACCACAGCAGACCACCCCATCACCCTGACTGACCACCCCACAGCAGAGTCCTGGAGTTGGTGGCTTGGAGGACCATGGCCATCAGGCCACCCTACCTCCGACATCCCCTCTGCCCATGTTGGTGCCCGTGCCGGCCGGAGACGAGTAAGTGACTAAACCTCAAATACTTTTATGTTATTTGTATGATACTTTATATTAAACTTTAGTGAAAAGACTTGTTGGTTTATTGGATGTTACTTTAATTAGTACTTGTATAGATTGAATTGTACTGGGCACTCTTCTGTTTGTAACAGGGTAACTATTTAAACTTGGAAATGTTACATTTACAGGGGAGACTCTGCCGAAATTTTGGGAGTCTCCCTACATTGTGTGTTGTTTTACTCCTAACATAATTGTTGTCATTACAGCTTTGTTGATAGTAGTCGCACTACCAAAGCGATTACTAAGGTTTTGAAGGCCCAGTGGGATGGTCCATATATATCTTGGACAGATGCTGGGAAGGTTGTGCAAGATAGGTGGTTTGACACCTTCTCGGTAAGTTCCTAGCTCATTTGTTGTGACTTGATTTGTAAAATAGACCTGTTATTAATTTTGATTTCTCATTTCATTTTATAGCGTGATTACCAGTGGGCGGAGGGTATGATTGATGAGATTAGGAAGGTCTTTGCCACAAAGACCTCCAAAATGATCAAGAGTACCCTTTGGAAGGTGAGGGACAAGGGTGAGCGCCCTCGTTGGATCCTGGAGGACCATTGGGACGGGATGGTCCAGAAGTGGGTCGGGGTCCCGTTCCAGCAGGCGAGTGCTCGGAACAGGGCCAACAGAGCTGCCGATGCTGCAGCCTCGGTTTACACTGGGGGTAGCATTTCAACCCTCAAGCACAAGAAAAGATTTGTAAGTGTATTTATGTTAAACATTTCTATTATGATTCGTCTTGCATGTTTATAAATAATAATCTCAATGTTTTTTGTCCACCACAGGAGCTGAGGGAGCACCGGGAGCCTTCTTTGTTTGAGGTCATGCAAATGACCAAGAAGAACAAAGTCGGTGCATGGGTAAACCAGAAGACTACGGATCTAGCGGTATTTACTTTTAACTGACACATGCTTATAATTTACAAATCAGCTTACTAATCCTATCATTGTTTTTGAATTTACAGGAGGCGTATCAGGCCAGGAGGGCCGAGAAGGAGGCGGACCTGGTGGCTTCCACTCCCGAAGGGGAGGTTCCTCCCACCCTATCTTGTTCTGACGACAACGCTATCTATATGGAGGCTGTTGGCGGTGTGAACAAGAAAGGGAGGGTATTTGGATTGGGTGGCGTCGGCACGCAGCTGGCGTAAAAGGGGAAGACCCCTTCCTCTTCGTCTTCCTCTGGTCTTCCGACTGAGGTCATTCAGGTAATTCAAAACCTGAACGATGAGCTACAGGAGGAGCGACGTCAGAGGCAGTTGTTGTTGGAGCGGGCCGAGGCGGACCGACAGAAAGCCGAGGCGGACCGACAGCGGGCCGAGGAGCAGCACGCCGAGACTCGTCGGCAACTTGCTCAGCAGCAGGAGCTACTGATGCAGTTGATGGCGAGGCTACCTCCCCCCACTTCCCAGGCGCCCCCACCACCACCCCAGGATCCCCCACCACCATGATTGTATTTTTATTATTTATACACATTGTATATATTTGATTTATAGTTTTTATGTTATATTTCATTCAGTATTTATTTTGTCATTCTTCATTTATTATGTCAATATTTATTGGTAATTAAATTCAAATCAAAAAGCCTTATTGTACCTATCATTAATAATTCAACCTATTTGATAAATAAATTTAATCTATTATTTTGTTTTTAATAATAATTTAATATTTTTAAAAAATTATTTAAATTTAATTATAAAATTTTATCAACCAATACAAAATATTAATACATTTTTAAAGTTAAATTAACAAAACCAGTCAATATTGAACCAATTTTAAAAAAATTTAAAAATTCTAGTTAGCGAAGGTAGCGGACCGTCGCTGCATTATTAACACTAACGACGGATGTTGTCGTCGCTACATCAATACCACTAGCGACGGATCTTCTCGTCGCTACATCAATACCACTAGCGACGGAATATCGTGGTCGCTGTATTGTTAAAAACAGTGACGGACCGCTGTGGTCGCTGTATAGTAAGAAACAGCGACGGAACATCGTGGTCGCTGTATGGCTTCCCACAGCGACGGATCACGTGGTTGCTACATGAGTACCAATAGCGACGGCGTATGGTGGTCGCTGGTGGCTGCTAGTAGCGACGGGGTTTTGAGGTCGCTGTATGGCAACACTTAGCGACGGCTGGAGTTATTGGGGCAGAGACGATTTTAGCGACGGCCTTACGCCGTCAATATCGTAGCGACGGCATGTATGTGGTCGCTGATGTGTTTTCGACGAGGGTTTTAGCGACGTCCTCTGTCCCATCTGAGATGCCGTCGCTAATGGTTTTAGCGACGGTCATTCCATGGATTAGCGACCAATTCCTTCCGTCGCTAACAGGTGTTTTTTTAGTGGTGTCTTAATCCCCTGAAATCCCAAGATACTCTCAACTCTGATTTTTTTTATGTCAAGTAAATTTTATTTTTATATTCTGTGCAACTTTAATTTGTGTTTTATTTTACAAAAACCTTAAAAATCAATTGTGTGGATAATTAAATTTCAATATGCTGGTACTTTGAACACAGTCCCTGTGGAGAACGATAATCTTTTATATTACGCGACATAACCCGTGCGCTTGCGGGTCCTGTCAAGTTTTTGGCGCCGTTGCCGGGGACTGTTGTCCCTCAAATATCGGCAATATTGAAATTCGATTAGATCATACTTGTTAATATTTTTATTTTTAGTTTGTTTTATTTTTTTTATTTATTTTTTATTTTCAAAGATCACCCTTGATCTTGGTCTGTCATGGAATTCTTAACAGGTGCTACTGACCTTTATTGTTGTATTTGTGGTGATTCAGGACATGCTGCTATAAATTGCTATTTTGCAATATCCTTAAACCACCATGAACAAAAATTTCATCAGTTGGATGCTATTGGGAATTATAACCATAGCAATGATTTTAGAAGCTTACCGGTATTCCAAAACTATCCTCCACAAATATCCAAACTTGAAATACTAATGGAAAATTTTGTAAGCACCCAAGAAAAACCAAATGAAGAGTTCTCAAATGCCATAAAAACCTTAGCTTCAAAGGTTGACTCTCTGGCCACCCATAACAAAATTTTGGAAAATCAAATTGTCCAACAAACCTCTTTTTCTATGAAAACACCAGAAACATTTTCTGTAAAACTTGAGGTAGGACCATCTAACCACACCATGGACATCACTCTTAGGAGTGGTACTCATTATGATGATCCGATTGGCATAACTAAAGAAGAAGCTAAGGAAGAGAAGAAATTTGATGAGTCTCTATCTCATCCGATAATTGAGGAGAGCAGTACACTGATCCAAAAGAAAGTATTGCCCAAGCTTCAGGATCCAGGTATTTTAGAGGTGATTCCTATCAAGGTAGGAAAATTTTACATACCTGTTAACTTTGTTATGCTTGAAATAGATTTCATTGACCAAGTGGTAGAGAAAGAGGCAATCCAAAACCTCCCTCTTGATCCACTTGAATCTGTTTTATCTTATGACTTTTCAGGCATTTCAAAAACACACTTGTGTGATTTTTTGGCTAAAAGAGAACTGATCCCTAAAGTGGAATTCAGACCACTAAAACCTGTGTTCAGGTATGAATTGTATAGTTGAAGCAGGTTCAGAAAAGTCTGGCTGAAGACTTAAAACTTAGCACTTGTGGGGAGGTAACCCCATGTCTTTAATAAAAAAAACAAAAAAACAAAAAAAACAAAAAAAACAAAAACAAAAAAACAAAAACAAAAACAAAAACCAACTATGTCAGATGCTGGTTTGGGGTTACTACAGGTAAGTTTTCTTATCCTTTATCATCCATTTTAACATTGAGGACAATGTCAAATTCTGGTTTGGGGTGGTAGGTAAGAAAACTTAACTGTTTTGTTTACGTTGTGTGATTGTTATTTTATTTTGCATGTGTGTTTTCCTTGTTTGTAATCTTGTAATTTACCATGATTGCATGATAAATTTACTTTGAACACAAGGCTAAAGTATCTAAGGACCCCAAAATTTTGAGTAAAATTTTCAAAATTTGATTGTTTAAATGCCAAATAAATGCTTAAATGAACCTTATGTGATTAAAATTTTCTTTGAAAAGGCTTTCCATGGTTAGACTTGAGCCAAAATGGGTTATTTATCAAACAAATTTTCAAAACCCATATTTTCTTAATTGAGTGAATCTCATAGTCATTAATATTCTAGAACTTGTTTTTCAACCGATTCAAAATGGTTTTTGATTATATGTCTTAGAATGATAAAGGCACAATTAGGTCTTATTCTTAAGCCTCAGAATTTTGTATAATTTGACCCCTAGTTGCCCCTTTTGAGCCTAAAAGCGAAAATTTTTCTTTGAAACCTTTCATTGACTAATATTCTCTTAATGGTGAAAAAGTTGGAAATTTAGTGGAGCAAAGAAATAAAAAAGGACTTAAGAAAAATATGGTATTGGATGCAAAGAAAAGCAAGAAAAAGAAAAAGAAAATCAAAAGGATGATATTGAATGAATTCCAAAAAATCCATAAAAATTCAAAAATTTGCTCTGTTAAATTTATGATGATAATTTGAATCATTCATGACTGTTAAAGCCCTTTTGTATTCCATTTTTTTTGAAATTCCTACCTTGACAATACAACCCAAGGCCACGTTACAACCTTTGAAAGACCTTTAGACTTTGACATATTTTCTATCTAAACTGTGGAGTTTCTGGTTTATTAACAAGCTTATGGTAATATTTTTTGACTATGATAATTTGAGAGATACACAAACCTTTAAACACTTGAGTGAAAATTGTGAGAAGAGTATCTCAAGTCTTGACATTGAAAATTGATTCACATAAGAAAAATAAAACTGGCATTTGAATAAATCTCTTTCTCTGTTTTGGATTCCATAAGTTATTAAGTTTAGTGTTTTCTATATTTATCTTGTGAATATGGTGATTGCTTGAGGACAAGCAATGCTTTGGTTTGGGGTATTTTGATAAGTGCTTTATAATACAATAAATTAGGTCTAAATTGCTTAGGATTTTAGTCATTATCCACTGTATTTCCTTTATTTATTGCGATTTTTGCTTTCTTTCCACTCTATTCTACTTGGGTATGTTATTTTGCAGAACTTAAGGTAATAAAGGGTCAAAAACAAGAGAAAAACGACCATAAAATGATAAAGAAACAAGAAGAACAAGCCCAAAGTGGAAAGAATTCTCTTTTTAAAGCTGAAATCCGACTCAGAAAGCAAAAATCCGACTCAGAACACTGAAATCCGACTCAAAATGGCCAAATCCGAGTGGGATAACTCAGAAATGACCAAATCCGAGTGGAAGGACTCAGAATGGAGCATTTCCGAGTGGAATACTGCACTGTTGGAGCCAAATCCGAGTGGAAAGTTCCCTGTCAAAGCCATTCCGAGTGATAAATGGCTGAGGTTCAATGCTAAAATGGAATGAGTCTCGGTTGGAGGAGATTCCGAGTGGAAGCTTCCCCGACTGCGTCCATTCCGAGTGAAAAAGGGGACTGACATTGAATAGATGCTGTCCAAAGCTATTCTCTGAGTGAAAGGCTTACTGATTGAAGTGCATCCGAGTGGGAGCTTTCTGATTTGCAACCAATCCCAGCAAAAAGCTATTCCGAGTGAATTGATTCCGAGCAGAAGGAATCCCATTGAATGAATAAATGCTGATAAGGAGAATCCGAGTAGTTTCATTCAGAGAACAATGCAGTTCCGAGTGGTGTCTTAATCGGACAAGGAAAAATCCGACCAGAAATGAATCACACTCGGGCAGACTCTCAAGTTTCACACTGAGCCCGAGTGAGAAGTCTCCAAGGAAAGGAATTCCGAGTGAGTTGGGTCAAAAAGATGCATTTCCGAGCAAAGCAAAGCTCGGACATAAGAAGAAATTCAATCAGTCAAATTCCAACCCTTCAAGTGCAAGTTCCTGAGTAAAAGTGAAGGTCATTCCGAGTGAGTTGATTGACGACTGAAGGCCATTCTGAGTAAAAAGCATGAAGGCCGACTGAAATATTTCAAAGCAAATCCGAGTGAATTCCAAAGCAAAGCTTTAACCGAGTGGTCCAAATTCAGAGACGAGTGAAAATGATTGGGAACCAAGTGAGTCTTCAATCAGTTCCGAATGAACTCCATGAACCTGAGCCGAGTGAATGGTTTCAGTCGGATCCGAGTCCCTCTTCAGTCAATTCCGAGCAACACAAGCAAATCCGAGCAAGGATTCTTCGAGTGAAACAGTGAAAAAGAGAACCTCCCACTTGAGCGAACCTTTATCCGCTTGAGCGAGACGGTTTCCTTCAACAAACGCTTAAGCGAGAAACTCTCGCTCAAGCGAAACCGACCGGGTTTCTTAAATACCGACCCCTCATCTCAACACCGAGTGAATATTTCACTTGGTTTTATGTACGAACAGTACCATTTTCACTCGGTTTTTAGCACAAAAGGCACCCTTTCACTCGGATTTTGTAGAAAAGAGAAAACCGACCTACACTCCACAACTCCAAACAACGGGTCACTCAACACCACCCAGACTCCTCTCCAACCAACACCGCCCAGACTCCTCTCCAACCAACACCGCCCAACCGTCCTCACTTCTCAACACCGTTTCATTCCCTCTTCTATCCGCTGTCCCTTTTCTCCTTTCCATCATCCACACCGCCCAGACTCCTCTCCAACCAACACCGCCCAGACTCCTCTCCAACCAACACCGCCCAACCGTCCTCACTTCTCAACACCGTCTCATTCCCTCTTCTATCCGCTGTCCCTTTTCTCCTTTCCATCATCCACACCGCCCAGACTCCTCTCCTACCAACACCGGCTCCATCCACCACATCGTCCAGCAACTCCACTGTCCCTCATACCACCATACCTGCCACATGTAAACCAACAACGCCCAGCAACCAATACCGAACAGCAAGCTTTCATTCGGTCTTGTGGAATTCCAGCACCTTTCCACTCAAAATTTGACCAAATGAATAAATCCAAGCACCGAATTATTGGAAATATTAAAATATACAAATTTGGAAACAAGTTGGCACAGGAGAAACAAGTTGGCACAATATGCAAATTACAATAATAGGATTCCGAGAGGAACATATTAATTAGCTTTTGGAAAATTCACCTTGGAAAACTTAAATCGATCCTTATTTATGAAAAGTTAAAATTCATTAACATAAAATAGAGTCTTAATCCCCTGAAATCCCAAGATACTCTCAACTCTAATTTTTTTTGTGTCAAGTAAATTTTATTTTTATATTCTGTGCAACTTTAATTTGTGTTTTATTTTACAAAAACCTTAAAAATCAATTGTGTGGATAATTAAATTTCAATATGCTGGTACTTTAAACACAATCCCTGTGGAGAACGATAATCTTTTATATTACGCGACATAACCCGTGCGCTTGCGTGTCCTGTCAGAGTTGTTGGAACGGTTCCGAGACATGAACTTGCAGGTTGACATCCCCTCTTCTCGGAAAATGACAATCGGTACATTGAGAATTGCCAATGAATTCCTGAAATCTGTGTACAAGCAGCAACAGTCAGATTCCTACTTGGCTGAAATGAAGGAGACTCAGGCCAAAGGAAAGGATTTGTCCTTGACCGAGGGATCGGATGGAATCTTCCGAGTGAAAAACAGAATATATGTACCGGGTAGAGGAGAATTAAGGAGAATGGTGCTTGATGAAGCCCACAAGAGCTTACTCAGTATTCACCCGGGTACCACGAAGATGTACCAGGATCTAAGGACACGATTCTGGTGGCCCGGATTAAAGAGGAATGTGGCAGAATATGTTGCTCGGTGTATCACTTGTCAAAAATCAAAAGTCAAGCACCAGAAGCCGTATGGTGCATTGCAACCCCTGGAGATTCCTATATGGAAATGGGACTCAATTGCCATGGACTTTGTCATGGGATTGCCAAAAAACCGAGCGGGCCATAATGCGATTTGGGTCATTGTTGACCGACTGACGAAGAGTGCACACTTCCTACCCGTGAACATGAAGTACCCGTTGCATAAGTTAGCTTGGATTTACATTCGTGAAATTGTCCGACTACATGGTATACCGACTTCTATCGTATCGGATAGGGATCCAAGGTTCACGTCTCGGTTTTGGACCAGCCTGCACCAGGAAATGGGAACTAAACTTTGGCTAAGTTCTGCCTACCACCCCCAGTCGGATGGACAATCCGAGCGAATGATCCAAAGCTTGGAGGACTTGCTGAGGGCGTGTGTGTTGGAGTACGGTGGAGATTGGGAGCAGTACCTTCCCCTGATCGAGTTTACATACAACAATAGCCACCACAGCAGTATTAGTATGGCGCCTTACGAAGCACTATATGGGCGAAGATGTCGAACCCCACTCTGCTGGTCGGAAACGGGTGAGGGTCTACTTTTAGGACCAGAAATTGTGAAGCAGACTTCAGAACAGATCTGAGTGATAAGGGAAAAGATGAAGGCGTCTCAGGATAGGCAGAAGAGCTACCACGATAAACGAACCCAACCACTGGAGTTCTCAGTCGGAGACAGAGTGTTTCTAAAGACTTCACCAAGCAAGGGGGTCGGGCGAGCCTTGAAAGGGGGAAAGCTGAGCCCCCGATACATTTGGGCCTTATGAGGTATTAGAGCGGATCGGCCCCGTGGCATACCTAATAGCATTACCGACTCACTTATCCCGGTTGCATAACGTGTTTCATGTGTCTCAATTAAGGAAGTACTTACATAATTCCACTCACACGATGCCGGATGATGAAGTGGAGATTAAAGAGGACCTGACCACTGTGACTATACCGACTAGAATAGTGGACCGATTGGTAAAGCGTTTAAGGAGTAAAGATGTACAACTGGTTGAGGTAGAGTGGCAGCAGGACGGGTATACCTCTTATACCTGGGAACGCGAGGATGCCATGAGGCAGCAGTACCCCGAGTTGTTTGATCAAGGTGAGTTACCGATTGAATTTCGAGGACGAAATTCTTTTAAGAGGGGGAGAACTGTAACATCCCGATTTAAAACGAATTACCGAGTGAAATTGAGCCATAAGAATAATTATAAAAGTGGAGTTACTTGTCAATTATAATTAATTTAATTAGTTCTACTTTGGAAATGATGGCTGAGTAATTGTGATAGCTAGCCGCTTGTGAGTGGTGGGTGTCGTGAGTGGACTGCCAATTCACGCTTTCTCGCCCCACTTCTCTTCTCTTCTCTTCATACGTATATATATATATATATATATATATATATATATATATCCTGGCCACGGTTGATATGCATTCCTTTCAGAATTCCTCTTCTACTACCTCTTTCTCTTAGTTCCTTCTTCTCTTCCTCGTCGTTCTCCTTCTTCTTCCCTGTTCCCTGTTCTCTGTTCTCCGTTTCTAGAAACCCACGAAGACGGTGCTGCAGAAGACTCAGAGTTCCTCCTGTTGGTGAAGGACGACCACCGAAGCAGAAGGGAGTAGATTTCTGTTCCTAAGCCGATTACAGAATACAACCGCGTTAAAGGGAGACTGAACAAGGCAAACAGGCCAGCGTATCGAACGTCAGGAAACAGAGGAGCTTCCCGAGTCCCTTCTGTAGGTAGGGGGCGCTTGCATGTCAAATGCATGGTTCATGAACGGTACCGGATGAATGTATTGCTTTAAGTGTGTGTATGTGTCTGTGACGATTGTGCGTGTGATACATGATTGTTGATCCTTGGATTCCATGTGTATGTTAGTAGCATTTTGTTAATAGTTATACAATATTGTGCATGCTAGTATGATTGACGAGTAAATGTAGGAACTATGTTGAATCGGGTTCTACTTGATGGTTATAAAGAATGCGTCGGATGAGTGATGATGCTTACTGACAGAACGCATAAGCTGCATATGTAGGAATGGGGTGACCCGTGGAAGGTTAGGGACCCCGAAAGATTGATTTCCAGCTACAGGCCTTGGCTAGATCTTGTGAGGGCTCGTGGTAGCCGTGGGAGCTAGAGATAAGTCTCAAGACGTCAATGGGAGACCGGTACCACGCGGAAAGAGCTAACGGACGAGAGGCCAGTAAGGGGGACCTGCAACTGAAAGTCACTACCTAAGTCGGATCCGCATGAATACATGTAGATATGATGTTGATTAGGATAGTAGCTTGGGGCGATATGAATGAATTCCGAGTGAGTTGATGTGTGATTGTGTAAATGAGAATGAACTTCACGTAATATGTATGTGAGTGTATGTTATTGCTATTATTCTAATCTGCATGGCCTTATTTTAATCTGAATACGACCGAGTGATCATGGGTGTGCGTACTGATACTGATACCGAGTCCTTGACTGTCATTTTATATGTAAAAGCTCACCCCTACTGTGGCTATACTTTTCAGTGAATGTCTCTCGGAATGAAGGATGAAGGAGGAGCTGAAGGCCGAGTGAAGTGCTGGTGCACTGTGGAAATTATGTGTTCATGTATATATTGTGTATATGCCTTGTTAAGCCTTGGCCGGCTCGTATTTCAGTCGTAGTCTTTTATACTAGAACTTGAACCCTCTTGGGTAGAAGTCGTGACCTTGTGCCTGTAATTATTTATATCCTTTATACCTATCAAACTGCGTGTTGCTCTATCTTGCGTGAATGATCCGAGTAATATATGCATATGTACTTACTGAGTGTGTGAGATGGGTATGGCCATGGGTAGAATAGGATTAAGAGTTGATGGGGAAGTGAGACAATGATTTATTCTGAGTACCGAAGAGTTTAGGTATTACCGAGTGAATGAGAGCATGGATCACCGAGTGAGGATCGATCTAGGTACTTTCCGAGTGATAACTGTTAAGGTTTTCCGAGTATAGAATAATTAGTAATTACTGAGTGAGAATCCGCCGAGTGAAGGTTTCCCGACAGAAAAGCGTCACCTAAGACTTTAAGTAGACCCCGTTGTAACAGATTATTAGTAGTAAGGGGGATCTGAGTGAATCTTGACTTAACAGGATAGCTAAAGTGGAAAAGGCATGGTTATCGAGTGGAAAATGAGTGAATAACCCGAGTGGGGTAGAGCCTAAGTATTTCCGAGTGGTACTTGGTTGGGAAACATTCCTAGTGAGGGAGTTTATAGAATCCGAGTGGAGGACCCTCATTTCCCTAGTGGAAACCTTGAGTGATCCTCTTTTGAGAGAGGAGTTAGTGTAGTGGTTTAAATTGGAATGGACCCTAAGCGTATGACATTTATAATCCGAGTGAATGATGTAAAATCTGAGTGAGTGAGAATCTGTAATCCGGGTGGTTAAGATTAGACTAGTCCGCGTGGGGATTTCCTTAATGATTTCCTGAGCGAGCGAGATGTCATATGCCGAGTGGATTAGCCATCATTTTCCGAGTGAATGAGTCGTATGATAACTATGGATCCCGAATGTCTGTATAGCCGAGTGTAGTTTCTCGCTCAGCGAATGAAGGATGCGCTGCCGCGAGTGTACATTGTTGTATGATCCGCCTGAGCGTTTTCTTCTCCGTTGGCAGCCCCTGGAGTCGGTTTTATTCCTCTTGCTTCCCTTCCACTATTCTTTCTTGTCGGTTCTCCTTGGTTTATTTGGGAAGAATTTCCTCAGTGTTATTAATTATTTATTTATTAAATTAGGATGTCTCATGAGTTGTGAGGGAGGAAGGAGGAACGGGGAGCCAAAATGTGAAGGGATAGGGAGGAACAGGGAGGGAATGGAAAATGTGTTCGATGGACAGGAAGAGGGAAGAGAGGAGACAAGGAGATTAAGAGCTTGAGAAGGAAGACAGGTTTAAGGTTCTGAAGGCGAAATAGGTTAGAGACATACGAGACTTAGCGACGGACACAATACCCCATCGCTAATCCCGTGGGTAAACTTAAAATGTAGACACGTGGCCAACCTAGTGACCCAAACACACCATTTCTAAAATAAAACTAGCAATGATGCAATGACCCATCTTTAAATAACCCCCTATTAGTGACTGAGTAACTAATTGTCGCTACTTTTTATTTTGGATTAGGAGGGAAGACAAAAATTAACAGGTGACAGTAACTACAGGCAAGACTTCATTGCTATGTTTTATGGACATAGAGACCACCACTCGTAGTCAATGTATTGAATTTGGGAGGGAAGCTAAAAAGTCAAAGGTAAAAGTAGCTACAGGCCCTACTTCGTCGCTACGTTTTTTGGACTTAGTGACCGCGTACGGTTGTCGCTATATTAGGCTCAACAAAAACTCTTGGAGAGAAACCAAAAAATAAAGGGAGGGAAATGTAGCGACCGCCACTCACAGTCGCTATATTGAATTTGGGAGGAAGCCAAAAAATCTGAGGTGAAAGTAGCTACGGGCCATACTCCATCGCTAAGTTTTCTGGACTTAGCGATCACGTATGAAGGTTGCTACCTTAGGTGCAACAAAAAATCTAAGAGAGAAACCAGAAAATAGAGGAAGGGAAAATATAGCGACCAGGGTTGCGATGGTGGTGACTTAGCGACGGACGTAGTGACGAGCTTTTACAAATTTTAGCAACAGTGTATTGTTGGTCGCTAAGATGGTCACTACTTCCTTTTTTGTAGTTCCTTTTCACATTGTCGTCACTAACTCAGTCGCTAATTAGTGACAACTTGGGTCGGTTGCTAACTTTAAGTAGCTATCAGGGTTTTTTTAGTAGTGTGCTATCTTTTTATCATTTCAATATATTCATCAATTTCACAAGTTCAATTCAACGCATCAATTTCTCAAATCTAAACATAAACTTTCATAATTGACTATATGTTATCCTTCCCTTATGTAATCACTCATACAACTCATCAAGTCATTCAATACACATACATCTATAGTTTAATACTATCTACAATCTTATTCACAATACATCATCACCTGTAGTCATCAATTTTAAAGATTCAATTCACAATCCACATCATGGGTTCAAAAACAAGTAAATTAATCCCTAACTATTCCATTTTAGAATTTTTCTCACTTTTTTCACATATTTTTACAAACACCTAACATGCAATTTCTTGAGTAAGTAGATTTAACGTTATACTTACATTCCATTCATTCTCTACCTATTCACTACACTATCTCATCTTCCTTACCTTAGGGAACATAGCCACTAGGTAAAGTAAAACTTCTCTTAACTCTAGCTCCAACCTACACATACCACGTGCAAGGTTCACAAAATTTAGCAAATAATGTCATACCTACAAGACAATAACACTTCCTAGAAGCAAGAAGTTAAGGATTTTAAGGTTAGGTTTATGAAATTGAAAGAATACCGAAGGGGTTTCTAAAACCAAAAACCCTAAGTCAATTGAAGGTAGAGAAAGGGGTTTTTAGTGATTACCTTTGTTGTGTGGGGGAAAGAGTAAGAAGAATAAAAAGGTTTTTCCATTCGCCTTGATGGAATAGAGGAACTACTGGTGTGGAGAAGAGAAATTCATTGTGAGTAATGGAGGGTAAGAAGAAATAAGTGGTTTTGTGTTTAGAGAGAGGGAGAGGGAGAGAAAATGAAATTGGGAGAGAAGTGAGAAGAGGAATTCGTATGAGTAATGAAAGATGAAGAAAAATAATGAAGAGGAATGGGTTTTATGTTTGTGAGAGAAGGAGAAAACAAAGATGTCAAAAGGTGAGGGAAAAGATAAGAGTGAATTGTGTTTAGTGAGGTGGGATGAAAGGATGACATGGAAAAAGAGTGAAAATAGTGATTTTTTAATTTTTATTTAAACTAGGATAGGTAACTAGTATCTTTCGAGTATGGTTGGCTTTATAAACAAGTCGAATCTAAAATCTGCGTATACCTCTCTAACCAGAATTTGACATTATTTTCCATATAATTTTAAAATAATTCAGTAAAAATAATGATACTCCTAAGCTATCTGAAACCAGACATAATACATAAATATAATTAAATTCTAAAAATAAGATGTTACAAGGCTTATGTTCCCTTTATTTTCCATCTGGCCTATTATTGGTAATTTACCCTTCTACACCTTTCTAACGCTTGAAAGGTTAGGGGCTTTTGTTCCCCTCAGATTTATCATATCCAATCACTTGTGATCCTCTCAGAATCTTTCTCATGTATGGTCTTAATACTTTACATATGGATTGATAATCATAACATTATTGTTATTTATTGACATCACTATAGAATTTATTAATTACTAAATATATGTACATTACTATTTTTAGAATAAGGATTACATATCTTTAACTTTAAAGAAGATCTATTTACTACCCGGTTACTTAAGTGTTACAATTATAGTTATTAAATTATGGAGGAGTGGTCATGATTGCACTGTGAAATTACGTTGCGGCCCCTCCCGTAATTCTTCCCTAATCTCGACCTTGTTTCATGTTGCGGTACGACATCTAAGATCCCAGCATCATGTGTTGCGGTGGATCACGGTCCGTTGCGGCTGCTATTGTTCTAGGGAACAAAACTACGTCACTTTATAATTTTTTAAGGGCAAACATGCTTTCACCTTTCCTATTCTTTTAAGGCTTCTTCCCCACAACTGTTATATCTTCCCTTACCCCTCACCAACCTTTTTCTTCATCTTTGGCAAGCAACAAATTCCTTGACATCCCCCAATCTCCTTTTCTTTTCTTTATTTTTTGCCATTGTTGTCTCTGACGAGCATTACAAGGATGTCGGTGACCTCAAGCATTGTAACTCCAAGCTTTAACCATGTCATCCAAGCCACTACTACCTCTGACGACAGCCCCAAGGCACTACACCTTCCGACGAGCACTATAAGGACTCCAACGACAACCTCTCATAGTTACTCCACCTTCTGTTTCTTCTTTTTCCTTGCTAAAAATCATCTCTAATAGTATTCTCATAACCCTTCGTTAATAACAATTAGTGGACAACAACTTGCAAAGACATCAGGGACCCATGAATCAATTACACAAGTTAAAATGTTCAGGCCAATGGGGAAGAACATTGACATTGCTTAGACTTAGAATCTTTTAAGGGACAAAAAGAACACAAAGTTAGTGACTTGTGTGTTTTGTGGGAAAACCACCACCAGTGGTATAACTAAGGTTAAGCAGCATCAATTGGGTATAGTGAGGAATTTTGGGAAATGTACCAAAACCCCTCAGAAATATGAAAGAACAATTAAGGGAAGTAGTTGTCAAAAAGGCTACAGACAAAAAGATTTACATGAATGAATTTGACAATGAAGATGGGGAGAAGGAGAAAGAAGAGGTTTAAGAAATAAATGTCGTCAAAAGAGGGAAGTGACCTGCAACTTCAAGTAAAGCTTCAATAGAAACATTAAAGAAGTCAAAAAATGTCAAAGGGCTAATGGATTTATGGATGATGATGAAGGATCCGACAATAATAAACAAATTGGTGAAGAATATTAAACAAACAAACACTAAGGACCATTGTGCTAAGGAGACAAGAATGATGATAGTGCAATACATAGAGCGATCCCTTGTCAAAAATGGAATTACTTTTAATGTGATGCGTATTAAAAGCTTTAAGTATATGTTTCAAGTTATGGGACAATATGGTCCTAATTTAAAGACACCAAGCTACCATGAGTGTAGAGTTCCTCTTCTTAAGAAGGAGTTGGAGTACACTAAAGAGTTGATGAAGAATCATAAGGTTTGAAAAGACAACCATGAATGTTTTATCATGTTTGATGGTTGGACAAATAGAAAAAGGGGGACATTGATTAATTTTTTAGTGAATGCGTCTACTAGTACTATGTTTGTGAATAGTGTTAATGCCTCTTCTTATATGAAGACTAGGGAGAAGATGCATGAGTTGTTGGACAAGTTTATGGAAGAGACCAAAGAGTCAAGTTGTCCCAGTGATCACAAACAATGGAAGCAATTATAAGTTGGTCGGTAATCTGATTTGATGTTAATTTGATTTCATTAATTGAAAATTTAAGCATTGACTAATTATATTAATTATCTTATAATATTATTATTTTAGGTAAGTTGTTGATGACCAAAAGGCCATATTTATTTTGGACGCCATGTGTTGCGCATTGCTTAGTTTTGTTATTGATTGGCAAGGTTACAAGGATCTAAAGGGCCATAGATAAGGGAGTTAAGCTTGTTGGTTACATCTACAACCATTCCTTAGCATTGAATCTTATGAGAAACTTCACAGACGACACTAGGTTGGTGAGACATGGAGTTATAAGGTTTGCTACAACCTTTTTGATGTTGTAAAGGTTATACAATCTAGGGACCAAACTTCATAAGATGTTCACATCGGATGAATGATTGAAAACCAAGGGGGCCAAAGAGGCCAAGGCTAAAAGAGCAATGGATACAATTCTACTTCCTACATTTTGGGCTGATATGGTTTATAGCCTCAAGGCTATAGGACCTATTGTGCTAGTGTTGAGATTAATGGACAATGAGAAGAAATCCACAATGAGTTACATTTATGAAGCTATAGAGACGGCTAAGGAAAGCATTCAAAATGGTTTCAAAGGAGATGAGAGCAAGTATAAGGAAATCTTTGAGATAATTGATAGGAGATAAGATTTTCAGTTGCACCATCCTTTGTATGTTGTGGGGTATTATCTCAATCCATAATTCTACTTTTCAAATTCAGCTATTGAGAAGGATGAGAGGATTAAGCGTGGCCTTATGGCGGTTATTAAGAGGTTGTTTAAAACTTCTAAAGATGAAGATATGACTATAGTAGAATTGGGAAGTTACATAATGGCTGATGGATTTTTTGGTGGAGTTGGGGCTATAAGACAAAGAACTATGTTGGCCCCTGGTAAGTGTTTTCCGCTTTGTTTTCATTTTCATAACAATAGTTATTTGTTTTCATGAAAATAAGCAACATATAATTAATTAATCTTATTGCAGCTGAATGGTGGAGGACCTATTGGAAACTTACTCCACATTTGCAGAACATTACCTTTAAGGTGTTGTCATTGACTTGTAGCTCATCAGGATATAAGAGGAACTATAACATATTTAAGCATGCAAGATTCATCCTAATTCCTAAATTTTCTACTTGACATTATTAGTGTTTTCTTGGTATTTGTTTGGTTTCTTAACATTTTTAAAACAATAAAACAAATTCATTCTAAAAAAAGATGTCGGCTTGAGCATCAAAAGTTGGAGGACTTGGTTTTCATCAAGTACAACCAAACTTTAAAGGACCTCTTTGATGCAAAGGACATCATTGATCCAATTGTCCTAAAGGAAGTTGATGAGGACCATACTAATGAGTGGATGTTAGGACAATTGGGCGATGATGAAGATTATGAGGAGGAGGATGAGATGGTGTTTAGTGATGAAGGAAATGATGACTTGACTTGCAGACAAGTGGTACAAGCTAATGGAGCTAGTGAACCAAGGCATTACATTAGGAGGAAGGAGATGGGACAAAAAACAACCACCATCTTGACATTTTCTAGGCCTTCTTCAACCACTAAGAAAAAGGGGAAGCAAGTTGTTGTTGCTCAAGAAAAGAAGAAGGAAGGGTGTGATGATGAAGAGACGAAAGAAGAAGATGAAGCAAAAGAGTATAGGAGTGATTATGGGAGTGTAAGTGGAGAGGAAGAACCATTGAAACTTGGAGATGAAGATGAAGACTATGATTGATTTCTATGTTTCTAAAATTTAGTTGATAACTTGGTATGACTTATGTTTTTTTAATATGTTTTGTTATTGCCTAGTAATTTATTATGAGACTTGAATTATGGTTTTAGTGTGTTTTGACTTTTGATTATAAATTTATGTATTTAGAGTGACTTTAGTTATTTTTCTCTTTTTTTATGTTTTTCTACACTTATATGTGTTTGTGTTTATATGTTTTACTTCGCATAACATCAAATAGTGTTCGTAATTTGTTCCGTGATGCTGCAATCCGAGTTTTAAGGACTGACTTCTATGTTTCATTATCTAAAATTGACTACTATGATTGCAATAGAAATAACTTAGAGCAAGTGTTCTGCAGCTTTCTTTTTGTATTAACTAACAACTAATTTTAACCTTTTTTCCCCCTACTCCTGAGTCTTCTAAAAGAAATTGGAAAAAAATACTTACAAGTTCATTGATAATATTAAATAAGCTAACATTAAATTGTCTAATTGCCTAATAGAATGCCCATGATGAAGATGCGTATGTGGTGCTCTCTGCTTTGCACCGAATTAAACAATAAAATCCATAAGGTGAAAACCAATGGTTTCGTCTAATCGCTATGTTGTTGTTAATTCAAAAGAAGTATGATTAGTGGGTCACAAGTGTCATGCTTGCTTTAATTAGTCTACATAGAAGGGTATAGCTTACCAAATTTGCCAGCATCATCAATAAATAATAGTCCATAAAAGTGTGTGGGTGAAATTCCATCCCTGCCTTTTTGAAATATTAACTTTCCAGTTTCCCCTCTGAGAATCCAATGGAACCTTAGCCAAATAAGAAAAAGAAAAACTTATCACGTCAGAGCAATAGTGAAATACTAATACTAATGCCAAATAAGTTTCAGGCATACCTGGTTTACTATTAAAATGTTAATTTTTTGCCTTTTCTAAATAATTTATATTAATTTAAACAATATCTTTATTCTAGTTAATAATTCAAAACTACTTTGTGAAAATTATTTCCTCGAAATTTTAAACAAAATCAGAAATATTAAGCATCAATGTCTTTTGATAGAAATAGAATACCACTTTAAATTATAAGAAAAAATAATTAGTAATTTGTGCAATGCACGAAATTTTTTATTGTAAGTCGAATTTTTATGTATATAATTAGGATATAATATTATATATATTAAAAATTTAAATTATTTAGTTTAATTGTAAAATTTAAATTATATATAGTATATTTTAACTTATATGTAAAAATTCTATATATTAAAACATTAGATGTAATAAATAAAAAAGTAATAATTATTTCTTTAAATTTTTTAATTGTAATAGCAAAACTTCCTTTGTTGCGATTTAAAAGTAAAATCTTTCAATTCTATAACGATTTATCTTATATCTCACTAAAAATGTAAATTAAAATATTTTATAAGATAGATATTATAAATATTTTTCAGTACAAATATTTAAAATATACCACTCCCACCGGTCCTTTCCACAAGTTCATTTTTTAGAATTTTTATTTGTCCTTCTTATAAGATCTTTTTTTAATATATAATGTGCACTAATTATTATTTTATCATTAATACACTTATTAAATACGCATTCCCTCTCTAGATATCAATGAATTTTAAAATTTATTTCATTAATTAAGAATAATCTTGGAAGTATATAAAAGGTTAAAATACTTTTTTAGCCCTCCAAAAGTCTAGGGTTTAGGAAAAAATCCCTAAAAAATTTGCCCTAGAATTTTGACCCTTATAATATTTTAGGGTATGTGAAATCAAGGAATCATTGACGTTGACTGTTAACTGATGAGGTGGCTAACGTCTATGCCACCTCATCAGTGCCACATAGTTGACACGTGCCAATTTTTTAGAAACAAAAAATAGAAATTCCACCTCATAATTTATAATAATTTTCTTTTAAAAAAATTTTCCTCTTCCCCATTTCCTCTTCCTCATCATCTCCCTCACTCTCTTTTGAAAATCCCTAAACAGATCCCTAACCAAATCGCCCTCTACAAAATCGAGGAAACATGTGGACACCAGAATGAGAGGGCATGGCTTTTATCCTGTCCTCTTCCCATACTCATCTTTCTCTCAATCCCATTCCCAACCCTAATTTCTCTTTTCTTCCTCGCAATTCCCATTTCCTATGTTTCACATCCAGTTTGCCTTCTTCATCGGAGAAGAAATCCTTTACGGTGGCCATGGGGGAGTTGTTTCTAGGCCTAACCACATGCCTTATCAAGAGGCACAACACTGATGCTAACAATTTCATCACCACCATCGATTTCTTTATAGTGGTCAAGGGTAGGAACTACCAATGTGCCTTGGCCTGGGTAGGTAGTGTACATGCGTGCTTCTGTGTTTGGCTATTTAAACCAGTTTAATAATTAATAATATTTATGTATGGTGTAATTTCTAGCTAAAACAAGAACATTATTGATGAATATTGCTAAATTAGATTGAAAATGGTTTTTCTTAATGCTAAAAAAATGTTTTTTTGACTTCAAATTACATTTCACAAAGCTGCGTGATTAAATTTTCTATTTAAAACAAAATTCAATGCTGTTCGGGATTAAGAAGGCTAGAGGGAATAAGTCCTAAAAATTTGTTATTGCTAAGCCTTCTCTGTTGCAAAGTTTAAGTTCATGGTCTGATTCCCAGCTCTATTTTCTTTTTCTTCTCTATTGGTCTTTGTTGAAATCCAATGCTGTTTGGGATTCCTTGAGATATGTTTGCTATTAAAGTTTCTTAGGTTGTCTAGTATCTGGGTCCTGTTTGGTTTTTGGTTGCTAAATTTGTTGGTGAAAGAAGGAAAAAATAGCCAGAAACTGAAAGTGGAAGATTGGAAGGTTAGAGATTCAGAGAGACAACATTGGGGAGATGATGAGGAAGAAGAAAGGGGGAAGAGGGAAATTTTTTTAAAAGAAAATTATTATAAATTATGAGGTGGAATTTTTATTTTTTATTTTTTAAAAAATTGCCACATGTCAACTACGTGACACTGATGAGGTGGCACAGACGTTAGCCACCTCATCACTTAACAGTCAACGTCAATGATTCCTTGATTTCACATACCCTAAAATATTATAAGGGTCAAAATTCTAGGGAAAATTTTTTAGGGGTTTTTTTCTAAACCCTAGACTTTTAGAGGGCTAAAAAGGTATTTTAACCTATATAAAAAATTATAAATTTAATATACTTATTAAAAACTAATTTTTTAATGGGTGAAATATGTTTTTGGTTCTTGTGTTTTGTGTTATTTTAGTCCATTCATTTTATTTCTATTGGTATTGGTCATTATTTATTTAATATGTTGAAATTGATTCTTAATGCACTAAAAATTTCCCCTAAAATGGAACACTGTCAATACAACTATTAACTCAACAAATAGAAATGTTATACCATCAGTCCTGTCCACTTATTCAATTCTTTAATTTCTCAAATTGACTTTACGTTTTAATCCATTGATGTCTTTAAGGATCAAATTTAACATATTAAATAACATAAAGGATTGAAATCAATGAAAAATAATAATAAATTGAGGGACTAAAGCAAAAAATTAGTAAAAGCATATTTAACTTTTTTTTTATAACTTATGTGTAATAAAGGATTGAAGAATAATAATTTCTTGTGTGTGATAACTACAAGTATCCTCGTTCAGAAGCACTCGTTTGGGGCTTAGTCACAATTAAGGTTCCTTGCCCTTTTTGATAAGTTTGTTTAATGAGGATCAAACATAGGATTCTTCCTACAATCTCGATTTGTGTTATTAACTGAGTCACAATTGATTGGTGACGAGTGATATTTTAGAAGTATGTTAAAAATAAATATGTTGCCTTTATAAATAACAAAGTTCTACTATTTTTGATTCCAAACATAAACATATTTTAATAGTATGACACATTATTTTTTCTAGGTTTTTTTTACGTTTAAGATATTCATTTAGACCCACAACAACATTAATCAGCCATGGGAAGCCACCTAGTTGGCTCCAACAAAGAAAATAGGCTAGCAAAACAGGACAGACTCACCTAAGCGAGCCCTACCTGCCCGGGCGAGCCACCAAAATTCCACACGCTCTCTTAGGCAAACTATATTCCCTTGGACGAGCACACAATAGCTCTAAGGTCCTGTCCAGACCTAAGAGCAACCTATTTAGGTTTGTCCACTTGCCTAGGCGAGCACTACACGCCTAGGTGAGGCATCAATCAGCTTTCAGGTCTTGCATAGGACCACTCGTTTAGGAGAGCTAAAGGCGCCTAGGCAAGCTTGACAGATGACAGATTTTGTCAACTTTTCTAGCTCCCTACCCTATCCAAACCTTGTCCAAATACCACCAAATTTGATACACATTTTACACAGTACATTTACTAGCCATTAGTCCAAGTCTTATGCCAAAATCTCATCCTAATTGAATTTCACGTGCATAAGAAGTTTTAACTCAAATATGCCATTTTACAAAAATAGGTGAAACTCACTTTGGGAGGCTTTGGCAGCATCCACCACATACGAAAGTATTAGTATACCTAAATAGGTCTTAACCATAACCTCATCTAATGATTTCATCACCATTCACATTAACTATATAGTTCCCTACATTATGCACATTCTAGTGCATCAAACATAAACCCTAGGCATTTCCAACATCAAGCACTACATGCCACTCATTGTAACTCACCTATCTCAATGCTACTATACTAATGCATATGCATGCGGATCCAACTCTACTAATGGGATATACTGCAACATTTAATGTTTCACTATATAAAATACTTTTACTGGTACTATATTGTTGCCCATTTACAACATTGTCACTCAATTGTGATTGTGATATCTCAACTTATTTGGTATTATGGGCCGGCCCTAAAATCTCATTTTAGAATGACTAGGGTTCCCTAAGGAACCATCACAGAGTTTGTGCCTTTTGCATCCTGTGAGCAGCATTTATGCACATGTTATGTTCAAACAACCTCAATACTCATCATCATCATCTCTTTATTACCACCATCAAGGATTTCACATCATTATTTAACAACAACATCATAGCATGACATAATTATCAATATCGTCAACATCAACATCATTAATACCAACACCATAATTCATCATCATTTATCAACAACATTCGCATTTCATGTCCATAACATCATCAAAATTATCATTATGAATTTCACATCATCATCATTGATTTCAACATTATTGTTCAACCACATCGTCCACATTGTTCATCAATCATCAATAACATTCAACAATTCAATTCATCAACATGAACACAGACTCACATCATCAATAACATTTGTGACGGCCCGCGTCATTTTTCTCATTTTTCTAAAATAATTTTTCACGTTTAAATAAAAATCCACTCGGTCTTAATATAAATTAATATTTACTTTTCTTAAATACTTTCAAAATAATAAAATCATACTTAAAATAGCAATTTTCGACTGGAACTGGTCCAAAATACATCCGTTAATAAAAGTTATTTAGAAACAACGAAAGAAAGAAAAACAGTCAGATTTCACTCGGAAATAACTCCACTCGGTTACATATCACTCGGACATGGCTTAACTTTCACTCAACAAAGGTTCCCTCGACCTGACATCACTCGGAAAACACCCGAACTTTACTTCACTCGTAAAAGGCTCGCTCGACCAATAGTTCACTCGGGAACATCCCACCCTTCCTTCACTCGGAAGAGCTCTCAATACTTCATCAAATGAAAAACTCAGAATCACTTTAACCTTCACTCTGAAACACTCTTATCTTTCTTCAATCGGAATTGAGTCTCTCGGTTATTCTCCTCTCGGAAAGAAATAAAGGATGCTCAAATGGGCATCAAATTAGTAGGCCCTCGCTCGGATAAGGAATCCGCTCGGCTAAATTCACCAGGTGATTAACTCTGCTACAACAATGCAAAATTCATTCATAAAATAAACACCGATCACCTAGCATCATAACGTCATAACCGATTCAAATTTTAATTCTACTCACAGACAACGCATTGTAACATCAAACACTCAGAAAAACTCAAAATATATATATATTACATTATTCATTCAATTTCAATCGGTGCCTTGGCATCAGTCCTCCGCTTGGCGCACATCCATGGCTCCGACCTCTTCCCTGTCACTGGTTACTAAAAATGTAAACCACAGCAAGGGTGAGTGTTAACATGATAATTAATCTAGAACGGAATTTAAATAAAATACAAATACAAACTCCGTCCGATTCCTTTCTTCTCAATTTACACCTTTCACTCGGTAATTAACTCACATTCAACAATCATAGCTATCAACACAGCCATTTTCACAAATCACCCAACTCATTCGACAATTTTAACAACATTCAGCAATAACTTTCGCTCGGCAAATATAACAATTTTCCATTCGGAAAATATATCAACCACTCGGCAATTATATGAAATTATACTCGGCAAATACATCAAATACTCAACAAATATTTCAATTCTCATTCAGCAATTATAACCAATTTACCACTCGGTTAATATAACCACTCAGCAATTATTTTAACTTTTATTCGGCAATTAAAACTAATTGCACTCAGTAAAATTATTAAATCAACTTCCACAACTGACTCAGAAAATTGACACAGTATCCGGATACTCAAAGGATCGACCTTCAGCTGGGGGTCCTACTTGACACCTCGTAAACCCTGCTTGGTTCACTGAGTCCTGCTTGACTCCCCCTCAACCACTGGGTCATAGACCTCTGGGTAGCTCAACTGGGTCCTGCTTAACCATTGAAGCCAAAAACGAGGGTAACATATACCGTCGGTCGTCCTATACCACATCATCATATAATCATTTCACAAGTGGCCATTAACAACATCACTCGGGTGACCTGCTTGTCAAACCTGACTCATTAACAACATCACTCGGGTGACCTGCTTGTCAAACCCGACTCATTAACAACATCACTCGGGTGACCTGCTTGTCAAACCTGACTCCACATTACCACAAAATACCGATTGTCACAGCATCATTTAAATTTCAATCGGATTTACACATACACACACGATCCTTAACCGATCGGTGTCCACATACATACATATACATTAACTTTCACTCAGCATTATCTCATTACAATTTCAATCGGATTATGCCACACACACGATCAGAAACCGATCGGTGTTCTCATTCATCTATGTATATTCACAAATATTCACACACAATCCTAAACCGATCGGTGTGCACATAAATACATGCATACACACTCAACTTTCACCCAACACCATCTCACAGCATTGAATATTGTCACATACACACACACACACACACGATCATATACATATTCACACGGTTTTCATTCAACATCAATTCTCACTCGGTTCATAGTCATTACAATGACTCGGACAGTATGTCCTATTCTAATTAATTATAACCCGAACACCCCCCTTACCTCTGTTCTACGCCTCAACAGTTTCTGAGTTCACTGTTCCTCCTCCGTTCCAGCAGCAACTTCTTTAAACGTTCTACCAGTGTTTGTTCCACCACCTACGGATTTGGAACGTGAAGTTCATTAACATCACACCATCATCCACACGGTCAAGGGCCATTTACAGGCTTACTGCAAGGAGAAGTGGGATCGAAACAGTACCCTCCTCCATACACATGACCATTCGGTCCAGAAAAGAAAGGAAAGAGGTTTAAACGGTTCAAAGGACTTACCTTAAAACCTCTGTCACAGCTTTGTAAAATGAACCTTCCTTCAAAGCTTATAACTCTCAATCAATGGAGGAAGAAGAAGAAAAGTAGCAGAAGTTCTTCACGTGAAAGAGAGTGAATGATTGCGCAAATGATTAAAGAAAGAGAAGGAATCCATTATTTAAACTCATGGCAACCGGTTACCTTCTCAACCGGTCACTTCCAACTGGTAACCTCTTCAACCGGTCATCTCTCCATTTAATTTCTTTAAAGATTTAATTTAACTTCTCTTCTTCTAATCACACCCTTTATAATTAACCAATAATTCATAAAAATATCAAATAAATTCCTAAAAACAATTTTTAATATTTCTACTTCACAAAAATTTTCTACAATTATCTGGGATGTTACAACATTACCAATGCATAATCATATATTCATCCATTCATAATTTATGCATTTAAAATATATCACTTCTCTCTTACCTGGAATTAGATATTCCATGACATTTCTAGAATTTCGGCTTGGTTCCAGAGTTCAACCTACATCACAAACACATCGAATTTTACCGATTATTCAATCACTTAAGGACTTAGTTAATCCAACATAATTCAGGCTACTTGGGAACCTAGAACACTCCTAATTAAATCAATTAAACAAAAGAAGGGAGATTCAAAAGTTTTGACTTACTGATTGTTTGTTGATGAGGGTTTTGAAAGCAAATCAAACCTCCACCGACAACCGTAGGTTTTGAACGTTATCTATGAACATGAATTTGAAGGAATTTGAGGTGGGATTTAAGAACTATGAAGAATACCCAAAATGGGTTCTTAAACACATACCTTAGTTAAGTGAAAATCAAGTGGAAGCTTGTACCCTCCAAGCTTTATGCACGTGTGGGAGATGAAGGAACAAAGCATCACCTTGCCTTGCAAATGAAGGAAAGGAAGACAAAGTGAAGATGAAGGTGGTGAGGAAGATGGAACCGTAGGTAGGAGGAAGAAAAGAAGGAGGAGAAATTCTCTTTTTCTTTTCTTTCTTTTGCCTTGCCTAAGAGAGAAAAAGGAAATTAAGTTTAAGGGTTAGGGTACTTTAGTCTTTTTAACCATTTAGTTAACTTCTAACTAATCAGATAACTTTAACTTACTCTAAACTTAACTAGATTACATCCTTATTTTACCTACCCCATTTCAATTCTAATTAACCAATCCCAATTGATTATTCGATTACCAACAATTTAACTAATGATTTTAAATTGGGATATTACAAATAGAATTTATTTTCCTAAAATATAAAAATATAAACAAAATTATACTTTTTATGGGTCATTAAATTAGGGATGTCAAAGCGGGTTGAGCCCGACAGGCCGACCCGCCAACTCGTCTAAAACGAGGTGACACGAGTTGACCAAATTTAGTCTACGATGGGTTCAAAATTGGTCCGCCTCGCCTTGTATTTTTGTAGGTTTTTGGCGGGGTGGGGCAAGTTGACCTGACTGGTTATTTAATATTTTATTTTAAAAATAATAATCTAATATTAATAATAAATTATAAATTTTTTTGGAGAATACACTTTTCTAGTTTGATTCTTAGTGTTAGTGGTAGTTTGATAACTTTAATCACCTATTTTAGAAAATGAACTTGACTAGTTTAATTATTGATGTTGGTTTAATTATTTATTTTGGATAGATATTGGACTTTTTATTATTGAATATTAAAGAAAACTTAAATGTTGTCCTTTTTTATTATCATTAATTTATTATGAGAAATGAGATTGTTTTATTTTAGCATACTGCTTTGATTAGTGTTTGAGTTAGAATTATTGATATAATTATATTCAAAGTTTTTATTTTAGTGGTATACTATTTTTTTAATTTTATTAACTTTTTCTTATTAAAAATAATAAGTTAATTGATTTTTATTAATTTCTATTATTTTATATTTTTAAGTGGACCAATCATTAACCAACCTCCTATTGTTTTTCAATGTTTTCATAACCGAACTGGTCATTGAACCGGTGAAGGCACCGGTTCAAAGGTCACTAGACTGATGGTCGAATTGTGGTCGAACCGGTAGTAATAAATTATTATTTATTAAACAATAATTAATTAGATTGTTAAATAACTTAATATTTATTAAAAAATCCAACAAATTTATTAAAAATAGGAACTTCTTAAACACCTAGCCAAAAAATATTTATCTTGAGAAGCATTAGCATCCATATTATCTTATAATAAGGCAACACCAATTAATCAACCATTAAATAAAAAAGGCATTCACATTCTTAACATGCCACAACATACTTTCAAGTTAACAAACTTAACATTTATCCAACTTAATAAAAAATGGAAGAACTTGATGAAAATGCAAGAACTCAATTATAAATTCTGCCAAGACTCTCAAGGCAATCACATCCTTAACATTTTATCCAGCTTAATAAAAAATGCAAGAACTCAACTACTTCTTATGCCTGTAAACCACGAATAGTAACATTTTATCCAGCTTAATCTTATCTAGCCAAGACAAAAATGCAAGAACTCAAACTCAATTATAAATTCTGCCAAGAACTCAATTACTTCTTATACGTGTAAATTTAGCGACGAATAATAATATTTTATCTAGCTTAATCAGAAGATAAGGTTTTTGTTTTCATTCGTTCTTCATCTAAACTGAAATGGAGAAGAGAGGGGTACAATTTCAATTTAATAACAATTTCATAAGGTTCCAGCAAATATTTAACAATTTCAAGTTTCAGTAAATATCTGAAACAAAGAGGAGAGTGGTTCACCACATGTATGGGGTCGAAGCTGATGAAAAAAGGGGGTCACCATGATGACAGAGAGGGGTTCACTGTGAGAGAGGTGAGACGATGGTGGAAGACAGGGCTCAACAGCTTGACAACGATGATAGAGAGGGCTCAGCGACAACGGTAGAGAGGGCAAATGCATAGCTTGCACCACGATGAAGGGAACCTGCAGGACGATGGACGGAGAAAGGGAAGGGAGGCATGACGAAGTGGGTTCGCGGATGAAGAGATCAAAGAAGATGAGTGGGAAAGGCACGAAGGAATGAAATCTGAAAGGGAATTTTGCCCTAACTTAGGCCCAATACGACGTCATTTTGGGTGTAAAAAATTATTTTTAATAAATATACTGACCCGATTTGAACTGGTGAACCCGGTTTTTACCGATTTTTAATCGGTTTGATGGATAACCGGTTTTTACATGCGTTCAGACCGGATAAGGCATCGGTTCCCGGTCTGACCGGCCGGTTCGGTCTGGTTCTAATAACCATGGTTTTTTCAAATACTAATTTTTTAAAATTTTTAAAAGTTGGTCGGCTAATTCGCCCTGCCCCACCCCATCCCGTCCCGCCATTAAAATGGGGCAAGTAAAAATTTTAACCCGCCTCTAGTAGGGGGCCAAACCTGCCTTGCCACATATTTTGGCGGGTTGATGGCAGGGGGGGGGGGGGCAAGACTAGTAACCCGCATTGACATCCCTACATTAAATACTACTAACTCCTGTTGGTTTGGTGGTCGCTTAATAGGTCTTTAGGAATTGAGATGCCAAAGGATCGTATGGTTCCAAACTCAAATTTTAGGAGTTACAGATTTGGGGAGGCCTTATAAGCGACCGGGACTAGAAGTTTAGTTTTAATCCTTTAGGTGGAAGGACACTCGGAAGGAAAAAATGGTTATTAAATATACATACTAAATATATCCTTTTTAAATTTATATTCCTATAGTATTTTTTAAGATAATGAATAATATTAAAGGTAATATAAATAATTAATTTCAACTAATAATATATATGTAATTAACTATTTTTATTTTTATTTACAACGGAAGGTGGGGGTAGTTATTAAGTTGCATAGAAAAGGTAAGTGAAGATTAAGTAGAGTTTCTATTAATTTTAGAAAGGGTTATTGTAATTACCTAAACTATATGAATTTGGCATCGAAAAGGGTCAGGGGCTAAGATAGGATAATCCGAAAAGAGAAGCATGGGAATGACACACGTGTGAGTGGCGACCAAAGAGTTTCACACGCGTGAGTCGGGTCCACCGCCACTCCTCCACCACCCTGTACAGGTCCAGCCAGCACTGTGCAAAAATAAAGCAAAGGAAGGAGCTTCTCTGTATATTTTGCATAGATTCATTAGATCCTTAGCCCCACAAACCACACACCCTTCTTCTCTCTCTCTTCTTTCTCCGTTGTTTGATACTGCAATAATCCATCCCCTATCTCTTCCCTCGCAACCCCTACCCACCTCCACTGCTTCTGTTTTTTCTTCAAAATTAGAAAAAACATCCTTCTCTCCAAGGTAACTTCTCAGCATTTTACTCCTTTAACATCAAAACTCCTCCTTTATTTCTCTTTCTCCTTCATTGGGCTTCTACTCAGAATTCTCAATTCCCCCCCTTTTACCGATTTGCAGCACCCATTTTGATACCAAATTATATTTTTACCAATTTTCGGTTAAAAAAAATCCTGGGAAAGTCTCTTCAAATTAGAAGAATATAAACCTGCTGATAATAGTAAAGAAAAACTTTGTTGGTGGGTTGGGTAGAGTATAGATTATAGAAAGAGCTGAAGTAAAAGTAAAGCGAGGGTGCTGTTTGTTTCCGGAAAATAAGTGAGAACTAGTCAAAGGGTCTCCTTAGAATGCTGAAAGTGTGAAACTTGTAAGTGGTACTGCTTCATTCCATGCTGCATTCTGTCGGCAACCACCCTTTCTAGGTTCAGATTTTTTTTTCTTTTTGTACTTTTCTAATGCACTATTTATTTATTTATTTTTTGTGATTTTGTGCTCTTGCAGAACACCATCGGATCTAAACTTTTGAGCTTCCTCTCTCTTGTATGAACACAGATCTATGTTTGCATCCCTGTTTATTTATGCATTAAATATCACTTCTGAGTTTCCTTATCTTATACTACTATGGTTTGTGTGTTTCTAAGTTTCCCGAATTTTTAGGTGACTGCATTCACAACCCTCTAACGGCTATTTGGCTGTGTTTTTCTGTTTTTTAGGCTCCTTGGAACCGTTGTGTTTTTGTTACTTTTAAAAACACAACTGTTCCTACTAGTGGAACATTGAACATTTGAAATAGTTGTGCACAACCAGCTTCCATTATTTGGAATAGAGGTTTTTGATCCTTTGAAGGCAGAAAGAAAAGAAAGATGCAGAGGCCACCACCGGAAGATTTTCTGTTGAAAGAAACCAATCCCCATCTTGGAGGGGGAAAGGTCTCTGGTGATAAGCTTACTAGTACCTATGACCTTGTTGAGCAAATGCAGTACCTCTATGTGAGGGTTGTCAAGGCTAAGGACTTACCTGGAAAAGATATCACTGGAAGTTGTGACCCTTATGTTGAAGTCAAGATGGGAAACTACAAAGGCACCACTAGGCACTTTGAGAAGAAGACTAATCCTGAATGGAACCAGGTTTTTGCTTTCTCCAAAGACCGAATTCAAGCTTCGGTTCTAGAGGTTACTGTGAAGGATAAGGATGTTGTGAAGGATGACTTCATTGGTCGTGTACTGTTTGACCTCAATGAGATTCCGAAACGTGTTCCTCCGGATAGTCCTTTGGCACCTCAATGGTATAGACTTGAGGACAGAAAGAATGATAAGGCAAAGGGGGAGCTAATGCTGGCTGTTTGGATGGGTACACAAGCTGATGAAGCTTTTCCTGAAGCGTGGCATTCAGATGCCGCCACGGTCAGTGGCACTGATGCTCTTGCAAATATCAGATCTAAGGTGTATCTTTCTCCTAAGCTTTGGTATTTGAGGGTTAATGTGATAGAGGCACAGGACTTGCAGCCATCTGACAAGGGTAGATACCCTGAAGTTTTTGTGAAGGCTACTCTGGGAAACCAGACCTTAAGGACTAGAATCTCTCAGAGCAGGAGTATCAATCCAATGTGGAATGAGGATTTGATGTTTGTGGCTGCAGAACCATTTGAGGAGCCACTGATTTTGAGTGTGGAAGACAGAGTTGCCCCTAACAAGGATGAATTATTGGGGAGGTGTGCAATTCCCTTGCAGATAGTGGATAGGAGACTTGATCACAAACCTGTGAACACTAAATGGTATAATCTTGAAAAGCATGTTGTTATTATGGAAGGGGAAAAGAAGAAGGAAATCAAATTTGCAAGCAGGATTCATATGAGGATCTGTCTAGAAGGCGGTTATCATGTTTTGGATGAATCAACTCACTACAGCAGTGATCTTCGCCCAACTGCAAAACAGCTGTGGAAGTCCAGCATTGGAGTGCTGGAATTGGGGATATTGAATGCTCAGGGTTTGATGCCTATGAAAACAAAAGATGGTAAGGGGACAACAGATGCTTATTGTGTAGCAAAATATGGACAGAAGTGGGTTCGGACCAGGACAATCATTGATAGCTTTGCACCTAGGTGGAACGAGCAATATACTTGGGAGGTTTTTGATCCTTGCACTGTCATCACAATTGGTGTATTTGATAACTGTCATTTGCATGGTGGTGATAAGCCTGGAGGGGCTAGGGATTCCAGAATTGGTAAGGTACGAATTAGGCTTTCTACCCTTGAAACTGATAGAGTGTATACACACTCATATCCACTTCTAGTTCTTCATCCAAATGGGGTGAAGAAAATGGGTGAAATTCACTTGGCTGTAAGGTTCACTTGTTCTTCTTTACTTAACATGATGCACATGTATTCACAACCCTTGTTGCCTAAGATGCATTACATTCACCCATTAACTGTCAGTCAGCTTGACAGCTTGAGGCACCAAGCTACTCAAATTGTTTCAATGCGACTGAATCGTGCTGAGCCACCCTTGAGAAAGGAGATAGTGGAATATATGTTGGATGTGGGTTCTCATATGTGGAGTATGAGAAGAAGCAAGGCCAACTTTTTTAGGATTATGGGAGTTTTGGGTGGATTAATTGCTGTAGGAAAGTGGTTTGACCAGATATGCAATTGGAAAAACCCCATCACAACTGTTCTAATCCATATCCTGTTCATAATATTGGTCATGTACCCTGAGCTTATCTTGCCCACCATATTCCTTTACCTTTTCTTGATTGGAGTTTGGTACTACAGATGGAGACCAAGGCACCCTCCTCACATGGACACACGGCTCTCCCATGCGGATTCAGCCCACCCTGACGAACTTGATGAAGAGTTTGACACATTCCCAACCACCAGACCTTCTGACATAGTGAGGATGAGATATGATCGGCTTAGAAGTATTGCCGGGAGGATACAGACCGTGGTCGGGGATCTAGCCACTCAAGGGGAAAGGCTGCAGTCTTTGCTCAGTTGGAGAGATCCAAGAGCAACTGCCCTCTTTGTGATATTCTGTCTGGTAGCTGCCATTGTACTCTATGTCACTCCATTCCAAGTTGTGGCCCTTCTGACTGGAATCTATGTGCTGAGACACCCCCGGTTTCGCCACAAGCTTCCTTCAGTGCCACTGAATTTCTTCAGGAGGCTACCTGCAAGAACTGACTGCATGCTTTGAGTCATGGAAGAAAGTTGCTTTACCTTATTGTTCAGCATCAGATTCTGTGGATTTGCATTTCACCATGTCATAGGATTCTATGTTTTGAACTTCATGGTTGTCCTTGTTAAATTTGTAACTCTGTAGGCTGAGTTGAAATTAGCTTTAAGTTTAATTAGATGTAGTAAGATTTCTCAATGGAAGCTTGAACTTATCACCTCAAAATGATGGCTATTGAGGTGAGGTGATTTCAAAATTTATTTTTATTTATTACTTTTTCTCCTGCCCTTTTAAGTCTTTTTATTTGATGCATGGTCTTTTGAAACTGGAGAACAAACTACCATTTTCTGGGGCACAAACCACAATAGTACTTGTTTCATTTCATTTGTTTATTGATAGCTCTACCTTAACTTGCTGGATCTATGCTTGTGTATAACTTGGTTCCCTGCAATTTTCTTAGTATAATATTGCAATTTTGTAATGGAACTAGATCATGGATACATGTGGGTATCAATTTCTCTGGACCATCACATTAAAATAAAGAAAATGCATCTGAATTGTCCATTTTGCTTTGCTACCTACCCTATTTTACTCTATTTAATTTGCTTTGGAGGACAATAATTCGAGCTGCTGAACAGACAGAAATGCTTCCGCAATAATTGGGTTTTCTATTTTCTTTTCTCCCTGCAAAATGTTTGGCATTGATTGAATGAAATTGTGTATCTGTTCATGGATTTTTTATTATTATCTTACTTAAATGTTTACAGATTATGAAATGAATATATAATTTGTTTATATTATATATAGATCTGCTTCTGCACGTGTAAACGGGAAGGGGGTTATTCTAAATTGTGATAATGCCATTAGAGGATAAATACAAACTTTTGAGATTTTTGAAAATTCTAATTTACTTCACGCGTGTATTTTTTCATATATTCAATAATAAATTTTTAAGTTAGTTAATATTATATTTTATCTTCTATAATACATTTTTTTTTTGCATTTTATAAGAATCGGTCTGTATGAATATAAATGATTGTATATGAAAATAACTTTATCAAAATATAGAACTGAGTTTGATTTGATTTAACTTGTTCATTTATTTTACATGAATAAGATATATATTCTCATTTAAGATTAGTTACTAACTTGAAGAAAACAAAAACTTCGAGTCATGAATTAAAAATTCATTAATGAAATTGTGATAAATATATGTATATATAAAGTTGGTTATAAAGTCATTTAAATGAAGTAACAAGATAATATAATACTTAAATGAGTAAAAAAAAAAATGAAACCTTTCTCTCCTTTGGTAGACTGTATCCACATATATAAGAAAAGAAGAAAAAATGTCTGACTTGTTAAGAGCATCGAGTATATACTCATTTTAATTTTAGATATGTTGTAAAAGTATCATATTGGTCACTAACATTTTTTTTTATGGTGATCATACTGGTCACTAGCTTAACTTTATGGACCATCAATTAATTTAGTCTATAAACTTAAACTAATATTAATAAATACTAATAGAAACATAACATGACATCTAAAATCATGAATTTTCAAATAATGAAAAAAATTGTTTCACCTAAAATGAAAAATAACTCCTAATTTTGACTATTATCTTCAATAACTTTTTTTTTGTTGTTTTAAGGTATTGTAAAGACGAATAAAATAAAATAATTTAGTCCATAACGTGGAATCTGAGCTATAATTATATTTCTGTTAGTATTAATATCTACCAATTAATCGTGATTTTTCTTAATAGCACATGTTAAGAAATTAAAAATAGATTTTTTACCATAAAAATAGAAAATTTCTATTAAAAATTAGGTTAGATTTACGTTGAAAATCAGAAACATAAACTAGTTTATATGTTTTAAGACAGACCATAGAAAGACTGTTTTGACTAGAGAACCACAAAAACAACCTGCTAATTAGTTTAGTTGTTTATGAAATCATCTTAAGAATTAATTACCCTATCGGCCATGTGTCAAAGATTTAAGAAAGCTGATGGACTCTTTTCGAAGAAAGTGGTTCTATTAAATGACGGAAACTGTCTTGTAAGTTGTTTGACTGCCCACACCAAATTTTAGAGGATACCCTTTCACAAAATCTTGCCAGGGAGTTTAATTACTAAATGCTACCTAAAGATTATTTTTTTTCTATATTTAAAAGCATCGATTCTCCCTCCCTTTCCTATTACAAATCCCTACAACAAACCCTTACAATAAAAACTATATTCTATAAAAAAATTTAATATTTTAATTTTTTTGTACAATTAATAAATAATAATGAAATTTGATTTTAAATGAAAAAAAATTTTAAAAAATAAAATTATCCTTTATAATTTTAAGACAATAATTATTATTCTAAAACTGTATATTCTTATAAATAAGAGTTTATAATATGAAATACATGGAGTAATATGTATATAACCAGATTTTTAAATAATTTTTAATATAAAATTTATATTTTTAATTCCTTAAATAATTGTTTTAGTATTTATAGAAATTTTATTTAACTCAAGGCTGTTTAGCATATATGAAATTTGAAAATTCAAAATATTTATTATTTAATACTTTATACTTAAAGAAAAAATCAAGGATATTGGTCATTGTTTTCTTGGAATTGTATGGATTGCGCTCCTCTTTTATGACTGGTTTCTGATTTCAATAGAAGTGGGGACCTTTTCTACTCCTCGCTTTCTTTTTATTTAATCTTTACAGGCTGTAAATTACTCATCTTTCTCCAGTTTTTCTGCTTTGAGAGGGCATGACTGCATGTATGGACAAAATCTAGTTCTGCAAATCTTACTCTTCCCGAACAAAGGAAGATGGAGGGGGGAAACTGAAAAAGTCTTGTTGCTCTCCTTTATCTTCACTTTCGGTTCTTTCAAATGGTCACTCGTGGGTCGTGGTGCCATTTTTTTATGCATCAGACTAGAATAAAAGGAAACATAATTAAGTGTAATCTCAGGGCGTTAAGTTAAAATTATGTTTTACAAACATGATCTACTTCATATTAAAGGCCCTAATTTGGTTTCATATGTTTATTTGATATTGTCTAATTGTGAGACTTTTAGCCTTTTTAAAAATTTAAGTTGATTCAGACATTTATTTAAAAGATTGGTTCAAATAATATCTATTTAATAAATCTATAAATACAAGTCACAAATAATAATACAAATAATTTTGAAAAGTTGTTTAAAAGTTTAATAAATTCATACATCCTAAACACTATTTATATAAAAATAGTAAATAGAAGTCACAAATCTTATTTTGTGTTTTAATGTTAATTTGTAACTCTTCTAACTAAAGGAATGAACATCTACATGCTCATAACCTTTAAAGGACTTCCAAACTAAAAGAGCGTCATATTTACCCTCTCAAAAAAGGAAAGTCATAAGACAAGGTTAAAGAAAGACGGACAAAAGACACATACGCTTCTCACATACTCAAAAACTCTTAATAGTTTGTCCCATCCATATTGGAAGAAAGCTCTATTGCCTCACAACTCTTTCTCCATGGAGTCTATATAAAGAAGCTTATTCAAAAAGTGCACAAATACAACACTACAATACAATGAACCTAAAATACACAAGTTGTGTAAATCTTCGATATGTCTCTCATAAAAATACTAAGAGCTTTATATTGTTTTATATCTTGAACAATGAGTTCAATTTTGTAACTTAAACTCCCTTAAGGTTTTGTAAAGACTTAGGATTCTTTTCATTTATTTTAAAGTTGGTTGAGCCTGAAGATGTTTGTTTAAGAAAAAATATTTAGGTAATTAGCCTAGAGAGGCTAAGTTGTTATAGAATACTTAGGATTGTTGTAAGTAAGTGTGAGTTGCACTTAGCTTTTTGATCAGTAATACGAAATCTTGTTGTAGTCGAACATGAACTGGATGTAGCCTTGGTTTAAAGGTGAACTAGGATTAATTCGCTTGTGTATTACTTTCTTCGCTCTTCTTAAAAGTTGCTTTGTTGTTTTATTATTTAAATAGTCTTTTGCGAAAACTTAGATTCGTGTCTAAATATCATTTTAAAAAGAATTGGGCAAAATTTTTAATCACACTATGAAACCCCTTATTCTAGTGTGTACTTGTGTTACATTCATATTTAATATTGATTTAGAATGACTAATGACATAAATGTTCAATGAATTAACATAACTTGGACATATCATCGATTCTTTGACCCAACATACATTTATTACTATGGGTAAAATCGTAAAACAACAAATAATTCTACCTCAAATTCATAAAGTGGCAATAAAAAAAGTGAACAAAACGAAACTCCTAAAGTGTCATACAATAAAAAAGAAGGGAGTATCAAAATATTGTATATATTTTTTACGTACCGGCCATTATATTAACAGTCCCAATAACCAGTGTCTTAAGAGTATTGTTTAAGAAATCAATAGTTGAATTTTTTTATATTGGAAATTATGTAGGCATTACTTAGAAATCATGGGTGAGTGATTTGTGTCTAATATCAGCCTATACTCATACAGAACGTACCAACGTGCATCATATGCGTACCTAGTATGTCCTAGCATATTACCAAGTAATGCGCCAGTATGTAATGATCCCATGCAAGAGTTCCTCATGAAGCCTTCACACCAAGATCAAGCTGATCTGGTGTCGAGCAGAGGCTGTGTGGCAAGCAAAAGGCATACCAGCTAAAAGACATGTGAGGGTGTTAGGAATGTCTACGTCCGTGTCAGCTTTTCCTATCCTTTACGAAAAAGCATTGACACAAGGTATGACCAAGACAACCTTTGCCCAACACCTTATAAATACCCTTTATTTACTATAGTTAAGGTACGTTCATCAACCCATCATCTGATATTGACTTAAGCGTCAGAGTGTCTTTGTAGGTGACACGGTATTTCGTCCCATAACACAAACTATCAGTTATTATGGGACTTGATTACATCGAGACCTTGAGATCCCTATAACGTCCCCTTACCAATTCCTAAAATTTATCCCAAGGTCTAATAAAATCAGAGTGAATTTCCCCCCTTCTTCCCCGACAATAAATTATAGGAACCTAAGAGCTACATCACCCAACAACGCCTAAAACTCCCTTCTGGGCCCTGGTAATCAATTACACAGGCATGGTAATCGATAACCTACAAGTATCCTGTGCAGAAAGGAAACCTGGTCCTCTGGTAATCAATTATGTAATTGATTACTAGTTGACCAATATATGTAGATTTTAGTACTTGGGCCAACTTCCACCTTACCTAATTTGCTTGTTTCAACCACAATTACTACGAAACCTCATGGGCATTATATTTCCCTCATTCTGAATCTGCTGGAGCAGTTCGTACTAAAAGAATTCCTTCATGTGAGCAAGATATGCACTATTTTAACCGTATTGTGACCAACACTATGTTCCAAACCTAACAATTGGACTCCAAATCAAACAATGACCACACACAAAAGTCCTGAATGGTCGTGGGAACCTATTGACACTCTCCGATGATCTAAATTCCCACCAGATCACAAAAACACCAACTCAGTTGGCTAAAATAGCCTATTTTCATCATATTCCATGCATCCTCCTAATTCTCTAGCATCAAAACACTCCAAATGCAGTCCCATCATCAACTACATCATCCTCATCAATTCAACCATACGATGGCTCAATGCCATTCACACATACACAACACAGAACCTGGATATATCACCCATCAAATAATTACACATCATAATCCTAGTCACACATCATAACAGAGATGTTGACAAATATACTATCAACAACAAATATTAATTATATATATAATCTTTATTTTCTCTCCTTGGCATTCCCCGCTCACTTGGTGCTTCCCTCCGCAGTATCCGTGATGGCCCTGTAGATGATATAAAGAAATAACAACCATAAGGCTGAGTGCTGGAAATCATTAAATAATATAGAAATATTAAATTAGATAAAAGGCATGACAAACTGCCTTAAACTAAACTTAGTCTCAGTCCCTTTCCTCACCATTTCATTATTTACATAAATTCTCACCTTATACATCAAGGGCCACTCAGATAGCTGTATCATTCTATACATGTGTATATGTATGTATGTATGTATGTATGTATATATGTATGTATATTAATAACATCTTAATTGTAAAATTTAGATTGCATTATTCACCTTCAATCTCCTATAGTAAACATCAATGCACACACATCAATTACCATAACTCAACCTAATAGGGTAGCTTAATTGGATCCTACTTGACCATGGGAGCAAAAAACTAGGGACAAAATATACCATTCGACCGTCCTGTTAGAACCAAGAAGATTTTTGAAGAAATCTTAAGATTTGTTGATAACCAACATTAAGTACTCTAATTTAATCAAAGTCATAATTTGTTAACATTGGATAGTTTATCTAAGTGTTTCAGAATACAAAGCATGAACTATAAAACAAAGGGGGAGCTTTTGCACAACACAATTATGGTGAGATAAAACAAAGAAGAAAACAAGATCTGGGAATATTCTTTAACGTAAAAAGATATTCTAAACTCATACCAGACCCAGACCCGTCAAGCCATACTGCAAGCATCAAGTATGTGGAAGAGTCTTCTACTAAAGGAAATCTTCATTAACCAGACTTTATCCTCATGCTTCGCCAAGATAGAAGCTACCTCAGACCTCTTGCAAATTCTCTAACAAGAATCCAATTGCTCCTTATGAGTCTCATCATCAATACCTTATGAATCACCAGACCCTGAATCACTTTCAAAGGTCGTCCCTGTACGAATCTGGTGTGAAGAATATTTGTAGTCTGGATTAAGATATAAAGAAGATCTACGAGAAGACTGACCAAGCAAGGAAAACCTTGATTCATCCTTAAAGCATCAAGTTTTCATTTGTGCCTTATGCATTTGAAGGACCTCTGAACAAAAGCCTTCCTTTTAAGTGAAAAGTTATGCTACTCCTACTTTGCCTATAATTACACAAGTCTCAAAGCTCTCTAACCTATATTACTTGTTCAAAATGTCTCTCTTTAACCAGAAAGCTTTTATCCTTTATGTAACAATCCTCTCAATGGTTATATCCTCTCTCGGTCACTTAACAACCATCTTCTCTCTCTAGGATTAACAAGAAATCTTATATATAGATTCATCCTCTCCATTCAGAAGTAGGAACAAGAGGGAAACAGAGTGAAGAAAAGAAGAAGAGTGGGAGCAAGAAACACTGAGAATATGATATAAAAGAAAGAAAAATAGAGAGAGAGAGAGAGCTTGTAAGAGAGAAAAAGAAAAATAGAGATGGACAAATCACACAAAAGTAGTATGAATAAGAAAAAGAAAAATACAAACAAGCTTTAGACATTTGTATGCAAAAGCCCAAGAAAAAGAAGAAATGACAATCAGCTCAATAAGAAGATTCAAGACCAAGGAATATTTCCATGAAGAAAATGAGAGCTCGCTATGTGTAATCCATTCCTATTTCAGAAGCACTAGCAATCTAAGTCAGAAATATGCTTTACTCATCTTAGCACCTTCTGTGAGTATATCATTTCTAATCAAGCTTTTAGGCTTGATACATTTAAGGTTTATTTCTCATCTTGTATATGTACTAAGTCCTATTCAAAAATAAGTCCTTCTCTTTCTTCACAAACTTGTTTATCAGGTTATCACTTAGCTCGGCTAAGTCAGAAGACTTATTTTGTTTGTATTAATTCTTTTAATTTCTTATAAGCACAGGTCTGGTAGACTTGTTGGGAAACACTATTGGCCTGAAGAGGCTTTTGAAAGAATACTTGGGTTTAAGCCAGGAGTGGCTTGTGAAAGAATACTTGGGTCAGCCCTAGGAGGAAGTTCTGTAAAAAAATACTTAGTGAGCCAAGAGTGGTTAGTGTCAAGAATACTCACAAGCACGGTCTACGCTTAAGCCAGGAGTGGCTGGATTCAATAATATTCATGGGTTCGGTCTGGGCTAATTATGTAAAAGAGAAATTTTACATAGTGGAAAAACCCTTCAAGTCTGAAGGTACTGGATGTAGCTTCTGGGTTAGAAGTTAACTAGTATAAAATCTCTTGTGTGTTGTTTCTCTCTCTATCTCTTACAAGAGTCTGTTGCTCTCTTGCATACCTTTTCTGATTCACAAAAGTCTGCTCCACTGTGCAAATTACACTTTCGATTAAATATCACTTTTTGGTTTAAAAAAGTGAATAGACTTATTTAACCTCCCTTCTAAGTTTGTTCTCCTAACCATCAATTAGTATCAGAGCATGGCCTCAGGGGTTGAACACTCTAACTAGTGTTTAGGAAAAGATTCTTGGTGTCTCTTCTCAGTCTGATCCTATAATAGTTCTAGCAGAACGAGCAACATAGCCATACCTCTCAAGAAAAAGAAGCCATATCTAATCTTTTTGGGATAAGCATAAAGATAAAAGAAGCTCCGAATCAGTTGCATCAACAAGTCTTCAACATCAGAAGTCAGAACTGGAAGAATTGAAGCTTTAAGGCCTATCATTGAAAGATCAGACTCTAGGTGTCTCTAGAAATCTAGCAAGGAAAAGGTAAAACAAAATAGGTTTGATCATCTCTCTTTTGACCTCAAAATACTATATTCATTGTCTTTCTACTATTTTTGCATAAAATATTTGTTAAATAAACACATGTATATTCAAGCTAATCTTGTGTAAAACTGACAAAAATTGTCAGATCAGAAATATATTATTGCATGCAGGTGAAAACAAGTCTGGACTATTCTTCTAATGAGTCGTTTAAATATTTGGTAAAATTAACTAATTCTTTGCACTTCTTTTTCGTATACATCTATGATTGCTTTAAGCATTTATTTTGTAATCCTAGAAAACTGCTCCCTATTATTAGAAACGGCGTCTATTTTTGAAAAATGCAATCATTTAAACCCGTGTGTCTCTCTCCATTTAATTATTATAATCACTTTTATTTTTAAATACTTTCGAAAGACTCTTTAGCTTCTACTTCTTTCCCCCTCTTCTATATAAACCCTTTTACTGTTACCATTTGTTCCCACTTGTCAAACCCTACTTCTATTTATTGAGCCTTCTTTCTTAGAAAATTTTAAGCTTCCCTCAAATACTAAAATTGTAACACCCTCGATTAACTGGGACAATCCCTTCCACTAGATTATCCTGGTCAAATGAGAGGTTACGAGTTTTAGAAAAATATGGAAGTTTTTTTTTTTGTACATAAAACTTGATGAAACAGATACACTCTATATACAACAGTCATATACAATATATGGTTGCAACAGTAACCGTATATACAAAAAGTAAAAGGGGCACGCAGGCTCCCATAAATGAAAATAAAATGAACCTAATTTATTCGTCCTTGGTCCAAGAAGAGCCTGACCGATCCTCGATGCGAAGTCAGTATCCATCTTCACGATGTTTAGAAAAATATAGCGTAAGGGTGAGTCTCACCTCCACAACAATCGGGAAGTGTCGTCATTGACACTCGCCTCACATAGTCCACATGAACACTCAAACGATAATTGTATTGGGGTTCCTAGTTGGTTTACTCTAAGTTATCCTTCCTAACTCATCCCTATCAATCATCCCTAAATATACAATTCTCTACTCTCCCTCTTGCCATTAGTCAATTTACATACAAATATTAATTCAATCATAACAATCACCATTATACAAATAAGGTAATACAATGCATGAATTCATTTCATTTATTCCAATCTTTTTCTTAGCCATCATGATGCATGTGGGCCCAACTCTCAACATCATATCATATCAGAACCCGTCCTGCCCAGGCTGCCCCTGGACACACCATTTCCATACTAGAGCGGCCGGAGTACACCAAGTCCCCACATCACAACATAGGGTACTCATGGACTCGCAATCTTAATATCATGGATCCAAAACATACATCATCATATCATAACGGGGCTTGGCTCTCCACAATCCTAGTGATACCGGTCTGAGTCAAAGTGTACCAGGATTGCATGGTTTCTCCCGACATCGGGGCACTATCACCGAGCTATTGGGGGTTCCCTTCCGTTACACTCCTAAAATCCAACCTCAGGGATCGAACCCTCATATCCTTCAGTGTAACCCTCGCTGCTGGCTTTAGTCCATATCAAGCCATATGCACATGATGCATGTAACATACATTCCTTCCATTAATTCATTAGTCATCGGCAGGGTCCTTTCAGAGACTCCATTTTGTTCCTAACATTGGATTTGTTCTATAAAATCCTTGATTAAACATTTTTCTTTTGTCATTACTCTTTTCATATTCGTTCAATTCATAACACAACTTGTCCGATGATTAAGAATGAAGTAAGTTCTGATTATCCACAAAACATCGGGGTAATATTGGCACTGCAGCGCCCATCATCACATCAGATCCGATCTAATCTCATCACATCATTTTCATAATTTATTCATCATAGGATCCCTACCAAGACATTTCTTCATTCATTCTTTTCTTATCCATCTCAACATACTCATTCAATGCATTAGGCAAGTTCCATTCATTCATCATACCATACTCATCAAACATTTCATCATGCATACTCATCACGTATAATTAACACATATTCATTTATGCACACAATTACATAGCAATCGCCAAACACAATATTCATCATACAAGTATTATACAACAATCTTTATACATATCATTATAATGAGAGAATCGCGCATGCATGTATACTCATGGATATTTCTTTACCAGTGTTTTAATTTTGGTTTCTTACTTGTATCTTATCAGGCTATTCATCTCGATTATTAATCCTAACTAATCAATCTTATTCCTAGTATGCTTTTCTTTATCCATAAATTATCCTTGGGTACTAAGTGATCTTATAACTACTAAGTACATCCTCTAGGCGATTTTAGCTTGTTAAAGATGTATTTTATCTACTTTTAACCTTTTAAATACTATAGTATAGTTATATTTATTCCTTTAAAGTGTCCATTCAATTTATTTAAAAATTTCCAAATGCCTTCCATTGTCTCGTACTTACTACAACCGTGTTAATTTATCCTTGATTTATTCATAAGTTATTTAAGCCGATGCTTAGGTCCTGCCAAATAATGTTGACGTAGTGTTCCTTTCTTTCCTAAACCTTTATTCTTAGTAACATTTACTTTTAACTTATTAAGCTTCCTTAGTGTGTATCTTTACTACCATGTTATCAATTTCTAGTTTTTACTAATTCCTAATATTTCCAATATATATGTATATATATTTGACTCATAATTACCTTGATTTTGTTTAATTGACTAACATATTTTTACATACGTTGATTTCCTACAATATGTTGTTTTCTCATTTACTACTTTCTAACTCTTGAGACAAACTATTTCGATTAATTCTATTAGCAAGTTTTGAGTTCTTTATTTAATTCCCCTATAGCATTCATGTTATTGACTACCTCTGATGTAAATCTGATTCTTTTGTTTAATTATGATTCATTTTCTTCAAAACATTAATTTATTACTCAGAGGTCTAATTACTACTTTAACTCCTTTACTTAAATCATAACATTATTTCTTCTTGAAAGTTGCTAGAAGTTATACTAGTCCTTTTTATTACTTAACTCAAGGTTAAGTTCTAAAATCTCTTTTGCACTCTTTATTATTATTAGCTAGTAAAGTTCTAGAACTTTAATGCTTATTCCTTATTTAAACTCCTAAAATCATTCCTATTTTGTTTAGTCACTTATGCCATGCACTTCATAAAATTCTTAAGGTTTTATTTTTATTTTTATTTTTATATATTTATACGTCTAAATCCTAAAGTATAATTCTTTATTTGAACTTCTAAAATCATTTCTATTTCGTTTAGGCATTTATTTTATATCCTAAACTAAATTCTTAAAATCATTTCATTTTATTAGAATTCCAACTTTAGATCTATTTTATTTTGGGTGCATAATTCTTCCCTAATTACTTCATTACACTACTAAAAAAAACCTGTTAGCGACAGAAAAACTCGGTCGCTATCTTAAGCCATAAGACGAAAATACGGCTGTCGCTAAATGCTGAGTCGCTGATAGAACAGCGATAGCAAGCACCTCCGTCGCTTCCTTTTCGACGCCATAACGCTGTCACTAAAATGGTTCCTTCCTACCGTCTCTAAGGGTTCTCATTTAGCGAGCACTTATTGTCGTCGCTAACGGTTCTCATACAACGACCACTCATCTCCGTCGCTATGGGTTCTCATATAGCGACCACATGATGCCGTCACTATCTGTAACCATACTACGACCACCAACCACCATCGCTAAGGGTTCTAATACAACGACCACCCCTGAGCCGTCGCACAAAATAACGACCAGCATCTGCCATCGCTAATCCCTAACCACACAGCGACCACCTATTACCGTCGCTATATCTTACCATACAGCGACCACTAGGTATCCGTCACTATTTATAACAAATCAGTGACCACTTATTTTCGTCACTATTTTTGTACATACAACAACAGATTAGGTGCCGTCGCTAATAATAACTTTTATTTTTTTAATTTTTCCAACTTTTATGATATTTAAAATATAGGTTTTGTTAATTTAATATTAAACTGAAATATTGAATTACATAAAAATAATAAACGAATGGTAACAAAAATAAATACTAAATAGAATAATAATATAAATATGCCTAAATACAATATGTCTATACAAACAAATGTAACATAAAAAAAACAAATCATGGGGGAGGGGATCCTATGGTGGGGGATCCTGTGGTGGGGCTGGCAGCGGGTTAGAAGTAGGGGGAGAGAGCCGTGCCATCAACTACATCAATAGCTACTGCTGCGTCGCAAGCTGTCGACTTGTCTCGGCGTGCTGCTCCTCGGCCCGTCGTCGGTCCGCCTCCGCCCGCTCCTCCAAAAGCTCCCTCTGGCGTCGCTCCTCCTGTAGCTTCTGGTTGTGAATTGATTTATAAAATAGACCTCTTATTAATTTTGAATTCTAATTTCATTTTACAATGTGATTATCAGTGGGCAGGGGGTATGATTGATGAGATTAGGAAGGTCTTTGCCACAAAGACCTCCAAAATCATCAAGAGTACCCTTTGGAAGGTGAGGGACAAAGGCGAGCGCCCTCAATGGATCCCCGAGGACCATTGGATGGGATGGTCCAGAAGTGGGGCGGTGTCTTGTTCCAGTAGGTGAGTGCTCAGAACAAGGCAAACAGAGCCGCCGATGCTGCAGCGTCAGTTTACACTGGGGGTAGCATTTCAACCCTCAAGCACAAGAAACAATTTGTAAGTCTATTTATGTTAAACATTTTTATTATGATTAGTCTGACATGTTTAGGAATATTAACTTCAGTGCTTGTTGTCCACTACAAGAGCTGAGGGAGCACCGTGAGCCTTCTTTGTTTGAGGTCATGCAAATGGCCAAGAAGAACAAAGCTGGTGCATGGGTTAACCAAAAAACTATAGATCTAGCAGTATTTACTTTTAACTTACATATGCTTATAATTTACAAATTAGCTTACTAATCCTATCAACATTTTTGAATTTACAGGAGGCGTATCAGGCTAGGAGGGCCGAGAAGGAGGCGCAGTTGGTGGCTTCGACTCCTGAGGGGGAGGTTCCTCCCACCCTGTCTTGTTTCGACGACAACGCCATCTACATAGAGGTTGTTGGCAGCGTGAACAAGAAAGGGAGGTGTTCGGGTTGGGCAGCGTGGGCACGTAGATTGCGAGAAAGGGGAAGACCTCTTCCTCCTCTTGTCTTCTTGCAGATGTTGTTTAGGTCATTCAAAATTAATAAGAGGTCTATTTTATAAATCAATTCACAACAAATTCATGTGGTAACTTACCGAAAAGGTGTCAAATCACCTATCTTGGACAACCTTCCCAGCATCTGTCCAAGATATGTATGGACCATCCCACTAGGCCTTCAAAACCTTAGTAATCGCTTTGGTAGTGCGACTACTATCAACAAAGCTATAGTCACAACAATTATAAGTGAATATAACAACATACAACCTAGGGAGACTCCCAAAATTTCGACAGAGTCTCCCCTGTAAATGTAACATTTCTAAACTTGAATAGTTACCCTGTTACAAACAGAAGAGTTCCCAGTACAATTCAATCTGTACAAGTACTAATTAAACTAAAATAAAATAAACCAATAAGTCTTTCAACTAAAGTAGTAAATAAACTACTATTTAAATAACGTAAAAGTATATGAGTTTTATAACATAAAAGTATGTGAGTTTTAGTGACTTATTCATCTACCAGCATGGGTAGAGGGGATGCCGGAGGTGGGGTGGCCTCAAGGCCAGGGTCCTCTAAACCACCAACTGTAGAAGTCTACTCTGGGGTGGTTTGCTCTGGTGGTGATGGAGTGGTCTGCACCTATGATGGAATGGTTCCCTGCTCTGGGGTGGGAGTCCCCAGACAGGATGCCGGGGTCCTGGACCCACCACCCCTACTGAAGGGTAGTCGACGTCCTGTCATCTGTGGATAAAATCATGAAAACAAATGTTAGTCTCAAGATATAAGCCTATGTATATATGTTTAACAACTACATACTCTGTGTCTATTTTAGTTTGAAATTCCCCCTCAGTTTTAGTGTCACTATGGCTATATGTTTCAACAAGTTCATCAGTATCCAAATCAGCTCTAGACTATTTTGATCGGGAGACAAGGTCTTTGTTAATGTGTTCACCCCCCGTAGTGGCGAGTGTCCCATCCATTATAACTGGATCAATGTTAAACAACAAATGACTATCATTAAGCTCGTTCGGTGCAAGCTGATAAGCATCATCAACCTCATCAGAGACATTGTCAGTGATCTGACTTTGGGCCTTGGCCTTGATTACTACATACCAGTCCTGATGCCTTCCCGAGAAGTCCGTGTAATAAACCTATTCAGCTCGTTGGGCAAAAATGAAGGGATCAAACCCTTTATATCTACCATTTTTCTTGACCTTTACTAAGTCGTAGTTGTTGTCAACCTTTGTTCCTACACCAATTGTGTTGTCATACCAATCACATTTGAATAGAATAATATCTCTTCTAAGTCATCTGGAGAAAGAAACTTCAACAATCTCTGGCAGCACTTCATAAAAGTCTTCCTCTAACTGTCCGGCTGTGCCTTTAACATAAACCCCGTAGTTATGGGTATGCATCCCTTCACTCCATTGAAAAATGTTAAACTTGTAGCCATTTACATAGTAAATGGGCCATTTTTTTATAGTTTTGACCGGCCCCCAAGAAAGAACTTGGAGTAAAGGATCTTTAATATGGTTGTTAGGGTCTTGTATCTATGTACAACATAACAAATAGGTCATCGTTAGATACCTGAAGTTATAAGTACAGATAAAAAGCACATGCTATACGGGTCTTATGTGTTATGCGAACCAACCGATGAATTTGGATGAGACCTCACTATAGATTTGGTCATCAGTTATATTATTTTGCTCAAGTTTTAGCATATCTGCATATAAGCTATTTAAATGAAAAAAAATAGATACTATAAAAGCTACGTCAGGAATGTAAACTTAAAGTTGGCGACTTACTCAAGATAGGGTTCTACTTCTGGGCAATTTAAAAGAATGTACAAGTGAACCACCTTTCAATCTTTCTCATTAATGTAACATTTTGTGACCTTGCCCTTTGGACGACCAGGATAGTTAAAAATTGAAATTTGATCATCCAACCCTATGTGGGTGGCCACCCCAAGATTACGGGGAATTCTACTCGTTCTAGTTTCTATCTTCGTCGGAATATAGAAAGAAGCAAAAGTTGTCATTTATTCAACAAAGTATGCCTCACAAATTGATGCTTCAACACATGCTTTGTTTTACACTTTGTCTTTTAAAGAGCGTAAGAATCTTTAACAACATAAACAAATGCTAAGTTAGAAAATACTATTATAGGAAATATTTGTAAGAAAATTAAAGAGTTCTGGCGTTCACCTTTTGAATGGATACATCCAACGATACTGCACCGGGCCACCAACTAAGGCCTCGTACGGTAGATGGATAGGAAGATGCTCCATCGAGTCAAAAAAGCTTAGTGGGAAAATCTGCTTCAACTTACAAATCAATACTGAGATAGCCCGCAAATCCCATATGATACTCTGCTTCACCCAGTGTTGTTCCTTCCCATAGCCCGCAAACTCCTTAATACTCTTATCCCATATATGTAAGGATACTCTTCGACCCTTTACCAAACCCGTGAACTTGATAACCTATGGGGTGGAGGTTCATTAACAACCTTATTCTTCTTAAAAGTGGTTTTGTTTCTCCTGAACGGGTGATCCAATGGTAGAAACTTTCTATGACAGTCAAAGAAACTTGTCTTGCCACTAATAGGGAGTGATTCACCCCCGGTATGTTCCATGCATACAGGGCAAGCAAGCTTCCCAGACGTTGACCATCCAGAAAGCATACCATAGACTGGGAAGTCGTTAATAGTCCATATCAAAACATCCCGCATCATGAAATTGTTCTTCACAGATGCATCATATGTCATTACCCCGACATCCCATAATTGTGATAACTCTTTAACCAACGGTTACAAAAATACGTCTATGTTCACCTTTAGATTTTTGGGTCCTGGAACTAGTACAGATAGAAATATGACCTCCCTCTTCATACACATATTAGGAGGCAGATTGTATGGGGTCAGTATGACTGGCCAACAAGAGTACACTCTTCCGTATTAATCGAATAGGTTGAACCCATCAGTACATAAGCCAAGTCGTACATTGCACGGTTCACCAGAAAAATCCGGATATAGCTTATCCAATCACTTCCATGCTTTCCCATCGGAAGGATAGCACAGGAGCCCCTCCTGTGTTCGGTTCAGAGTATGCCAACGCATATATTTTTCCATGAACAATGAGGCGTACAGGTGATGAAGACGCGGTGTTATGGGGAAGTACCACATTCTCTTCCTGGCTGTCCTAATTACCTTCCCTCTCCTTTTAACGGTTTTGTAGCGTTCCTCATTATAATATACACATTTTGTGACACTCTGATCTACAAACTCATTTCTGAACAGCATACACCCGCCAATGCAACACTCTATCTCCATACAACCCAATCCCAGGTTTGCCACTCTTTTCTTAGCATGGTGTAACATCCCAAAATTTTAAAATAGAGGATTAAATCAAGGAAAATAAATATTGACCAATTTGAATGTAAATTATTTAATTTCCCAGCATATTGGAAATAAATAAATTAAGATTTTTAGGGACTGTTGGTGATTTATTGAGACCGGATAAGCTGAAAATAAGCCCGATTGGAATATGGGTGTCGGACCAAATATCTTCGATTGGGATGATATTGGTCAGGGTTGTTGAGGATAATATTGGGAATCCGAAAATATATTCGGAATAATTTTTAGATTAAGTATTAAGCCTGAACAGAGGTCCTGTTTGTCTTAAAATGATAAATCTTTTAATGAAGGAATTAAAAATAAAACCAAAAGCCATGATTTTCCTTTATTTTTCGTTGGCTTCTTGGTTTATTTGGCAAAAACGTTGGTTCTTCTTCTTCTCTACTTCTTCTTCATTTTCCACTTCTTCTCTTCTTCTTCCAAACCCTAAGCTAAAGTGGTGCCATCTTCACTTTCCCCCATTTTCGTTTGAAGAAGCTTGGAGGGAGGCCATTGGAGCTTGAAATATTCTTCCTCTTCCCCTCCATTTTCACAACTCCCTCTCCTCTTTTGATGCCCAATTTTGTTTTGGGTGTGGTAAGCCATTTTACCACTTTTGTTTGGTTTAAATGCTATGGGTGTGTGTTATTATGAGTTAGGGAGTCATGCATGTAAATGAGTGTTTATTAGAAGCATTTAATGTTTGAACCCTAGAGTGGGTCATTATAAATGTGAATATTTATGAGGGGTTAATGATGGTAGATGCATTTATGTTGGGAAGAGATGGAGAAAGATGATGCATTAATGAGTGATTGGGTTTTCGGTGGAAACCCTAACTATGAGAGATTGGGGAAAATGAATAATGTTGGTTCAAAAGTGTGTTTTAAGAAGGAATATATGTCTTTGATGGGTGTAAGTGTTGATAAATGAAATTGGGTGAATATTGGGCTATTGTTATTGGAGGCCCTTGAATTTAATGGATGTGGCTTAATGGGAAGGAATTCCCGAAGCCTAATAAATAATAAAAATGATGCCTATAACATGTCTAGTACATGTTACAAAAATTGTAGATACGATTATGATTAAATAAAATGAGATGATGTCTTAAATAGTTGATTGATTGGGATTCTATATGCATGTTAATGTAGGACCCGTTCCGAACGACGAAGCGGGTGCGTCTTATCAATCGGAATTCTTCTCTTGAGGTAGGAGAGGAGTCTTATGTTCTAGATGCATGAATTTGAATGGTATATGATTGCCATATGTATTGAGATGCATGTTTTCCTTGCTTGGAGTGCTATATAATGTTGAGAATGATGTTGACGATATGTTTTGGCAACATGCTTGATGCATTTAGAATAACTTAGTGCGGTATAGTGGCGTGAATTGTTGATTTTTATATAATGATATACATGTCCACCGTAGTTGTATGATGAATGATGATGATGTTTAATACAAAATAATTGGAGTCTTTGTATTGATGATGAAAGTAAATGATATGAATAAGAAATAGTAACAACGCCCCATAAAGATTTGAACTAATACGAATAACCAACAATAATGAATCCACTAAAAGCCTTTTGGTGATGTTGGTGATGATGATGATGATGATGTATGATGAGTGGTATGTATAGGATGCATAGAGTGAGGAATGCAATTGATTTGCATTTGCATCCATGGCATACTGCATAGTTGCCAGTGTTGGAATTTAGGGGATTCCCCCGGTTGGCCCAGTGGGAGGGCGGCTCTGTGCACGAGCAGTATGTATTTCCCCTATGACTTGGTGTGTAAGTCACGAAGCTGCCCATGTTGTAGCCACATGTGGTTGACGCTTGTGGGGGGTGGCTCTTGATGAGCAGGTGTCCCCGGTGGTCCTTGGGATCATAGCTGCCATGATATGAATCATGGTTGGCCCACCATATATTGAATATGTTGTATACCACGGTCATGGTGAAAATGATCAGATGTTGCAAGATGGGCGATGCAGTTTGGTACCAGTAAAACAATTGGTGAATGCATGCAAACTTAAGAATAAGTGTACACATTTTACTACTACAGTAGGGGTATGGTTAGATGATCATACTTGAATCCCACATTCGGTGTTTATATTCCCATAGTCAGATTTGGAATTGTTGAAATATTCTGTTGTGCATATGCATTAGCTTAGGAGCATTTGCATATAGCAAGGAAGTATGCCAAAGGTGATGAGAGATGATGATGGATGTGATGAGGATGTAATGATATACTAAGACAACATGAAAGATATCAATACCAAATAATAGTTTGTGTAATAGCCTAATTGTTGTGGGACTTGATTATGTATATGCTTGTGTACTTTGTCCAAATTGTACTGTTACTTGTGATATATGCATGATGGTGTTATGATGATAAAAAGTATGGTGAATGATATGTGTGTGCAAAGTATACATGTTTTGATGCATATGTACATAATCACATGGTATTCATGTTCATTCCTTCCGAATGTATGACTCATCTCCCATATTGTCCATTTTTAGACTTGTGATGCAGGGCACATATGGGAAGAGTGGATATTTTGAAGTAAAACTTATTGAGGAGGTAAATGGTTGTATAGGAAGTGCCTTGGCCGGTAAAATCTAGATTTTGTATAGCATATAGGATGTATGTATGCTCATTTTGTTATCTTGTAGAGATGATGATTTTGAGGGTTGTAACACCCCGGTTTTCCGGACTCGGATCCCGATGTAATCAAGATAATAATTAATAAAAATGCGGGTAAATTTTTCGTGATTGGAATAGTTTCTAAACACCTCGACGATTACATAAAGACCTGAATCACAGAAAAACCGAAGAGTACGAATTAATAAGATATGACTGGATCGATAACTAAATTTTCCATAACGGTATACAAAAATAATAGAGTTTACAACGGAAGAAGAATGTGTATACCGGGCATATGCCTAGTCCCATATATGAAGATATGAGAAAAGGCCCAAGCAATCATACAATTCCTAATATAAGCCTATTAGGCGACAATCGACTATGCACCTGAATCATAATTATATATCATCACATGTAAGGAGCCTATACATGAGACATCCATCATCAGATGGTATCAATCTAATCATCACTTACATACCAAACTTATATTCACTATTCACAAATTCAAAGGATTATCTTATACACATCCAAATTCACTAAATCCTCAATATCATCATATATAATTTATTCAATACATTTAAGTTCACAATTGATGCCGGCCAAGGCACTTCCACTACTACTATTTACCTTCGCCAAAAGCTTCATTACGAAAATCCCATCTCATCCCATGGCAACCCTGCATCACAATGCTAAAAAAGGAGACCACATGGGAGAGTGAGTTATACATTCAAAATGACGAATATAATATATATTGTGATCATGTGTATATGCATATAATCATCATATGTGCTTTGCTATAAAGCCATTAAAACAACATTCAATCATCATCGCATTATTATAATAGGCATACAAAACATCATGAATCGAAATCCACAACATAAGCAAGCACAAGCACATATATAATCACATTGCCACTTATCATCAAGGGCATTCACAATTTATCATCATCAATTCATTAAATCTTCTCTCAATTCCTCCTCGCAAGGGGTTTCTCTTCTCTCGTGGTCATCCCATCTCAAATGCCATGCATCTATGGCTAATGCACATGTCAACTGTTTAATGCATATGCAACGGATCCGATTTCATAACAACGGGTGATCGCAACCACCATAATCATTCATTCATATTCATGGGTTTCCCGCCTCGCAAGGGGTACTCCCTCTAGCAGCCTCGCAAGGTGCTTTCTCGTGATCGCAACCACGTTCAACAATTCTCATAGGTTTCCCACCTTGCAAGGGGTACTCCCGCCTCGTGATCGCAACCACGGGCATCATAGGAACTCGCAAGCCCTTTTTTTCATTTCAAATACCAAGTAATCGCAACCACTGGCTCATCATCATACAATGGTCCCTGCAGGGCCTTTCACTTTCCACAACCAGGTGATCGCAACCACCGGCCCAATATCATAGCATCATTAAGTTGGTTTCCCGCCTTGCAAGGGGTACTCCCTTCATAGAATCCCGCAGGATTTTTCATCACCGTGATCGTAACCACACAATATCAATGCTATGCCATGCCATGAATGCAAGATGCAATAATGCATATGCCGACCAACCTCGCAAGGATATCTCACCCTCTCACATAGGGATATAATTTGATTTGGCATTTTCAATAATCATATAATCATTTACAAAGCCCCTCAAGGCATATCATTCATATAATTGGCATTACAATGGCCACAAACATCATTTCATAACAATCAGAAGGCACAACAAGCATCATCATATTAATCCACACTTAGAATTATTCGAGGCATATTCATCATTCCACATATGGCACTTACACTTATGCCCAACACAATCATATTCTTGAACTTACATATCAACACATCATATATATATATATTTTATATCATATGGCAAGTCAATATTTGTGTTCAACCACAATGGCTTTACAACATCAGGTAATGATCATCAATATTACCACACATTCATTTAGTGGGTTTTCATCTCATTATTCATCGCCATTATCTCGTATATTATGTGTATACCTATACGTGTTAGTATGGTATTCACAATATTTCTATCATCATACACCAAACCACCCTCATAAGATCATACTTGGATCACTCATAATAATATTCAACAATTAATCAATAATAACAATCACCCTTTGTGCAAGGAAGTGGTCAACACCATCATTTATCATTAGTCCCTACTACTGTCATGTCTAATCATTTGATTCACAACACATGGTATATTATTTTATCAATTCTCTAATTGGTTTCATAATTACCTTAGAGTGTATCTTATAACCTCTTCATCAAATTCTCTTTATTATTCTCTCATATCCCATTCTTAGAGGTGAAAACATCATAAATAATTCATTCCAAATGTATCAATTAATTTCATTTCCCCACCGTGGCATACCATCATTAAATACCCCCTTATACATTTCCATAGATATCCCATATTATAAGGGAATGGGCTCAGCATTAAAATTGAAAAAATAAACAAAATCCCAAGTTTTGGGTATCTCGCTCAAGCGAGATTCACCTTCGCTTGAGCGAGATGGGGATGGTTCGCTTGGGCGCCCCCAAGTTTTCCTGAGCGAGATAGTTTTAGGCATCAGACATCATTCTCGCTTGAGCGAGCCTATCTCGCTTGAGCGAGATCCCATTAGTACGGGTTCCTATACTTGCTCGCTCGGGCGAGGCTCCCAAGGCCAGCCATTCGCTCGAGCGAAAATACTCCAGTGCCCAATTCCACATATACTCGCTTGAGCGAGACTCCCTACAACGGGCCATTCGCTTGAGCGAAAAACGTCCAGTATCAATTCCTCTCTTGCTCGCTCAAGCGCGGCCACGCCCGCTTAAGCGAGATTCGCCCAGTGTCTCTCCTGCTCACTTGACACTCGTCTCGCTTGAGCGAGTAGCTCACTCGCCTGAGCGAGATTAGGCCAGAGGCCATAATAATGGTACAGGGGATTCCTGCTTGAGCGAGAATCCATCTCGCTTGAGCGAGATTATCAGAACTTATGCAGAAAAACGTAAATTTTCACAACCCAACATACAAAATCTCATTCTAAACCAATTTAATCACATCCAACACATCATATACATCACATGAGGCATATAAGACTTGCTCTAAACATTCATACTCAGAAATTCTCATTCCAACTCATCAATCACACTTATCATCATCACACATTTATATATATACTTCTATAATAACATCACATACTCTCACACAGCATTCTTAATAATCATCAAATTGCCATTCATATTATCTCAATAACTACATGGCAAGGCAAGCATGAGTACTAAACATATACAACAATCACTATCAAACTACTCATGCAATTTGAATGTAAACTCCTCTCCTACCTCGAGGGAAAGAACTGCAACGATTCCAATGCTCCGAATGCTCCGTCGCATCACCCGGAATACAATCTACATATCACGTATATATGCATTCATAGAATCAATAACCATCTCAAGGAATTCGTCATAAATTCTAAATAATGACTTACACATTGTAAAGTTTTTGAACAAGTTCCAAACTTGTCAAACACCAGTTTAGCCAATTGTGTTAGGCTTCGGGAATTCCTTTCCCAAAACCATGATCCTCTAGATCTTAAAGACTAACTAAACCCAACAACATCATCATCTCTTCCATTACATAAGGTAATCCCAAATCACCTCAATTCTTCAATATCCTCATTATCACTTAGAGTTCGACACAAGTTATCCTTGCTTATTTTATACCACTCTTAATTAACAAACTCTAATGACACAACCATGGCCTATCAATTCACCAACCAAAATGTATATCCCATTGATTCCACCATTAAGGGTTATCTACAATGTTCATCATTGTTCATCACTATAACTAACAACACACATATTAAATATCACCCATTCACTTCCAATTCAACCCAACAAGTCACAATATATATACAATTCCCCAAATTCTTAAGGCAAGGGTTTTCATCAAAACCCAACAACTATTACCAATACTCATTAATCACCATAAATGGCCATCTTTCATCATTAATATCATTCTCCAATATCATTAAACCTACATTCTACTCATATTTCACACTTTCCCCAATTTATTAAAGTTAGGGTTTCATTAGAACCCATCACCCATTATCAATATTCATCAATCATTTCCAATGACCATTCTCCCTCATCAATATCACTCTCATTTTACATTTTCCCCTAATATATTTAAGTTTGGGTTCCATTAACCCAACAACACTCATTAATACCCATTTATTCCTCACCACCTTCCAACTATGCATTCATCCTCTTCATTTATTACCACCAAGGCTAACATTTATGACAACCCACTCTAGGGTTCCATATTTAAAGCTTTTATTAAATACCCCATTCACCTACATTACTCCCCCAAGCCTTAAAACCCATAAACATGATATTAACTTCATCAAAGATGGTGAGAAAAGCTTACCTCACTTTGAAAACGAAAATAGAACCAAGGGAGGGAGAGAGACCAAACGAAATTGGAGGAGAAGAGGGGGAGAGTTCCAGCTACAAGCTTCTCCTTCAAGCTCCCAAGAGACAAAAATGGTGGAGGAGGAGAGGGCCACCATGAGCTTAGGGTTTTTGGAGGAGGAAGGAGGAGATGGGTGGAAGGGAAATAAAGAGAAAAGAATAGGGAGGAGAAGAAGAAACGTGGCATGAAAATGAGAGGAGGAGAAAGAGTTTTGTTTTTAAAATTTAACCCCCTCATTAGTAATTTCATCGATTTAGGACAAACAAGTTCACAGTTCGGGCTCAATACTAAATCCAAAAATTATTCTGAAGGTATATTCGGATTCCCATTAATACTCTTAACAGCCCTGACCAATGGCATCTCAATCGGAGATACTTGGTTCGACACCTATATTTTAACCGGGTGAAATTTTATCTCATTTAGTTTCAATAAATTATAATTTTTATAATAAATCCCAATTTAATTATTCTAATATTTTTGGGACACTCATTAACTCATTCATAATTATTTAATATTTGTTTATCATATTTAATCATTTTTATAAAATTTGGGATGTTACAAGGGTCATGTAGGAAAATTGGACCTTGGTGTGTATGGCCAATTTTCATTTATGACCCAAATGATGTAAGATGATGAGTTATGAAGATGTGTTTTATAATTTATGATATTTGATAAAGATGTTGTGAGAATGATTTAAATGCTATGTAATGAATGAAAGGGAGTTGAATTTAATATGTAAGAAAGAGTGGATAGACTCCTAAATGCATAATAGAATATGAGGAATGATTTGACGGTTGATTTAAATGATAAAGATAATGTATGATGAGTGGCATGTATAGGATGCATAGAGTGAGGAATGCATATGATTTGCATTTGCATCCATGGCATACTACATAGCTGCCGGTGTTAGAATTTAGGGAATTCCCCCGATTGGCCCAGTAGGAGGGCGGCTCTATGCACGAGCAGTTTGTATTTCCCCTGTGACTTGGTGTGTAAGTCATGAAGCTGCCCATGTTGTGCTACGGGGTGCCACATATGGTTGACCCTTGTTGGGGGTGGCTCTTGATGAGCAGGTGTCCCTGGTGGTCCTTGGGATCACAGCTACCATGATATGAATCATGGTTGGCCCACCATATGTCGAATATGTTGTATACCTCGGTCATGGTGAAAATGATCAGGTGTTGCAAGATGGGCGATGCGGTTTGGTACCAGTAAAATAATTGGTGAATACATGCAAACTTAAGAATAAGTGTACACATTTTACTACAGCAGTAGGGGTATGGTTAGATGATCATACTTGAATCCCACATTCGGTGTTTATTTTCCCATAGTCAGATCTGCAATTATTGAAATATTCCGTTATGCATATACATTAGCTTAAGAGCATTTACATATAGCAAGGAAGTATGCCAAATGTGATGAGATATGATGATGGATGTGATGAGGATGTAATGATATACTAAGACAACATGAAAGATATGAATACCAAATAATAGTTTGTGTAATAGCCCAATTGTTGTGGGACTTGATTATGTATATGCTTGTGTACTTTGTCCAAATTGTATTGTTACTTGTGATATGTGCATGATGGTGTTATGATGATAAAGAGTATGGTGAATGATATGTGTGTGCAAAGTATACATGTTTTGATGCGTATGTACATAATCACATGGTATTCATGTTCATTCCTTTGGAATGTATGACTCACTCTTCCATGTTGTCTATTTTTAGACTTGTGATGCAGGGCACATATGGGAAGAGTGGATATTTGAAGTAAAACTTATTAAGGAGGTAAATGGTTTTATAGGAAGTGCCTTGACCGAAAAATCTAGATTTTGTATAGCATATAGGATGTATGTATGCTCATTTTGTTATCTAGATTAGAGATGATGATTTTGAGGGTCATGTAGGAAAATTGGACCTTGGTGTGTATGGCCAATTTTCATTTATGACCCAAATGATGTAAGATGATGAGTTATGAAGTTAGTTGATGATGAATTCTCATGAATGAATGATGTGTTTTATAATTTATGATATTTGATGAAGATGTTGTGAGAATGATTTAAATGCTATGTAATGAATGAAAGGGAGTTGAATTTAATATGTAAGAAAGAGTGGATAGACTCCCAAATGCATAATAGAATATGAGGAATGCATTAGAATAGGCTAAAATAACACTAAATGGTATTTGGCATGTTAAGTTGCATGAAAATCTCATGTTTGCCTGTTTTCTACATAACTTGCTAAAGCGAGTGGTGATCTCGCTCGAGCGAGATCCTCCTGCATCAGTGTTTGTGGCTACTGGCCGAAATTCACCCGAGCGAATGGCCTCCTCGCCCAAGCAAGACTTTGCCTGGGAGCAGAGGTTGGTCATTGGACTATTTTCGCTCAAGCAAAATAGCCCTGGCTTGGTAGTTGCTCAAGCGAGAGGAAAGAAATTGGATACTGGATGAATTTCACCCAGGCGGGCCTTGCCTCGCCCAAGCGAAAATTGGGCAGTAAGTCCCCAACGTTGCTGGAGCAATCTCACTCAAGCGAGATGTAACTCGCCTACACGAGATTGGTCCCTGAAGCAAATACCTCACTCTCGCTCAAGTGTCCTGTTGGCTCGCTCAGGGGTACTCTTCGAATCTCGCTCAAGCGAGATGGGGCTCGCTCAAGCGAGAGGAGCCCCTGATGCTTAATCTTTTCTTCGCTCAGCTTTTCCTTGTTTCGCTCAAGCGTGCCTATGCTTGCTCACTCAAGCGAATGTGGTACTCGCTTAAACGAGTAGCTCCCTGATGCACACAATTATTTTGTTTTAAGTGATTAAATTTCCCTTGCATTGAACCTTCTTCTTGCATCATCTTAGGAGTATTTTGGGACATATCATGAACCCCTACACTACATGAAATCCTCCCTCTTTAATTTCAATCATGCAACATCAAAATTAATTATTTCTTCCATTGTTTTTAATGGGAAATTTATTATAAAATCATCTTTTAACCTACCCTCCCATATCTTCATATATGGAAGTGGGTTCTCTTGATCCAGGTGTTGAGTAAAAAGCTTCACCACTTTAATTATCCGATTTATAAATGGTTGATAAACGTGAAAAATTCCCCCGTATTTTCAGGGCGTCTCACATGGTACAGGTTTGATGGCATTTGATGATTACTAGGCATGGTGGAACCCATCAGATCGACCATCTTATTAAAACAACCTCCTGAAAGATTATAATTTGCCTTTAGGCTTAAAGCAGCTAGGGAGGCAGATAATTCAGTGTGACTCTCGCACCCGTCCCACAATGGAGTCTGAGCCGCCGCCAACAAATCATAAAATCTCTTCACCTCTGGATTAAGATCCTCCTCTACATTGTCATCCTCATTCCCTGCTTGGTCATCATGTTCTAGCATACACCTAGTGGAGGGTCCAACATGATCCATCACCATCTGCTCCATGTTGTTATACGTATACCTGTTTCCTTCAACCTTGTAGTAGGACTGTTGAACGGTTACGCCTGTTGGCCTGGGCAGTAATTACTCACCATGGTTGTACCAGTAGTGGTATGTTTCCATGAACCCCTTCCCAGTTAGGTGTCACATGACATCATCCGCGTATTCAAAACTCATGCATTTACACCTTGAGCACAGACAACGAATCTTCTGAGTCGCTTCAAATCCAGGCGTGTTTGCCGTAGCAAACGGAATGAACTCTAACAGCCCCATCATAAACTCCTCAGTCACTCACCGATTGTGATCTAGCCAGTTGTATATCCATCGTCGATTTGCCAGTACCTCCATTTACAATATCTAACAAGCACAATTTTTGTTACTTTAATTTAAACATTATTTGGCTATCATTTGTGAATCACTCTCTATCTCTTTGATGTTACAAATAGGTGGGGCCCTATCCCGTTCGGGATGAATATGCAACCATCTGTAACCCATCGATGTTGTATGTGTTCTATCTTGTGTCGTTGATGTTCATTTGAAATTTCGATAGCATTTCGTATTGGTCCCTGAGTACACAGAGATACGCGCGGGATGATACATCATATGTAGACATGCACCCAGAGACAATACGAAACACAAACCGGAATCCCAAATTGACATCAACAACAGAAGATAAAACACAAACAACAACGATTATGGGTTATGCCCTACTGGTTACAAATTCATCACAAACTGTCTAACCGGGACAATTCAAGATCCAACACAAAACGGTATGTAAGTCAGTTGTCTTGAATATTAAACGGGAACTTAGTGGGTACACACACTACTAAACCCAAAAAAGTTAAAGTTTAATATACTTCTTTCTGTATCCTAAACCTAGGAACCTGCCAAAATTTTGGCAGAGTCTCCCCTGTAAACTAGATATTTCCCAAATTTAGAAACGCTCTGTTACATACAGAAAACTTCCCAGTGCAGTTAAATATATATGCTACGCATTGTATATGATATTGAGAGAGATAATCATAACAACCTAGTGAGTTTTGCTCTTCGCTAACAAACAATATTACACATGCATAAAAGATCATGTTATCAGCACACAAAACCAATGCCTAATGAGTTCTACTCTCCACTAACAAATAGCATTGCACATGCATAAAAAAATCATGTTATTAGCACATAAGACAAATACCTAATAAGCTCTGCTCTCTACTAACAAACAACAATTGACATGCATACACATAACGAGAAAGTCAGTGTTAGGGGATTACCTAGGGAAAAAAGTCAGGGATGAATACGAAGCTGAAGATAAACGATCAGAGACCAAGTGTAACGTGTGCTAGTCCGCATGACAAACCAATAAGTGGTTGGAAAGTTACAAGTAGCAAGGAAACTAAACAAAGAGAGACACGCAAAGCAAGTGGTTGGACGTTATTATCTATTTCCCCCTCTCTCTTACCAATCTAAGAACAATATTCACAAAAAAACACCCTTTATCACTCTGGTATAATTATTAGTGTTATACCCTTTGCAAAGTATAAGGGGGTGAATAGAAATGTAGTTGAGGCAAGGGGACATAATGGTGTTTACTGTTAAGGAGGCAGATTGGAAGCAAGATGGGAAAAGGGTATGAAGGCAAAGGTAAAGTAGTTGATGTAGGTGGTGGAAAAGAATGAGGAGAAGATTAGGGAAATGGAAGTTGGAATGATGGAGAAGAATAGTGAGAAAGAGTGGGAATTGATGGGCACTAAGCTCTTGCTTCAGCAGATGAAGAAGGAGAGAGCAAGGGGAGATGAAGTTGTGGAGAAGGGGAAGCAACTTTATCTTACAATCAAGCCTAAACTTGGTGACATCATTGAGAGGACATATGATGGTCTCTTTCTCTCCTAATCTCTCTTTCAATCTCTCTCTATACCATTCTTTCTTATTAAAATTTATTTATGGATCAATTACATAACAAATTCAATTTTATTTTTATTATTATTGGTTTAATAAAGATTGAAGTCTTAACTTGTTTAAACTAGTATTCTCACTAACTAAATGATCAGTATAATTTTACAAATATTTTTAAGTACCTTCTTTTACACTTACTGAGCAAAGTAGCAAATCATAATTTCAAGATTTTTGCAGGTGATGAAACTTATTTCATGACATTAAATTGTTACTGGCTACTCACCCTTATAAGTACATTTTTTAAGGCTCTATCATTTAAATTGGTCAAAAAATCTTAATCTGACCAAAATTGTACCTGAATCCACCCAAGTTATATCTTAAAGCCTCAAACTTTAATTATTATCGAAAGAACAAACATAGTAAGAATAATTTGTCTTGGCCTTTATTTTCCTTCAATTTAATATTAACGATAAACAGAGGACTAAGCTCTCTCTTTCTTTTTCTATTTTTGGGGTGAATGAATTAAGGACTAAGCTTGAATTCAATTAGGCTCTTGATTTTACTTAAAGGAAATCTTCCCAAACAAGCTTGATGACACACATACAGCTACACAATCAGAAATTCAAAATAGAGTAATATAATTATTTTACAACCCAGTCATATTTGTTCTCTATACTTTTACACAACCAACTTATCAAAAGAAAAAATTAAATCCAAACATTGATCAACTCTCAAAAGCTAGATACCGTAATCACGCATGAAACTAAGAAAATAGAACTCTCAATTTATCGACTATATCTAACAATAGATCCAAGTTTCTATACTGGCTCAATGGATACTCAAATTTTGGATGTAGCCCAAGCAAATCAGATGAAAAAGAAAATAATAATATAATCCCTTTTTTTTAGTCGAGAACAATATAAGCCTAAGCAAATCAATAATTTACCAACATTGCACGATAAAATATGAGAAGGGGGCAGCAACACTTACTTGACCAAGCAGAAGTAAACGGAGGCCCAATGGAGGGACGAAGGGAGGAGAGCAGTGCACTGACGAAGGGAGCCAACAATGCACCTTGAAGGAGGGGGGAGCTGTCGGATAGAGTAAACAAAACATTAACGAATGTCTCACAGCATGTTTAAAAATTTCAACTATGTTAACCTTTGGTGATAACATTCTTCTAAGTGATATTAAATCCAAACAATAATCAACTCTTATCATTTTAATCTAATTTCATAAATATTTATATATTGAAAAATACCTTTAAAAAGTAAAAAAGAGAATGAGTTTTTTAAATATTTGCTTATGAGGTGTTTATCAACTGATTTAATTTATTTAAACTTAATGAAATTTAAGGAAGAAAGGGAAATGTATGAATGGAAAACAAAGAAGAAGAGAATTACAACTGAATATTCATTCATATTTGAAATTAGAGATTACATGAGATATATATACAAAGGAAGAAAATAAAGTGCAAAATAAGCTTAGGTGGTCTTGACCATATTAATACAAAACTCTTCAAACTAACTTATAACCACCTAAAACACTTCTTACATGGGTCAGCTTTGTTACTCCCTCTGAAACTGAACTTTGGTATATGTCTAACACTTCTTACATGAAATTAATTGTGTCATTTTCAATAACCACACCCATTTATTTAAAGCTGATTTAGACCATTTCATGTGCTTGACCCTTTTCACAAGTTACATGTGTATGTGTATTTTATTATTCTGGTTCTCATCTATAACTGGGTCAGTGTAATTTAGAAGCAAAGAATCAAGTTATGCATTTGGATCAAAAACCTTTGTTAGGTGAAACGTTGAATTAAAGGACAGTGATAATATATAAATTCACTCATTATCCTGATCCAATATATTAAATGCCGTCTGAAATTGATTATATTGTTTCTTATTTTTTTCATGTTATAAGTTAATTAACGTCTTACAAATGTCAACTATTTTCAGTTTCAGTTCTTCTTCACCTGTGATCCCTGAAGCATTGACTTTCTCAAATCGTTTGAATACTTTTTCATACGTGATGTAAGGAAAATGTATTTATAATTAATGAGATTTTCTTCTTAATTAATGTGATTAATGATAACTGTCAAGTGGATTAACACACTTAATTAAGCAGAGTGAGCTTTTACTGAGACACACATGTTTTTTAATTTTTACAAAAACAAAACAAAAACAATGGAAACTATTAGACACATAAAATCAACCTAAAGAAATTGTTCTAGTTTAATTAGAAGCCAATGTAATTTATATTGTTTGATTCTAGATTTGATATGGTATATGATGATCCACGATCATTTCTTTATACTTTTAAAAGAGCTAGTATTTGATAACATGGTGTTGAAATTGTAGTTTAAAATGAAAGTGAACCGTTACAGGGTTTCTTTTCTTTCTTTCTTTTCTTTTGAAATTTTCATGTTTTCCATTGTAAGAGCATATATTAGAAGTCATGTCTCACAAGTCACAATGACAATGCCTTGCATCATTTGATTACAAATCTGAGTGACACTAGTATCACAAATATTTGGCTACCCTAGACTTTGACTTCTCTGGGGTGAATTACTAACAAAGCAGATATTAAAATTATCTTTCTATTGTCAGCCATTGATGTTTCTACTAAAATGTAGAACTTGTTAAAAATTCAAATTATAAAACTATATGAATATTGCCTAGAAAACAACTTTCATTTTAGGAGTGGATTATTTGACTGAAATTAAAATTTGTTTGAAAATATTTCAAACACGCTCGGGCTTAAAATTTTAAATAGACGCTAAACTCAAGTTTTGAGTTGACTTGATAATTATTATTAATATTATAATAATAAATGATTTGGCAAATATCGATTGGCTCAGTTCTACACCCAAGTGAGGGTAGTTTAAGAGTTTGCCCATTGTCAAAGCCATAGCTTCTGCAGTAGTTACATGATGCTTAATCAATAACTTTGTTAAGAAAAGAACCACCTCATTTAGCTTTGCCGGATCTACTTTCTCTCTGAGAAACTGAGAAAATTCAACTAAAATATTGACCACTACTATGAGATTAGATAAACTTAATATATAACATTTCATTGACAATTTTATTAGTGATTTCATCTTGAGATTACAAATTAGAAGCAATTTTGTTGTTTTCTTTGTAGGTGAGGGTCACCAGAAGGCAGAGCTTGTGGAAAGTTTCTCCTAGAGATGCAGAACAGCTTCCAGGATTTGAAGTTGGGGATTGGGTACGCTTAAAACCAAGCCTAGGAACTAGACCAAGTTATGACTGGAATAGTGTTGGGAGAGAAAGTTTAGCTGTTGTGCATAGGAACCAGACCAAGTTATGAGCTTGTTTGATTCAATTTTATTTTTTAGTTTTTAAAGATAATTTTTATATATAATTTACAAACTTTTAAAATAGGATATAAAAACAAAATTTGTTTGGGAATTGGGCGTATTATTGGCCTCATGAGTAGCTAAGGAGAAATAAGTCTTTTAAGAAAGTTACAAAGAATATTATATATATGCCATTAATGAAAATGTTTAGTTCTTATATTTTCAACTTTTCAAAATTAAGGATAACAACAGAGAAGCAAAAGAGGTAAAACCTGTTCCTCCTTTTTAGTTTTTAAAACAGAAAAATGAGAGTTGTTTCCAAACTCACTTTTAGAAAATTGATTAGTTAAATAAGTATTTTAATTAAAAATTATTTTTAAAAATAGTTATCAAATAATCCCTGAATCTCATGTAAATTTTTCTTCTAAACAGTATGATTTTATAATGTATAATGGATAACATCAGTCTAGAAATTGATTTATTTTTAATCTGATATACTCTATATAAATTCAAGTTTTAAAAATACAAAAATATTATTAATAACAAAACTCTTGCGATCTAAATTTAAAACATATTAAGTTAGAATAATATTCTCATATTGAAACTTGTCAAAATTAGAAGAACCCCATCCATTATTAAAAGGTTCCTAGCTTTAAAGTTGGGCAGTATGTTAGGTTTCGAATGGGTTTGGTTGAACCAAGATGGGGTTGAAGAGGAGCTAACCCTGAATCTTAAGGGGTTATAACCAGTATTCATGCTGATGGGGAGGTCAGGATCGCATTCTTTGTTTGCCTGGACTTTGGAGAGGAGATCCTTTAGACCTTGAGATTGAGAAAATGTTTGAAGTGGTAGAGTGGGTGAGGTTAAAAGATAATGTAAATCATTGGAAATCTATTGGTCCAGGTAGTGTTGGTGTTGTTCAAGGAATAGGGTATGAAGGCAATGAAGTGGACATAAGCACTTTTGTTGGCTTTTGTGAGGAGCAAGAAAAATGGGTTGGACCAAGTTCCTATCTTGAAAGATTTGGCAAACTCTTTGTTTGACAGAAAGTTAGAGTTACGCAATCTGTTAAGGAACCAATATTTGGATGGTCAGGGAACACCCATGCTAGTATTGGTACTATACAAGCAATCGATGCTAATGGAAAACTTAGAATATACACCCCAGCAGGATCCAAAACATGGATGTTGGACCCATCAGAAGTGGAGGTCGTAGAAGAGAATGAGCTCTGTATTGGAGATTAGGTAAGGGTTAAAGCATCAGTTTCAACACCAAACCCACCATTGGGGAGAAGTGAGCCATTCAAGCATAGGGGTCGTGCATCGGATGGAAGACGAGGACCTGTGGGTGGTATTCTATTTTATGGATAGACTATGGATTTGTAAGGCATGGGAAATAGAACGTGTTTAGCCATTCAAAGTAGGGGACAAAGTAAGGATCAGAGACGGACTGGTGACCCCGTGATGGGGATGGGGAATGGAGACACATGCTAGCAAGGGATGTTGTTCAAGTGGCCTCAATACTCAAGAGGGGGGGTGAATTGAGTTTTAAAACTTTTGGTTGGAATGCCTTTGAAATTGATTTTTATAACCAAGTTAATGAGAATATGCAAGTGAAATTAAGAGGAGGATAATACGCAAAGCACAATAATGAGAAGTATTGCTGAAGCAATTTCCCAAACACCTGGTGGGCAGTATTTGAAGAGTAACAAATTAAGCAAGTTCAAGTGTGCTCTTCACAAACAATCAACAACAATCAATTAGCAAGCAGTATATGAAAGTAAGGAGTAAGGAAGAGAAGCTTGCAAACCGATATAACGAGTTCCACCCAATCCGGTGTACGTCTCGCCTCTAAGCAACCCACTTAGAGGATTTCACTATTGAAGATTTGAGATACAAGCTTTGAGCGATTGCAGCTTCCTAGTGTCCCACACTCAAGAACTCAATCCTCACAAGCAAAGGGCAACCTACCCAATCTCACAATCTCTCAATACCCAAAGGTTGAACCTCAACCTTTGTGACCACTCAACCTAGAGTGAACAACCACTCAACCTAGAGTGAATCCCTTTGATGTTTGTGAAGTGTTTACAAGTGAATAACTCTCTTAATAGAGTGGATGGACAATGATAGCTCACACACTTTCTAATCTCTCAAGATGAGAGGATATACAAATGAAATGATACAAGAAAATAGGGCTTACAAAGCACAAGAGAAAGCAAAGGATTGTAGCTTCTTGGTTCTCCTGTTGTGCTTGGGTTCCTCTTCATTATATAGGCTCATTTGTGCAGTATTGAGGGTTCCTAGCCGTTGCAAGATGATGGCTCCAGCTTGTCTCTGCGTATTATAAGATTGGGTCCATGTTTCCCACTTGAATCTGTCTTTTTAGTGGTGTTTTCCACTTCTCGAATCGATTCGTAGTGCCTTGAATCGATTCGAAGCATTCTGATGTGTGCAGATTTAAGTTTCAGATTCGTGTGAATCGATTCGAGCATTGTCTGAATCGATTCGAGTCATTCTGTTTCTGCAGTTTGGAGTTTCTGATACGTGTGAATCGATTTGAGGCTTCTTTGAATCGATTCAAGGCATTCTGTCTTCAATTAAAGTGACTCCCAGGTGTTCGAATCGATTCAGGGTCATGGTGAATCGATTCGACCCATTCTGTTTCCTATTTTTGTGACTTCCAGAGCTGTGAATCGATTCACTCGTGCTTGAATCGATTCAGGCTTTGCATTTTGATATTTTTCATGCCTGTTGGTCATCCATTTGAATCTAGTGATGCATGGTTGCTTTCCTATGTCTTGGTTCATTGGTTTCTTGATTTCTTGAACCTTTGTGAAACCGTTTTCTTCTTTTATATGATACCTCTAATTGTTTTTGATTCTTCGAAGACTTCGCATTGCTTGTTTCCTTTGTCATTATCAAAACCTGTTATCACATGCAAATACATTCTCCTCCTTTTTGATGATGACAACCAATGGCCATCTCTTGGGGTGTTTAATAACCAATAACAAGTTATGAAAAATAATGTCTCTGTTTGTTTAAACAATTATTTCTTTTAAGGAAATATGTCTCCCCCTTTGTTTTTCAATAAAACCATCAAATTTTTCAAGCGTTGAAAAAATACATACATACATACACATTTATCTCACATGTATTTTATATCTCTCCCCCTTTTTCATTATCAAAAACAAACAGTTGAGAATATGCAGTAAATCGAGTAATAATCGTAGGCAACGCAGTTGAAACTTAATCATCAAAGGCGAGCTAATAGTGCAAATAATTAACCAAAATAGTCATAAACCAGAGTAAAATGGCAGAAAAACAACCAAGTCTTAACGTGAAATTTAAACAAAGAAAAATAGAAATCAATCAAGGCTGTGGGAAGTGGATGCTGGAAATCTGGGTGGCTAGCTCGGTGTACCGCTCTTCCATATTTGCTTCAATTTTGTCCAGTCGGGCATTGATGTTGGCTTCCATAGAGTTGAGGCACTGGTCCAGGTGGGCAGTGAGTCTGGTGAACAGATCATCAGTAGGAGTGGGTGGAGGAGGAGGAGGGGCGTCATCTTCAACTTCGTGACGGGGACGTCTAAGAAATTGCCACCTGCCATGGTACTCAACAATATTCATCTTGGTGAGATGAGATTTGCCAATAGGTGCTTTGGGACCAACCATTTCTTTGATTTCATTTTTCAAATCCACTTTGAAGTGGTGGAGCAATTTGGTAATGAATATAGCATATGGAAGATGAGCGAGGTTTTGGGCTTCAATCATATGATGCCTGATCAAGTCAATCCAATTGATGTCCTTTTCATTGACAATTGCCCAGAGCAGCAAGATTTGGGCCTCATTGAGCCTTGCATAATTTCCACCGGAAGGGAGGAGAATTTTGACAAGGACAAAATGTAGGAGGCGGTGATGAAGACTTAAAGTGCCAACCGTGCTAGAGGGACCTGCAAGATTAAAGAAGGATCTTGCCTCCAATGGATTATAATTCCATGTAAGAGGAGGTTCTTTGCCATGGAAGGAAGCATTGCTAAGAGGGAGTAAGCCAACTTGATTCATAACTTCATTATCAAGAATGATAGTTTTACCTTTCACTTTGGCAATGTAGCGAGCATCTTGAAGGCGTAGAGTGGAGTAAAATACACGAATCAATTCGGGGTATATTGCTACTTCCTCAAGAGCCATGAAACCAACAAGCTCTTGTTGATGCAAAGTAGTGAGTAGAGGAAGTCCAGAAGTCTCAAAAAATGGGAGATCAATCCAATGAGGGGAAATGATATTTTTCTCAGAAAAGGAGGATTGGTACCTTTCTAGTTCCTTGTGGGTGGTAAAGAATCTCGATAAATTAGAATGTTGAGGCATGGAGGCTGCAGCAATGTTTGCACGTTGCTTCTTGCAAGGTTGGGAGGAGGAAGCCATTGAAGATGGAGGAGTTGAATGGAAGGTTTAGAGAGGGAGTTGAGAGGTTTGAGAAGAGAGAGTGGGAGATAGTGGGAGAGTGAAATGAGGGAATGCGTGATTAAGTGGCTTGAATCATCATTATTATGCAAAAACTGTCGCGTGAATCGATTCGAGGGATGGGTGAATCGATTCGAGTGTTACTGACTTAGGAGAAATGGGAGAGTCAGGTGCGTGAATCGATTCGAGTATGAGCTGAATCGATTCGAACCTCTCTGTTTGAAGGAATATGAACCAACAGGTGTTTGAATCGATTCAAGGGGAGTGTGAATCGATTCGAACGTTGCTGTTTTAAGGAATTTTGAGCCATCAGGTCTTTGAATCGATTCGAGGGGATGCTGAATCGATTCGAAGGGCTGTTTCACTCCAAATTTCATTTCTATCCATTCCAATTTATTCAAGGCATGAGGAATTTCATATAGGATCATCAAATCTACATTTCCATGGGGTTCTTTTTCCTTAATAAAAGTTATCAACCAATCAATACACAAGATTAAGAGATCATTCAAACACAGTTTGTCATATCAAGAATGCCTAATTCTCTTCTAATGTGAATAAATTGCTCTCTAGCCAAGGGTTTTGTGAAAATATCTGCTAGTTGCTTAGAAGTCTCAACATGTTCAAGTACACAATCCCCTTTTAACACATGGTCTCTAATAAAGTGGTGTCTAATCTCAATGTGCTTGGTTCTAGAGTGCATTACCGGATTTTTTGAGATATTAATGGCACTAGTATTATCACATTTGATGGGTACTTTGTTCAAAACAATGCCAAAATCAAGAAGTTGTTGTCTCATCCAAAGAATTTGAGCACAACAACTACCGGCGGCTACATACTCTGCTTCAGCCGTCGATAATGCAACACTTGCTTGTTTCTTGCTATGCCAAGAAACAAGGGAGCTACCAAGTAAATGACATGTGCCACTAGTACTTTTTCTATCAAGTTTACAGCCAGCAAAGTCAGAGTCGGAATATCCTAAAAGATTACATTCAACGCCTTTGGGATACCACAAACCAACATTTTGAGTACCCACGAGATATTTCAAAATTCTTTTTACGGCAATTAAGTATGATTCTTTAGGACAAGCTTGATATCTAGCACACATGCATACCGCAAACATAATATCGGGTCTACTAGTAGTTAAATACAATAAGGATCCAATCATACCTCGATATTTGGTGATTTCGATGTCCTTACCCTTTTCATCTTTGTCTAGATAGCAGGATGTGCTCATGGGTGTAGCTATCTCGTTTGCCTTGTCCATTCCAAACCTTTTAAGTAGTTCCTTACAGTACTTAGTTTGGCTAATGAATGTTCCATCATTTGCTTGTTTTATTTACAATCCGAGGAAGAAGGTGAGTTCTCCCATCAAGGACATTTCAAACTCATTCTGCATAATCTTGGCAAACTCTTGACAAAGATTTTCATTAGTGGCACCAAATATTATGTCATCCACATAAATTTTTACCAAGAGAATGTCATTATTTTTGCGTTTTATAAACAGTGTAGTATCAACCTTTCCTCTTTCAAAATTGTGTTCTAAAAGGATTTTGCTTAGTCTTTCATACCAAGCTCTTGGGGCTTGTTTCAAACCATATAAAGCTTTTCTCAATTTAAAGACATGGTTTGGAAATTTATGATTTTCAAAACCGGGAGGTTGATCTACATAAACTTCTTCTTGAATGAAGCCGTTTAAAAACGCACTTTTGACATCTATTTGATAAAGTTTGAAATCCATACAACATGCAAAAGCTAGCAATAACCTAATGGCTTCTAACCTAGCTACGGGAGCATACGTTTCTTCATAATCTATTCCCTCTTCTTGATTGTATCCCTTTGCAACTAGTCTAGCTTTGTTTCTTGTTATTATGCCATTTTCATCTAACTTATTTCTAAAAACCCATTTGGTGCCTATTATTAGATGGTCATTGGGTCTTGGCACAAGTTCCCAAACTTCGTTTCTTTCAAATTGGTTTAACTCTTCTTGCATGGCCAACATCCAATGCTCATCAATAATGGCTTCATTAATATTTTTGGGTTCAATTTGTGATACAAAAGCCAAGTGATTGCATGCATTTCTAATGGCGTTTCGAGTACTTACCCCTTTGGTTATTTCTCCAATGATTTTGTCCAAGGGATGATCCTTCAAGGTTACCCAATCTTGTTGTCTCTCAATTTGTGTTGCACCTCCATTATTTTTGACTTCTTCTTTGTCCTCCAAGTTCATTTCTTGGAAAGTACCTACAAGATCATCAACATCTTCCTTTCTCGGAGGGTTATGGCTATTTTCATTAAACTTAACATGAATAGATTCTTCAATAGTATTTGTTTGTTTGTTGAAAATTCTATAAGATTTACTTATGTCTCCCGTCATATGCTTTGAACACCCGCTATCCAAGTACCAATGGGTGTTGCTTGCCTTGAAGCATACCTACAAAACAAAATCAGTTTAGAGAACTAGGTACCCATTTTATGTTGGGTCCTTTAAGGTTAGCTTGTGGGGATGTTCCTTTGGGAACCCACACCTTTCTTAAGACCTTTGGTCCTAGTTTCCTAACACTACACTTATAAGCACTATGTCCTTTGGAACCACAATGATTGCATTTCATAAAAGGTGAGGAGGATTTGCTTGGTGGTGCAAAGAAATTTTTATAGTGTTTCTCCATTTTATGATTACTATGTTCTTGGTCATATCCTAAATCGGTTTTACTAAACATGCATTTTTGTTGCCCAAGTAGGATATTCAAATTATCTCTTCCATTAGTAAACTTCTCTAGTGTCCTATTTAGGTCTTCAACCTTGGTTTCTAGCACAATGCACCTTTTTGCAAAATCACATGGTTTACTTTTGGAACATGTTTGAGCGTTTTTTAATTCTTCTTTTAAGCATTCATTCTCTTTGCAAATCTCCATAAGGTGCATCTCTAGAGTGTCACTAGTTTTTCTAGATACCTTAAGTCTATTGGAGACTTTTGTAAATTTATCATACAATTCCTCTAGAGCATCAAGTAATTCATCCTTATCTAAGTCATGGAAGTTTACCTCATCATCTTCTTCTTGGTGATTGGCCATGAGGCAAAGGTTTGCTTCTTCATTTTCTGAGTCATCCGAGCTGCTTACCTCATTTTCATCCCATGCTATATATGCTCTCCTTCTTCCTCTTTTCTCTTTTCCCTTCTTAAGATTTGGGCAATCCGCTTTGAAGTGCCCTTCCTTGCCACATTCAAAACAATTGGGTGAGGAAGAATTTTCTTTAGTGATAGGTTTCTTACTTGGGTTTTTGAAGCTTCTTTGAATGCATTTGCCTTTCATGAATTTCCCGAAGCGTTTCACAAATAGTCCAAATTCTTCTTCTTCATCAAGTTCGCTTTCGGATTCTTCTACTTCATTTATGGAAGTAGCCTTGAGAGCGAGACCCTTTTTCTTGGAAGATTTTTCTTCCTCTTCCGCCATCTTTAATTCTTTCAGCTCTTGTTCCTGTTCCTGCAACTTACCAAATAGTGTGGCAAAAGACATTTCGTTTATGCTAGGAGATTGTTTGATGGCGGTAACTAGCGGTTGCCATTCTCTGTTAAGACTTTTCAACACTTTATGAATGAGCTCTTTGTTAGTGTAAGTCTTTCCAAGTGTAATGAGTTGATTAATGATGAGAGTGAACCTTTTTTGCATATCAACAATTGATTCATGAGAGTTTAATCTAAAGCACTCATATTGACTAGTTAGTGTACTAATCTTAGAGTCCTTTACATCATTAGTACCTTCGTGAGTTACTTGTAGAGTATCCCACATCTCTTTAGCAGTTTGGCAAGTCATTATTCTAAAAAATTCATCTTGACCTAAAGCCATAGTAATTAGATTTTTGGCCTTGTAGCCATATTGGACTTTCTTTTCTTCCTCGCTTGTCCATTCATCTATAGGTTTTTCGACATTTTTACTATCTACTGTATGCATTGGTATATAAGGACCATTTTTAATGGCATTCCAAATTTTCAAGTCAATTGATTGAATGAAGATTTTCATTCTCTCTTTCCAAAAGGCATACCCTTCCCCATTGAAAGCGGGAGGTCTGTTTATCGCACCACCCTCGGGAAAAACATTTTGAGAACTTGAGGCCATTTAGTCTCTTGAAGCTGTTAAGCTTGATCTACCAAGAGTCAAGCTCTGATACCACTTGTTGTTCAAGTGGCCTCAATACTCAAGAGGGGGGGTGAATTGAGTTTTAAAACTTTTGGTTGGAATGCCTTTGAAATTGATTTTTATAACCAAGTTAATGAGAATATGCAAGTGAAATTAAGAGGAGGATAATATGCAAAGCACAATAATGAGAAGTATTGTTGAAGCAATTTCCCAAACACCTGGTGGGCAGTATTTGAAGAGTAACAAATTAAGCAAGTTCAAGTGTGCTCTTCACAAACAATCAACAACAATCAATTAGCAAGCAGTATATGAAAGTAAGGAGTAAGGAAGAGAAGCTTGCAAACCGATATAACGAGTTCCACCCAATCCGGTGTACGTCTCGCCTCTAAGCAACCCACTTAGAGGATTTCACTATTGAAGATTTGAGATACAAGCTTTGAGCGATTGCAGCTTCCTAGTGTCCCACACTCAAGAACTCAATCCTCACAAGCAAAGGGCAACCTACCCAATCTCACAATCTCTCAATACCCAAAGGTTGAACCTCAACCTTTGTGACCACTCAACCTAGAGTGAACAACCACTCAACCTAGAGTGAATCCCTTTGATGTTTGTGAAGTGTTTACAAGTGAATAACTCTCTTAATAGAGTGGATGGACAATGATAGCTCACACACTTTCTAATCTCTCAAGATGAGAGGATATACAAATGAAATGATACAAGAAAATAGGGCTTACAAAGCACAAGAGAAAGCAAAGGATTGTAGCTTCTTGGTTCTCCTGTTGTGCTTGGGTTCCTCTTCATTATATAGGCTCATTTGTGCAGTATTAAGGGTTCCTAGCCATTGCAAGATGATGGCTCCAGCTTATCTCTGCGTATTATAAGATTGGGTCCATGTTTCCCACTTGAATCTGTCTTTTTAGTGGTGTTTTCCACTTCTCGAATCGATTCGTAGTGCCTTGAATTGATTCGAAGCATTCTGATGTGTGCAGATTTAAGTTTCAGATTCGTGTGAATCGATTCGAGCATTGTCTGAATCGATTCGAGTCATTCTGTTTCTGCAGTTTGGAGTTTCTGATACGTGTGAATCGATTCGAGGCTTCTTTGAATCGATTCAAGGCATTCTGTCTTCAATTAAAGTGACTCCCAGGTGTTCGAATCAATTCAGGGTCATGGTGAATCGATTCGACCCATTCTGTTTCCTATTTTTGTGACTTCCAGAGCTGTGAATCGATTCACTCGTGCTTGAATCGATTCAGGCTTTGCATTTTGATATTTTTCATGCCTGTTGGTCATCCATTTGAATCTAGTGATGCATGGTTGCTTTCCTATGTCTTGGTTCATTGGTTTCTTGATTTCTTGAACCTTTGTGAAACCGTTTTCTTCTTTTATATGATACCTCTAATTGTTTTTGATTCTTCGAAGACTTCGCATTGCTTGTTTCCTTTGTCATTATCAAAACCTGTTATCACATGCAAATACAAGGGACAGGTTGTAGGGGTAGATGCAAATGGCAAACTAAGAATAAAATTCCGGTGGAGGGAAGAGAGGCCCTGGATAGGGGACCCTGCTAATCTTGCCCTTGATAAGAACTAATATGCTATTTTAGGAATATAGAAGCTTGTATCATAACTTCGTTTTCTCATTCATCTCTTTAGCCTATGTTTTTCTGGGCCTGAGTTTGTGCAAAGAAGTGGTAAGCATCATGCGCTTTGCTGCTCTAAACTTTAACTCCATTTTGAAGGTTGAAATGCAGTTTGGCCATATGTATTAATTGATGTTAATAAACAGAATGAAAGGATTGGAAGTGGAGAAAGGATAATATGCTTGCTGACCGAGTGTGGACATTTAAAGGTAGCTAAAACAAATGTTGGCAGTTGGCCCATTTATATTCATTATTACTCATAAGTTTGTAGTCCCAGATTTTGAGGTGTATATCATTATATATATATATATGTTTATTTCATATTATTGTACAAATTGTACTCAACAATCAACTTAATGCATTTTTTTGACTCACCATTATGCAGTTTCATAATTCTTGAATAGAATTGATTCTGATCCGGTCTGGATACCGGCCCCCATTCTTGTGACATCAGAGTGACCTCATATAAGGAAAACCGGTGTCCTGGTTCAACATTACCACACCGGATATCCGATGTCTGGCCGTCCGTCCTCATCACACGACTGCCCCACTTATTTACTCTATAATGGTTCTTTGTTCATTTTCACAGGACATTTATATAACTATTGGCTTTTCAGTCATAGCAAGATAAGAGCCCCTAATAACTTATCAACGAAGATACTGTATGTAGCAAAATACGTCACGTCAATGGCCTCAGAAAGCAAGTGGATGTGTCAGCAGATTATGCGGAAAAGGTGATTATCCTCCCCTCTTCCTAGAGGATCGTACTCTGATAATTGACCTACCCTCCTGACACATTCTGAGAATTGAGCCACCCTGATTGACATAATATACACGCTATCAGAGCTAAGGGACCCACCTGTACCCAACGACTCATTTTCTCACGTACAACTATAAATAGCTCGTTTCAATACACATGCATGGTATCGTTGTTCTATCTCACACTTTACTATTACTTCGCTTAAGCATTCACTGAGTTCTTACACTCTTCTAACTTGAGCGTCAGAGAATCTTTGCAGGTGGCACCACCTTTCGCCCCCCTGCAACGTGAAACGTTGGTGTGAAGGATCTCCAGGACAACAAGACCAGCCTCTCCCACTGAGAGACCGGATTAATACATCGGATACACACTGTTCCGGTGTGCAAACCCTAAAAACACCTATACTCTAGTGGCTGGTCTCACACCGGATCCTATACCCCGGTCCAGACCAGTTCATTGGCACGCCCAGTGGGACTCGTTAGAGTTATTCCCACTTTCGTAGAAGTTTGGTTGTCACGATGGAAGGTGATGGGAGAGATTTCGTCGACGGTCACGTGGAGGATGTGACCCATCAACAGACTGGAAGGAGACTTGTCTTCGAGTCTCCTGTAACTCAAACTCGGAGGATGGTGCAAGTGCAAACGCCTGACCCTCGCGATGAGGTTATCAGGCAACTCAGGGAGGAGCTGATGGTGTTGAAGCGGGAGAGAGGAGGAGCTGGGGATAGGGCAGCGTCCCATGCAGAGGATGCTCATCATGCATCAGCGAGGGATAGATCCACAACCCTCCAGTATTCGAAGATCCCCACATATGAAGAGAGAGAGCAGACGCATGACTCTGGTGATAGAGTTAGTGCCAGGAGAAGGGAGCAGGCGGTGGTGACTTCAGGGACGTACAAGCTCAGTGTCCCTTTCTCAAGAAGGTTGATGAGCATCACCATCCCGAAACATTTGCAAACAACTCAACCATTGTCGATAGGGAAGTATAATGGAGAAACTGACCCCACTAAGCATTTGGATGCTTATGTGTATGAAGCTATGTATTTGGGAGCAGATGAAGATGTTATGTGCAGAATGTTCCCAAGGACGCTGACGGAGGAGGCTCTCAGCTGGTTTAAAAGCTTACCTTCAGGATCTATAGACTCTTGGGAGGAAATGGCTGCTGCATTCGAAAGTCATTTTGTCATCTCTAGGGATATCCCAAGAACTTCTCACACCCTGGCCCAGATAAGGCAGAGAGAAACTAAAACTCTTAAGGAGTTCTTGAAAAGGTTTTATAAGGAGGCTGCTTTGGTCCCCAACCTCACGGAGGCCATACAACTCCATATTGTAGTGGAAGCTCTTCAGCCTGGTTCAGCCTTTGCCCTATCTTTGGCAAAGAGCCCCCAACGACCTTCGAGGAGTTTCGAAGGAAAGCTTCCAAGTACGTGGGCATAGAGATGCATCTAGAGGCAACTGCAACAAGAATGAAGCCTTCAGCACCCACTCAGCAGCCACGGAGAGAAAAGGAGAGAGTGAGGCCTGAGAAACATGCCTTTAGAGAAGATTTTGTAAACGCTCGCCCACATCCGCGAGATAGGCGCGTTTCATCGTTCGACAACTATGCTCCGTTGAACACCAGGCATTCACAAATCATGAGGGAGGTTGGTTGGCCAACTTTGAACGTCTTTGGGATAAGAAAACCAGCCCCAGTCAAGAGGGGTGGTAACCCACGTAAGTATTGCACTTTCCATGAACAGACGGGGCACAATACTGATGAGTGCAAGGCATTAAAAAATACGGTGGAAACTCTCCTTCGGGAAGGAAAGCTGAAGCAATATTTGTTTAAGGAGAAATCTGTGGACGAGCCTCAGAGGATGGAGAAAAGGAATAGAGATCCCGATGATGAAGATGATAATACACGTAACCCAGCAAGGAAGTTCACTGCAGCTGAGAAGCAGAAGGGAGTAGTGATTGCTGAAGGTGCCCAACAAAATAACATGCCCCAGCAACAGAGGTAGGGCAGACGAGAAGTGATTGAGATGATAGCTGGAAGATTTGTGGGAGGAGGAGCATCAATCACAGCACGGAAGAATCACCATAGGATGGTCTTGTCTGTCCAGGGTAAACCGAGGGATAACCGCCCTTTCAGGGACGGTATGACCGCTCTAACGGTGTCATTTACTGATGATGACTTTGGCCCAACAATTCCAGGAGGTGATGATGCGGTAGTTATCATGGCAGTCATAGCCAACAAGGATGTCAAGAGGATCCTCGTCGATCAGGGAAGTTCTTGTGATGTTATCTTTTATAATTGTTTCAAACGAATGGGTTTCAATGATGCAGATTTACAACCCTACACACAAGAACTCACAACGTTTAATGGAGCCAAGCAACCCACCAAGGGGTATCTTGACACTCTGATTTCTTTTGAAGGAGAGCCTGGTGCGAGAACGGTCAAGTCAAGAATTCTGGTGATTGACGTGGAATCCCCATACAACGGTATCATAGGCCGTCCAACACTGAATGCGATGGAAGCAATTGTATCCACTCCTCACCTCTTGATCAAATTCATTGACAAGGAAAACGGTGTGTCCTCTCTCCGTGGTGATCAGGAGATGGCTTGATATTGTTATAACCTGAGCCTCAACATGGTCAAGTTGGAAGCATTCAACAAGAAGAGGAAGCTAAACGACAGAGGAACAGTGGCAGGGTCTGTCAGTCTAATTGATCTGGACCCCAGAGCAGAATTGAAGATTGATCCACTCAATCCCTCTAAGCCCACACCGGATGGTGGTTCCAGGGATGTTGTCTTAGGAGATTCCCCAGAGAAGGTCACGCACATCAATGATAAGCTGGAGTTTACTATGGAGCAACGCTTATTATCCCTTTTGCAGGAGTTCAAAGATCTTTTTGCATGGACAACAGCAGACATACCTGGGATAGATCCTGATTTTTGTTGCCACAAGCTTGCTGTGTATCCTGAAACAAGACCGGTGGCCCAGAAGAAGAGGAGGTTGGGACCGGAGAAGCAGAAGACGGCTTGTGAGCAGACAGAGGAGTTGTTAAAAGCAGGCTTTATAAGGGAGATACGCTACTCATCTTGGCTTTCTAATGTGGTCACGGTGCAGAAGGCTAATGGCAAATGGAGAATGTACACAGATTATGTGGATCTTAACCGTTGCTGCCCCAAAGATCCATATCCCCTGCCCAACATTGATCGCATGGTGGATGACTCATCTGGTTACCAGTACCTCAGTTTCATGGATGCTTATTCGGGGTATAACCAGATTCCGATGTGGAAGGGAGACCAGGAGAAAACTGCCTTCATCAATGACCGCGGTGTTTTTTGCTACACCGTCATGCCTTTTGGATTGAAGAACGCCGGCGCTACCTATCAGCGCATGATTAACAAAGTCTTTGAAGGGATACATACAAGGCTAGTCGAAGTTTATATTGATGATATTATAGCCAAAACGCCCGCTGGAGGAGACCACATTGAAGATCTGCACCAAGTCTTCACTAGGCTTCGGCAGTACAACATGAGGTTAAACCCCTTAAAATGCACCTTTGCCGTTCCAGCTGGGAAATTCTTGGGATTCATGCTGACCCAACGAGGCATTGAGGCTAACCCTGGGAAATGTCAAGCAATCCTGGACATGCAGAGCCCTAAGAGCCTGAGGGAGGTCCAATCGTTGAATGGGAAAGTGGCCGCTCTAGCTCGTTTCATGCCCAAGATGGCGCACAGGTCCCTCCCCTTGTATAAGGCGTTGAAGAAACACAAGAGTTTTGAATGGGGAGAGGAGCAAGAACAAGCCTTCCAGTAGCTCAAGGCCGTTCTCTCGAGTCCACCAATTCTGGTTAAGCCTGACCCTGGTGAGACGTTAATCTTGTACTTAGCAATCTCTGATGAAGCCCTAGGCGTGGCCTTGGTTAAAGAAACCCCTGAAGGGCAGAGGCCGGTCTACTTCACTAGTAAGACGTTTCAGGGAGCGGAAGGAAGGTATCAAAAGATTGAGAAAGCTGCTCTAGCAGTTGTGTGGGCATCACGACGGTTGAGGCCCTACTTCCACGGGCACCCAGTATTGGTGAGAATGGATTTGCCTCTCCGTTCAGTGCTTAGCAAGCCAGACCTCGCTGGAAGGATGATAAAATGGTCTATCGAGCTGTCTAAATTTGAAATTTCATATGAGCCTCGAGGAGCCATCAAGGCGCAAGTGTTGGCCGATTTTGTTATGGAGATGACTGGGGCGGACCCGGCCACCCCTCGAGCGCATTGGACCATTTACGTTGATGGCTCGTCGAACAGCAAAGGTTGTGGAACAGGTGTGGTGGTAGAAAGTGATGATGGTGTACACCTAGAAATTTCCCTCCGATTCAATTTCAAAACCTCCAACAACCAAGCTGAATACAAAGCATGCTTGGCCGGTCTCCGTGCGGCGATTGACATCGGAGCATCAGTAGTTACACTGTGCAGTGATTCCCAACTGGTGATTTCACAGATCCAGGGGGAGTACCAGGCAAAGGAGCCGCAACTTCAATTGTACTTGAATTGTGTTAATGAGTTGAAGGGAAGATTTGAAGTTTTAGAATTCAAGCATGTGCCCAGAGAAGAAAACACCAGAGCGGACATCTTGTCAAGATTGGCAAGTACAAAGCAGCCCGGCAGCACAACAACGGTGGTTCAAAGCACTTTGACATCACCTAGCATACCTCTGTACCCTTCTCTGAACGCTATCATGGTGAGCTATCCATATGAGGATTCTTGGGTCATTCCCTATATTTGCTATCTAGCTGATGGTCAACTTCCCACTGATGAGAAGGAGAGGAGACGAGTGAAGAGGGAGCTGCCATATTTTACTATGGTCGATGGTGTTCTCTACAAAAGGGGATTCTCTGTCCCATATCTTTTGTGTTTAAGAGAGGACGAGGTTCAAGCGGTTTTGGAGGAGGTGCACGAGGGGCAATGTGGGCACCATGCTGGGGGCCGAAGCTTAATGAGAAAAGTCCTCAGGGCTGGATATTGGTGGCCCACTGTGAAGCAGGATTCCGCAGATTTTGTGAGGAAGTGCGACGCTTGTCAAAAATTCTCCAATCTCCACCATACACCGGCCCAAGAGCTATTTTCATCTGCTGTGCCTTGGCCGTTCTACCAGTGGGGTCTTGATATTTTGGGTCCGTTCCCCACTGCGCCAGGAGGTATCAAATATTTGATCGTGGGGGTAGACTACTTCACCAAGTGGATCGAGGCAGAACCAGTAGTGCATATCACTTCTGCACGAACAAGACGTTTCGTGTATGAAAATATCATAGCTCGGTTTGTGGTGCCAGGGCGGATTGTGACTGACAACGGCACCCAGTTTACGGATAAAAAGTTCACAGATTTGCTTGAAGGACTGAGGATAATCCAGATATTTTCATCTGTTGAACACCCCCAAACCAATGGACAAGCGGAGGTAGCCAACCGAGAAGTACTAAAGGGGTTGAAGAAGCGTCTGGGAGAAGCGAAGGGAGGATGGACTGACCAGCTATGTCATGTTTTATGGGCATACCGCACTACGCCTCATTCTTCAACTAACGAATCCCCATACCGGCTGACGTACGAGGTTGAGGCGATGATTCCAGTGGAGTTACAGACAAGATCGGCTTGTGTGGAGTATTTTTCAGCTGAAGATAACAACGCCAATTTGGCATCAGAGCTGGACGTCCTTCAGGAGTTGAGGGAAGAGGCCTTCGTCAGAGATCAGGCAATAAAAGCAAAGGCAGCACTCTGGTATAATAAACGTGTCCAGTATAGAGCTTTCAACACCGGAGATCTTGTTTTGAGAAAGGCAAGTGTGGGGAATAAATTCGCCCACCAAGAAAAGCTAGCACCGACGTGGGAAGGTCCTTATAGAGTTTCTGAAGTGACGGGAAGAGGGTCATACCGATTGGAAGAACTTGATGGAACTCCAATCCGCAACAAATGGAACACTCAGAACTTACGTGTCTATTACAGCTAGTTGGTAAGACGGCGTGTACTCTTTTTCCTTACTTGAGTTTTTTCCCATTGGGTTTTCTCAAGAAGGTTTTAACGAGGCATGACCCCAACTACGCTCTTCATGTAATGTACTTTCAATTTTAATGAGAATACATTTTAACCGCCCTATCATTCTCACTTTTCTTATGTGTTGTGATTTATAGCCGTAGTTTAATACGCAAACACCTCAGGACGGATGAACTCGACTACCAATTCTGTAGTTGATAATATAACTCCTCGAGGAACTAATGAAGACCCCTCAGGACGGATGATCTCAATCACACATCGTGTGTTTTGACGATGTAACTCCTTGAGGTGGAATGGGTTGTAGGGCTGGTCCTTTTTTAAGGCCACAAACCGAACCCCATTCGAGGACTACATGGGTTGTAGGGCTGGTCCTTTTTCAAGGCCACAAACCGAACCCCATTCGAAGACTACATGGGTTGTAGGGCTAGTCCTTTTTTAAGGCCACAAACCGAACCCCATTCGAGGACTACATGGGTTGTAGGGCTGGTCCTTTTTTAAGGCCACAAACTGAACCCCATTCGAGGACTACATGGGTTGTAGGGCTGGTCCTTTTTCAAGGCCACAAACTGAACCCCATTCGAGGACTGCATGGGTTGTAGGGCTGGTCCTTTTTCAAGGCCACAAATCGAACCCCATTCGAAGACTACATGGGTTGTAGGGCTGGTCCTTTTCAAGGCCACAAACCGAACCCCATTCGAAGACAACATGGGTTGTAGGGCTGGTCCTTCCTCAAGGCCACAAACCGAACCCCATGCGAAGGCTTGGGCGCAGTAGGCCGGTTCATACAGAAAACCGCGCTGAACCCCGAGTAACGGGCGCAGTAGGTTCAGGATTAGCCCTGATCCGAACCCCGTGTTGAAGGCTTGGATTGTAGGATTGCACCGAACTCCAAGTACGGTTAGTAGGATCGAACCGAACACCGTGTGAAGACTTGAGGTGCAGGACTGAACCGAACCTTAAGAGAAAGGCGTAAAGCTTACCTTTGCCAAAGCTATACAAAAATTCAAAGGCAATATCCGTCCTCAATTGTGGAATATCCACCCCAGAGCGGTTGAACGCTAATGTACCCGCTCTACATCTTCGAGGACAGATAAGCATCTCTATCTTTTTAAGAAGGTAAAAGGTAATCCTTGAGATAAAATTTCCCTTCCCAATGTACTTACACTTGGGGACAGGGCATCCTTTAACTTAATTGTCACTTATTCGTTACTATTTGTTATCTTAATCCGGTGTGATAAGTACGCTTTAAGCAGCTAGGTAACCACACAGAACGGATTCGCAAAGCATTGAAAACAATAAAGTGTTTAGTATAGCACTAAGTTATCCAACAATCATACATTCGATGCAAGCAGTTGAAGAAAAACAGCAGTGAATATTATTTCTAAAAGATAAAAATTGTTCAAGTCACAAGGTAGTTAAAACTGGAGCTGATCCCAGTACACAGCTATGAATAAAGCATAAATCAAGAGGCCGGTGCCTGATCCTCCGCAGTGGGCACTCCTTCCTTCTCCTTTTGGGCCTCTGCTCCAGTTTGGGCACCTTCCTGCATTTTAACTTCAGAGGCAGCAGCGGACGTTGTTGGCTCCATACTTTGACCTTCTGGGAGGGGAGGCAGTTCATAAAGAGATGCATGGGGTTCATGGTGCGAGCCGTCCTTGTGCACTCGACAAGTTTTCCCCCATGGAATTCGAAGAACGGATCTAATTCGTACAAATTCAGCTTCACTCCAGGGTTACGATAGTAGACTTGACGAAGGGCCAGGCTGAAGGATTCATACGCCACATTTTTGCATATCTCCAAGGCTTTGGCAGCCTTGGCCTTCGCAGCAGCTAATTTTCTTTGAACCTTGGCAAAATCCTCTTCTGAAGGCCCAGCACTCGCACCACCCTTCTTGAGTTCCTCGATCTGGGCTTGCATCTCCTTCTGAAGGCTCTCCCACTCTCCAAGGTCTTTGTTGCGACCGTCCTCCATATTTTTGAGATCGTCAGCAAGCTTAGCCGATCTCTTCTTCTCCAATTGTAATTCTTCTTCGAGGAGGGGTATAGATTTGTTCTGTTTTTGTAGGTCGGCAACTTCCCGTTCTAGGGCCTTATTTTTGAAATGAACTTGGCTCGCCTCCTCTGTCTTTCTCTGGAGCGTTTCTTTGGTTTTCCTTAGTTCCGACTCCACGCCCCTGTGAATTTCAGCTTGTTTGGCGGCCCATTCCTCTTTCATAGCAATTTCTGTTTTGAGCTTTTCAACCTGCTCCATATAACTGGCCTTCTCACTGAGAGAGTCAAGGAGACCAGACAGTTCATCCAACTGCCAGCGGCCCGCCTTGCAGGCACCTCGAACCCCAGCAACGTCGAGGGAAGGGCGAAGGCAATAACGTGCCTTTGGAAGAGCGGGAGGCATGGATCCCTGAAACCATAGGTACGGAGAGAGGAAGGAGTCGCGTGGAGGATCAAACGCTGGAGGAGGACCATTCCCAGAGTCCGGCTCAGAAGCATTCTGTGAAAAAGGTGTAGAGGCTTCAGGAACGGGCTTCTTCCCCTTATCCTTTTTCAGCCCAGTTTCTTCAAGTGTCTTTTGGCATTTCTTAGCAGGGTCACCAGAGGAGGGCTTTTCCTGATCTGCCTTCTTGACCAGGTGCCTCTTTTTCTTCTTCTTCTCTGGGACGGCCTCCTCGTCGCCCGCTCCAGTGGCCTCAGGTTGTTGTTCTGTTTCTTCCTCGTCGAACAGAGGAACTTCATCTTCTACCGCAGAGGTCAGAGGAATGAGGGGAGTTTTGGTGGCGTTCCTCTTTGCCTGGATCTCATTTTCCTTAGAGGAGGAGTCATCGTCAGCCATCATGGTCCTTAACGACAACATCTCTGGGCAGGATTTTTCGATTTGTTATGCAAAACAAGAAAGGTTGAATAAGCATACAAAGAAAAAAAAAAATCAGAACGGAATAACTATACAACACAAAGAGATTAAGAGCGGATATTACGGAGGTAGGTGTTTCGGATGTCGTCCTCAGCCAAGAGGAGCCGGCTGGAAAATCCTCTGAGGGTCTTCGAGGCCGTCTGCATGGCGCTCAAGACCTCGACAGAATGAGAGGAGAGTTCACTCTCATCTGTATAATAAGCACGGCTCATGAGGAGAAAGTGCTCGTGCGTCTAGCTAAGAGGAAATTTGGTAAATCCCTCTTTATTTCGCCAGAAGACCGGCTTATTCGGTTGAATACGGACCCGCGTGTAGTAGTGCTTGAAGGAGCGTCCGTCCACCTTTGCGGATTCCGTATACGATTTGAAGTTTATCACCCTTGAATCACTACGGAGAGTAATGAACCCAAGGCCGCCCTTCTTATTAGCACGGCGGACCACTTGGCAATAGTGAAACAGTTTGGCCACAGTGGCGGAAAAGTTGAAATGCTCCCCCAGGACCTCCAGAGCCCGGACAAGACCCCAACCGTTGGGATGCAGTTGTGTGGGGGTGCAGTCTAAGAAGCACAGGACGGCCATCTGGAACTCCGTCATGGGGAAGCGTACTCCCAATTTCAAGAAGACGAAGTCGTACATGTAGACCGACCTCTCATCAAGGACGCTGTGGCATATTCTTTCAGAGGGATGTGGTGCCATCACAGCGTATCGTGCCTTGTACTTTTTATCTGAATATATTTTGCAGCGGAAAGAAACCGTGCATTCCTCCTCACTTGCATGGTGCGAAGGGATCTCTAGGAATTCCTCCTCCACCCAGCAGTAGGGTTTTTCCCTGTTGAGTTTCTCCCAATCAAGCCGGTGTGCCACAACGTTGACACACCCTTCAGCAGAGCGGAGAACTGGTGTTTTTCCACGTCCTGGAAGGTCCATGGTTGTGCAGGCACGGTGGAACGCGTATGTACTGTGGTAAAAAGCAACATCGTCAGAGAGGTAACCTTCAACACTTGACCCCTCGTCAGAGCGGCTGGTAGCCCTCGAGTCAAGGGGAGCCTCAGAGTGACGTTGGGAAGAAGACGCTCATGAGGAAGAGGCTTCGGCTCTCTCTGAGCGACGGGGCCCAGCCTTAGGAGGATTCGCTGGAATCCTCCCACCACGGTGGCTAAGGGGGGCACGAGAGCCAAAACTCCCCCTGTTTGAAGGACCAGCGTGGCCTGCTCTAGGGCGCATGGTGGAAATAGAATGAACTAAAATTGCAAGGAGTTGAAGGAAAGGGAGGTTACCTAAAGGAAGAAGATCTTTGAGAAGTTTGAAGACGACAGAGAAATTCCAAAGAAATTTGAGCAGAGGTTCACTAAGCTTGAAAACAAGAGTGGATTCCAAAATCTGCTAAGAGTTCCTTTTATAGGTAACGAAGAAGCACAGTGTTTCGTCGAAGGTCACAAGGCTTGCATCAAAACGCAACCTCTTCAAATTGAAATGACTCCGTCGTTTCGTCACGTACGGGCGCGAAAATGGTAACGTTTCAATAAACATTTTGGCAAAATGGGCCCCCCATTCAGTTTGAATCCAGGCCCAATAAGCCCAATCGACGGTTACACTCGTGGGTAATGATGGCTCGTGCGTAAAAAATGCATTTACTGTCCAATCATGCCATGCGCATTTAATGCTTTCCAACCACTTTTTGAATACCAAGGGTTTCGATTCTCAAAGACTCTTGGGATTTCCATTACTTATTTATGTTGTCTGAATCCATTGTACTCGACGCGAGAAGGGCGGTCACCCGTTTATTACAGCGGACGCCACAGAACTCCCAGAGACCTTCCAGAATGTACGACCGGCATCCAGACTTCTCTAGAGTTGTGTAGCTCATATGAGCAACTTAACAGTCCCTTATACAAGCTAGGGGACAGATGATCCGGTCTGGATACCGGCCCCCATTCTTGTGACATCAGAGTGACCTCATATAAGGAAAACCGGTGTCCTGGTTCAACATTACCACACCGGATATCCGATGTCTGGCCGTCCGTCCTCATCACACGATTGCCCCACTTATTTACTCTATAATGGTTCTTTGTTCATTTTCACAGGACATTTATATAACTGTTGGCTTTTCAGTCATAGCAAGATAAGAGCCCCTAATAACTTATCAGCGAAGATACTGTATGTAGCAAAATACGTCACGTCAATGGCCTCAGAAAGCAAGTGGATGTGTTAGCAGATTATGCGGAAAAGGTGATTATCCTCCCCTCTTCCTAGAGGATCGTACTCTGATAATTGACCTACCCTCCTGACACATTCTGAGAATTGAGCCACCCTGATTGATATAATATACACGCTATCAGAGCTAAGGGACCCACCTGTACCCAACGACTCATTTTCTCACGTACAACTATAAATAGCTCGTTTCAATACACATGCATGGTATCGTTGTTCTATCTCACACTTTACTATTACTTCGCTTAAGCATTCACTGAGTTCTTACACTCTTCTAACTTGAGCGTCGGAGAATCTTCGCAGGTGGCACCACCTTTCGCCCCCCTGCAACGCGAAACGTTGGTGTGAAGGATCTCCAGGACAACAAGACCGGCCTCTCCCACTGAGAGACCGGATTAATACATCAGATACACACTTTTCTGGTGTGCAAACCCTAAAAACACCTATACTCTAGTGGCTGGTCTCACACCGGATCCTATACCCCGGTCCAGACCAGTTCAGATTCCATTATACAACGTCTGCAATTTAACCCTATTGTTTCTTATTTCACAAAGAATTCATTGTCATGACCAATTCATTGCTCGGTCACACCGCTGACGCAAATGGAGAATATGCAGGAATAGATTAATTAGGCTCAAAATTAATAGACCCGTGTAGTTAGATTCTTGATTTTCATGTTTTGTTACCATATTCTAATCTTCGTGAGATTTGTTTTTAGTTCCTATTTACTTTTGTTTATAAAATTTCATTGAAAATTAACATAAAGGCAAGGCTGGCAAATGGTATTTACAACAAGCACTCTTAGGATCGAAACACCAAGAAAAAGAAATAAAATAGCCATCTCTATAAACACCAAAAAAAAATGTAAAGCATATTAAATAAAAGAGAAGATAACTCAACTTACCTGAGGGAGTGAGAGCCAATGAAGGGAGTGAGAGAAGAGGGACACCGCCGTGCTAGTTTGGAATACCGTCAAGAGCTACGACCCACGAGCTGAACAGAGAGGGAAATGAAACTGATGAGGACGGTTTGGACTAGAAGAGGGGAACCAGTCGGAAGGGTTCAGTCGAAGATGAAGAGAGGAAGGGGTTGGGAGGTTCAAAGTTGGAAACGAAAGGGAAAGAGATCCACGAGCTCAGAGAGGTTTGTCACAGTCAAAGAGGGGAAGGGATTGGAGAGATTCGTCAGAGAGTTCGAAGAGGAAAAAGGAAATGATAGGGGTTTAGGGCTTCTGAAAATGAAAGGGGGAAGGGGACAACTAGAATAAGTTTTTAACGGTTAGCGGCAGATACACACCATCACTAAAACCGTGGATATTTTTAGAAAATAAATGATATAGCGATGGATAACGACGTGTATCGCTAATATACTAACACTAGCGACGATTACATCCGTCGCTCAATTTAGAAATCCCTCCAAAATTTTTCTCCCTCCAGGAATCATAGCAACAGTAAAACTCCATCGCTGATGTATCCAAATATAGCGACGACAATACCTACCTGTCGCTACATTATGGTTGTAGCGAAGGTATGTGCACGTCGCTGATGTATCCAAAGATATAGCGACTGTACAATCCCCGTCGCTATCATTTGGCGCCATAGATATGTTGGAAGGAAACCAAAAAAAATAGAGGGAAATAACTGTAGCGACTGAATCAACGACATGGTATGAGGCAGCGACGGATTTAGTGACGGTTCTTTACCAATTTTAGCAACGGGATCATGTTGGTCACTGATGTGGTCACTATATTTTGTATTCAAGGTCCCTTTCATGTTGCGGTCACTAATTTGGTCACTGATTAGCGACGGAATGCCGCGGTCGCTAACCGAGGGTAGCTATTAGTTATTTTTCTAGTAGTGTTAAGATCTTTTTCTATAATTTACTCCGAGTTAGACTCTAGTTGTTCATTTCTTTTTCTTCTTTTTCTTTTTTTATTCTTAATTTATTTAATCTATTAAAATATTTAACCCAAAAATTTTATTTCCTACTCAAATTTCTTTTGCCAAATTCATTTAAATCAAGTTCCTAAAGTCACTTTTATTCTACCTTAAATGATCACAAAAGTGGTCACTAAAATTAGTCACAAATATTTTCTAAGTTCTAGCATTCATTTCTTTTTTCTTCCAAAAGTTTTGCTTATTCTTAGTTTACAAAACTTATTAGGCCTACCTTTGTCATTTACCAATAAAACTTTTTTTTAAGTAAAATTTTCCACTTTTAAATCTTAGTAAGATGAAACATTTGAACCGTCCGGTCGGTAAATTTTCTTAAGAGCACAATGTTGTCAAAATCCTCTCGGCGATACGTGATGATAAATTAGTTCCTAACAGCGAGGCTTACCGAAAATAAATTATGAATTACATTTTAAACTATAAAACTTAAACATATAATAATACAACCATATCGAATTAAACCGAGCCCGCCTAACGCAAATATTTTTTTCTACGCTTTTGGTTTTAAAACCAATCATGATAAAACTGGCTCCCAAATATGGCATTTTTGAGATACGCGTATTAAATTTATTAAAAATTCTTTTTAACGACAAATTTCATTAAAGTTAATTATCGTCAATGGAAATTTTCGTAACCTGAGATCTAACCGTTAGATCATAGCGAAATTCAAAATGGAGGCTCACAAATGAACAAGAAATATTATGGAACGTTTAGAAACAATATTAAACGAGCTAAGACCCCCCTTAACTTATGGATAACTCACAGTTTTGGGAGGAATAAAAGGATGGCTCGTCAAAAATTCACAGGTGGCTAGAAACTCCTGGCCGATCATCGCCGATCGTCCTCCGGTACCTAAAACTCAACATGCAATGATTAATAAGAAAAAAGGGTCATGGTTTTGGTGTTGGAGAAGAAAAGGAATAACTCAAAAACTGATGTAAAATTTTTGGTTTTGGCAAGGATTAAAAGGACGAAAGCCAAGAGTAAGAAGTCCACATTCACCCTGCTTTGTCTAGGATGCTTCACGGCCAAGGAGGGGATTGCATGGTGATGGTTTAGTTACTTTTTTTAAGAAGATTGGTGTGGACATAAAGCCACCGAATAGGAAAAATTAAGAAATTTAATTGGTGAGGTGTTAATTAATTGAAGAAATACAATGGACAAGGAATTAAGAATAAAATAGAAATGGTTAGGTGATGATGAATTGAAATCAGAATTGGTGATGGTTCTGGAGTAGGCAGCGTGGCAATATGAATATATGTAAAGTATAGCATGGTATATTCATGATGATATAACTTTATGGAGTATTTATAATTGGAAAAAGAGAGTAGCGTACAGAGAGAAAAAGAATTTAACACATGTATATGGTAATGGTCCTTTGTAATTGATGGTGGAATTAATAATTGGCATTTAAGAAGGGAAGCAGCGTGCTTAATTTGATGGAATGAGATGAAGCAGAGAGTGAGATAATTATTTTATATATGTAAACAGGTTCATGGTATAGTATTATTTTGTGAGGCAAAGAAACTTGGCTGTTTCTGATTTTTGTAACTATGAGCGTGAATTGAAAAAAAAGGATCATAGAGCATGACAATTTATGCATATAGATATAGGTATGGCATGGTCTAATGTGGAATATCATAACATGATATGTGATGGGTGGCCAGTAGTGTGCATTTAGAATTGGGCACATACCACACGGTGATGGCTTTATGAAATTGGAGCAGAATGTGGCAATTGGAAGTATAGGCACATGTCTTCATGATTTGATTGATAACTTGTTAAACAAGTTGTTCTCCTTGTTAATCAAGGAGTGAACCTGGTGGTGCCACATTAGGAAGGCTGGTGGCATAAGGTGGAGGTGTATGGATTGACACATATTGCAAGAAGGGGCTGAGGTGTCAAGTGTTGGGGCGTCACTTTGTTTAAGATTTTAAGGGATGATGAAGTCCGAATTTGGAAAAGGGCCCATCATAAGAATTTTAGACATTTTTTTAATCATTAAATTGATATATAAACAAAAATTTTCATTAAGAAATAAGGGAAATATGGCCTATTTACTAAAATAGTGTAAGGCTTGACCGGATTAATGTTTCTTGCAAAGATTAATTTTTTGGGAAAAATTGGTGAGGAATTTGACTTTGTGCCCTTCATAAAAGTTGTAGAGAATTGAGTTAAGAAAAGTTTGGCAAAAGAATCGTTTAATTTCATGGTCATACGGATTAGAAACACGAAACTACCAAACATAGTGCAAGCTACCACTAGGAAAATGTCAATTAGTGAGGTATTTTAATTTCTGGGATTTATGGGGTAAGAATTAGTTTTCTAGCCCTTCATGAAGATTTTATATCTTCTTTTTCTATTTAATTTGACATATCATTTGTGATGATCCAAGTTTGGTAGCCCGAGATATATCTGATTTACGACAGGGTGCTCTAGAAGCTTCCCGGATCTGCTATGGCTTCGGAAATAAATTCACCATTAACTATCCTTTGGGAATTTGGTTTTGTGACCTGTATGAACATTGTAGAACTCTTTTATATGAATTCATAGCAAAAAGAATGAAGTGATTCAAGCACCGGATGAAGGAGATACGTGGATTTTACTAAAGACTGCCAGTATTGAAATGAAACAACCAAGAGGTTGCAAAGATATATTAAACTGTAGTGATCTTAGCCTTCAATGTCTTCATGAAAATGTATTGTTATGGAGATTTTGACACTAAGTTTGTGTGAATCAAAGGTCGTATGAGAGAGTTATGAATTTTTTTCTGAACCATGCGCAGGGAAAAATGTCCAAACGTTGGAATTTTGAGGCGAACATACTTAATCTTCGATTTTGAGGTTGACAGAGTAAGAATCGGAGTTCGGGGCTAGAAACAAAGATTAAAGTTATTTTCAAAATGAAGAGAATGAGACCAAAATCGTTCGATTCCAAGATCGTATGAAAAATTTGGGTCCAAAACACCAAAACTATTCAGGTCAGTTTTAAAACGATTTATGAATGAATCGATTTATGGAAAAACATGATAGAGTTCAAACCAGGCTTTGGTCTCTTTAGGAGAAGTTACTAAAACGTCAAAATGAGTCATCGGAGACTGACCGTGTCACCATCGGATGTCCCGAAGCATATGAACGGTTAAATGTAAGGAACGTTAAAGGTTCTGATGGGGCTGGTTAGGCTAAGTCAGACACCCTTGATCCTTTACGAAAAGATCCTAACAGGACTAGTTTCCCTATTGGATTACTAGTCTCGGGTCGGACGGTCAGAGTCCGTCCTCTGGCTGGGTCCCACATATCAAATCTAAGGAACCAAGTGATATTTTGTTAAATATAATTATCAAGTAAGTAAATAATTTAAAATATATTATTTATCTATTAAGTATTGATGACAGGAAATAATTATCAACTAATATAATTATAAATTAATAAGTACTTAATTTAACGAAATACTCATCATGAACGTATTATGAAACATCACTGTCGGACGTTGTTATTATTACTTTCTTATCGCTGCTTCTCTCATTCGTTATGCTCTCTTGGTATTCTTATACTTCACCTTAACTAGTTCTATTTTTCACTATCTTTCTTATACTAAACTACTCGGGGAACAGGCCAAAGCCTCAAGCTTCTTACCAAAAACTTAACAGAATATCCTCAAGAGTGTTGAGGGTCTGGTTTCCTATTCTCAAAAAATTAGGGCTGTTACACTCTCCCCACCTTTTAGGAATTTTGCCCCTGAAATTCTCCACACGTTCTACTAGCATCGAGGTAACCTCGGTCACTGAGCCTTGGTATCCTTGTCTGATGCCTCAACTACTTGAGTTTAGGTAAGTAGCTCTTACCACACAAGTCCTAACGACTATCAAACAGACGTCTTTCAGAGTACAACGAGGTATAGTGAACCATACCCCAATCCTGTTAAATCAACCATGCTCTGATACCACCAATGTAACACCCTCTATTAACTAGGACAATCGCTTCCACTATATTATTCTGGTCAACTGAGAGGTTACAAGTTTTAGAAAAATGTAAAAGTTTTTTTTTGTACATAAAACTTGGTGGACAAGATACACTCTATAAACAACATAGTCATATACAATATATGATCGTAACAGTAACCTACATACTGAAAGTAAAAGGGGCACGTAGGCTCCCATAAATGAAAATAAAATGAAACTAATTTATTTGTCCTTGGTCCAAGAAGAGCCTGACTGATCCTCGATGCGAAGTCAGTGTCCGTCCCTACGATTTCTGAAAAAATATAGCGTAAGGGTGAGTCTTCACCTCTACAACAATCGGGAAGTTTCATCACTGACACCCGCCCCATATAGTCCACATGAACACTCAAACAATAATCGTATTGGGGTTCCTAATTGGTTTACTCTAAGTTATCCTTCCTAACTCATCCCTATCAATCGTCCCTGAATATACAATTCTCTACTCTCCCTTTTGCCACTAGTCAATTTACATATAAATATTAATTCAATCATAACAATCACCATCATATAGATAAGGTAATGCAATGCATGAATTCATTTTATTTATTCCAATCTTTTTCTTAGCCATCATGATGCATGTGGGCCCAACTCTCAACATCATATCATATTAGAACATGTCCTACCCAGGCTGCCCCTGGACACAACGTTTCCGTACTAGAGCGACAGGAGTACACCAAGTCCCCACATCACAACACAGGGTACTCATGGACTCGCAATCCCAATACCATGGATCCAAAACACACATCATCATATCATAACAGGACTTGGATCTCCATGGTCCTATTGATAACGGTCTGAGTCGAAGTGCACCAGGATTGCATGGTTTCTCCCGGTATCGGGGCACTACCACCGAGCCATTAGGGGTTCCTCCCGTTACACACCTAAAATTCAACCTCAGGGGTTGAACCCTCATATCCTTCAGCTTACCCCTCGCTGCTGGCTTTAGTCCATATAAAGTCATATTCACATGATGCATGTAATATACATTCCTTCTATTAATTCATTAGTCATCGGTAGGGTCCTTTTAGAGACTCCATTTCGTTCCTAACATCATATTCATTCTATAAAATCCTCGATTAAACATTTTTCTTTTGTCATTACTCTTTTTGTATTCGTTCAATTTATAACATAACTCGTTCGATGATTAGGAATGAAGTGAGTTCTGATTATCCACAAAACATCGAGGTAATATTGACACCGCAACGCCCATCATTACATCAGATCCAATCTAATCTCATCACATCATTTTCACAATTTATTCATCACAGGATCCCTACCGAGACATTTCTTCATTCATTCTTTTCTTATCCATCTCAACATACTCATTTAATGCATTAGTCAAGTTCCATTCATTCATCATACCATACTCATCATACATTTCTTCATGCATACTCTTCACGTATAATTAACACATATTCATTCATGCATACAATTACATAGCAGTCACCAAACACAATATTCATCATACAAGTATTATACAACAATCTGTATACATATCATTATAATAAGAGAATCACGCATGCAGGTATACTCATGGATATTTCTTTACCAGTGTTTTAATTTTGGTTTCTTACTTGTATCTTATCAGGCTATTCATCTCGATTATTAATCCTAACTAATCAATCTTATTCCTAGTATGCTTTTCTTCATCCATAAATTATCTTTGTGTACTAAGTGATCTTATAACTACTAAGTACATCATCTAGGCATTTTAGCTTGTTAAAGATGTATTTTATCTACTTTTAACCTTTTAAATACTATAGTATAGTTATATTTATTCCTCTAAAGCGTCCATTCAATTTATTTAAAAATGTCCAAATGCCTTCCATTGTCTCGTACTTACTACAACTGGGATAATTTATCCTTGATTTATTTATATGTTATTTAAGCCGATGCTTAGGTCCTGCCAAATAATGTTGACATAGTGTTCCTTTCTTTCCTAACCTTTATTCTTAGTAACATTTACTTTTAACTTATTAAGCTTCCTTAGTGTGTATCTTTACTACCATGTTATCAATTTCTACTCTTTACTAATTCCTAATATTTCCAATATATATATATTTGACTCATAATTACCTTGATTTTGTTTGATTGACTAACATATTTTTACATACCTTAATTTCCTACAATATGTTTTTTTCTTATTTACTACTTTCTAACTCTTGAGATAAACTATTCCGATTAATTCTATTAACAAGTTATAAGTTCTTTATTTAACTCCCCTATAGCATTCATGTTATTGACTACCTCTGATGTAAATCTGATTCTTTTGTTCAATTATTATTCATTTTCTCCAAATCATTAATTTATTACTCAGAGTTCTACTTACTACTTTAATTCCTTTACTTAAATCATAACATTATTTCTTCTTGAAAGTCGCTAGAAGTTATACTAGTCTTTTTTATTACTTAACTCAAGGTTAAGTTCTAAAATCCCTTCTACACTCTTTATTATTATTAGCTACTAAAGTTCTAGAACTTTAATGCTTATTCCTTATTTAAACTCCTAAAATCATTCCTATTTTGTTTAGTCATTTATGCCATGCACTTCATAAAATTCTTAAGGTTTTATTTTTATTTTTATTTTCATATATTTCTATGTCTAAATCCTAAAGTCTAATTCTTTATTTGAACTTCTAAAATCATTTCTATTTCGTTTAGGCATTTATCTTATATCCTTAACTAAATTCTTAAAATCATTTCATTTTATTAGAATTCCAACTTTAGATCTATTTTATTTTGGGTGCATAATTCTTCCCTAATTAATTCATTAAGATCTTTTTCTATAATTTACTCCAAGTTAGACTCTAGTTGTTCATTTCTTTTTCTTCTGTTTTCTTTTTTTATTCTTAATCTATTTAATCTATTAAAATATTTAACCCAAAAATTTCATTTCCTACTCAAATTTATTTTGCCAAATTCATTCCATTTAAATCAAGTTCCTAAAGTTCGTTTTTATTCTACCTTAAATGATCATAAAAGTGGTCACTAAAATTAGTGACAAATATTTTCTAAGTTCTAGCATTCATTTCTTTTTTCTTCCAAAAGTTTTGCTTATTCTTAGTTTACAAAACTTATTGGGCCTACCTTTGTCATTTGCTAATAAAACTCTTTTTTTATGTGAAATTTTCCACTTTTAAATCTTAGTAAGATGAAACGTTGGAACCGTCCGGTCCGTAAATTTTCCTAAGAGCGCAATGTTGTCAAAATCCTCTCGGCGATACGTGACGATAAATTAGTTCCTAATAGCGGGGCTTCCGGAAATAAATTAAAAATTACATTTTAAACTATAAAACTTAAACATATAATAATACAACCATATCAAGTTAAACCAAGCCTGCCTAACGCAAATATTTTTTTCTACGCTTTTCATTTTAAAACCGATCGCGATAAAACTTTCTCCCAAATACGCCATTTTCGAGATACGCTTATTAAATTTATTAAAAATTCTTTTTAGCGACAAATTTCATTAAAGTTAATTATCGTCAATGGAAATTTTCATAACTTGTGATCTAACCGTTAGATCAGAACGAAATTCAAAATGGAGGCTCAGGAATGAACAAGCAATATTATGGAATGTTTAAAAACAATATTAAACGTGGTAAGACCCCCTTTTCCTTAGGGATAGCTCATAGTTTTGGGAGGAATAAAAGGATGGCGCATCAAAAATCCAACGATGGCTAGAAACTCCTGGCCGATCATCGCCGATCGTCCTCTGGTACCTAAAACTCAACATGCAATGATTGCTAAGAAAAGAGGCTCACGATTTTGGTGTTGGAGAAGAAAAGGAACAACTCAAAAAATCATGTAAAACTTTTAATTTTGGCAAGGATTAAAAGTAGGATCAAACCAAGAGTTAGAAGTCCACATTCACCTTGCTTTGTCTAGGATGCTTCACGGCCAAGGAGGGGATTGCATGGTGATGGTTTAATTATTTTTTTTAAGAAGAAGATTGGTGTGGACATAAAGCCAACGAATAGGAAAAATTAAGAAAGTTAATTGGTGAGGTGTTAATTAATTGAAGAAATGCAATGGCCAAGGAATTAAGAATAAAATAGAATTGGTTAGGTGATGGTGAATTGAAATCGGAATTGGTGATGGTTCTGGATCAGGTAGCGTGACAATATGATTATATGTAAGATATGACATGGTATACTCATGATGATATAACTTTATATAGAATTTATAATTGGAAAAGAGAGAGTAGCATATAGAGAGAAAAGGAATTTAGCATATGCATATGTAATGGTCCTTTGTAATTGATGGTGGAATTAAGAATTGGCATTTAAGAAGGGAAGCGGTGTGTTTAATTTGATGGAATGAATTAGAATTAGAAAGGGAAAGTAGCGTGAGATGAAGCAGAGAGCGAGATAATTAACTTTTATATATAAACAGGTTCATGGTATAATATTATTTTATGAGGCTAAGAAACTTGGTTTTTTCTGATTTTTGTAAGTGTGAGCGTGAATTGGAAAAAAGAAGAAGAGAGCATATTTATGCATATAGATGTAGGTATGGCATGGTCCAATGTGGAATATCATAACATGATATGTGATGGGTGGCCAGCAACGTGCATTTGGAATTGGGAAATACCACACGGTGATGGCTTTATGAAATTGGAGTAGAATGTGGCAATTGGAAGTATAGGTGTGAACACCTATTTCGTTCCAGACAATTTTCACCAAGAAATGGGGAATTCAAAAAAAAAATAAAAAAAAATAAAAAAAATAAAAAAAATAATAAAAAAATAAATTTTTTTTTTAAAAAAAAAACTCTGACTCGGAAATGATCATTTCCGAGTGAAAGGACTCGGAATGATCATTTCCGAGTGAAGGAGCCACCAAGTGGGCCTCAAGTGTCAAGGAAGGACACAAAGAGGGCTGGACCCGAATGCAGAAGCCAAATTCCAACCTCTGAGTGGAAAAGAGACAGTTTCCGAGTGACAAACGTCCAATTTCCATGTTCTGATCGAAAAAACAGGCAGATTCCGAGTGAAAATGCCAAGCTTCCAAATTCTGAGTAATAAGAAGGCAATTTCCGAGTGCAAATGGCTGAACTTCTAATTTCCGAGTGCAAAGAAAGACGATGCCGATTGATGAAGACTAAGTTTTTGATTCTGATTGAAGTATGAGGCCGACTCCGAGTGACTTGGAGAACAAGCATGTGTTTCTGAGCAAATCAAGACTCGGACTTGTAAAGAACTGCTAAGAAAATGCATCGAATACCTGATTGCCGAGTGAAAGCCATTCCTGAGTGACGAATGAAAGCCAATTACCGATTGGAAAATAAGTAAAAAAGGTAAGATTTTCAAGTGGATGAAATGAGGGACGACTGAAAGAAATTCCGAGTAAAAATCCACTCGGAACCGAGGGAAGAAGGAGTATTCCGAGTGATGTTCTTCAATCGGTACCAAGTAAAGGTTATCTACTCAGAACCGAGTGAGGTATTTCCAGTCTGCACCGAGTCCCTTCCCTTTTCAGTCGGCCCCAAGCCATCACCTTCCATTCCACTTATTTTCGAGCCATATTTAAATATCACTGAGCTCGTTTTCACCAAACCCGAGCCACCAATTTTCACCCAAAGCTGGCTCACCATTCTCACTCGGATTCCGAGTCAATTATTACCAAGTTCCGAGTCATCATTCTGAGTCATTTTTAATCAGTTCTGATGCAATATTCGATCGGTTTTTGAGTGACATTTTCCAGTCGGTTCTGGATCAATCTCCAATCATATCCGACTCCCAAATGACCACTCTCACTCAAGTCCGAACCAATGCTCACTCGGAACCGACTGGCAATTCAGCTAGTTAGCCCTCCTCAAGCCAATTATCGAGCCCATTGCAACCATTTCAGTCGGCTCCGACTGAGTGTCTCACAGCAACCTCATACCGAGCAATTCTCACTCGGAAAGGTGTGTTTTCGCTCGGTTTACCATTGGAAATGCTTCATTCCACTCGGAACTCGCTCCTAATATGGATAAATACCGATTGAGAAGCTGACTCGAGTCATTTCACTCGGAATTATGCCTTCCTCACTCGGATTTTCATCACTTTCTCTCGGATTGTCATCTTGCTGAGTTGGATGTCCACTATCCTAGTGGATCCTTGAATTACGGAGGGCAGTTGGCAATAAGACAAGGTGGAAAATGATAAAGAATTGCCACCAGCCTTCATTTTCCTTAATTGTCAAAGATCCAGGCTGTTTCCAACACCACCATGCAAGTTGTTTGACAATCTCGTGGGGCGGCTGGCAACAAGACAATGTGGAAATATTAAAAAATCCTCACCAATTGGCAGCCAGGCTGGTCACGGGTCTGTTCAAGCAATCATCATGCTCCTCAAATGTTCTATAAATACAGCAAGCGAAGGAAGAAGAAGGATCCCTGGAAGAGTCATTGAAGAGAACCCGAAAAACAAATTTTCTCTCCTCACTCAACACCGCCCCCCCTGCCTCACAACCGTCCTCTCCAAACCGTCCTCAACACCGCCCCCCTGCCTCACAACCGTCCTCTCCACACCGCCCCAAGACACCGTCCTCACAGCCCTTCCCAAACCTCTCCACACCGCCCCACACACCGCCCCAAACCGACCTCACAAACCTCTCCACACCGCCCCACACACTACCCTAAAACACCGTCCTCTCAACACCGCCCCTCTACACACCGTCCTCAACACCGCCCCTCCCTGTCTCACAATCGACCTCACAAACTCCTCCACTCGTCCCACACACCGTCCTTAAGACCTCCTTCCCAGTCCGTCCTCCACTCACCCCCACACCGTCCTTAAGACCTCCTTCCCAGTCCGTCCTCCACTCGCCCCACACACCGCCCAAGCCTCCTTCCCAGTCCGTTCTCCACACCGCCCTCTCACTGTCCGCCCCACACACCGCCCAACACCTTCCTCAACACCCTCCAAATACCGTCCTCAACACCGCCCACGCTGTCTTACTCCACACCGCCCCAAACCGTACTCTCTATCACCTCACCTCATTCTGTCCCCTTCCTCCCCTCACTATCCAGCTCCCTCTCTCCACAACACCGTACACCAATAGCCCATCTTTCTCTACGCAGCCCTCACCATACTGTTTCCCCTCTCCTTCCAACCCACATATATACCACACGGCTCTCTCTCTCTTCACCCAAAACCATACAGCCCTCTACTCTCCCCCACACCGTCCCCTTCTCTCCTCACTCAACATCTCACTGCCCTTGTTTCCTTCTCCAAACACCGTCCCCCTCCACTAAAAAACCACATCATTTCTTAAAAAATCCCTCTTTTCCTCTCTGTCCAGGACCTCAAGCCCATAACACCATCCAACTCCACTTTCACTACACCGGTCCTACTCTTATCCTTTTTTTTTATTGCTTGTATTTATTTTTATTTTTTTGCTAAATTAATTATTATTCGGTGATTTTGTCTTCCTTTTCAATTATCAATTAATCTTTATTGATTGATAAATATTAATAAAATGAGTGCTTCACACATTCTATTTAAATTAGCATAAAAGGTGTGACTATTGTTATTATCATTATTATTGCAATTTTTATTTCTTTTATTCTTTATTCTTTTTATTTTAAAAAAAGGAGGAGCGAGTTTAATTTGGACGAGACGTCCTGTTAATCTCATTTTTTTAAAAAAGGGTGGAGCGAGTTTAATTTGGACGAGACGTCCTGTTAATCTCATGTAAATATTCCGTGTTTATTTCTCTTTATTTTTATATATTTTGTCGTCTCGCATATTTTCTTTTCATGGAAAAGTTAAAATAATTTTTGGGTTAATTATAATACGCGCTATTAAATTGAGGTAACCGTTTTTATAACGGACAGCTGTGAGGTGCTAATACCTTCCTCACCTGTAATTAGACTCCCGGATCTGGAATCTCATCTTTTTGACCAATGCTTTAATTAAAGGTTTTCCTGGTATTTTATCCTAAAAAATATTGGTGGCGACTCCCTGTTCATCATTTTCAAAAATCGTTTTGAGGGTCGGCCGTGCCGTCGCCATCCCGGTCGCGACAGATGGCGACTCCGCTGGGGACTTAGAGAGTCAAGCTAGTCAATCTGATAGCGCATATTTTAATTAGCATATTAATTATTTGACTTTTTCCTTTATTTTATTTGGTCTCTGTTTTATTTGTATCTTATCCTTTATGTTCTGTAAATATATGTGTGATCATTGAACCCTAGGGTAGTCGACTTTATTTTGTTGCTCTGTGTTTGTTCTATGTGCAGGATGAGTAAGGTACAGGTATTGAATGCCTCTTTCACACACTACACTCACAACTTGCACACACTTTTGAGTGGGACCCTATACCCGGGCCCAAATAAAACTTAAGATTAGGGGAGATTGATAGCGGAGCCATTTGGGATGTACTTCCTATCTGGTTACTGTGAGAATCTCAACTAGAGTTCGACTTATTCGTGGTGGCCACACTTAGTAGACTTCCTGCTATTTGTGGCCAACATCATGAGTAGGATCTTGGCTCTAGTGACCTTTAGAAATTTTAGAATAAACCACCCAATGTGAGACATCACTGATAAATAAACCTTAGAACCATTAAGGCATCTTCAGAAAAACCCGACTTAAGGCACAAAGAGGCAAACTTTACTTATGCCTTTTCTCATTCTCGTTTTCTCTTCCAATCCAAACTAATGGACCGCTTGCCTGTTTAGAGGATTACTTTTTCAAAGAATAACCTATTTTTAACCTGTAATCCTCTAATGGGCAAGTGGACCTTTCTTTTTATATTTGCCTAAGTCTTAGGATCTGGAGTTATGAACTTTCTAAAAAAAAGAAGAAAAAATAATCAGAAAATTCATAGCTCGTGTGATCCTTGATTTATTGCAAGTTTCGACAAATTGTAACTTCCCTAAATCCCAAAATGTTTTCAAGAAAGTTATTAGGGGAGTATCAATTTGCAAAGCATGTCAGTGATTGATTTTTCTTTTCTTTATGTCCCTACAGGAAGCTATTAAGGGCTTGGCCAGTATCTTTGAGTGAAATATGGAAATTAACATGAGGTCAGATAGTTGTGGTGGAAATGTACCCGAGTTGAAAAGATTACTGCATGTTAAGGTTAGGAAAGTTGATACAACCAGTCTACAAGCATTAGGGAAGAAATTGGACATGAATCAGAAGATGGTTTTCTCAAGGAAATATGGGAGGATCCTAAAACTGCTAGAAGTGGAAGTACAAGTCGAGGCAATTACCGCTTTGACTCAATTCTATGACCCACCTCTCCGTTGTTTTACCTTCCGGGACTTCCAATTAGCTCCGTCAGTTGAGGAGTTTGAACAAATTCTGGGGATGCCATTAGAAGGACAAATACCTTACCATCATCTTGGACGTCAAGCAAATATTTTTACTGTTGCTAATATCCTAAAGATTCACCCGGAAATGTTAAGGAGTGCGCAACTGAATAGAAATCAGATCCTGGGATTTGATCAGGAGTATTTTGAGAAGCACATGCACTTGCTAGCTGAGAAAGGAGATTGGGAAGCCTTCATGGACACTCTAGCTCTCACCATTTATGGAGTTATCTTATTTCCTAATATCGACAATTATGTGGACTATGATGCTATTGGCGTTTTCCTTGCCCATAGGTTCAAGTCTGAAAATCCTGTCACTGCTATATTGGCAAATATATACTGCACCATGGACTTCTGCTGTACACGAGGTGGAAAGAGAATCATTTGCTGTTTACCTGCTCTATATGTATGGCTTACATCACATGTCTTCCATCAAGTCAGCAAAATTGAATGTCCAGTCTCAGATCTGAAGTTATGTCAGCTAGTAGCGAAGAATAGGCGTGAATGGGCCAATCACCTGGTAGGACTCACAGCTGATAAAGTAAGGTGGTACCCGCAATGGTTGAAGGTTGATACCATAATTCACCATTGTGGAAACTACCCGAATGTTCCTCTCATGGGTACTCAGGGGTGTATCAATTACAACCCTGTCATAGCCAAACGTCAGCTAGCCTATCCCTTACTTGGGTCACCCGATAGAGAATCCCTTACTTCTTTCATCGTTTATTTCTCAGAGGGGGATTGCACGTCTGTCATTCGGGATATAGCAAATGCATGGAAGAAAGTCCACAAACAAGGGAAAGAATTAGGAAGTCGAAGCCACGCCGTGAAGGAAGAGTATTACCAATGGGTCTTAAACAGAGTTTCCATTGTCAAGCTACCTTTCAAAAGTCCCTCCTATCTCCCGACAGGCGCACATGTTACCTCTCCTACCCTTGAAGAAGAGGCAATGAGAGCCAAAATAAAAGAGCTAACCGCCAAAAATGAGGAATTGGAAAAAGAATTGCTGATATCTCAGCAAGAATGTGCTCTTCAGAAAAGGGAGAATTTAGAAAGCAAACAAACCATCAGGAAGATTGGAAAGAAAAGAAAAATTGAAAGGGACTACCTGAGGAAAAAAAGCCAATGCCTCCGAACGGCCAATGCTCAACTAAAAGCGAAGAACAAGCAAAGAGATACCATGTTGACTGATAAGCAGCTTCTAAGGGACATGTTGGCAAGGGCCAAAGAGCGCGAGCAAAATGTCTTGGTGCAGAAAGAACTTCTGCAATTACAAGTTTGCCGATTAGAGCATCAGCTTGATGAGATGGTAGAAGCTTACCAGCATGAGATAAATGGTGAGCGACGGCGCGTGATAGATGTTGAACGAGAATGTGGAGAAGCTATCCGAGTTTTGAAAGATGAACTAACACAGCAAAATGAAGATATTCATTCATGGATGAATCGCTTTGCCCAATTGGCATATTTGGCTAATGGAGTTTTGGAAGACCTCCCGCTCCTACTCAAGCAAGCTCTCTTAACACTCCAAGAGAAATTGTAACCTTCCTTGATTATTGTAGAGAAAGGATTTGTAAAATGAGGGCCATGATTGCCCGAGCTAGGAATGGCTGATTTACTTTTTCTACATAAAAATAGGCTGGCAGCAGTAATGTATTCCGAAAAAAGGGGTTTTCTTCATGTCCCCACAACTACCTCATGTTAATTTCCAATCATCACTTTTGAATGAAGTTCTGAAAAAAGTCGAAAGATACTGGCTGAATTCCGCGATTGCTTCACGTATCATTTATTTTTCTTTTGTTGTTTTTTTACTTTCTTTTTAACAATTTCTTGTTGACTTCCCAGAAATAACGGGTAAACATCCTTACGCGACTCAGCTTAATACCAGACTCATGGCTGAAATAGAACAAGAAAATGAGAGTTTGAGAGCTGAAGTCAATCAACTGAAAGAGCAAATGGCTGAAATGGCCAAACATCTTGAGAGAAGGGTCACAGAAGGGGATTCTTCAGCAGGAGTTGAAGACACTAGACAACGACCGTCCACTCAGGGTCCCACCGGGGAACCAAGTTCAAACCCAGCTGCGCCTCCCCTAACCATTCATGTTAGGAAACCAAACACTGCTGAAGCCCAGCAACCCATCTTTGTAGATGCAGAAGGTAACGTCATACCTTACGGATTGCCACAGGGTTATTTCCCACCGCTTCAAGAAGAACCTGATTATCAAGAGGCGATCCTACATACGGCCCAGCCAAGTGTCCCGCCCATCCGAGACCCTCAAGCAAATCCAATCCTTGCATAAGTTACGCAACCACAAGCTACCCAGACGACAGCCAGACCCCACATCTCAATGCCTAATGCAAACCCAGCACATGTCGACCAACCAGTTAGGGATACCAGTCATCATGCTACCGCGGGTCCAAATACTGCTGCTACTACCCAGGAAGGAAGACTAGAATTCCTGGAAAGGCGATTCCGAGAAATGGAGAGAACAAACAGGTTTGGAATGGGCAGTGCTGCACAACTCTGTCTGATTCCTGATGTTGTCATTCCCCCCAAATTCAAAATGCCAGAGTTTGACAAATATCGGGGGCTAACCTGTCCAAAGAACCATCTAACCATGTACTGTCGGAAGATGGTCTCTCATGCTTCTAATGACCCTTTGCTCATTCATTGTTTCCAGGATAGTTTGGCGGGAGCACCTCTTACCTGGTACAACCACCTTGAACGATCTTATATACGTTGTTGGGAAGATCTGGTAGATGCTTTCATGCAACAGTACAAGTATAATCTGGATATGGCGCCAGATAGAGTACAGTTGCAAAACATGGCCAAGAAAGATAATGAGACGTTTAAAGAATATGCCCAAAGGTGGCGAGAAGTAGTAGCACAAGTCGATCCACCTCTATCAGAAAAAGAGGTGATTTCCATATTTATTGATACACTCCAGTCACCTTTCTATGACAAGATGATTGGAAGCATTTCCTCCCACTTCTCCGACATCGTCACTATCGGAGAAAGAATAGAGAATGGCTTGAGAACGGGGAAGATTACTCGTAGCCCATCTGGGGCTGGGATAGCAAGAAAACCTTCTTTTGGAGAAGGAAAAAGAAGAGAGGGAGAGACTAACCTGGTCTCCCACAACCAAAGAAGGAATCAGCTCAGACCACCTACTCCCGTCACCTTTCCGTCAACTTACCATAACACACCACATCCATATGTAGCTACAATTCCAAATCCAAACCCACCACATTTTCGACCACCTGTCATGCGACCACCCGCACCACCACAAACACCATATCAACCACCACAAATAAACCCACCAAATCCAAACATGAGGAGACAGAATGATGACCGCACTCAAGTGCAATTTGATCCAATTCCTATGACCTATATAGAGCTTCTCCCCCATCTTATTGAAAACACCTTAGTGGCACCTTGTCCTTTAAAACCGCTTCAACCACCTTATCCCAGAGGGTATGACCTAAATGGGCGATGTGATTACCATGCCGGTGCACCGGGACATTCCACCGAAAATTGCCTGGCATTGAAGTTTAAGGTAAGAGATTTAATCAGAGCTGATTGGATAAGCTTCAAGGAAGGAAGCCCGAATGTGACCACCAATCCTTTGCCTAACCATGGGAGACCAGGCGTTAACGCTGTGGAAAAAGATGAGGAATGTATTTCCAAAGTTCAGGACATCCAAATGCCGTTGGAAACAATTCATTCCCATATGCTTAAGATGGGATTGATAAAAGGATCATGGGATAAAGAGTGCAATGACCTCCTGTCCGCAAAGCGAAGAGACTTCCAGAAAACCCTTCAGGGATTTATGGACAGTCACGTCATAGAAGTTTGCCGGCATCGTGAAGACAGAATAAATATGATACAAGAGCAAGGCCGAGTTCGAGCCCCAAAACCTCTAGTCATATTTTACAATAAAAATGCACCTGTGGCTTCAACCCCTGTTAAAACTGTCATCACGGTAAACACTCCAACCCCATTCCCTTACAAGGATTCGCGAGCTGTACCATGGAAGTATGGTACTGATGTGATCGTTACCAGTTCTGAGGCCGTTGAGCCTACTCCATCATCCCCTGTCACGAATATTACCGGAATCGGGGGTGTCACCCAAAGTGGAAGAGTGTATGCTTCCCCAGAACCAAAACTTGACAAAGCTACAGGGAATGGGAAGGGAGAATCCTCTGGTGAAGCAAAGAAGGTAGTAACCGAAGAGGAAGCCCAAGAGTTTCTTAGATTCATTCGTCATAGTGACTACCAAGTGTTGGACCAACTAAACCACACCCCGGCAAAAATTTCTCTGTTGTCCTTCCTAATGAGTTCTGAACCACACCGGAACACGCTGATGAAAGTTTTGAGTGAGGCACATGTAAAACATGATTTGCCGGTAGATAAATTCGAGGGCATAGTGGGACATATTGTGGCCAATAACTATCTAACTTTTACGGATGATGAGACACCAGCGGAAGGAAGAGGGCACAACAAAGCCCTTCATATCTCTGTAAAATATCAAGATCATATCATGGCGAAGGTGCTGGTTGACAATGGATCGTCCTTGAATGTAATGCCAAAATCTACGTTGGCAAAGTTGCCTTTTGATGGGACCCATATGAGACCCAGTTCCATGGTAGTCCGGGCTTTTGACGGAACTCGCCGAGAAGTCATGGGAGAAATTGAATTGCCTATACAAGTTGGGCCATGCACCTTTCAAATCCTTTTTCAAGTCATGGATATTACGCCCGCATACAGTTGTTTACTGGGACGGCCGTGGATCCATTCGGCTGGGGTAGTTCCTTCTACTCTACATCAAAAGTTGAAGTTCATCATTGACAACAAGTTGGTGATTGTCTCTGGAGAAGAAGACTTGTTGGTTAGTAAGCCTGCCAACACCCCATACATTGAAGCGACTGAGGAAGCCCTTGAAACCTCATTTCAGGCTTTAGAGGTGGCCAATGCAACGAGCATTACAAAGAAATCCTTCCCAAACGTGCCTCTGATGGTTGCAAAGACAATGTTGAGAGAAGGATACAAGCTGGGAAAGGGGTTAGGACGAGAATTGGAAGGGAGAACCCAACCTATATGTCTCCCAGAAAATAGGGATAGGTATGGTCTGGGATACAAGCCTACGGCAGCTGATAGAAAAAGGATGGGAGAAGAAAGAAGGGAGAGAAGGATCGCTCGCCTTACCGGTCAAAAGTTCGATACTGCTAGAATCCCTATCTGTGACCTCTATCAAAGCTTCAGAAGCGCCGGGATTATATATCCGGGTCAGGTGGCTATGGTTGGAGACGGACATAGCCCTGATGTGGAATTAGTACACACTTGCTTACCCGGTCAAGAACTGGACAACTGGGAAATCATGGAGTTCCCCATAACTATCAATCCTCAGCCAAAGTAATTGTTGTTTTCAAAACTTGTCGATCCTCTTGCTATGCCTAAGGCTTTAGGATCTGTTTTGTAATAAAGGCAAAAACTTTCTTGTTTATTAAATTAAATGAATGCAGTCTGATTTCATACCTCATCTTTGTTCAAACTCTCTCTTTTAAACCTTCCATTTGCTTGCCTTTCTTTGTTTTCATTCATTATGATATAACACTAAATGCAGATCTGAAAGCGATTCTTCTAAGAGCAATGAAAACTCGGTTCTATTTCATGACTCTGATAATCCAAATGATTATGCCTATGGGGATAGTGAGGAAGACTTTGAACCTTCACTCGAGTTGACAAAGTTAATGGAACAAGAAGATAAAGAAATTCAACCTCATCAGGAAAAGATATAGACCATTAACCTGGGAGATGAAGGAGAAAATAAAGAAGTCAAGATAGGCACCCTCTTGAGCAAACAACGGCAGAGTGAATTGATTAGACTACTCCGGGAATTTCAAGACATTTTTGCATGGTCGTATCAAGATATGCCAGGTCTGGATAATAACATTGTGGAGCACAAGTTGCCTTTAAAGCCGGAATGTCCACCGATCAAGCAAAAGTTACGACGAATGAAACCAGAAATGCTTCTTAAGATCAAAGAAGAAGTCAAGAAACAATTCGACGCTGGTTTCTTAGCCGTAGCTAAGTATCCGCAATGGGTAGCCAATATAGTTCCCGTTCCAAAGAAAGATGGGAGAGTAAGGATGTGTGTGGACTACCGAGACTTGAATCGGGCGAGTCCTAAGGATGATTTTCCTTTACCTCAGATTGACGTATTGGTTGATAACACAACTCAGCATTCCATCTTCTCATTTATGGATGGATTTTCGAGATATAACCAGATCAAGATGGCACCAGAAGATATGGAAAAGACCACGTTCGTCACTCTGTGGGGCACCTTTTGTTACAAAGTAATGTCTTTCGGATTAAAGAATACAGGAGCCACCTATCAAAGGGCAATGGTGACTCTCTTCCATGACATGATGCACAAGGAAATAGAGGTCTATGTGGATGACATAATTGCCAAGTCCAGGTCTGAGGAGGAGCATATTGCTGACCTGAGAAAACTTTTCGAAAGGTTGAGGAAATTCAAGCTTAGATTGAATCCCGCCAAGGTGCACTTTTGGCGCAAGATCCGGCAAATTGTTAGGGTTCATTGTGAATGAGAAGGGGATAGAAGTTGATCCTGACAAAATCAAGGCAATTCTGGAAATGCCTCCTCCTCGTACTGAAAAAGAAGTCCGAGGATTCTTGGGAAGATTGAATTACATCGCCCGATTCATTTCCCAAATGACGGCAACTTGTGAGCCAATTTTCAAGTTGCTTCGCAAGAATCAGCCTGGACAGTGGAATGAGGATTGCCAGATTGCATTTGAAAAAATAAAACAGTACTTATTAGAGCCACCAGTCTTGGTGCCACCCGTTTATGGGAGACCATTAATCCTATACCTGACTGTGTTGAATGAATCCATGGGATGTGTATTGGGTCAACATGATGAGACCGGAAGAAAGGAATGCACCATCTACTACTTGAGCAAGAGATTTACCGAATGTGAGATGAGGTATTCGTCTCTTGAAAGAACGTGTTGTGCATTGGCTTGGGCTGCCCGACGCTTACGGCAATACATGCTTAATCATACTACTTGGCTGGTGTCTAAGATGGATCCCATCAAGTATATCTTTGAAAAACCCGCTTGGACTGGAAGGATTGCCCGTTGGCAGGTGTTACTGACGGAATATGACATAACATATGTCACCCAAAAGGCAATTAAAGGGAGTGAACTGGCAGATTACTTGGCATACCAACCCATTGAAGCTTATCAACCAATGCGGCATGATTTCCCAGATGAGGATATCTTGGCTCTTTCCAAAGAAGAAGATGACCTGGAAACCAGATGGATCATGAGATTCGATGGAGCATCCAATGCACTAGGACATGGAATTGGGGTTATTTTAATCTCACCTGATAAGGAATTCATCCCTATTTGCGCTCGGCTGTGTTTTGACTGCACCAATAATATTGCGGAATATGAAGCATGTTCTCTAGGAATACAAGTGGCTCTAAATGTGGGAATAAAGGTTCTGGAGGTTTATGGAGATTCTGCTTTAGTTATCCATCAACTAAAGGATGAATAGGAGACTAGAGATAATAAACTAGTTCCCTATCATGCTCATATCAAAGAGATGATCAAAAGGTTCGATGAAGTTACCTTCCATCATGTTCCACGGGAGGACAACCAAATGGCAGATGCTTTAGCCACCCTAGCTGCTATGTTCGAGGTCAGCAATGATTACGAAGTGCCTCTCATTGAGGTAAAGAAACAACAAGAACCCACCCATTGCCAGGCCATAGAAGAAGAACCGGATGGCAAGCCCTGGTATCATGACATCAAAAGATACCTCCAATGCCAAGAATACCCTGAAGGTATCACGGACAATGACAAACGAACTTTGAGAAGGCTAGCCATGGGATACCTATTGAGTGGTAACGTGCTTTACAAGAGAAATTATGATTCCATTCTCCTCCGGTGTGTTGATACCGTTGAAGCAAACCAGATCATGAAAGATATCCATGAAGGATCTTTCGGAATTCATACAAATGGGCATGCTATGTCAAGAAAAATACTGAGAGCTGGGTATTATTGGATGACTATGGAAGCCGATTGTTTTGCTTACGTACGGAGGTGTCATAAATGTCAGATTTATGCTGATCACATTCATGCTCCTCCCTCATCCCTAAATGTCTTGTCAGCACCATGGCCTTTTTCAATGTGGGGTATGGATGTAATTGGGCCCATTGAACCAAAAGCCTCGAATGGTCATCGTTTCATTTTGGTTGCTATCGATTATTTCACCAAGTGGGTAGAAGCAGCTTCATACGCCAATGTGACGAAAAATGTTATGGTCAAATTCGTCAAGCGTGAACTGATATGCCGGTATGGCCTACCAAACCAAATCATCACGGACAATGGTACAAATTTAAACAACAAAATGATGAAGGAGCTTTATGAGAGTTTTAAAATCTCCCATCACAACTCCTCTCCATATCGTCCGAAAATGAATGGAGCGGTTGAGGCAGCCAACAAAAATATAAAGAGGATAGTGCAAAAGATGGTAGTAACCTACAAAGACTGGCATGAAATGCTCCCTTTCGCACTACATGGATACCGAACCTCGATACGAACCTCAACTGGGGCAACCCCATTTTCTTTGGTTTACAGAATGGAAGCTGTACTACCATTCGAAGTGGAAATTCCATCCCTTAGGGTGATCATGGAGGCTAAATTGCAAGAAGCTGAATGGGTCCAGGCCAAATATAACCAATTGAATCTAATTGACGGGAAAAGATTAACTGCCCTTTGCCAGGGACAATTGTATCAAAGACGCATGAAGCGGGCATACGAAAAGAAAGTACGCCCCCGACAATTCCAAGAGGGCGATTTGGTCCTCAAGAAGATTTTGCCAATTCAAAGGGATGTCCGAGGGAAATGGGCACCTAATTATGAGGCACCATATGTTATAAAGAAGGCTTTCTCCGGAGGAGCCCTCATACTCACCAATATGGATGGAGACGACCTACCAATGCCTGTCAATACCGATGCAGTAAAAAGATACTTTGCATAATAATAATATAAAAAAAAAGAAAAGGAAAAGAGCTCGCTAGGTTGAAAACCTGAAAAGGCGACCTAGGCAAAAGTTAGAGCAGCAAGATGAGCCGAAAACCTAAAAAGGCGGTTCTACAAATTCGACTCCACAACATAAGCCCTTCAAACCAAAGTCAAAGGAGCTCAAAACGGGTATTAGGTCATTGTCAAATTACGCCCTCAGAAGCAAAATCAAAGGACGAACACAAAGTCATGATATGGGATCAAGTTTCTCATTGTTCGCGGAGGATATATGAGCCTTTTCCTTTTTATTTGCCTTCAATTCTTTACATACCTTGTCACATCACTGTGTTTAATATTATTTTCATCGCTGTAAATGTCTGATGTTTATAAATAAAAATCTCCCTTCATCCCACATGTGTTCATTTTTATGAATAAACAAGTTTTCGCCTAAAATTTTTTTGAAATTGGAAACAACAGAGCATAAAGTTATGGGGGATGAAATGTACTCTCGCCAAAAGTCAGAGGATGTTTCTGTTTCATCCATGAGTTATCTTAAAGAGCCAGTCGCCAAGGAAAATTTACCTGTAATGTCTTTTTATACTAACTCATTCTTTTGTCAGCGGGACGCCAAATCCATCATCCAAAAGCAGGTATTCGCCAAAGTTTTCTCTCAGCGAGACCTATAGACTGAAGATCTCTCCCAAGGAGTTCCATAAAAATGGGATCAGTTCCCTCGACCGGGATATTTCTTTGATCAGAGGACTTGTCTTTCCCCAGTGAGTTCACCATTACCAAACTAGCATCCATCATACTCCTCTCACTAAAAAGCTCAAATTGGGGCACCTCCCCAGATTTCTTTCAAGGGGGCAGTCCCCCAACAACCTTCAGTTATGTCAAACTGGGGTATCTCCCCAGATTTCTTTCAAGGGGGCAGTCCCCCAACAACCTTCAGTTATGTCAAACTAGGGTATCTCCCCAGATTTCTTTCAAGGGGGCAGTCCCCCAACAACCTTCAGTTATGTCAAACTGGGGCATCTCCCCAGATTTCTTTCAAGGGGGCAGTCCCTCAACAACCTTCAGTTATGTCAAATTGGGGCATCTCCCTAGATTTCTTTTGTTTATTCAAAGGGCAATTAGAAGGATAGTTCCCTGATAACCCTCAGATTATTCTGTCCCAACTACCTAATACTTTCCCAGTGGTACCATGAAGGTTACCAGGAGGACTTATCCTTCCCCAATGGAGCTACACTTCCTAAACAATTCCAACAGGAGCATCACTCCAGGTTTCCCTTTAGACAAAAGGCAATGCCCCAAGAATTCTTTCAGACTACCCCAAACTAGGGCATTACCCCCAGATTTATTCCCTTTCAATCCAGGGCCTCAGTCATGTCAACCGAGAGGCAACACCCTCATCCTTTTACTTTTCCAGTCAATCAGGAGGCAACACCCTCATCCTTTTACTTTTTCAGTCAACCGAGAGGCAACACCCTCATCCTTTTACTTTTCCAGTCAATCGAGAGGCAACACCCTCATCCTTTTACTTTTCCAGTCAATCGAGAGGCAACACCCTCATCCTTTTACTTTTCCAGTCAACTGAGAGGCAACACCCTCATCCTTTTACTTTTTCAGTCAACCGAGAGGCAACACCCTCATCCTTTTACCTTTCCAGTCAATCGAGAGACAACACCCTCACCTTTTACTTTTCCGAGAGACAACACCCTCACCTTTTACTTTTCTGAGAGGCAACACCCTCACCTTTTACCCTTGCTGTTAACCTAGAGACAACATCCTCATCATTCCTGTTAACCGAGAAGTAACACCTTCACTTTCTACTTTTCCAATGGTGTTCACGTCTTTACTCCCTTTTCATTTCAAAAAAAGGCAAGAAGAAACTTCATGCTTTTTCCTCATGAAAAAGAAGTAAAGAGGGGCATCTGTGAACACCTATTTCGTTCCAGACAATTTTCACCAAGAAATGGGGAATTCAAAAAAAAATAAATAATAAAAAAAATAAAAAAAATAAAAAAATTTTTTAAAAAAAAAACTCTGACTCGGAAATGATCATTTCCGAGTGAAAGGACTCGGAATGATCATTTCCGAGTGAAGGAGCCACCAAGTGGGCCTCAAGTGTCAAGGAAGGACACAAAGAGGGCTGGACCCGAATGCAGAAGCCAAATTCCAACCTCTGAGTGGAAAAGAGACAGTTTCCGAGTGACAAACGTCCAATTTCCATGTTCTGATCGAAAAAACAGGCAGATTCCGAGTGAAAATGCCAAGCTTCCAAATTCTGAGTAATAAGAAGGCAATTTCCGAGTACAAATGGCTGAACTTCTAATTTCCGAGTGCAAAGAAAGACGATGCCGATTGATGAAGACTAAGTTTTTGATTCTGATTGAAGTATGAGGCCGACTCCGAGTGACTTGGAGAACAAGCATGTGTTTCTGAGCAAATCAAGACTCGGACTTGTAAAGAACTGCTAAGAAAATGCATCGAATACCTGATTGCCGAGTGAAAGCCATTCCTGAGTGACGAATGAAAGCCAATTACCGATTGGAAAATAAGTAAAAAAGGTAAGATTTTCAAGTGGATAAAATGAGGGACGACTGAAAGAAATTCCGAGTAAAAATCCACTAGGAACCGAGGGAAGAAGGAGTATTCCGAGTGATGTTCTTCAATCGGTACCAAGTAAAGGTTATCCACTCAGAACCGAGTGAGGTATTTCCAGTCTGCACCGAGTCCCTTCCCTTTTCAGTCGGCCCCGAGCCATCACCTTCCATTCCACTTATTTCCGAGCCATATTTAAATATCACTGAGCTCGTTTTCACCAAACCCGAGCCACCAATTTTCACCCAAAGCTGGCTCACCATTCTCACCCGGATTCCGAGTCAATTATTACCAAGTTTCGAGTCATCATTCTGAGTCATTTTTAATCAGTTCTGATGCAATATTCGATCGATTTTTGAGTGACATTTTCCAGTCGGTTCTGGGTCAATCTCCAATCATATCCGACTCCCAAATGACCACTCTCACTCAAGTCCGAACCAATGCTCACTCGGAACCGACTGGCAATTCAGCTAGTTAGCCCTCCTCAAGCCAATTACCGAGCCCATTGCAACCATTTCAGTCGGCTCCGACTGAGTGTCTCATTGCAACCTCATACCGAGTAATTCTCACTCGGAAAGGTGTGTTTTCGCTCGGTTTACCATTGGAAATGCTTCATTCCACTCGAAACTCGCTCCCAATATGGATAAATACCGATTGAGAAGCTGACTCGAGTCATTTCACTCGGAATTATGCCTTCCTCACTCGGATTTTCATCACTTTCTCTCGGATTGTCATCTTGCTAAGTTGGATGTCCACTATCCTAGTGGATCCTTGAATTACGGAGGGTAGTTAGCAATAAGACAAGGTGGAAAATAATAAAGAATTGCCACCAGCCTTCATTTTCCTTAATTGTCAAAGATCCAGGCTGTTTCCAACACCACCATGCAAGTTGTTTGACAATCTCGTGGGGCGGCTGGCAACAAGACAATGTAGAAATATTAAAAAATCCTCACCAATTGGCAGCCAGGCTGGTCACGGGTCTGTTCAAGCAATCATCATGCTCCTCAAATGTTCTATAAATACAGCAAGCGAAGGAAGAAGAAGGATCCCTGGAAGAGTCATTGAAGAGAACCCGAAAAACAAATTTTCTCTCCTCACTCAACACCGCCCCCTGCCTCACAACCGTCCTCTCCAAACCGTCCTCAACACCGCCCCTCCCTGTCTCACAATCGACCTCACAAACTCCTCCACTCGTCCCACACACCGTCCTTAAGACCTCCTTCCCAGTCCGTCCTCCACTCACCCCCACACCGTCCTTAAGACCTCCTTCCCAGTCCGTCCTCCACTCGCCCCACACACCGCCCAAGCCTCCTTCCCAGTCCACTCTCCACACCGCCCTCTCACTGTCCGCCCCACACACCGCCCAATACCTTCCTCAACACCCTCCAAATACCGTCCTCAACACCGCCCACGCTGTCTTACTCCACACCGCCCCAAACCGTACTCTCCATCACCTCACCTCATTCTGTCCCCTTCCTCCCCTCACTATCCAGCTCCCTCTCTCCACAACACCGTACACCAATAGCCCATCTTTCTCTACGCAGCCCTCACCATACTGTTTCCCCTCTCCTTCCAACCCACATATATACCACACGGCTCTCTCTCTCTTCACCCAAAACCATACAGCCCTCTACTCTCCCCCACACCGTCCCCTTCTCTCCTCACTCAACATCTCACTGCCCTTGTTTCCTTCTCCAAACACCGTCCCCCTCCACTAAAAAACCATATCATTTCTTAAAAAATCCCTCTTTTCCTCTCTGTCCAGGACCTCAAGCCCATAACACCATCCAACTCCACTTTCACTACACCGGTCCTACTCTTATCCTTTTTTTTTATTGCTTGTATTTATTTTTATTTTTTTGCTAAATTAATTATTATTCGGTGATTTTGTCTTCCTTTTCAATTATCAATTAATCTTTATTGATTGATAAATATTAATAAAATGAGTGCTTCACACATTCTATTTAAATTAGCATAAAAGGTGTGACTATTGTTATTATCATTATTATTGCAATTTTTATTTCTTTTATTCTTTATTCTTTTTATTTTAAAAAAAGGAGGAGCGAGTTTAATTTGGACGAGACGTCCTGTTAATCTCATTTTTTTAAAAAAGGGTGGAGCGAGTTTAATTTGGACGAGACGTCCTGTTAATCTCATGTAAATATTCCGTGTTTATTTCTGTTTATTTTATATATTTTGTCATCTCGCATATTTTCTTTTCATGGAAAAGTTAAAATAATTTTTGGGTTAATTATAATACGCGCTATTAAATTGAGGTAACCGTTTTTATAACGGACAGCTGTGAGGTGCTAATACCTTCCTCACCTGTAATTAGACTCCCAGATCTGGAATCTCATTTTTTTGACCAATGCTTTAATTAAAGGTTTTCCCGGTATTTTATCCTAAAAAATATTGGTGGCGAATCCCTGTTCATCATTTTCAAAAATCGTTTTGAGGGTCGGCCGTGCCGTCGCCATCCCGGTCGCGACAATAGGCACATGTCTTCATGATTTGATTAACAATTTGTTAAACAAGTTGTTCTCCTTGTTAAGCAAAGAGTGAACCTGGTGGTGCCACATTAGGAAGACTGGTGGCATAAGGTGGTGTGTGGATTGACACATGTTGCATGAAGGGGCTGAGGTGTCAAATGTTGAGGCGTCACTTTGTTTCGGCTTTTAAGGGATGATGAAGGTTGAATTTGGAAAAGGGCCCAACATAATAATTGTAGTACATTTTCTTATCTTTAAATTGATATATAGTAAAACATCGTTCATTTAGAAATGAGGAAGATATGACCCATTTACTAAAACAGTGTAAGGCTGTAATGGGATTCATGTTTCTTGCAAAGATTAATTTTCTGGGCATAATTGGTGAGGAATTTGACTTTGTGCCCTCCATAAAAGTTGTAGAGAATTGAGTTAAGAAAAGTTTGGCAAAAGAATCGTTTAATTTCATGGTCATACGGATTAGAAACACAAAAACTACTGAACATAGTGCAAGCTGCCACTAGGAAAACATGAATTAGTGAGGTATTTTAAATTCCAGGATTTATGGGGTAAGAATTGGTTTTTGAGCCCTATGTGAAGTTTTTAGATCTTCTTTTTCTATTTAATTTGACATATCATTTGTGACGATCCAAGTTTGGTAGCCCGAGATATACCCGATTTACAACAGGGTGCTCTAGAAGCTTTCTGGATCAGCTATAGCTTCAGAAATAAATTCACCATTAATTATCCTTTGAGAATTTGGTTTCGTGACCTTCGTAAACATTGTAGAGCTCTTTGATATTAATTCATAGCAAAAGGAACGAAGTGATTCAAGTACCAGACGAAGGAGATATGCGGATTTTACTAAAGACTGCCAGTATTGAAATGAAACAGCCAAGAGGTTGCAAAGATATATTAAACTATACTGATCTAGAGGGATTTAGCCTTCAATGTCTTCATGAAAATGTAGATAATTTTGTTACAGAGATTTTGATGATGAAAAGTTAAATGATGTGGTTGTAAGACACGCCCTTGTATTATGATGAAACTAATGAGGGGAGGATTGTATGACAATGTGTTTGTTATAAATCGACGAATCGGAGATGATGTTGATAATGAGTAATGATGGATGATTGTTATTATTGATGATTTGTTGAATTCCATTGTGATTAATACAAGTGTGATCTTGTGTATGTGTGGTTTGAACTATATTAATGAATTGGTGTAATACCACACTAATATATGAAACAATGGTAACGATCAATGAGATGAAAATCCACTAAGAAAATTATGTGGTAATATTGATGAATGTTATTGATGATATTGGTGCCATTGTGATTGTTGCAAGTATTGACTTACATTATGATATAAAATGTGTTGAAATGAAATGCCACACCTAAAGCTTGAGAATAATGGCTAAAACCAACGATGTTAAAATCCACTAAAAGATTGTATGGTGGTGTTGGTGTTGGTGTTGATGATGATGTTTGATGAGTGGCATGATAGAATGCATAGTTTGAGAATGCATTGATTGACATTTGCATCCATGGCATATCATACGCTGCTTATATGGAATGTTAGGGGTTCCAATAGGCAGGACCAGTGGGAGGGCCACCTAGTGCACAGGTAAATTGTTGCTCCCTAGTGATTCTGGGAATCACGAAGCTGCCCTTAGATTGGTGTGAGGCACCCTATGTGGCAGGCCCAGTGGGCGGGCGGCTCTATGATGAGCAAGTTACCTCGGTGTCCGACGGGGCACGGTTCTCTCAATGTGTGTTTGGGAGAGGCCTGTAGCACTTATGGCAGGTGAGGCCATGTTGTTGATCCGCGAGTCATAGGGTGACTAGTGCTACATATGGGTGATGCGGTTTGGTACTAGTAAAATTGGTGATTATGTATGTATTAAGGAATATGTGTACACATTATACTACTGCAGAAGGGGCATAGTAGCACACCTATGCTCGACCCACAATTTGGTGTTTATTCCCATAGTTGGATCCGTAATTATTGATGTTTATTCTATTGTGCATATGCATTAGCCTAACAGCATTTGCATATAGCATGGAGATATGCCAAAAGGTGATGATGATTGAGATTGAGATGTGATTATGGTGAGATGGGTAAATGAATACCTAAAAGACAACATGAAAATATAAATGACGTGAATACAATGAAAAGACATTGTATATGATGATGCTGTTGTGATGGCCCAATGTGATGAAGAGCATGTTTATGTATAATTGATAATGATGGTATTGGCCCATTGGGGCAATGAGAAAATATGTGTGTATGTGATTACTTTGCTATGAATGGATGGAATAATACATGATATTTATATTGTTGAGATGAATAGATTATGAAGATTGTTGATGATTTTAGCAAAGCATACATGATGTTAATATGCATATGCACATAATCTCAATTGTATTCATATTCGTCATTTGAAATGTATAAGTCACTCTCCCATGTTGTCCATTTTTAGCATTGATGTAGGAATATCATGGGATGAGGATATTTTAAAGTAAAGCTTTTGGGAAGGTAAATAGTGGTAATGGAATGGCTTGGCCGGCAGGGGTTGTATTTATTGTATTGTGAATAAAGTGTATATGATAGTGTTAATAATCATTAATGTTGGTGGATGTATTGTAAACAATAATATAAATGGATGATATATTGATAATTGGGGTATTAGAAGTTATACCTTTTGATGAATGAAATGATATTGGCCTTGTAGCCCATTTTGGGAATGTATTAGTATTAATGATATAGGATATTAAGATTGAATTGAATATGGTCAATTATGGAATATAGACATTGGTGATGAATGTTTCATGACCATATATATATATATATATATATATATACATATATTTTAGGCATTGCATGTTTATAATTTATGTGTAAGATTAGTTAAGGACTAATAGGCCAGTGTTGTATGCTTACATGCTTTGGCGAGCCTTTTCTCATATCTTTATATATGGGACTAGGCGTGTGCCCTGTATACATATTCTTCTATTGTAAACTCTATTTTTTGTATACATTTATGGGCGATTTATTTAACGATCCAGTTATAAATTCTAATATCTCACTCTTCAGTTTTCTGGGGTTCGGGTTTTAATATAATCGTTGAGGTGTTTTGAAACTATTTTAAACACGAAAAATTTACTCGTATTTTTATTAATTGTTTATCTTGATTACATCGAGATTCAGTTCTAGAGAACTAGGGGGTGACACAACAATCCTCTCAATGGTTGTATCCTCTCTCAATGGTCACTTAACAACTATCTTCACTCTTTGGGCTTAACAAGAAATCTTATATATAGGTTCATCCTCTCAATTCAGAAGTAGGAACAAGAGGGAAGTGGAGTAAAAAGAAGAAGAAGAATGGGAGAGCAAGAAACACTAAGAATATGAAATAAAAGAAAGAAAGAGAGAAAGAGCTTGTAAAAGAGAAAAAGAAAAATAGAAATGGGTAAATCACACAAAAAGTATTGTGAATAAGAAAAAGAAAAATACAAACAAGCTTTAGATGTTTGTATGCAAAAGCCCAAGAAAAAGAAGAAATAGTAATCCTCTCAAGAAGAAGATTCATGACCAATGAATATTGCCATGAAGAAAATGAAAGCTCGCTATGTGCAATCCATTCCCATTTTAGAAGCACTTGCAATCCAATTGAGAAATATGCTTTACTCATCTCAGCACCTTCTGTGAGCATATCATTTCTGATTAAGTTTTCAGGCTTAGTACATTTAGGATCTATTTCTCATCTTGTATATGTACTAAGTCCTATTCAAAAATAAGTTCTTTGTTTTCTTCACAAACCTATTTATCAGGTTATCACTTAGCTCGGCTAAGTCAGAAGGCTTATTTTATTTGTATTAATTTTTTCAATTTCTTGTAAGAATAGGTCTGGTAGACCTGTTGGGAAACATTGTTAGCCTGAAGAGGCTTTTGAAAGAATACCTGGGTCTGCCTTAGGAGTGAGTACTGCAAAAGAATACTCAGTGAGCCAGGAGTGGCTTGTGTCCAGAATACTTATAAGCACGGTCTGTGCTTAATCCAGGAGTGGCTGGATTCAATAATACTCAAGGGCTTGGTCTGGGCTAATTATGTAAAAGAGAAATTTTACATAGTGGAAAACCTTTCAAGTTTGAAGGTACTAGATGTAGCTTTTGGGTCGGAAGTGAACCAGTATAGAATCTCTTGTGTGTTGTTTCTCTCCCTATCTCTTACAAGAGTTTGTTGCTCTCTCGCGTACCTTTTCTGATTCACAAAAGTCCGCTCCACTGTGCAAATTACACTTTCGTTTAAATATCACTTTTTGGTTTGAAAAAATGACCAGACTTATTCAACCCTCCCTTCTAAGTCTGTTCTCCTAACCATCACGTCCCAACCAAACAATCATATATATTCACTACAAAAGCAACTTAGCATGAGATATTAATTTACATAAACGAGGCGGCTACATAGACCCAACCTAACATAAAGCCTCAAATGTACGCCAATTTTAGTTAAAGGGGCAACCTACATCATATATGTTTATATCATCAAACAACCAATAAAATTTTAATTTTTAAACAAAAGGTGCGGCCACACTGTAATAACCCAAATTTTTAGGCTAGGAATCCAGACTCTCAGGAACCTTGAGACTACTCTGCTAAGCTTTCTGTGTAAAGCTTGAAGCTTCGGCTTGCCCCTAGAGATATTTTAGTATAAGAAAATAGTGAAAGAAGAAAACAATTTAGACATAAGTGTGCGATCTCAGGACCCCAAAAGAGTATGTGTGATGAAGAACCCAACTTAGAAAGAATAAAGAGTGTGAGGTAAGATGAGGATACGGGATGATAGGGAAAGGAAGAAATGAGATAAAAGAGAATGAGTGAGAAATAAGTAACACAGAGCTAGTAAATAGTAATAAGAGAGAATGTTGTTTAATTAACAATAATCCTTTAGTTAATATTAGTTAGTATTTAATGATAATCGGTTTATTTGATTAAGTATTAATTAGTTGATAAATTTTATAATACCTTTTTGTTAATAATATTTAATCATATATATATAGTAATAATTAATAATATTTAATATATAATACTTAATTTAATATTTATTATTTAATTTTAATATTTAATTAATATTTAACTATTTATTCATTTAATATGAAATTATATATTTATATAATAATAATATTTTATTTGACTAATAATTATTATTTATTTATTTGATAATTATATTTAATAATAAAATCTTGTCGGGTCCTTGGGTTTAATTGTGGGACTCGGTAGACGATTAGATTTCGACGATTCGGCCTGAGACTAATGATCCTATAAGGAAACTAGTCCTGTTAGGACCTTTTTATAGTAAATCGAGGAAGACAGGTTCAGTCTGATAGGTTCGACTCATACCTAAGATACCCTCCACGTTTGATCGTGCATGCACTTGGGATATCAGATCGCGGTACAGTCAATTTTTAATGAACCATTTCAATTTTCTAAACACTTCTCCTGAAGGGACCTAATCCTAATTCAAGCCCTATCGACCTCGTTTTCCAAGAAAACAATTAGTTCTATCAGAACCCCCAAATCCGGCCTAAACATCTTTGATGTTTTGGGTCTAACTTTCTCATATGGAGTTGAAATTAAATAATTCTCGTCTTGGTTTCTTCATTATAAAAAATTCAACAATATCTATTTCTAGCCTCAAACTTTTATTCATACTCTGTCATCCCTATTTCGAGGAACCAAGTATTTGTACTTTGAAACCCTATTAAATAATCCCTTTAATCTGTGTATGTTTCATTCAAAAAATCATATCTTTCTCATATGATCTCCGATACACGTGATTCTAGTTTCATCATTTCTACAATGAAATTCTCTACAATCTTCATGAAGACCTTGAAGGCTGGATCTTCCCCAATTGGTACAGTTTTGCATATCTTTCCAAGGCTATTCTAGATTCGTGACAACTTTGGGGCCCATTTTAGAAAAATTTACGTATTTCCCTTATACATTGCATAATCTAGTTTGTTCTTTTTTCTATGGTTTTGTATAAAAAAGCCTACAATTTTCATGAAGAGCTAAAAACCCAATTCCTAAAGCCCTAGTCTCCATAAATTTATCTTTTCAACCCTTAATAATTTGGGAGCATCAGGAGTACTTTACCTTTGTTCGGGCATAACTCGAGCTATCGTTATTAGATTTTTGCATATGATTTATTAAGTTGAAGAGGAAATAAAGACCTACCATCTTCCTATTCGGCATTTTTCTTAGTTCCCACTCTATGAATTTTTGTATATTTATTTATATCTGCTCTAGTTTTCTATTACTAAAAATTCTGGACGCCTTAGGTTTCTTACGCGATAAGTCATCTTTCTTGCCACTGATTTCTAGCACCACCACCACCACCACCGTCTGACACTTAGATGGCTAGGTGTCACCTTCTGCTCATCCCGTCCACTCTCTCCCTCTTTATATCTCACCATTCACTCACCAAAGTCTCATTAATACATTCACCTTCCAAACTCCACTATTTCCCTCTCTCAGTAAGCACCTATCAAACCCTCCCCCTTCTCCTTCTTTTTCCACTTCCAACCACCATAACGCTTTCCCCCAGCCACCATTTCAACGCCATACACCACCACATCACCACTTCCTCATGGCCAAACCATCAAAGGCCACCACCACCTCCTAAATTCACTTCTCATTCTTCCAATCCCCACCAAACCTATGACACCCTCTTTTGTTCCAACTCTAAATCTTGCTTTAATACCACCATCTAGAGCATCATCTAGGCTGCCCTTACCATCGTGCTCCACCATCTTCATTTCCATGGCAACCACCTTAGTAATCAAGGCAAGATTTCCATTTTCATTCTTGATTCCTGCATCCTTCCATTCTTCCTTGAAAATCAGCAATATGCATGTCTTTTTCTTGTTACCTTGGCCCAAAATTGTGTCTCTCTTATCTTGATTATGGTTGCATGTGATGTTTATAAGGTTCCCAGGACGATTAGGAATAATCAGTGAAAGGTTTCAAGCGATCGGTGAAATTTAGATGATCAACCCCTTGTTTTTCTTCTAAATCCGTGAGGTCAACATGAGGTAAGGGGATTCTTTCTTTATTTTGTCTCATTTTTAATTGTATAATATTATTTTCGTGGTCTCCAGGAATGCCCCTGTTGAGTTTCGTTAGGTTCTGATACGTTGTTTAGAAGTTATGAATTTTTTTGCCATCGCCGATAATTTTATATTTATTTTTAGGTGTATATATGTATTCTTTTAATTTATCATAAAACATGCCTCGAAGATCGTGAGCTCTACCTAAGTGTTACCAGAATTCGGAGCCCCGTTAAGATTTATGAGTTACAAGAATTTATTACAGGCTAGTTTGTATTTTAATTTGGGTCTATAATTTATTATTAATTTATTTTGTATTTTTGTAATTTTTCCGGTAAGCCCTGCTATCCTGTATAGCCATCCACCCTAAATTCTAGGAGCATCACTGAAGAAATTATGCACTTTGGGAGAATTCGCTAATTCGCGCTTGATCACGATTTATTTCAATTTATTTCAAGTTTGCGACGTCGACGATTCAATGAAATTACCACGTGAGTTTTATAAGTTTTAAATGAATTTAATAAAGAAAATAAGTAATAAGTTAAAAGAAATAATCAGGAAATAATAATAATTAGTTATAATAATAAAATTAAAAAAATGATTTATTTTAAGCATTAAAGGTATTTTTACAAGAATATATATAATCTTAGATATTTTAAACATATAAAAATAAATTTTTGGTATAGTTGTTAATTAATAATTAAGAATTAGACTTATGTAAAGATAATGATTTTTTTATAAGAATCTATTTTTACAAGTGACCAAAAAGGGTATATGTATAGATACATGAAAATGGACTTAGGAGCTAGTAAAATGTTTGGCCTACATGAATGGTTTTAGTTAGGATTAAAAGTAGTAATGATAAATTACGGTTTACAAGGCCAATTGATTAATAATGATCACAAGTTAAAGATTTAGATAATTAAAACTAAGCATTTCTTATTAGGCTCTAAACAGAAATTTTTGACTAGTCTTAAAATGAAATAGAGATAAGGGTACAAATTTACTAACTAGACCACTTTACTAAAAAGGGAATTTTGCAAATTATACTTCAAAAGAAAAATGGATATATATATATATATATATATACAATTACCTAGTATGAATTATTTAATAAACGAGTATTTTCTAGTATTTTGGAATAATTACTAAGTTATAAAACGGGAAGGAATATATACATATACACACTATAAGAATAATAAAATAGATTTATAAGAATATTTCATACCAAGTTTTAATTAAAATAAATATATTCCTTTGTATTAACTAGCTAAACTGATGTGTATACTTGATGAGTATGATGTTTGGATAAAGCACTATGTGTTCGACTGAACTGTGTGAATCTATATGCTATGTATGTGTGTTGACTGAATTATATTCATTTGTGTGTTGTGTGAATGGTCTTGATGGAAGCATATGTGATGAGAACAGATGAATTATGTTGAGATGCATTGATAAATTGTTATATAAAGGTTAAAAGTGAGAATACGTATCGGTAGGGATCTTGGTGTGAGATGGAAATAATGTGATCTGATTGGAATAGATCCGATGAGATGATGATGCACCAAGGTACGAGTTATTACCCTGAGATATAATGGATATGTATGCTCAAAACCTTTTTCATTCTTAATTGTCAGATGAGATGCCTTATGATTAGAGTAATTACTAAGGGATAAGTATATCAATAATTAAAGAAAGTAATGACAGCCAGCCAACAACCAATAAGAACCAAGTTTATACGTATGTAGCCAGAGTAACCTATATCCTAAGAATAACCTTACCCTATAATATTAAGATTAACACCATAAGTAACCTAGAACAATTGCTTGACAAGACTTAATTCTTTTAAGGATAAGTGAAAAATATTTAATAAGGACGATATAAAGTGAACCCAATGTTAAGAATAAGAGTGGGTTATTGAGGGGACTCTACTGATGATGAGTATAATAAAAGAATGTGTATGAAACATGCATTATTTACATATGATCCGATGAAGACTAGAGCACACAACGAGGGGTGCGCTGGAGGATACAAGGGCCAGATCCCTCGAGTTGGATCTTGGGAGTATGTCTGGAGGGGACCCCCAATGGCTTGTGAGTAACACCCCGAGACCGGGCGAAATCATGAAATCCTGGTGTACTTGACTCAATCCAGTATTCTTATGGCCGTTGAGAACCAAGTCACGAGTATTGAGTGACCACTAATTGTGGTAAGATGGATCCATATATTGTGTGGACATGCATTTCTTGGTAACCTTTAGAGGGATTGGTGGGCTCCGGTCACTCTAGTGCAGAAATGTTGTATCCAGGGGAAACCTGGGCAGGACAGGTTCAGACCCCTGAGTGGACCACATTCTTGCTCGAGTAGGGATCATGGTAGACTCTATATGGAAGACATACCTAGTCCTAGCACCTTGCTAGTCATTTCGAAGGCACCAGAGGGGGCTCCTGTAGAGTAGCCACAAGAGGTTAAGTGACCATCCGAGAAAGACGTCAAGGTCATCGAGAGTACGGTCCACAAATACAGAGATCCACCATGACCTTTAGAAGTGCATGAGTTGGAAGAGTTGGCTAGTAGAGAGGTAGACCTAGTAACGGGTCCTTTAGGACCACATCCTGTCCTGAGCCCCCACGTGTTGCCAGATCTCTTTCTCTTGGGTATGTACCATTTGTTCCAGGAGGGGATGATGATGCTCTGAGGTCACCTATGCAAGAGTATATTCCACTTTCCCATAAGGGAGATGACGAGGATCTAGAGGAAGACATAGAGGAAGAAGAGTTGCATACCTTATGGAAGAGGAGCTAGTTATTCTCCTAGCCTTACTGCAGCAGATCATCCCGGTAGAGCTGATGGTGGTATATGTCCTAAAGGAGGTAGTAGAAGTGTATATTCACTAGGATGGTCTTATGTTGTCACCCATGGAGTGATTTCTTGCCCGTTGTCAGTGGGACTATTCACGAGGATATCTTTGCCACATCTTCAGGAGCCATATGTATGGCGAGACGGAGGACTTCTTAGTCATGTCGATCGAGGCCAGAGCCCTTCTATCGGAGGCCCATGATGCTTACTTCAGTTATCTTCATTAGACTATCCAGCCTACTGTGGATCAGTTTTTGACTAACATGGCCTCTATGGAGTTTTCTACCCAGCCACATTTAATGTAGCCTTCCACCAATGTAGCCGCTCTAGAGTCCTCTTGGACTGATGACGAATCTCTAGGAGGGTGATGAGTAGGGTAGTTAGGTTATCTTTTATCCTTTTATTTTGTATGGGAGCCTACGTGCCCTGACTTTCAATGTATGTATAGTTTGTTGTTTATGACCATGTGATGTATATAACTATGTTATGTTGTATATGATGAATTTGTTCCACCATGTTTGTATTGTACAAAAAAAGCTTCATATTTTTCTAAAACTTGTAACCTCTGAGTTAAGTAGAATGATCTAGTAGAAGGGATTATTCTAGTTAACTAAGGGTGTTATACATATAGACCCAGCCCAATCACATAATCTCATATTGTCAAAAACCACTTAGACATCAATGTTAAACAAATGGGTGGCCACACAAAACAGGCCCACATCATGCAACCACTCAAGCAAAACAAAATTTAATCATACTCATACATATCTCAATTTCACTTCAAGCCATTCAAGCAAACAGATAAATAACTAGCCACTAAGGCAAATAAAGAAATAATTAACCACTCATGCATTCACTAATCATATGGCGGTCATTTAGACACAACCATATTTCAACAACTCCATCATATTATCATATAACCACTTAGATACAACTTCATCACAAGCATGAATACAATCATAATTATAGTTCTCACGTACATCAATTTCGCCACATATCAAGAATTTTATATTAACATAGTCATTCCCGCATATACTCTCTCTCAATTCCTTTATTTGTCACTCATTACTTATTCATATCAGTACAAGTGACTCAAACATCAATTCATCCTTAATTATACATATAATTACAATTAAATTTTCTCATACACATTCCAACTTTGTCATATATCATTTACTTATTTTGTTATAAGCCACTTAGACACAATTATGATATTAATTATATAATCATCACTCAGATTCGATCATACATATATGTGTGTGTAGATCAATATATTGGTTGCTACAATCTCATGAATTTCACATTATACTTCTCATTGCCTCACTATTTAGAAACCTATTCCACTACATATACATACTTATAATACTCATTATCCACTAAGTTTCATTTAAACATCAATTATCCATTTTTATCATTTCATTACTAAGCATCACATATAGATAGCTAGTCTTAATTCTTCTTTCTCCCAATTTCATACTAAAGATTTTATAACATATATGTATATAATTATCTTAGCAATTCAAGCTACTTCTAATTTCATAATTTCATCCATAACTCACATACATAAGAAATTAAATATTCATAATTAACTCTAACGCCTTTTTTCAAACTCTGATTGGAGACGATAATTACTTCTAAATTAATTAAGACTTTGAACACCCCCTCACCTCGCTTCCATGCTTGCAAAGCCTTTAATCGAACGCCCACTTCACCAAATCTACTAAAAGCCCTATAATCATGGTTTTCCAAGAAGGGGATTAATACTTTAATTCTCTAAATTACAATTTAATCGATTGAAACAACTCAAATCTTGTTTTAAGGGTTACTGAGGCTTACCTTTCTCACTTCTGACAATTATTTCAAGGTTTTGCCTCACTATATTTACAAAGTAGCTATAAAAAAAGTAAAGAAATAAATTAGCATTTCCATCCATTGGAACGAAACTTGTACCAAGTGGCCTCAATACTCAAGAGGAGAAGGATGAATTGAGTGTTTTAAAAAACTTTGAAATGCCTTTAAAAATTGTTCTTATATACTTAAAAATTACTTAATAAATAAAATAATGAGCAAAGCGGAATTTTAATAGTTAACCAGAACAATACACATAGAGCACTAAAATTAAACAATGACAACAAATATAAAGAGTTTTAGGGAAAGAGAAATTGAAAATCGATATACTAGTTTCACCACTTCCACTTGTGGTGTATGTCTAGTCCCTAAGCAAACCACTTGGAGAAATTTCACTATTGAAGATTTAAGATACACTCTTGAGCAATTACAATTTCACAATGTCCCACACTAGAAACTTAATCCTTATAAAGTTTGGGCAACCCACCCATTCTCACAATCTATCAATAACACTTAGGTTCAACAACCTAACTCATTGGGAATCAATAATAAGGATTTACAGTAGCTATACCCTCTTAAAGGATGAGTGAAACAAGTTGAAAGCTCGAGAAGGATTACTCACAAGGACAAACTGTGTTTGAATATATATTTCAGGTTGAATTATTTTGATAATGACAAAGCACATTGAAGGATTGTAGCAAAAAGGCCAAGTAACCGTGAAAACAAAATCAGATGGACAAAAACGTACAGCCTAATCGATTAGAGGACTCAAGCTAATCGATTACCTATGTTCTGTTTGTGCAGTAATCAATTACACTTATAGACATAATCGATTACCTAGTGACTGTTTGCAACATAATCGATTGTACCTTAGAACCATAATCGATTACCATTTGAACAACTTTAGGAAAGAGTATCAGGTATTCAACATAATCGATTACCAAGCCAAACTAATCGATTACTCAAGCTCTGTTTGTACCATAATCGATTACACAGTAACACATAATCGATTACCAGCTGAAAATGTGAAATATGAGCATCAGGTATTCAGCATAATCGATTACTCAACCAAGATAATCGATCACCTAAGTTGTGTTTGTCATCATAATCGATTGCAGTAAGGCCTAATCGATTACAATGCTACGAGACTCTATTTAATGCATCAGGTGCCATTTGTAATCGATTACAGGGTATAAAATAATCGATTAGCAAGTCCCTGTTTCTCAGCTAATCGATTACGTAGTAACACCTAATCGATTACAACATGAATAACACTGCAGATTTCAAAAGCTAATCGATTACAGCTCGAGGCGTAATCAATTAGGGTCATGCCGAAATTTGGGGAAAGTGCTTTTTAGTGGGAAACCAACTCATTTCTCCATATCTCTCAGGCACCCACGGCTGCAACGGCTAGGAACTCCATTATGCTCTTCTCCAAGGTCTATAAATGCCAGACTCCTTCAAGCTACTTAAAAAGCATCAATCACATCCATCAAAGGGAAATCAATTCTTGAGTCTTGTGAGTCTTATTCTTGTATAGTTTCATTTTTCTGAAACTTAGAACTTCAACTTGTATATTCTCTCTTGTTGAGAGTTAGAATTTAAGAGAGCTTTCACTTGTATATCTACTCTATTTAGAGAGTCATTATCTTGTAAACACTACAAAACACAAAGGTTTTTCACTCTAGGTTGAGTGGTCACAAGGATTGGGGTTCAACCTTTGGGTATTGAGAGTTTAAGAGATTGGGTGGGTTGCCCTTGTGCTAGTGAGGATTGAGTTCTTGAGTGTGGGACACTAGGAAGCTGTAATTGCTCATAGCTTGTAATCTCTAAACTTCAATAGTGGAAATCCTTCAAGTGGGTTGCTTGAAGGCGAGACGTACACCGGGGTTGGTGGAACTCGTTAAATCGGTTTGCAAGCTCTTCTCCCTTACTCTTTTACATTGATATATTGCATTTGATTGGATTGTTGTTGATTGATTGTGATTTGCTTATTTGAGCTTGGTTGAATTAGTTACTTTAAAGTAGTGCACACCAAGTGTTTGACAAATTGTTTCAGCAATATTCCATCTTGTTTTGCTTTATCTCTTGTACTATACCTGCCTTCATTTGCATAATCTTTAAACTTATGATAAAAGAATCAAGTTCAAAGGCATTTCAAGCAAAGTTTTAAAAACTCAATTCACCCCCCCTCTTGAGTGTTGAGGCCACTTGAATAACACAAACAAATTCTAAGAGTAAAAACTCAATAATAAGTACTAATAATAAGTACTAATAATAAGAGTAAAAACTCAATAATAAGTACTAATAATAAGAGTAAAAACTCAATAATAAGTACTAATTTCTCTCTTGTGTCGTGTGTTGTCTCCTTGCAATTTGATCCCTATTTATAGGGTCTTAGAGCTTGAAAATCTGGAAGGTGCAAATTAGGGTTCATGCTTTATTTTGGGAACAAATGATTTGCTTTCAGTGTTTCCCTTTTTAAAATCTGATATCTGTCATTTTGGTGTACCCTAATCGATTAGACTAAATGCTAATCGATTAGTCCCGATCTAATCGATTATGATATCTTTGATAATCGATTACATTAATGATATATCCTTTTTCTTTTCATTTTGAATACTCTAATCGATTATGCTTAACTTGCTAATCGATTATATTGATGAGATTTCCTTTTCCTTTTCCTTTTCAATTCCTTTAATTGATTATGCCTATTGTGCTAATCGATTAACGCATGACTGATAGCGGTTTTAAGCACTTTTACATGATAGCGATCTTTATACATCATTTTTGCTTATGGATCCTATACATGTAAATTTTATCAAAAACTATGACTAATCATGAACCCTTTGTCAAATAACTTTATTTCTTTGGGAGGATTTTTCTTGTCATTATCAAAACCTATCATGCAAACATATGCAAACGCAATACCCATTATGTAAAAAAATAGTTTCAAGCACACTTCCAAGACTTCCAAAGTTTACCTTTCTCGGTTCTGACCTCTGTTTCGCAATCCGCTTCTTCTAATGACTTCTCGACATGCCCTCCGGCACCTAACAACATCAAACAACAATCCATTGGTGTCAGGTGCTATTCCTAGGTTCCAAAAGCTTAGTTTAAAATTTCAACATCCCAATTATTTAGAATTGAAAAGAACCCGACAACTAGGGATGAAAATGGGTCTGGCCGTCCATCGGGGCCTATGGCCTGGCTTGTTTAAAGCCTACATAGGCCAGACTTGTCGAGCTAGAAGGCCAGACTTAGGCTTTTAAAAAGGCCTTTTAAACTAAATAGGCCAGGCCATAGGCTTTCTAAAAAGCCTTTGAAGCCCAACAGGCCAGCCTATTTAATTAGATTAATTGTTAATTATTATATATAATATATTTATAACATAAAATAATATATATATATATATATTACATATTTATATTTATATAATATAAATTAATATTACAAGTTTACAATTAAAAAAAATAGGATGGAATGGAACACAAATATTTTTAGGTTGGTTTTGGCCTTTTAAAAGTCTCACTATAAATAGGCCTTTTAAAAGTCTCACTATAAACAGGCCTTTTAAATAGACTTTTAAACAGGCCAGGCCTTCAAACAGACCAGAATAGGTGTTAAAAAAAAGCTATGACGGGCTAATAGGCCAGACTTAGGCCTTGAAAATTTGATGTAGGCCAGGCTCAGGCCTTTCAAAGCCCGGCCTAGCCTAGCCTATTTCCATCCCTACCGACAACCCACCACCACCATGGGCATTCTCGGTTTTGAGAAAAAAATGGGAGAAAGTGAGAAGTTGAACGTGCCAAGTGACACACTTTACCTCCCCACTTGCATAGGTGCTTACAATTTGAAGTTTCAGTGAAGAAATCGGCTTTAATTCAACACTGCCTTCACACGACCATGAGCTTTCCCCTTCAACTTTCTCTTTTCTTTCTCTTTTTCCTTAAGAAGAAAAGGAAATACGGTTGAAAGATGAATTTTAACCCCAAGGATAATTTTGCCATTTCACTTCCTTTTGTTTTATTTTCTATTTCTTTCATTTCCTAAATTCATCTCTAATCTTCTTTTAATTTAATATATTTTACTTTCACCTCATAGTAATCATAAATCTGTTACCCTATTTTTAATGTAATTCTATTTCTTTAATTAATCACTTTTAACTAATTAAACTAATCTCATTTCCAAATAAATCCCCTAATTATTTAATTTAATTCCTAATATATTTAAATGATTTATCTATTTATTATCGGTGGTGAAATTAATTAAATTTAATACTCAAGATATTACAATCTCCATTGGACTCAGGGATATAATACTAAATTCTCACTAAACCGATGTAATACGCTTGAACCTAAGCGATCGATATCCATATCAAAGTTTTTCCCCTATATCAGACAAAACATTAGCACGCTTGGTGGGATGCGTTAAACATATTCCCACTTTTGTACTCTCAAATTGATCTAATAGACCCTAATAAACTCTAGTCACCCTGGAAGCTCACGTGAAAGACTTAACGCACATGGAACATAACCTTCTAGGCTACAATGTGGTTTTGTTGAAACACTAGGATCAACAGCCTTAGCTTCAAGAAGGCTTGAGGTGGTAGCTTGTTAAGCAACTCTAGACGGAGTTACAGGAGCTCAGGCAAGGACAAGCCCAAGAGGTAGATGGGAAGATGATTATCCATGCAAGAGTATCGCCAGTTAAGTCTCACCCTCAACAATCCCATCATGATGTTTCGACATCATCGATTACTCTAGGATCCTGACGTACGATGGAGACTATTAAGAATTAACATATTAGATGGACCGTCACTGTAACATCCCCTTAGCGATTCTTAAGGTTTATACTGAGGTCTGATTAAAATTAGGGTAAATATTTCACTTTCAAAACTTTCATGATGATAAACAATAGGAACCTAAGGGCTATGACACTTAAAACCCGTTCCCATGACTCTGGTAATCGATTACAGGAACCTTTTAATCAATTACATGAGTCTTAGTAATCGATTACATATAGATGGTAATTGATTACCAGCGGACCACCTGTGTAGGAGTAAAGAATGCTCCTCTGGTAATTGATTATGTAATCGATTACCAGACACCCTGTTCTGCATAATTATATTGAATTTGGCCTCAAGGCAAACTTCTACACTCCCTAACTTGCCCATTCCAACTCCAATTGCTACGAAACTCCATGGGCACTATATTTTCCTTATTTTGGACCTGCTAGCGCAGTTCGTACTCACAAATGCCTTCATATGAACAAGATACATGCAAGAATACATTTTAAACAAACTTTGCACAACACCATACTCAAAACCAATCAAATGCACTCCAAAGCAAAAAGTGGTCATCCACACAAGTTCTAAATGACCTTTGGAACTTATTGGTACCCTTCAAGGGTTCTAATTCCCATCGGATCTCCATTTCACATATCTAGTTGCTATTAGCCTATTCTTGACCTAAGTATGCAATGCATAACTCTATCAAACATCAAATCATTAATTCTATCATCATCATCATCAAACTAACCACACAATGGAACAAAGCCAATGACATATACAGTCACAATTCACTTGCACATAATAATTTAACATCAATTAAACATAGTGTAATGCCAATCAACATACCAACTTAAATACATATCATATGAACATATGTAATCCATCACACCTAGGAATTGAACATTCATAATCATGGCCTAAATAGTCAAGTACTCAAATTTCATACTAGAAATATACCTCATCAAGATCATCATAACTCAAATGAATTAAATATTCATACACGCCCACTAAAATTATCAAATTCATCAAAGTTCATCATTACTATTACATTGTCTCCACTTTCATCCTTGGCATCCGTACCTCACTTGGCGCTTCCCTTTGGGGCATCTATGATCTCCCTGTCATTGGTTACTAAAAAGAAATAAACCATGGTAAGGGTGAGTGCTTGAAGTCATAATTCTTATAGAATGAAATATATAAAAATAGTATAATATACTTCATATATTTACATACTCTTCCTTATTTCTCTTTACTTCATCAATCACCAACGCTCAATTATATTCAACATAGTTCCACATATACATCTATTTTCCATCATCAATGACACCTCGCCATGTTAAAATTATTGCAAGCCCTATCAGGCCATATCAAACACCACACTTACCAATCTAGTTTCAGTTATTATCAAGTATGTCATCTACATTAATAATCATCAACTTTCATCATCTTCATTAATTTCAAATCATGCAAGACACAACTGACTCTCGAACAAGTCTATTAACTTGCTAGTATCTGAATACTAAAAGGATCGGCTTTCAGCTAGGGGTTTTACTTTACACCCCATGAACTCAACTTGGTCCACTGAGCCCTGCTTGGCTCTCCACCTCAACCATTGGGTCCTATTTGACCACTGGGTAGCTCAATTAGATCCTAGTTACCCATGAAAGCCAAAAACGAGGGGCAAAATATACCGTCGGCTCTCCCTAACCATACAAACCACATAAATTCATGTTAAATCCTCTTTCTCTTTATTAATTGGCCTAAAGGCCCCACTTTTTAATTACACAGGGTGACCAAATGGACCTGGCCCATGACTCAAACATAAGGGCCAACACAGAGCCGACCCAATCATACAATCGCCTCTCATCAAATAGACATTAAAACATGAATTTCAAACAAGGGGCGACTACACAGACCAGGCCCACATCATACATTTTCATTTCACATTTTACACAGCCACAAAGGCATATAACATAAGCATCATAAAACACTACAAAAATTCATCTTATTCATACCACATAATCACAATCACAAGTTATACTGTTCAAACCATCATTCTCATCAGTCGGGAAACTCGTTCCCACATTCAAAAATCACGCCATACTATTAATTAATTCATCTTAACTATCACTTTCTTTCTCATATCACACACTGCATAAACATAATTTAACTCTTTATCAATTACGTCATTCTCGTTTTTGAACTCCCTTTGGAGTTGATACCCGATTTTAATTAATTAAGATCCTGGACATCCCCTTTCCTCGATTCCAATTTTTTACTAGTTGCTTCCGGTGCTGGTTGCGCCTAATGACTTGATACTCATTACTCCAGTTCTGATTCCAACTCCCACTTTGCTTAAAGACTTCCTGAAGCTTGTTCCGATACCTACGATCACCAAAACGAAGAACCCATTAGCCGTTAACAACACCCATTACTTTAAAGTTCATTGTTAAGCTCTAATATTGCGTTAAACATGCAAAAATGAAAGCCCCCAAGCAAAGAGCCACGCACAGCCTAAAGAGAGAAAAGGAGAAGGAGAGAGAAAACATGAAATTGAAACCATATATACATTCACCTCATTGCTATGATCTTAAAAACACAATCAATTTCAAGTTTCGTCACCAATTCAAACTCCGATTTGAGCCTTAAAACCACGGTTATGGAAATGAAAAATGACAAAGCTCGCTATTTCTTTCTCTCGCGTGTAGCCCATGAAGAAAAAAGGGAAAATGAAGTTTTTAATTTTATTGCCTCAAGGGCGATTTCATCCTTTTACATTTTCTCTTTTCTTTTCTCTTTTCTTTTATTACCTTTTAATAAAAAATTTACTTTTACCATTTGGTAAATTACAAATTTACCATCACCTCTTTATTCTAAATTTAAATTTATAATTTACCACTCAATTAATTTATTTATATTTCATTACCTTAAACAATTATTAATTAATTCATAATAATTTATAAAAAATCCAAATTAAATCCAAATAAATTTATTCATTAATTTTCATATATTGCCAATAATTAATTTAATTACTCGGGATGTTATAGTCATTCTCCTTTGTATCGTCACCTGTAAGCCCTAGAAGGCTCCTCATGGTACACGTTTAACATCCGTTTCACTCATTGTTTGATGGGAAATTTTATTCCCAGGAATTTAAGACTCCTCAACCGTTATTCGTTAAAAAATATACTGGTAAGATAGATCCTAGTAAACATCTGGATGCTTACACCAATGAGTCATTGTTCTTAGAGGCGAAAGACGATGTTATTTATAGGATGTTCCTAAGGACCTCAGCTTTTAAGGCACTCAACTGGTTTAAAGGAATACTGGTGGGATTAATTGACAATTAGGAGGAAATAGTTAGAGCCTTCTAAGATCACTTCGTCATAACATATGATGTACCTAAAAGATCCCATACCTTGGCTTAGATCAAGCAAGGTGAGAACGAGTCCTTAAAATACTTTTTGAAAAGATTCCACAAAGAAGCTGCCATGGTTCCAAGTTGATGGAACCAATTCAACTACACATTGCCATAGAGGCCCTATAGTCAAAGTCATATTTTCCCCCGTCTCTCGCAAAGGAAGCCCCTCAAACCTTCTAGGAGTTTAGAAAGAAGGTCGTTAAGTGTGTCGAACATGAAATACACCTTACCACAATGAAAAAGAGGCGGTTGTGGCTCTAACACTAACCCCAAGGGAGAAACTCAAGCATAAGATAACTCCTCAAAGGATAGGGATAGGGACTTCCTACTCCATCCTAAGGAGAAAAAAAGGTTCAACTTTGACCACTATGTCTTTCTCAATGCTAAACCAAGTCAAATCCTTAAAAAGGTCAGCCTTTCTAGCTTCATTGTTTATGGGATAAGGAAACCAATATCAGTTAAGAGATCTAGTAATCCACACAAGTATTGCAAGTTTCATAAATAAACCAGATATGCTACTAACAAAAGCCGATAGCTTAAGGGTGCAATCCACATCCTATAAGGGAAGAAAAGCTGAAGCAATACTTGTTCAAAAACTAGTCTTATAATAAACTAAACCGAAGTGTAAAGAAGAGAAGGGACAAGTCTAATAATAGTGATGAGGGACGAGGTCCTAAAAAGATAACCATAGCTAGAAGATGGAGCCCAAAGTAATAGAAGCCATTAATGATGAAAAGGAGCTGGAAATGCCCACTCCAAAAAGGAAGAAAGAAGTTATCGGTATAATCGTATGAGGTTTTGCTAGGGGTGGAGTGTCCATTACTGCTTGAAAGAATCACTTGCGCATGATCATGTCAGTCCAGGCTAAGCTGGATAACAAACCCTTCAAGGTGGAGTTCTGATTTCGCCTATTACCTTCTGGAGGTATCAAATATCTAATTGTTGGTGTGGATTATTTAACCAAGTGAATCAAAGCTGAAATCATGGATCACATTATATTGGCTAGGACTTAAAGGTTTGCTTATGAGAACATCATGTTAAGGTTTGGCATCCACAGGAGAACTGTTACCGATAATGGCATTAGTTTACGAACCGTAAGTTCGTAGATTTGCGTAAAGGATTAAAAATTCAACAAGTATTTTCTTCTATCGAGCACCCCTAAATGAATGGTCATGCTGAGGTAGATAACAAAAAGATCCTCAAAGGCCCTAAGAAAGAGACTAGGAGATGCGAAAGAAGATTGAGTTACTTAGCTATGTGATGTGCTATAAGTATATTGGATGATTAATTTGTTTCTCAAATAAGGATCGTTTGAGAAATTAGTTAGGCAAATTAGATACATAAAGAAGCATTCATCTGGAACTGAGCGATCAAGGCTAAGGAAACATTTTGGTACAATAAAAAGGTGTTACTCATGCGCTTTAATGTTAGGGACTTAGTTCTAAGACTAGCCAACATAGGGAACAAATTCACTCATCAAGGAAAGCTAGCACCTAATTGGGGAGACCCATATAAGATAACTGATGTCACTCCTAGATGAGCATATTGGTTGACAACTTTATAAGGAAAAGGAATTAAGAACAAAAGGAACGCCTAGAACCCATGAGTCTATTATAGCTAACCTGGATCACATGGTATGTACTTTTGTTCCTACCTTAGATTTTTCCATTGGGTTTTATCTAAGGAGGTTTTAATGAGGCAAGCCTCTAGTATAGCATGATGTAATTCATAATTAATAAAATAACATTTCATTATAACTTGTTTTTATATACATCTCGACACGACAAACTTGTTAGCATTAATTAGCCCTAATGAGTAATGAGGTTAGTTACCCAATATGAGCGTAACTAGTTAGACCCCGATGAGTGGCATTAACTAGCCCTAACGAGTAGCGAGGTTAGTTAACTAGTATAAGTGTAATTAACCAAAGCCCGACCACTGGCACCAATTAGCATCAATGATTGGTGAAATCAGTTACTCATATCGGCATAACTAACCAGACCCCAATGAGTGGCATTAATTATTCCCAATTATGATACCTTTTGACCGTCTAAGGCATGTCTTATGAGATCCCAACATAACTTTACCTCAAATGATTAAGTGGCGTCATAGGGTTTTCAAACATAGGTATTTTATTGTAATAATTAAAAGTGGAAAACATCGAGTAGTTACTAAGCTGTCTGGATAGATTAAAGACTAAAAATAAAATAATAGAAAATTACATAACAAGGCTAAATGGTCCTCTCTAAACATTAAATACAACCACAAGGAAAATACAAGAAAAAGGAAAATAATAATATCCTCAAGCGATAAATTCTCTACTATCTCTGCCTTGGTTACTCCTTAAGCTTTCTCCTGAGCTTCATCATTGGATCCCGATGTAGATGTTTCTCCCTTATAAAACATTCGATGCCTTTTCTAATGTACCATAAAGCAAGCTTGGATGATTAGCACCTTGTCATTGTCTCACATGGTGTCATAGACTCCTAGACGTCCTTCTTGGTACACTAAGTAGATACACTACTAATCGTGGGGAGTAATCTTATCCATAATGTTGCACAATTTGACTTTGTCCTCTAGGATTACCCGCTTGGGCATAACACCCTCTAGAACTAGTTCCTCATTGCCGATCTCTATCAAAAACTCCTACGGGTCTTTCCCAGATTTGGTATGAGAGGGTCATCCTCTCTTATTGGCATAAGGAAATCATTCTCAGACAACTCTACATTGAATCATTGTGGCTTGGGCAAAGTTAGATCCAAAATACTGAAAGGGGACGGATCTATTAGGGAATCCTATTAGGTCACACAATAGAGTACAAGGATTCCTATAAGGTCTTACAAATCATGTATTTCAAAGTAATAACAAATAATTAAAATTAATTAACTAATTACCTTTTGATGTAAAAAATCAAGATTTCAAAGCAATAGTAGCTTCTTCCTTAAGGAGTCCATGCAAGCAGTCCAATCAACATTTAGGAAATTTTTATTTGTATCATAAGACTGTGGTTGATGAGCATCTCATGCTCTATTTATAAGCTTAAGTTTGACCTAATGAGTACTGATACATTTTCATCGGATGATGATTTTTATGGCAAGCGGACCAATCATTAAAAAGTAATATATTTGTATCGTTCCCACAGGGATTGTAGTAATTACCACAACCAAAGACTAATACCAACTGAACTAAGTAAGAGTTATGGAAAATTCATGAAAATTTTCTTTAAGTTTTTGATTTAATATTTTTGTGCTTTTCAAAATGCAATTTCAAAATCTAAACGCAATTGATAAAATGAAACACTAGTTTAAGAATAGGTTGGAATTAGCTTCAGCAATCAATTTTAGTTAAAACTCAATGAATGAAATACAATCCCCTATATTACAACATGCATAGCTTCACAAATGATTAATCCCTAATTCCTTAGGTGATTAATGCTAATTTCAATGCAAATAAACCTTAATTCCTTAGGTGATCATGTACACTGACACCTAATGCAAAATTAAGAGAATGAACTCCAATTATTCACCTAAAACCTTAGGCCTGAAGTAATTAGGTCGTAAGGAGGATACCTGAGCTCTCAACCATGATTCCTCTTTGGAGAGAACTCGAAATTAGATCTGAATCTTCCAATTTAGAGTTGAAATCCACTCCTTGCTGTGTTCTACATACTCCAATATAGAGACTACTCTAGCCACAGAGCTAAACTTCCATTGAAGCTTCAGTTATTTCCAACCTTATGGATTTAGCAATCCATGGCAGGAGAAGAGGTGAAGGTAGAGTTGGAATGCATAATAAAGTGTAGAGGACTTAGAGAGAAGAAAAATGTAGAGAGAAGTAAATATGAAGAATAAATCTATATTATAATCTGTGTATAATTAACTTATTAAAGTCATTTATATCCATTCCAAATAACTTACAATAATTACTAAATTAATCTCAAAATCTACCCCTAATAAACTTAAATAGAAAACATAAATTAACTAATTTACAGTTGAAATTCAAAATGTTAGGCTGTTTCCCTCACAATCACGCGTAGGTATGCTCTTTACCTGCGTTAGTACACTGGTTGTTTGCCTGGAAAATGTCCTTTGAAGTGTTATCCGTGCGTAGACACGCCTATGGTTAGCGTAGGCACGCTGACCCTCTGCTTGCTTCTAAGTTTTTATTCTCCAAGTGCGTGTCAGTACGCTAATGACCAACGTAAGTACACTGGGTTTCTGACTTAACTCTCCCTTTAATGCTTCACTTGTGCGTAATTACGATCAAGGTGACGCTGACCTTCTAGAATGGCACTTGATCCTTCCTAATTCCAGTGTAAATATGGGCGTAGGTGTGGCGTGGGCACGCTGATCCTCTGGAGCTTTTCTCCTAACACATGTGAAAACACGCTGAGACACAACGTTGGCACGCTGTTCTTCTGTTATCCTCTTGGGCTTAAGCATAGTCATCAACATTGGTACGCTGGTCTTAACGTAGGCACTGTAAGGACGCCCTGAATCTGGTAAATAATATTAAAGATATTATTAATTAGATATTAAAAGTGGGAATAAGTTTTTTATGATTTAAACAATTATGGGAAGAAGAATACCACGATTAAAATCTTCAATAATTAACCCCAGACCTTTTTAAAGACCTATCTCATATATGAAGATATGAAAAGGTATGTAACTTAAACAAATGTCTACATAGGACAATGAGTTACGTGGCCGTTACGCAAGTGTTTGCGAAACATGTAAGTTAATCCAATATCAAGAGTGGATATAAGAAATAATTCAAGAAAATACAAGGTGATTGCCAAGACTTAATCAAAACATGTATAATCAATCATACAAACATTCCATGATGTAAGAAAGTGCAAAACATAACCTAAAAGGCATAAAAGTATGTAAAATCCAACATTGGAGAAATCCACTGGCTGTGGGAAATTCCCATTGGCCGTGGGAAAAATCCACTAGCAGTGGGAATTTGGGAAAAACCCACTGGAGGTGGGAAATTCCCACCAGCCGTGGAATTCTTTGGTTCCATGTTCCAAATTGAGCCATTTCTCAAACAGTGTGATCCATTGGCTGTGGATCACTCCCTGATGCTCAAAAATCCATTTTTAATCACGCCATGCCTTTGGATCTTAGATCATGCAATGCATAAACCTTCTTATACATAAAACCATCAAGAATCAGTCCTATTACAACACAAAACATAAAGGGACATGACTCCAATTCACTAAGCCCTTCTTATACCAACTCTACACATCGTTTAAATCATCAAATCTACTTCTAAGTCATGCATAACCATTATATACGTATCCTTACACTTTCACAATTCACCCATCCATAGATTTCCATCAACATAAGCATCAATGCCGTTAAAACAACTATCAAGCTATCATTGTCAATATTCACATAATTGTTTACAAAAGAATTGGCCTATCATCAACACCATATCAATATCTACACCATTGACATCAAATACATATACATGATCCAATACATAAATGATTGCCGGCCAAGGCATCCCTATACAACTATTATACCTTCATCATCAAAACATCAAGTTCCAAAACAAGGTGCATCTCATCCCATAGGTGTCCTACATCACAAAGCTAAAAGTAGACAACATGGGAGAGTGAGTATACATTCAAAATGACGAATATGAATATGTTTGTAATTATGTGCATATGCATATACATCAACATGTAAGCTTTGCATCAACACATCAATCATCATCATAATTACATCAATTTCTCATATATACATATGGTGATCATGTGCCACAATCCATAACAAAGCATCAATAAATATACACATACATGCCCTTAATCATATTGGGCCATCACATACAACGTCATTATACACCAATACAACTCTTTGTATTCATATTTTCAATCGTTATCTTTTAGGTATTACATCGCCCATCACAACCATCATCATAATTCGTCACCTTAGGCATATCTCCATTCTACATGTAAATGCTCTTAGGCTAATGCATATGTACAATGGATTTATCAACAAATACGAATCTGACTGTGGGAATAAAACACCAAATTATGGGTTCAAGTATGATCATATAACCATACCCCTACTGTAGTAGTTTAAAGTGTACACTTATTCATAATGCATGCATAATCACCAATTTTTTACTGGTACCAAACCGCCTCGACCATACTGCAACACCAACCATTTTCACCATGACCGTGGTAAACATCATAATCAACATAAGATGTTGCAGGCCAACCATGACTCATATCATGGAAGCTATGATCCAAAGGACCACCTAGGACACCTGCTCATCAAGAGCCACCTCTCATAGGGTCAACCATATGTAGCTCCTTGTAGCTAAGCATGGGCAGCTTCGTGACTTACACACTGAGTCATAGGGGAACAACAAGAATGCTCGTGCACTGAGGCGTCCTCCCACTAGGCCAACCAGGGGAATCCCGTAATATTCCTTACCGACAGCGTGTGATATGCCATGGATGCAATGCAAATGCAAATTAAATGCATTCTCACACTATGCATCCTATTATGCCACTCATTAATCATCATCATCATCAACATCACCACCAAAATCTTAGTGGATTTTAATTTCATTGATTATTGCCATTAAAATAAATTTTCAATGTGGCATCACAACACTTTCATCAACACATTTATAACTCATAAATACAAGTTCATCTTGTATGAACCATAATGGTCTTAATAATTATCATCATCAATATTCGTAAATCAACCATCAACATTTCAAGGGTATGTTACCAATCATATTCATTCTTATTCAACAACAACATCCATTATTCAATCATTGTGGTGAATTATACACATGTTCTCAAGTCAAGAATTAAACACCACCAAGCATACCACTAACATTCTAAATGCATCATACACATTAGCCAAGCACACAACATCATAACATCCAACATCAAGTTCTATCAATATCACATAGGCAAGGTAACATGTGTAATGTCATATACAACAAATCATCAAAATTCAATTCTTGCATTTAGAATATAACTCCTCTCCTACCTCAAGAGAAGAATTCCAAATACGACGTCCCTACCTCGTCATTCAAAAAAGGTCCTACATTAACATATATGCAAATCTCAATCAATTGACCTTTCAAGGTACAATTTCAAGTTCTAATTACTCATTATCATATTTAAAAATTTCAACATGTATTAAACATGTTATAGACACCATTTTTCTTATTTTGTTAGGTTTCGGGAATTCCTTTCCATTAGTCCATACATTCTATATTCAAAGGACAACAAGACAACTCTTAAGCCAACATTCACAAACACCACATTTTCTAATTTTTCCAACTTAATGTCTCCTACCATTTATTAATTTCTTAAACCTCAAACATCAACAATTATTATCAACCATTCCAAAACTCATTTCCTCATCCAAAAATCATTCTCAAGACCATAAAATTTCAATCTCATCAACATTCACCAAAAACCCCAAATTCCACATGTTAGGGTTTCTAACAAAATTTTGACCACATCAATTTCCAATCATGTCATTGCATCACTTAAGCATTTCCAAGACCACAACATCACAATCATATCATCATCAACAACAATAACAACAACATCCCCAATAGATTGGTCTAAAGAAGAACAAGAGCAAGATTGGTCTAATGAAGAAGATTGGTCTAAAGAAGAACAAGAGTAAGAGTTGTCATTGAATAATTTCTTTGATAATGCAAGTGTTGCAGGAGTGCAAATTGAAGAAATGACAATAGAAGCCATTGAGGAAGTTAAGAATCAATTAGATACTATTGTTGAGCAAGGAGTGATAGAAGAGGAGAAGGTCTCGACTGAGATGGAAACCACATGTTGGCAACATAATCATGATACGAAAATTTGGTTGGAGCCAAGTGTGAATATAAAGAAAGAAGTAGAGATTCATGCACAAGAAAAATTCATATGTCTAGATGTTGAGAATACAAAGAAAAAGAAACTCAGCCATGTCATGAGGAACATTTGATAGTGATGACTACTGCAGCTATGGAAATCACAAGGAAAAGCGAATTCTCAAGTCAAGAAGAATATTGCTTGTGGCACAAAAAAAGGGAGACTAACATAAAACAGAAAAAGAAAAAGAGTGAAGGAAAAAAAAAAGAAAAAGCCGAAAGAGTGGAAAAAGAAGGATAAAAGGAAAGTTGTGTTGGGCATTAGCCTCAAACACAACAAGGAGTAAAAAGACCAAGAATCTATGGTAATAAGAAATGGGATCCAGGGGGATGAGCCTATATTTTTTTTCTTGAACAATAATAAAGTAGTAAGAAACTTTTCAAAAAAAAATAGAGAGAAAAATAAAGTAAAAAAAAGAAGAAAAAGAAGAGAAAAAGCAAAAGAGAATTTTCAGGATTACATAGTGGACTAGCGTGCCTACGCTGTCCACTCAGCATGCCTATGTATGAAGTAGGCACCCTTTTTAAAATACACCACAGAGGCCACGGGTAAGAATGCTAGCCCAGAGCGTGCCTACGCTAGCTTGCTGCTTCTTTACATCCACCTTGGCCAGAAAAATCAAGATTATGATGCTCCTAAGAAGCGTTCTTACGCTCACCTCCATTCCTTGAATAATGAACCACCAAAGTATGCACCTCTACACCATCTCTTTCTCTCCATACAGGTAGTTTCTATTCATGCATCTTAATTCCTTTATTTGAAAAAAAAATCAATTTTATGTTTTGTAGTCATACCATTATACAACATCCATTTTTCATTTTGTGTTTCATGTTGGTTCTTTGTTACTTTCAATTTCCTTATAAATACTAAAAACAAAAGAAAACTAAAAAGGGAGAAAGAAGAAGAGACTGAAAAAGCTTGAAAAATATGTGAATAAGGTTTGAGCATACATACGTTGGATTCCAGCGTACATACACGCATCAGTAAAAGAATAAGAGTTTGGGACCAGAGTGTAAGCGTACATACACTCACTCTTAGCATACCTACGTGTGGGTTCAATAGGCAAAATAAGTATGAGCGTACATACGCCCAACTGGGGCGTAGCTACGCGCAAGATCCAATTTTGGAAAATAATAAGGCTGAAAGCTGGCGTACATACGCCAGGACCCCAACGTACCTACGCGTGGTGGGCCTGTTGCTTCAATAATGGAAATAAATCCAGCGTATATATGCTGATGCTCAGCGTTCGTACGCTGAGGTTCTGTAACTAAGTAATAAAAAGAACTTGTTAAACCAGTGAGTGGGCGTACATACGCCCAGGGTGAGCATACATATGCTGGACCCATGATTTACCACCTGATACAACAGAATATGGGCGTACATACGCCTAGGGTGAGCGAATATACGCATGACCAAGGAATAGCCAATTGATGCAACCGAAATATGAGCGTACATACGTTAGGAGCTGGGCTTATATACGCGCGGTTCTGCAATATAAATACCAACCCCAGCGTATAAACCCTAACTTCAGCCCCATTTTCGTTGGAAGCTCTGGTTCTTGAAAAAAAACACATTCTTTAGATTGCATTGAAAGGCATTATAAATACCACCCATATCATCCACAATGACCACAAGACCACAAAGATTCATTAAGAAGACTGAGAGAATTGTTAAAATGGAGAGTGTGAGGAAAAGCCAGAAAGAGAAGGGAAAGGGGGTGGCTACTTCAAGCACCCCTGTTTCTCCACCATCGAAAAAGAGTAAGAGCAATAAGGGAGAAAAGAGGTCCAAAAGAACTAAGGATTTTGATTGACTTAGATTTAGAGATCTCAAGGCTGCTGAAGAGGAAGATGAAGAAGAGAAGGACTGATAATTTAATTTTCTTTCACTTATGCTAATTTACTTTTGTGTTGTAATACCTTTATTGTAGTATCTGTTCTTGAACAATATATTTCCTTTTCAGTTGTAATGAAATCATATTTCCCTGTTAATTGTTCAATGTTATTTCTTTTTTGCTTTGTATTATTCAATTCTTGCAACCATTGCTCACCAAATCTTTACCATATAGGTAAAAAAGGAAGTAATCTATCCCTTAATCTCCTTAATTTATGAAAGGTATTAACTGTGCTTAATTTAGAACTCATCTTGATTATTTAAATCTTGCTGATTCTCAGGCATCAATTGGATAAATTAATTGATTCACATTGCTTGATTCATGATCCCTGTTCATAACTATTTCCATCCTTAATTATTTGTATATTCACCATGCTAGTTTGCAATCTGAATTTATGATCTAGCATTAAGTTTGGGGACATGATTGGTTGATTACCTGTAATTTATTAGCTCTTGAGCCTTTATTATTATTTTTTTCCGAGTGTGTCTGCATTCTTGCTTAGTGAGATAGAATTTGCTTCAGTGCTTGCTAATGATTATTTGTTTGCCAATTGGAAATGATTAAGGCCTTATTTGTAAATTAGCCGGGGCTAAATTTAGCCATCCTTAATATTATTAATTATCCTTTGACCCAATAATTATGTTTAAGCCTGAGACCCTTTCATTCTGATTATGTGAGACGCCCCGAAAACACAGGTAAATTTTTCGTGTTTTATAAATCATTAATAAAGCAAATAATTAAAGTGGTGAAGCTTTAAATTCAACACCTGGATCTATGAAAAGCCTCTCTCATATATGAGGATATGAGAGGGTAAATTCAAACGATTTCATGAGAAATTTCTAATTAAAAATGGTGGAAGAATTAATTAAATTGGTTGTTGCATGATTGGATTTTAAGGAGAAAGAATTTCATGAGGTTCAAGAATTCATAATATGTCCAAAGTACCCTTAAGATGGTGCAAGAAAAGGATTTGATGCATAAGAAACAAAAATTAATTGGGACAAAATAAATGGGGGCATCAGAGTGCCACTCGCTCAAGCGAGAGCCACACTCGCTTGAGCGAGCCCACGAGGCGACGCTTGAGCGAGCCAAAAAAAATGTTGAGCGAGAAAGAGATTAAGCATTAGGGGGGTCCTCTCGCTTGAGCGAGACCCATCTCGCTTGAGCGAGATTCGAGGACCACGCTTGGGCGAGCCAGCGAAACGCTTGAGCAAGAGAGAAGATTTGCCTCAGGGCCAATCTCGCTTGAACGAGTTCCATCTCGCTTGAGCGAGATTGCTCCAGTAGTATTAAAGACTCACTGCCTAATTTTTGCTTGAGCGAGGCAAGGCTCGCCTGGGCGAAAATTGTCCAGTGCCCATTTCCCTTCTTCTCGCTTGAGCGATTCCCAAGCTAAGACTATTTCGCCTGAGCGAAAATGGTCTAGTAACCAACCACTGATTCTAGACAAAACTCACTTGGGCGAGAAGGCCATTCGCTTGAGCAAATTTTGGCCAGTAGCCAAACCAATGATGCAAGAGGATCTCGCTTGACCGAGTTCTGCAGGGAAACCAAAAACACCAGATTTCCTTACAACCTAACATGCCAAAACTCATCCCATCCTAAATCAATCAAATTTAACATAACATATATATCCTATTACACCTTTATAACTTGTCACAAGTATTAATTCCCTTTAAATTCCATTCTTACCTAAGTATCACATTAAATCAAGCACATCATCTCATGTATTCACCAAGACACAAACTTTCACATGAACCTTCATTCATTCATAGAATTTATCGCCAACACACATCATAGTTCATCGTCTTACATCATTTGGGTTATTAATGAAAATTGGCCATGCACACCAAGGTCTAATTTTCCTACATGACCCTCAAAATCATCAATTACAATCTAGATAACAAAATAAGCATACATACACTCTATATGCTATACAAAAATCTAGATTTTGCCGGCCAAGGTGCTTCCTATACGTCTAATTACCTCCTCAACAGAATGTACTCCAAAATATCCACTCTTCCCATAAGTGCCCTGCATCACAAGTCTAAAAAATGGACAACATGGGAGAGTGATTCATACACTCTAAAAATGAATATGAATACCATAAGATCATGCGCATATGTGTTACAACATCTATACTTGCATCCACACACAATTCATCATCAATTATCATCATAATATACAATCATTTCTATACATCAAGCAAGTATAAAACCACACACATGATCTAGCCTTTCAACAATTAGACCATCATACATTTCATCATCTTTCTCATATTGTTATGTGGTATTCACCTGTTTTATGTTGTCTTAATAAGAATTCCTTATTCTCAACTCAACCATCATATACACCATCACCTTTGGCATACCTCCTTGCTATATGCAAATGCTCTTAAGCTAATGCATATGCACAATGAGATATTTCAATAATTGCAGATCTGACTGTGGGAAAAATAAACACCAATTATGGGATTCAAGTATAATTATCTAACCATACCCCTACCGCAGTAGTAAAATATGTACACTTATACTTAAATTGCATGCATTTCACCAATTCTTTTACTGGTACCAAACCGCATCGCCCATCTTGCAATACCTGGTCATTTCCACGATGACCGCGGTATATAACATATTTGACATATGGTGTTACGGGTCGGCCAGATCTCAAATCATGGCGGCTGTGATTCAAGGACCATCAGGGTCACCCACTCATCGAGAGCCACCCCCCACAAGGGTCGACTATATGTAGCTCCCCGAAGCAATACATGGGCGGCTTCGTGACTTACACACCGAGTCATAGGGGAAAATAAAATTGCTCTTATACCGAGTCACCCTCTCACTAGGTCGGCCGAGGGAACTCCCCTAATGTTCCAACATCGGCGGCTATGCAGTATGCCATGGATGCAAATACAAATCATATGCATTTCTCACTCTATGCATCCTATACATACCACTTATGAAACATCATTACCATCATCATCACCAACACCACTTCACATTTTTTAGTAGATTTATCATTGTTGGGTTTAGTTTTGTTCTCAAGTTGTAAGTGTGGCATGTTAACATTCATACACCATTTACAATGGCACTCAACATCAATTTCAATCATCAACTTTCCATTATCAAATCATGGTATGCTATTCACTCACACCATTCTCAAACAAACATCAACAACATTTATTTCACATCTATGGTGGACATAAGAATATCATCAATTTATCAAACAAACCACACCACCATATAGCACACCATATTTATTCTAATTACACAAGCATGATGCCAAACATTATTCTCAACATTACATACACAATTCATATTTCCATAAAATCAAAATAAGGCAAACATGCATATTGTCACATACGATAATCAAACACTATCCAATTCATGCAATTAGAATATAAGACTCCTCTCCTACTTTAAGAGAAGAATTCTGATTGGTAATTCAATTCTATTTAACCATAATCATATCTACAATTTCATAACATGTTTAGAACATGTTATAGACATCATTTTCCACCATTTGTTAGGCTTTGGGAATTCCTTCCCATCAAGCCACATTCATTAAATTTAAGGGCTACCAACCTTAATGGCCCAACATCCATACAACCCCATTTATCAATATTCATATTCATCAATGTTGTGTATTTCTTCATAAAACATACTCTTGAGTCAACATTAACCATTTTCCCCTAAATCTCAAAGTTAGGGTTTTCAACAAAACCTAACAATCCTCATTAATGCCTCATCATTCTTCTTCTCCTACCAACATAAATGCATCAACCATATTTATTCCACTTAAACCATGCATTTATGACAACCCCTAATATGGTTTTCGCATTAAATGCTCTCCACAAACACTGATGTACATGTATTATTCCCCCAACTCATGATAACATATATCCTTTGCAAGAACTTCAATAAAATAATGAGTATATCTTACCTCACACCCAAAAACAAAAATGGGTACCAATGGGGAGAGGGAGCTGTGAAAATAGAGGGAAAGAAGGAGAGGACTTCAACTTCAATAGCCTCCTTCCAAGCTTCTTGAAAATGAAAATAAGAGGGGAAGAAGATCATGACTTGGCTAGGGTTTTTGGAAGAGAACAAGAGAAGATGGAGTAGGGAAATGGATAAGAAGAGGAGGTTAATTGTTTTGCCAAATGAGTCTCAGCAACCACACGAAAAATGGGAAGGGAAATTAGGCTTTTACTTTTAAATTTTAAGCCTCTCATTAATGCTTCTTCATTTTATGACAAACAGGATCTCTGTTCGGGCTCAATACTCTATCTGAAAATTATTCCGAATACATATTCGGACTTCCAATATTATTCTTAATAGCCCTGACCAATATCATCCCAATCAGAGATACTTGGTCTAACACCAATATCTCAACTGGGCTTATTTTCGGTTTATCCAGTCTCAATAAATCACCAACAGTCCCTAAAAATCTGAATTCAATTATTTCCAATGTTTTGGGACATTAAATAATTCACATTCAATTATTCAATATTTATTTCCTTAATTAGTCCTCTATTTTAAAAATTCTGGGGTGTTACGTTATGTTCCTAACTTTATAAGCCTATTTATCTGAGAAAAACCAAGTGAATTATCTCTGGATGTACCACTAATGGACTGCTGAGTTTTAACTTATTGCTAGGGACTAACAAGTTCTAAGTTTGGAGATGAAGAGTGTGCCTAACAGCAATTAAAGAACACACTCTGACCTTAATTATTGATGGGAATGTTGAGAAATGAAAGGAAGAACAATAAAAACAAAAGAAAAGTGAAAGATCAACAAAGCAATTCCTATATAAAAAAGAGAAAAAATGGTATTAAAAAGAAAAAAAAGAGGTTGATTAAAAAAAAGAGTCCAAAGGACTAAAAGAGAAGAAGGTGCAAAGCACCATAATTAGTTAAGTATCATTCATATGAAAATAAAAGCAAAAGGGCTGGTTAGTAGAGGCATTTGAGTTAAGATTGAGGCAAGGCATCAGTGGGAACATATTTTAACCCAACACTGACTAGAAAAACAAAAATGGAGCTTGTAGCCTAACCCCATTACAAGCTTAAAAAGCCTTTACTGATCCAATTGTGCTAGCATATGTAATGATGTTTAGAACTATTGCAAGCCTATGTTGATCTGACAATTATGCAGGTGATGAGTGCATGCAATTGACCCTATACACTAAAAAAAGAGTGAAACACTAATCCATGTGAGGAAAACATCACCAGCTTGTTCCCAAGGAAAGTGTGAGTAATTATATTTTCAGAAGATGCAAAAAGAAAGCATGAATGATATTCAATAATTATGGCATGAATTAAGTTAAGGGAAAGTTGATTGTCTTGAGCAAGTGTAATTGACTTAATTAATCTAGATCCTTGCTTGAGGACAAGCAAGCTTTAAGTTTGGGGATGTGATAAGTCTTGAAAAGACTTAATAATTTTATCTTTAATTTAACTTAATTCATTAAGTATTGTTGAGTTTGGCATTGTTTAAGTAATGTTTTGTCATTCTTTGGGTTTTACTTATTTAATTAAAATATGTAGTAAATTATGCAAGAAAATGGATAAAAAGATAAACACATAAGGAAGGAAGTTTATTCTAAAATCCATTAACCCAGCGTATATACGTTACAAAGTCAACGTACATATGCTAGGCATTTTTTGTTTGTGTTTGACAGGATCCAAGTGTTGTTTAAGTGGCCTCAATACTCAAGAAGGGGTGAATTGAATAATAAAAAAATTTCTTTAGAATGCCTTTGAAATTGATTCGTCTTTTACAAAATATGCTTGTATGCAATAGATAGAAAGTGTAGTGCAAGAATCAATGTAAAACAATGTGCAAATGTCACTTACGCAATATGTCAAACACTTGGTGTGCAACACTTTAACATAAGTTGTTCAAGAAAATATAAGAGGGGCTTTCACAATCAACAATAATAATCCATCCAAAAGCAATATGTAAATGCAAGAAAGTAGGGAAGAGAAGCTTGCAAACTAATTTAACGAGTTCCACCAACCCGGTGTATGTCTCACCTTCAAGTAACCCACTTGAAGGATTTTCACTATTAAAGTTTAGAGATACAAGCTATGAGCAATTGTAGCTTCCTAGTGTCCCATACTCAAGAACTCAATCCTCACTAGCACAAGGGCAGCCCACCCAATCTCTCAAACTCTCAACCTAGAGTGAATAACCTTGGTGTTTTTGTGTTTGGTTTTACAATCAATAAACTCTCTCAATTAGAGTAGATAAGCAAATGAAAGCTCTCATAATTTCTAAACTCTCACAAGAGAGGATTTACAAATATAAGCTCTAAGTTTTAGAAATTGAAATTACACAAAGAAATAGAACTCACAAGACTCAAGATTTGATTTTACTTTGATGAAGTTGGATTGATTGATTGAGTAGTTGAATGAGTCTTCCATTTATAGGCCTTGGAGGGATGCCCTAGAGTCTTCAGAGCCGTTGCACAGTATGGGCATTGGAGTGAAAAGGGAGAAGTGAGCTGGTTTCCCACTTAAAAATGCTTTCCCCAAATTCTGGCACTAGTGTAATCGATTAGGCCTCGAGTTGTAATCGATTACACTTTGAATTCTTCAGTGTAATTGGACAGGTAATCGATTAGCCTTTCCCATATAATCGATTAGATAAGAGACAGAACCTTGCTAATCGATTATTCATTACCTTGTAATCGATTGTGAATGGCACTTGATGCATTTAATTGTGTTACGCAGCATGGTAATCGATTATGACTCATTTACAATCGATTATGGGACAAACAAAAACTCTCTAATCGATTATTTCTTGTCTTGTAATCGATTATGGGACCAACAGAAACTCTCTAATCGATTATTTCTTGTCTTGTAATCAATTAGAAACATTACAGAACATTGATACTCGATTGTGGCAGCCTTGTAGTCGATTAGCAGATGTACCTGATGCTTTTTATCCATTTTCTCAGCTTGGCTTCCTTGGTGCAATCGATTAGGTGACAAATAGAAACTCTCTAATCGATTAGGAATGACCTTGTAATCGATTATATGACAGACAGAATCTTCATAGTCGATTAGCCATGGTCTTGTAATCGATTAGCTTGCGTGTTTTTGCAGGTCTAATGCTATTTTCTCTGTTTTTATCTTTGCATGTGTTCTTTTATGAACACTTGACTTCTTTGCCATGATTCTTCAATTGCTTTTTATCTAATTTTTCATTATTAAAATTATACAACCTGAAACACATATTCAAACACACCAAGTCCAGGAGTTCAGCGTATGTATGCCCAGTTCAGCGTATCATACGCCCATTCCAATACCATCAGCCAGTGACCCAGCGTACATTTACTAGAATGGATCGTACCAACGCGTGAAGAAAGAAGATCAAAATGCCAAAGACAGTGAGCCAGTGTACATACGCTGGTCCCCTGGTATACATATGCCCAGAAACAGAATCTAATTTACCAAGTTAGTAGTCCAGCGTACATACGCTGGACCCTAGCGTACATACACGCAGATTAAGTTAACATAAGGCACACATTTCCCACTCATACAGAATCCCAACGTACATACGCTGGTACGTGGGCGTTTCTACACGTAGCTAGGAGGGAAACCAGAAATAGTTATTTATTCAGTTATGTAATTTCTAATTATTTGCTTTTAAGCCCCTCTATGGCAATTGTGTGATTAAGCTTAGTTAGTTAGTTAGTTCAAAGCATAAACCTATTTATTTGTAATTCCTTTGTAACTACACACAGAAGCAATAACACTACTCTTATTTTCTAATTTTCAATCTCTCTCTAAACCTTTTCTCTCACTAAACTCTCTCTTCCATGGCTCTCTACATTCTTTGTTCTGCTGATTCCACTTCCATGGGTTGCTATACCCTAGGGTTGGGATTGCTAAAGCTTCTAATGGAGTCTTGAATGTGTATTGAGGAAATCATCTTCTGAAGCATGAGGAGAACGAGCTGAGAAGTGGGTCTACACTACTGGATTTCAAATCCAGACCTAATTGAAGAATCTCACCAATAAGGCATCATGGTTGAAAGCTTAGGTAACTTCTGGCTTCCTAGCTAATTCAGGCCTAGCAATTAGGTGAATAGCTAGGGTTCAATCCCCAATTTCACCTTAGATTTCTCTGTCACTGAACACATAAGGGATTAGGGTTTAATGCTTAGGAATTAGTGTTAATCACTTAAGGAATTAGGGATTAACAATCTGTGAAGTTGTCCTCTTGAGTCTGAAGCTTGATTGAACCTCAATTGCATGTTTCTTGATGAAATTGTGAGCTAAAGTAATCCTAACCTATCTTTCGTTAAATATATTTCACTTTTCATATTGTTTCTGAAATTACAAAAACATAAAAATTCTAGAAAAGCATAAACATAATGAATCTTATCCTATTTTGTTCTGGTTTAGCTCATACTATTGCTAGGTTATGGTAATTACCTTAATCCCTGTGGGACGATCAAATATATTACAAATTTAACGATTGGTGCGCTTGCCAAAAGAATCTAATCCTTTGAGATTATGCATCAGGTATGGTATACTTGGATCTAGTTAATAAGTAGAAATAAAGACTTTATTATTTCTATGTGCCAATGATATGGTTTTAACTTGATTTATGTTATCAGATCTTGCACAGAAGCTTGTTGAAAAGGAAGTTTTCAATAAAAGAATCAAGTTTGTATAATTTAGATTCAATGGAAGATTAGTGCCGAGTTTAAACACTAGAGTTGTAGTAAAAAGGGGTTTGTCGTTCCACTGAGGAGGTGTTAGTTTAAAGATCTTAGTTTTTGAATTGATTTGACAAGAAGTTTGTTTTGGTTTGTTGTAAAGGATACTGATTTAAAGGGTTAACAGAAAGTAATAAATGTAAAGAACAACAGTAATGAGTTTTGGTAAGAATCAGATTTGGAAAATTGGGATTGGTTTTTCATCACATCTCACCTTACGTAAGCTATGTAAGTTTGCATGTATATAACTTGAAGTGATAATTTTTACATCATAATCAAAGTCATTTGCATCGATCCCTCGACTACAAAATTCATAAGAATGATTTCAACCTGTTGATCCCTCAGTCACCTTGAAATAAATCCAGCATTAATGATCGATTGTTTAGATGTTTATTGTATTAGATACCATCCCTGGACATCTACTTATAACAAGTATTTCGTTCAGATCTGCTCTCAAAATTTATTTCCCATTATACTTAAGAAAACTAAAGACAAGAAAATAGTGATCAAGTACTTTCAAGCATTAAGTGCAGAATGAAATACGAAAACTATCAAATCTTGTTATATATATGAAAAACTTATAGCAGCATTACTTGGGGTTTGAATGGATTACAACCAATCCCAATAAAGGAATTAGCTACTTACGCCTTGCATTTTCACTACAAAATATGGGAAAGAAAAGAATACAAGAGAGAAAAATGAAGCTGAATGAATGATTGATGAATGAATAAAAACTGAATGAATTGATGATGTTCCTTTCTTCTTCTCCTTTATGTATAGAGAAGTCACACTTACGCTTCCCTTTGTCATGCTTAAGCGTAACGCCAACTTGCTGAGTGGCATTGCAGGAGTGGTCAGAAACATGCGGAAGTGGATGAGTTGGGATCGCACCATTGGTCAATAGAAAATTTAGTGCCCATGCTTCTTCAATCACACTCAAACGTGAGCTATTCTCACTTAAACGTGACTGCGCTTGAGCTTAGAATTTCCATACTTAAGCGGGATGAGACCTGATGCCTTCTAGTTCTCACACTTGATCACGCCCGGGATTGCGCCCAAGCGTGCAGGTCATGGCCAATACTACGCCAAGCATGTACTGGTTCACGCTCAAGCGTCCCCTTCTCACGCTTAAGCGTGGAAGGGCCTGATGCTAATGTTCTTTCGCTCAACCGCCTTCAAGCGTGACTTTCAGAGTGTCTTGCGCTCAAGCGCCCCTTGTGTTACGCTTAAGCGTGGCAGGGGCCTGATGCATAGTTCAAGCTTCATGTTTCTTCATGACCAAGACCAAGTATGTTGACTTGATTGTTTTCTTGTACTTCCTGCATTTCTTCAAGAGTTTTGACAATGTTTTCTCTTTTTGGAACATATCTATCATTACTTGAAGAATTCATGCTCAATTTCTTCTATCCTTTATCAATTTATTTTAATTCTTAAGCAATTTTAGTAAAAATGAATCATGAAATCAATGCTTAATTTCCATTTATCAAACTCTCCCTACCCTAGAGTTTTGCTTGTCCTCAAGTAGAAAGAATGAAAGTTTAAACAAGAAGATATCCATGATGCTCATTTTCTAAGTATGAACAAAATCAAAAGACAGTATACTTCTTTGGACATATGGCATCCTTAATACTCATTCATTTGAAATGTGATGCACAATTTAATTTTTTTTCACAAAGCAAGTAGCCTAATGTTGTAAGAATAAGGAGCTTCTCATTGTTTCTTACTAGGTGTCTGTTTCACACATTCATCATTAGAACTGAATAGTTAACATTGCCAGTCATTTCTAATTAAACCAAAATCAAAAGAACAATAAGGATCAAAAGAACAACAATAAGGAGCTTCTCATTGTTTCTCACTAGGTGTCTTTTATCGAGGTTGTAATGAGGCTGGGCTAACAAGAATTCATGGTTTTTCTTGGATTTCAAATTGCATGCACAAAGAAGAGCATAAGTAGTGAAATTTTTATAATTTATGAGGCTTCTTCCTTTTTGAACTTCAGAATTCTTTATCTTCTTTTTCCAGTTCTCCTTTTGTTTAAAGATTTCTGGATGGAGAACTTACTGCTTTTCTTTAGCATTTTCTTTTTCAACGTTCATTTCTTGCATCACCCTTATTAGACAAAAATATTTTATGCTCTTTTCACATTAAGCATGCTGATAAGGTAGGACTTTATTTTCATGCTTAGGTTAGGGTTTTTTTTTTAAAATTTTTGGCTCAAATGGGTTACCAAAGAATGGAATATTTTATTAAGGGTAGCTTTTTGGCTCTTGGCTAAATGTGTTTTCAAAAAGCATGCCTTGATCATTTCCTTGCTTATTTCTTTAGAAAAAGGTTAATCAGAAAATTAGGCAATGCAAACTTAACAATTTCTAATGAGGTTCTTAGTGTTTAATTTCTCACTTCTCACCAGGTTATAAGGCATACTCTAATGTTCTCACAGTAAGAGGTTCAAGCATAAAAAAAATTTCAAGAGTTCATTCATTTCATTTCCTGGTTCTTAATTCAGCCAATTGTCCTTTCAAACAATGTTACTAACTTAGAATTTGTTGCTAGAACCTAGTGAATCTTTTGCATGCATTTTACTTTCTTGCTTACGGGTTGGGAAAACAATTCAGTTGCATGTATGTTCATATCCAAACAATTAAACAGATCATGCAAATTCATCCATTAAGCATATAATTCAAACTGAAATACCCCAGAAAAAATTTATTTGCAGCAAGTTAGAAATAAAAGAGAAAAATAAAAATAAATCTAAACAGAAAATCAAAAAAAAAATAGAATAAAAGTAGTCCAAAAAGAAATGCAATAAGCCAAGATAAAACTTATGAAGTGTTAATCTGAAAGTAGCAATGATTCAATTCCTCACTCATCATCCTCTGCCTCATCCTCTGACTCTGAATCATCCGGTTCAATTTCTCTTGCTAGAGGTGGCTGTGAGGATGGTCCTGGTGTCTCATCCCTCCCTGGTAGAAAAGGCCTGTCCCTAGGCCATGCCATGTGAGCTGCAAACTGAGCAGGGTCCATCCACGGGTTGACTTAGCCTACAGGAGTGCTGTGATACAGGCAATGGTGTACGTGTACATGGCCTCTGTGATTGGCACTCTGTTGTGCCATGATATGATTTTGCTGAATTTTAAGCTATAATATGGCCTGAAGAATCATCTCTGATTCTGTGTTTAGAGGAGATGGGATAGGTGCTGTTGTAGTTGTTGATGGTGAGGAAAGTGCATTTGTTCCAGGTGATGGAGGTGTAGGTGGTGCCTGGACACTACAGTAGCGCTCAATGAAACGCCTATCAATAGGAGGCGTGATAGGTTTGAGATCCTGTACCTTAATTCCATGTCCTGCACTAAAATCAGTGATAAAAGTAGGGAATCCTAGACTCCTTTTTACCTTGTTTCCATCATGGGATATCTTCTGATCAGCCTTCCAAACTTGTGGATTTCATTCAAAATAATTTGGGCCAAGTCAATAGAGATATCATCCTGTAGAATGCAGTACAATAAATAGCACCTGCTAAAAATTAAATCAGAGACGTGTGGATTAGGGGATATGTTAGCAAGCAAAAAGGATGTCCAAACTTGAGAGATGGTGGTCATATCCTTTCTCAGGATACGTAATGGGTTCTCTCCCTGACCAAACTGAAAATGGTGTCCTGGTGTGCATATTGCAGCTTTAATGTCATGAGTTTCAATGAACTCATTCCTTTATTTCACAGCAGCATAATCGCAGGACTCTCCTTCCCCTAGTTCCATAATGCTTCCTAGATAGGTGTTGATCTTATTTCTGCCATATGAAAGCCAATGGCCTCTCACATAAGTCCTTCGATCACCTTCACCCTCCTTAGGCCATGCATTGGCATAAAACTCTCTAACAACTTTAGGGTCATATTTATCCCCGGGGTAGCAAATTTTGAGCCAAGTTCTTCTCCTGATTACCATTAGGAAATCATCATATTCTCCAAGAGTTAGGTCCACCTTTCTCTCAGGGATGAAGGTCCAGTTTTTGATATCCTCATAACGCTTACTCCTGGCCTTGTCTCTGAATTGAGGAGCAGTGTCCTGGTCATTAGTGCGTGGCCTCTTTCCCTTATTTCTTCTAGAACTTCTTGCTGGAGAAGTGGGTGTAAGGGAAGCAGGTTCAATTTGTTTTGTTCTGGCCATCTGCAATATACTTAGCAATCATCATATCAAATGGTAAAATAAGTCTTTAATAATTTCAGTGAGCCTAGGGACTTCTTAATCAATGCATCCATTTCCATATCAAGCATGCATATTAGTGACTAATCAAAACAACAATGATTTTATTTGACATGGCAATAATAGTTCAATCCGTTAATACCAAGCATGTATAACACATTCTGGACTTTTTATCGGATAGTTGGTGTGCACCCTTAAAATAAAAGAAAATTTTCACAATGTTCACTTTAATATAATGAATCAATTTAAGATGAAATGAACAAATCTAGATGAAGTAGAACATTTTATCATATAAGCAAGCAAAACAGAGAAACTTGATTCCATATTAAGACCTAAACATGCTTTTTATATCCTAACACAACAAAACATATGCAAGACACATCAGAAAAAGAGAAAGGTTTAGAGTTAACTTGCTTCGGATGATGAGAAGAATACACAGTGTAGAAGAAAAATGAGAAATGTGCAGTTGTGATTTTAAATGCTTTAAGAAAATGAAATGGTAAGGTGTGAGAAGTTAAAATGTTTGTGGAAGGGGGCTATGAAATGGAGAACGGTTAAAATGAGAGTGATGGGTGTAATGGCTTTGATTCTCGTATTAAATGGTATCAGACAGAGCAGTTTAAAAACTGCTCGCTTAAGCGTGGTATTTCATGCTTAAGCATGAACGAACCAGAATGCACCCTTCCTCTCGCGCTTGGTCTTGCGATTGGGCGCGTCATCCCTGTGTAATTTTTCTTTTCCGTGCTTGAGCATGATCGTGTTTCCAAAGGCCAAAAGTTTCACGTTTAAGCTCAAAAACCTTCGCTTAAGTGAGTTCACCCCCTGATGCTTATTTTTCTTCTCGCTTGAGCGCGCCTTGTCACGCTTGAGTGTGACAACCCCTTATGCTCTAAAAGATCCTCACGCTTGAGCTTCCCTTGCTTCGCTTAAGTGTGGCAACACTACTGATTCTTAATTTCCTCTTGCTTGAGTGAAGGAAGTCACACTTGAGCATGATCGGGGATGAATTGGAAAATTTTGATTTGACAGAGTTTTACCACACTTATGCTTTATTTTCCTTCCTCGCTCAAGCTTGAAATCATTCGCTTGAGCGAATTTGAGACATAATCAAAACTGAAGTTCCTCGCTTGAGCGTGAGAACTCACGCTTGAGCGTGATATGTTGAACATTGTTCCTTAACAAAATCAAAAACATCAAACAAATAAAACATACATAAATTGAAATGAATTGAAATATTATTGAAAGGAAAACATGTTGGGTTGCCTCCCAATAAGCGCTTATTTAACGTCATTAGCTTGACGCCTGTGAAGAGTTGTCCTGTGGTTCATGTAGATGAATAAGAATGGTGAGCTTCTCCACTTCTCCTCCCAAATATGGCTTAAGTCTTTGGCCATTCACTATCCATGTTCTCTCAAAATGAGGATCTTGTAATTCAATGGCTTCATGAGATTTGACTTCTTTGACAACGAAAGGTCCTGACCATTTTGATTTTAACTTCCCTTGAAAGAGTCTTAATTTTTAATTGAACAACAACATAAATTGGCCTAGATAAAAACTTTTATGTAGAATTTTCTTGTCATGATAGAACTTCATCTTTTCCTTATAAATCCTTGAAGATTCATAAGCCTCTAACCTCCATTCTCCTAGCTTCTCTAGTTGAATTTTTTGTGTAGAAGCTTGTGGATTAAAGTTGAGCAACATCATTGCCCAGTAGGCCTTGTGTTCAAGTTCCACCGGAAGATGGCAGTTCTTTCCGTACACTAGCTGAAAAGGTGAAAATCCTGTTGGTGCTTTGAAAGAAGTTCTGTATGCCCATAAAGCATCATCTAACTTCAAGGACTAATCCTTTCTACTCTGGGACACAGTTTTCTCCAAAATTTTCTTTATCTCTCTGTTGGAGTCTTCTACTTGTCCATTAGCTTGAGGATGATAAGGAGAGGTGACTTTATGTTTAACTCCATAGTGTTCCAAACATTTCTGGAGTTAAGCATTGCGGAAGTGGGATCCTCCATCACTTATTAACATGCGAGGCGTGCGAAACCTGTTGAAGATATTTCTTTTCAAGAATTTAATAACACTTTTGGCATCTACCTTAGCACAGGCCATTGCTTCCACCCACTTTGACACATAGTCTACTGCTACAACAATATATTCATTTGTCAGTGAAGTAGGTAAAGGTCCAACAAAATCTATTCCCCAGCAATCAAACACTTCAACCTCTAGAATGATGGTCAATGTCATTTCATTTCTTCTTGGTATGCTTCCTATTCTCTGACAAGCATCACAATGCTGCATAAAAACATTAGTATATTTAAACAAAGTAGGCCAATAAAAACATGATTGAAGAATCTTGGCTTTTGTCCTTTCTCCATTGAAGTGTCCTCCATAAGGTGAATTATGACAAAGCCATAGGATGTTCTTGGCTTCTTCCTCAGATACATATCTCCTCAGAATATTGTCTGATCCAAGCTTAAACAAGTATGGATCATCCCATAAAAATTATTTTTCATCTTTCAAGAACTTTTTCTTTTGCTTCCATGTAAGATCTTCAGGAAGCACTCCTGCAGCTTTAAAATTTGCCATGTCTGTGAACCATGGTCTATTCTGAATCCATAATAGCTTTTCATCTTGGAAGTTATCTTGAACTTCAGGTTGACATTTTGTGACTTTATCATTAATCAGCCTTGACAAATGATCTGCTACATGGTTATCACTTCCCTTCTTGTCTCTAATTATCAAATCAAATTCTTGTAGAAGAAGAATCCACCTAGTCTTGGCTTAGACTCGGATTTGTTTAGCAACTTCTTGATGGATGCATGATCTGTAAAGACAAGAACTCACGAACTAATTAAATACGATCTAAATTTTTCCAGACCATACACAACTGCTAATAATTCTTTCTCTGTTGTAGCATAATTAATTTGAGCCTCACTCAAAGCCTTACTAGCATAGTGTATGGGATGAAAAACTTTAGATTTTCTTTGACCCAGGACTGCACCTATTGCATAGTTGCTCGTATCACACTTTATTTCAAAATCAAGTTTCCAATCAGGAGCAACTATAATAGGAGCAGTAATTAACTTTTCTTTCAATAACTTAAAAGCAGACAAACATGCATCATCAAATTGAAATGAGATATCTTTTAGCAATAGATTACTCAAAGGTTTGGAGATCTTGGAGAAATCTTTAATAAACCTTCTGTAGAACCCTGCATGTCCTAGAAAGCTTCTAACTCTTTTGACATTGGTTGGTGGGGGTAGTTTCTCGATCACTTCCACTTTTGCCCGATTATTGAAATTGTGTGGCCCAATACAATACCTTTGGTTTCCATGAAATGGAATTTCTCCCAGTTTAGTACTAGGTTGGTTTCCATACATCTTTGAAGTACAATGTCTAAATTTTCCAAACATATATCAAATGATTTTCTGAACACCAAAAGATCATCCATAAAGACTTCAATACACTTTTCCACAAGATCAACAAAGATTGCCAGTATACATCTTTGGAAGGTGGCTGGAGCATTGCATAGTCCAAAAGGCATCTTTCTGTAAGCAAACAGACCAAAAAGATAAGTGAAGGCTGTTTTCTCTTGATCTTCTGGAGCCACCGCTATCTAATTGTAACCTGAATAACCATCTAGGAAACAATAGTAAGCTTGTCCTGTAAGTCTCTCCAGCATCTGGTCCATGAAAGGTAGTGGAAAATGATCTTTCCTTGTTGCTTGGTTGAGTTTCCTGTAATCAATACATATCCTCCACCCAGTAACAATTCTGGTTGGGATCAACTCATTGTTTTCATTTTTCACCATTGCAATGCTACCCTTCTTGGGTACAACCTGTACTAGACTTACCCAAGTACTGTCTGAAATAGGGTAGATCATTCCAGCTTCCAACAACTTCATTTCTTCCTTTCTCACAACCTCCTTCATGGTTGGATTTAGTCTTCTTTGAGGTTGAGCAATGGGTTTGTATTCCTGTTCCATGAAATTTTATGCATACAATAAGAGGGACTGATACCTTTCAAGTCATTCAATCTCCATCTAATTGCTCCTTCATTTCTCTTTAGAATTTGGATCAATTTATTCTTCTCTTCCTTTAGCAGGCTATTGCTGATTACAACTGGCTTTTGACCTTCATCATCCAGAAATGCATATTTTAAGTGGAAAGATAGTTCCTTTAATTCTAGCTATTGATTTCTATGACTTGTTTTTCACCAAGGCTTTGTGTAGGTTCTTCCTTGTTTGATACCTCCTTGCTTGTGTCAAAACTTTTGAGAATTTCCTCTACTTTTTTTGCTTCTTTCTCATCAAGTCCTTCAACTGCCCACGTTAAAGCTTTTTCAAGGGAACGCATATTTTTCATTTTCGTAGCTTCTTGTAAAACAACATCATCTTCTATATCAATTTTGAAACAGCTTTGTTTATCTGCAGGATGTTTCATTGCTTTAAAGACATTAAAGTTGACCTCCTTATCTTGAACTCTTACTTTCAATTTCCCATCATCAACATCTATGATAACTTTTACAGTTTTCATAAATGGTCTTCCTAAAATGAGAGTCACTTTAGAATCTTCCTCTATATCCATGATCACGAAATCCACAGGAAACACAAATTTGTCTACTTTCACCAAGACATCCTCGAAAATTTTACTAATCGGTCAACCAATTGGAGAGTCATTCTTGTTCTCCTAACCTCCAAGTCTCCTATCCTTTTTATCATGGATAGTGGCATTAAGTTGATACTAGCTCTAAGATCCAGTAAGGCTTTTCCTACTGGAAGGGTTCCAAAAGTAACGGGAATTATGGGAACTAATTAAACTAAGAATGTGGCCAAGTGAGTATATGGATCTTCACTTGTCATTCCATGGAATTAGTGGGAACTAATTAAACTAAGAAAAACAGGTTTCATTTCAATGGCCCTTATTGTATTTGGAATAGCAATGCTTGAAAAATGTTTGGGTCCTTGTTGTAAGGCATAATCTCCCAGTGTTCTTCTTGGTGGATTTTGATTGTGGCTGTTGTCTTCCGCCATTTTCTCAGCTTGTGTTGAGGAAGAAGTTTCGCCCATGTGGAAGTTCTGCTTTTTCTTTGCTTTCTTGATCTTCTTGAGGAACCTATCTATCTCTGGATCAAATGTAAATTGTTCTTTTGATCCCCGTCCTCTTAAAAGCATAAATTAAACACTTACTCCAACAAAGTTACCACACGTTAGATGGAAATAAAAACACAAATAACAGAAACTATTCACAAAGTCTTATCAATTCAATGCTTAGATTTTAAAACTTGAATCTCCTCCTCGGCTACGGCGCCAAAACTTGGTTTGGTTTTAACTTGATTAATGTTATCAGATCTTGCACAGAAGCTTGTTAAAAGGGAAGTTTTCAATAAAAGAATCAAGTTTGTATAATATTGATTCAATGGAAGATTAGTGCCAAGTTTAAACACTAGAGTTATAGTAAAATGGGGATGTCGTTCCACTGAGGAGGTGTTAGCTTGAAGATCTTAGTTTTTGAATTGATTTGACAAGAAGTTTGTTTTGGTTTGTTGTAAAGGATACTGATTTAAAGGGTTAACAGAAAGTAATAAATGTAAAGAACAACAGTAATGAGTTTTTCATCACATCTCACCTTACATAAGCTATGTAGGTTTGCATGTATATAACTTGAAGTGATAATTTTTACATCATAATCAAAGTCATTTGCATCGATCCCTCGACTACAAAAGCTATGTAGTTTTTCATTAGAATGATTTCAACCTGCTGATCCCTCAGTCACCTTGAAATCATTCCAGCATTAATGATCGATTTTTTAGACGTTCATTGCATTAGATACCATCCCTGGTCATCTACTTATAACAAGTATTTCATTTAGATCTACTCTCAAAGTTATTTCCCAATATACTTAAGAAAACTAAAGAAAAGAAAATAGTGATCAAGTACTTTCAAGCATTAAGTGCAGAATGAAAGACAAAAACTATCAAATCTTGTTATATATATTAAAAACTTACAGGAAAATTACTTGGGGTTTGAATGGATTACAACCAATCCCAATAAAGGAATTAGCTACTCATGCCTTGCATTTTCACTCCAAAATATGGGAAAGAAAAGAATACAAGAGAAAAGTGAAGCTAAATGAATGATTGATGAATGAATAAAAACTGAATGAATTGATGATGTTCCTTTTTTCTTCTGCTCTATGTATAGAGGAGTCACGCTTAAGCTTCCCTTTGTCACGCTTAAGCGTAACCCCAACTTGCTGAGTGGAGTTGTAGGAGTGGTCAGAAACATGCAAAAGTGGATGAGTTGGGATCGCACCATTGGTCAATAGAAAGTTCAGTGCCCATGCTTCTTCGATCATGCTCAAGGGTGAGATATTCTTGCTTAAGCGTGACTGTGCTTGAGCTTAGAATTTCCATGTTTAAGTGGGATGATACCTGATGCCTTCTGGTTCTCACGCTTGATCACGCCCAGGATCGCGCCCAAGCGGGTAAGTCACGCCCAATGCTACGTGAAGCATGTACTGGTTCACACTCAAGCGTCCCTTTCTCACGCTTAAGTATGGAAGGGCCTGATACTAATGTTCTTTCGCTCAACTGCCTTCAAGCGTGACATTCAGAGTGTCTTGCGCTCAAGCACCCCCTGTGTTACGCTCAAGCATGGTAGGGGCCTGATGCATGGTTCAAGCTTCATGTTTCTTCATGACCAAGACCAAGTATGCTGACTTGATTGTTTTCTTGTACTTCCTGTATTTCTTCAGGAGTTTTGACAATCTTTTCTCTTTTTGGAACATATCTATCATTACTTGAAGAATTCATGCTCAATCTCTTCTATCCTTTATCAATTTGTTTTAATTCTCAAGTAATTTTAGTAAAAATGAATCATGAAATTAATGCTTAATTTCCATTTATCAAACTCTCTCTAACCTAGAGTTTTGCTTGTCCTTAAGAAAAAAGAATGAAAGTTTAAACAAGAAAATACCCATGATGCTCAGATTCTAAGTATGAACAAATCAAAAGACAACATATTTCTTTGGACATATGGCATCCTTAATACCCATTAATTTGAAACGTGATGCACAATTTAATTTTTTTCACAAAGCAAGTAGCCTAATGCTGTAAGAATAAGGAGCTTCTCATTGTTTCTCTCTAGGTGTCTGTTTCACACATTGATCATTAGAACTGTCTAATATGGTGGAATAGAATAGACAAGAGACTTCCCTGTTATACCTGAATTGACCCTGAGTGTGCGGAGGTTGTCGCGGCCATGAAGGATTATGTACAAGGAAATAATGAAACCGTAGTAAAACAAAATTGGACACACACAAATGAATTCGAATGGGTTGGAAAATGAAAGCAATACTCAACTTGGAATTATCACAAATTTGAATTACACATATAACAAAAAGAAATGGAAACACAAAAGTCTGAAATGCAAAAGTAAGAAAATAACTAAAATTCCTAGACTACTCAGCCACAATGTCCTCTTCATCCTGACCAGTAGTAGCCATATCTTTCTCTATATTTGCACTCAAAGGTTGGTCTTGATGAGGTGGAAACTCAGTGCTCAATGGGGTGTCAGCAGGAGGAATGGTGAATCCTATGGAAGCCAGCCATTGATCCTTTTCAGTTGGGACCCTCATCTCTTCAGTCGGATTCAAGTTCATTGCCGTGGCCATCTTCCTCAACAACATATTCTGGTTTATCACCTAGTCATAAGTCCCAAGCTGCATCTTGATCGCTTATAATTCACCCAAGATGGTGGTGAGGATTGGAGCAGATGATTATTCCTGATGTGAAGAGGAAGGTTTGGATGGTTTAGGTTTTGAACGCCTGGGTTCCTTGGGAATATAATGGTCAATATGGTCCCTCACCCAAGCATGGTCCAAAGCCTTCTCCATTTTTACCTTAGTCAACTCCTCCTCCAAAATTCTTAGAGTTTTTCTTGGCCAATAATGAAATGATAGAACAATATGGTAATTTGGCATGTTTTTCATTAGCCTTAACCATTTCAAATAGAATTAAGTCACCCAAATCAACATATAATTCCTGCATTAAACAATAAAAGAGGATCAACCTTTTTATCATAATTTTAGTAGCATAAGCCATCGATTGTAGTGAGGAGGGGAGGTGTTGGCACCAAATCATGGGGAGATCTTTAAGGGTATTCTTTCGGACAAATTTGGGAGCACAATCACAGTGGTCTCAAAAATAGTACCTTGCTTGCAACAAACCTCTAACACTTGATTCACCAAACCTGCATTTTCTTCCAAAGCAAAACCATTAAGGATTTTGGTATACTCACATTCAGAATCCTTCATTATAGGAAATCTTAATGCCTTACTGATAATTTCTCTAGAAATGGGGATAGTTACTCCCCTTAGATAGGAAGAGTAAAGATAACCATGGCCAAAAACTTTGTTAAACCCTCAAATTTGCATAAAATTCCCTTATGAGTTCCTGATAACCATGGCCAAAAACTTTGTTAAAGTTTTGCCACCCTCTAACAAACATAGCAGCCCTTACAGTTGGGTCAGGGTAATCCTCCTCATTCAGCAGCATTAATCTATCTCTAATCACACCTCTCTCCCTAAATTTCCTCTTATAGTCCTGAGCAGCCTTGGCATCCCTGAAATGCTTCCAATCAAAGTCCTCTTGGGCTTTAGACCGCTTTTCCCTTTTCAAAATTTCTCTTCGTAGTGGGAGGAGGGGAAGTAAGGGTGCTAGAAGTAGATACCCCTTTTCCCTTCTCTTTTTGGGAGACTTTTGCTTGTTCCATCTCAAGAAATTTCTTAGTTTTATAAATGGAACGGGAAGGTCTAGATGCCATGGCAAGTGAATAAAATACAATATTGATAGTAAGTGAAAAGTGATGTAGGCTCTTCATCCACTTTCTTGAAGAGAGATGGATCTAGGGCTCTTTCTCCTATCTTCCTTCAATGTAAGCTTGAGAACTTCTTCTTCAAGGCATGGAAACCGAAAACCAAAGCCTAAACTAAAGGAGTGTGACGCAAGGAACAAGAGGAAATAGAAGAAGAGAAGGATGAACAATGGAGGAAGGTTTGGAAAAGGGGAGAGGAAAAGGTTGGAGGCCACTTCCCAAAGTAGGGAAGATAAATCCACTCACCACCAAGGGAGGGAGAAACCACTTGGATAAGAGCTTGAGAGAGCTCTCTAATTCTAGAGAGAAGGAGGAGAATCTCTCACTAGGAAAACACTAAGTGCTCTCAAAATCTTGCAAATGAATTAAATTGTCCTTGTTTAATATAGGCCATTGGAAATTTCGGCCAAGAACTAGCTAAGTGGGCTTGAGCATGAATCCAAGGCCCATTAAGAGAAAAAGGTAAGCAAATGGCCTATACATGGCCCAAAAGGAAAAGTACAAGGCCCTAAAGTGGCCCATTTGACCTTGCAAGGCCCAAATCTATCCTATAAGCCTAGAGAAACTATTTAGAAAGTATATTACAAGTAAAGTACACATAGATCCTCATAGGTTCCTTATTAGGCTTAGGCCCACTAGAAGAGAGAAAAGAGAAATGGGCTTTATGAATGCTCTCTTTGGCCCTTTTGGTCTTGGCCCTTGTGAGGGGACCTCTATATGCTTCAAGTCCTTTCTCTAATGTAGTGTGAGGGTCTTCCTTGCGTATGTCCACATTAAATAGGTGTATGAACTATGAACTGGTGGGGTAAAATATGAAAAGGTAAGGTGAAATATGATAATTGAAGAGGTGAGAGCAAATTGAAACGGTAAATATGAAGTAAATGACAATAAAACGTGTAGCATCCTGATTTAAAACGAATTACCGAGTGAAATTGAGCCATAAGAATAATTATAAAAGTGGAGAGTTACTTATCAATTATAATTAATTTAATTAGTTCTACTTTGGAAATGATGGCTGAGTAATTGTGATAGCTGACCGCTTGTGAGTGGTGGGTGTCGTGAGTGGACTGCCAATTCACGTTTTCCCACCCCACTACTCTTCTCTTCTCTTCATACGTATATATATATATATCCTGGCCACGGTTGATATGCATTCCTTTCAGAATTCCTCTTCTACTACCTCTTTCTCTTAGTTCCTTCTTCTCTTCCTCATCGTTCTCCTTCTTCTTCCCTGTTCCCTGTTCTCTGTTCTCCGTTTCTAGAAACCCACGAAGACGGTGCTGTAGAAGACTCAGAGTTCCTCCTGTTGGTGAAGGACGACCATCGAAGCAGAAGGGAGTAGCTTTCTGTTCTCGAGCCGATTGCAGAATACGACCGCGTCGAAGGGAGACTGAACAAGGCAAACAGACCAGCGTATCGAACGTCAGGAAACAGAGGAGCTTCCTGAGTCCCTTCTGAAGGTAGGGGGCGCTTGCATGTCAAATGCATGGTTCATGAACGGTACCGGATAAATGTATTGCTTTAAGTGTGTGCATGTGTCTGTGACGATTGTGTGTGTGATACATGATTGTTGATCCTTGGATTCCATGTGTATGTTAGTAGCATTTTGTTAATAGTTATACAATACTGTGCATGCTAGTATGATTGACGAGTAAATGTAGGAACTATGTTGAATCGGGTTCTACTTGATGGTTACAAAGAATGCGTCGAATGAGTGATGATGCTTGCTGACAGAACGCATAAGCTGCATATGTAGGAATGGGGTGACCCGTGGAAGGTCAGGGACCCCAAAAGATTGATTTCTAGCTACAGGCCTTGGCTAGATCCTGTGAGGGCTCGTGGTAGCCGTGGGAGCTAGAGATAAGTCTCGAGACGTCAATGGGAGACCGGTACCACACGGAAAGAGCTAACGGACGAGAGGCCAGTAAGGGGGACCTACAACTGAAAGTCACTACCTAAGTCGGATCCGCAGGCATGCATGTAGATATGATGTTGATTAGGATAGTATGCGTGGTATAACTTGGGGCGATATGAATGAATTCTGAGTGAGTTGATGCATGTGATTGTGTAAATGAGAATGAACTTCACGTAATATGTATGTGAGTGTATGTTATTGCTATTATTCTAATCTGTATGGCCTTATTTTAATCTAAATGCGACCGAGTGATCATGGGTGTGCGTACTGATACTGATACCGAGTCCTTGACTATCATTTTATATGTAAAAGCTCACCCCTACTGTGGCTATACTTTTCAGTGAATGTCTCTCGGAATGAAGGATGAAGGAGGAGCTGAAGGCCGAGTGAAGTGCTAGTGCACTGTGGAAATTATGTGTTCATGTATATACTGTGTATATGCCTTCTTAAGCCTTGGCTGGCTCGTATTTCAGTCGTAGTCTTTTATACTAGAACTTGAACCCTCTTGGGTAGAAGTCGTGACCTTGTGCCTGTAATTATTTATATCCTTTATACCTATCATACTGCGTGTTTCTCTATCTTGCGTGAATGATCCGAGTAATATATACATATGTACTTACTGAGTGTGTGAGGTGGGTATGGCTGTAACATCCCAATTTTGAAGTTAAATACTGAATGAAAATAAACCATTAAGATTTTGATTGCAAAGTAGGAAATTAATTGTTAATTATAATCAACTTAACTTGAGAAATAGTGACAATTAGTTAAGCTTAGTTGGTAAGAGGTGGCTGCTTACGATTGGTGAGTCACGTGAGTGGGACTGCAATTCACATTTTCCCATCCCACTCTCCTTTTCTTCCTCGTGCATGCATATGCTTATATATGTGCTTGGTCACTGAAGTTATGCATCATTTTTACACTCCTTCTTCTTCTCTTCTCTTCTCTTCTTTTCTCTCCTCGTACCCTCTCTCTCTCTTCTCTTTTTCGTTCTTCGTCTTCCTCTTCCCTGTTCACTGTTCTGTTCTTGGGAACGCACGACGACAACACTGCAGAAGACTTGGAGTTCCTTCGGCTGGTGAGGGACGATCATCAGGGTGAAAGACGAACAACCCTGTTTCACGGTGCGACTACGTCCAGGAAGGCCTGAGCGAGTGTGAGCCTGGGCGAGGCGATCAGAGGCAAAAGACCAGCATCGGGAAACAGAGGAACCCCTCGACTTCCTTCAGTAGGTAGGGGGCGCTTTGCATTTCAAATGGATAGCGTGTGAATGGGTTTCGAGTGATTTATTAAGCATGTATGTGTGTTTAAGGGTGTTTGTGATGAAATGTATATTTGATAGATAGCTTTTGTATACTGAGGCATGCGATGATTGAATCCGATGGTAGTTCGCTTATATTTGATATACGTGGTTACGAGATACACTGTTGGGATACGGATGCATGTGTGTGTCATGAGACCGTGTGTGAATGTAGTGCATGCACCTTAAGTTGCTATACTGAGTCTAGTTAATTATTTACCTGTGTATGCATGAAGTGGAAACATATTGTGTGACTCGTGGGTGCTCTGTTCGGGGGATAATGGGTAGATCCTGATTGCTATCCTGTGTCACCTTGCATGCGAGTGTTGAAAAATAAATTTGTGTGCTATGAAATGATGAATGAATTGCATGCAGAGTGTGACTATGATAAAGGAAAGGAGGAGTAATATTACACATACAAAAGAATATAATTAAAAGACCTTGAGTTGGACTCAAGGCAGTGCCGAGTGCACTAGCGTTGGACGCTTAAAGTCTTGGGTTGGACTCAAGCAAGCTACCGGGTTGGACTCGGGGCTGCCCGTAACACTGCCGTGGTCGCTTGGAGTGATTGTGTTACATGTGAGGCCAAACGGTTTGGTACCAGTAAAACGGCCGAACCAACTTGGAGCTGGAGGAAAAAGGCTTGGAGCCTATGTTGCAACGTAAAAATTAATCAAGTGGGGGTCGGATCCGACTGTAGTAGACCTGTGTGCACTAGATAGATGTATATATATATATAAATATATATGCGTATAAGAATCTTATGCTATGATGAATTTATTGTGTTGCATGTATATATGTAAGTCGGGAATGATATGACCTGTATAATTAAGTATTGAATGAATGAATTCTGATTGCATGGTATTGTTATGAGTAGATAGACTGGAGGATAGTTAACGTTATAATTGCTTGAAATGTGATGTTGTATGATGGAAAGCATACGGGTCCCCAAGTCACTAACTGTCATTTTAAATGTAAAAGCTCACCCCTACTGTGGCAATATTTTCAGTGAACATTCCTCGAAACTACGAGTGAAGTGGAGCTACTTACCGAGTGGATTAGCTGTGCACCAAGGAACTATATGTATTTGTGTAGATATTGTGTATAATGTTTTGATTATGCCTTGGTCGGCTCGGGTTTGATATTGGTCTTTTAAAATAGAATAGAATCCTTTTAGGTTGGGAACATGACAATGTGCCTGTAATTATTGATATACACTCCTATATATATATGTTTACGTTTATGCCATGTTGCATGTTCATCCCATTCTGTGTATGATGCTTGAGTAGTACATGTGTTCATGTTCTTTTGAGCGTGTAGAATTGGTAAGACTTAGTATGAAGGAAACCAAGATATGGTCTAGAGAGTGAATCCGTGATCCTGTTGCCGAGTGAGGGAAGTTAAGTGTTCCGAGTAAATGAGGGTATACAACTCCGAGTAGGAACTGACGTGGAAGATTTCCCAAATAAGAAGCTGTTAAGATTCAGAGTGGATAGCATAGCTACACTTCTGAATAAGAACTAGCCGAGAGAGTGTTTTCCGACTGAAGGGTAACCCATCCGATTTCGAGTGTAATCCGTATAGTGAACCGATAGAAAGTTATGAAACTCTTGAGGGAAGGTTTAAGTTAGCGAGAGAGGTTGGGTAGGAAGGGCTATACTTGCCGAGCGAGAGACGAGTGAAATACCCGAGTGGTAGATAACTGGGAAGATTGCCGAGTGAAAATACCCCTGGTTTCCAAGTGGGACAACCTTCGTTTTCCGAGTGGATTGTTGTGTGGCATGTTGAACAAAATAGAGAACCAATTTTGGGACGTGTGAGATCGGAATCGAGTGGAGGAAGTCCCCTCTACCGAGCGGACTTAGGAATGGATCCCGAGTGAACTAGGTCATTACCGGGTGAGCGATTGTCTTGATACCGAGCGAGTGTGCTGTCTCGCTCCAGTGGAGTCAGATCTCGCTTGAGCGAGTGTACGTTATTTCTCTTGGGCTCGCTTGAGCGTTGTTGGGCTCCGCTGGGGGGCTTTTGTTTGGCCCTTATCTTCCCTTGCTTTCCATTTCCCTCCTTTTCCTTGTTGTGCCCGGTTTACTAACTTTAAAATTTGGAAAATTTCCCCTGTTAGTTTTATTTATGTAATTTAAAATTAGGGTGTTACATTTTGGTATCAGAGCAGACCGAAAGGTCTAAGGCCAAGGTACGTTTGCCGAGTATGAAGGGTTGTGTGTATTATGATCGAATGGTCATCATTATTGTGGTACCTGTTGAACCTGATTGATATTGTAACATTAATTTATGGATGGGAGGTTGTTTTCCTCCTGGTCTGACTGATTGTATAACATATAGAAATGGCATAATGTGCTAAGTTACTGAATATTAGGCTGAGATACGATCGGTAGTAAGTGACTTGGTATACTTATCCTTGAAGGGGTATTAATTTCAGGATAAGAGATGACGAATCGCCAAAGTATGGAGGCTATAGCCACAGTATTCCAACGCTTCGCGGACGTGTTTGAGAGGCAGGGCTAGCCTCGAGGTAAGGATGGCCAAGTGCTGGACCGCTTCCTGAAGAGGAAGCCGAGTGAATTTCAAGGAGGATGTAACCCGGAGGCAGCTTTTAAATGGACTCAAGAGCTGGAAAGGATTTTTGGGGGTCTTCACTGTACCGAGGCCCAGAAGGTAGAATGTGCAGTGTACATGCTGCGAGACGAGGCAGAAAACTGGTGGAAGATAGCCAGAAACCGATTTCCTGACGATGATACTCAGCTGACCTGGAACAATTTCAAGACATGCTTCCTAGAAAAGTACTTCCCCGACACAATCAGGAGTCAGAAGGAACTGGAGTTCATGGAATTGAAGCAGGGGTCCATGACTGTAGAAGAATACGCGGCAAGATTTGAGGAATTGTGCCTATTCTATCCACCCTTCCAACAACTGGGGACGGAGAATTCAAAGTGCTTAAAATTTGAGAACGGATTGAGGTCAGATATTAAGAGAGCCTGTAGATACCAAGAGATTAGAAGTTTTCCTGCATTGGTGAATAAGTGTAGGATATTTGAAGAAGATGACAAGGCCCACTCGGGCCAGAGCAGCAGGGCAAACCCCTCCTTGAGGCCTCAACAACCCCACTTCAAGAGGTCAGGCAACGCTAGGAGTACTGGACACTCCTCTAATTTCAGAAGACAAGGAAACCGTGGGGTCGTTTCGGGGGTTGCTCCGGGAATGGTAGATGCTTCAGATGCGGAGGTAACCACTTTGCACGGGAATGTGATGCTGGAAACGATGTTGTATGCTTCCACTGTAACGAAAGGGGGCATGTCTGCCCTGACTGTCCACAACTGCAACTAGAGGGTGGCCATGCACGTCGTGGGGGTTTCTGTGTGGGGGGACGCGGAACCATCAGTAGAGGAAATGGTTGTAGAGGCAGCGGAGCAAGGAGCAACATGATGGCTACTACAAGTAACCGAGGGAGAAATACCGACCAACCAGTGGTGGGAAGAGTCTACGCCATCAACACAGAAGATGCTGTGCAAGCGAATGATTTGGTACAATGTAAGTGTTCACTCGGTAAATATACACTTAATGTAATTTTTGATTCGGGAGCCACCCATTCTTTTATAGCTGATGAGTGTGTGAGACATTTAAAGTTGCCGACTGTGTGTATGGATCGGACTTTGGAAGTGGCCAATCCGACTGGCACTAAGGTGTTGACATCATCAATGTGTAAAGACGTAACGTTTGTGTTGTGCGATCGGAGTTTTACCTTCGATCTGGTGTGCGTGCCTCTGAAGGACCTTGACATTGTACTCGGTATGGACTGGCTTTCGGCCAACAAGGTGTTAGTGGATTGTAGAAACCGAAGGATAATCTTTCCAAGGCAGAACAATGAGGATTACACGGCACAAGGTATAGCTCAACTGTTTATGATGCTTTGTTTAACCGATGGTGAGAGTAGAGCCCGAGTGAACGAAATTCCGACTGTCTGTGAATTCCCAGAGGTGTTTTCGAAGGATGTGTCGGGTGTCCCTCCGAGTAGAGAAGTCGAATTCTCTATAGACCTGATCCCTGGAGCCGAGCCGGTCTCCAGTGCACCTTATAGGATGTCCCCAACTGAATTGGCCGAGTTGAAGAAGCAAGTAGATGAGTTACTCGGAAAACAATTCATTAGACCGAGTGTATCACCATGGGGCGCACCTGTGCTACTTGTTAAGAAGAAGGATGGCAGCATTAGACTTTGTATAGATTACCGACAGCTAAACAAACTCACAATTAAGAATCGGTACCCGTTGCCCAGGATTGATGACTTAATCGACCAACTGCGTGGAGCCTTAGTCTTCTCGAAAATCGACCTACGATCGGGATTCCACCAAATCCGGGTGAAGGACTCGGATATTCCAAAGACTGCCTTTAGGACTCGGTATGGTCACTACGAGTATGTAGTGATGCCGTTCGGTGTGACAAACGCCCCTTCCGTTTTCATGAATTATATGAACAACATATTCCACCCCTATCTTGACCGATTCATAGTAGTTTTCATTGATGATATCCTAATCTATTCTAAGACCCCTGAGGAGCATGAAAAACACCTCCGAGCGGTACTTCAAGTGTTGAAAGAGAATCAGTTGTTTGCAAAGCTTTCGAAATGTGATTTCTGGATGGATAAGATCCACTTCCTCGGACATGTGATTTCCGAGGAAGGTGTCTCGGTGGACCCTTCGAAAGTAGCAGTTATAATGTCATGGGAGAGACCCAAGTCGGTCTCAGAGATAAGGAGCTTTATGGGCCTGGCCGGTTATTACAGAAGGTTCATTGAAGGTTTTTCTAAGTTGGCCCTACCACTAACTAAATTGACTCGGAAAAGCATCCCCTTCGTGTGGAGTCCCGAGTGCGAAAGCAGTTTCTGAGAGCTGAAGGACAAGTTGACGACTGCTCCAGTGTTAGCATTACCTAACTTACAAGAGAACTTCGTGGTTTATTGTGATGCGTCAGGACTCAGACTGGGATGCGTGTTAGTGCAGAATGACCGAGTGATAGCTTACGCCTCTCGGCAATTGAGACCTCACGAACAGCATTAACTGACCCACGACTTGGAATTAGCAGCTGTGGTGTTCGCGTTGAAGATCCGGAGGCATTATTTGTACGGGTCCAGATTTGAAGTATACAGCGATCACAAGAGCCTCAAATACTTATTTGATCAGAAGGAGCTGAACATGAGGCAGAGGAGATGGATGGAATTTTTAAAGGATTACGATTTCAAGCTGAAATACCATCCGAGTAAGGTAAACGTTGTTGCTGACGTGTTGAGTCGGAAATCTCTCCATATAGCAGTGATGATGGTGAAGGAGGTAGAGTTATTGGAACAGTTCCGAGACATGAACTTGCATGTTGACATCCCCTCCTCTTGGAAAATAACAATCGGTACATTGAGGATCGCCAATGAGTTTCTGAAATCCGTATACCGCAGCAGCAGTCAGATTCCTACTTGGCTGAGATGAGGGAGACTCAGGCCAAGGGTAAGGATTTGTCTTTGACCGAGGGATCGGATGGAGTCTTCCGAGTGAAAAAACAGAATATATGTACCGGGTGGAGGAGAACTAAGGAGAATGGTGCTTGATGAGGCTCACAAGAGCTTGCTAAGTATCCACCCGGGTACCACGAAGATGTACCACGATCTAAGAGCACGATTTTGGTGGCCTAGATTAAAGAGGAATGTGGCAGAATACGTGGCACGGTGCATCACCTGTCAAAAGTCGAAAGTCGAGCACCAGAAGCCATATGGTGCATTGCAATCCCTGGAGATTCCCGTGTGGAAATGGGACTCAATTGCCATGGAATTTGTCATGGGATTACCAAGAAACCGAGCGGGCCATGATGCGATTTGGGTCATTGTTGACCGACTGACGAAGAGTGCACACTTCCTACCTGTGAATATGAAGTACCCGTTGCATAAATTAGCTCGGATTTACATTCATGAAATTGTCCGACTGCATGGTATACCGACTTCTATCGTATCGGATAGGGATCCTAGGTTCACGTCCCGGTTTTGGGCCAGCCTGCACCAAGAAATGGGTACGAAACTTTGGCTAAGTTCTACCTACCACCCCCAATCGGATGGACAATCCGAGCGAACGATCCAAAGCTTGGAGGACTTGCTAAGGGCGTGTGTGTTGGAGCACGGTGGAGATTGGGAGCAGTACCTTTCCCTGATCAAATTTACATACAACAATAGCCTTCACATCAGTATCGGTATGGCACCCTACGAAGCACTATATGGTCGGAGATGCCGAACCCCACTCTGCTGGTCGGAAACGGGTGAAAGTTTACTGCTGGGGCCGGAAATTATGAAGCAAACCTCAGAACAGATCTGAATGATAAGGGAAAAGATGAAGGCGTCTCAGGACAGGCAGAAGTGCTACCATGATAAACGAACCAAACCACTAGAGTTTTCAGTCGAAGATAGGGTATTTCTGAAGACTTCACCAAGCAAGGGAGTCGGACGAGCCTTGAATAGTGGAAAGTTGAGCCCCCGATACATTGGGCCTTATGAGGTGTTGGAACGAGTCGGCTCCATCGCATACCGAATAGCATTACCGACTCACTTATCCCGATTGCACAACGTATTTCATGTGTCTCAACTGAGGAAATATCTGCATGATCCCAACCACTCGATGCTAGATGATAAAGTGGAGATTAAGGAGGATCTGACCACTGTGTCTACACCGATTAGAATCGTGGACCGATCGGTAAAACGTTTGAGGAGCAAAGACGTACAACTGGTTGAAGTAGAGTGGCAGTAAGGCGGAACTACCTCTTGTACCTGGGAACGCAAAGACGCCATGAGGCAGCAGTACCCCGAGTTGTTTACTAAGGTGAGTCACCGAGTGAATTTTAGGGACGAAATGCTTTAAGAGGGGGAGAACTGTAACATCCCAATTTTGAAGTTAAATACCGAATGAAAATAAACCATTAAGATTTTGATTGCAAAGTAGGAAATTAATTGTTAATTATAATCAACTTAACTTGAGAAATAGTGACAATTAATTAAGCTTAGTTGGTAAGAGGTGGCTGCTTACGATTGGTGAGTCACGTGAGTGGGACTGCAATTCACATTTTCCCATCCCACTCTCCTTTTCTTCCTCGTGCATGCATATGCTTATATATGTGCCTTGGTCACTGAAGTTATACATCGTTTTCAGACTCCTTCTTCTTCTCTTCTCTTCTCTTCTTTTCTCTCCTCGTACTCTCTCTCTCTTCTCTTTTTCATTCTTCGTCTTCCTCTTCCCTGTTCACTGTTCTGTTCCTGGGAACGCACGACGATGACACTGCAGAAGACTTGGAGTTCCTTCAGCTGGTGAGGGACGATCATCAGGGTGAAAGACGAACAACCCTGTTTCACGGTGCGACTACGTCCAGGAAGGCCTGAGTGAGTGTGAGCCTGGGCGAGGCGATCAGAGGCAAAAGACCAGCATCGGGAAACAGAGGAACCCCTCGACTTCCTTCAGTAGGTAGGGGGCGCTTTGCATTTCAAATGGATAGCGTGTGAATGGGTTCCGAGTGATTTATTAAGCATGTATGTGTGTTTAAGGGTGTTTGTGATGAAATGTATATTTGATAGATAGCTTTTGTATACTGAGGCATGCGATGATTGAATCCGATGGTAGTTCGCTTATATTTGATATATGTGGTTACGAGATACACTGTTGGGATACGGATGCATGTGTGTGTCATGAGACCATGTGTGAATGTAGTGCATGCACCTTAAGTAGCCATACTGAGTCTAGTTAATTATTTACCTGTGCATGCATGAAGTGGAAACATATTGTGTGACTCCTGGGTGCTCTGTTCGGGGGATAATGGGTAGATCCTGATTGCTATCCTGTGTCACCTTGCATGCGAGTGTTGAAAAATAAATTTGTGTGCTATAAGATGATGAATGAATTGCATGCAGAGTGTGACTATGATAAAAGAAAGGAGGAGTAATATTACACATACAAAAGAATGTAATTAAAAGACCTTGAGTTGGACTCAAGGCAGTGCCGAGTGCACTAGCGTTGGACGCTTAAAGTCTTGGGTTGGACTCAAGCAAGCTACCGGTTTGGACTCGAGGCTGCCCGTAACACTGCCGTGGTCGCTTGGAGTGATTGTGTTACATGTGAGGGCAAACGGTTTGGTACCAGTAAAACGGCCGAACCAGCTTGGAGCTGGAGGATAAAGGCTTGGAGCCTATGTTGTAACGTAAAAATTAATCAAGTGGGGGTCAGATCTGACTGTAGTAGACCTGTGTGCACTAGATAGATGTATATATATATAAATATATATGCGTATAAGAATCTTATGCTATGATGAATTTATTGTGTTGCATGTATATATGTAAGTCGGGAATGATATGACCTGTATAATTAAGTATTGAATAAATGAATTCCGATTGCATGGTATTGTTATGAGTAGATAGACTGGAGGATAGTTAACGTTATAATTGCTTGAAATATGATGTTGTATGATGGAAAGCATACGGGTTCCCAAGTCACTAACTGTCATTTTAAATGTAAAAGCTCACCCCTGCTGTGGCAATATTTTCAGTGAACATTCCTCAGAACTACGAGTAAAGTGGAGCTACTTACCGAGTGGATTAGCTGTGCACCAAGGAACTATATGTATTTGTGTAGATACTGTGTATAATGTTTTGATTATTCTTAGTCCTCAAATTTTCAATAAAAGCTTAAATAAAAATTTCATAAAAATTATAAAAATTAGTTTAATTTGTTAGAAAATTAGGATTTAAATTCAATAAATGGATGTTGTTGGAAATAATCTGCCCTTGATCAATTTTCTCTAGTTTTGCAGTGAAAAAGTTAAGAAATCAAGAGAAAATTATACTGAAGGAGCTGACGCGTAGCCTCATCCCACGCGTAGCATCAAGTGTTATTTTTGATGCTGACGCTACGCATCATACCGACGCGTAGCGTCATGCTGCGCAGTCTCCACTCCCACTTTGGCCAACCACTCCACTTTGACCCAATAATGGGCACTCCACTCAGCATAAGGGCCACCCCACTCATCACAAATGGCCAAAATACAGTGGAGACACGTCCAAGTGGCCAAGCATGATTGATTGTTAATTATTTGAAGTGGCCATTATCAGCTGTTTAATGGAAGCTGAGTCAGGGGTCTGACGCGTAGCGTCACACTGACGAGTAGCGTCCGCACCCTTGCTCACCCCTATAAATAGGGCCATCCAACACCATTCAAGACATCCCATTCCATACACTTCTCTTCTCTTCTCTCTTGTGCTCGACTTTGAGTACTTCTTTTGTGAGTTGTAGTTCTAGAATAGTTTTCTAGATACTTGAGTGTGTTTCGGTGTATTGTGATCGTTGTATCGTGAAGTTTCCATCGTCTTCGTAATGTCAAACTCTGTAAGTGTTGTTCTTACTTTTACCATGTGTAACTAATTTGTTTATGTTGGAATTGGTGAACTAATCTATTGAGTATAATGTTGTGAATTCGACCTCTGTATATTTATGATTCAAGTCCATGTTAGTATTTCAACCTTTTATTAATATGAACGTCAAACGGGAGAATGATTTTCATGTGTGTCGAAACTGGTTTTATTAGTATAAATGTCAAATGGGAGAATGATTATTTATGCCGTATTGAAACTTGTTTTGACGAAAGTAAAAAGTTGGAATACCCTTGGTATCTCAATTCTATAGGGGTTGTTAACCATTGTTGCCATAAGGCCAGGTCTTAATGCAAGTTTTTACTGAGAAAGCTCATGAGGGATCGGACTTTACGGTGAATTCTTAGAATTTATATCACGAGGGATCGGTTATAATGATTTTAAGCTGCAATGACATGAAACTTGATGATTAAATATGCATGTCTTGAGTTCCTCATTGTTATTCTAGATTAGGGATTCAATTTCCAACATAATTTGTTTATCTGTGTTTATCTCAAGTATCTTACCTATTCTAAATTGCAACTCAACTTTTTTTTTTAGATAGATTTTTATTTTCTTTTATCCTATGAATCACTCAATCATACTATCTTGTGAATATTGTATAAACTGTATATAAATCATTCTTTTGTTTATAATTTCTTTCACATTTACCATAGTAAGTAGAAAATTACTGTTGTTATTGGACTTTCAATCCCAGTGGAACGATATCTAAATTTCGAAAACTACAAACGATTGGTGCGCTTGCCAATTGACAAAACCCGGTTTCACCGACGGGTTAACAAGTTTTCTGGCGCCGTTGCCGGGGATTGAATTGTTTCAGTAAAACAGTAAAATTTTAATTACCGTGGTAAATATTTTTTTTTTACCTTAGATAATTTTTTTTCTCTTATCATTATTACACTAACTTTCTTTGTCTAGTTTGTGTATGCAAACTCGATCTACCGCAGGTAAAATTTATTTTGATCCTGAGATAGAAAGGTTTGTAAAGAAAATCAAGTCTTTGAAATCTAAAACACAAACTAATTATTCTTCTACTTCGAAATTTTTTGAAAATTCAAATATGGCTGCTGAAAGGAGAACATTGGGACAATTTGCTGCTATAAATGGTCCACCCCGAGTTTCGGGAATGTTTCAAGGACCAATTTTACCAGTGGAAATTAAACCTGCCACTTTAAACATAATTCAAAACAACCAATTTGCTGGTTTAAATCATGAAGAACCATATGAACATTTAACTGTTTTTTATGAGTTATGCAGCACAATTGGTTTTGAACCCAATCAAGAAGAGTCTGTCTACATGAGACTCTTTCCTTTTTCATTGATTGGGAAAGCAAAAGAATGGTTTAAATCTTGTCCACCGGGTAGTTTTGCAAACTGGTCCGATGTTGAAAGAAAATTTTTGGAAAGATTTTATTCTCCTTCAAAATAGTTTGAAGCAATGACAGCCATACATTCTTTTTCTCAAAATAATGATGAATCATTAGGAGAAACATGGGAACGATTCAAGGCACTCTTGAGAAAGTGCCCAAACCACAACCTGAATGATGCCGAGAAGGTAAGAATCGTTTACCATGGTTTATTGCCTCAGTTCAAGATGATGTTAGATGCTTGTGCAGGTGGTTCTTTAATGAACAAGACTGTGGAAGAAGCCATAGAAATATTGGAATCAATGGCTATTAGTGACCGACAAGCAAAGCATGAAAGAGGTAATATGCAAAGGAAGCCAGGAATGCTCGAATTGGGAGTAAATGATGCATTGTTGGCTCAGCAAAAATTATTGACCCAACAAATTGAAGTTATGAGCAAGCAATTGGAAAAACTTCAAATTGCTCAAGTAGCATCACCACCCCCTGCTCAACTTAAAGCATGTACGCACTGCATGGGAGAACAACCATGTGGTTACTGTGGAAATGAGCAAGAGCAAGTCAATTTCATGAACCATCAAAGAGCACCCTTAGGTAATTATCCTTTCAATCATGGAAATTCTTTCCCTAACAATTACCTGCAGGGTTGGCAAAATTAGAATATTGGCTGGAGACAGGACACTGGACCTTCCAACAGACCCCCTAACAATCAATTCAAGCAACAACAAACTGACAATGCAAGATTGACAAGAATAGAGGAATCTATCCAACAGTTATTGCAGTTTATGGAGACAAACGAAGCTGCCCGAAAAGCATCAGACATACAAATGGGTCAGCTCGCAAAAGAAATAGCCGAATTAAAGAGTTCTGGGTTTTCTGCAAACACTCAAAACCCAAGGGAACAATGTAATGCTGTTTCTATTAATATTGTAAAAATTGATTGTAAAGAAAAGAGTGAGAAAAAGAAAGAAGAAGAAAAAGAAAGTGAAAAAATAGAAAAAAATGAAAAAAATGAAAAAGAAAAAAATATGCAAAGAGATACAGAGCAAGAAACAAACTGTATAACCCCGAAAAAATGTAAAGATCCGGGGAGTTTCACCATTCCTGTAACAATCGGAAATATCAACATCAGGAATGCGTTATTAGATTTAGGGGCTAACATTAACTTGATGCCCCTAGATTTAATAAAACACATTGGTGAATATGAGCTAAAAGAAGCAAAGACAGAATTACAGTTTGCAGATCGCTCTGTCAAAAAGCCTTTTGGGATTGTGGAAGATGTATTGGTAAAGGTTGACAAGTACCACTTCAAGGTTGACTTCGTGGTGCTAGATATGAAGGAGGATACTGAGATCCCCCTGATCCTAGGAAGACCTTTCATGAAGACTGCAAGGATCAGAGTAGATGTTGATCTAAGTACGGTTGCAGTCAAAGTGTATGAAGAAGAGGTAAGCTTCAGTGCTCATGAACACCTCAGGATAAGTAATGAGGCAAAAGTTTACCTTTCAACCGAACCAGGTATACCTCTTCCCAATCAATTAAATTGTTTTAAATTAACCGATGCTTTGAAAGATGAAAAACAGGCAATTAAGCATCGAAAAAGAAGAAGAAGGAAGAAAAAGACAGGTGATTCCTCAACAAATATTGGGAGACCACCTGATTAATCAGAGGTAATGTCTGGCTGGAGACATTAAATCTAGCGCTCAATGGGAGGCAACCCATTCTTTTCTCGTTATTTTTAATGTTTTTAATATATATATAAAAAAAAATAGACATATTTCAAAAATAATTAGATAGAATTTTATTTTGAAAAGAAAAGGAGTTTAAAATTGAAAAGAAAAGGTTTTTGAAAATCAAAATTTTGAAAAATCAAAAAAAACAGAAGCCCACGCGTAGCGCCCCTGTGACGCGTAGCGTGGACTCTGAGTTTTGGTTCTGATGCGTAGCGTCCTATCCACGCGTAGCGTCAAAGCCCACGTTCAGTTTTTAAAACTGAACCAGAGAGGCCCATCTTAGGGTTTAAAACCTAAAATCTCCTCTCTGCCTCATTTAGTTTTCAGAAACCTAATTTTCGAAACCCTCTTTTCTCTCTTCCAAGCCCTCTTCAATCCTAATTGCTCAAGGAACTACAAGTTACAGGGAGAGGGAGCACCTTATGTTACCCCGGCCGAGTTTGCAGCACATGTAGCTTGGCCCGGAGATTTGCCTACCTACCCTGAGACTGGTGGGCCATCTGGCGCACAGGCTGACTCTGATGATGATCAGATGGAGGACTGAGGATGCCATCTTTATCTTATTTTGAGTATATTTGCTTTTAGTTGATATTTACATTTACATTCACATTTACATTTTATATTATGGTATTTTATTATTTGTGTGGTGTGTGCTTTCGTAATTATTTGTTTTTGCATATTTTATATAAAAAAAAAATCAATCAAATTTTTGTTAGTAAGTTAGTTTATGCACTTAGAGTTTTTACATAATAAAACCAATTTTGTAAAATTAATTATTTGGTTCTTTATAACTTAGGAATTTTGATAAATTTAATTACAATAAGTTTATTAACCATCAAGCAAATTTCAATAAACCGGTGAGTTGAGAGATCTTTTTAAACACTTGAGGGTTTAATCGACATATTTTCAATTCGAATTGATTTTGCTTTAATCTGTGATTTGTGTTGTTGTACAGAGAATTCGGGAAAATGATCAAGGCACATTTATTGGTGAAACAAAACCTTGGGCCAAACAGCTTACCTTGGTAAAAAAATCTTTTATCCCTTGTGTAACATCCCAGTTTTAAAATTAAATGCTGAATGAAGAATAAACCATTGAGATTTGATTTTAACTAAGAAATAACTGTTAATTGCATTTAACTAATTAGGATCAAGCCATTAAAAATATTAAAAATGGTGATGGTCAGGGGATGGGGTGGAGTGCACGTGACTGCTGAGCACGCACTCTCCCATCCCACTCTTCTTTTACTGTGCGCATGTACATATATATATATATATATATATATATATATATATATAAAACGTGAGCCTTGGGGAGGAACGCACTTACTCTTTCTTCAGACTCCCTTCTCCGTCACTTCATTCTCTACTTCCTCCCTTCGTCTCCATCTTTCTCCTTCTTCTATCTTACTCTTCACTTCTGGAGGTCTTGGTTCCAGTACTAGAGAACGGACCACACTTCATCCCAGAATCAGGCGCAGGATACAACAAGCCAAGGAAGACCGGACGAACCAGGAGAAGGACATCGGACCCAACAACAAGAACGAAAAAGGTTTCTGAGGATTCTTCTAAAGGTAGGGGGCGCTTGCATGTCGAATGCATGGTCTAAGAACGGTACCGGATGAACGTATTGCTGAATGCGGGTGTGTGTGTGTGTGCATTTATTTATAATCATTAGAACTGATGCTGTGCATGTGTGCATGTATTCATAATTACTAAAACTGATGCATGATTTGAGATTCTGATAGTGATCTTCATGGCGATGGTGTAGCCTATTCGTGGATGATAATGATGGATGATATGCATGGATCTATTTTGTTGTCACTGTGAAAAGTATGTATGTGCATGTTCTTAATTGGATTGCTCAATGTTGTTTGTCTGATGACCGATTGTAACATGCGCTGGTGTGACTGATTGAATGATTTCGAGTAGTGGGGGATATCCGTTCTTACTTAATGACTACAGTAAGCTGTTCATGGCGCGATGATGTGTAATGATGAATGTGTTAGTTGCACGAGTAAGAGTGGGGTGACCCATAGAAGGTCAAGAACCCCAAGGGAAATGACTTCCAGTTACCAACCCTGGCTAGATCCCAATAGAGCTCGTGGTAGCCGTTGGAGCTAGAGAAGAGAGTCTCGAGACGCCGTGGGGAGGCCGGTGCCACCTGGTAAGAGCTGAGGGACGAGGGGCCAGAAGAAAAAGGGACCGTAACTGAGAGTCTTTACCCGAGTCGGATCCGCAGACATGCATATACAAATAAGGCTGATTGTGGTGATGTATAAATCTATGTATGTGCATGTGTATGATTTTGAATGCATGAATATATATTTAGATGTGGAATAAACTCTGTGAATTATGTGTGTCATGAATGTTGTCTGAAACTGTATGAACTTGGTTACTTGAGAGAGGTTGACTGATAGCAGGAGCGTGTACTGACGCCGATACCGAGTCTGTGAGTATCATTATACATGTAAAAGCTCACCCCTGCAGTGGCCATTTTCAGTGAATGTTTCTCGTGAGGAGGATCGACAGCAGAGCTGGAATGCTGGGCGGAGTACTGATGCGTTTGGAAGGTTTAATTAAGGCGTTGTTAGATTAAGCCCCGACTGGCTCATACCGGATGATAATGTTTTTGGAGAATGAATGGAACTTTATGGGCAAGAAGAAGTCCGATTTTGTATTGTAAATATTGACATACACTTTATGTATTTATGGATGTATGGTTTTGGTGTGTGTGATGCTATGTGCTGCCTTGTTTCATATTTGTACTTTAATTCGCAGGGACAATATGATTGAACAGGTTATAGCCACGTCTGAGTGAATAGAGGGTTGTCTTAGGAAAATTCATGTCGGATATGGGGGCGGAGTCGTACCCCGCCCGAAGTATGAGTACATTTCGCCCAAGCGAGAGGTCTCACACTGGAACGATGTAGTCGTTAGAATGGAACACCATTTAAAATACCTTAACTATCCGTTGTGGTGCTAACACAATCCAGACCCCGATGTTGACCCCGGATTTGGGCGTTATGGCTAAGTCCGCCCAGGCGTCGTCATAATTAATTGAGTTGGGCGGAATAGGTTTATACCTTTCCCTTCCCCACAACCTACTAGCGCATACGTACCCTGTAACTTCCCGCTTTTCTGAGTGAAGTGCGAGTGTGAGGATTTACCTAGTAAACCCTTGTCCATACCCGATTAAGAAAACTACCTTGTAGTTGCGTTAAAAAGAAGTTGTGCAGATCCCGTTTAGGCGGTGCCATACATCGCCCAAGTAACTAGGACAGTCCGCCCAAGATATATATATATATCCCGCCTAGCCAAGTAGGATGACTCTAACCCCGCCCTTCCACTGAATGATACACGTACGATTGTATTAACATCTTCCTTTATCTATTTCCTCCCGTTGAGTGACCAGTGTTACTCGAAGGGAAGCCTCCTTGTGAAATATCCTCTATCCACTGCTGCTTTACCATACCCCGCCTGGACGGTATCAGACCCCGTCTAAGCGAACAAACGGTGTTGTGCAATCCGCCCTAGTGTTGATGCACTACGATAAACCCATTGAGCCGGCCCCGGTTTTAGCTTCCCTGTAGGTTGCTATATGCGCGTGAATGCTCCTAGTTTTCCCCATTGCCTGCTCCCTTCTACATCAAATGTTACGTGACTGTTTTGTGAAAAGTTTTCCCCTATTTTGGGATTTATTAGTTGCAAATAATAAGGGTGTTACATTTTTGGTATCAGAGCAGACCGAAAGGTCCAAGGCCAGAGTATGCTTACCAAGTGTAAGTGGTGGTGTGTGTGTGTCTTTTGATTGAATGGTTGAAATTGTTCTGATGCTAGATAAACTTGATTGATGTTGACTTGAGGACAAGGGGTTGTTTCCCCTGGTCCAATTGTGTGTATGACCTGGGCGAATGATATAATGTGCTAAGCTAATAATTGTAGGACTAATAACTAGAACGGTAGTAAGTGGCTCTGTATACTTATCCTTAAATGTCAATTTCAGGATAAGAAATGGCGCATCGTCAAAGTATAGAGGCTATAGCCACAGCATTCCAACGCTTTGCTGATGTATTTGAGAGGCAAGACCAGACTCGACCTGAGGATGGCCATGTGCTGGACCGCTTCCTGAAAAGGAAGCCGAGTGAATTCTTAGGAGGACGGAACCCTGAGGCGGCGTTCAAGTGGACTCAGGAATTAGAGAGAATCTTTAAGGGTCTTCGCTGTACCGAAGCCCAGAAGGTGGAGTGCGCAGTGTATATGCTGCGAGATGAAGCAGAGAATTGGTGGAAGGTAGCCAGAAGCCGATTCCCCGAGGATGACAATCAACTGACGTGGAACGATTTCAAAGCCTGCTTCCTAGACAAATACTTTCCCGACACAGTGAGGAGTCGGAAGGAGCTGGAGTTTATGGATTTGAAACAGGGCTCCATGACTGTGGAGGAATATGCGACCAGATTTGAGGAATTGTGCCTATTCTATCCGCCCTTCCAGCAGCCAGGAACGGAGAACTCCAAGTGTCTTAAGTTTGAGAACGGATTAAGATCGGATATCAAAAGAGCCTGCAGATACCATGAAATCCGGAGTTTCCCTGCCTTAGTGAACAAGTGTAGAATATTCAAAGAGGATGACAGGGTCTATTCGGGCCAGTGCAGCAGAGCCAACCAGCACCTGAGGCCTCAGCAATCACGTTTCAAGAGGTCAGGGAACGTGAGGAGGAACGAACCCTTCGCCAGATATCAGAATCATAATGACCGAGGGAGACAAATGAATGGACGACCAAGGTATGGCGGATGCTTTAAATGTGGCGGTGACCACTTTGCTAAGGATTGCAATGATACAAATGTTAAATGCTACCACTGCGGAGAGAAGGGACACGTTCGTCCGGACTGCCCCCAACTCCGCCAGGCAGACGCCAACGTGCGTCAAGGAGGATTTCAAGATCGAACCCGAGTGAGTGATAACCAACGACCTGGTGGCAGAGGCAACGGAACCAGAGGAAATGTGATGCGTGCTGCGAACAGCCGAGAAAGGAACACCGGCCCAACAGCGACAGGAAGGATCTACACCATCAATGCAGAGGATGTTGCACCAGCAAACGACCTAGTACAATGTAAGTGCTCACTTGGAATGAATACGCTTAATGTTGTTTTCGATTTGGGAGCAACCCATTCTTTTATAGCTGATGAGTGTGTGGAACGGTTGAAGCTACCAACTGTGTCTATGAACCGGACTTTGGAAGTGGCCAGCCCTACTGGCCCTAGTGTGTTCACATCGTCAATATGTAAAAATGTAGCATTTGAGTTATATGATCGGAGTTTCACCTTCGATCTGATTTGCATGCCCTTAAAGGGTCTTGATATTGTGCTTGGAATAGATTGGCTTTCAGCCAATAAGGTATTAGTAGATTGTAGAAACCGAGAGATAGTTTTCCCAAAACAACCCACTGAAGATGGCACGGCACTAGGTATAACCCAACTATTTATGATGCTTTGTCTAACCAAAGATGAGAATGAGACCCTAGTGAACGAAATTCCAGTTGTCTGCGAATTCCCAGAAGTGTTCCCAGAGGACATCCCGAGTGTGCCTCCCAATAGAGAAGTCGAATTCTCTATAGACTTGATCCCTGGAGCCGAACCGGTCTCCAGTGCACCCTACAGAATGTCCTCAACTGAATTGGCAGAGTTGAAGAAACAAGTGGATGAGTTACTTGAGAAGCAGTTCATTAGACCAAGCGTGTCACCATGGGGCGCACCTGTGCTACTTGTTAAGAAGAAGGATGGCAGCATGAGACTTTGTATAGATTATCGACAACTTAATAAACTCACGATCAAGAATCGATACCCACTGCCTAGAATTGATGATTTAATTGACCAGCTGCGTGGAGCCTCAGTCTTCTCGAAAATCGACTTACGATCGGGATATCACCAAATCCGAGTGAAGGACTCGGACATCCCTAAAACTGCCTTTAGGACTAGGTATGGTCACTATGAGTATGTAGTGATGTCGTTCGGTGTGACAAACGCCCCTGCTGTTTTCATGAATTACATGAACAGCATATTCCACTCCTTCTTAGATCGGTTTGTTGTTGTCTTCATCGATGATATTCTAGTTTATTCTAAGACATCTGAGGAGCATGAAGGACATCTCAGAGCGGTACTCCAGGTGTTGAAGGAGAAGCAATTGTTTGAAAAGCTTTCAAAGTGCGAATTTTGGATGGATGAGATCCACTTCCTCAGGCATGTGATCTCCAAGCGAGGCGTCTCGGTGGATCCTGCGAAGGTAGCTGCTGTAATGGCATGAGAGAGGCCCAGATCGATCTCGGAAATAAGAAGTTTTATGGGCTTGGCAGGTTATTATAGGAGGTTCATCGAAGGTTTTTCTAAGTTGGCATTACCCCTGACTAAATTGACTCGGAAGAACGTTCCTTTTGTGTGGAGTCCGGAGTGTGAGAACAGCTTCCAAGAGCTGAAGAATAAGTTGACAACTGCTCCGGTGTTGGCATTACCTAAGTTACGAGAAAGCTTCGTGGTCTATTGTGACACGTCCGGACTCGGATTAGGATGTGTACTCATGCAGAAGGATCGAGTGATAGCATATGCCTCTCGACAATTGAGACCCCACGAGCAGCATTATCCGACCCATGACTTGGAGCTGGCAACAGTAGTTTTTGCATTGAAAATCTGGAGGCATTACTTGTACGGATCCAAATTTGAAGTGTACAGTGATCATAAGAGCCTCAAATACCTATTCGACCAAAAGGAGCTGAACATGAGGCAGAGAAGATGGATTGAGTTTTTGAAGGACTATGATTTCGAGTTGAAATACCACCCAGGTAAGGCAAATGTCATGGCAGACGCATTGAGTTGAAAATCCCTCCACATAGCAGCCATGATAGCAAAAGAAGTTGAGTTGTTGGAGTGGTTCCGAGACATGAACTTGCATGTTGACGCCCCTTCCTCTCAGAAGATGACAATCGGTACGTTAAGGATTGCCAACGAATTCTTAAAATCCGTGTACGAACAGCAACAGGCGGACTCTTACCTAGCTGAAATGAAGGAAATTCAGGCTAAAGGAAAGGATTTATCCTTGGCAGAGGGGTCAGATGGGATCTTCCGGGTGAGAAACAGAATATACATACCAAGTGAAGGAAGATTGAGAAGAATGGTGCTTGACGAAGCCCACAAGAGCCTGCTCAGCATTCACCCAGGAACCACGAAAATGTACCACGACTTGAGGAGACAATTCTGGTGGCCCGGACTAAAGAAGGATGTGGCGGAGTACGTGGCCCGGTGTATCACTTGTCAGAAATCGAAGGTAGAGCACCAAAAACCGTACGGTGCAATGCAGCCTCTAGAGATCCCCGTGTGGAAATGGGACTCAATTGCGATGGATTTTATCATGGGATTACCCAAAAACCGAGCGGGCCATGATGCAATATGGGTCATTGTTGACCGATTGACGAAGAGTGCACACTTCTTACCTGTAAATATGAGGTACCCATTGCATAAGTTGGCTCGAATCTACATTCAAGAAGTTATCCGACTGCATGGCATACCTACTTCCATCGTATCGGATAGGGACCCTAGGTTTACGTCCAGGTTTTGGACCAGCATGCATCAAGAATTGGGGACGAAGCTTTGGCTTAGTTCTGCCTACCACCCCCAATCGGATGGACAATCCGAGCGAACAATTCAGAGTCTAGAAGACTTATTGAGAGCGTGTGTGTTAGAGTACGGTGGGGACTGGGAGCAGTACCTTCCCTTGATCGAGTTTACGTACAACAACAGCTATCATCACAGCATTGGCATGGCACCTTACGAGGCATTATATGGGCGTAGATGCCGAACCCCACTCTGCTGGTCGGAAACGGGTGAAAGTCTACTATTGGGACCAGACATCGTGAAGCAAACCACAGAACGGATCCGAGTGATAAGGGAAAAGATGAAAGCATCACAAGACAGGCAGAAGAACTACCATGACAAACGCATCAAGCCATTGGAATTTTCAGTCGGAGATCGAGTGTTTCTGAGAACCTCTCCGAGTAAAGGAGTTGGACGAGCCTTAAAAAGTAGAAAGTTAAGCCCTCGCTACATCGGACCTTATGAGGTACTAGAACGGATTGGCCCCGTAGCATACCGCCTCGCGTTACCAACTCACTTGTCCCGATTGCTCAATGTATTTCACGTGTCTCAACTGAGGAAGTATTTGCATGACCCCAGCCACACGATGCCTGACGACGAGGTAGAGATCAAGGAAGACCTAACCACTGTGACTACACCGGTTGGAATCGTAGACCAATCGGTAAAACGCTTAAGAAACAAGAACGTAAGGCTGGTTAAGGTGGAGTGGCAGCAAGGCAAGATCACCTTCTACACGTGGGAACGCGAAGACGCCCTGCGACAGCAGTACCCCGAATTGTTTACCTAGGTAAGTACCGACTGAATTTCGGGGACAAAATTCTTTTTCAGTGGGGGAGAACTGTAACATCCCAGTTTTAAAATTAAATGCTGAATGAAGAATAAACCATTGAGATTTGATTTTAACTAAGAAATAACTGTTAATTGCATTTAACTAATTAGGATCAAGCCATTAAAAATATTAAAAATGGTGATGGTCAGGGGATGGGGTGGAGTGCACGTGACTGCTGAGCACGCACTCTCCCATCCCACTCTTCTTTTACTGTGCGCATGTACATATATATATATATATATATATATAAAACGTGAGCCTTGGGGAGGAACGCACTTACTCTTTCTTCAGACTCCCTTCTCCGTCACTTCATTCTCTACTTCCTCCCTTCGTCTCCATCTTTCTCCTTCTTCTATCTTACTCTTCACTTCTGGAGGTCTTGGTTCCAGTACTAGAGAACGGACCACACTTCATCCCAGAATCAGGCGCAGGATACAACAAGCCAAGGAAGACCGGACGAACCAGGAGAAGGACATCGGACCCAACAACAAGAACGAAAAAGGTTTCTGAGGATTCTTCTAAAGGTAGGGGGCGCTTGCATGTCGAATGCATGGTCTAAGAACGGTACCGGATGAACGTATTGCTGAATGCGGGTGTGTGTGTGTGTGCATTTATTTATAATCATTAGAACTGATGCTGTGCATGTGTGCATGTATTCATAATTACTAAAACTGATGCATGATTTGAGATTCTGATAGTGATCTTCATGGCGATGGTGTAGCCTATTCGTGGATGATAATGATGGATGATATGCATGGATCTATTTTGTTGTCACTGTGAAAAGTATGTATGTGCATGTTCTTAATTGGATTGCTCAATGTTGTTTGTCTGATGACCGATTGTAACATGCGCTGGTGTGACTGATTGAATGATTTCGAGTAGTGGGGGATATCCGTTCTTACTTAATGACTACAGTAAGCTGTTCATGGCGCGATGATGTGTAATGATGAATGTGTTAGTTGCACGAGTAAGAGTGGGGTGACCCATAGAAGGTCAAGAACCCCAAGGGAAACGACTTCCAGTTACCAACCCTGGCTAGATCCCAATAGAGCTCGTGGTAGCCGTTGGAGCTAGAGAAGAGAGTCTCGAGACGCCGTGGGGAGGCCGGTGCCACCTGGTAAGAGCTGAGGGACGAGGGGCCAGAAGAAAAGGGGACCGTAACTGAGAGTCTTTACCCGAGTCGGATCCGCAGACATGCATATAGAAATAAGGCTGATTGTGGTGATGTATAAATCTATGTATGTGCATGTGTATGATTTTGAATGCATGAATATATATTTAGATGTGGAATAAACTCTGTGAATTATGTGTGTCATGAATGTTGTCTGAAACTGTATGAACTTGGTTACTTGAGAGAGGTTGACTGATAGCAGGAGCGTGTACTGACGCCGATACCGAGTCTGTGAGTATCATTATACATGTAAAAGCTCACCCCTGCAGTGGCCATTTTCAGTGAATGTTTCTCGTGAGGAGGATTGACAGCAGAGCTGGAATGCTGGGCGGAGTGCTGATGCGTTTGGAAGGTTTAATTAAGGCATTGTTAGATTAAGCCCCGACTGGCTCATACCGGATGATAATGTTTTTGGGGAATGAATGGAACTTTATGGGCAAGAAGAAGTCCGATTTTGTATTGTAAATATTGACATACACTTTATGTATTTATGGATGTATGGTTTTGGTGTGTGTGATGCTATGTGCTGCCTTGTTTCATATTTGTACTTTAATTCGCAGGGACAATATGATTGAACAGGTTATAGCCACGTCTGAGTGAATAGAGGGTTGTCTTAGGAAAATTCATGTCGGATACGGGGGCGGAGTCGTACCCCGCCCGAAGTATGAGTACATTTCGCCCAAGCGAGAGGTCTCACACTGGAACGATGTAGTCGTTAGAATGGAACACCATTTAAAATACCTTTGCTATCTGTTGTGGTGCTAACACAATCCAGACCCCGATGTTGACCCCGGATTTGGGCGTTATGGCTAAGTCCGCCCAGGCGTCGTCATAATTAATTGAGTTGGGCGGAATAGGTTTATACATTTCCCTTCCCCACAACCTACTAGCGCATACGTACCCTGTAACTTCCCGCTTTTCTGAGTGAAGTGCGAGTGTGAGGATTTACCTAGTAAACCCTTGTCCATACCCGATTAAGAAAACTACCTTGTAGTTGCGTTAAAAAGAAGTTGTGCAGATCCCGTTTAGGCGGTGCCATACATCGCCCAAGTAACTAGGACAGTCCGCCCAAGATATATATATATATCCCGCCTAACCAAGTAGGATGACTCTAACCCCGCCCTTCCACTGAATGATACACGTACGATTGTATTAACATCTTCCTTTATCTATTTCCTCTCGTTGAGTGACCAGTGTTACTCGAAGGGAAGCCTCCTTGTGAAATATCCTCTATCCACTGCTGCTTTACCATACCCCGCCTGGACGGTATCAGACCCCGTCTAAGCGAACAAACGGTGTTGTGCAATCCGCCCTAGTGTTGATGCACTACGATAAACCCATTGAGCCGGCCCCAGTTTTAGCTTCCCTGTAGGTTGCTATATGCGCGTGAATGCTCCTAGTTTTCCCCATTGCCTGCTCCCTTCTACATCAAATGTTACGTGACTGTTTTGTGAAAAGTTTTCCCCTATTTTGGGATTTATTAGTTGCAAATAATAAGGGTGTTACATTTTATGTTGAGGGCGGGGAGTGATCGCCGGTGCATTGGCACGGACAAGGAGCGGCTCCTGGCAGGCTTCCAGCGGGGGATGTGATATCCCGGTCACTGTTGAGGGCGGGGAGTGATCGCCGGTGCATAGGCACGGACAAGGAGCGGCTCCTGGCAGGCTTCCAGTGGGAGGGACACATGAACGAACTGAATACATACCAGAATGAGAGGGATCCAAAGACTGTATAGGTATGGGACTATACAGTCGAGGATAGCTTAAAGAAATGAATTCGTACTACCTATACCAACAAATGCATTAGCCTTTTCGGTGGCCTATCACTTAAGAACTCCAAAGTTAAGCATGCTTAACTTGGAGTAATTCTGGGATGGGTGACCTCCTGGGAAGTTCTCAGGAAATGTGTGAGTGAGGACAAAAGCACATTGGAAAGGTCTCGTGTTGGTCTGTTGGGCGAGTCGTTCATTCCTGAAAAGCGGCTGGGGCGTTACAGTGGTATCAGAGCCTAGCCTCTCCTAGTACGGTATGGTTCGGGGACGAACCAGGCGGAAGCTGGTGGACGTGTGACATCCCGGCGCTGTTGAGGGCGGGGAGTGGTCGCCGGTGCATTGGCACGGACAAGGAGCGGCTCCTGGCAGGCTTCCAGCGGGGGATGTGATATCCCGGTCACTGTTGAGGGCGGGGAGTGATCGCCGGTGCATAGGCACGGACAAGGAGCGGCTCCTGGCAGGCTTCCAGTGGGAGGGACACATGAACGAACTGAATACATACCAGAATGAGAGGGATCCAAAGACTGTATAGGTATGGGACTATACAGTCGAGGATAGCTTAAAGAAATGAATTCGTACTACCTATACCAACAAATGCATTAGCCTTTTCGGTGGCCTATCACTTAAGAACTCCAAAGTTAAGCGTGCTTAACTTGAAGTAATTCTGGGATGGGTGACCTCCTGGGAAGTTCTCAGGAAATGTGTGAGTGAGGACAAAAGCACATTGGAAAGGTCTCGTGTTGGTCTGTGGGGTGAGTCGTTCATTCCTGAAAAGCGGCTGGGGCGTTACACCTTGCAAGCCAATTTGAGCCTAAAATAAAATTCTTTGGAACCCTTAAAACCTAAATTTATTTTGACCATTCCCTATACTTGATTGATTAAAAGAGCAGTTGAAATAAATGAAAAATATTTTGAGTGTTCTTACAAAAATGGGGAGTGAAAATGAGCAACTTGATTCTTTTCAAAAAAATAGAATATGGAAAAGAAAAGTCAAAAATAGTGAAAAAGAATCAAGTTGGGGGTATTTATTTTTCATCAATAAAAATAAATGAGAATTTGGATCAAGAGAAAAGCCTAAAAATTATGAAAATGCTCTTTTATGATTTCAGGTTTTTGAATTCCAAGAAAAACCATTACTTCTTGAAAACCAAGCCTCATTACAACCCGTGAAAAGACCTTGTGATTTTCGAATTAACTCTGTAATAAATAACCATTGATTAGATGACAAACAAAGTTAAATTCGTTTGATTTTATGATTGATTGAGTGAAACAGGTTACCAATTGCATAGAGATAAACACTTGTGAGGTAAGCCTGAAATTCTGCTTGATTGTTAATAGAATATTGTAAATAATTTTATCATTAAACCTTTGTTATATTTGATATCAGTTTTTGATTATTACAAAATAGTTAAAATTGTGTAATTATTTTTTTGTGGTAAATTTTCGGACTAACTTAAAAAATTTTGATTTCAAATTTTTTTCTTATTTTTCTCTCTTGCTCGAGGACGAGCAATGTCTCAAGTTGGGGGTATTTGTTAGTCCTCAAATTTTCAATAAAAGCTTAAATAAAAATTTCATAAAAATTATAAAAATTAGTTTAATTTGTTAGAAAATTAGGATTTAAATTCAATAAATGGATGTTGTTGGAAATAATCTGCCCTTGATCAATTTTCTCTAGTTTTGCAGTGAAAAAGTTAAGAAATCAAGAGAAAATTATACTGGAGGAGCTGACGCGTAGCCTCATCCCACGCGTAGCATCAAGTGTTATTTTTTATGCTGACGCTACGCATTATACCCACGCGTAGCGTCAGTGCTGCGCAGTCTCCACTCCCACTTTGGCCAACCACTCCACTTTGACCCAATAATGGGCACTCCACTCAGCATAAGGGCCACCCCACTCATCACAAATGGCCAAAATACAGTGGAGACACGTCCAAGTGGCCAAGCATGATTGATTGTTAATTATTTGAAGTGGCCATTATCAGCTATTTAATGGAAGCTGAGTCAGGGGTCTGACGCGTAGCGTCACACTGACGCGTAGCGTCCGTACCCTTGCTCAGCCCTATAAATAGGGCCATCCAACACCATTCAAGACATCCCATTCCATACACTTCTCTTCTTTTCTCTCTTGTGCTCGACTTTGAGTACTTCTTTTGTGAGTTGTAGTTCTAGAATAGTTTTCTAGATACTTGAGTGTGTTTCGGTGTATTGTGATCGTTGTATCGTGAAGTTTCCATCGTCTTCGTAATGTCAAACTCTGTAAGTGTTGTTCTTACTTTTACCATGTGTAACTAATTTGTTTATGTTGGAATTGGTGAACTAATCTATTGAGTATAATGTTGTGAATTCGACCTCTGCATATTTATGATTCAAGTCCATGTTAGTATTTCAACCTTTTATTAATATGAACGTCAAACGGGAGAATGATTTTCATGTGTATCGAAACTGGTTTTATTAGTATAAATGTCAAACGGGAGAATGATTATTTATGCCGTATTGAAACTTGTTTTGATGAAAGTAAAAAGTTGGAATACCCTTGGTATCTCAATTCTATAGGGGTTGTTAACCATTGTTGCCATAAGGCCAGGTCTTAATGCAAGTTTTTACTGAGAAAGCTCACGAGGGATCGGACTTTACGGTGAATTCTTAGAATTTATATCACGAGGGATCGGTTATAATGATTTTAAGCTGCAATGACATGAAACTTGATGATTAAATATGCATGTCTTGAGTTCCTCATTGTTATTCTAGATTAGGGATCCAATTTCCAACATAATTTGTTTATCTGTGTTTATCTCAAGTATCTTACCTATTCTAAATTGCAACTCAACTTTTTTTTTAGATAGATTTTTATTTTCTTTTATCCTATGAATCACTCAATCATACTATCTTGTGAATATTGTATAAACTATATATAAATCATTCTTTTGTTTATAATTTCTTTCACATTTACCATAGTAAGTAGAAAATTACTGTTGTTATTGGACTTTCAATCCCAGTGGAACGATATCTAAATTTCGAAAACTACAAACGATTGGTGCGCTTGCCAATTGACAAAACCCGGTTTCACCGACGGGTTAACAATTATGCCTTGGCCGGCTCGGGTTCGATATTGGTCTTTTAAAATAGAACAGAATCCTTTTGGGTTGGGAACATGACAATGTGCCTGTAATTATTGATATACACTCCTATATATATATATATGTTTACGTTTATGCCATGTTGCATGTTCATCCCATTCTGTGCGTGATGCCTGAGTAGTACATGTGTTCATGTTCTTTCGAGCGTGTAGAATTGGTAAGACTTAGTATGAAGGAAACCAAGATATGGTCTAGAGAGTGAATCCGTGATCCTGTTGCTGAGTGAGGGAAGTTAAGTGTTCCGAGTAAATGAGGGTATACAACTCCAAGTGGGAACTGACGTGGAAGATTTCCCAAATAAGAAGCTATTAAGATTCAGAGTGGATAGCATAGCTACACTTTCGAATAAGAACTAGCCGAGAGAGTGTTTTCTGACTGGAGGGTAACCCATCCGATTCCGAGTGTAATCCGTATAGTGAACCGATAGAAAGTTATGAAACTCTTGAGGGAAGGTTTAAGTTAGCGAGAGAGCTTAGGTAGGAAGGGCTATACTTGCCGAGCGAGAGACGAGTGAAATACCCGAGTGGTAGATAACTGGGAAGATTGCCGAGTGAAAATACCCCTGGTTTTCGAGTGGGACAACCTTCGTTTTCCGAGTTGTGAACACCTCTTTTGGCCCAGTCCGAGTGGAATGAATCTTTTTTATACTGAATTCCAATTCAAAGTGGTCAAATTCGAATAGAATGGCTCCAAAATAATTAGAATCGAGAGAAATAACTTAGAATGAAGCTTTTCCAAGTGGAATATTGCCCTGTTGGAGATAAATCTGAGTGGAAAAACTCAAAAATGATCAAATCCAAGCAGGGTGACTCAGATTAAAGCATTTCTGAGTGAAATATAGCCCTGTTGGAGATAAATCCGAGTGGAAAATCTCAAAAATGGTCAAATCCGAGTCATAATGAAGCATTTCCGAGCGGAATAGGCTCCTGTTGGGGGAAACCGAGCGGAATGACGCATAAATGATCAAATCCGAGTGAAATAACTCAGGATGAGTCAATTCTGAGTGAAATGCTTCCTTGTCGAATGTGAATCTGAGTGGAAGGCTCTCTGTCAAGCCATTCCAAGTAGATTATGCCCTGTTGAAGAGAATCTGAGTGAAATGACTCAGGATGAGTCAATTCCGAGTGAAATGCTTCCTTGTCGAAGGTGAATCCGAGTGGAAGGCTCTCTGTCAAGCCATTCCGAGTGGATTATGCCCTGTTGAAGAGAATCTGAGTGAAATGACTCAGGGTGAGTCAATTCCGAGTAAAATGCTTCCTTGTCGAAGGTGAATCCGAGTGGAAGGCTCTCTGTCAAGCCATTCCGAGTGGATTATGCCATGTTGAAGAGCATCTGAGTGAAATGACTCAGAATGAGTCAATTCCGAGTGAAATGCTTCCCTGTTGAAGGTGAATCCGAATGGAAGGCTCCCTGTCAAGGCCATTCCGAGTGCAAATGGCCAAAATTCCAATTTCCAAGTGCAAAGAAGGAAGGATCCGAGTAAATCCTTCAAGCAGTGAAGTTTCTGTGTCACTTTTGAAGAAATTCCGAGTGAATACTTCCGACTGAAAGAATTCCGAGTGTTGTTTCTTCAGTCAGAACCAAGTGAAGCATTTTCAGTCAACACCGAGTGAGTACTCCCACTCAAACCCGAGCCAACTTCAGTCAGAACCGAGTGGCAACTTAGTCAGTCAGCCCTCTTCAAACCAATTCTCTCTCATCCCTCCTCAAGGCAATTTCCGAGCCATGATTAAATCTTTCCCGAGCCCTTTTGGCCAATCAATTCTAAGCCCCCATCTCCAGCAATTTCTGAGGCATACTTCAAACCATCACCGAGCCACTTTTCACCCGTTCCGAGTCACACTTCACACATTTCAGTCGGTTCCGAGTCATTTTCACTCGGAACTCTACCATTCTCACTCGGATTTCACCATTCGCTCTCGGATTTCACCATTCGCTCTCGGATTTCCACCTTTCTCTCTCGGATTTCTGCCAGGCTCCTCCTATTCGCCCTTGTTGACTTAGATTCCACTACCCAAGTGGATCCAAGAATCCTGGAGGTGGCTGGCAGACAGGGGTGGAAGTGGGGGGAATTAAAAATTCCCACTCAGCCGTTGTCCCCCACTTCACTCTGAATGGAAGTGTGAGCTGGTTCTCCAAATTTTGAGTGGAAGCCTGAGCTGGCCTTCCACTCAAACAAGCCTATAAATAGGCAGGGGTTGAAGCACCAAGGGGCATTCATTAGAGGAGAAAAACTCTATAAAAAAAAAAACCCTTCGCTCTCTCTCTGACACCAATTCTTCTTTTCTTCTCCTTCCATCATCCCTCACCATATTGCCACAATCCTTCCATCCTCCACCCCTCTCCTACTCCAACACCGTCCTCACTCCCACTCAACAGCACCTTTCCCAGCCTTTTTCCCATTCCCTCTAATTCCTTTTTCCCTCTCGGACCAGTGTTCTTGCTCCATCATCGCCCGGTTCTGCTCAACTTTCACCTGGTACTCCTCTTGACATTCATATTTTACTCTTATTTCACTCAGATTTTCACTGTTTCACTCAGATTTTCATTATTTCACTCAGATTTTCACTGTTTCACTCAGATTTTCACTATTTCACTCAGATTTTCACTGTTTCACTCAGATTTTCAATTTTTCACTCGGATCTTTCCAGTTTCACTCGGTTTTCCCTGCTTTCACTCGGATTTTCATAGTTTCACTCGGTTTTCTTATTTTTCACTCGGTTTTCTTATTTTTCACACGTTTTTTTTCATTTTTTGCACTCGGTTTTCTTTTCTCCCACTCAGTTTTCACTCATTTTTTTCACTTTGTACTAAAAATATGATAAAGGAAATAAATGTTTCCTATGTTTTCTTTCTAGTTTAAATAAAAATCAAAATAAATCATTCTTAGTCAGTGTCGTACAGAAAATACTTCCGTCTACACCACTTTTATAGGATTCGTACACGTGCGAAGAACTTTGCCTTGTATGGGTTCCTCACCATAATGATTCCCATCAATATTTCCTTAATCTTTTTTCCTAAATAAAAAAACTTTTAAGAACTACGTGACCCTGATTTCTCGAAAGCTCGAGAATACGTAGGAGCGGGAAACAGTTCCTGTCGGGCCCATCTTTCTTTATTCAATTTTTGGAGTTTTTCCATTTTCATCTTGTTGTTAAAAGGAGGAGCGAGGTTAATTTGGACAAGACGTCCTGTTAATCTCATATCTTTTTTTTATCTCTTTTAAAAGGAGGAGCGAGGTTAATTTGGACGAGACGTCCTGTTAATCTCAAATCTTTTTTTTATCTCTTTTAAAAGGAGGAGCGAGGTTAATTTGGACGAGACGTCCTGTTAATCTCATATTTTTTTAAAGGAGGAACGAGGTTAATTTGGACAAGACGTCCTGTTAATCTCATGTAAATATTTTGTGTTGATCTTTGTTTATTTTTTTGTTTATTTTGTCGTTCCGTACATTTTTCTTTTCATGAAGAAGTTAAAATAATTATTGGGTTAATTATAATACGCGCTATCAAATTGAGGTAACCGTTTTTATAACGGACAGTTGTGAGGTGCTAATACCTTCCTCACCTGTAATCAGACTCCCGAATTTGGAATTTCATTTTTTTATAACCAGTGCTTTTAACAAAAGGTTTTTCCACTGTTTTATCCTAAAAAAATATTGGTGGCGACTCCCTGTTTATTATTTAAAACCGTTTCGAGGGTCGGCCGCGCCGTCGCGATCCCGGTCGTGACACGAGTGGATTGTTGTGTGGCATGGTAAACAAAATAGAGAACCAATTTTGGGACGTGTGAGATCGGAATCGAGTGGAGGAAGTCCCCTCTACCGAGCAGACTTAGGAATGGATCCCAAGTGAACTAGGTCATTACCGGGTGAGCGATTGTCTTGATACCGAGCGAGTGTGCTGTCTCGCTCCAGCGAAGTCAGATCTCGCTTGAGCGAGTGTACGTTATTTCTCTTGGGCTTGCTTAAGCGTTGTTGGGCTCCGCTGGGGGGGCTTTTGTTTGGCCCTTATCTTCCCTGGCTTTCCATTTCCCTTCTTTTCCTTGTTGTGCCTGGTGTACTAACTTTAAAATTTGGAAAATTTCCCCTGTTAGTTTTATTTATGTAATTTAAAATTAGGGTGTTACAATGGCCATGGGTAGAATAGGATTAAGAGTTGATGGCGAAGTGAGACAATGATTTATTCTGAGTACCAAAGAGTTTAGGTATTACCGAGTGAATGAGAGCATGGATCACCGAGTGAGGATCGATCTAGGTACTTTCCGAGTGATAACTGTTAAGGTTTTCCGAGTGTAGAATAATTAGTAATTACTGAGTGAGAATCCGCCGAGTGAAGGTTTCCCGATAGAAAAGCGTCACCTAAGACTTTAAGTAGACCCCGTTGTAACAAATTATTAGTAGTAAGGGGGATCTGAGTGAATCTTGACTTAACAGGATAGCTAAAGTGGAAAAGTCATGGTTACCGAGTGGAAAATGAGTGAATAACCCGAGTGGGGTAGAGCCTAAGTATTTCCGAGTAGTACTTGGTTGGGAAACATTCCGAGTGAGGGAGTTTATGGAATCCGAGTGGAGGACCCTCATTTCCCGAGTGGAAACCTTGAGTGATCCTCTTTTGAGAGAGGAGTTAGTGTAGTGGTTTAAAGTGGAATGGACCCTAAGCGTATGACATTTATAATCCGAGTGAATGATGTAAAATCCGAGTGAGTGAGAATCTGTAATCCGGGTGGTTAAGATTAGACTAGTCCGCGTGGGGATTTCCTTAATGATTTCCTGAGCGAGCGAGATGGCATATGCCGAGTGGATTAGCTATCATTTTCCGAGTGAATGAGTCGTTTGATAACTATGGATCCCGAATGTCTGTATAGCCGAGTGTAGTTTCTCGCTCAGCGAATGAAGGATGCGCTGCCGCGAGTGTACGTTGTTGTATGATCCGCCTGAGCGTTTTCTTCTCCGTTGGCAGCCCCTGGAGTCGGTTTTATTCCTCTTACTTCCCTTCCACTATTCTTTCTTGTCGGTTCTCCTTGGTTTATTTGGGAAGAATTTCCTCAGTGTTATTAATTATTTATTTATTAAATTAGGATCTCTCATTTGGTATTAGAGCAGACCGAAAAGTCCAAGGCCAAGGTGTGCTTACCGAGTGTAAGCGGTTGTACGTGTTATGACCGAGTGGTCATCATTATTATGATATTATGATTGAATATGATTGATGTTGAGATATTGATTTGGGAATAGGAGGTAATTTCCCTCCTGGTTCGATTGATTACATGATGTATATATATATAAATGGTATAATGTGCTATAATCAGTGGGTATGGGGATGAGATCCGATGAGAAAAGTGTAACCTTGTAAACTTATCCTTGAAGGGGTGTTAATTTCAGGATAAGTTATGGCGAATCGTCAAAGCATGGAAGCCATAGCCACGGCATTCCAACGTTTTGCTGACGTATTTGAGAGGCAAGGCCAGTCTCGAGCTGAAGAAGGCCAAGTGTTGGACCGCTTCCTGAAGAGGAAGCCGAGTGAATTTCAAGGAGGACGTAACCCTGAGGCAGCTTACAAATGGACTCAAGAGTTAGAGAGGATTTTTAGGGGCCTCCACTGCACCGAGGCCCAGAAGGTGGAGTGCGCGGTGTACATGCTCAGGGACGAAGCAGAGAACTGGTGGATGATAGCTCGAAACCGACTGACTGACGATGATACCCAGCTGACCTGGGAAAATTTCAAGACATGCTTCTTAGAGAAGTACTTCCCCGACACAGTAAGGAGTCAGAAGGAATTGGAGTTTATGGAGCTGAAACAGGGTTCCATGTCTGTAGAAGAATATGCAGCCAAATTTGAAGAGTTGTGTCTGTTTTATCCACCCTTCCAACAACCCGGGACTGAGAGTTCCAAATGCCTCAAATTCGAGAATGGACTGAGATCGGACATCAAAAGGGCTTGCAGATATCAGGAAATTAGGAGCTTTCCGGTGCTGGTGAATAAATGCAGGATCTTTGAAGAAGACGACAAGGCCCATTCGGGCCAGAACGGTAGGGCAGGTCCCTCTTTGAGGCCTTAACAGTCACGCTTTAAGAGGCTAGGTAATATTGGAAGAAATGGACCCTTTACTAGATATAAGGATCGTAGTAACCAAGGGAGCCAGATGAGTGGACGTCCAAAATATGGCAAGTGTTTTAAGTGTGGTGGTGACCACTTTGCTCAGAATTGCGACAGTGAAGATGTCAAGTGTTTTCATTGCAAGGAGAAGGGGCACATTCGCCCTGACTGCCACCAACTCCGTCAAGCAAGTGCCAATGTATGCCAAGGAGGCTTCCAAGAGAGGAGCCGTGGAAATGATGGTAAAAGCTCGGGGGGTGGAACCAACAGAGCCAGAGGAAATATGATGTTTGCCCCAAACAACCGGAGGAGAAACACTGACCAACCAGCTGCTGGAAGAGTCTACGCCATCAGTGCTGAGGAAGCAGCACAAGCGAACTACTTAGTGCAGAGTAAGTGCCTACTTGGTAAATATACACTTAGTGTAATTTTTGATTTTGGAGCCACCCACTCCTTCATAGCTGATGATTGTGTAAGACGTTTGAGATTACCGACTGTGGATATGGACCGGACTTTGGAAGTGGCCAACCCGACTGGCCCTAAGGTGTTGACATCATCGATGTGTAAAGACGTAACGTTTGTATTGGGCGATCGGAGTTTTACCTTCAATCTTGTGTGCGTACCTCTGAAGGACCTTGACATGGTACTCGGTATAGATTGGCTTTCAGCTAACAAGGTGTTGGTGGACTGCAGAAACCGGAGGATAATCTTTCCGAGGCAGAACCATGAGGACTACACGGTACAAGGTATAGCTCAGCTGTTTATGATGCTTTGTTTAACTGAGGGTGAGAGTAGAGCCCGAGTGAGCGATATTTCGACTATCTGTGAGTTCCCAGAGGTGTTTCCGGAAGATGTACCGGGTGTCCCTTCGAGTAGAGAAGTCGAATTCTCTATAGACCTGATCCCTGGAGCCGAGCCAGTCTCCAGTGCACCTTATAGAATGTCCCCAACAGAATTGACTGAGCTGAAAAAGCAGGTGGATGAGTTACTCGGAAAACAATTCATTAGACTGAGTGTATCACCGTGGGGCGCACCTGTACTACTTGTTAAGAAGAAGGATGGCAGCATGAGACTATGCATAGACTAGCGACAGCTAAACAAACTCACGATTAAGAACCGATACCCGTTGCCCAGGATCGACGATCTGATTGACCAACTGCATGGTGCTTCAGTCTTCTCGAAGATTGATTTACGGTCGGGATACCACCAAATCCGGGTGAAGGACTCGGATATTCCCAAGACTGCCTTTAGGACTCGGTATGGCCACTACGAGTATGTAGTGATGCCGTTCGGTGTAACAAATGCACCTGCCATATTCATGAATTATATGAACAGCATATTCCACCCGTACTTAGACCGATTCGTAGTAGTTTTTATTGATGATATCTTAGTCTACTCCAAGACCTCTGGTGAGCATGAAGAACACCTCCGAGTGGTACTTCAAGTCTTGAAGGAGAAACAGTTGTTTGCAAAATTTTCAAAGTGTGATTTCTGGATGGATAAGATCCACTTTCTCGGACATGTGATTTCCAAGGAGGGTGTCACGGTAGACCCTTCGAAGGTGACAGCTATAATAGCATGGGAGAGACCCGAGTCGGTCTCGGAGATAAGGAGCTTTATGGGCCTGGCTGGTTATTATAGGAGGTTTATTGAAGGTTTTTCTAAGCTCGCTTTGCCACTAACTAAATTGACCCAGTAAAACGTTCCCTTCGTGTGGAGTTCTGAGTGTGAGAGCAGTTTTCGAGAGCTAAAAGACAAATTGACGACCGCTCCAGTATTGGCATTGCCTAACTTACAAGAGAGCTTCGTGGTTTATTGTGATGCATCAGGACTCAGATTGGGATACGTGCTGATGCAGAAAGACCGAGTGATAGCTTATGCCTCTCGGCAATTGAGGCCTCACGAACAGCATTACCCGACTCATGACTTGGAATTGGCAGCCGTGGTCTTCGCGTTAAAAATATGGAGGCACTACTTGTATGGTTCTAAGTTTGAAGTTTACAGCGACCACAAGAGCCTCAAATATTTATTCAACCAGAAGGAGCTGAACATGAGGCAGAGGAGATGGATGGAATTTTTAAAGGATTATGACTTCGAACTGAAGTATCATCCGGGTAAGGCAAACGTTGTGGCTGACGCGTTGAGTCAGAAATCCCTCTATTTGGCAGTGATGATGGTGAAGGAAGTGGAGTTGTTGGAACGGTTCCGAGACATGAACTTGCAGGTTGACATCCCCTCTTCTCGGAAAATGACAATCGGTACGTTGAGAATTGCCAATGAATTCCTGAAATCCGTGTACAAGCAGCAACAGTCAGATTTCTACTTGGCTGAAATGAAGGAGACTCAGGCCAAAGGAAAGGATTTGTCCTTGACCGAGGGATCGGATGGAATCTTCCGAGTGAAAAACAGAATATATGTACCGGGTGAAGGAGAATTAAGGAGAATGGTGCTTGATGAAGCCCACAAGAGCTTACTCAGTATTCACCCGGGTACCACGAAGATGTACCAGGATCTAAGGACACGATTCTGGTGGCCCGGATTAAAGAGGAATGTGGCAGAATATGTGGCTCAGTGTATCACTTGTCAAAAATTGAAAGTCGAGCACCAGAAGCCGTATGGTGCATTGCAACCCCTGGAGAGTCCCGTATGGAAATGGGACTCAATTGCCATGGACTTTGTCATGGGATTGCCAAAAAACCGAGTGGGCCATAATGCAATTTGGGTCATTGTTGACCGACTGACGAAGAGTGTACACTTCCTACCTGTGAACATGAAGTACCCGTTGCATAAGTTAGCTCGGATTTACATTCGCAAAATTGTCCGACTACATGGTATACCGACTTCTATCATATCGGATAGGGATCCAAGGTTCACGTCCCGGTTTTGGACTAGCCTGCACCAGGAAATGGGAACTAAACTTTGGCTAAGTTCTGCCTACCACCCCCAGTCGGATGGACAATCTGAGCGAATGATCCAAAGCTTGGAGGACTTGCTGAGGGCGTGTATGTTGGAGTACGGTGGAGATTGGGAGCAGTACCTTCCCCTGATCGAGTTTACATACAACAATAGCCACCGCAGCAGTATTAGTATGGCGCCTTACGAAGCACTATATGGGCGAAGATGCCGAACCCCACTCTACTGGTCAGAAACAGGTGAGAGTCTACTATTAGGACCAGAAATTATGAAGCAGACTTCAGAACAGATCCGAGTGATAAGGGAAAAGATGAAGGTGTCTCAGGATAGGCAGAAGAGCTACCACGATAAACAAACCCAACCACTGGAGTTCTCAGTCGGAGACAGAGTGTTTCTAAAGACTTCACCAAGCAAGGGGGTCGGGCGAGCCTTAAAAGGGGGAAAGCTGAGCCCCCGATACATTGGGCCTTATGAGGTATTAGAGCAGATCGGCCCCGTGGCATACCGAATAGCATTACCGACTCACTTATCCCGGTTGCATAACGTGTTTCATGTGTCTCAATTAAGGAAGTACTTACACGATTCCACTCACACGATGCCGGATGATGAAGTGGAGATTAAAGAGGACCTGACCACTATGACTATACTGACTAGAACAGTGGACTGATTGGTAAAGCGTTTAAGGAGTAAAGATGTACAACTGGTTGAGGTAGAGTGGCAGCAGGACGGGTATACCTCTTATACCTGGGAACGTGAGGATGCCATGAGGCAGCAGTACCCCGAGTTGTTTGATCAAGGTGAGTTACTGATTGAATTTCGAGGACGAAATTCTTTTGAGAGGGGGAGAACTGTAACATCCCGATTTAAAACGAATTACCGAGTGAAATTGAGCCATAAGAATAATTATAAAAGTGGAGAGTTACTTGTCAATTATAATAAATTTAATTAGTTCCACTTTGGAAATGATGGCTGAGTAATTGTGATAGCTGGCCGCTTGTGAGTGGTGGGTGTCGTGAGTGGACTGCCAATTCACGCTTTCCCACCCCACCACTTCTCTTCTCTTCTCTTCATACGTATCTATATATATATATCCTGGCCACGGTTGATATGCATTCCTTTCAGAATTCCTCTTCTACTACCTCTTTCTCTTAGTTCCTTCTTCTCTTCCTCGTCGTTCTCCTTCTTCTTCCCTGTTCCTTGTTCTCTGTTCTCCGTTTCTAGAAACCCATAAAGACGGTGCTACAGAAGACTCAGAGTTCCTCCTGTTGGTGAAGGATGACCACCGAAGTAGAAGGGAGTAGCTTTCTGTTCCCGAGCCGATTACAGAATACGACCGTGTCGAAGGGAGACTGAACAAGGTAAACAGACCAGCGTATCGAACGTCAGGAAACAGAGGAGCTTCCCGAGTCCCTTCTGAAGGTAGGGGGCACTTGCATGTCAAATGCATGGTTCATGAACGGTACCAGATGAATGTATTGCTTTAAGTGTGTGCATGTGTCTGTGACGATTGTGCGTGTGATACATGATTGTTGATCCTTGGATTCCATGTGTATGTTAGTAGCATTTTGTTAATAGTTATACAATATTGTGCATGCTAGTATGATTGATGAGTAAATGTAGGAACTATGTTGAATCGGGTTCTACTTGATGGTTACAAAGAATGCGTCGGATGAGTGATGATGCTTGCTGACAGAACGCATAAGCTGCATATGTAGGAATGGGGTGACCCGTGGAAGGTCAGGGACCCCGAAAGATTAATTTCCAGCTACAGGCCTTGGCTAGATCCTGTGAGGGCTCGTGGTACCCGTGGGAGCTAGAGATAAGTCTCGAGATGTCAATGGGAGACCGGTACCACGCGGAAAGAGCTAACGGACGAGAGGCCAGTAAGGGGGACCTGCAACTGAAAGTCACTACCTAAGTCGGATCCGCAGGCATGCATGTAGATATGATGTTGATTAGGATAGTAGGCGTGGTATAACTTGGGGCGATATGAATGAATTCCGAGTGAGTTGATGCATGTGATTGTGTAAATGAGAATGAACTTCACGTAATATGTATGTGAGTGTATGTTATTGCTATTATTCTAATCTGCATGGCCTTATTTTAATCTGAATGCGACCGAGTGATCATGGGTGTACGTACTGATACTGATACCAAGTCCTTGACTGTCATTTTATATGTAAAAGCTCACCCCTACTGTGGCTATACTTGTCAGTGAATGTCTCTCGGAATGAAGGATAAAGGAGGAGCTGAAGGCCGAGTGAAGTGCTGGTGCACTGTGGAAATTATGTGTTCATGTATATACTATGTATATGCCTTGTTAAGCCTTGGCCAGCTCGTATTTCAGTCGTAGTCTTTTATACTAGAACTTGAACCCTCTTGGGTAGAAGTCGTGACCTTGTGCCTGTAATTATTTATATCCTTTATACCTATCATACTGCGTGTTGCTCTATCTTGCTTGAATGATCTGAGTAATATATGCATATGTACTTACTGAGTGTGTCAGGTGGGTATGGCCATAGGTAGAATAGGATTAAGAGTTGATGGGGAAGTGAGACAATGATTTATTCTGAGTACCGAAGAGTTTAGGTATTACCGAGTGAATGAGAGCATGGATCACCGAGTGAGGATCGATCTAGGTACTTTCCGAGTGATAACTGTTAAGGTTTTTCGAGTGTAGAATAATTAGTAATTACTGAGTGAGAATCCGCCGAGTGAAGGTTTCCCGACAGAAAAGCGTCACCTAAGACTTTAAGTAGACCCCATTGTAACAGATTATTAGTAGTAAGGGGGATCTGAGTGAATCTTGACTTAACAGGATAGCTAAAGTGGAAAAGTCATGGTTACCGAGTGGAAAATGAGTGAATAACCCGAGTGGGGTAGAGCCTAAGTATTTCTGAGTGGTATTTAGTTGGGAAACATTCCGAGTGAGGGAGTTTATGGAATCCGAGTGGAGGACCCTCATTTCCCGAGTGGAAACCTTGAGTGATCCTCTTTTGAGAGAGGAGTTAGTGTAGTGGTTTAAAGTGGAATGGACCCTAAGCGTATGACATTTATAATCTGAGTGAATGATGTAAAATCCGAGTGAGTGAGAATCTGTAATCCAGGTGGTTAAGATTAGACTAGTCCGCGTGGGGATTTCCTTAATGATTTCCTGAGCGAGCGAGATGGCATATGCCGAGTGGATTAGCTATCATTTTCCGAGTGAATGAGTCGTATGATAACTATGGATCCCGAATCTCTGTATAGCCGAGTGTAGTTTCTCGCTCAACGAATGAAGGATGCGCTGCCGCGAGTGTACGTTGTTGTATGATCCACCTGAGCGTTTTCTTCTCCGTTGGCAGCCCCTGGAGTCGGTTTTATTCCTCTTACTTCCCTTCCACTATTCTTTCTTGTCGGTTCTCCTTGGTTTATTTGGGAAGAATTTCCTCAGTGTTATTAATTATTTATTTATTAAATTAGGATGTCTCAAAACGCAAGAAACCATTACCAATTTGAAGAAATGAAAGATTGTGACTGTTACAATTGAAAAGGGGCTAAGCACCTGTGTAACAGCAGTTAGGGTTAGGGTTTCTACGTGAAATAGGTATTTATAGATAGGGGCCAGCGTAGGAACGGTCAACGTAGGTGTAAGCACGCACAAATTAACTAGGAAAATCTTATCCACGCGTTGATATGCTTGTGTAGAGCATTAGTACGCTCAGATATAAGAACCATACCTGATACTACTAGAAACACGCATAAGCATGCACCAGAAGGACGTCAGTACGCTCAGACACTAACTTTCTAACATTATTCATGGCAGAGAACGCGTGTAAGCATGCTCAAAAGAAGCATCAACACGCTTATTTAAAACTGATAGTGATGAACAAAATAGAATTCAAGCATAAGAACGCTTAGGAACGCTCAATTATTCCCTAAACAAAGCATACGAGAACAGGGGGGCTGTGTAAAAGCACTCACCCTGAGCATACCCACAGAGGGCTCCTAAAATTTATTAATCAAAACTAGCGTAACCACGCTTATTGAAAAGCGTAACAACATTATCAGAATGAACAATGCTAAATGGGCACTGTCTGAACTAAGCGTAAGTCAGGGCGTAAGCACGCTGTTGTTCAAGTGGCCTCAATACTCAAGAGGGGGGTGAATTGAGTGTTAAAAACTTTTCTTTACAATGCCTTTGAAATTGATTCCTCTTTCACAACATATACTTATATGCAATGGATAGCAAGTGTAATGCAAGAAACAATGTAAAACAATGTGCAAATGTCACTTAGGCAGCAAGTGTAATGCAAGAAACAATGTAAAACAATGTGCAAATGTCACTTAGGCAATGTATCGAACACTTGATGTACAACACTTTAGCACAAGTTGTTCAAGCAAATATAAGAGGGGCTTTCACAATCAACAACAATAATCAAGCCAAAGGCAAAATGTAAATGCAAGAGAATAGGGAAGAGAAGCTTGCTATTAAAGTTTAGAGATACAAGCTATGAGCAATTGCAGCTTCCTGGTGTCCCATACTCAAGAACTCAATCCTCACTAGCACAAGGGCAACCCACCCAATCTCTCAAACTCTCAATACCCAAAAGTTAAGCCCCAACCTTTGTGACCACTCAACCTAAAGTGAATAATCTTGGTGTTTTAGTGTTTGGTGTTACAATCAATAAACTCTCTCAATAGAGTAGATAAGTAAATGAAAGAACTCTCATAATTTTCTAACTCTCAGCAAGAGAGGATATACAAGTTCTAAGCTCAAAGTTTCAGAATATACAAAGAAAATAAACTCACTAAGCACAAATGGAAGTATAGATTGATTGCCTCTTGTTGGTGTTTTATTATGCTTGAGTTAGAGGTCCATTTATAGAGCTTTGAAGGTCCTCCTAGCCATTGCACATCATGGTTCTAGCTTGTCTCTGCGTATAGTGGCTGTTAGATCTATGTTTCCCACCTAAAAATGTCTTTTTAGTGATGTTTCCCACTACTTGAATCGATTCAAGGCATTCTGACTTGGGCATTTTGGGCTTTCACGAGTGTATGAATTGATTCAAGCTTTGGTGAATCGATTCAGACTATTCTGTTTTGAATTTTTGGATTGTCAGCTTCGTGTGAATCGATTCAGGATCTGGTGAATCGATTCAGGACATTCTGTTTTTATAATTTTGAGACTTCTAGGCCTCTGAATCAATTCATATGTATGTGAATCGATTCAAACAATGATGTTTATTGTTTTTCCATGCTTTTTGATGTTTTCTTGATGCATTTTGAGTCATGGTTCCTTTCCTTGATCTTCATGCATTATTTTCTTGATTCTTTGATCATATGGAAGCATGTTCTTTATGATTCCTTGAATTTGATTTGAGTTCATCAAATGTATTATTTTGATTTGTTTATTTCACTTGTTTGTGATCCATGAATGATGCTCTTCTTGTTCTTAGATACTTGTCAATATCAAAACCTATCTACAACATGCAAATACATTCTTCCCCTTTTTGATGATGATAACCAATGGCCATCTCTTGGGGTGTTAGTTTTAATAAACAATATTCATGTAACAATGAGAAAAGACTACTTATTGAAGAATTTTAAATTTTTAGAACATAGTGTGTCTCCCCCTTTGTTTTTTAGTTGGATATGTATTAAATCATTGCTTTTATTCATATTCATTTGATCATACATTACTCTTATTACTCCACCCTTTTATTTTGTGATTTAACAAAAAAGTATTCAATATCTAATATCTCTCCCCCTTTGTCATTATCAAAAACAATATAAGCTTTAAGGAAGGAAAGGAAATATTCATTGCATAATTAAGGATTAATAACCATCAAGTTTAAACAACCGTGAAAATTAACAACATAAAATCCAAGAACGTAAAAGATAACAATAAAAATGCCATAGAAGGGTAACAAAGTTTAAGCAAGATAACCACAAAACATATTAATGTCAAGCAAAATATAAAAAAGAAGGCCAACTAAGGCTGAGGGAATTGGAGGCTGGAGATTTGGGTATCAAGCTCTGTGTAGCGTTCCTCCATGTTTGCTTCAAGCTTATCAAGCCGGGTGTTGATATTTGCTTCCATTGCATCAAAGCGACGATCCATATGAGGAGTGAGGCGAGCAAAAAGATCATCAGCAGGAGCGGGTGGAGGAGGTAGAGGAGCAGCAGGTTCATTATCATCACAAGGACCATGGAGATACTGCTAAAGTCCATGATACTCAATAATGTTCATCTTGGTAAGATGATATTTCCCAATGGTCCTTTTGGTCCGATCAGTTCTTTGACTTTGTTTTTCAGATCCACCTTGTAGTGACGAAGTAGCTTGGTGATAAAAATAGCATATGGGACGCGAGTGAGGTTTTGAGCATCGAGCATGTGATGCCTCACAATGTTGATCCAATTGATCTCTTTCTGGTTGAGAATAGCCCAAAGCATTAGAATTTGAGACTCATTGAGTCTTGCATAATTTCCACCTAATGGGAGGATGATTTTTACTAAAACATAGTGCAAGAGGCTGTGTTCAATGCTTAGGGTGCCAACGGTACTTGCAGGAGCGGTGAGATTGAAGAATGCTTTTGCCTCAAATGGGTTGTAGTTCCAGGAAGGAGAGGGTTCTTTGCTATGAAAATGAGCATCACTTATAGGAAGTTTTCCAACTTGGTTCATGACTTCATTGTCAAGAACAATGGTCTTGCCTTTCACTTTGGCATAATATCGACCATCTTGTAGGCGCAATGTGGAGATGAAGACACAGATCAATTCAGGGTATATAGCAATCTCCTCAAGAGCCATGAATCCAACAAGTTCTTGTTGGTGAAGAGTAGTGATAAGAGGAAGACCAGAGGATTCAAAGAATGCAACATCAATCCAATATGGTGAAATCAATTGTTTTTCAAAAAAGGTGTTTTGGTACCTTTCTAATTCCTTTTATGTGGTGAAGAAGCGTGACAAATCAGAATGTTGAGGGACGGAGGAACCAACAACATTTGCCCTTTGTTTCTTACTTGGTTGGGAGGATGAATCCATGAGGAATGGAGGTTGGGAGAGGAGGTTTTTAGAGAGAAAAAATGAGGGTTTTAGAGAGAAAGAGGAGGAAAAGAGTAAGGGAATGTGAGTGGAATGAAGAAATGAGCCCAGAACAACATAAAATAGGCAAAATTAGTCGAGTGAATCAACTCCGAGTGTCTGTGAATCGATTCTGACGTTGCTGGTTATGAGAAACAAGGGGTATCAGGGGTTTGAATCGATTCGAACTGCTCGTGAATCGATTCAGACCTCTCTGTTTATGAAAAATTGAAGAATCAGGTCTTTGAATCGATTCAGGGGATGGTTGAATCGATTCAATCGATTCTGTTTCCCTTTGAATTGTAGTTATGGACTGCTGAATCGATTCGAGGCATAGGGCAATGCTTTTAGATCACCAAAAACTTCATTTTTATGAATCTTTTTGCCTTCTATATCAATCAAACACTTATGAGCAACATCTTACTTTATTGATGGTGCAATTTAAGACTCAATTAATGCATTATTCATGTATAAGAATCATGAGCTTTATAAAGTAATCAATTTAATTAATATTTGTGATTCATAAGGTGATTTATCATATCAAGGAAAATACATATTCAACTTAAGAAGCATCTATAGACAAATTACACACCAATTCATTTGAAAGAAGACATCTTTAAATTGCTAATTATCTCCTAATGTTTTTGAATTGTTCCTTTGCAAGTGGTTTTGTGAATATGTTAGCTAATTGCTTAGAGGTTTTAACATGTTCAAGCATACAGTCACCCTTTAACACATAGTCTCTAATGAAATAATGTCTAATCAATATGTTTGGTTCTAGAACGCATCACAGGATTCTTTGAAATATTTATGGAACTTGTGTTATCACATTTGAGAGGCACATGGTCTAACATAACACCAAAGTCAAGAAGTTGTTGCCTTATCCAAAGGATTTGAGCACAACAACTACCAGCTGTAGCATACTCTGCCTCAGCTATAGACAATGCAACACTTACTTGTTTCTTGCTATGCCAAGATACAAGAGAACTACCAAGCAAGTGACAAGTACCACTAGTATGTTTTCTGTCAAGTTTACATCCTGCAAAGTCAGAATCAGAGTAACCAACAAGAGTGCATTCAACCCCTTTGGGGTACCATAAACCAACATATTGAGTTCCAACCAAGTATTTCATTATTCATTTTATGGCAGTTAAGTGTGATTCTTTTGGACATGCTTGATATCTAGCACATAAACAAATTGCAAACATGATATCTGGTCTACTAGCGGTTAAGTAAAGTAAGGATCCAATCATACCTCTATATTTTGTAAGTTCTACATCCTTACCTTTCTCATCCTTTTCCAAATAACATGAGGTGCTCATAGGTGTGGCAATTTCATTTGCCTTGTCCATGTTGAATTTCTTTAGCAGCTCCTTCCAATATTTGGATTGGCTAATGAATGTACCTTCTTTGGTTTGCTTAATTTGTAGTCCAAGGAAGAATATAAGCTCTCCCATCATGGACATTTCAAATTCATCCTGTATTAGCTTGGTAAACTCCTTGCAAAGTGATTCATTAGTGGCACCAAAAATGATATCATCCACATAGATTTGTACCAATAGTATGTCATTCTTTTTGTGCTTAATAAATAATGTTGTGTCAACCTTTCCTCTTTCAAAGTTGTTTTCTAAAAGGAATTTGCTTAACCTTTCATACCAAGCTCTTGGAGCCTGTTTTAAACCATACAGTGCTTTTCTTAGTTTGAAAACATGATTTGGAAATTGATAGTTTTCAAAACTAGGAGGTTGATCAACATATACTTCTTCTTGAATATATCCATTCAAGAAGGCACTCTTGACATCCATTTGATACAATTTAAAATCTCTACAGCATGCAAAGGCCAATAATAATCTAATAGCTTCTAATCTAGCTACGAGAGCATACGTTTCTTCACAGTCAATTCCTTCTTCTTGATTGTAACCCTTAGCTACTAGCCTAGCTTTGTTTCTAGTTATTACTCCATTTTCATCTGGCTTGTTCCTAAATACCCATTTAGTTCCTATTATTTGGTGATCATTGGGTCTTGACACTAGTTCCCAAACTTCATTTCTTTCAAATTGATTTAGTTCTTCTTGTATGGCCAATGTCCAATGTTCATCAATAATAACTTCATCAATGGTTTTAGGTTCCATTTGAGAAACAAATGCTAAATGATTGCAAGTATTAAAAGAGCGGTGAGTACTTACATCTTTAGTGATATCACCTATAATGTTGTCTAAAGGATGGTCTTTTGAGGTGATCCACTCCTTTTGTTGATCTTGATCATTTTGTGTTGCATCTCCTTTATTTTTGTTTTCCTCTTTGTCATTCAAGCTTAGTTCTTGAAGAGTACCTACAAGGTCATCAACATCTTCCTTTCTCAGAGGGTTATGGCTATTTTTATCAAATTTCACATGAATTGATTCTTCAATAGTACTAGTTTGTTTGTTAAATACTCGATAAGATTTACTTGATGATGAATATCCAAGAAAGATTGCTTCATCAGCTTTAGCATCAAACTTTCCTAGATTATCCTTTCCATTGTTAAGTACAAAGCATTTGCATCCAAATATATAAAAGTAGGAAATATTTGGTTTTCTACCTTTCTAAAGTTCATAGGGGGTTTTCTTTAAAATAGGCCTTATCAAATATCTATTCATCATGTGACAAGCGGTATCTACCGCATCGGCCCAAAAATATTTCACAATGTTATTTTCATTTAACATGGTTCTTGCAAGCTCCACCAAAGATCTATTTTTCCTTTCAACCACTCTATTTTGTTGTGGAGTTCTAGGAGCTGAAAAATTGTGTTCAATACCATGTTTGTCATAAAAATTTTCAGAGGATTGATTTTCAAATTCTCCCCCATGATCGGTTCTTATGGATGCAATCTTTGAATTTTGTTCATTTTGGATAACCTTGGCTAGTTTCTTAAATGCATGGTATGCTTCATTTTTGTGAGCAAGAAACAAGGTCCATGTATATCTTGAATAGTCATCTACAATTACTAGACCATAGTAATTACCACCAAAGCTTTTGATTTTAGATGGTCCAAATAGATCCATGTGCAAAAGTTGTAAAGGTCTTTGAGTAGAAATAATACTTTTAGCTTGAAAAGATACCTTTACTTGTTTTCCCTTTTGATATGCATCACAAAATTTATTTTCATTTTTGAGTTACCAATTCTTTAGAAACAAGTTTGTTTAGATGGTCTATATGTATATATTCTATTCTTCTATGCCATAACCATGATTCATCCTCTCTAGTCATGAAGCATTGCACATCATTTAAAGACAAACTATCAACATCAATCATGTAAATATTATCAATTTTTTTACCAACAAACTTAACTTCCTTATTTAGCTTATTTTCAATTATGCAACAATTAGATTCAAATAATACTCTATATCCTTTATCATATAATTGACTTATGCTAAGCAAGTTATGTTTGAGTCCTTCAACATATAATACATCACTAATTGAAGTAGAGGAATTTTTACCAATGTTTCTGAACTGGTCTGAACCGGGGTCTACAATCCGGTGTATGGACCAGCCACACAAGTATATGATTTAAGTATTTATACACCGGTACAATGGGTATCCGGTATTATAATCCGACCTCTCATGGGAAAAGCCGGTCTTGTTGTCCTGGAGATCCTTCATACCAGAGTTTCGCATTGTTAGGGGCAAAAGGTGGTGTCACCTGCGAAGCTTCTCCGATGCTCAAGTTTGAAGAGTGTATATGAACTCAATGAATAATTAAGCAATGCAATAGTGAAATAAAAGTAAGAACAACGTAACCTTGCATGTGTTGGTGAATATGCTATTTATAGCTGAACGTGGAAAATGAATCGTTGGGCGCAAGTGGGCCCATGAGTTTTGATGCCGTGTGCAAATTATCAATTAGAGTGGTTCAATATTTAGAGCGTGATAGTGGGTAGGTCAATGATCAGTATACAATTCTAACACAGGGATGGGGATAATCCACCTTTTCCGTATATCACGCCTATAATCGTACTTACTCTTTTCAGTGAATGATATAGACACATTCCACTGTGCAGGGTATCTACTTTGATAAGTAGTGACTCTACTTATCTTATCATGACGCTGAGGCAAACGGTTATATACGACGGAAGAATGAGAACGGCTGAAGGATTCGATGTCTCAGATGAGACTCCAGATGACCGGTGTAGGAAGGGATCTTACATCATGTCTTTGCAGTGCGGACGTTGACCTATGATACCGGTTGATCCTCTGGGACAGCCAAAATGACGTCTTATCCTAAGGGCCGGTATCCAGACCGGATCAGTTTCTAATGCCAAGTATTCTTCCTTTGGTATTATCCCCATAAGTGACACTTCCTTTTCTTTTGGGAGTGAAAGTTGTGAATTTGCTTATATCTCCCATCATGTGCTTTGAACACCCACTATCCAAGTACCAATGGGTGTTGCTTGCCTTGAAGCATACCTATAAAACAAAATTAGTTTAGAGAACTGGGTACCCATTTTATGTTGGGTCCTTTTTGGTTAGCTTGTGGTAATGTCCCTTTGGGAACCCACACCTTTCTTACCACTTTTGGTCCAAGCTTTCTAATATGGTAATTTAAAGCATTATGTCCTTTAGCACCACAATGATTGCATTTAGTGAATGGTGATGAAGATTTTCTAGGTGGTACAAAGAAGCTTTTGTAATGCTTTTCCTTTTTGGTAGAATTGTATCCTAATCCGGTTTTGTCAAACATGCATCTTTGATTTCCAAGTAATACATTCAAATTTTCTCTACCATTTGTAAACTTTTCTAAGGTTTTATTTAAGTCTAAAACCTTAGTTTCTAGGATGTCACATTTCTTTACAAAATCACAAGGTTTATTCTTGGAGCATGCTTGAACATTTGCTAATTCCTTTTTCAAAGATTCATTTTCTTTGCCAAGTTCTACAAGATGCATTTAAAGAGTATCAATAGTTTTCCTAGACAACTTATACTTGTTTAAGATTTTAACAAACTTGTCATATAATTCCTCAAATGGATCAAGTAATTCATCTCTATCTAAGTCAAGAAAGCTTACCTTATCATCTTCATCTTGATGATTTGCCAGGAGGCATAGGTTGGCTTCTTCGTTTTCGGATTCGTCTGAGCTACTTATCTTATTTTCATCCTAAGCAATGTAAGCTCTTCTTCCTCTTCTCTCTTTGTTCTTCTTCTTGAGATTTGGACAATCCACCTTGAAGTGCCCTTCCTTAGCGCACTCAAAGCAATTTGGTGAGGAAGAATTTTCATTTGAGATTGGTTTCTTACCTTGAGGTTTGAAGTTCTTTTGGAAGTATTTGTTTCTCATAAATTTTTTGAAATTCATCACAAACAGTCCAAACTCTTCTTCTTCATCAAGCTCACTACCGGATTCTTCCTCATTGATAGAAGTGGCCTTGAGAGCTAGACCTTTCTTCTTGGAAGACTTTTCTTCTTCTTCTGCCATCCTTAATTCTTTCAACTCTTGTTCCTGTTCTTGTAACTTACCGAATAGTATAGCAAGATACATTTCATTGATGCTAGGAGATTGTTTGGTGGCGGTGACAAGAGGTTGCCATTCCCTGGTGAGACTTTTTAACACTTTATGAATAAGCTCTTTGTTAGTGTAAGTCTTGCCAAGAGTAATGAGATGATTTATAATAATGGTGAACCTCTTTTGCATATCAACAATTGTTTCTCAAGAATTTAATCTAAAGCTTTCATTCTGACTAGTTAAGGACTAATCTTAGAGTCTTTAACATCGCTTGTACCTTCATAGGTTATTTGTAAGGTATCCCACATATCTTTGGCAGATTTTCATGTAACTACTCTAAAGAATTCATCAGGGCCTAAAGCTAAGGTGATTAGATTTTTGGCTTTATAGTTATATTGGACTTTTTTTTCTTCTTCGCTAGTCTAATCATCCATCAATTTTTCTACTTGTTTACCATCTACAATATGCATGGGTATGAAAGGACCATTTTCAATTACATTCCAAACTTTAAGGTCAATAGATTATACAAAAATTTTCATCCTTTCTTTCCAAAAAGCATAGCCTTCCCCATTAAAAGAAGGAGGTCTATTTGTGGTACCACCCTCAGGAAAAAGATTCAGAGAATTAGAGGCCATTGTTCTCTTGAAGCTGTTAAGCTTGATCTACCAAGAGTCAAGCTCTGATACCACTTGTTGTTTAAGTGGCCTCAATACTCAAGAAGGGGGGTGAATTGAGTGTTAAAAACTTTTCTTTAGAATACCTTTGAAATTAATTCCTCTTTCATAACATATACTTATATGCAATGGATAGCAAGTGTAATGCAAGAAACAATGTAAAACAATGTGCAAATGTCACTTAGGCAATGTATCGAACACTTGTTGTGCAACACTTTAACACAAGTTGTTCAAGCAAATATAAGAGGGGCTTTCACAATCAATAACAATAATCAAGCCAAAGGCAAAATGTAAATGCAAGAGAATAGGGAAGAGAAGCTTGCAAACCAATTTAACGAGTTCCACTGATAAATGTTGATTAAGCATTGATTTCATGACTTATTTGAACTAATTTTGTAAAGACTTGAGCTAAATTGATGAATTATTAAAGGAAGTGAGCATGAATCTTTTAAGTAGTGATGGATAGGTGTATAAAAGAAATATTGCGTTAAAACTCTTGGAAAGTTACAGGAAATTCAACAGGAAAGAAAGGCAAGCTTAAGCTTGAGCAAGCAAGCTTAAGCGTGAAAAATCAAGCTTAAGCTTGAGCAGGCAAGCTTAAGCATGAAAAATCAAGCTTAAGCGTGAAAGAGCAAGCTTAAGCGTGAAAGAGCAAGCTCAAGCGTGATCGGGAGCATTTGAAGACAGCAAGCTCAAGCTTGAACAACCAAGCTTAAGCTTGAGCAAGCAAGCTTGAAGCTTGAACAAGTTGTAGAGCATCAGGACCTCTCACACTTGAGTGTGAACACTAGGCGCTTAAGCGTGGAATGATAAAAATAGAAGCCTAAGCGTGGATTAAGCGTGGGCAAGCGTGAAGTTGGACAAGGAAGGCCACGCTTGAGCGTGGCTGCAGTGGTTTAAGCGTGAAACATTTAATGAGTATCAGGACCCTTCACGCTTGAGCGTGACCATCAAGCTCAAGCGTGACTCATACAGCATGGGTCTCTTAATTCTTTATTCACCAATGATGCGATGCCAACTCACCCACTTTCTTGTATTTCTACAAGTCTCTGAAAGATACTGCATGGGTTCTACGCAAGTGGGCATGGGAAGCTAGAGCACAACCTCTATAAATCAAGCTGTAAACAACATCAGATTGAATCCCCTGTATTTTTTCCCTCACAATCCAACCTTTTCCATTATTTTCTGTATTCATATTATGAAGGTGAAAATGCAAGGCATGAGTAACTAAACTCCCTTATGGGATTGGCTGTAATCCATTCAACACTGAAGTAATGCTGTTGTAAGTTTTTTTTTAGTAATGAGATTTAATAAGTTTCTGTATTTCCTTCTGCGTCTAATGCCTGAAAGTACTTAATCACTATTTTCTTGTTTTAAGTTTTCTCAAGTATGCTGGGAAGTGACTTTTGAAAGCAGATCTGAAAGAAATACTTATTGTGAGTAGGTAGCCAGGGATGGCGTCTACCACAATAAACGTCAAAACAATCGATCGATAATGCTGGGATGATTTCAAAGTGACTGAGGGATCAGCGGTTTGAAATCATTCTTATGAATTTTGTAGTCGAGGGATCGATACAAATGACTATGATTGTGACGTAGAAATTATCTTTTCGATTTACTTATATAAAAACTTATGCAGCTTACAGAAGGTGAAGATGTGATGAAGCCAATCCCTGTTTTACAAAGTTGATTTTCTCTCAAAAACCATTCACTGCTATCTTTTGTAAAATTTCACTCTCTGTTATTTATTACTTTTTCATTCAACATCATTCACAACAAAACAAACTAAAAATCTTCTGCCTAATCAATTCAAAACTAAGATCTTCATTCTAACACCTCCCTAGTGGAACGACAACTATACTGTATTACAACTTCTGTGTTTAAACTTGGCACAAGCATTACATTGAGTTCATATTATACAAACTTGATTCTCTTTCATTGAACTCTTCATTCCAATATATGAAAAATACATCATCACTTAGGCAATGATACCACTTGTTGTTCAAGTGGCCTCAATACCACTTGTTGTTCAAGTGGCCTCAATACTCAAGAAGGAGGGTGAATTGAGTGTTAAAAACTTTTCTTTAGAATGCCTTTGAAATTGATTCCTCTTTCATAACATATACTTATATGCAATGGATAGCAAGTGTAATGCAAGAAACAATGTAAAACAATGTGCAAATGTCACTTAGGCAATGTATCGAACACTTGGTGTGCAACACTTTAACACAAGTTGTTCAAGCAAATATAAGAGGGGCTTTCACAATCAATAACAATAATCAAGCCAAAGGCAAAATGTAAATGCAAGAGAATAGGGAAGAGAAGCTTGCAAACCAATTTAACGAGTTCCACCAACCCGGTGTACGTTTCGCCTTCAAGCAACCCACTTGAAGGATTTCCACTATTGAAGTTTAGAGATACACTAGTGGAAAAAAAGGATATAATCACGGTTAAAAATGGCCTTTAATCACGGTTAAAGAACCGTGGTTGTTGCAGCCGTGGTAGTAGATGAGGGCCTTTAACCACGGGTAACAACCGTGGTAATAAATCACATCTAACCACGGTTGTCGATTATAACCGTGAATATAACAGACAATTTATATTCAAGGTTATAGTAGAAACCGTGGATAAAGATAATCTACATTCACGGTTGTTTAGCACAACCGTGAATATAAGTAGTAAAAAAATTCACTTACAGACTATTTATAATCACGGTTATGGTAGTAATCATGGATAAATAGGGTCTATAATCACGGTTTTTTAGCACAACCGTGAATATAAATAGTAAAAAAATTCACTTACAGACTATTTATAATCACGGTTATGGTAGTAACCATGCATAAATAGGGTCTATAATCACAGTTTTTACCATAACCGTGAATAAATACTGTGGTTGTTTTTTAATATGGTTTCGATTTTATTGTTTCCCAAAGCTGCATTCAGACAACCAGCACAATATACAGTATCCCAACATATCCAGCAACAAACCACATATAAAAAGAATGGTATATATATAACAATTAATTTGATATGAATTCATAACAACCTAAAAAATGAAACTATATATAATTCAGATGAATGTAACCTAATAAAATGTAAACCCTAAATCCTACACTAGATGCATATTTAAGAGAATAAAGATCCTATATCTAGCTAAGTTCTTTTGCTGATTTTAATGAAGTATGAGGCCCATTGCTTTCTAACATTATCTACAAGTGTCTTAGAGAAGTATGACCGGTCCTGGAAGTACTGCAAACAATGCACAAAATAATTAGAACAAAAGCTATATTTATTACATGAAATTGATGAAATTATTAGAAAAGTAGTCCAAATGATGAGATTTACATCTGTCCATCCATCTACTAAATGTTGTTGGACGATGGTCCGCATGGTATGCATGACGTAATAGCCACACTCGAAAGTACCCTTTTGCCTGTAAGACTACAATGGATATAAAATATAGAATCAGTGAATTCGCAACTTCAAAAATATATATTGAAGATTTGAATGAATACGATTGACTTACTTTTGGGTGCACCCACACAACTTTTCTTCCGCTGGACTTAACTCCAAGCAGTCGATTGTATCCAACCACCGCCCTACATCAAATAAAACACAAGATAGTTAGAATCGTATAGGTCCAAAAATGATGTAATCAAATTTGTACTTATTTTGTAGGGATTAACTTACCCGTCTACTATACGTTTCAGGTCTTGTGGAACTGGACGATGCATAGTATCAAAGTACAGAGAAAAATAAGCCCGGGGATAGATCACCACAAGCGTCCAGTGAGCGCTGTAGTTACCAGTGATAAGTGAGACTTCAAAATGAAAAAATTAATGACAATAATTATGGAATAGAATATTACCCTTTATGATAGGGGCCCATGTATACAGCCTTCCCAGACTCACACATCCAATTCTGGATGTATGCCTGGGTGTCCTGCGTGGTGTTTCCTTGCTTCTGTATGAGAGAGGGCTCTAAGAAACCATAAGTTCCTTAGAAACCCAAGTCCACACAGAGTTTTGTCAGAAACCTAAACAAATTGAGACATGGTTAGCCACAAATAACTTGTATAATGAAAAAATTGGACAAAAAAGATATACTTACAGCTCCCACAGCTGAATGATGGAGATGTTCAGCATCGACGTCCCCGAAATAATCTCACACATGTCAGAATGTGTAATGTAAAGTGGTACTGCACTTGGACGGCCAAACACTAGTGGCTCCCATGGGACCTGAACAGTCTCCTCTCCTTGCTCATACCTGATGCGCCATAGCATCCGGATGGGATCGTCGGCCGAGTCTGGCCTCTTCAATGGTTGTTCTTGTTGAACAATTGACAACCATCACAATTTGTACCATAATTGATAATATAACAAAATTAGTTAGTGTTTAAGGTGTTTACCTGTCCAGGGGCAACCGTTAGAAGTCTATTGGGCCACATCAGAAAGTGGTCCACCGCCTGACCGACGGTCTTCACCTCTGGAGTTGCCACTGGCACAGCAGTATCCTCCTCGAGGACGAGCACAACAGAGACCCTAGATATACCATCAGGTAATGTCTGATGGTGAACCACAGGGCCTAAGTTGTAGACCATGCCAGTGGCAACTGGCTCCTCCGACCCGTCAATGAACAGGTCACATTGACGGGTATCTGGTGGCTCGACCCTATCATCGTCAGGGTCAGCCACAGTACACGACCCCTTAGTGCTAACCCTCCGTACCTACATATTTACACATCAAGCAGAAGTTATTCAACAATGAAAGAAAGTGATTACAAACAATAAAACTGAGGAAATTGAATAAGGAATCTAACTTGTGGGTCGTTAGCTGGTGCAGTAGTCTCCTGGTGGTGGCTGAGTGAGGCCTTCATCTCCTCCCTGAATCGGGCCATCTCTTGGTGGAGCCTAGATATCTCCTCCTGATACTCAGCCTTCACAACAGCCACCTTCTACTCCACCAACTTCTCAAAGGAGGAGGCAGGGTCGAGAGCACCGTAATAGCTGCACAGGCCTGTAAAATGTGAATGATTAGCCCATAATTGTTTAACAGATAACAAAATGAAAGGATACAGTTATTTACAACTTACCTACACCTTGACCAACAGTATGCACTCTTCCTGTCGATGGCGGTAGTCAAAATATCCTGCCTACCATGGGCTACGAAAGACCCTTGGGTTGATTGCTCAACCAAGGAATCCTGAAACCAAACAAGTTAGTATTCACTTCCTTCATGTAAACCAAAAAACAGACACTGATACAAGGGGAATACTTACTATCCGTGAGGCGACCTCCTGAGCTTGTGAGGAAGTGTATTCCCCAGTCTTCTTGATCCTGGCCCGCTTTTATTTGTCGTGGCGTGTAGGTGGGGAAGGGGGATCCACAATACCAGTGTCAGGCTGACTAGTCTGACACTGACTCAGCCTCTCCTGGGCCAGCCGCTCCTCCAACCTACGGTAACCCCTACGTGACAGTGTGTGGGGGCAGTCATTCAGCTTCCTAATGTCCCGGGCTTTCTTTCTGACCACCTACAACAAGAAAGACAAATATTTAGAGTTAGCCGTTTAAATTATACATAATTTAATCATTTAAAAACTAATGTACCTGAAACTGGTCAGAATGCCTAGATGCAATGAAAGCATCCCAAGTCTCCTGATCAATGAATGAATATTTCTCTTCGGGGAACTGTCCTTTGTCCTCCCCGAATACATACCTACAATTCAGGTACATTTAAACTAAGGATTGGTACAATTTGGCAAAGCGTTGATTAAGAATTTAAAGTCCAAATAAACCTCCTGGTGAGTATGGATTTGAACGACCTCCATCGCTCAGCCATAATACCAAGGATCTTCCTCCTCGTTATGTCATGTGATGGTATGTCAAAAGAATCCTACATGAAAGGAGTTAGTCCATAAAGGAGTTAGTCCATAAAGGAGTCCTTATTATGAATTACATAAAATAATACACTAAAATAAAACTTAAATGATATCTAAGTTACCAGAATATCACTCTATAGCTAGTTCTTCACCACCTCCTCGATATTACCCCAGTCGGGGATAATGATGGACATCTTTGACCGAGCCACGACTCCCAAATAAATGCTCAACTTCATGGCATTTGGTCCTCCAAACCTACCAGTGTTGACATCCATGTCAACAGGTAACCTCTCGCCCCGGTGTCGCCTAAGTACAACGTCTGGCATCCGGGTAACACCTCTACTCTTCCGAGTAGAGGAATCAGTAGCCTGTGAGTCAGACCTAGATCGTCCATCCTGATCAGCCATGAGTATCTATCCAAACAAGGAAACACAACTGTCAAATATTTAATATAACATTTAATACAATGAATAATTAATATAACATGTAATTCAATGATTCATTAACATGATTAATACCCTATGAAGATGAAATATTTTCCCACAAGCCTTCATGGTGGTCATGACGACTGGTAACTACATCATCTATGTCATGTTCCACTATAGATGTTGGAATCCGTGTTGTGGTCGATGGAATTTCCACAATATCAAGATTGGGGTCTCCAATGTGTCTACCTTGGATAACAATTGACCACCGTTTGTCAGCTGGGTCAGCAACATAAAAAACTTGCTTCACCTGCGTTGCCATTATGAATGGTTCATCCTTATGCCCTATCTTGTTGAGGTCCACCAATGTAACTCCTAATTCATCAGTTTTAACACCGTTCTTATTGTCAACCCATTTGCATTTAAACACAGGAACGGTGAAGGGACCGTAATCGACTTCCCATATATCTTCAATCACACCAAAGTAGCATGACTCGGCCATCACAGGGTTGTTGTCCTTTGAAGTTGAGAAATGCATTGACTGAGCCACAACCATCACTCCACTGTTTTGATTTTTACTCTTTTCATCTTGTGTCCTTGTATAAAATGAATAGTTGTTTATGTCATACCTACAAAAGGTGAGGACATCAAAGTTCGGGCCCTGTGCCAGTCGATGTAATGTCGAGGATGCAGATGCATCTTTCAGAATGGTCTTTTGGAACCACTGCATGAAACTCTTGTTGTGTTCATTCAACAACCATTTTTTTGTCATTTTAGGGTTGGTTTTCTTGACTAGCTCCTTGTGAGTGGCTAGATACAGTTGCACGTCGTCCGTGTTGTTTAAAATATATAAGTGTGCCTGAAGGACATCATCACATGGCATGCTCTTCATTTTTTTTCCAATCGTTCCTTTCCCATCCAATCTCCCTTCATGACGAGTCATTGGAATACCAATGCTTGCAGCATGTGACATGTATTCAGTGCAAAACTCAATTGCTTCCTCTACAATATATCTTTCCATAATTGAAGCTTCCGGACGACGCTGGTTCTTCATATACCCTTTCAATATCTTCATATATCGCTCAACGGGATACATCCACCATAAGAACACTGGACCACACAAACGTACCTCTCTGACCAAATGGATGATTAAGTGGACCATTATGTCAAAAAAAGAGGGCGGGAAATACATTTCAAGCTGACATAATATAAGTGATGCCTCCTGTCCCAACATATCCAATTCGTCGGGAACGATTACCTTGCAACATATGGCATTGAAAAACATACACAACCTTGTTATGACATTTCTCACATTTTTAGGAAGAATGTCACGAATGGCGATAGGCAGAAACTGTTGCATCAACATATGACAATCGTGAGACTTCAACCTAACTAACTTCAAATCTTTCATGGAAACACAAGAGTTGATGTTGGAGCCATAACCAGACGGAACTTTCACACTTCATAACGATTCACACAGACTTTGCTTTTCCTTTTTGGACAACGTATGACATACTGGGGGCAAATATGTTCTTTTGCCCTTTGATTGTGGATGCAAATCCTGACGTATACCCATCAACTCCAAGTCCATACACGAGTTTAGGCCATCCTTAGTCTTCCCGGGTATGTTTAAGAGTGTACCAACTAAACTGTCGCACACGTTTTTCTCCACATGCATTACATCAATGCAGTGTCTTACATCAAGCTCCCTCCAATATGGCAGGTCAAAAAACACTGACTTTTTCTTCCAGTTTTATGTCAAGTGCTATTTTTCACACTTACCAAAGTGCACGTTGACGTCTTTCACCTTTTCATATGCCTGGCGACCAGATAGTGGTGGAGGAGCCATTTCAAAATCTTGGGCACCGTTAAACGACTTCTTCAACCTCCGAAACGAATGATTCGCTTTAAGAAACCTTCGATGTCGAAGATAAATATTTTTCCTACCATGATGCAACCGCACAGAACTAGTCCCCTCCTCACATACTGGACAAGCTTTATGACCGTTCACGCAGTACCCGGATAAGTTACCATACGCTAGAAAGTCATTAATCGTGCAAAATAGCATGGCACGCAATTTGAATGACTGCCTGGTAAACCCGTCAAACACATCAACACCGTCTTCCCACAACCTTTTGAGGTCTTCAACCAATGGAGTTAAATATACATCAATGTCATTCCCCGGTTGTCGTGGACCAGAAATCATCATCGATAACATGACATATTTCCGCTTCATGCACAACCAGGCGGGCAAGTTGTAAACAAACAACAAAACAGGCCATGAACTATGGTTTGTGCTCAGGTTCCCAAACGGGTTCATGCCGTCTATGGCTAGTGCAAGCCTAACATTTCTTGGTTCATGGGAAAATTTCAGAAAAATCTCCATTTTCTTCCATTGTGATCCGGATGCCTTAGTAGTCCATCAACAACCCTTTCATCAGCATACCATCTCATAAGTTTTGAATCATCTGCATTGGCAAACAGACGCTTTAGTCTTGGAACTATAGGCAGATACCACAACACCTTTGCAGGAGACCCTTTAGTGCATACCTCATCAAAATCCACCTTTTTCTTCCTATACCGTGACACCCCACACCTAGGACATCGATGCAGCATTTCTAACTCACCCCGGAATAATACACAATCATTTGGGCATGCATGTATTTTCTCATACTCTAAACCCATAGGACACAACACCTTTTTGGCCTCATAGTTACGATTCGGCAAGGTGTTTCCAGCTGGGAGCATTTCTTTCAACAACTTCAGTAAGTCAGTGAAACCTTTATCCATCCACCCGTTTATGGCCTTCAAATTAAACAATCGTAAAACTGTTGATAACCTCGTGAAATTGACGCAGTTTGGATACAACGGCTGCTCAGAGTCCTCACACAGAGTCGTATATACATGAGCTTTCTTAAAACCTTCTACCCCCACATCACGGATCATATCCTCGAGTCGGTCATCCATGTCGACATCGGTCTCATGCATCGAGCTTCGATTGTTAGTTTGAGAGCTGTTACTTGGCACCACCACATCTTCACCATGCCATATCCAACATGTATAACTATGCAAAAAACCGTCACACAGTAGATGTTCTCGTACCTATTCCAAGTCTACCCGATGCAGGTTCAAGTATTTAACACAAGGGCAAAAATACTTTCCATTCACCTCCACTGCATTCCTCGCTACGAATTCTATAAATGATTCAACTCCCCCCTCGTACTCTAAACTTAGGCATGATGCAGTTATCCAACTCCGATCCATACCAACTGTTTACAAGGTGCTATGATCAACCTCACTTTTTCTACAAAGGTGGTGGTCCTATACCCATTCAGGATGACAATTATTTTTATACGTCATTCATATATACAGGTTAGGACTTATTTTAAAATTTAATGAAATTTTGGCAGCATTTCGCATTGGTCTCTAAGTACACAAAATGAGAGTGGTCAAATCAAATTCAACCACAACCAAATATGCACCCAGAGAACAACACAAAATACAAGTTACCGAAAGTTTATCACATTTTAAAATAACTCCTAACTTGTACATACTAATAATGGCGTATAAAAAATAATTGTTCATCCCAAACTGTCCATATAGACAATTCAAGATTCAACACAAATGATGAAATTAATTAATTTAATGACCATTTGTGTTGAATCTCAAACGGGGAACTACGGTTCACTCATGCACAGCAACGTTCATACTAATTAACTAGTATATGAGCCTCCGAGTTTGTAAGATTAACAACCACACACATACAACATCAATAGAAATAACATATAAGAGCAACCAACAACAACAAAAATAAAATGGATAAAAATTTAGTTAACTTTTTTCCTAAATTAGTATGATGTTTTTAATTTGTGTTATTTTGAAGTAGAAGTATGGTGTTGGAGTATGAATTATAGATTATGGATTATGATGTTGGTTTATAAGACTTTTAAAATTTACACTTTTATTTAGTAATTAGTATGATGTTTTTAAATTCTATTATTTTCAAGTAGAACTATGGTGTTGGATGATGGATTATGGATTATGAGAATTTTGAAGTTTGAACTTTCATTTTATAGATTACAGCTTATGTATGGTGTTGGATGTTGGATTATGGATTATGGATTATGTATTATGGATTATGGATTATGGATTATGTATTATGGATTATTGTAGACATCATTCCTTTCTTTTATTATTCATGCTTTTTAGAAAGATAAAATAAAAAATTAAGAGCCCAGACCCCATTTTCCAGCAGTAGCTCTATTCTGGGCATGGAAAGAGTAAGGAAAAATTGATTCAATAATCCGTTAGACCTTGTTTAAAAAACCATACAAATCAACATCAGAGGTCTTCTTTTTCTTTGGACACGGATTGAACATCTTCATCTTCTTCACTTTCACCAATCACCAAATCAAAAAACTAGAAAACAAAAAAAAACTTCATCATCCCATCCCAATCCGCTTTGTTAACCCGATCCGCTTAAGGGAAATTTTCTAAAAAGAGTTAAAACTTCATTCAATATAATTATAATTTTTATTAATAAATTCACACTAAGTATCCTATTAGTAAAGTAGATAATTTTTGGTCGTTCTGTGAATGTGAGCCTTGCCTTCAAACAGAGTCATGGTATACTCACCAAAAAGAAACTGCCATGGGATATAAATTAATTAGCAGATTCTAAGTTTTATTATATAGTATATGCTAAATCAAATGCACACGATGCATATACACAAGATACATAACAATCAATTAGTTTTAGATGACATTTTATGAACTACCATCTATAATAACTAAAAACAAAATGCTAATATACATAGAACCAACAAAACAGAACAGGCACATTATACACAGAACCAGTAAAATAGAGACAGAAACCCCTTTCAACACAAAACAAAACCCATATAACGCATCAACATAACCTAAAACAGATTTAACTCAAATAGGGACCAACACAAACAGTGACGAGTAAAACAGGGACGACTTACAGGACAATGCAACGAGCAACGAGCACAATGGGATAAGCAACGAGCAAGAAGAAGGCGACAACAGCAATGAGCACACTGGGATAAATGGAGAAGATGAGAAACAGCTCGAATGAAGAAGGAGAAAATGAAAAAGCAAAAAACAGGGACGACTTACCTGACAAGGACGATGAAAGAAGAGGACAAAATGAGGCAGAGAACTTGCACAAATACGAGATCAATAGGGCAAAGAAAGGTGGAGGAAACAAAGAAAGACCAGCGCGAAATAAGGAGAAGAAGCAAAACACCTATCAGGCGTGACTTTTGAAGTTTCTAAAAATATATATCTTAACGGTTACCATTGAAACCGAGAATATATTACACATATATTCACGGTTCAACAAAAACCCGTGGATAAATGTTAACTATATCACCACGGTTACGACCCCAACCGTGGATAAATATTAAATCTATAATCACAGTTATAGAAACAACCATTGACATACAGTACCCAGTGATTAAACCCCTAAAACCTGAACTATATATCCACGGTTGGAAGTACAACCGTGATTATAGACATCAATATATATCCACGGTTAACATCATAACCCTGATCATACCCATCAATATATAGTCACGGTTGTGCACACAACCGTGGATATATATTTCGGTACTATATATCCACGGTTTACTTCTCAACCGTGAATATATATTGAGGGTACGATCACGGTTATAATGTTAACCGTGGATATATAGTTTTCTCTGATTATATCGTTCACCTTATAATTTCAAAAATGCCACTGCGCATGTTTTTATCACTGATCCACTTCAACCCATGAATATATCCCGTTGTTATATCTAATTTTTGCACTAGTGATACAAGCTATGAGCAATTGAAGCTTCCTAGTGTCCCACACTCAAGAACTCAATCCTCACTAGCACAAGGGCAACCCATCCAATCTTTCAAACTCTTAATACCTAAAGGTTGAACCCCAACCTTTGTGACCACTCAACCTAGAATGAATAATCTTGGTGTTTTAGTGTTTGGTGTTACAATCAATAAACTCTCTCAATAGAGTAGATAAGCAAATGAAAGAACTCTCACAATTTTCTAACTCTCAGCAAGAGAGGATATACAAGTTCTAAGCTCAAAGTTTCAGAATATAGAAAGAAAATGAACTCACTAAGCACAAATGCAAGTATAGATTGATTGCCTCTTGTTGGTGTTTTATTGTGCTTGAGTTAGAGGTCCATTTATAGAGCTTTGAAGGTCCTGCTAGCCGTTGCACATCATGGTTCCAGCTTGTCTATGCGTATAGTGGGTATTAGATCTATGTTTCCCACCTAAAAATGTCTTTTTAGTGATGTTTCCCACTACTTGAATCGATTCATACATTTCTGAATCGATTCAAGGCATTCTGACTTGGGCATTTTGGGCTTTTAGGGGCGTGTGAATCGATTTAAGCTTTGGTGAATCGATTTAGACTATTCTGTTTTGAATTTTTAGGCTGTCAGCTTCGTGTGAATCGATTCAGGATCTAGTGAATCAATTCAGGACATTTTGTTTTCATAATTTTGAGACTTTCAGGCCTCTGAATCGATTCATACATGTGTGAATCGATTGAAACCATAATGTTTGTTGTTTTTCCATGTTTTTTGATGTTTCCTTGATGCATTTTGAGTCATGGTTCCTTTCCTTGATCTTCATGCATTGTTTTCTTGATTCTTTGATCATATGGGAGCATGTTCTTCATGATTCCTTGAATCTTTGATTTGAGTTCATCAAATGTATTATTTTGATTTGTTTATTTCACTTGTTTTTGATTCATGAATGATGCTCTTCTTGTTCTTGAATACTTGTCATTATCAAAACCTATCTACAACATGCAAACCTATCAGGAAAACAACAAAGAAACTAAGGCAAGACCTATGCGTAAGCACGTGAAAATGGAGCGTCAAAACACTCATGGGAGATACCAACTACCTGCCACGAATAGAATTCATGCGTTAGCACACTCATAAGAAGCGTAGGTACGCTACAAAAACTGACACTACCTGATGCTTAACCTAAAAATAGCGTAGGAACGCAAGGAATAGGCTGAACACGCGTAATTGACAAGACAACTCATAGCATAATCAGGGTTGCAGCGTAGGCACGCAAGCATGAGCATTAGAACGCTTAACCCTTAATAAAAATGAAAACTAAAGGTCAGGGAATACACGTAGGCGCATTGGAGAGAAGAGTTAATACGCTCACGTCCTGGATTTACACTTCAAGCTTACAGCAAATATATGTAAGACCGCAGGACACCAGCGTGAAAATGCCCTACAGAGACCTGACACTTAAAGAATGGTCAGGGAAATAGTGTAAGCACGCTTGGGGTGGGCTTAGTAACACACACATCACCCATGATGCACAGAAGGCAAGCGTAAACACGCTATAGTGAAGCATAACCACGTTATCAGAATGAACAGTTCCAAATGGGCACTGTCTGTACTAAATGTAAGGACGCTCAGTTAAAGAGTAGGCATGCACAACTATTAATCCTGAGAGTGAACATGGGCGTAAGAAGCCCTTATTCCAGCGTAATTATGCGAGACCCTTAGGAAGTGCTCCTACTTAACATTTTACTATAACCAATATTATTATAATTTGTTTTTCAAATTCTTCCTTGCCCTTCTCTTTTATTATATATTTTTTCAAAAACATTCATTTATTTTTCAAGATGAATTAACACAACACTGTAAAGAAAAAAATATCAAATTTGCAAGGGTGCCTCCTTGAAGTGCTTCTTTAACGTCACTAGCTTGACGTATGACTCCTAACCAGAAGTATACAATTCAACTGAGGCCTTTTTCCTATTAAACTTACCTCCAAAATAGAGTTTGAGTCTTTGATCATTAACCTTCAACATTCTTCCTATTTCTTGTTCCTTTACCTCAATAGCACCATGAGGAAACACTTCATTAACCACCAAAGGACAAGGCCATTTAGATTTAAGTTTTCCTAGGAAGAGTCTCAACCTAGAGTTGAATAGTAGGACCTTGTCCCTTCCTGAAACTGTCTCTTTTCTAGCTTTCTATTGATGTAAGAGTTTCTTTTAAGCTCCTTAAGAAAGGGTGGATCTTGGATCTTTCCTTCTTCAATGCTTCAAGCTAAGGCAATACTCTTCTTCTTTAAGAGGGAAGCCAAAACACCAAAATGAAAACAAGTCTAGAGAGTGGACAAAATTAAAGTAGAAGGAGGTAGAAGTGGAAGGGAAAAAGGTGGAAAGGGAAGAAGAAAACTAAGGGAATGGGAAAAGATGGTTCGAGGCCACTCCCAAGAGAGGGAGATAACTTCTATCTCGCTATCAAGGAGGGAGAGACCCCTTGCATAAGAGCTTGCAAAAGCCTCATAAATCCTAGAGAGAAGGAGGAGAATCTCTCACTAAAAAGTTACACTCAAGGTGTCAAATCTCAAAATGAATTAATGTGTGTTGATTTTACATAGGAGAAGACTTTATATAGGCTATGGTGCATTCGGTCAAGGAGAGCCTTATTGGGCTTCTCCATGCTTCCTAGGCCCACTAGTGCTAAGAGAGAAGGGTATGGCCTCTACATGGCCCAAAATGAGAGTACATGGCCCTAAAGTGGCCCATTGACCTTGTAAGGCCCAAATAAATCCTATATGACTAGAGAATCTAATTATGACCTATATTACAATATGAAAACAAATAGATCCTCAAAGTATCTCTATTGAGCTTGGGCCCATTAAACAAAGAGATGAAGGAAGATAGGGCTTTATGTATGGTCTCCTTGCTTTTCTTAGACTTGGCCCTTGTGAGGGGCCTTTTGTAAGCCTCTAGTCCTTTATCAAAGATGGCGTGTGGGTCCTCCCTTAAGATGTCCTCATTATGATCCTCTTCTTCGAAAGGATTTATCCTCAAATCTAAGGCATCATCCTCTTCATCTAAATCAAAAGGAGATAAGTTAGATACATTAAATTAAACACTCACACCATATTCCCTAGGTAAATCAAGGACATAGGCATTATTCCTCATTTTCTTGAGTATTTGGAAAGGCCCATCACCCCTAGGGTCGAGTTTGGATTTTCTCAAGTTTGGAAATATCTCTTTTCTAAGATGTAACCAAACCCAATCTCCAACTTCAAAGGTGACTTCCTTTCTCTTCTTGTTAGCACAACGAGCATAATGTTCATTCTTAGTTTGTATTTGGTTTTTAACCTTCTCATGAAAATCTTTGATAAACTTGGCCTTTGCCTCTCCATCCATGTGAAGGATAGAATTAGAAACATCAATGGGAAAAGGTCCCAAGGAGTGAGAGGGTTAAAACCATACACAAATTCAAAAGGTCTATGCTTAGTTATGGAGTGTTGTACCCTATTATAAGTAAATTCAATGTGGGGTAAACACTCATCCTAAGATTTAACATTTTTATTCACTAAGACCCTAAGAAGCTGAGAAAGGGTCCTGTTTACTACCTCAGTTTGGCCATCCGTTTGAGGATGACAAGTAGTAGAAAAAAGAAGCTTCATTCCTAGCCTTGACGAAAGAGTTTTCCAAAAATGGCTTAGGAATTTGGTGTCCCTATCAGAAATGATAGTTTTAGGAACACCATGAAGTCTTACAATTTCCTTAAAGAAGAGTTTAGCAATATGACTAGCATCATCTACCTTATGACAAGGGATGAAGTGAGCCATCTTACTAAACCTATCCACCACAACAAAGATAGAATCTATTCCCCTTTGGGTCCTAGGTAAGCCTAACACAAAATCCATAGATATATCAATCCAAGGTGCACTAGGTATAGGCAAGGGAGTATACAAACCACTAGGTGAAAGTTTAGATTTAGATTTTCTTCACACTATACACCTAGCACAAAGTTTTTGTACATCTTTTTTCATTTTAGGCCATTAGCAGTGTTCATGTAAAATGGCTAATGTTTTGTCTCTTCCAAAATGGCCCATTAAGCCTCCCTCGTTGCTTTCTCTTAGTAAATGATCTCTTAAAGAGCTCCTAGGAATGCAAAGTCTATTAGCTTTAAAGAGGTAGCCATCTAGAATATAGAAGCCTTTATGAGATGAAGAAGTGGAAGATGAGTTGAAAATAGTTGAAAAATCAAGGTCACTTGGATACAAAGTCCTAATCTCATCAAGTCCAATAACTTTGGCTCCAAGAAAGGCAAGTAAAGAGTGACTTCTTGATAAAGCATCAGCCATAGTATTAGATTTTCCATTTTTATACTTGATGACATAGGGAAATTGTTCTAAGAACTCAACCCACTTAGCATGTCTCTTGTTCAACTTATGTTTCCCTTTAATAAATTTAAGTGATTGGTGATCACTATGAATGACAAACTCTTTTGGGACCAAGTGATATTCCCAAGTTTGAAGGGCTCTAATTAATGTATAGAACTCTTTATCATATGTGGGATAATTGAGAGTTACCCTATTAAGCTTTTCACTAAAGAAAGCAATGGGGTGACCTTCTTAGAATAGGACGACTCATATACCCACATTTGAAAGCATCACACTCAAGCTCAAAGGTTTTTGAAAAATTTGGAAGTGCCAAAATTGGAGCATGAGTGAGCTTCTCTTTAAGATCTAGAAAGGCTTTCTCTTGCCTTGGCCCCCACACAAAAGGAACATTCTTTTTCACAACTCATTTAGAGGGAAGGCTAAAGTAGAGAAATCTTTCATAAATCTCCTATAAAAACTTGCTAGATCATGGAAACTTCTTACTTCACTCATATTTTTAGGTGTTGTTCAATCTTGGATTGCCTTCACTTTGGAGTGATCTACCTCAACACCCTTAGACCTTACTACAAATCCAAGGAATACAATGTTATCCATGCCAAAAGAACATTTTTTCAAAATTTTCATAGAGATTGTTTGTTCTTAAAGCAAGCATAACTTGTTTGAGATGGTTTAGATGAGAGGTCATGGTCTTTAAGTAAATCAAAATGTCATCAAAATAGACCACAATAAAATGCCCAATGAATTCTCTTAAAACATGATTAATGAGTCTCATGAATGTACTTGGTGCATTAGTCAAGCCAAAAGGCATAAATAACCACTCATATAATCCAAGTTTGGTTTTAAAAGCGGCTTTCCATTCATCCTTCTTGATTCTTATTTGGTGATAGTCACTTTTAAGATCAATCTTGGAAAATATAGTAGAACCGCTAAGCTCATCAAGTATATCATCAAGTCTAGGTATTGGATGCCTATACTTGATGGTTATATTGTTTATGGCTCTACAATTCGTACTCATTCTCCATGAACCATCTTTCTTATGAACTAGTAAAACGGGTAAAGCACAAGGGCTTAAACTCTTTCTAATCCAACCCTTAGATAGTAGTTCATTCACTTAATTTTCTATTTCTAGGTTTTCCCTAGGGTTACACCTATATGCAAGTCTATTTGGAAGACTAGCACCAGGGATTAAGTCTATTTGGTGCTCAATGCCCCTAATAGAAGGTAAGCCTTTTGGGATATCCTTAGGGAAAAGGTCTTTGAATTCACTTAAGATGTTTTGAATCCTTTTGGGCAAAGGAAGAGGGGAAGAACCCATTGAGCACAAGGAAGTGCTAGGGATGTCTTTTGCATACATGATCAAGCATTGTTTTTGTGAAAACATAGCATGTTTCACATCATGTTTATTGGCCAAAAGGTTGGCTCTAGAGTCATCATAAATGACAACTCCTTTTCCTTTATCCTCTTTTTTGTTTTTCTTATGTTTTTCTAGATGATTAGAAGAAGAAGATCCTAACTCTCTATCTCTTTTAAGTTTCATTTGTAATTGATCTTTAGCTACTTGTTATGGAGTTAGGGGGTGTAAAACTATCTTCTTACCATCTAATTTGAAAGTGAGGGTGTTAGTGAACCCCTCATGGATGGCCTTCCTATCAAATTGCCAAGGTCGTCCTAATAAGATGTGAGTTGCCTCCATAGGTACTACATCACAATTGACTTTATCTTTATATGTGCCTATAGTGAAGTTGATTAAGACTTTCTTATTAACTAACATTTCCCCTTTTTCATTAAGCCATTGCAACTTATAAGGTCTTGGGTGATCTATTAGTTCTAAGCCTATCTTATTTACTAATCTTTGGCTCACTACATTTGCATAACTCCCACTATCCACAATGAGAGAACATAGTTTGTCATTTATGTAACATCTTGTATAAAAAATGTTCTCTCTTTGTATAGTGTTATCTAGCTTAACATGACTACCAAGTAATCTTCTCATCATGTACAGCTCACCATCATCCCTTAATATATGCTCACTATCATAGGAATCACTACTTGAGTCATCACTTGATGTCTGATTATCAGAATCAGACTCTGATTGACTTGAGTAGGTTCCATTAGTTTTCAAAATCATGGTTCTTTTTGTTGGACAGTTGGAAGCAATGTGACCTCTACCTTAGTGCATTGGTGTAGTAACTCTTCTATCAACATGAGGAAGAAGTTTTACCTTATTTTTGTTGTTCCTATTGAGGCCATGTAAGAACCTATGCATTAGGGTTTCTTCATCTTCTTCTAGATTGGCCCTAATCATGGCTATCTCTAAGGCTTTGTAGTGATCTTTTACACTTTTTGAGTCTTGGGTGAGTCTATTTAGCTTTGCTAATAGCTCCCCTCAATAATAGTTAGGAACATATCTTTTCTTAAAAGGGCATTTAAGTCTACCCAATCATCTATGGGTGGAAAGTCATCTCTCTTCCTCTCCTTACATATTTGAGTCCACCAAACTAAGGCATAATTTTGGAATGAAAGAGTTACAATCCTAAATTTCTTTTCTTCTTTTATTTGATGAGAATTAAACAATTGTTCAACTCTCATGTCCCATTCTAGGTAAGCCTCAACATCACTCTTACCATTAAAAGGGGAATTTCTAATTTTACTTCTCTTAAGCCTATGTCTTCTCTTTTATGTTCATGGTGTCTTCTATGTCTAGGCTCATCCTCACTACCACTATTGTTATGTCTTTGATTTCTTTAATTTCTATGTCTAGTTCTAGGGTTCTCATTATGCTATAGGTTAGTTAACCTATTGTTGATGTTATTCAAACTATCAATTATATTATGAAGCATATATTTGTTCTCCCTATCACTAGAAGACATCTTTTAAGGTTGTCAAAGAAATTGGAGACAATAAAAACAAAGTTGTAAGCAATCTAGTCGAGGATGCTTAATGCAAGGTAAGTATAAGAAAACACACAACAATCCTAAAATACAAGTACTAGGTTTCTATCCTAAGGGGAACAAGAACCTAAGTTGTCTTGTACTAGGTTGTATACTAGGTTGTAGTACTATGATTAGTTATGCAAGACCTAGGTTGTCTTTACCTATGTTCCTTATGAAAATCCTAGGTTGTAACTAATCAAGTAACTAACCCTAGACAAGGCTAACCAATTCAGCCAACAAGGTAGTTATCTAACCAAATTAGTTCAACTAACTAACTAACACCTAACAAACCCTAACTAGAATTAGTTATTTAGTTATGGTAGTTTGAACTAGATCTAACAACCCTAACTAGCAACTAATTTCGGTTACGATATTAGTTATGACAACTAGGAATTCGGTTAGGATTAGTTATGACAACTAGAATTAGTTCCAACTACTAACTAATTAACAAACTTAGTTAAGACAAGCAATTAACTAACCAATTTTAGTTAAGACCAATAACTAACTAACTACTTCTAGTTTTAACCAACTAACTAATTAACAAACACACAAATGCACATGCTACTAAAACTAGCCAAAATTACTAAAGGAAATATTAAGAGTCCAAAAGTCCAATGTCTAATGGGTGTCCAAAATACAAGACAAAATTCCTACTACACTTTTCTAAGAACTGAAAAATTTCCCTAAGTTTCTACTAGTACAAGGCTTTTGTGTAACATCCTGTGTATTAATTAGGGACTAGATTAAGATTAAGTGTTAAGTAAGGTTAATTATAAATTAAAAACTTGACTGCTGACGGGACTGACCGATTGTGACATGTAACCGTGCAGCAGGCTCTGATCCGCATTCCCTACTCACTCTTTGCGTTTCTAGGAGTATATGGGCTGAAGCCCTTAACCACTTCTCCATTCACTCCAAATTTCCTCAAGACTTTCCATCTTCTCCTACTTCTCCTCCTTCTTCGTTCTTCTTTGTTCTTCTTCTCTGTCCCCTGTTTTTCGTAACTTCGCGACTGTGGTGAAGTGGAGAACCCGAGATTCCCACCGTTGGTGAGGAGCAATCGTTCGAGTGGAAGAAGAACAACTTCTTGTTCCCAAGCTGATTAAAGGGTGCGACTGTGTTCGAGGGGGACTGAGCAAGAGAGAGTGGTGGACGAAGCAAACAGGACAGCGGACCAACGCTGAAAACAGAGGAACTTTTTGGAGTCTCTTTAGTTGGTAGGGGGTTATCTTATATCTTAAATGCATAGGTTATGGACGGGTTCCGGGTGTTGATGACTTGTTGATTCTGGTGATTTAAAATGCGTTGATAGGTGTGTTTTGATTGAGTAAGGGATATGTGATGCCCGAATGCATGATGACTAGGAGTTGGGTAATGCATGTCAATTTCCATCCATGAAATACATGTTAATAATCTTGAGAATGTTAAATGATTGCATGAGGAGAATGTGTTAAAGTATTGTTGATGATTACCGTGTGATTTATGTGACATGCATGCTACTATGAATCTAAATACTGATTGCATATGAGGAAAGATTAACTTACTGAGTTCTGATAATGTCTAATACCGATTGTATATGATGCATGTATTATTGAGTAAAAGGTTGAGTGTGTGAAATCTGTGTTTGTATGATTATTCCATGTGCGGTTATATATATATGGTGCATGAGGTGCATGAGTTAATAGTGTGGAAGTGATTTACCGATTCTGTTCGTAATCTAATGACAATACTTGCATGAGATGCATTGGTAAGAATGCTGAGAGCATGTAGTGTGTGACACTACCACTTGAATCGGTAATTATATGCATGAGATGCTGTTAAAGACCTTGAGTGGGACTCAAGGCAAGCCGACTGAGTGGGACTCAGGGCTGCCTGTAACATTGTCGTTGATGCTGAGAGTGTTTGTGTTACAAGTGAGGGCAAAAGGTTTGGTACTAGTAAAACGGCCGAGTCAGCTGGGAGCTGAATAAAAGGCTGAGAGCCTATATTGCAACAATAAAAACCAATAATACACGAGTTGGATCCGATTGAATGAGCCTGTGTACATGTATAATTGATGCTGACTGTGACGCGGTTGTATGTATATGTGTTAGTGTTATTGAGAATAATATGTGTATATAGCCGAGAGATAACTAGGTAGATTCCGATTGAAAGATGCCTTGTGTGTGTTCCGATTGAATGGCACTGTGTATATTATTGATTGTTGCTATGTATATATATATATATGTTATTGCATGGTTGAGGAATAATTCGAGTCAGTATCTATCATTTAATATTTAAGATACTCACCCCTACTGTGGCTATATTTCAGTGGACATCACATGAGACGGTGAATGATGGAGGAGCTACATACCGTGTGGAGTGCTTGTGTACTGTGGAAATGTATAGATATATATATATATGTGTATATGCTGTATATAAGGTTTTATCATAGCCTTGGCCGGCTCTTAATTTGGTCTTTTGTCTAACTGTATCAGAACTGAACTCTCTCGGGATGAGAGTGTGATCATGTGCATGTAAATATTTATATATATAATACTGTGTGTTCATCTTGTGCTGTGTGTGAATGTCCGGGTGGTATACGTTGCATTTTACTAAGTATGTAGAGCCCGCGTGATTCTGAATAAATAAGAGCTAAGTTAATCCTGTGTAAGACGTGATGAGTGACCTTCTTCCAAATGAAGAAAGGTTGGGCCAACTCCGAGTGGAATATGCCCATTAAAATCGCTTTCGAGGTAAATTGGTCAACATGTTATGGAGCGAGAGATTTCTTAGATACAACCTTCCGATTGAAGGGTATTTAGATATTTCTGAGTGAAAGTCAACTGAGTGAATGTTTCCCCCGATGGTTGAATCGATAATACAATTCTGAGTGGAGCCTGTAGTAGTGAACTTATTAGAGGGAGTAAGATCTAGATGATACGGAGTAGATTTTAGTCTAACAAGGTCTTCCGCATGTAGAGGAGTTAGTATGTATCCCGAGGAGCGAGGAGTTAGAGCATTTCCGAGTGAGGGAAGTTATACAATCCTTTAAGCGAGATTTGACTTAGTAAGGGAGCCTTAGTGTGAAGTAGACTACATTTCCCAAGTGATGGGTGTGGAAAACACTCCCGAGTGATATCTGGTTGAGGAGAGTACTCCGAGTGAGAAAGGAGGTATAGATCCCAAGTGAAGTGATCGAGGGGAGTCATCTCCCGAGTAGTTTATACCTGTGAACTCTAAGGCTAGAATAGGATGCGTTGAATGGACTTCCGAAGGAAGCGTAAGCGCAAAGACTTTCCCGAGTGAATCTAGACTCTATTCCGAGTGGGAAACTATCTGAGTGTATGCGTCGCTTCAGCGAATAAATCCTCGCTCTAGCGAGTGTAGCCGCTTATGTATTTTCATCCGCTGACTCTCGTAGCTGGAGCCACGTCTTGCTAACGTGTAATATTCTGACCCGGCCTTCTCTTTTCTGAGTCAGATTTCTACTCTTCTTAACCTTCAATTGCTTATTTTGCCTTGAACACCCTGTGATCTTTGGGAAAAAAAAATTTTCCCTGTCTCGAGCTGCTGTTATCTAAACTGGGTTGTTTCATTTTGCTTCCTTTACAATGGTCTTCAAAACTTCACTTGAATGTAGAATCTCCTCCTTACCTAGCAAAAACAACACAAAAACAAAGCTCCACATAAAATTAGTTAGGTTAAGATAGAAACAAAATTCAAAACCTCACTAGTGTCTCTGTCAAGTGTATCCATTCTCTTAGGAATCAAGAGACCCATGCAATTTCCACACCAATCTCAAGTGTCTCAAGATGCTACCCTCCTTTAGTATTAAGAAAAATTTATCTTGGATTTTTTAAGGGAAGAAAACTCAAATGAAAAAACTTAAGAAAGAATGGAGACAAACTAAAAATGGTAAATTTGAAAAAGCTACTCAATTGGATTCTGTTTGGATTTTTGATTATGACAAGACCAAAGCAAGAAAAAGTTCAAATGAATAAAGCTACACTAGTGGAATTCAAAAATGAAGATGATGGACAAAACTAGACAAGCAACAAAATAATATGCAAGAACAAAGGAAAGGAAAAACCTAAGCCTAGAAACTCTAAAATTGCACTACTAGGCAAACAAGTCCAATTGAAAAGTATGGAATGTATCAACTAGCACAACACTATCTTATGGCTTTTGAACTTTTAAAATTGTCAAATTGGTTTGGTGCTCAACTTCTCAAATTTTGCTAAAGAGGTCTACTTTCACACTTTTCTTTTAATACCCTTTTCTACTTTTAGTCTTTAGGGTTTTCCGTTTTGCTTTTGGCTTTTGTCTAGTCTTTTCTCTTTTCTTTTTGCCTTTTACCAATTTTGAAATCTAACAGCACTTTTTATGACAAAATTGAAATCACTTAGCTAGTTTACTAAATTCAATTGTTACTCTTTTGCTTAGGTGAATTGTGCAACCTTCTTCCACAAAGATGAATAGAAGGTGCATGGTTCTTTTTTTGACAATTTTCTTTAATGCTAAACAAGATGCAAAACGAAATGGAAAATGTATCCTAATATGCTTGAAATCAAAAACAAACCTAGATGAAAACTAAGATTGGATCACTAACAACCTAAAGATGAGCTACTCTTGGAGGGCCTTAAGGTGAGGCCTCCTAACACACAAGATTTTTTCTTTTTCCCTTTTAGTTGCATTTTCTTGACTCTTTTCTTTTTCTTCCTCACACCTATTTTTAATTAGAGTAGGGTCAACCAAAGTTTTCCCACTTCTTGTCATGATAGCCTTACAATGCTCTTTTGGGTTAACTTCAGTATCTGCTGGAAAATTTCCAACTTGTCTCTCAGCCAATTTCTTTGACAATTATCCTACCTGATTTTTTAAATTTCTAATAGAGGCTTCTTGGTTCTTAAAGTTAGCTTGAGTAGCTTGTATGAATTAAGAGAAGACACTTTCTAACTCAAATTTTTCTTTCACTAGTGTAGGATAGGATTATGTTCTATTGATGAATTACTGTGATGGTTGACCTTGGGCCATGTTTTGATTCAAATTTTGATTGAGATGAGGCCCTTTTTTCCAAGAAAAGTTTGGGTGATTCCTATAGTTAGGATTAAATGAATTTGATGGGTAACTTCTTTGTTGCCCCATGTAATTCACTTGCTCTGTTGAACTATTGGAATCACACAAGCCATTCTCATGGTCATCACCATAAAAATCACAGTTTATCATACAAACTTGACTAGGCTTTTGAATTTCAAAGATTTGTACACTTAATTTTTCTAAAGCCCGAGTCATTAACTTGCTTTGTGCCAAGTAAGCATATTGCATATCTAATTCCATAATTCCCCTTTTGGGGACACTATTCCTTTCACCTATCAAGCATTTATTAGAGGCCATCACATCTATTAATTTTATAGCCTTATCCACTATTTTGGTAGTTAGAGAACCTCTATCCGAGGCATCTATCAACACTCTAGTTGCTGGTCAAACTCCATTATAAAAGATGTTAACCTGCTGCATCTTAGGTATTTGGTGGTGAGGATACTTCCTTAAACTCTCCTTATACCTATCCCATGCTTCTAACAAAGACTCACCCTCTCTCTATTAGAAATAAGTAATCTCATTATGCAACCTAGTATACTTAGAAGGAAGGAAATATTTGATCAAAATTTTCTAGTTAGATCCTCCCAAGTAGAATTACTACCCCTAGGCTGGCTCTGCAACCATACCTTAGCTCTGTCTCGAAGAGAAACAATCTTAGCCAGATTGCTTCATCGGGAACCCCATTCATCTTAACTGTATCACAAATCTAAAGGAAGCTAGCTAGATGTAAGTTTGGGTCCTCAACCTCACTTCCTCCAAACTAATCATTTCTTACCTATTACACTAATGCTGGTTTTAATTCAAAATTATTTGTTGCAATCGGAGGCCTGGGGATGCTAGATTGAATTCCCTCATCAGTTGGTCTAGAATATTCTTCTAATGTAACTCTTATATTTTCCATTTTAGCTTTCTCTTTTAATCTATTTTCTTTTCTTAACCTTCTCTCAAGCAAATTGATATCAGGATCAAAGAAAAATGGCTCATCTTTATCCCTTGACTGCATATACTAATTCACACACGAAATGTAAAAAGACAGCTACCTAAGAATTGAAACTAACATACATAATACAACTAAACTAATCAACAAAATGAAAGTGATTCAGTCCAATACAGGTCCAAGGATTGTTGATATTACTCAACAATCCCCGACAACAGCATAACTTGATGCATTTTCATCTGATGATAATTTTTATGGCAAGCGCACTAATCGTTAAAAAGTAATATATTTGTATCGTTCCCATAGGGATTGTAGTAATTACCCCAACTAAGGACTGATACCAGCTGAACCAAGCAAGAGATGTTGACATATCATGAAAATTTTCTTTAAGTTTCTGATTTAATATTTTTTCAGAATGCAATTTCAAAATCTAAATGCAATTGATAAAATGAAACATTGGTTTAAGAATAGGTTGGAATTAACTCCAGCAATCAATTTTAGTTAAAACTCAATGAATGAAATACAATTCCCTATATCACAGCATGCACACCTTTACAGATGACTAATCCCTAATTCCTTAGGTGATTAATGCTAATCTCAATGCAAATAAACCCTAATTCCTTAGGTGATCATGTACATTGAAACCTAACATGAAATTAAGAGAATAAACACTAATTATTCACCTAAAACCTTAGGCCTGAAGTAATCAGGTCGTAAGGAGAATACCTGAGCTCTCAACCATGATTCCTCTCTGGAGAGAACTCGAAATTAGATCTGAATCTTCCAATTCGGAATTGAAATCTACTCCTTGCTGTGTTCTACATGCTCTAATATAAATACTACTCCAGCCACAGAGTTAAACTTCCATTAAAGCTTCCTAACCTTATGGATTTAGCAATCCATGGCAGGAGAAGAGGTGAAGGTAGAATTTGAATGCATAATAGAGTATAGAGGATTTAGAGAGAAGAAAAATGTAAAGAGAGAAGTAACTCTAAATAATGAATTTATATTATAATCTATATGTGTATAATTAACTCATTAAAGCTATTTATATCCATTCCTAATAACTTATAATAATTACTAAATTAATCCCGAAATCTACCCTTAATAAACTTACAAAATAAATAGAAAACATAAATTAACTAATTTACAACTGAAATTCAAAATGTTAGGCTATTTCCCTCATAATCACACGTAGCTACACCCTCTACCAGCGTTAGTACGCTGGTTGTCTTCCTGGAAACTATCCTTTGAAGTGTTATCTGCGTAGACAGGCCCATAGGCACGTTGACCCTCTATTTTCTTTTGAGCTTTTGTTCTCCATGGGCGTCAGTATACTAGTGACCAGCGTAAGTACACTCGGTTTCTGACTTGACTCTCCCTTCAATGCTTCACTTACGCGTAACTACGGTTAAGGTCAGCGTAAGGAAGCTAACCTTCTAGAATGGCACGCTGATCCTTCCTAATTCCAGCGTAAATATGGGTTTAGGTGTGGCGTGGGCACGTTGATCCTCTGGAGCTTTTCTCCTTACACACGTGAAAACATGCTGAGACACAGCGTCGGTATGCTGTTCTTCGGTTATCCTCTTGGGCTTGAGCATAGTCATCAACATTGGTACGTTGGTCTCAACGTAGGCACACTCGGTCTTGCGTAACTATGTTGAGCCTTTACACCTGTTCCTTCCAACTAGGCATTAGTACGCTTGATGGAGTATAGGTACGTTGACCTCCTGTAAACCTGTAATTGATGACATAATAAGACTAGCGTAGGCACGCTGAGGCTGAACGTTAGTATGCCCAGGAGACTTTTAACTCAAGAAATAGCCTTTCTTAATTTGCTATCTTTTTATTCTTAATTCAAAAGGAAATTACTAAAATAATAATTAATGAATGAAATTATACAAATAATAGTTACTTCCTAATTTACATCTAATCTTTCTAATTAAACTTAATCTTTCATATAAAATAGGGTTAGATATTATCAAATAATTAAGTCTTTTCAAGATTTATCACATCCCCAAACTTAAAACTTGATTGTCCTTAAGCATGGCTCAATTTAATCGACTTAATGTACTAAATTCATTTTCTTCCTCAAACCAAACTTGAACAATTTCAATTGCAGCACATAGATGAAGAACCTTTTAATTGATCCTTAATAATTTGAATGTAACAATTTAGAATCAAAACATGTTAATGATGCTTTACTCTCACTGGTTTAAATGCATTTCTCTTTACTCTCAGTGTTTAAGGAATATAATTATGCATACATCACTTGTAAAACAATAATTAAACATAGGTTTGCAATCCTCCTGAGTATCTTACATAAAAGCAACTACACAAGGATCAATAAGGACTTTAATTGGCTTGTAATAAGGTTAGGTTACAGCTCTATTTTTGTTTTTTTGGTCAATGCAAGGGTAATGAGTGTGTTTATTGATGTTTGCCTTGCCTTGAACCTGTTCCATGAGGAACTAAATTTTACTCTCAGGATTAGGGGGTACTATGTTTTTGTATCAAATGTTAATACTTTGAATTTCTCAGTTATGAATGTTCTGTTTCCTATTTAATCTCATGAGATCCTAATGCTTCTAATGACATAGAGATAAGCGTAGATGAACTTAAATAATATGGGTAATCGAAAGATTTCCATACCATTTGAAATGCATGAAATTGAACCTAAGATTTTGGGTTACGAAAGTAGGCAAAATCATTTGAGGAATAATTAGGTTTTCACAATGCTTAATGGACTTAATTTACAAATCAAATGTGGTTCTTTGAAGATTAAGTATGTTAGCAAGAATTCAAGGGAAAACCACTAATAATGTAGGAAAACCCACTCTAGGAACAGAAGTTTATAATCAAGAAAGATTTGCATTAAATTTGGTACATGGCATATGAACCTACTAATTCCCAAGAGGTCTTTTTCAATTTAATTTTCAAGAAAGTAATTGATTTATGTTCAAGAGGGTTTAAGTTCTCTTTAGCGTTTCTTTTGGTTTTTTAAATAATTTACAACATTTTTTAATTAAATTGAGTCTTGACTGGATAATTAAAACTGTAAACCGGTACTTGGGCACAATCTCTATGGTTTGATAATCTTTTATATTACGTAATATCCCATGCGCTTGCGGAACAACTATCAAGTTTTTGGTGTCGTTGCTGGGGATTGTGTTCCCCCAATATTGGTTAACTGTGATCTAATTAGATTAGGTGTTTTTATATTTATTTTACTTGTTTATTTTATTTTATTTATTTTCTTCTGCTATAAATTACGCTTGTCATGTGCTTATTGTTGTTTTCGCAGGTTCCTTTATGCGAAGAAGCACAAGTCTTGGGATAATTTTGTCCTTGAAATAGAAAGCTTAATTCGGAAGACTAGGAAGCAAAGAAAACTACAAAAAGCTGTTAGAACAAGCTAAGAACACGTGGAGAATAATCAAGATAATAGAGCCTTAAGGGACTTGTGGCACCGAATGCAATGGGAAGAAGACCTAGCATCACACCGCCTACCATTGAAGCGAATAACTTTGAATTGAAGCCATCTTTAATCTTGATGGTTCAACAAAATCAATTTTGTAGATTTCTTTCTGAAGATCCTAATTTACATCTTCAGATATTCCTGGAGTATTGTGACACACTCAAGGTTAATGAGGTCTTAAATGGTGTAATCCGTTTAAGACTTTTCCCTTTCTCTTTGAGGGATAAGGCTAGAGAATGGTTGTACTGACTCCTTGAAGGGTCAATCACAACTTGGGAGCAACTGTGTCATGTTTTTCTCAATAAATATTACCTACGAAGCAACACTGACCCAATGAGAAAGTAGATCATCACTTTCACTCAAAGAGATGATGAAACCTTGTATGATGCTTGGGAGAAATACAAGGAAACTTAGGGGATACCCATACCATGGGATTGAGAGATGACTGACTGTCCATATTTTCTATAATGGGTTAACCTTGAATCAGAAGGTGACTCTAGATACCGTAGCTGGCGGAGCATTCATGAGTAAAAACTTGGATGAAGGTTATAACCTTATAGAGAAGGTGGCACAAAATATATACCAATGGTCTTCAGAAAGAAATTTATCAGCGAAAGCTCTAGGTAAGTATTCTATTGATGCTATTTCCCTACTTACAGCTAAAGTAGAAGCATTATCTGTTAAATTTCATAAATTATGTGTAGGTGCTACTAATGTTGTTTGTGAGTTGTGTGGTGTTTCTGGTCATGCAGCTACAGGATGTCAGCTTGGAGTCTCTCAAGGACCAGAGCCAGAAGTACACCAGGTGAATATAATCAGTAATTATGGTGGAAATTTTGGAAATAATTACCAAGGGCCACCTGGATTTCAAAATAGACCTCCTCATTGTCAAGGCAATTAGAACAATTTCAGGCCACCACAAGGATCTTATGCACCATAAAAATCCAAGTTTGAATCCTTGATGGAGACCTTTGTTATTACTCAGATTAAGTAGAATGAGGACTTATCAGAGATAATCAAGAATTTGGCTTCCAAGGTGGATTCACTAGCAATCCACAACAAAATGTTGAAGACTCAGATAGCCCAACAAGCCTCTAATTCTTCAAGGATTCCAGGGACATTTCCTAGAAAATCAGAAGTCGGGCCATCAAACAACACCATGGTTGTTACGGTTAGGAGTGAGAAATAACTTGAGACTTCACCGGTAATGAAGGAAGTAGAAACTGGGAAAGACCAAGAAAGAATTGAGAGTCCCTCAATTCTAGCTATTGTAGAGGAGGAGAAAAAGAAGGAAAGTTCTGATGGAGTGAAGCCATATCAACCTCCTATACCATATCCTCAACGCTTAGCCAAGGCTAAGTTGGACAAGCAATTTGGTAAGTTTTTAGTGGTTTTAAAAGAACTCTATATTAACATTCCTTTTAGAACAACTTTACAGCAAATTCCTACATATGTGAATTTTTTGAAGGATGTCTTGTCCAACAAAAGAAAATTAGAAGGAGGATGGTACTATGGCACTTACTGAAGAGTGTAGTGCATTGATCCAAAAGAAGCTACCACCCAAGCTTTAGGATCCAGGTAGTTTTTCTATCCCATGCATGATTTGTGATATAATTATAGATAGAGCTTTGTGTGATTTAGGAGCTAGTGTTAGTTTGATGCCTCTGTCTATTTTTGAAAAACCTGGATTAAGTGAATTGAAACTTACTAGGATGTCCTTACAATTGGCTAATAGATGTGTAAAGTACCCTATGGGTATTCTTGAGGATGTTCCTATTAAAGTAGGTAAATTTTTCATTCCTGCTAATTTTTTTATGCCTGAAATGCATAAAAATTCTATTATTCCCATCATATTAGGCAGGCTATTTTTAGCAACTGCAGGTGCAGTCTTTGATGTCAAGAATGGTAAGTTATCTCTTACTGTAGGAGACCAAAAGGTAGAATTTTAATTTGAAAGATGCCATGAGTAAGCCTTTGCATGATGATTTTTGCTATAGTGTTGAATTTGTTGACCAAGTGGTGAAGAAAGAATCCTTTCTTAATGATCTACTTGAATCTCTTTTGATTACTAACTATATAGGAATATCACAAGAGGCATCAATGGAGGATGATAATGATGTTATGTGCAAGAAAGGGGTGAGCCCAAAAGTTGAAGGGAAACCTTTGCCACCAACTCTGAGATATGAATTTCTTGGCCCTAATTCCTGATATCCTATGATTGTGTGTGCAAATTTGAATCCTATTGAAACTGAAAAACTTTTAAAGCAACTTAGGTTGTATAGAAAAGTAATAGGATATACCATGGATGATATCAAGGGAGTTAGCCTTTCATTTTGCATGCATTGGATTATAGTGGATGAGGAAAGTAAGCCTTTTGTGGAACCATAAATAAGGCTTAACCCAAAAAGTGCAAGAGGTGGTAAAGAAGGAAATTCTTAAGTTGTTAGATGCTAGTGTGATATACCCTATTTCTAGTAGTAAGTGGGTGAGTCTTGTTCATGTAGTACCTAAGAAAAGTGGGATGACAGTGATTGAAAATAAGAAAAAAATGGTTAATTTCTACAAGGATAGTGTCTGGTTGGCGTATGTGTATAGATTATAGAAAGTTGAATAACACCACTAAGAAAGATCATTTTCCACTCCCTTTTATTGATTAGATGCTTGAGAGGCTTGCTAAGCACTCTCATTTTTATTATCTAGATAGGTACTCTGATTTTCATCAAATTCCTATTCATCCCTCTGACAAAGAAAAAATCACTTTCACTGTCCTTATGGAACATTTTCATATAGGCATATGCCATTTGGCATTTGTAATGCATTTGTGACCTTTCAAAGGTGTATGCAAGCCATATTTTCTAATTTAATTGAAAATGTGATAGAGGTCTTTATGGATGATTTCTCAGTTTATGGTTTTACTTTTGAAAACTGCTTATCAAATTTATGTAAAGTTTTATGACATTATGAAGAGACCAACTTGGTCTTAAACTGGGAAATATGCCATTTCATGGTTAAGGAAGGTATAGTTCGTGGACATTTAGTGTCTGAAAGGAGTATTGAGGTGGATAAAGCAAAATTAGAGGTTTTTGAAAGATTGCCACCTCTTAGAAATGTAAAGGGTGTGAGAAGATTTCTTGGGCGAGCCAATTTTTACCGAAGATTTATTAAAGATTTTTCCAAAATTACTAAGCTCCTCACAAACCTCTTAGGTAAGGATATGCCATTTATTTTTGACTCATTTTGTTTAGAAGCATTTTGCAGGATAAAGGAAGCATTAATCTCTGCACCCATTACGCAACCCTCTGATTTGGAAGTCCCTTTCGAGTTGATGTATGATACGAGTGATCATGCTATGGGGGTTGTGCTTGGGCAGCGGAAGGACAAAAAGCTTTATGTTATCTACTATGCTAGTAGAACATTAGATGATGCTCAAGTTAATTATGCCACAACAAAGAAGGAGCTCTTAGCTATTAATTTTGTTTTTGACAAATTCAGATCATATTTGATAGGTTCTTAGGTAATCATTTACACAGACCATTCTTCCATTAAATATCTGTTGCAAAAGAATGATATAAACACTAGGTTGATTAGGTGGGTTTTAATTTTACAAGAATTTGACATAGAAATCAAGGATAAGAAAGGTACTAAGAATTTAGTGGTTGATCATTTATCTAGGTTGCCTTTTGAAAAAGATAAGATGGATAATGTTATTCCTATCAATGAGTCTTTTCTAGATGAGCACCTCCTTAGTCTCAGTATCCAACAAGTCCCTTGGTTTGCTGATTATGTTAATTACCTTGTTTTGGTATTTTACCTCTTGATCTTAGTTTACAGCAGAGGAAAAAGTTTTTGACAGATGTGAAGCATTATGTTAGAATCAAGTCTGAATTCATGACTAAGAAGTCTAAACCCCATATGATTTGTTCATAATACATACCAAGACTCTTAGCTAAAATGAAATCTGTACACGTGTTAGTCTAATCAGTCTGTTCAAGTGTGATAGGAAGTCCGTAGAGCTTAATTTGCATAAAATAAGGGGAGTCCATAAAATTCAAATTGTTCTTAAAGTGAAGAAGTCTGTACTCACTCAAAGCTTTATTATATCAAGTTAGTCTGAAGCTACAGACCACGAGAAGCTTTCTCTCATTCTATAAGTATTTGAAGAAAGATCTTTCTTTTCCAAATAAGAAGTTTCATAGACTTTCTCTTATCATCAAAGCTATCATCAAGAAGGAAATTAATAAAAAAAGTTAAAAGACACGCTCACATATATCAAGAAAACTACCACACGTATCTCAAGATGTTAGGAAAAGTTGAAGATGCTCAAACCAGATAGCCTAAGGTCAACTGCTATAAAGCGCACTTGCTTTCTCAATATGCATAAGAAAAATGGATCTTTTGTTAAAGACTTTTGCAGCAATTCTTTTAAGGAAACTTCTCTGAAGCATATCTCTACACTCATTGATAGCATAATCCTTGAAGAGACCAACATCCTTTAAGCGGAACCAACGGTTATCTCAAGAAGGACTATAAATACAAAAGGCTTTCAAATAAGAAAGAGAGATTCTCTTTAAGACTTTTGCCTCATTGCTCAATTCTCTCTTATTACTCTTAAACCAAAGTCTAAAAGACCTTTCTTGAAAGTTTCTAAGTTCTTGTATTTCACTACTTAAGTCTTCTGTGTAGTTCAGCTTCTAGCAGACCTTGACTTATAGTAGTCTATAGCTCAGTGTACCTATATATTCATTTCATATCTTTGTACGTTGAGTTATCTATTGTAACACTAAAAACTCTTTATCACTATTTTCTGTAAGATTTGGTGTGTTGCTAGAGTTTGTTAGTGTTGGGAAACACTTACGGCCTGAAGAGGCTTTTGAAAGAATACTTGGGTCTGTAGCTAGGAGTGGCTCTTTGAAATAATACTTGGGTTTTAAGCCAGAAGTGGCTGGAGTCAAGAATACTTATTGCATTGGGCTAGTTCAGTATTGTAAAGGTATTTTACAATAGTGAAAATCCTTCAGTCTAAAGGGATTGGATGTAGCTTCTGCATTGGAAGTGAATCAGGATAATTTCGCTGTGTGCTTCTCTATCCCTTTCTCTAGTCTCTTGATTCATTATATTGTTTAAGTGGTCTATACTTTTTCAAAAAAAAAGTTTAAGACTTATTCAACCTCATTCTAAGTCTAATTCTGTACCACCACATTATCATTGGGATGAACCACTCATTTTTAAAAGATGTATAAATGGATTAATAAGGAGACATGTTCCTAAAGATGAAGTGCATTTGATCCTAGACCACTGCCATTCTCTATCTTGTGAAGGTCACATGAGCACTTCCAAAACTGCTTCAAAGATGCTTCAAGCTGGTTTTTATTGGCCTCATCTATTCAAGGATATTCGTAAGTATGTTCTAACTGTTAACCAAGTGGCCTCAACGACTCAAGAGTGGGGGGTGAATTGAGTCTTAAAAATAGTTACCTTTTAAAACTTAATTTCAATTTTACTTTACCTTACTAAAAGAGATGAAGAAATTAGTATCACAATAATTAAGTAATAACAATTAAAGTAGGAAAATAAAGCAAGTAAATAACTTGAAATTAAATAAAGGGAAGAGAGAGAGAATGACACACTCAAATTTTATCCTAGTTCGGAAACCCCTACGTCCAGGCCCCAAGTAAACTACTTAAGATTTTCCACTAAGAATTTGAGATTTATAAGAAGAGCCAATACAAGTCTCTTGATTTCCCTACCAAGAACTTTATCCTTCACTGTTATCCTTCTCACAATTCTTACTCAACCAACGCCAAAGGCTACAACCTTGCCTTTGTTACAATATTCCAACCTAATTTGTGTATGAATTAAAAACAAAAACCTTTACACATCTCTTATAATGAATATGGTAAAACAAGATAAGATAGGAAAGAAATATGATTATGATCACAAAATGTAGCTCTCTTTGTACAGCAGATTTTGCAAATTTAAAGCACTTAAGTAAACTCACTTGAAATAGTAGAATAGAAATTTAAAGCTTAAATTAAGTATGGTTAACTCAAAGAATGTAGCTCTCTTTTTGATAGAGCAGTTTTAGAAAAGTTTAAGTGTAGAAAGGTTGATCAAAAGTTGACAGTCTCTTTGATAAAGTAAATTTAAAAATGAAAGCATAAAGAGATTAACTTACTCACAAAAATGTAGCTCTCTTCAAGAGAAAAATCAGAATTTTAAAAGCGCGGAAGAAATAATGAAACTTAGCTCCGTGAAAGCAAATGATAAAGAATGAGAAAGATTAATGCATATGAGTGATTTTCAATAAGGACTTTGGCCTCTATTTATAGTGTTACAAGATAGGAAACTAGTCATTATAATCTGAAAATTGAATTTGATTCTTTGGCAAAATATCCCATGATTTTAGCAAAGCTGAGAATCAGTCAAATTTACCCAGTGTATTCAAATAGCTTATTCAAATAGTAACGTTCTAATTTAATTTAAAAAGTTCTAGAATCATCTTATTCGATTACCTTAATTGATTAGCAAGGTTCTGTTTCATTTAAAACACATTTAAATTTGCCTTAATTGATTACCTTATTCGATTAACAAGGTTATGTTTCAATTAAATCTCTTGTCCAGATTCACCTTATTTGAATACCTTATTTGATTAGTCCTGTTCTTGTTTAATAAGAACTTGTCCAGATTCACCTTATTCAAATAATTAACTCTATTTCAAATAATTTCAAAATTTGTTTTGAGTCCTAATTGAATACCTTAATTGATTACCTTGCTCCTAATCAAATACCTTATTTGATTACCAAAAATGTTGATTTTAGATTCTCAATGCTTTAATATTTTTGAAACACATTTTGGAATCATCAAAACTCGCATAATGAAAATTCTTTTTATAAAAACTCCCCTTGTTTGATATATTATTATGAAAATTCTTTTTATAAAAAACTCCCTCATCAGGCATTGTGTGACAATTTTAATGGCCCAAAACAGTAAGATCCATGGGCCTTGGGTTTTTTCCCATTGGACGTGGATCGTGAAACAGGGCCCTTTTTTTTAAAACCATGTGAAATGCTCTCCCATGTTTAGAAACATACACACATCCCCCTGCCTTCTCTTTTTTGCTTAAAAACTTGAAGAACTCCTATTTTCCTCTTGCATTCCTCTATTTTCATCATCATTATTGCAAGTTTTCCCAAGAACATTGTTACATTCTCTTCACTTTCACTCCCAAAACAAGTAAGAACACCATTCTCTTTTCACTTTTTACATTTTTCTCATAGTTTTAGGTTTTCACAATTTCAAAAGTTAGGTGATTGTTTCAAAATTAATTAATTGGGACGACTCCTTTGTGCATGATGATGCTTGTGAATTCTCTAAACTCAAATGGGTATGCTTAAAATCCTCATGGACATGTATGTATGTTCATCTTCTTTTATGAACCCCTTTGAATTATGCTTAACGATTATTGTTCTTCCTTGTGATTTGCATTTTGTTTTGGATTCATTGATGTGTTGATGGTTATTTTGTTAACCATAGGGACCGTTGGATGATAAGGATTTTTGTGTCAGAGTTCAAAAACATGCTTGGACACCAAGTGTTTGTGAAAATGCTTCAGACAATCTTTGTTCCTTTTTAACATGTTGTTGCATGTACATGACTTAGTCTCACATCCTTGTATCTAGTTCTTCATATTTCTTAGCTAGGTACCATTTGCTTGTGACATTATTAAGGCATTTTCCCTTCTTGTTACTTAGTATAAATTTACAATAATTAGAGTATGTGTCTAACATTGTCATTTCATCTTTCCATCTTAGAACACCATCAAGATGTCTTCCGGAAGAACAAAATCCATTCCCAGGAAGAGGAAGCTAAAAGGTAAGTCTTCTACCTATGCTAACATTGATGATATTGAATGCTCATCTGAGGAGTAACGCGTGAGGTTAGCATCTTTGACCCACAGGGAAATCATTCTCTTAAGGTTTTTCTGTAGAAAGTCATTACTTGAATTAGGGATTTTTAAGGGCACTTTTAAACTCTAAAAATTTAGGTTGGGAGGATTTCATTCAATTATATGAGCCAACTTATGAAAGAACTTTTTTAGAATTCCTCAGCTCAATTGACATTAAAATGTGTGCTAATGTTTCTGGTTGGTAATTACTTTCCAGATAAATAACTCTAATTTTAGGATGGATTTAGAGGAGATGACCTCTATTTATGATTTTCCCATAAGAGGTGCTATTTGGATTCCTCAACAATTTCATGCTTTATATTTTTGGTCCCTTCTTTCAAGAGCAAGGAGTAACTATGATCCCTTCTCCTCTAAAGCATCCTTAATTCATTATCTTATGTTCAGGTATATCCCAAGGTTCATGGCTCGCTCTATTTTTGGGCGATTTAACAGCCTGAGTACCATTCAGGCTGCTAAGCTATATTTTATGTATGCCATGATCAATAATGAACAAAGAAATTCTACTAAATGGCTTTTTAGTCAGTTCACCAAAGTTGGCAAGGCTACATCTAGAAAGATTGTCATTGCTGGGTACATAAACCCCATAGCCAGATATGTAGGAATAGATCTAGACGATGATACCCTGTTATCCTAGCCCAAAAGGGTTGATATAGATGAACTTCTTCACATGGGTATGATTGTAAATGGGCATGATATGTATTATTTGATTATTCCTAGAAAACCTGTTCTTCACCTCCTGCCTGATCCTACTTTTACTAGTTTGGAAGGCAGAACTTCTTTTCTGTCTTCTGATGCAGATGTTATTGAGGATGCTTTTTTGGACACGGAGATGCCACTCCCTACAGAGCCTTCAATAGGCCCATCCCAACCAGCTGATGTTCTAGCTTTTCTATAGAGTATATGTATTCCTTGATTCAAGGAATAAGCATCAGAATGGAAGGGATAGGCAGTCGATTAGACTCTATGTCCTCTGAGCAACTTCGGCAAGGGGCAAGGATTGATGACATTTCTCGCAAGGTTGATGCCATGTATGACTAGCATTCTCAACAGGGTCATTTCCCTCATTCCTCCCCATGAAAGGTGATCTTGGTCAGTTAAGTTTCCTTTTACCTTTATCTCTCTTTATTTACACATTGAGGATAATATCCATCATAGTTTGAGGTGATGTAGGTAAATTGAAACTTAATTTGAATTTTTATTCTTGCATTTGTTTTTATTTTTGTGGTTTGTTTTGCATTTTATGTTTGCTTTTCTTTTACATAGGATAACATTATTTATTTACTTGTTATTGTTGTTTTTACAAGTTCTGTTCATTTTGAATAATTGAATTTTGGGTATCTTTGGGAATCCAAAAAAAATGATTTTTTTATTGTTAGATTGCCAAGATGAAATACACATTATGATTCCATGCTTTCTCTGACTTAGACAAATTTCCATTTGCATTGTGAGCTTTTGTGCCAAAAAAGCATGCATTAAAAACCCTTGTTTTCTTCTTTGAGTGACTTACACATTTTAGGCACTCTAGAACTTGGCTTTTGACCATTCAAAATTGTTTGTGATTTTATATTATGGGATAAAAAAGGTTCTTTAGCCACAAAATTTAAATGTTACATAAACCATTAGTTGGCCCTTTTTGAGCCATAAATGTTAATTTGTCTTGAAAGGTCATTTGTTAAATAATTTTCAAAATTTCTGAGAAGAGTCAAGGATGGCAACTAAATGAAAAGGCTAAAAAAATCTATTTTGGGAAACAAAATAATATAAATCAGAGTTTATGGTTTTGAAAAAAAAAAAGAAAAAGAAAGAAAAAGATGATAGTGAGAATAAAAAAAGAGAAGTCAAGAACAAAAGTGAAAATGAATGGTACTCCTAAAAGTTTCGGAATGTATAAGGAATTTATGGGTCCGATTTTCTTTCTGAAACTCTTTTTCTTAGGAAATTTTAAACCTTTTGCACTTTCCTTTTTCTTGGTATCCATTCCTACTTTGTGAACCCCTGGCCCCATTACAACCAATTAAAAAACCTTTAGACCATAACATGTTTTCTTGATAACTGTGGAGATTAGGGTCAATTGCCAAGCTTATGGTAGTGTTTGGAATGTTGTGACTTGAGCGATATTGATACACAAGCCTAAACACTAAGAAGGAATTAAAAAGAGAGTACCTATGGTCCAGTCTTAGTAAATCATGGTTTGATTTATTGTTTGGTTTCTACTTTGATAATCATGCAATCATCTTATAATAATATTTTTAGTTGGGTTCTTTTAAGATAACTTGAGTTCTTTGTTCTCTATTGACCAATCTTGTGAATATAGTGATTGCTTGGGGACAAGCAATGTTTTAGTTTGGGGTATTTTGATGAGTGTTTATTTTGCATTGTTTTAGGGTCCATTATACTTATTTTTTAGTCCATTTTGTTTTAGTTTCCCCCCAATTCCCATTAATCTTAGTCCATTCTGCATATGCTACTTAGGTATTTCTATTTTATAAGATTTGTGATAATATAGGTTAATATACAAAAGGATTTGAAGTACTTGATGAGTATTGCATTAAATAGAAAGGAGTTCAAGCCAAGAATGCATAAAACCGAAGCCATTTTGACCCTTGAAGAAGGATATAATCACGAGGAACTCTCTGGGACCTTGGCACACCAAAGAGATGCATTTTGGCAAGCTTTTGAAAAATCCATTGGTAGTGGGAAGTTCCCACTGGCAGTGGATCTTACTGACTTGGAGAAAAATAAAGTAGAAAAATCCACTGGTCGTGGACCTTGCTGTCCCAGAATGCACTAGCCATAGGAAATTCTCACTAGTCGTGGAACTTGCTATTTTTTTAGGTTTTCATAATTGGGAACATTAGACCTCGATCCACTGGCCATGGGAAATTCCTACTGGCCGTGGATCTTGCACGAATGGGATGTTTCCTGGTTTTTAAGGCCTGTTTCGCACAGATAAAAGGAGGCACTCAGTTAGGAAAAGACACACACATAGGGAGACACTTTGGGACAAAAAGAGAGCATTTTCAAGTGAGTTTTGAAGAAGGATTAGAAGGAAAACATCAAGGAAGAACAATTTTTAGACTTTAGGCATAACATTTAGAGGATCTAGTGAGAACGTCTCCTCTATTTTATGAACCCTTGTTTTGTAACTTAGGAGTTTTTTGAATGTTTGGCTTTGAATTTATGTTTTGTGAGATTGAAACCTCTTCCATGAGGAACTAAATTTTATTCTTGGGATTAGGGGGTAGTATGTTTTTGTATCAAATGTTAATACTCTGAATTTCTCAGTTATGAATGTTTAGTTTCCTATTCAATCTCATGAGATGCTACTGTTTCTAATGACTTAGAGATAAGCATAGATAAACTTAAATAATATGGGTAATCAAAAGATTAACATATCTTTTGAAATGCATGAAATTGAACCTAAAATTTTTGGTTACGAGAGTAGGCAAAATCATTTGAGAAATAATTAGGTTTTCACAATGCTTAATGGACTTAATTTATAAACCGGACGCGGTTCTATGGCGATTAAGTACGTTAGTGAGAATTCAAGAGAAAACCATTAATAATTTAGGAAAACCCACCCTAGGAATAGAACTTTATAATCAAGAAAGATTTGCATTAAATTTGGTACATATCATGTGAACCTACTAATTCTTAAAAGCTTTTTTTTAATTTGATTTTCAAGAAAGTAATTGATTTTTGTTCAAGAGGGTTTGAGTTCTCTTTAGCGTTTATTTTGGTTTTTCAAATAATTTACAACATCCTTTAATTAAATTAAGTCTTTCCTGGATAATTAAATCACTGTAAACTGGTATTTGGGTACAATCTTCATGGTTCGACAATCTTTTATATTACGCGATATCTCATGTGCTTGCGGAACACTATTATCCATCTAATACACCATTACTCTGAATGTGTACCCATGTGAAGATTGATATTGTCCAGATATATGATTTATGAGATCGAATCATTAATACACTCACACAATAGTCTTAATATTTATATGACCCTATATAAAACTAGGGACAATTCAGAAAGAGTTCTCATATTGACCTACTATTCCAGGGATTAATATAAGTTGTTAAACTATTTAATAAAAATTCCTTATTCAAAGTGATGAATCCTATATAGCTTGTTAGTGTATATTTCCAACAAGATCAGGGTTTACATCTTCACCCCATATGGGTGTAGTGAATCACGGCAGATGACGATTAGGACATGCACCATGACCTTCGATAGCTTGGGAAAATTTTTGTCTCCTTCGTCTTTATAACTCATGAAGCTAAAGGGTTATGAGGGGTCAACAAAAATATGGATTGGCACATTGAAGACATGGATATCTTTATAGAACAACGATGACTACACAGCAAAAAAAACAATAGTCACAACAAATAGGTCACCTCAGATGAAGACTAGGTTCCTAAAAGAGACCCTACTTTTGGTAGTCGTAAAGGCAACGACACCATTCAAGCTTTCGTCCTCAAAAATAACAGGGCCCTTGTATTTGTCCACTCAAGCACTCAACATCTAAACACATACATTACACACAAAGAAAAAACAAGCAAGGGGGTGAGTTCATCACTCCCGTCTTGTGGGACTCATCGCAGTCAAGGATGCACAAACATGGTTTATCGACACATCAATCCATTATAAACATCACAATTCAACAACTTAGTATAGTAACTTATCATACGTCATCACACTCAGTATGTTAAGTAAATCACACAAGTATGAATGCATGGGCCTATTGATTCTCAAACATGTTTCATGATTTTTATGAATGTAGGCCCAATATCCATCATCAAAAGTCCCATGGAAGTGACCAGATCCTAATCAGGGTACACAAAAACATGATATGTATTCTGAATCATATTGCCACATGAGCTCCAAATATGACATACTAGGAATTGGTTCTCCACGTCCTTGGACACAATTGCTTGATTCAAAACACACTAAGGTGGCCCCGGTTTTGCTCGGTGTTGTATACATTTTGATTGCCGTATAAGGGAACTGCTCCGATCGTGCTCCCTAGACCTTACTAAGATGTCGAACACCATTGTTCCTTAGTAAAACTTAAATGTTATTCCTCATAACAAATCATCATATGATATGATGCATGCTTATACTTGTTACTTTCACATGCCATGCGAATGACCAGCCTTCGCCCAAAACATGCTTTATTGTCCTTAGTGCTTATATGCTCAACACATGCCCCTTTCCATAATCTAGTGGCAGGTTTACAATCCAACACCATCACTGCCTTCACAGCTAACATACACATTTAGGAATATAAAATAAGTCATTTGACATGTAGCACACTCCACAAAGCATCTCAAAGTCTTACATTCAAGGGTTTGTCCTTTATAGCCATTTTCACATGTGTAAAGGTAATCTCTTTTTAAATATTATGGAACCTTTTAGAACATTATTAACAAACTGCCAAAAAGTAAGAAAATAATTAATTAGATCCTACTTAGATGAAATTACCAATTTGCCTATATAGGCCCATTCAAGCCTAGGTTTTGTCCTTTAGTCAGATTCTTTGATTTTGAGTTATTTAAGTAAATTACTAAGTCCAATAACCACATTTATTAAGTATGAGTTTAAGGTATCTTCTCGAATAGAGTATCTTTGGTGCCAAGCGACTGATTCTGATTGGTTTCACGCCAAATGATTGATTTCGAGTGAGGTATCCCAAGTATAAGGGCTTCAATCGCATCTATCTTTCAGGAAGAGTGAGGGCTTAAGGAACGTATGGTAGCTGAACTGAGTGAAGATGAACTTCCGACCCAGGAGCGGGGAAAAGTCTAAGTGATATGTCTATCGTAGTCCTGGTAAAGGAAGATCCGAGTTTGGGTCCCCGTGCCAATGTAGGTAGTCCCTTGGTTACATGGTGATGATTTGGTAAAGGGTTAGTAATCGTCATTTTTATTGGAACATTTACACGTGCCTGTAATGATTGACATCATTTCTGTATCCCTAGGCCATTAAAGATATTCCTTTTCAGGATACGAGGCATCGCTTCACTTAAAGAAGTTGTCTGAACAATCATGTCCCTTATCTTTGAGTCCTTTTACTCCCCATCCATTGGATTTGAGGTAACAAAACGTCTCTTATTTCCCTATAAATTTGGCTTCTTTCTTCGTTTTTCATTTTTGGGCTTTTCCATTACTTTGTCTTAACCTTCTTCTCTTAGTCTTAATTTCTAAAGTTTTTGTCACTATATTCCTGCCTTGAAATTCTTCTTCCTCATCTTTTCTTAGCGCTTCCTATTTTACTCATCAGGTTAATGTTCTTTTTCTCCTCATTACCCTTATTCTTAGGATATCATGGCGTTATCTGTGGGGGTTGTTTATGACTAAGTGAAGGATGAGGTTTTGGTTATTTCCTCATCCCTTCAGAGAAAGGAATCCAAAGCAACCCCAACCTCGAATTTAGAAAAAGGAATATACAAGTGAAACCGAGAGAAAAAGGCTTCATATACGAATATGAAGTCTAGTTTGCTCAGATCCATGCGCTCATGACAAACCCGCTTATAAGAAAAACAACAGACACACTCTATGTCATGAGCGCATGGATCTGAGCAAACTAGACTTCACATTCGTATATGAAGCCTTTTTCTCTCAGTTTCACTTGTATATTCCTTTTTCTAAATTTGAGGTTGGGGTTGCTTTGAATATTGCCCTAACCTAGCTGCATCCAAATGAATGGGCATTTGTGAAGGCCTTTGAGGTGCTATGTAAGCACTTTGGCCGACCTTCTTTTGCACCTCTCTTTTTTTAACTTCTTTAATGCTAAAATCTCAAAGGCTGGGATACCCATGGATTGGGTTTCTCTGAATGGTGTGGCACGCCGTAACTTGATTCGGGCCTTCAATCAATCTTACAAGAATTTTAAACTTAAGTTTTTCAAAATCTGAGTCGGGCTAGATCCACCCAGGGAGGACTTCATGTATTTTCCCGATACCCGACCCCAGTTTCCCTATTAAACTCATACATCTGTCAAATTTCACGTGTCCTGGCATGACCTGACTCTGCCCGAAAAGTTAGATGCAAAATTCTTCCTTGAGGACGTAAAAATATATTTTAGTTCTCAGGCACTGATCACCTTGTCTCCTTACCCAAGCGCCATGGACGCTTGGATAGGTAAGCATAGTTTTGATTCTATTGCTTTTTACTTAGATTTTCTGACTTTGCTTTTCCATTGATTCTTTGTGTTTATGCAGCTGATATGGCTCACCACAAGTTGTCAATTAAGGACTTGAAGAAGTGTTACCCAATAAATGACCCCAGGATTGTTGGGAAGAAAGGTGGTGCCAAAAAAAGAGAGAGGTTGGATATCCCGACAAGCGACTCGCGAGATACGACAGGGGCTGTAACAGTGGCTGAGCTAATCACTGTGGTTCCTACAGCTTCACCATTGGAGAGGAAGGTGGGCTGAATGTCCAAGAGGCATCGCCAGGGTAAGCCCACTGTGGAGAACCTGAGTCATGAGCAACTGGGGATTATAACACCGGGGGATGCTCAAGTTGAGTCCCCTACTCACACCGAGACTCATATGGAAGCTAGCCTAAAGACCATCCTGGTGTTTGATAATCCCGAGCAGGAGGCCGAGTCTTTGATGGCACGGGGTCGGGTTCACAAGGAAACCTCTGAAACCATTTCTGTTGAGAGAATCACTGGCTCCTTGCCTAGTAAGACAAAGCTCAAGGATCGAAGGTAGGAAGCCTTTGCCAATGGGTCTCTATGCGCTAACAATAACCCTACTTATTCATTATGGGATATTCTTTTTTCGGTTCCTGGTTTTGTCAATCAGATAATGGTTTTCAAAGAAGATGAAAAAAAGTTCAAAGGATCAAACGCTGTAACTATATGCTAGGCAGTGAACATGTTTAACCTTTGAGTAACTTCAATGACTTGGTTTTTGGCAAAGTGGTTCATTTAGTAGGAGAAAGAGTTGGCAGCAATGAGAAAAGAAAAATCGACTCTACAAAACGACAATGATTCTCTTAAAGCTGCCAGCAAGCTAGCATCCTTACAGCTCAGAGATACTATGAAGGCTGTTAGGGGGACCTGACTCGGACTGAAGCTGACTTGGTAGTTGCACGCTCCGGGTGGGAGCTGGCGAAATCTAAGCTAGCCACTGCTGAGGATAGGTGCGCCAACTTGGGGAGACGCTTGGGGTCGATGGAGGAGTTGTACGGCTTGGTGTGTACGGTAAAAAGGGAGCTAGAGGAAAAGCTCAAGAAGGTGGAAAATAAGCTTGAAAAACGCAAGGAGGAAGAGGCAGCTCATATACTAACTTCGAAAACATAGATTTCTGAGAAATACGTGGCTGCCTTCGACTTGTGCTAGGAGAATATTCAAGTGTTGAATTCGATTATTTACCTTAATTTGGAAGGGATCAGTCCTTTCCGAATTATGGTGAACGGTGAGATCGTCAACCTTTTCGATTCCGAGGATAAGGAGGAAGTGACTACTGAAGATGCTCCTAGGTTTGAAGTTGTTATGGAGCCACCTCTTTCTGAGCTGCTTATTATTGAGGGGCCAAGCTAAATGGTCATGCCACTCCATACCGAGCCACAATCTCTTGAAGTAGAGATTCCTCAGGGTGATGTTATGGGTGGGGAGATTCCCCAAGGCGAAACTACCAATATTGATGCCAATTCTGATCCCTAATGTAATGATTACCTTTTCTTTTCCAAAACTTGTTATGTATTTGAACGATTATGTATTTGAATGATGATCTAATGAATAACCTTTATGGTTTATGAATTATGTTGTATTCCTTTTCTGTTCTAGATTTTGAGTTGATCTGAGCTACGATTGCAAGGGTTATTATTCCGGGTGATCACGCATCACTCAGGCTTCTCGTTATCATTTTAAGCTTTGAGAGTTATACGCCAAGCTAGCGTTTGTCACTCGGTTCCCTCATTCACTTAACTTATTTTAAGCTTCGAGAGTCATGCACTGAGTGAGCATTTATCACTCAGGTCTCTCGTTCACTTATCATATTTTAAGTTTCGAGAGTCGTGCACCAAGTGAGCGTTTATCACTTGGGTGTCTCGTTCATTTAACGTATTTTAAGTTTTGAGAGTCGTGCACCAAGTGAGCGTTTATCACTCAGGTCTCTTGTTTACTTAACGTATTTTAAGCTTCGAGAGTCATGCACTGAGTGAGTGTTTATCACTCAGGTCTCTCGTTCACTTAGCATTTTCTAAGCTTCGAGAGTCGTGCACCAAGTGAGTGTTTATCACTGAGGTCTCTCGTTCACTTAGTGTATTCTAAGCTTTGAGAGTCATGCACCAAGTGAGCGTTTATCACTCGAGACTCTCGTTTAGTTAGTGCATTTTAAGCTTCGAGGGTCGTTGTATGTTGGATAAGTAATCACGGTCTTTTATTAAAAAATAAGGGCCTTGTTAAAACCTTCCAAGAGAAAAACTGTAGTGGGAAAAAATCTCATGGGTAGGAAAAAGAGTGCCCTTTCATGTTCATCATTTATCTAAGGTATAATTTCAAGTGCGTGGTATTCTACATTCTTGGGATATCTTTGCCTGACAATTCTTCCAATCGGTATACGCCCTTGCCGATGGCTTCTTTCACCCAATAGGGGCCATCCGAGTTAGCTGCTAGTTTGCCTTCTTCACGCGATCTCCAATTGTTGTTCGCGATACGTAAGACCAGGTCTCCTGTCCGCAAGGGTTGGGGTCAAAGCATGAAGTTCCATTATTGGGCGGACTTCTACTTTAAAGCTTGTATTTTGACAAAAGCTATGTCTCGTTCTTCAAGGTTAAGATCTAGATCCTCTTGTATTCCTTCATTGTTGTTTCCTACGTCGTAAGAAATATGACAAGGGGATGGTTCCTGAGTCTTATAGGGATCATAGCATCTGCCCCATACGTCAGTCGAAAAGGGGTTTCATGAGTCAAAGAGTGTGGTGTCGTAGGGTATGCCCATAAAGCTCCCGACAGTTCTTCCTCTAGTTTCCCTTAGCTTGTCTTAAGCGATGTTTAAGCTCTTGAAGAATAACCTTATTTGCTGCTTTGGCTTGGCCGTTTGTTTGTGGATGTTTAACGGAGGAGAATTTGCACTTGATAGCCAAGTTCTCACAGAATTGGATGAAGCCCTTGTCGGTAAATTGTCATCCATTATCGGAGATGATAGTGTAAGGAAGCCCATGCCAATAGATTATGTGTTTCCATATGGAGGTTTAGACTTTAGTAGCTGTGATGGTTGTGAGTGGTTCAACCTCAACCCATTTGGTGAAGAAGTCAATGGCTACCAGAAGGAACTTTACATGGCCTTTTCCAGGGGGAACGGTCCCAAGATATCCATTCCCCACGTGTTGAAAGGCCATGGGGAAAGTATTCCGTGTAAGGGCTTGGGTGCCTATTGATCCGATTGGCGTTCCGTTTGCATGGGTCACACTTTTTGATGAATTCAGCGTAATCTAAGTGAAGCGTTGGCCAAAAGTAGTCTGCTCGGAGAACTTGAGCTCCAAGTGGGTGGACTACCCCATGGAGGCCATAAATTCCCGAGTGAAGCTCTCTTATGACGTAGTCTGCTTGTTCCTCGCCTAGGCATTTTAACAAAGGCATAATAAATCCCCATTTGTAAAGTTGTCCATTAAGTAACGTATAGTTAGCTGCTTACACTTAGAGCTTTTTTGCCTCTAGGGAATTTTCTGGGAAGGTACCGTGAAGGAGGGGTGTTATGCCAAAACTTGGTATGGAAATCTTTTGGTGTGTAAGCATAAAATGTAGCATCCCGGATTTTAAGGAAATTAAATTTATTGGATGATGATAATTGATTATTCATGGTCAAATAATGATGGGGGATGTTGTTAGACACTAGAGGTGAATTATTGGTAAATTTAGATTTACTAGAACTAGGTGATTTAACAGACGCTATGGGACCCACTTGGTCAAATTAGATATTTGATGGGTCTAAAATGTTTAGAAAATTATTGAGGTTACGACGGTATAATTGAAATAATTTTTGGTGTTAAGGAACTAATTAATTGGACTCGATATATGATATGAAACGGGGAAATTACGAACCAAATTAAAATAAAAGAAAATAAAAACTCCCTTCTCTTCTCCTCACTTTAATCGTCCACTTTTTCCTCTCTCCCCACTCACTTTACACTCTATTACATAATGGTTAAAGGATTGAATGACCCAATGGACCAATGGCCATGCTGCATTGTGTTACCCATTGGAGAATGTCTAATTTTTACACTAACCTCTCTCTCTTTCTCACATTTTTGGTGGTATCTTCTTCTCTCACCCTCCTCCACATTTTTCTTCTTCTTCTCCCTTCCTCTATGGCCAAAAACCGCCCATCTTCATCCTTCTTTTTTCTCTTGCCAAAAACAAAAGCTAAGCTTGGAAATGTGAAGCATTCATGGAGCTTGGGAGCTTGCAATGGTCATCTCCTTCTTCTTCACTCTTATTTTAGTTTTGGTGATGCATGAAGGTGAGGTGAGGATTTCTTGCCTCCTTGTTATTTCATTTGTGGTTTATGGTGCTTGGGCTTGTGATATTAATGTTAGAAACCTTGCATGTGGGTGGAAATAGAAACCCTAGGCTTGAATAGTTTAGATGGGTGATTCTTGAATATGGGATAGTACCCAATGTGGATGAATATTATTATGGATGAAATGTTTTATGAAGATGGTAAAGATTGATGTTGATTAGTTGATTTTGATAAAAACCCTAAATTTGATAAATTGGGGATTTTGGCTAAATAGGTGATCTTGATGAGTTTTGGTCCTTAGAATAATTTTATACATGGAAATGAATTTTTGGAGGATAGGGGTTGAATATTGATGTTGATAAAATTATGAACTAAGTCATGAGTTGCAAATGAAGATATATGCATGTATATAGGTATGTTGATTTGAGGGATTAATCTTAAGTGTTGATGTTTATGATATTGATATGGTTGCAAACCATTAATAGTGGACTAATGAAATGGATATTTGAATTGATGAAGTCTTAAGTCTTGATATGTCCATTTAGGAATTGTGAATTGGTGATAATAGTTGAGTGATTCATGAGATGACTTAGAAGCCTTATGGATATGGCCCGTGGTGTTGTTGTTGTTCGGATTGTTAACCCTTTGAGACTTGGAGAATCTTGGTTTTGGGAAAGGAATTCCCGAAGCCTAACATGAGCATATAAATGGGGTTTAGACAAGTCTAGGACTTGATGATGAGTCTTGTAAGATAATGCCTTATGATGGCTTATTAATTTCATGTGCACATGTGTGTTGTTGATAGGATTGTATTCCGGACGATGATGCATAATAATCAAGGTAATCAGAGCGTTGGATTGTGATTCTTCTCTTGAGGTAGGAGAGGAGTTTACATTTCAAATCACATGAGTGAATTAATTGCTAATTATGTATATGTTGAACTCATGCAATGCCTTGCCATGAATGTCTTATATGATTGAGTTGCTGAAGTGATGAATGATGGCTTGGCTTATGTTGATTGTTATGAAAATATATATATTTATATGATGTTAATGATAAGTGTTTGATGGTCCCATGGTTGGACATAAATTAGATGATGGTGAAAATCTATAAATGGATGAACTACATAAATTGTAGAGGATTATTTTGAAGCGATTGTGTGGAAAAATAAATGAGGGAGTGATATGGGGTGTAGTTAAAATCTTCCCCTTATAGATCAAATAAGCAAGAGTGATTGATGAGTTGGAATGAGAATTTCTGAGAATGAATGGTTAGGGCAAGTTTTATATGCCTCATGTGATGTGTACGATGTGTTGGTTGTGATTTAAATTGGTTTAGGATGAGATTTTGTATGTTGGGTTGTGAAAATTTATGTTCCCCTGCATAAGTTCTGATAATCTTACTCAAGCGAGATGGATTCTCGCTCAAGCGAGAATTCCTTGGACCAGTATTATGGTTTTTGGCTCAATCTCGCTCAGGCGAGTGAGTATCTCGCTTAAGCGAGACGCGTAAGGGATGAGTAGGAGAGACACTGGACGAATCTCGCTTAAGCGGGCGTGGCCGTGCTTGAGCGAGTGAGGGAGGAGATGGTTCTGGAGGTTTTTCGCTTAAGCGAATGACGAGGTAAATTGGACCTCGCTCAAGCGAGCAAGCCTAGAATAGGTACTGGATAATTTTTGCCCAAGCGAGCATGAATCGCTTGAACGGGCGTGAGGGGTCTGATGCTGTGACTCTACTCGCTCAAGCGAGTGGCCATGTGGATGGGAATCTCGCTCCAGCGAGTGAGTATGGGGGCACTACTGGAAGCTTTTCGCTTACGCGAAAGGGGTCGCCCAAGCGAGTCATGCTGACCTCTCTCAAGCGAGTGTGGGTCTCGCTTGAGCGAGTTGCCCAGATTGAATTTTTATTTCATTTCCTTTAAATTGGGCTTATGTTAGACCCTTTTCTCTACATTATATGATACTTGAGAAATGAATATGGGATATATGGACATGGTAAGATAAAGTGAAGGTTAGAGACTTAATGATATGCTTGGGGGATGAATTAACTATGATATGCTTACCACTGAGAGTAGGATATGATGGAATGATAAAGATAACTTGGTGGTGGGATTATGAGAGATACCCTAGAATAATTATAAGATCGATGAGTGAATGAATGGATGACTTAGTAATTGTTATATACCAATGAATCGAAGATGACATCGGTATTACGTGATGATGAATGAAGTTGTGGATCATTTCCTTTAGTAAAGGATGATCGTTAATATTGATAAATTATTATGTGCTATTGTGTGTGATACAAGCATGATCTTGTATGTGTGGTATGAAATATGATAATGAAAATGTTGTGAATGCCACACAAATATATATATATATAATATATATATATACATATATATGTATACATGAGACAATGGTAATGAATGATGAGATGAAAATCCACTAAATGAAAGTGTGATAATATTGATGAATGTTATGTAATATTGTAATTTCATTGTGGTTGATTGCAAGTATTGACTTGCGTGTATGATGTGAAATATTTGTGAAATATATTGAGATGTAATGCCACATATAAATTTGAAAACAATGGTTAAGAAACCAACAATGATAAAATCCACTAAGGTGTATATGGTGGTGTTGGTGATTATGATGATGATGAATGATGAGTGGCATTTAGGATGCACAGAGTAAGAATGCATTTGATTTGCATTGCATTGCATCCATGGCATATCATAGCTGCCGGTGTTGGAATATTAGGGGATTCCCCCGGTTGGCCTAGTGGGAGGGCGGCTCAGTGCACGAGCATTTCTGTTGTTTCCCCTGTGACTCGGTGTGTAAGTCACGAAGCTGCCCATGCTGAGCTACGGGGAGCTGCATGTGGTTGACCCTTGTAGGGGGTGGCTCTTGAGGAGCAGGTGTCCCCGGTGGTCCTTGGGATCACAGCTGCCCTGATATAACTCATGGTTGGCCCGTAACACCATATGTTGATATGTTGTATACCGTGGTCATGGTGAAAATGACCAGGTGTTGCAAAATGGGTGAAGCGGTTTGGTACCAATAAAAATATGGTGAATATGCATGCATTATGATATATGTGTACACATTTTACTACTGCAGTAGGGGCATGGTATGTGATCATGCTTGAACCCATAATTTGGTGTTTGTTTCCCACAGTCGGATCCGCATTTGTTGTCTATTCCATTGTGCATATGCATTAGCCATAAGAGCATTTGTATATAGCATGGAGATATGCCAGAATATAATGATGATTGATGATGTTTGAGATGCGGGTATGGTGTTGATGAGATGGGTAATTAAATACTTAAAAGACCACATATGAATAATAAATGATATGAATATATCTAACTAATGTTGAATATGACGATACTGTGTTATGACCCATTTGAATATTGGGCATAATTGACTATGATTGATGATTTTGATAATAGCCCATGGTGGCCTTATGAAAGGACCTGAATGGTTGTTGTTGATGAGGTTGGCCCATTGTGGCGTTATGACTAATGTGTATATGCTTGCTTTGCTATGAATAGACCAATGAATGTGAATTATGTATGTGTTGTTGAATTGATAAACTTATGATGATTATTGATATGTTTAGCAAAGCATACATGATGTTGATATGCATATGCACATAATTTCAATTGTATTCATATCGTCATTTGAAATGTATAACTCACTCTCCCATGTGGTCTACTTTTTAGTATTGATGCAGGAAAATCATGGGATGAGAATATTTATGAAGTGGAACTCTTGGGAAGGTAAATAGTGGTAATTGGAATGCCTTGGCCGGCATCATTATAATTTAATGTGTCGTGTATATAAGGGATATTATGATGTTGTTAATTATGGATATTGATGGACGAACTGTGAACATGTATACATGTGGATGATGTATTAATGTTGGAGACATTGGATTTATACCCATTTGGTATATAATAGAATGTCAATTATGTAATTATTTTGGGAAAGTATAAGTGGTGGAAATAAATGAATTTGAGGTTGAACTGGTTATGGTCAATTATGAATATGAATATTGGAGATGTGTGAGGCATGACCATACAGATATGTATATGCATATATATATTAGGCATTGCATGCTCATGTGATTAGGTAAGATGATAATGGTTGTCTATTAGGTCTATGATATGCTTTTGCATGCTTTGCCGAGCCTTTTCTCATATCTCCATATATGGGACTAGGCGTGTGCCCGATATACACATTCTTCTTCCGCTGTAGACTCTACTATTTTGTATACCGTTGTGGGCAATTTTGATATCGATCCAGTGTAGTTTAATAAAATTTCACCCTTTGATTTTCTGTGGTTCGGGTCTTGATGTAATCGTTGAGGGCTTTCAAATGCGAAAAATTTACCCACATTTTTTATTAATTATTATCTTGATTACATCGGGATTCGAGTCCAGGAAATCAGGGGCGTTACATAAAACTTGGTAACTGATTCTTAATAAGTAAAGAAGTGAAGTATTCAACTCAAGAATCAAGTTTGTATAATATGAATATGATGGAATGTTAGTTCCAAGTTTTAACACTGAAATTGTAGTAAAAGGGTTGTCGTTCCACTGAGAAGGTGTTAGCTTGAAGATCTTTAGTTATTGAATTGATTTTGACAGAAAGTTTGTTTTGGTTTGTTGTAAAAGAGATTGGTTGAAATGGTTAACAGCAAATAGTAAATAAAAAGAATAACAGTAAAGAGTTTTGGTAAAAATCAAAGTTGCAAAACTGGGATTGATTATGCATCGCTTCTTACCTTCTGTAAGCTCTGTAACTTTACATATATATATATATATATATATATATATATAACTTGAAATGATAATTTTTATGTCACAATCAGAGTCATTTGCATCGATCCCTCGACTACAAAATTCATAAGAATGATTTCAAACTGCTGATCCCTCAGTCACTTTAAAATCATTCCAGCATTGTCGATCAATTGTTTAGATGTTCACTGCGTTAGATACCATCCCTGGTTATCTACTCACAATGAGTATTTCATTCAGATCTGCTCTCACAAGTTATTTCCCAATATACTTAAGAAAACCAAAGGCAAGAAAATAGTGATCAAGTACTTTCAGGCATTAAATGAAGAATAAAATACAAAAATCATCAGATTTTGTTATATAAATGAAAAACTTATAGCAACATTACTTTGGGGTTTGAATGATGATCACCAATCCCAATGAAGGGGTTTAGCTACTCATGCCTTGCATTTTCACTCTATAAAAGGAAATAAACACAAAACAAATTAGAAGTGAAATGAATGATTGAATGTTGAAGATGATGGGATGCAGGAGATGGATGATTTGCTTCTCTGTTCTTCTCTTATTTATAGAGTAGTCACACTTAGGCTTCTTCTTCCAAGCTTGAGCGCAACCCCTCACTTGCTAAGTGGCCATTCAGAGGTGGTTAGAGACATGTAGAGACATGCAGAAATGGGTGTGGTGGCATCACACAATTGGCCTACATTTAATTAAAAACTCCATACTGCATGACTTACGCTTGAGCGTAGGTGGTCACGCTCAAGCGTGAGAGACCCTGATGCTCACTGTCTTGTACACGCTTGATTTCTCCTTGCCACGCTCCAACGTGGGGTTTTCCTCTTCAAGCCACGCTTATGCTCCTGTGCCTACGCTCAAGCGTGAGTTTCAGATTTTTCACGCTCAAGTTGAACTTCTTCACGTTTCAAACACCCAGGCCACGCTCAAGAGACGCTCAAGCGTGCCAGTCACGCCCAAGGTCACGCTTAAGCGATCTCGGGATCATGCTTAAGCGTCCCCTTCTCACGCTCAAGTGTGGAAGGGGCCTGTTGTATTTTTCTCATTCGCTCAAGCGACTCTAAGCTTGATAGGGGTTGATGCAATGCTTCAATTATTCATGACATAACCTAGCTTCCTGGTTTTTGATTATTTTCTTGTAATTCCTACATCTCTTCAAAAATTTTGCTAAAATAATATTTGCACGCAATGTATCTTTTAAAAGAGATTTCATGTTTTACTTTCTTTAATTATTCACCAATCTCATTAAATTCTTTACAAAATGAGTCTAATTGAATCATGAAATTGATGTATAATAGGCACTTATCACGGGGTCATCCAAGTGGAGTCGGATAAGGCCTCGGCTATCTAAAACGTTTGCTCATTTTCTTGTATTGTGGGCTCATCAAGTGTTACCTGTACAATTGTCTTTAAGTTTCCTGCTTTAAAAGTACTGGCTAATTTAGAAAGCACATCAGCTCTCTCATTCTCTGCCCTTGGGACATGCACCACTTAGAAAAGCTTGAGCTCACTAGCCAAATGGTTTACATGTGTCAAATATTTGGCCAAGGTTGGATGCTTTGCTTGATATGACCCTTCCACTTGTCTGGAAACCAATTGGGAATATGTTTTAACCTGTACACACCTAGCTCCTAAGTCTAACGTTGTTTGCAGACTGGCAATCAGGGCTTTATACTCGGCTTGGTTGTTACTGGTTTTAAACAGAAATCTAAGGGACTCCTCAATTACTAAGCCAGTTGGAAATTCCAGAATAATACCAGTTTCACTACCTTTAATGTTGGAGGACCCATCCACAGAGAGAGCCCATAGAGCATGCTCGGTGTCATAAGTCATAAGTTTCCTTGTCTTCCCCGAATTCTACCAAAAAGTCAGTAAGGACTTGTGCTTTGATGGGGCCTCATTTTTCATACCGAATGCCATACTCAGAAAGTTCAATCGTTAAGGCTACGATTCTTCTCGCAAGCTTGGGTTTTTGAAGTATTCTGCTGAGAGGCTGGTCAGTCTTGACCACAACTAGGTAACTATGAAAGTAGAGGCGGAGTCGGCGTGCAGCAATCACCAGACTATAGGCAAATTTCTTGACTTTTTGATAGCGCATTTTCGCTCCTTGCAATGTCTTGCTTGTGAAGTAGACTTGTCGCTGTATGGGAGCCTCTTCTTGAACCAAGGCCGAGCTAACTACGTCTGCCCCGACGGGAGGTCGTGGATGAGCTCCGCCCCAGGGATCGGTCTAGATAAGATTAGAGGGGAGTCTAAATATGCCTTTAGGTCTTGGAACACCATTTCACACTCTTAGGTCCATTCAAAGGTGACTGTTTTCTTCAATACTTTGTAAAAATGTATTGACTTCTCTACCAATTTGGATAGAAACTGAGACAAGACTTCGATTCGGCCAGTAAGGAGTTGGACATCCTTGATATTCTGAGGGCTCTGCATTTCAAATATGGCTCGGCACTGGTCTGGATTTGCCTTAATTCCCCGATATGTTAGCATGTAACCTAAGAATTTTCCACGTTCTACCTGAAAGGAACATTTCTCGGGGTTAAGTCGCATGTTATGTTTTCAGAGCTCGAAAAATGCTTCTTCTAGGTCCTGGACATGTGATTCCACTGCCTTGGTTTTGACAACCATGTCATCAAGATATGCCTGCATATTCCAACCAATTTGATTTGTAAAAATTTTGTCCACTAAACGTTGATAAGTGGCCCCTGTGTTTTTAAGTCGAATGGCATTACCCGAAAACAGTAGTTAGCCCCTCCAAAGATAAAGGCTGTCTTTTCTTCATCCTTCGGGTCCATTCGGATTTGATTGTACCCCGAATAGCCATCCATAAAGCTCAGCATTCTATAACCTAAAGTGTCATCTACCAAGCGATCAATGTTAGGTAAAGGTTATGGGTCTTTGGGACATACCTTATTCAAATCGGTGAAGTCGACGCACATTCTCCATTTCCCACTCGCCTTTTTTACCATAACAATGTTAGATAACCAAGTTGGATATCTGACCTCCCGGATAAAGTTTACGGCTACAAGCTTCTTTGTTTCTTCCTTTATAACTGCTCTCTGATCGGGTCCCAGTTTCCTGGGCTTTTAGGAGATAGACTTAGCATCTGGCTCAGTGTTGAGTGAACGAAAGATGATATAGGGGTCGATTTTGGGGATGTCTACAGGGTTCCAAGCAAAGAGGTTAGTTTTGGATTTTAGCAACTTGATCAAGGCTTCTTCAATGATCACATCAAGTATGACACTGATTCAGGTGAACTGACTAAGGTTTTTACCAATTTGGACGAGCTTCAGGGACTCCACCAATTGGGGTTTCTCGTGGTGCCTATCGTCCCGGGGGTCGAAGCCCGTCTCGATGTCTTCTTCTACTATAAATGTTGCTTTCGGCTGTAAGCTATGGTGATAGCATTCCTGTATAACTTTTGCATCCGCTCTCACCATTCCAATTCTTCCATCCCCCAACAGAAATTTCATAGTTAAGTGCATCGTGGATACCACTACGCCGAGTGCATTGAGGGATGGACAACCTAATATTGCATTGTAGAAGCTAGGGAAATCAACGACCAGGAATTTGACCATGATAGCTTGGCTGCTTGATCCATTCCCAAAAGTAGACTTTAAGTCCACATAGCCTAGAACCTGCACAGAGTCACCAGAAAAGCTAAGTAAGGTACCATCATACATTTTCAACCAGTAAGGAGGTAGGCGCATTTGCTGATACGCCTTCTAATGCAGAATGTTTTTTGAGCTTCCCTGGTCCACAAGGACTCGCTCCTCAATGCAATTAGAAACCCCCATGGTAACCACCATTGGCTCATCCCTGTTGAGACTTCCTTTAGGAAAGTCTGACTTATCAAAGGTTATGACCTCCCTGCCAGTGCTTCCCTGTAGCAAATTTACCTGCCTTGTTTACCATTGGCGATGGGTCCTGGTTCCAGGGAATCCTCCTGTGATCGTGTGAATAATTTGCCTCTCATCATCCCTTTATTCTTTTGGTTTCCACGATCAGGGACGCTCTAAGTAAGGGTAGTCTTGAATTTGGAGCTCAACCTGGTCGAAGGGTTTTCTTTCTCTTTTATGGCCTCCTCCTCGTGCTGTATCATTTATGTGGTCAATAAACCTTCCCTAATACCCCTGTCGGATCAGGTGCTAAATTTGGTTCCGAAGGGATTTGTAGTCTTATATTGGTGAAATTCATAGTATTTGGACTTGTTTTCACCTTTGGGACCTTCCTCAGCGGGTGGAAGTGTGAGGAGACTTATGTTGTATACTTCATGCATAATCTGGTTACATCTATTGTTCAAAGGGGTGAACTGACTATACCTAGAAACTATGTAGGCATTTAGACATTTTCCCGACTTGACTTGGGCTCCTTCACCTGGACTTCTCTCTGTGGGTGGCTCTTTCCAAATGCCCACACAGTCTGCTTCCTTTTATTCCATGCTAATGTATAGAGTTGCCCTTTGCCTGAAGTTGTCCATGTCGAGGGATGGCTTCTTGGCCAGGGAGTCAAAAAATTGACTTGGGCAAAAACTTGTTTGTACAACATGCAACGCAACCTCTGGGCTCAGGTCACGTATCTGGATGGTTTATTCGAAGAAACGAGCCATGTATTACTTCAATGTCTTGTCAGGTAGCTGTTGTAGCTTTACCAGGCTGTGGGAGGTTTACTGGATCGCTCGGCTAGTAGTAAATTGGCTCAAGAATTTCTTCATTATCTCGGAAAAGTTGGCTATGCTGTTTGGGGGAAGTTTGGGAACCAATGCAAGGCAAATTTGGTGAGCATGATCGGAAAGGTTCGACAAAAAAGGGGATCGGATGCACCGGTGACCAGCATTGTGGTTGTGAACATCGTAAGATGTTCGTTAGAATCCCCTCTACCATCTTATTTCTCCACAGTCAGGGGCTTATGATTTGGCAGAGTCGGCGCATCCATTACCTGGTCTATGAACGAGTGGGCGGCATAAGGACGCGTAAACTCGTATTTGGTTGCTTCTTACATCTAATGGGAAGCATGGCCATCAGCCTTGTGTTGGGCGAATCGAGTACCGTTGTAGCTCGAAGCCTGACACTCTTCTCCTCTGCGTCCATGTAACTCTGCATTCTCCTGTTGCAGGTTTGCCACAGTATGTTAGAGTGCCTCCACCATACATTTGAGTTGTTGTAACATCTTCATGGTGAGTATTGCGAGTGTTCACCATGTTTGTTTTAGGGTTTCTTATTCTAAAATTGAGGTGTGGGATCCGTTTTTCTAGGCCCTACAATGGGCGCCAAAATGTTCACAAAGAGAGCGTAGAATACGAAAACCTTAATTACCCTAGGAATTAGGATTACTATCTCTGTAAAAATGTGTCACTTAGGTCACCAAATACATTTACGGGTCGTATTTATACAAGGGCTAAAACTAGGATGATCAGGCCCAAGCCCACTAAAGTAGAGAATCAATCATCTGCAGAAATCAAGGGATTAGGGGGTCTAGTAGGCCCCCCTCCGACTTCGGGGGGAACATTACCAAATCAATCCTTAAGGGTGGTTTCAAGGAAACAGGGTCATTTAGTCAGTTTTTCTTGGCAAAACTTTATCAAAACTAAAATTTAGAAAATGATACTAAATAATTTTAGTTCTGAACAACAACTAAGTAAAATTTAAAAGAAGTTATAAAAATTGGAAAAAGATCCTTAACCATGCATTTTACAAAAATCGCACTTTAGTCCTCCAATCTCAAGAATTTAGAACTAAGGGTAAGGTCGCCATAATTTTGGCACCTTCACAGCCCCTTGCCGTGACCTCCACACCATCATAAATACATTTCTGGTTCAGATCTCATATACCCAAAATAACACAAATCATGGGCGGTACAAAAATAAGTCAAAAGGGTAACTTTTCAGCATGGTAACGACATGTATTTTCACATAATTCAAGCATGCAATTTGGGCAATATCAAACAATATTTTTAACATGAAAATGATGGAAATAGCTCATAAAATTTTAGATCTAAACTCAATCTCAAGCACGAAGCTATTTCATGTCAAAAAACAACTATTTTTCGCTAAATATTTTGCATGCAATTTCATCAAGCTCCTAGGTCAATTAATTTCACATTTCGAATAGCCATACACATATTTACAAACTTAATTTAGATCTCACAAAATAGTCCTACGTATAAAAAATTCAAGAGAAAGAGAAAAACTCATGCATGTACGGTTTTTAGGCTTCGATCGTCATAAAAATTGATTTTTCTCATGGACCTAAACTCTTCACCATTATTTTCATTTTTCAATCGGATCTGAAACATTGGGCATGTAGCCTCAGATCCAAAAAAAATCCATTTTTAATACGCTTAAACCCAAAACAAGCAAAGGTTTTAAGGGTAACATACGTCCAAACCTTGACATACATGCAAGAACCCATAAGATTGTGAAGAAATCCCCCCTTACCTAGAATAATGCTTGGCTGTGAGTACATAAAGAGAAAAATAGAGTGGTTGACTCACTTTAGTTTCGGTCTGTAACTCTTGGCAACAATGAACAGTTCAACCTTGTAGCTTCAGAAAGAAAAACAAAAATCTAGTCATAAGGATGATAGCTTGGCCACAGTTTGGAAGAGAGAAATGAGAGGGAGAGTGAAACTTAGAGTTTGTGAGAGAATGGTGAAAATATTGGAAGCGGTAAGGTGAATGGTATTTATAGGAAAATTTTACAAAGTGAGGTGAGTGTAGTGGTGTGTGGCCATGAGGTGTGTGAGAGAGAAACGAGGGTGGTGTTTGAATTTTGAATGGTTTGACATGATGTGAAAGTTTCGTGTACCAGAAGAAAAATATAGTGTCAGAGCCTTCTTGAGGTGACACATGTATGACATGACAAAGGTTAGAAGAACTACATACTGATGCATGTACTCAACGAGACAAGGGTTACACTCTCTTTGAATCTAGTGACGACATGTGTCCCAAAATGACAAGGGTCGAGATTCCCATGGTGATACATGGCCTGACATGATAAGGATTGGAATGACCTCACGCCCATACGTGTTTGATGAGACAAGGATCGAGATGACTGCATGACGACATATGTCTCTAGGTGATGAGTATAACATCCTGCCCTTATTTCATTGATTTCTCACTTTTAATTAATAATTTTCATGATGAATTTTTTTGCATTCATAAGATATTTGTTGATTAATTAATTTTCATGTCGAACCAATATAAATTGTAAGTTTAATTGCATAAGATGCCAAGACACATGAACACAGCACATCGAACAAGACCTGGGTGTAAGCATGCCTAAAATGGGTGTTTGAATGCTGGCACAATGATGGGAAAATAGTGCCTGGGCGTAGGCACACCTATGAATCGGGGACACCACATGCACACATAATGGTCTCACAAAACCCCAGCATGCCTACGTTGGGGTGGGCGTTGACACGTGCGTAGCCCAAGGACCAAGCAGAGAACCAGCGTATTTATATTGGGAGCTGGCGTATATATGCCCATGTACCGGGAAGGGAAGAAAATGCACTTAACTCATTCCAACACGCCCAGCATGAGAACGCCAAGATAGGCATGGGCCAGCGTGACTGAGGGATAGGGCATAGGGGTCAGACTAAAGCACTAGCATTGACACGCTACACTAGCGTTGGTAGGCGCATGAGGAACATGAGACATGCACAGAACTTGGGCGTATGAATGCCCAAGCTAAGCATTTATATGCTCATGACAGCTTTCTAATACTAAATTTTGTAGATTAATCTCTAATTCCTAATTTCCCACTTTACAAACTACAAGGAACCCTAAATTACCCGTTTCAAATCCAACTGACACTAAATTTCTTAGGCACTAGGTTTTCCCAATTTTGAACCTACCAACACAGTTTGTTTGCCATGATTCATTCGTATAAGAAAGTTATGCGCTAAAATGAAATTTGACTATTTCTTGGACAACTCATGGTACCAAACGCCTAAAATGCCATTTAAACCTTATTTCACTCATGCACACATATTTAACATGCAAATGAAAACTTATTGAAACTATCCAGGGAGTCTGGTTCCTACCGGTATTAGATATGACCCTTTTAGTTACATCCATCCCCTTAATTTTGTATGTTTACATATGTGACACTAATAGCCCATTCCACAAGTGCATGATTTATCAAAGTAATAAAAGTTATCATTCCCACAGAGATTGTGCCCAATTACTAGTTTTCACAGTGTTTCAATTATCCAGATAAATTTGCTTGATTAAATGAAAGTTCACTTTTTACCATACCAAGAAAATGGGAACAGAAAACTCAAGTGCCTTTAGGAATAAAAATCAAATAATTTTCTAAGAATCAATTAAAGGAACACTCTTGGGAATAAAAAGGTTCATATGCTAGTATCAAATTTCATGTAATTCATTTCCCCGGTATAAAATTTCATTTCTAAGGTAGGTTTTCCTAAGGTAATTAGCAACCTTCTCTCAAAGCCTTACTAATGTACTTAATTCCCAAAGAGCAGCATTCAATTTGTAAATTAAGTTTGCTACATTTGTGAAAACCCATTAGCCTACAAAAAGGTCTTGCATACTCTCTCGTAACCTAAAACCCATAGGTTCAATTTCATGCTTACAAACAATATATCTACTCTTGTAGCCTACATTATTTCGAATCAACTACGCTTCTCTTGAAGTATTATAGAAGCATTAAGCATTCATGAATTCGAATAGAAAACATAAATTTCATAAAGGGAAAAGATGAAACACATTCAATTCAATACATATGCATATTACCCCCTTAATCCCAAGAACAGAATTTAGTTTGCCATAAAAATGATTACAAACACACTAACAATTAATCCAATACCCAATATTCAAGAAATCCCCAAATGTAAAACAAGGGTTCAGGAAAATAGAAGAAGAGCTCTCACTATGTCTTCCAAATCTTCACCCAAATTCTACAATCTGACGTTTTCTTTGTGTACTTGAATCTCTTTCAAAATCCCCTTGAAAATCTCTCAATTTTCTCTCCTCTAAATGCCTCAAGTGATCTCTCTTTTTTCTCTGTGTGTTTCCTCCTTTTTGTTTAGAAAACTGCCCCTAAAAATTATGCAAAATACAGAACGTGTAAAATCCACTGCAGTGGGAATTTTCCACGATCTTGACAGGGCCCCAAAAATTTCATAAACTTCCCTCCAGTCAGCAAGATCCATGGCCAGTTGATTTTTTCAACGACAATGGATTTATTCCTATAAAATCCAGTACCAGTGGATTTTTTCTAAGGCCAGTGGATTTCTTCTAGTAAAATCCATTGCTAATGAATTTTATTCTAGAGCTAGTGGATTCTTTTGGCTTATTTTCTTCTAACTCCAGTAAGTTTCACGTCCAGTGGATTTTTTCCACTAGTAGTGGATTCTTCAAAAGTCCTTCATCTTGTATTTTTGAGCATGTTGAGGTCTTCGAAGGTTCCGCTTGCTTCTTTCCTCTTTCCAAGGGTCGAGATGGCTTCATTTTTGTGCTTTTAGTGGCTTAAAATCTTTCTATTCATCCAATACTCATCAAATGCCTCTTATTTCCTTTCACATGAACCTATAACAAAGAAATTCCTGCAAAATAGAGACACTCGAGTAGCATGTACGGAGTGAAAGAAAACAAATGGGATTAAGGGGAAAAACTAACACAACTAAACTAAAAATTAAGACAAAATTACCCTAAAACTAATACAAATCAAACACCCATCAAAATATCCCAAACTAACACATTGCTTATCCTCAAGCAATCACTATATTCACAGGATGGAAAATTAAGAGTAAAGAACCCATGCAAAACTAAGGAACCCCAAATGAATTCAAATTATTTTTATTATGTTTTCTTTTAGATGATTACTCATGCATGCCAATTTAAAATCCAAGAAATGAACAATCCACACTTCACTAAGATTGAACCAAGGCTACACTCTCCTCGCCTTCCCTCTTAGTGTTTAAGTTTGTGTATAAAATCACTCAAATCAACACACCTTAAACACCACCATAAGCTTTGTAATTGACTAAAAACTCTACAGTTATCAAGAATACATGTCACAGTCTAAAGGTCTTTTAAAGGTTGTAATATGGCCAAATGTTCAATATGTAGGTATGGAAATCAAGAAAAAGAAAAACACAAAGGGCTAAACAGTTCTTGAGAAAAACAAGTTTCAACGGACAACAGAATAAGCACTCCCTTTCACATTCGGAAACTCTTAGGAGCATGATTCATTTTATTTTAATAATCAACTCATTTTTCCTTCCCTTCCTTTTCTTTTATTTCTCTTTTTCATTCATTCATTTTTTTTCTTTTTTTATAGAAACAAACAAAATTCACATTTCCATATTTGCCTTTTATTCATTTAGCTTTTTACATGTAGTTGCTATGTTTTTGCTTCTTCCATAAAAATTCTAATAATCAAAAAGCAAAGAGGAATTTTGAAAAAGAAATGTATATTAAGCTCAAGAAGGGCAACTATTAGATTAATTTAGCATACAAATTTTATGGCTAAAGAATATGACCTAAAGTGCCTTTTTTATTCTATGACATGTATCCACAAACCATTTTGAATCGGTCCAAAGCCAAATTCTAGAATTCCTAACATGTGCAATTCACTCAAAGAAGGAAACAAGGGTTAAAGTTTTAATCATTCTAATACCCTTTTTGACTTAAAAACCTAACTATGGTAATTAGTCCAGATCCTAGAAGGCATGGATTTATCACAAGTTTTTAATCTTAACAGTTAGGCAATCAACATTAAGAAAAATTATATTATATTATATATTTATTTTTTATTTTTTTGGGTTCCTAATATACATGTGGTCCATCTACTCAAAATTAAACACACCCTATAACTTTAGCAATCACCCTATAAACTAACAATGTCATCCTAAGACACAACCAAAATGAAACAGTAAAACAAGACCAAATGCAAAATAACAATGAAAATAAACAAGAAAATCATCAAGTTACGTTTTATTTTACCCATACCCTAAACTAAGTTCCGACATTGTCCTCAATGTGCAGTAATAAAAGATAAAGGTAAAAAGAAAACTTAACTGAAACAGGATCACCATCTCATGGGGAGGGAGGAGGGAAATGCCCTTACTGTGAGTGCCAATCATACATAACGTTAACCCTTTGAGCTATATCATTAATCCGGGCCCCTTGCCAGAGTTGCTCAGAGGACATAGAGTCCAATTGCTGCTCAACCCTTGCATTAAGAAGTACATGCGCTCCATGGAAATACTAGAATCGTTAGCTGGTTGGGATGGGTCTGCAGAGGGATCTATAGGTAGTGGCATCTTAGTGTCCAAATGAGCATTATCAGTATCAACTATACCTGAAAATAGAAAAGAAGTCTTGCCCTCCAAACTAGTAAAAGCAGGGTCAGGCAGGGGATGAGGAATACGTATTCCAGGGATAACTAAACAATAAACATCATGCTCATTGATAATCATACCTATGTGAATAAGTTCATCTATATCAACTTATTTGGGCTAGCACAATAGGGTATCATTGTCTAGATCAATCCCTATATATCTAGCAACTTGGTTGATAAACCCAGCAATAACAATCTTTCTAAAGTTAGCCCTGCTAACTCTAGTGAATTGACTAAAACGTCATTTAGAGGAATTGACCGGTTCCTGGTTGATCATGGCATGTAGAAAGTATAGCTCAGCAGCCCGAATAGTACCCAAGCTGTCAAATCACCCAAAAATAAAGTGTGCCATAAACCTTTAAAGATACCTAAAAATAAGATGATGAATGAAGAATGCTTTAGAGGAGGAAGCATCATAATTACCTGCAGGGAATGAAAGACCCATCCAAAAATGGTTAGGACGAAAGTTTTTGGGAATGTAAACAGCGCCCCCGATAGGAAAACCATAGATGGCTACAACCTCCTCTAAATCCATCCTGAAATCAGTGTTATTAAGCCAAAAAGTAATTTCCTAACAGAAACATTAGAGCATATTTTAATATCAACTGAGCTAAGGAATTCCAAAGAGGTTCTTTCATAAGTTGACTTAACCAGTTGAATAAAATCCTGCCAACCTAAACTTTTACAAAACTTAAAGGTGTCCTAAAAATCCCCAGTTCAAGTAATGACTCTATACAGAAAAACCTTGAGGGAATGATCTCCCTCGCGGTCAAAGAAGCTAGTTTCATGGGTTACTTACCGGATGAGCATTCAATGTCATTAATACTAGCATAGTTAGAGGACTTACCTTTGTTCTTCCTCTTCTTCTTGATGGACTTGGTTCTTTTTATGGACATGATTCCTTACTAAAAGGCATAAATTGAATAAGAATGTTAGGCACACAAGGAAGGGTTCCTTTTAAACCAATATAGGATCACACAAAGGAGAAAATATTTAGTGAACATGGTTCATGAAAACATCCAAAATCAAAGCAAAGTGAAGGTAAAGATGCCTAATTATAATGGATTGCACATGGAAACATGAATCCTATATCTAAGGATTAAGTTTCAAAAGTAATAGCATGCAACAATCTTAAGAAAAATGAACTAAAGTTGGTTTAGGCATATTCATAAACACTTGGTGGGCAAACATATATCCTACATGAAACACCCCAAACTTGAATATTTAACAACCCCATGGTTTCAAATCAATCCATTCATGTACCATTAAGGGCCAAGTAAGATAAATTCAATCAAATATAGCCACACAATGAAGGACAAAACAAGAATTGGTAAAGAGGAATAATAAACAATGTATAGTGGCAATGAGAAATTCCATCAATTCAAAACATACCCATGTGAATTGAACCATTAAAAAGCATCACAATGCATAAACTAAGCCTCCCAAATATTTAATTTTGAAAGAAACACTTAATTTTTAGTAGGTTAGCAAAACCCCAAATGTAAGAGAAATACAAATAATGAGGGAAGAAGAGTGTTTCTTACTTGACAATGGAGAGGGAGAACAACAATGAGGAATCTAGACTTGCAAAGTAATGAATGGAATAAAGAGATTTTAACTTGGGAGACAAAAGAAGAGAGAGCAAAGACAAAAGAGTAGGTTGATATTGCGTTTCTAAAACAAAGGGGAATGTGTTGCATATGATTTCAAGAGCAAAATAGGACCTGCTACGATCCACAATCATGGAAAATTTTCCCCATGGACTATGCTATTGACCCTTAAAAATTGTATACATGCACGTGAAGTGGTACCTATTGCGATCCACAGCCGTGGGAAATTTTACACAGCCCGTGGATGTTGTTGTTGGTCCATAAAAATTTTGTTTCTAAGTTGTTGAGTTCCTACGACTAGTGTAAAAATTTCCACGGCCAATGGAACTCACTGCCTATGCCTTTCCAATTTATGCACGCCAAGCACTTTTTAACTCAGAGAGATTCATGGCCTGTGGAAAAATCCACGGCCAGTGGATCTTACTGAGTTACCCAAAAAAAATCTTTCTCATTTTCAAGTCAGAGAAATTCACAGCCAGTGGGAAATTCCCACTTCTAGTGGATCTTACTCGTTTCCAAAAATTTTCTTGCCTTAACTCTAGCTCTCAAAACCAATGAAGTCCATTGCCAGTGCTAAATTCCCACTGCCAGTGGATGTCATTGTTTTAACCATTGAGAATCATGCAATCATGGAAAAGATCATGTGTTTATTTATGTAATGTATAAATGAAAAAAATCATGCATTTGAAATGGAAAAATTAAAGAAAATTATGCCTTAAAGAAAAACATCATGCAATGCATTGGAAAAACATACATGGGGTTACTTCCTCAATAATGCTAAGTTTAACATCTTCAACCAGACTTTGTTAATCAAAATAGTCAAGACTCATGAAAATCAATCAATCCTAACACACTTACTGGTTCGATAGGCGCACCCACTAAGTAATGCTTAAGCCTTTGGCCATTAACCTTAAATGCACCAGACTTTTCACTCAATATCTCAATAGTGTCAAAAGGAAAGACTTTTGTTACCTGAAAAGGTCTGGACCATCTAGACCTTAGATTACCAGGGAAAAGCTTTAAGCGAGAATTGTAAAGAAGTACTATGTCCCCTGGGTTGAATGACCTCCTTAGAATGTATTGATCATGCTATCACTTAGTCTTTCCCTTATAAATCTTGGCATTCTCATAAGCATCTAAGCGAAGCTCTTCAAGCTCATTTAGCTCTAGCAACCTGTTTTTACCTGCACCCTTAAGGTCAAAGATTAAGCATTTTTACTGCCCAAAAAGATTTATATTCTAATTTTATAGGAAAGTGGCAAGGTTTTCCATAAACTAGTTTGAAAGGTGTAGTTCCAATAGGGGTTTTATAGGTAGTGCGATACACTCATAAGGAATCATCTAATTTAATAAACCCATCCTTACATGATGTATTGACCACCGTTTGGAGAATAGATTTTATTTCCCTATTGGAAACCTCCACCTGCCCACTAGTTTGAGGGTGATAAGGTGTAGCAACCTTATGCCTCACTCCATATTTCTTCAGGAGGGTTTGAAAATTTTTTTCAATGAAATGAGACCCTGCATCACTAATTATGCACTTTGGGACCCCAAACCTCAAAAATATAATCATTTTGAAACGTTTTGCAATAGTTTTAGCATCTAAATAGGGTGAAGCAATGGCTTTTACCCATTTGGATACATAATCGACTACAACTAAAATGAATTGATTTCTGAAAGAAGAGGGGAATGGCCCTATAAAATCAATACCCCACGCATCAAAAAGCTCAACTTCAAGAATATTATTCAATGGCATTTCATGTCATTTGCTAATATTACCTGACCTTTGGCATGAGTCACAAGTAAGGACACACTTACGAATGTCCTTGAAGAGAGTGGCCAATAGAAACCCGCTATGTAGTAGCTTTGAGGCTATTTTGGAGGTGCTCATATGACCTCTACAGGATAAAGAGTGGCAGTGATTTAGGATGGAATGGACTTCATTCTCTGGAATGCACCTCCTTATCAAACCATCTACACATTATTTAAAAATAAGGGGTTCATCCCAGTAATAGTGCTTCACATATGCAAGAAACTTCTTTCTACGCTGAAAGCTAAGATCAGGTGGTAAAAGGCCACATGCAAGATAATTCACAAAATCAGCATACCAAGGGACGTGTTGGGTACTAAGACTCAATAGTTGTTCATCCGGAAAAGATTCATTGATGGGAACAACATTATCCATCTCTATTTTTTTAGATTGCAACCTGGATAAATGATCGGCTACAAGATTCTCAGTACCTTTTTTGTCCTTGATTTCTAAATTAAACTCTTGAAAAATTAATATCCATCTAGTTAGCCTAGGCTTCACCTCTTTCTTATGCAACAAGTACTTAATGGCAGAATAATCAGTATAAATAGTTACATTAAGAACATACCAAGTAAGACCTCAATTTGTCAAAAGCAAACACAATGGCTAATAGTTTCTTTTCCATCGTGGCGTAGTTCATCTGTGCCTCATCCAAGGTCCTACTAAGAAATTCCATAAAGACCTCTATTACGTTTTCAATTAAATCAAAAAATATGGCTTGCATACACCTTTAAAAGGTCACAGGTGCATTACAAATGCCAAATGGCATACATCTATATGCATACATTCCATAAGGATAGGTAAAAATGGTCTTTTCTTGATCAAATGGGTGAATAGGGATTTGATGAAAACATGAGTACCCATCCAAATAACAAAAATGAGAGTGCTTTGCAATCCTTTCAAGCATCTGATGAAGAAAAGGGGGTGGGGAATGATCCTTTTTGGTGGCGCTATTCAGTCACCTATAATCAATGTATATACGCCAACTAGAAATTACTCTAGTAGGAATTAACTCATTCTTTTCATTTTCTACTATTGTTATTCCTTCCTTTTTAGGAATAACATGGACAGGACTCAACCATTTGCTATTAGCAATAGGGTATATCATCCAGCATCAAGCAATTTAAGAATCTCATTTTTAATCACTTCTTGCATTTTAGGATTTAATCTTCTTTGTGGTTCTATAATTGGCTTACTCTCATCTTCTACTGTTAGCCTATGCATGCAAAAAGAAAGGATAATCCCGTTAATATCATCCATAGTGTAACTTATAACATTCCAATACAACCTAAGTTGTTTTAGAAGTTTTTCAGTTTCTATAGAATTCAAATCAGCACTCACAATGATTGGATATGAAGAGTTAGGGCCAAGAAATTCATACCTCAATATAATTGGTAAAGGCTTAAGTTCCACATTGGGAATCACCATTTTTTCACACATGACCTTAGTATCATGTTTCAGTGGTGCATTGTCTTCACTGCATTTTGATGTTCCTGCAGGTTCAGTTATAAAAACAAAATCAAGTGGGTCATTAGGAAGAGTCCCTTCCTTCACCACTTTATTAAAAAAATTCTATGCTATAGCAAACATCATCAAAAAAGGTTTTTTAAGGCATCTTTCAAATTGAATTCAACCTTTTGATCTCTTACAGTCAAACGCAACTTACCATTTTTCACATCAATCACTATGCCTATAGTGACTAAAAATGGCCTGCCTAATATAATGGGGGTCATAGAAGCCTCATCTATCTCTAGCACAACAAAGTCAGCAGTGATAAAAAATTTTCCTACCTTAATAAGAACATCGTCTAAAATACCTACAGGATACTTAACAAACCTATCATCCAATTGTAAAGACATCCTAATAGTCTTTATAATGAGGACACACCAAGGGAGGACCCTCACACTACCCTAGAGAAAGGACTTGAAGCTTACAAGGGTCACCTCACAAGGGCAAAGTCAAAGAAAGCCAAAGAGAGCATCCACAAAGCATTAGCTTCCTTCCTCACTTTGTTTAGTGGATCGAAGTTCAATGAGGACTCCTTGAGGATCTACTCATAATTTACTTGTAATATAGTCTCTAGTTAGATTCTCTAGGCTTATAGGTTTTATTTGGGCCTTACAAGGTCAAATGGGCCACTTTAGGGCCATGTACTTTCATTTTGGGCCATATATAGGCCATCTTCATTTCCTTTTTCTCTTTTGGGCCTTGGATCCATGAACCAAGCCCATTAGCTCCTCCTTGGCTGAAATTATGGAGGCTTATATAAAGAGCTCTCCTTTTGTAAAAAGCTACACAATTATGCATTTTGAGATTTTGACCACTTTAAGTGAGTTTTAGTGAGAGATTCTCTTCTTTTTCTCTAGGATTAGGAGATCTTTTGCAAGCTCTCATCCAATAGGATTCCTCCCTCATTGGTGGTGAGTTAGAGGAGTTATCTCCTCCTTAGAGTGGCCTCCTATTCACCTATTCTATTCCACTTCTCTTCTCCTCCTTTCCCTTCCTTTCCTTTCATCTTTTCCTCCACCTTTCCTCCTCCATTTTCATCCAAACTCTTAGAAACCTTAGACTCTAGAATTTGATTTTCCTCTTTGAAGAAGCAAGCATTCCATGGCTCATGAAGGTTGAAGAAGGAAGAGGGCCAAGATCCATCCATCTCTAGTAGAGTAGAAGCTCATCCTACATCATTTGGTATTAATTAAGCCTAAGAAGTTCTTTTCTACTTCTTCTTCCTTTAAGCTTTCGGTTTTATGTCCTTCTTGTTGGCTGGTTGTTCCAGGTTACATCATATACTTATCTTGTTGATTCCATGATAAGATAGAAAATCCATAAAAAGTTGTTGTTTCTTTGAAGTTTTGTGTTAGTTCTTTCTTTTCTTCAAAATTTTGCATATTGATCTTTCATTTTTTGGTTTGGTATGTCTTGATTGTTTTTAGGTTTTCAAAATTCTGATTTGGTACAAGTTAGTTTTCAGTTTTAGTTTGTTACATTGATTGTTAGAAGTTTGTTACTTGTTAGTTGAGAAGTTAGAGCCAACTAGATGTGTTAAGTGCCATTTGGAACCTCTTTCTTTTGTTCTAGAAAATTTATTGATCCAACTTTAGAGTGCAAATCCTTGTGGGGGGTGTAATTCAAGCATCTTCATTAACTCCCAAGATGTTCCAATCTTGAGTGTTAGGAGGTCTTATTTTAAGACTCTCTAAAAGTTAGCTCATCTTAGGAGTGTTAGAGATCTATTCTTAGCTTTTCATCTAGGTTTAATTTTTGTTGTGAATGCACTAATAGGTTACCATCTCAATTCAGTTTCATAAAAGAAAGTTTTGTCAAAAATATTTAGTCATAAGCCTTCCATTCACTACTTTGGAAGAAGGTTGCATTGTTTGTCTCTAAGCAAGAAAGTGTCAATTGAACTTGTTCTAGTTTAACCTTTGTCTCGGTTTTGGAATAGCTTTGTGGTGTTGTTTCATTAAAAAAATACAAGAGGCAAGAAAAGGAAAGAAATAGAAATATACAAAAGAGAATATAAAGCCCAAATTACAAAAATTGAAAAAAGGTGTTGAAAAGCAAAGAGTAAAAAGTAGCCTCATTAGAAACTTGTAAACTTGAACACCAAAACATTTTCGAAATTCCATAAACTTGAAGTGAGGTGTTTGCTAGTTGTCATTGTATACTCATTTTCATTTGAACTTGATTTCTTAGTGTTGCAACTTTATAGTTTCTAAGCTTAGGTTGTACCTTGCTTTTATTGTTGCATATTACTTTCTTTGCTTGTCTAGTTTTGTCCATCATTAAATTTTGAATTCCATTCAAGTATAGCCTTTATTTCTTTTGAACATTTATTGCTTTAGTGTCTTGTCAATCAAAAATCCAAAAACATTTCCATTTGGGTAGCTTTTCTTTCTTAAGCCTTTTTTTAGTTTATCTTGATTCCTTCTTAAGTTTTGTCATTGAGTTTCTATCTTTCAAACTTCTTGGTAATTCCTTCTCTATACCATTAAGGGTAGCATCTTGGAACACTTGAAGTGAGAGTAATAATTGCTTAAGTGAACTTGATCCAAAGAGAAAGGGTAAGAATTTATGAGATACACTTGAGACACACACTTGTGAGGTTTTAAATTTTGTTCATTTTCCCTTAACAATTTCGTTTGGAGTTGTTTCTTTTGTGTTATTTTGCTAGGTGAGATAGAGCTTATAACATCAAGGGAAGAGCATGGAGAACATTGTAAAGGAAGCAAAAGCCTTGTAACTAGTAGAACATAGGAAAATTTTCAAATACTTAGATAAAGTGTAGTAGGTTTTTGTCTTGTATTTTGGACACTAATTGGACATTGAACTTTGGACTCTATTACTTTCATTTGCTTTTGGTAAATTTTGAAATTAGGGATAAGTATTTGCATTTGTTTGTTAATTAGTTAGTTGTTAGTTAGTTAAGTAGTTAAGTGGTTACAACTAGAAGTAATTGGTTAGTTGTTGGTCTTAACTAATTTGGTTAGTTAGTTAGTAGTTGGAACTAATTCTAGTTAACCTAACTACATCCCAACTGAAATTTAGTTGGCATAACCAATTAGTCAACCAAATTTAGTTAGGAGGTTAAGTGGTTAGACTTAGTTACAGCCATAATAACTTAATAACTAAATTTAGTTAGGGTTAGTTGGTGTTAGTTAGAGTTAGTTGATTAGTTGAAACTAATTTGTTACTTCTAACTTCCCAGAACCAAAATTGTTTAGGCTAGTTAGGATTAGTTACTTGATTAGTTACAATCTAAGAATCTCATAAGGAACATAGGTTAAGATAACCTAGGTCTTTCATAACTAATCATAGTACTACATCCTAGGATACAACCTAGTACAAGACAACTTAGGTTCTTGTTTCCCATTAGGAAAGAAACCTAGTACTTGTATTTTAGGATTGTTGTGTATTTTCTAATACTCAGCTTGCATCAAGCATCCTCAACTAGTTTGTTGCCATGTCTCATTTTCTTTGACAACCTTAAACAATGTCTTCTAGTGATAGGGAAAACAAATCTTTGCTTCATAACATAATGGAAAGTTTGAATAACATCAACAATAGGTTAAATAACCTAGAGCATAATGAAAACCCTAGAGCTAGGCATAGAAACCAAAGAAATCAAAGACATAACAATAGTGATAGTGAGGATGAACCTAGACATAGAAGACACCATGAACATAAAAGAGAAGACATAGGCTTAAGAGAGGTAAAACTTGAAATTCCCCCATTTCATGGCAAGGGTGATGTTGAAGCTTACTTAGAATGGGAGATGAGAGTTGAGCAATTGTTTAATTCTCATCAAATAAAAGAAGAAAAGAAAGTTAGGATAGCCACTCTCTCATTCCACAACTATGCCTTAGTATGGTGGACCCAAGTGTGTAAGGAGAGAAAGAAAGATAACTTCCCACCAATAGATGATTGGTTAGACTTGAAAGATCTATTAAGAAAACATTATTTTCCTAATTACTATAGAGGGGAGCTATTAGCCAAGCTAAATAGACTCACCCAAGGGTCAAAGAGTGTAGAAGATTACTACAAAGCTCTAGAGATAGCCATGATTAGGGCAAACTTAGAGGAAGATGAGGAAACCCTAATGCATACGTTCTTACATGGCCTAAATAGGAACATCAAGAATAGAGTAGAACTTCTTCCATATGTTAACATAGAAGAGTTACTACACCAATATACTAAGGTAGAGAGCCAATTTAAAGAGAGAGAAGCCTATATTGGGGAAAATAAAGCCTACAAATCTAAGTGGGTAGGACAAGAAAATAAGGGTAGGTTTGAGAGAAACCCTAGGGAGAAGGAAGTGGGCACTTTATCTTCCAGACCATAAAATGAGTTGCTTAAGAATGGAAAAGCTTTCAGAAACCAAAGAGATAAGCATGAATCCATGTCTAAACCACAATCCTCTAGATCTTCTACCATAAAATGTTTTAAATGTCTTGGTAGAGGTCACATTGCTTCTGACTGTCCAACAAAAAGAACAATAATTTTGAAAAATAATGGAACCTACTCAAGTCAATCAGAGTCTAATTCTGATTCTCATTCTTTAAGTGATGACTCAAGTAATGATTCCTATGACAGTGAGCATATTTTAGGGGATGATGGTAAGCTTTACATGATTAAAAGGTTACTTGGTAGTCATGTTAAGCTAGATGACACTACACAAAGAGAGAACATCTTTTATACAAGATGTTATATAAATGATAAACTATGTTCTCTCATTGTGGATAGTGGGAGCTATGCAAATGTTGTGAGCCAAAGACTAGTAAATAAGATGGGCTTAGAACTAATAGATCACCCTAGACCTTATAAGTTGTAATGGTTAAATGAAAAGGGAGAAATGTTAGTTAATAAGCAAGTCTTAATTAACTTCACCATAGGCACATATAAAGATGAAGTCAATTGTGATGTAGTACCTATGGAGGCAACTCACATCCTATTAGGAAGACCTTGGAAATTCGATAGGAAGGTCATCCATGAGGGGTTCACTAACACCCTCACATTCAAATTAGATGGTAAGAAGATAATTTTATACCCCCTAACTCCATAACAAGTAGCTAAAGATCAAATACAATGAAGCTTAAAAGAGATAGAGAGTTAGGATCTTCTTCTAATCATCTAGAAAAACATAAGAAAAACAAAAAAAGGATAAAGAAAAAGGAGTTATCATCTATGATGACTCTAGAGCCAATCTTTGGGCCAACAAACATGATGTGAAACATGCTATGTTTTCACAAAAACAATGCTTGATCATGTATGCAAAAGATATCCCTAGCACTTTTTTGTGCTCTATGGGCACTCCTCCTCCCCCTTTGCCCAAAGGGATCCAAAACATCTTAAATGAATTTAAATACCTCCTTCCAAAAGATATTCCCAAAGTCTTACCTCTTATTAGGGGTATTGAACATCAAATAGACCTAATTCCTGGTGCTAGCTTACCTAATAGACCTGCATATAGATGTAACCTTAAGGAAATCATTGAGATTGAAAAACAAGTGAATGATCTATTATCTAAGGATGGATTAGAGAAAGCTTAAGCCTATGTGCTTTACCTGTTTTATTAGTTCTTAAGAAAGATGGTTCATGGAGAATATGTGCAGATTATAGAGCCATAAACAACATAACCATCAAGTATAAGCATCCAATACCTAGACTTGATGATATGCTTGATGAACTTAGTAGTTCTACTATATTTTCCAAGATTGATCTTAAAAGTGGCTATCACCAAATAAGAATCAAAAAGGGAGATGAATGGAAAGCCGCTTTTAAAACCAAACTTGGATTATATGAGTGGTTAGTTATGCCCTTTGACTTGACTAATGCACCAAGCACATTCATGAGGTTAATGAATCATGTTTTGAGGGAATTCATTGGGCATTTTGTTGTGGTCTATTTTGATGATATTTTGGTGTACTCAAAGACCATGACCTCTCATCTAAACCATCTTAAACAAGTTATGCTTGCCTTAAGAACAAATAACCTTTATGCAAATTTTGAAAAATATTCTTTTGGCATGGATAGCATTGTATTCCTTGGATTCATAGTGAGTTCTAAAGGTGTTGAGGTTGATCACTCTAAAGTGAAGGCAATCCAAGATTGGCCAACACCTAAAAATGTGAGTGAGGTTAGAAGTTTCCATGGTCTTGCAAGTTTTTATAGGAGATTTATGAAATATTTCTCTACCTTAGCCTCCCCTTTAAATGTGTTAGTGAAAAAGAATGTTCCTTTTGTGTGGGGTTCAAGGCAAGAGAAATCCTTTCTAGATCTCAAAGAGAAGCTCACTCATGCTCCAATTTTAACACTTCTAAATTTTTCTTAAACCTTTGAGCTTGAGTGTGATGCTTCAAACGTGGGTATAGGAGCTGTGTTATTGCAAGAAGGTCACCCTATTGCTTTCTTTAGTGAAAAGCTTAATGGGGAAACCCTCAATTATCCTACATATGATAAGGAGTTCTATGCATTGATTAGAGCCCTTCAAACTTAGGAACATTACTTGATCCCAAAAGCGTTTGTCATTCATAGTGATCAGCAATCACTAAAATTTATCAAAGGGAAACATAAGTTAAACAAAAGACATGCTAAGTGGGTTGAGTTCTTGGAACAATTTCCATATGTCATCAAGTATAAAAATGGAAAATCCAATACTGTGGCTGATGCTTTATCAAGAAGGCACTCTTTACTTGCCTCTCTTGGAGCCAAAATTATTGGACTTAATGAGATTAGGACTTTGTACCCAAGTGATATTGATTTTTCAAACATTTTCAACTCATCTTCCACTTCTTCATCTCATAAAGGCTTCTACATTCTAGATGGCTACCTCTTTAAAGTCAATAGACTTTGCATTCCTAGGAGCTCTTTAAGAGATCTTTTACTTAGAGAAAGCCATGAGGGAGGCTTAATGGACCATTTTGGAATAGATAAAATATTGTCTATTCTACATGAACATTTCTATTGGCCTAAAATGAAGAAATATGTCCAAAAACATTGTGCTAGGTGTATTGTATGTAGAAAAGCTAAATCAAAACTTTCACCTAGTGGTTTGTATACTCCTTTGCCTACACCTAGTGCACCATGGATTGACATATCTATGGATTTTGTGTTGGTCTTGCCTAAGACCCGAAGGGGAATGGATTCTATCTTTGTGGTAGTGGATAGGTTTAATAAGATGGCTCACTTAATCCTTTGTCATAAGGTAGATGATGCTAGTCATATTGCTAAACTCTTCTTTAAAGAGATCATAAGACTTCATGGTGTTCTTAAAACCATAATTTCTGATAGGGACACCAAATTCCTAAGCCACTTTTGGAAAACTCTTTGGTCAAGGCTAGGAACGAAGCTTCTCTTTTCCACCACTTGTCATCCTCAAACGGATGGACAAACAAAGGTAGTAAACAGGACCCTATCTCAACTTCTTAGGGTCTTAGTCCATAAAAATGTTAAATCTTGGGATGAGTGTTTACCCCACATTGAATTTGCATATAATAGGGTACAACACTTAACAACTAAGCATAGTCTATTTGAGGTTGTGTATGGTTTTAACCCTCTCACTCCATTGGGCCTTTTACCTATTGAGGTTTCTGACTCTGTCCTTTATATGGATGGAGAGGAAAAAGCCAAATTTATGAAAGATTTTCATAAGAAGGTTAAGAACTAAATACAAACTAAAAATAAGCACTATGCTCGTTGTGCTAATAAGAAAAGAAAGGAAGTCACCTTTGAGGTTGGAGATTGGGTTTGGCTACATCTTTAAAAAAAGATTTCCAAACTTGAGAAAATCCAAACTCGACCCTAGAGGTGATGGCCCTTTCCAAATACTCAAGAAGATGAATGATAATGCCTATGTCCTTGATTTGCCAGGAGATTATGGTGTGAGTGCTTCCTTCAATATATCTAATTTATCCCATTTGATTTAGATGAAGAGAATGATGCCTTAGATTTGAGGACAAATACTTTCAAAGTGAGGGAGCATAATGAGGACACACCAAGGGAGGACCCTCACACTACCCTAAAGAAAGGACTTGAAGCTTACAAGGGTCCCCTCAAAAGGGCAAAGTCAAAGAAAGCCAAAGAGAGCATCCACAAAGCATTAACTTCCTTCCTCTCTTTATTTAGTAGGCCCAAGCCCAATGAGGACTCCTTGAGGATCTACTCATACTTTACTTGTAATAGAGTCTCTAGTTAGATTCTCTAGGCTTATAGGTTTTATTTGGGCCTTGCAAGGTCATATGGGTCACTCTAGGGCCATGTACTTTTATTTTGGGCCATGTATAGGCCATCTTCATTTCCTTTTTCTCTTTTGGGCCTTGGATCCATAAACAAATCCCATTAGCTCCTCCTTGGAAGAAATTATGGAGGCCTATATAAGGAGCTCTCCTTTTGTAAAAAGCTACACAATATGCATTTTGAGATTTTGACCACTTTAAGTGAGTTTTAGTGAGAAATTCTCTTCCTTCTCTCTAGGATTAGGAGATCTTTTGCAAGCTCTCATCCAATAGGATTCCTCCCTCATTGGTGGCGAGTTAGAGGAGTTATCTCCTCCTTGGAGTGGCCTCCTATTCACCCATTCCCACTCTACTTCTCTTCTCCTCATTTCCCTTCCTTTCCTTTCATCTTTTCCTCCATCTTTCTTCCTCCATTTTTGTTAAAACTCTTAGAAACCTTAGAGTCTAGCATTCGGTTTTCCTCTTTGAAGAAGCAAGTATTCCATGGCTCAAGAAGGTTGAAGAAGGAAGAGGGCCAAGATCCACCCATCTCTAGGAGAGTAGAAGCTCATCCTACATCATTTTAATTCACCCAATCCCAGCTTCTTAGAAATAGATAAAGGCATCAAGCTAACACTAGCTCCTAAGTCACATAACGCTCTATCTATTGACATGTCACCAATCATGAATAGGGTAGAAAAACTACCTAGATCCTAAAGCTTGGGTGGCAGTTTCTTCTAGATCAATGCACTGCACTCTTTAGTAACTGCCATAGTACCATCCTCTTCCAACTTTCTTTGTTGGACAAGATATCTTTCAGAAACTTCATGTATGTAGGCATTTGCTACAAAGCATCAACAAAATGAATATTAATGTAGAGTTTTTTTAAAACCTTAAAACCTCTAAAAACTTACCAAACTGCTTGTTCGACTTAGCTTTGGCTAAGGGTTAAGGATATGGTATGGGAGGTTGGTATGGGTTAACCTCCTCTTTCTTTTCTTGCTTCTTCTTTTCCATAGCAGGTGGAGGTGATATGGTGTCATCCTCTTTAGGATCCTTCTCAACATGTTTTTCCTTTGACGACCTTGGACCCTCATATTATGTACCACTCTAAAGTGTTACAACCATAGTGTGGTTGGATGGACCTGTTTTTGGTTTTCTTGGAAATGTCCCTGGAATTCTTAAAGAATTTGGCGCTTGTTGGGCTATTTGAGTCTCCAACATCTTAATATGAGTAGCCAATGAATCCACCTTTTAGGATAAATTTTTGATGGCCTTAAAAAATTCATCATTCTGCTTTAGTTGGTTAGCAACAAATGTCTCCATTAAGGACTTCAGTTTAGATTTTTATGGAACATAGGATCCTTGTGGAGGCCTAAAATTGCTTTGATTGCCTTAAAATAGTGGGGGTCGGTTTTGGAATCCTAGTGGTCCTTGTCCTCTATAATTGTTCCCAAAATTTCCACTATAGCTACCTATCGCATCCACTTGTTGCATCTTTGATTCGGGACCTTGGGATACTCTAATTTGACAACCTGTAATTGTATGACCTGTAACACCATATAATTCACATACCACATTAGCAGTACCTGTTTCTAGCTTATCAAATTTAACAAACAAAGCTTCCACCTTAGCAGTAAGCAAAGAAATAGCATCAAGAGAGTACTTACCTGGAGTTTTTGATGGCAAAATCCTTTTAGAAGACCATTGGTATATGTTTTGTGCCACTTTTTCTATAAGGTTATACCCTTCCTCCATGTTTTTACTCATGAAAGCTTCGCCAACTATGACATCCAAGGTAACCCTTTGATTTGGGGTTAAACCATTATAGAAGATGTGGACCGTCAACCATTATTCTACTCCATGGTGTGGGCATTCTCTAAGCATCTCCATGTACCTCTCCCAGGCATCATACAAGGTGTCATCATCTTTCTAGGTGAAAGTGATGATTTACTTTTTGAGCTGGTTTGTTTTGCTGTGTGGGTAGTACTTATTAAGGAAAGCATGAGACAATTGATCCCATGTTGTAATTGAGCCTCTGGGAGTGAATACAACCAAGCTCTAGCTTTATCCCTCAAAGAGAACAGGAAAAGCCTCAACCTAATTGCATCATTTGATCCCCCATTTACCTTGAGTGTATCATAATACTCAAGAAAAATTTATAGATGCAAGTTAGGATCCTTGGATGGTAATCCTCCAAATTGATTTTGTTGGACCATTGAGAGCAAAGATGGCTCCAATTCAAAATTGTTTGCCTCAATGGTGGGCTGTGTGATGCTTGGCCTCTTTCCCATCGCATTGGGTGCTGTAAAATCATGGAGTGCTCTGTTATTGGGATTATCCATTTGTGCTTGAGTGGTCGAGCTTGAAGCTTCTTGCTTGCTTTATTCTTTTTGTTTACGAAAAGTTCTAATTTTTTGAAGAGTCATTTCAATTTCAAGATCAAAGATGTGTTCAATGCTAGCATTTCTTTACATAAAGGGACCTACTTAATTCACAAAATAACAAAGAACCCAAGTGTAATTCTGCAAAAAAATCAAAAGTAACCAGTAAAATAAATACAAAAAAATTAAAATGCCTAATCTAATCAAATCACTGCTTTGCCAATATTGGGGGAACACAATCCCCGGCAATGGCGCCAAAAACTTGATAGCCCGTTCCGCAAGTGCACGGTTTATCGAAGTAATAAAAGTTATCGTTCCCATAGAGATTGTGCCCAATTACTAATTTTCATAGTGTTTCAATTATCCAGATAAATTTGTTTGATTAAATGAAAGTTCACTTTATACTAAACCAAGAAAATAGGAACAGAAAACTCAAATGCCTTCAGGAATAAAAATCAAATACTTTTCTAAGAATCAATTAAAGAAACACTCTTGGGAATCAAAAGGTTCACATGCTAGTATTAAATTTCATGTAATTCACTTCCCTAGTATAAAATTTCATTTCTAAGGTAGGTTTTCCTAAGGTAATTAGCAACCTTTTCTCAAAGCCTTACTAATGTACTAAATTCCCAAAGAACATCGTTCAATTTGTAAATTAAGTCTGTTACGTTTTGTGAAAACCTATTAGTCCTCAAAAAGGTCTTGCATACTTTCTCGTAACCCAAAACCCCTACGTTCAATTTCATGCTTACAAACAATATACCTACTCTTGTAGCCTACATCATTTCGAATCAACTACGCTTCTTTCAAAGTCTTGTAGAAGCATTAAGCATTCAAGAAATCAAATAGAAAACATAAATTTCATAAAAGGAGAAGATGAAACACAGTTCATTCAATACATATGCATATTACCCCCTTAATCCCAAGAACAGAATTTAGTTTGCCATAAAAATGATTACAAATACACTAATAATTGATCCAATACTCAACATTCAAGAAATCCCCAAATGTAAAATAAGGGTTCAGAAAAATAGAAGAAGAGCTATCACCGTGTCTTCCAAATCTTCATTGGAATTCTGCAATCCGATGTTTTTTTGTGTTGGTATTTGAATCTCCTTCAAAATCCCCTTAAAAAGCTCTCAATTTTCTCTCCGCCAAATGCCTCAAGTGATCTCTCCTTTTTCTCTGCATGTTGCCTTCTTTTTGTTTAGAAAATTGCCCCTAAAAATAGGCAAAATGTAGAACGTGCAAAATCCACTGGCAGTGGGAATTTCCTATGACCAGTGGATTGTGACACAGCCCTAAAAATTTCACAAACTTCCCTCTAACAAGAAAGATCCATGGCCAGTGGATTTATTCCAGTAAAATCCACTACTAGTGGATTTTTTCTAGGGCCAATGGATTTCTTCCAATTAAATCCACTAGCAGTGGATTTTTTCTAGGGCCAGTGGATTTGTTTGGCTCATTTTCTTCCAACTCCAGTAAGTTCCATGACCAGTGAATTTTTTCCACTAGTAGTGGATTCTTCAAAAGTCCTTCATCTTGTGATTTTTAAGCATGTTGAGGTCTTTGAAGGTTCCACTTGCTTGTTTCCTCTTTCCAAGGGACGAGATGGCTTCATTTTTGTGCTTTTGGTGGCTTGAACTCTTTCATTCATCAAATACTCATCAAATGCCTCTTATTTCCTTTCACATGAACCTATAACAAAGAAATTCTTGCAAAACAAAGACACCCGAGTAGCATGTGCAGAGTGAAAGAAAACAAAGGGGATTAAAGGGAAAAACTAACACAAATAAACTAAAAATTAAGACAAGATGACCCTAAAACTAATACAAATCAAACACCTATCAGATACCATCTTACATATGCTTATTCTTCACAATATAACACACATATGTATCATATACCATGAAGGCTCAATGCCATCAGAGTAACAGAACCTGGACCTCATCACTAATTAATTTACATATTAGAGTTATGCTATTATCTTAAACAAACATCATACATGTACACAAGAATTAATGCCAATATCAACAACTATATGACCTGCCCATCTAGCATGTAATCATTAACAAGGCTCAATGTCATGTCTTCATAAAATATGGATACCAATAATTTAATTACACTACCAATTCTTAACTATTCACCATTACTAAAGAAAGGTCTGGTTGAAAACGATTTTATAAGAAATATTGGACCAGACCCCAGTGCTTATGCCCTTAAATTTGTCAATAACATACATCAAGAAGTTTTGTTAGTAAATGAAGTCTGTATATCTTGTCACTAATTTGTGTACCTAAGTGTTTCAGGATATAAGGTTTAAGCTATAAAACAAAAGGGGAGTCCTTGCATTCAAACGTCACTACAAAAAGTAGGTAAATAAGGGAGGTTTTTTAGAGGAGATTTCAAAAACCTCCCTAAAATAATTTAAACTATGGCATTTTTTATGCCCTCCTGAATTAAATTTAATAGAGGAGGTTTTAAATGTATTTTAAAGAGTTTTTAAAACCTTCTTAAATTAAATATTTTAAGGGAGGTTCTTAACTCAATTAATAGAGTTTTTCCTAACCTCCTAAAATTAATATTTTAGTTTGCCAAAATAAAACTCATTCCTAAATTTCAAACACTTTTCACTCTCTGAAACACAAATCATTGTAGCTCCACGCTTCCTGGCACGTTCAACGCTCTTTGGCACGTTCCATAGCTTCCTTTGTCTTCCACGTTCCAAAGCTTCCTCTGTTATGTTCCACTGCTTCCTGGACTCCCATTGTTCACGTGTTTCACTGCTTTGCCACGTTCACAAGTTCACAAATTCCAACATTCACAGGTTAGGATTTTGTAGCCTTCCCTCTTTTCTAGATTTTTGGCCTTTAAATGTTTGTATTTTGATGATTTAGGGGTTAGGGTTTGTTCTACATGATTATTTTGTATTCTAATGATTTAGGGGTTAACATGCTTATTTTGTATTTTGATGATTTAGGGATTAACATACTTATTTTGTATTTTAATGATTTAGGTGTTAACATACTTATTTTGTATTTTGATGATTTAGGGGTTAAGATTTAGGGGTTAACATACTTATTTCGTATTTTGATGATTTAGGGGTTAGGGTTAGTTTTGTATAGACTTCTGGAATTTAGGGAAAGAGAAACAAAAAATGCATAAAATTAGCAACTTCACGCATAAAAAATGCATAAGACCAACAAAAACATAATATTTATTAATAAAGTATCTTTCAAATATTTTTTATGTATAACAAGCAAGGTAGCAAACATGAAGGTACGGTACATATAGAAACAAGCGATAATTAACAAGCTATAACAAGTACACAATTTGATAATTAAGATTATGGTCAGGGAATGGGATAAATGACGACTTTTCCAGTGGCTCTTGAAGTTTCCAAGTAAGAGAAGGTGTCAATAACTTAAGAAAATAGCAGTGGGGTCTTGGAATCAAGAATTGGCTTTATTTGACCACTCTCAAAATAATGTCTTAACTTTTCCAAAACATATCCTTTAGAAGTAAACACAAATGTTATAGCTGCAGGATATCCTAGAGGTACTATTGTCACAACTTTCCCACCTTCCTTAACAGCCTTTAATGCTCTATAGGTTCCCCTCTAACAACATTAATTTTTGCTACAGAATTAGTGGTTTAGAGACTTAAGTAATTTTCCAGTGCTTGTAACTCAACTTCTAATTCTCTTAAAAATTGGAGTTTTCTAGTGCTGGCAGTTGCTACTATTTTAACAATTTTATGGAAACTAGAAAGTATTATAGGTGGTCTTGTAGCGATAATATTAATTAACTTAGGTAATTTTAACAATTTTATGGAAACTAGAAATAGTTTCTCTATATCCAATATTAAATAGAAAAATAATTGTTTCTCCAAATAGTCCTACTTAGCTCCAAATGGTTTAAATAGTAAATAATTGATTCATTAATTACTATAGTCTACGATTTGTTTTGGCTGTATCTCCAATTAGTCAATTTTATTATATGTTTAATTTTATTTGTACATTTTATTATAAGTACATTTTATTTAATTGTCCATTACATGCAACTCTGTATAATAATTGGAAATTTTGTTTTGTGATTGGTTAATAATTAGTCGCAAGTTTGATCAGTATTAATAAAAAAGATTGCTCTCTGTATTGGCAAAGTAACAATTATGTATTATAAGTTATAATTTTTTCCGTATTCAAAATAAACTTATACTATATTAAATAATTTAAAATATTATAATTATATGATGAATAAAAGTTGATATTTTAATAATAATAATAATAAATTAATAATTAAAGAAAAAATTATAATTTTTAAAAATTTATAAACGAAACATGTTCATTTATAATATTATCCTATGCCAATCTACATATCCACCTAAACATTGTTATCCATACTACATTTGCTTTTGTCCTTGCTGACACTTTAATACCTAACTCGCAACTTCACTGATCTTAGGTACAATCTTTGTTGGAGTTTAATTGGGAAAATATTCACACCTAAAGCATTCGTATTTAATCTAAGTATTTTAGTCATAATTATATCAGAAAATAAATCAGAAAAATAATAAAATTACATAATGTTTCAAACTAAATATTAGTGTTAGCTCTACACACTATATGCAATTGTATTTACTTTTTTATTTGTTTTTTTAATTGTTTTCATTCTTCTATGTTTTATTTCCTCTTGCTGTATTCCAATTTATTTAAAATAACACAAAGATTCAAAGTTTGTCCATTATTATTTTACTTAATTAAGGTGCTTTTTCTATTGCTTTAAATTGAAGGATTAGTGTGACTAACTTTCTATGACTATTATTACATTTTCATGCTATGTGATTAGAGTGATTATTTATTGTATTTTTATATCTTTTATTTTATTGTTTGTAAAATATTCTATTCACTTGCTTTTAAGTAATTTTACCGCCTTATATATTTAATTCCAAATTTTGATATAGTTATAGTCAACAATGGATAAATCTTGGATTGCTAAGCCACAAAATACAATTGAGTACTCAATTGGGCTAAGAAATTTCCTAGATTTTGCATTTGAAAATACGGCTGTTAGAGAGACAATATGATTTCCATGTCCAAAATGTGGTTTGGGAAGTGGCAAACTAGAGATATAACTAGAGATCACTTGATTTTGAAACCATTTCCTGAGAATTACATTATATGGGATCTTCACAGTGAGAAGCGAGTATCAGAATCATCTAGAAGTGAACATATTATGCAGGAGGTTATCTATGGTGATAATCAAATGAGAACAATGATTGATGATGCGTTTGGGCACCGGGATGAGGCCTACCATGGTAAGGCATAAATGGGATCAAATGAAGCACCTAGAAATAATTCTACTAATTTTTCTAGATTCCTAAAAGATGCAAATCAGGCGTTGTATGGCAGGAGCAAGTTTACAAAACTAGAATTCATAGTGCGATTATATCATATAAAAGTGTTATGTGGAATAAGTGACAAGGCCATGACTATGATACTAGATCTACTGAGAGATGCATTTGAGGAAGCAAAGTTACCCCCATCCTTTTATGAGGCTAAGAAAATCATGAACAAACTTGGCCTTAACTATACTAAGATAGATGCATGCCCAAATGATTGTATGTTGTATTTTGGGGATGATTTAAAGAACTTGCAATCATGTAAGAAATGTGGTGAATCAAGATGGAATCCAAAGAAGAAGAAGAAGAGGAAAGAAGCTACGAAGGTTTTACGTTACTTTCCAATCAAACCACGGAAGATTATTTATGTGTAGTAAAACTACTGAGCATATGAGGTGGCATGTTATGGAGAGTAACCAGGATGGTTTATTGAGACATCCGAGAGATGGTATGGCATGGAAGAATTTTGATTTGATGCATCCTAAATTTGCTTCAGAACCTCGAAACATTCACTTAGACCTTGCTACTGATGGTTTCAACCCTTTTGGAACCTTGAGTTCTTCCTACAACATTTGGCTTGTGTTCTTACTCCCATATAATCTTCCTCCCTGGATGTGTATGAAGCACACTTCCCTTATCCTCTCCATGATCATTCCGGGGAAAAAATGCTTGGAAATAATATAAATGTGTATTTAGAACCCGTTGTGGCCGAGTTGACTGAGTTATGGAATGAGAGTGTGGAAACTTTTGATTCATCATTAAATGAAAGTTTTACAATGAAGGCAGCATTAATGTGGACAATCAGTGACTTTTCTTTACTTGGTAATTTGTCTGGTTGGAACATATATACAGGTTTATCTTGCCCTACATGTAATTTTAACAAAACACCTCAACGCCTCTATAATAGTGGTAAATGGTGTTTTATGGGTCATCGTCGTTTTTAAGTAAAAACCATAGTTTTAGATTGAATAGTCTTCACTTTGATGGGAAAAGAGAGAAACGAAATCCACTATTGAAGTTAACGGGGTTTGATATCTTTAGCCAAGTGGAGAACATTGAAGTTACATTTAGAAAAAAAAAAAGAAAGAGAATGCTACAAGGAAAAGAGCCAGAGAAGAACCTACTCAATGGAAGAAAAGAAGCATATTCTTTTGACTTCCTTATTGGAAGTCCAACTTGCTACATCATAATTTGGATTTTATACACATTGAAATGAATGTTTGTGATAATATCATATATACTTTACTTCATAACAATCCCAAATCAAAAGATAATCTTAATGCAAGAAAGGATCTATATAATATGGGGATACGAAGTGATCTCTGGCCAAATGATAATGAAAGATATCAGCTTGCTTCATTTTCATTGACTCATGAAACAAAGAAGTTATTTCTTTCAACACTAAAGAATGTTGTAGTACCTGATGGCTATTCAAGCAATATTTCTAGATGCGTTGATGAGATACAAAAAAAATTTCTGGCTTAAAAAGTCATGACTGCCATATTATTATAGAGCAATTGCTTCCTTTAGCAATTCACAATTTGTTGCCAAATCCCATTACTGTAGTCTTGGTAGAGTTTTGCTCTTTTTTAGAGTCATCAGTGGTAAATGCTTGAGTCTTGTGAACCTTGATAAGCTTCAAGATCGCATTGTGGTTACACTTTGTCATCTAGAGATGATATTCGCCCTGCCTTCTTTACAGTAATGGTTTATTTAACTGTCCATCTCGTAAAAGAAGCAAAATTTGGTGGTCCTGTGCATTATCGATATATGTATCCTGTAGAGAGGTAAAATAATATCATTTTCAATTCAACAAATCTAATTTTTATATGACTTCATAGTTATTTACATATTTGTATTCATTTTTTATAGAGAATTGGGTCATTTATAGTCTCTTGTAAGGAACAAGGCACGGCCAGAAGGTTGTATCGCTTAATGAGGACACACTAAGGGAAGACCCTCACACTATTCTAAAGAAAGGACTTGAAGCATACAAAGGTCCTCTCACAAGGGCCAAGACCAAAAAGGTCAAAGAAAGCATCCATCGGGCCTTATTTTCCTTCCTAGCTTTGAGTGGGCCCAAGCCCAATGAAGAATCCTTAAGGCTCTATTCATACTTTACTTGTAATATACTTCTTATTTAGATTCTCTAGGCTTATTGAGTTTTTTTGGGCCTTGCAAGGTCAATAGGGCCACTTTTGGGCCATGTACACTCACCTTGGGCCATGTATAGGCCATACTCTTCTCCATTTGCATTATTGGGCCTAGGCATCATAGAGAAGCTCATGTGGAAGTCCTTTAGCCGAATTCCTTATGGCTCTATATAAGGAGCTCTTCTTTTGTAAATTGACACACTTGAATGCCATTTGATATTTCCACACTTACAAAAGTGAGTTTTAGTGAGAGAAGCTCTCCCTTCACTCTAGGTTAGAGTAAACTCTAGCAAGCTCTCATCCAAGGGGTTTTCCTCCCTCTTGGTGACGAGTTCTAAGGGAGTTATCTCCCCTTGGAGTGGCCTTCCATCCCTTTCCTCCTTTCCATCCACCATCCTTCTCCTTTCTCCCTTCCATCTCTACCTTTCCTTCTCTTTTCCCTTTTGTAAATCCGTGTAGTTTGAGTCTTTTTTCCACTTTCTACATTTTAGTTTTCCCACAAGAAAGAAGCTTGATCAAGGCTTGAAGAGGTTAGAAGAGGAAGAGTGCCCTAGATCCACCCTTCTTCAAGAAGATAGAAGAAGATCCTAAATCATTTGGTATCGCTTGAGCTTGGGAGGTTCTTTTCTACTCTTCTTCCTCCTTTAGTTTTTGGTTTTGCCTTTATTTGCTGGATGGAATTTTGTGTTCTTATCACTTACTTGCTTTATTGATGCCATGTTAAAGTAGAAAATTCATAAAAAGTTGGTGTTTTTTTGATTTTTGTGTTAGTTGTTCCATTTCTTCAACTTTCTTGCATATTGCTTTAAGTATTCGGTTTCTTGTTGTATTGTCTTCCAAAAATTCAGATTTGGCACATTGGTAATTTGGTTAGGAGTTGTTAATTGGTTGTTATAAGTTTGTTCATTGTTAGTTGGTAGTTAGAGCCAAATAGGAATTAGTTGTTGTGCCATGTGGAACCTTTATCTAGTGTTCTAGGCTTTGTGTTGATTTTTCCTTAATAGCAAGTGCATAGCCGTGTGTGGAGTTATTTCAACCACCTTAACTAATCTCCCAAAGGTTCCATCCTTGTCTTATTAAGAGGTCTCACTTTAAGACCCTCCAAAAGTCATCTCATTTTTAGGATTGTTAGTTCTCACTCTTAGTTTCTTTCTAGGTTAATTTTGTTTGTGAATGCACATTAGGAACACATCTTATATTCGGTTTTAATATTTTTGCAACAAAGAAAATTTTGTCAAAAAGTATTGAACATAATCCTTCGACTCCTTTTGGAAGAAGGTTGAAAGTGTTTTCCCTTAAGCAAGAAAGAGACATTTGAACTTGTTTTGGCATAGTTTCATTTCGGTTTTGGGGATTTTCATTGGTGGTGTTGTGCATTGAAAAATACAAGAGGCATTAAAAAGAAAAAAAAGTATTCAAAAGAGAAAAAGAAAAACAAAAGCCCTATATTCCTAAAATTGAAAAAGGGTGTTCAAAAGAAAAAGAAGCCTCATTAAGAAAAGTGTGAAGTAAGGCACCAAGAATCAAAATCAAATTTTGAAATTCCCTTTGTACTTGAAATGAGTTGTTTGCTTAAGCCTCCATATAGTTTCATTTGAACCTTACTTGCTTAATTGTGATTGCAACTTTAGAGTTTCTAGGTTTAGGTTGTACTTTCTTTTTATTGATTGCATTTTAATTTCTTGTTTGTCTAGTTTTGTCCATCATCACTTTCAAAATCCTTATCCATAGTATATCTTTTATTCTTTGAACATTTATTGCTTTAGTGTCTTATCAATCAAAAATCCAAAAATATCTTCCACATTGAATAGCCTTCCTTCTTAAGCATTTTTAGTTTGTCATTTTTCCTTCTCAAGTTTTGTCTTTGAAGTTGTCTTTCTTTCAAACTTCTTGATAATTCCCTTCTCTATACCTTGAGGGTAGCATATTGGAACACTTGAGGTAGAAGTGTAAATTGCTTGGGTGAACTTGACACCAAAAGAAAGGGTAAGAGTTGTGAGGAGACATTTGAGAGATACACTTGTGAGGTGTAATTGTTGTTGAATTCACTAACAAATTTCGTTTGGAGTATTGTATTGCCTTTCATTGCTAGGTAAGGTGGAGCTTACACATCAAGGAAGAGCTTGAAGAAAATTATAAAGGAAGCAAAAGCCTTGTAACTAGTAGAACTTAGGCAAATTTTCAAATTCTTAGGTCTTGTGTATTAGGTTTTTGTCTTGTATTTTGGACACACCTTTGGACATTGGAATTTTGGACACTATTAACTTTCATTTTCACTTGGTAATTTATGCTAGTGGTAGAGCATTTGCATTTGGTTGTTAATTCTTTTAATTAGTTACTTGTTGGTTATAACTAATAGTGGTTAGTTAGTTGCTTGTCTTAACTAATTAGGTTAATTAGTTAGTGGTTGGAACTAATTCTAGTTACTTCAACTAATCATAACAGAAATTAGTTTAGGTCTTAACCAGATCATAACCGAATTAGTTGTTGGTTAGGGTTGTTAGACTTTGTTGCAACTTCCATAACTAAATAACTACTTCTAGTTAGGGTTTGTTAGGTGTTAATTAGTTAGTTGAACTAATTTTGTTAGGTTAACTAACTAGTGAACCGAATTTGGTTAGGCTTGTCTAAGGTTATTTAATTGTTAGAAACAACCTAGGACAATCATAATCAACTTAGGTTAAAGCCAAACCTAGGACTTCCATAAGCAACATAGGATTAACATAGTAAAAGGTAACCTAGGATCTTGTTTTCCCTTAGGTGAGAAACCTAGTATTGATATTTTAGGATTATTGTGTGTTTTGTTTCATTTCTTTTACATTCATCCTCCTCGACTAGTTTGTCTACACATTCCTTATTTGTGTCTTCAATTTCTTTGACAACCTTAAAAGATGTCTTCTAGTGATAGGGAAAATAAAACTATGCTTCATAACATAATGGATAGCTTGAATAACATCAATGCTAGGCTAACAAATCTTGAGCATAATGAAAACCCTAGAACTAGACATAGAAATCAAAGAAATCATAGACATAATAATAGTGATAGTGAAGAGGAGCCTAGACAAAGAAGACACCATGAGCATAAAAGAGAAGATATAGGCTTAAGAGAAGTCAAATTAGAAATACCCCCATTTCATGGCAAGAGTGACATAGAGGCTTATCTAGAATGGGAAATAAGAGTAGAATAAATCTTTAACTCCCATCAAATAAAAGATGAAAAGAAGGTTAGGATAGCCACCCTCTCATTCCAAAACTATGCCTTAGTGTGGTGGTCTCAAGTGTGTAAGGAGAGAAAGAAAAATAATTTTCCACCAATAGATGATTGGTTGGATTTAAAAGCTCTATTAAGAAAACGTTATGTTCCTAGTTACTATAGAGGGGAGCTATTAGCAAAGCTAAATAGATTCACCCAAGGGTCAAAGAGTGTAGAAGACTACTACAAAGCTTTAGAGATAGCTATAATTAGGGCAAACCTAGAAGAAGATGAGGAAACCCTAATGTATAGGTTCTTACATGGACTTATTAGGAACATTAAGAATAGAGTAGAACTCCTTCCACATGTAAACATTGAGGAACTACTTCACCAATGCACTAAGGTAGAGATCCAATACAAAGAGAGAGAAGCCTATAGTAGGGAAAATAGAGCCTATAAATCGAAGTGGGTAGGACAAGATAATAAGGGTAAGTTTGATAGAAACCCTAGGGAGAGGGAAGTGCGCACTTCATCTTCCAAACCTCAAAGTGAGTTGCATAAAAATGGAAAGGTTTTTAGGAATCAAAGAGAAAAGCATGAATCCATATCTAAACCATAATCCTCTAGATCATCTACCATTAAATGTTTTAAATGTCTTGGTAGAGGTCATATTGCTTCTGACTGTCCAACAAAAAGAACCATGGTTTTGAAAAATAATGGAACCTACTCAAGTCAATCAGAGTCTAATTCTGATTCTCACTATTCAAGTGATAACTCAAGTAGTGATTCATATGACAGTGAGCATATTTTAGGGGATGATGGTGAGCTTTACATGATTAGAAGATTACTTGGTAGTCATGTTAAGCTAGAAGATACTACACAAAGAGAGAACATCTTTTATACAAGATGTTACATAAATGACAAATTATCTTCTCTCATTATGGATAGTGGGAGTTGTGCTAATGTAGTAAGTCAAAGACTAGTGCATAAGATGGGCTTAGAACTAATATATCACTCAAGACCTTATAAGTTACAATGGTTAAATGAAAAAGGGAGAGATGTTAGTTAATAAGCAAGTCTTAATAAATTTCACCATAGGCACATATATAAAGATGTAGTTAATTATGATGTAGTCCCTATGGAGGCAACTCATATATTGCTAGGACGACCTTGGCAATTTGATAGGAAGGTCATCCATGAGGGGTTCACTAACACCCTCACTTTCAAACTAGATGGTAAGAAGATAGTTTTACACCCCCTAACTCCACAACAAGTAGCTAAAGATCAACGACAAATGAAGCTTAAAAGAGATAGAGAGTTAGGATCTTCTTCAACTCATCTAGGAAAAATTAAGAAAAATAAAAAATATGATAAAGGAAAATGAGTTATTGTCTGTGATGACTCTAGTGCCAATCTTTTGGCCACCAAATATGATGTGAAACATGCTATGCTTTCACATAAATAATGCTTGATCATGTATGCAAAAGACATCCCTAGCACTTCCTTGTGCTCAATGGGCAATCTTCCCCCTCCTTTGCCCAAAGGGATTCAAAATATCTTAAATGAATTTAAAGACCTCTGCCCAAAAGACATCCCAAAAGGCTTACCTCTTATTAGAGGCATTGAACATCAAATAGATTTAATTCCTGGTGCTAGTTTACCTAATAGGCCTGCATATAGATGTAATCCTAAGGAAAGCCTTGAAATTGAGAATCAAGTGAATGAACTACTTTCTAAGGGTTGGATTAGAGAGAGTTTAAGCCCATGTGCTTTGCCTGTTTTACTTGTTCCCAAAAAGGATGGTTCATGGAGAATGCGCACCAATTGTAGGGCCATCAATAACATCACCATCAAGTATAGGCATCCCATACCTAGACTTGATGATATGCTTGATGAGCTTAGTGGTTCTACAATATTTTCCAAGATTGATCTTAAAAGTGGCTATCACCAAATAAGAATCAAAGAAGGACACTGGTGCAAAAAAGGGATTTAATCACGGTTAAAATTGGCCTTTAATCATGGGTCATGAACCGTGGTTGTTCCAGCCGTGGTAATAGATCATGCCTTTTAATCACGGTTCACAACCGTGGTTATAGATCACATTTAATCACGGTTGTTTGAAACCATGATTAAATAAGACCCTATTTACTCGCGGTTGCTAACCACAACCGTGATTAAAAGCCAACCTTCTATAATCTTCCATGCCACAATCCAAACCTAACTCACCATCACCACCATCGTTCCTTTCGATCAGAGAACATGATTAAAAGTTCTATGCACATCTCCGCAGTTGCCACTAACATCATCCTCAAAATAACCCCAACGTTGACCATCAAAACAGAAAACCTCCATTATAGGAACAAACAGAAGCAAAATATAGACAACAAAAACAAATAGAAAAAATAACAATGTAAAGCCTTCATTATAATCGAAAGAAATAGAAAAGAAGAGATAAGAGAAGCCTTACATGGTTGAACGAGAAAATAAGAGAAGGGTGGCGTGGTGGTCGTCAATGGCGCGCAACGAGAATAGCAAAAGAAAATCTGCAAAATATATACATAGAACCACGTTAGATCTGGAACACAAACAAATGCAAACATTAATGGCAATGGGAAAACAAAAAGGAGAAATCTTAGAGAGAAAGATGAGAGAAAGCTAACAGAGAAAGAGAAGGAGCGCGCGACATACAAAATTTATATTTTGAAAACACCTATGACACGGTTCCTAAGCACCCGTGATTGTAGGGTATCTATAATCACGGTTTTCCTCTCAACCGTGAATGTAGGTACATTTTTCAAAATATAAAAAATTAAAATAAAAAAATCTGGTTGTAGATATAATCACTGTTTCCCATAAAGCCGTGATTCTAGATGTCCTACAATCACGGTTTTCTCTCAACCGTGATTGTAGGTGTATTTTTTAAAAATATAAAAATTAAAATAAAAAATCGAGTTGTAGATATAATCACAGCTTCCCATAAAGTCGTGATTATATATACCCTACAATCACAGTCTCCTTTCAACCGTGATTATAGGTATATTTTTTCAAAATATAAAAATTAAAATAAAAAAACCTTGTTCCTACGACCACGGTTACATCAGAACCATGATTAAAAAACTTCCTCATATTTACAAAAATGCCACCGTGTATTTTTCAAACACGGTTTTCCCTTGGACCGTGATCATATCTCGTTGTCGTAGCCATTTTTTGTACTAGTGAGAAATGAATGGAAAGCCATTTTTAAAACCAAACTTGGATTATATGAGTGGTTAGTTATGCCCTTTGGCTTGACTAATGCACCAAGCACATTCATGAGATTAATGAATCATGTTTTAATCTATTTCGATGATATTTAATCTATTCAAAGACCATGACCTCTCATCTAAACCATCTTAGACAAGTTATGCTTGCCCTAAGAACAAACAATCTTTATGCAAACCTTGAAAAATGTTCTTTTAGCATGGATAGCATTGTCTTTCTTGGATTTGTAGTTAGTTCAAAAGGTGTAGGGGTAGATCACTCAAAGGTGAAGGCCATCCAAGATTGGCCCACACCTAAAAATGTGAGTGACATAAGAAGTTTTCATGGTTTTACAAGTTTTTACCGGAGATTTGTGAAAGATTTTTCTACCTTAGCCTCCCCTTTGAATGAATTAGTGAAAAAGAATGTTCCTTTTATTTGGGGGCCAAGGCAAGAAAAATCTTTCCTAGATCTCAAAGATCGCCTCACTCATGCTCCAATTTTGTCACTTCCAAATTTTTCCAAAGCCTTTGCGCTTGAGTGTGATGCATCTAATGTGGGTATAGGAGCTGTTCTTTTACTAGAAGGTCACCCCATTGCTTTCTTCAGTGAAAAACTTAATGGGGCAGCCATCAATTATCCCACATATGATAAAGAATTTTATGCCTTAATTAGAGCCCTACAAACTTGGGAACACTACTTGATTCCCAAAGAGTTTGTCATATATTGTGATAATCAATCCCTCAAATTCATTAAAGGGCAACATAAGCTAAATAAGAGGCATGCTAAGTGGGTTGAGTATTTGGAATAATTTCCCTATGTCATCAAGTATAAGAATGGAAAATCCAATACTGTGGCTGATGCTTTATCCAGGAGGCACTCTTTACTAACCTCCCTAGGAGCCAAAGTTATTAGGCTTGATGAGATTAGGTCTTTGTATCCAAATGACCTTGATTTTTCTAACATTTTCCCCTCATCTTCCACTTCTTCATCTCATAAAGGCTTCTACATTTGAGATCGCTATCTTTTCAAATCCAATAGACTTTGCATTCCTAGAAGTTCTTTAAGAGATCTTTTACTTAGAGAAAGCCATGAGGGAGGCTTAATGGGCCATTTTGGAAGAGATAAAACATTATCCATATTACATGAACACTTCTATTGGCCAAAAATGAAAAAAGATGGTCAAAAACATTGTGCTAGGTGTATTGTGTGTAGAAAAGCAAAATCAAAACTTTCGCCTAGTAGTTTATATACTCCTTTACCAACACCCACTGCACCTTAGATTGATATATCTATCAATTTTGTGTTGGGATTGCTTAAGACCCAAAGGGAAATGGATTCTATCTTTGTGGTTGTGGAAAGGTTTAGTAAGATGGCTCACTTCATCCCTTGTCACAAGGTAGATAATGCTAGTCATATTGCTAAACTCTTTTTCAAAGAGATTGTAAGACTTCATGGTGTTCCTAAAACCATAATTTCTGATAGGGACACCAAATTCCTAAGCCATTTTTGGAAAACTCTTTGGTCAAGGCTAGGAACGAAGCTTCTCTTTTCAACCACTTGTCATCCTCAAATGGATGGACAAACAGAGGTAGTAAACAGGACCCTTTCTCAACTTCTTAGGGTCTTAGTGCTTAAAAATGTTAAATCTTGGGATGAGTGATTGCCCCACATTAAGTTTGCATATAATAGGGTATAACACTCCACAACCAAGCATAGTCCAATTGAGGTTGTTTATGGTTTTAACCCTCTCACTCCTTTGGACCTTTTTGCCTATTGAGGTTTCTGATTCTATCCTTCATATGGATGGAGAGGCAAAGGCTAAATTTAACAAAGATTTTCATGAGAAGGTTAAAAACCAAATTCAAACTAAGAATAAATACTATGCTCCTTGTGCCAATAAGAAGAGAAAGGATATCACCTTTGAGGTTGGATATAAGGTTTGGTTACACCTTCGAAAGGAGAGATTTCTAAACTTACACAAATCCAAACTCGACCCTAGAGGTGATGGGCCTTTCCAAATCATTAAGAAAATGAATAATAATGCTTATATCCTTGATTTGCCAGGCGATTATGGAGTGAGTGCTTCCTTCAATATTTCTGATTTGTCTCCCTTTGATTTAGATGAAGAGGATAATGCCTTAGATTTGAGGATAAATCCTTTCGAAGAGGGGGAGCATAATGAGGTCATACTAAGGGAGGACCCTCACACCATTCTAGAGAAAGGACTTGAAGCATACAAAGGTCCTCTCACAAGGGCCAAGACCAAAAAGGCCAAAGAAAGCATCCATCGGGCCTTATCTTCCTTCCTAGCTTTGAGTGAGCCCAAGCCTAATGAAGAATCCTTAAGGCTCTATTCATACTTTACTTGTAATATACTTCTTAGTTAGATTCTCTAGGCTTATAGGGTTTATTTGGGCCTTGCAAGGTCAATAGGGCCACTTTTGGGCCATGTAACTGACTTTGGGCCATGTATAGGCCATACTCTTCTCCATTTGCATTATTGGGTCTAGGCATCATAGAGAAGGCCATGTGGGAGTCCTTTGGCTGAATTCATTATGGCTGTATATAAGGAGCTCTTCTTTTGTAAATTGGGACACTTGAATGCCATTTGATATTTTCACACTTATAAAAGTGAGTTTTAGTGAGAGAAGCTCTCCCTTCTCTCTAGGTTAGAGTGAACTCTAGCAAGCTCTCATCCAAGGGGTTTTCCTTCCTCTTGGTGGCAAGTTATAAGGGAGTTATCTCCCCTTGTAGTGGCCTCCCATCCCTTTCCTCCTTTCCATCCACCATCCTTCTCTTTTCTCCCTTCCATCTCCACCTTTCCTTCTCTTTCCCTTTGGCAAATCCGTGTAGTTTGAGTCCTTTTTCCACTTTCTCCATTTCGGTTTTCCCACAAGCAAGAAGCTTGATCAAGGCTTGAAGAGGTTATAAGAGGAAGAGTGCCCTAAATCCACAATTCTTCAAGAAGATAGAAGAAGATCCTACATCATCGTTGAGGGTTACATAGTTGAAGAGTCTCTAACTTTTTGTTCACGGTACATTGAGGATATAGAAACCAGGTTCAATAGACCTAAACGTGTTAATGATGACCCAAGTGAGAATGAACCTTTTGAAGTATCATCTATATTCCCTCAATTAGGTGGAGCTTTCACAATGTTCAACTTGACTTCTATGCAACGGTTACAAGCTCATCGATATATGTTGTTGATTTCCACATTTATCACCCCATTTGTGGAGTAAGTATATTAGATAGTTATTTTTGTAGTTTATTACCTAAATTATATTATTCATGTTTTTAATTATTATATTATTTTACATAGTGAATTTAGAGTCTTTATTAAAAAGAGTTCAAAAGGAAGACGACTTTCAGCTCTTGATATAGAAAATAGAGTTAATAAAGAGTTTATCGATTGGTTTTGTAGGCGGGTAAGTAGTACAATAATCTTATATATGTATTTATTATGGTTGAATTATAATGAGAAACTCACCAAAGTTAAGTTGTTTATATAGATTACCAATCTAGATGTTATTAACAGAATGTCAACGGAATTAAAGTTTTTAGCTCGAGGCCCATTGGATAATGCAAAAAGATTTACTGCATATAATGTGAATGGGTTCAAATTCCAAACTCTAGCTTGAGAAGAAGGATTGAAAACACAGAATAATGGAGTTTTCCTAACCTCTAACACTGCTTGTGTTTCAAGTGGTGTTGATAGGAATATAAGACAAGCCGACCTACCATATTATGGAAAACTAGAAGATATAATTGAGTTATACTATTATGGTCAGTTTAGGGTGGTTCTTTTCAAATGTAAGTGAGTAGACACTACACGAGATAAAGGGTATATAAAAGATCCATGGAATTTTAATTGTGTTAATTTTGAAAGGTGTATTCATAGCGGTGATCGTGAAGAACATGAACCTTACATTGAAGCATCACAAGCACAAATAGTGTATTATGTTGATGATGTAGTCAATAAAGGATGGAGTGTTGCTGTGCATCTTAAGCCGAGAGATTTGTATGAAATGGGAGAAGAAATAGAAGAAATATATGAAAATGTGCCATACCAAGAGCAAGAGCTGGAGAAAATTTTTGATATAGGTGATGACAATATGCAGTTAGCTACAAACTATCTAAATGATGACATGGTTGACTCGAACATTGATCCTAATTTGGAAACAAATGCCCAAATGTCTGAATAAACAAATATAATTCATTGGTGTTTCTTGTATACGTAATGGTTTTATAAAATTATTTGTTTGACTATATTGTTTGTTTTTTTCAAGGCATGTTTTAAAAAGTATAACATTGTATTATTTGTATAACATTCTAATATTTTGTAATTGTTCAATCTTTTAACTTATTTGCTTTTTAAAAATTGCAGCCATGCCAAAGGTCAACCTTATCATAATCCCTATAAGCCAACATCAGTTGCATCATAACTACATTAGGTTACCCATCCTTCCCCACAAAATGTGACCCATTTTGAACCAACAGAGCATTCAACATCAATGCATATCCCACTAGATAACTTTGATATTCCTTCACTACCCCCTGCACCTCCTGTAAATTTAGAAAAGCTTCCAATACCCAAACAATGTGTTGGTCGGGAAAGTTCACATTATTGGGAGGTAGAGGTGATAGGTATTTGCACTATATAATTGTTATTGTTATTATTATTATTATAGAAAATTATACATTTCTAGTTATTGTGTTTTAATATGATGTTTTCTTGTTGTAAGACTTGGAAAGAGTTATAAAGAAGGCGAAGATCAAAGTTAAAGAAGTCAATCATTTACCCAATGGAGAACGTATCATTGTTGATTTTGATAATAAAGGCTCGACAATTAGTCATGGATAAAGTGTGCTTGCTGGATTTTATGGCACACTAGCAACTGATTGCAAATTATTTCTTATTAATTTTGAAAGGTGGTCTGGGCCAAGAGGGATTCCTAAAGTTTATTTTGATGAATGTTTTGACACAATTATAAAGGTATAAGCATTAGGCATATATGAACCTTTCATTATTATGTTTATATATGAGAGCTAAAATTCATCATGTTTTCTTTCAGGCTTGATTTTCTTTTAAAGTTGATGAACTTATAGCAAAATGGTATTGTAACCTTAGTCTCTCTAAGACATGGGACGCACATAGGCAAAGCTTATGGAATGAGTTCTATGACCCAACCAATGGGCTAATTTTGTTCGTTATCATCTAAGTCCTATAACATTGGTACATATTTATTGGTTTGATTAGTTTCTTGGAAATATTATTATTATATTAGCATTTTCATTGACTATATTGATTGATTATCATGCTTGTAGGAGCTTTGCAAATGACATAAAGAAATTCGAAAGAAGCAAGTAATTCCTCATCTAGGTGGTTCTAATGCAAATTAAAAAAGAAGACATGAAATGGTAGTGACTCTAGCTTTATCTGATGTTTGATTTATTAAAATGATGTTATGAGCATTATTTTCTTAACTTTTTTAATTTTATCTTAATGGCTGGAAAAGGGAGAAAAACTTAGTCGAGCTCAGTTATACATTGAAACTTATAAGAGAAAGGATGGATCTTTTGTAAATGATGCAACATGGAATATAGTTGTAAGTTTTTTTTGTATATTTTGTTTACATATTTTGCATTCATTATTATTAAATAGATAATATGATATTGTTATGTTCTTGTAGGAAAAAATTGAAGTGGCTATGAATGAGAGCACACTTAAGGAAGATGAAATTTCACTAAATGATGTTCTAGGTAAAGTGTTAGGGCCAGAACACTCTGGTAGAGTACGATGCATGGGTATAAGAGTAACACCTACTACTGCATTTAGAAACACTAGAACGTGACTCTCAGATTTGAGTTTTTCTATATCAAGTAATGGAACTCCATCCTCATCTGGAAACCAGTGGCAAGAGAAGTACCAAAATTTACAATCTCAAGTGCAAGGCACCTTAAATGCCCTTAAGGCCTACATGATAATGAAGGAAGGAAAGATCCCAGATGAATTAGCTAGTTTTTTCCCTCAAAAGTAAGTGTTAATTTTTGTTTATTAGTTTGTTGAGTGAATTATAATTGACAATGTTCATGACTTTAATGGCATAAGTTATCAAGATTACTCTCTATTACTAGTTTCATTCAATTCTCTCTATATTGAGACCTATTTTATCTATTGATTTTAATTATAGCATTCTTTTATTGATAAAGTTAAATAATCATGCATTTATCTTTTCTTGTTCTTTTAGCCTACTGATGCGGCAAGTGAGCCCGCCACTCCATTAGATGCAAGAGGATCATCTAGTGCTAACAATATTTAGTGTCTTTAGAAGTTTATTTAACTTTACATACTAGTATAACTTCTAGATTGTAATATGATTTTTAGTTTGAAACACTTGTTTATTTAGAATTAACACTAATTTATTTTTATTAGCTAGTGATTATTCTTAATTTGTATTTATTTATATTTCAATTTATAAATATACGACAATCAAAGTTGTTTAAACCATTATCGTTAATTTATAATAATTTTTATTCTAGTTTATTAAACTACCATAATTTATCATAAAAATGCCTAAATATAATTAGCTAGAAAATTAAAACTAGAAAACTCTAATAAAAAAACACTTATTATATATAGCTAGTAAAAGAGGTTCAAAAAACTACCGCAAATTACCTCTTCTAGTAGAGAAGGTTTAAAACCTCCTGTAAAAATCTCTATAGATAAAAGGGGGTGAAACCTTTATAAAAAAACCTTTTCAAGTGGAGGAGGTTCAAAACCTCCTGTAAAAAACCCCTCCAAACAATGGAGGTTAAAAACCCCCTGTAAAAAACCCTACAAATAGTGGAGGCTAGAAACCTCCTATGAAAAACCCCATAAATAGTGGAGGTTCTGTTCACAGTAACGGAGGTCATAAAAAACCGTCGCAAATTACTTTGTGGCAATGCAAACTGTGGCTGTTTTTAAAAATGTCACAAATTACAACAAAAACCTCCTCAATTTACATGTTTTCTCATAGTGAGTCTGATAGGGTGACCAAAAGTCTAGTAAAAGCACTTAATTAGATTTTGAGCTTCATGCATAAATAGAAAAAGAATGTAATCTTTTTTAACATTCTTAATTCTATTTAGGTGATGCATTGGGACTCGTGCACTTATTAAATATACGTGTTTATCATTAAAGAACACAAGGAACAAAATCAAGCTCAACAGCCAAAGTCAGCATACCTGCCTCTGTGCATATTCAGAAAAAGCTAGAATAATTTAAAAGAAATGTCAACGTATCTCTGAAAGTTTCTCAACACTAACTTTTGATCTTTCACTCTATCAAGATATGAAACAAGAATGGCTTTATGCACTGGAAATGCATAAGAAACCAATTCCATGAAAGACCTGAAGAAGCCTGCTACCAGACCCTTGAATCTATTTGATCACCAAAGGTCTGGTACCTGAAAGCTTAAGGCAAAAACCTTCACAAGATTTCCAACGACTATATCTCCTTTCACGAAGCAGCAACAGTCATTTTTCCAGCACCTATTTATACCAAGGAAGATTGAATTACAATATACAACAACACTTATGAGCTTTCATCAAAAATTCTCTTGAGTCAAATTCTCTCTGTATTCATTCTTCTCTTATAGATAGAGACTTTCTTTGTTTGTTCTTCCTCTAGCGGACCTTGGTCTTGTGTCATAACTTAATGTACAATTTCATTTGTATATTTGTCATACACTAAGTTCTATGAGTTACTCTTTCTTTCACAAATAAACTGTAAAGTCTGGTGTGTTGCCAAAATTTTTTAGTGTGGGAAAAACTATTGGCCTGAAGAAGCTTTCGAAAGAATACTTGAGTTTGAGCCAGGAGTGGCTTATTGAAAGAATACTTGGGTTTAAGCCAGAAGTGGCTATAGTCTAGAATACTTCTAGCACTGGTCTGGTGCTGTTATTGTAAAGGAGATTTTACAATAGTGGAAATCCTTCAAGTTAGAAGTGTAACATCCCAAATTTAAGAAAAATAAAATTATTAGATAATGATAATAAATAATTTATGGTCCAATATATGTGGGAAAATTAATTAGACACTAATTATGATTTATCCGTAAATTAAAATTTACTGAAACTGGACAATGTAACAGATGGTGTGGGACCCATTAAATAACTTTGGACATTTGAAGGGTCTAGAATATTAAGGAAATTATTATGGTTATGGTGGTATGATTAAAATAATTTTTGGTGTTGAGGAAATATTTATTCGGACACGACGTATGTTAATAAACGGTGAAAATACAAGCAACTGGAATTAAAAGAGAATGCTAAATCCCCTTTTCTCCTCTCTATTTCACCATGCATGTTTTCCCTCTTTCTCTAATCTCTATTAACCAATGGATAAAGGGAGTTGTTTACCATTGGTAAAAGCAAAAAGAGGCAATGCATTGCCCATTAGACAATAACCAATTTTGTAATTTCTCTCTCCTTCCTTCTCTAATTTCATTGGCATCTCTTCCCTCTCCATTCACTTCATATTTTTCATCTTCTCCTTTCTTCTCTCTAAGGTAAACCATTCATACCCATAACCATAACCATTTTTCATTAAAATCAATACTCAAGCTTGGATTTATGAAGCATTTGTGGCACATTGGAGCATATCTTTCATCATCTCCTCATCTTTCATTCTCAATTTCATTTTTCATATAGGCTTGGAGAAGAGGTAAGTATTTTTTGTATTTAATGGTTTATATTAGTGGTTTTGAGGTTGTTGAAGCATTATAATAGAAGATTAAGTGTTGTTTTGATAGAAAATGCATGTGGAACCCAAACCCTAGGGTAGGTGACCATTGGGAATTATTATTATTATTGATGATGATCATGTTAATATGGTGTTGTTGTCTTGAAGATGCTTAAATGATGCAAAGAGATGGTTGAAATTGATGTTTGGTATTTTCTGATAAAAACCCTAACATGTGGAAATTAGGACTTTTGGCAAAACTTGATAAATTGGGAATTCATTTGTCTTCAGAATGATTTTGGATATAGAAATAAATTTTTGGAATGATTAACATGAATTGCTGTTGTTGATGGTTAAAGAACCATGTTGAAATGTAAAAATAGTGGCTATTGGATTTTGATGAAATTCTAATCCTAAGATTTAGGAATATATATATATATATATCTTGTGGCTAGGAGACTTGATTTTGAGAGCGAATATATGATATTTAATTTGGGTATTATTAGTTATGATGATAGATGATAATAATAATGGTAGATGACCATTGGTGATGGAACCTATAAATAAGTGTTGTTAAAAATGTGAAAATATGAATGGGAACACCAAATCTATGGTGGTTGTGATGGATTAATGAAATATAATTGTGGTTTGATGAGGTCTTAGACCATAATAAATGTTATTTGGACTTATTGATTGATGTTGGTTTTAAAGAGGCTTAAATGGTTTATGTTGAACCTTAGGTGTCAATGATGACATTTAGATGATTTTTATAATATTGGGTGCATTGTAGATGATGGGTGTGATATTGTTGTTATTGTTGGGTATTACTAACCTTTTAAGACTTAGAAAATCTTGGTTTTGGGAAAAGAATTCCTGAAACCTAACACAATTATGTGAATTGGTATTTTGACAAGTCTAGGACTTGTTGTTAAGCTTTATGATATGTTAACAATTATTTAGAATTGTGATGATGCCTTGAGATGGCTTATTGATTAAATGTATGTATATATATATATGTATTGGTGTAGATTGTATTCTGCGTGATAAGCTGGAACAATCGGACCGTTCGAATCGTTGTTCTTCTCTTGAGGTAGGAGGGGAGTTTATATTCTAAATGCATGATTTAAATAATTGATGATTAATATATGATGTTGCTCGTGTTTACCTTTCTATGGTTATGTTGGAATAATATGATGATTGACATTTTGATGATAATGTGCTTGACAAATATGTGAATGCATATAGAATATATGTATGTGGTATGTCCTTAGTGGTGATTGATAATGACTTGAGATTTTGGCAAAGTGTATGTGTGCCTAAGTCATATTATGAAAACTATGTATATTCCACCACTAATGATAAGATATGATGATTGATGATGAAAATTGAACAATGTGCTTGTGTGACACACCCATGAGTGAAGATGAGAATATTGAGACAATAATTAAATGTCATTGTGTTTTGTTGCTAATCAATGAATTAGAGATAATGTTGAAAATTTAAGATGATTAAAGACAATGAGAATGTCCTACCAAAACTTGAAAATAATAGCAAGATAATGGAGATTTAAAATCCACTAAGAATGATGTGATGACAATGTATGTGTTGGTACATATATGCATTTGCCTTGTATGGATATACTACCTCTAATATGTGCTATAAATGGAAAATTGATTCCCATGATTGATGGTCGAATTTGGATTAGCACATTTGATGTAGACATGAATGTAGAATATGATGGTTGACATACTCTTTGATTTCTATATGTGGATTGATGTTGATGTAAGTCCTCAGCCATTGTAATGTAAATAATGTGAATGGTATGGCTTGAAGGGCTTTGTAATTGGTTGTATGTCACTAACTTTAATGTTGAGTGTGAAAAATACCCCTAAGTGAGAGGGTGAGAAATCCTTGCGAGGTTAAGGCTAGCATGTGCGTTATTGCATTCATGGTATGCATGACATAGCATTTTATATGTGGTTGCAATCACCATGAAGGTCTTGCGGGACTATGAAAGGGAGTACCCTTGCGTGGGGGAAACCAATATGAGAATAAATGAATGTGGTTGCGATCAAAAGTCTATTGAAATGATAAAGATCTTGTAGGACTATGAAAAGGAGTACCCTTGTGTGGGGGAAACTAAAATATGGATGATTATATGTGGTTGTGATCATAAGTGTATTGACATGATAAAGGTCTTACAGGACTATGAGAAAGAGGATCCTTGCGCAGGGACTTGTATTTGAATGCTCCTCAGTGGTTGCGATCACTTGACATGTGGAGATAATACAGATCTTACGGGATCTCATGAAAAGAACCCTTGCAGGGGATAAAGGCTTGAGCAACTATGCGTGGTTGCGAATGTTTGAGAAACCATGTACGCATGAGTTATGAGAAAATGTTTCAGATTGGATCCATTGCGTATGCATTATACAGCATGACATATGCATTAGCCATAGGAACATGGGATTTGAGTTGGAGATGGCCAAGATAAATAAGCCTTGGGAGTGTAAATTGATTAAAGATGTAAAGACTTGATGATGATATTTGTGATAGCCAATGATGATGAAGGGCAATATAGATGTGTATGTGTTTATACATGTGCTTGTTATGAGTTGTAAACAATGAAACTTGTATGCCTATGATGATATCTTAATGATGGCTTAGTGATAAATTGATGATTATATTGCAAAGCACACATGTTGGTTATATGCATGTGCATATGATCACAATGTATTCAGATTCTTCATTTTGAATCTATAACTCACTCTCCCATGTTGTCTCTTTATATCATTGTGATGCAAGATTGTAATGGGATAAGATTATGATTTGATTCCAAGCCTTTGAGGAAGGTAAATAATGGTAATGGAATGCCTTGGCCGGCAACGATCATCAATTGTGATGTTATGAATGAATTGTACTTGAAATATTGATAATTATTGTCTTTGTGGATGTGTAAATGTCAATGTAGATGAATTATAATGTTGATATTAATTTAAGGATCATATATCTATTCTTTTGGTAATGTGCATTGGTCATTCTTTGTATCTATTATTATAAAATGCTTGGATAAATGTATTTGGATGCTATTGTGATAGTGATGATACTCATGTTAGTGAGGAATTGATGAATTTATGATCATTGGTAATGAATATGTGACTTGTGTATCATTAATATTATGAATTGAATGCAAAACAAGGAAGTCGATAGGTGATATTCTCATTTAATGGACTAAACTTCATGTAGAGGTCATCCACAATCCATAATATATGTATGAAACTTGTGTGCATGGTTGGTTGTGGCCAAATAGGCCTAGTTTGCATTTGACATGCTTGGTTTAGCTAAAAAGGGGGGCATGAATTGCCACTAGAGCATATCTTGATCTAGGAAAGAAGTTATTGAATGAGACTTGTTGGAGCAAGTCATATTTACATATGTGAATATAGGTTCATGGAGAGTTTATACCAAAACTTAGCCAATTGTATTTTGGTATGTCATGTAAAATACCCAAAATATGCATAAAACTACCCTATAGCTTAGATTTTGATTGGGATGGAATTTGGGTTTGAAACTTTGCCACATAATTGATATTAGGATAGGTAAGTTATGTATAAAATATCATGCAAATTGGACTTGAATAGCTTAGCGAAAAAGAGACCCAAAGTTGGCAAAAACATGAGGACCAAAAAGCTATAGAAGGTGCCTACAGCAGGGCCAACCATGGCCAGTGGTTGCAAGCACAGCCAGTGGTTAGCACTGCCTTAAAACATGTAAAAAAATGAAGTTTTGGTGTCCAAAATAGTGTCAACAATGGCCAGTGGTGTGAAACCACGGCCAGTGGTTTGGTCACTGTCAGGATTTTTCCAACTACTGTTTTTCTCTTGTTGTTTTTGACTCTTTTGAGTATCTTAATGATATTTTTGGCCTCTGACTTCTTCATGAAAGTTGTAGATAATTATGTTACAAAGATTTGAAAAATTATTCTTACCTCAATTGGAGTTTCCTAACTCTTATTAGGCGAAAAACACCAGACCCACTGCATTATAAAACTCAAATTTAAGAGGGGTTTAAATCCAATTTTTTATGATTTTCAATTTGGGACAAATTGGTGATATTTATGACATGTTCCACTATTTCTAAGACTAAAAGTGAGATTTTCTTTCCATGGGCTTGTACTCCTTGGGTCCCTATACTCGTACTCCAATCCTATAACCTTGATTTCTTATAGAAAGTTTCTTTGACATGTTTCCTTAATTAAATATAAATACTTCTAATTATGGAATGTTTATATGGACGAATGTACATGTTTTTATTAATTTTTGAAAATCACCTTGTGCTTATGTGGATTATTTCTCATATCCACTCTTGCTCTTGAACTAACTTGTATATTCCGTAAATGCTTGTATGGTGATCAGGAAATTGATTGTCCTAAGTAAACGTTTGTTTAAATTACATACCTTCTTATATCGTCATATATGAGATAAGTATTTAAATGATCTGGGGTTAATTGATACAATTTTTATTTGTGGTGTTCTTCTTCCAATAGATTAATCTTAATTGTAAAAAAAAACATTATCCTAATTTTTATCATCTAAATATTAATATCTTTAATATCATTTATCGGATTAAGGGCGCCATAAGAAGGGACTGGACGTAGCTTCTGAGTTGGAAGGGAACTAGTATAAACTCTTTGTGATAATCTATTTCCTTTGCTCTTTCATATCATGTGATTATAAGTTTTATTTAGCTTGAATTTTCGCAATAAGAGTCAATGACTTATTCAACCCCCTGATGGTTCGGAGAACAGACTTAGAAGGGGGTTGAAAAAGTCTGTTCACTTTTTCAAACCAAAAGTGATATTCAATTTTATGAACCTTTTTGCACAGCAGAGCAAACATTTGTAATTGAGATAACTAAGCGTGAATGCATCAAACTCTTGTAAATATAAAGATAGAAAGAGCACACAAGATATTTATACTGGTTCACTTCCAACACAGATGTTACATTCGGTACCTTCAGACTTGAATGGTTTTCCACTATGTAAAAATTTTCCTTTTTACATGAGTTTCACAGACTGTGCCTTTTAAGTATTATTGAATCCAGCCACTCCTAGCTTAAGTACATCACATGCTTTTGAGTATTCTTGACACCAGCCACTCCTGGCTCAAACAGAGTATTCTTTTGTAACACCCACTCCTAGGGCAGACCCAAGTATTCTTTCAAAGCCACTCCTGACTCAAACTCAAATATTCTTTCTAAAGCCTCTTCAGACCAACAATGTTTCCTAATAAATCTACCTATCCTATACTTACAAGTATTTGGAAGAATTAATTCAATAAGATTAATAAGACTTTTGACTTAGTTAAGGTAAGTGAAGAGTCTGATCAACAGACTTGTACAGATAGAGAAAGGCTTATTTTACAGATGACTTATGTAAAAGTATAGGAGAGATGAGATACGTACTAAGTCTGAAAGCTTAGTCAAAGACAATGTGCTCACAGAAAAGATGAATTGATATGTTGATTGCTTGTCTCCGACTTTGGATACTATGGCGTCTGAAGATAGGAATGAACTGCACATAGTGAGCTTTCTTTTTCTTCAATGACATTTTTCTAATTTCTTTTTCTTCTCTAAGAACTTCTACAATTTATGATTTTCCTAGGTTGAACATATTTTTTTTTTATTTTCACTGAGTGCCCATTTTATTCTTTTTCTTTTTCTCTCTTTCTTTTTGGTCACAGATTCTATCTTTTTACCACTCGATTCTCATCACTCATTTCTGACTCCATTTTTCATCCCATATCTCATCTGCACACTTGAAGATGAAAAAAGTTTCAATTTATATGTTTTCTCCTTTAGATATGCAACTGAAGAGTAAGATACCTATTGGATGACCATTGAGAGATAATACAACTGTTGAAGGGTGTTTTGCTTAAGGAATAAGAGCTTTTGGTTAGAGAGGGTTGTTTTGCGCATGAAGCATAGGGCAGAGAGCTTTCGAGACTTATGTGTACAGTGACAGAGTAGGATAGTATAAGTTTCACAAAGATGGAAAATTCTCATTCAGATGATGGATCTTAATCTGTCTTGCTTTAATAGTTTCTTTTTCGAGAATAACACCTTTATGTTTTGATGAAAATTGCTCTTTAGACAGTAATCATACTAAGGACTAGACTTGTTTAGAGAGGACCTCTGAAATGATTCTAGGTCTGGTGACCATAAGGTGTTGAGGACGAGACTCGTGAATCAAGAGCAAACCCGATCAGACTCTTGCTTGAGAAGGTTCATGAGGTCTGGAGTAGCTTCCAGCTTGATGAAGTATGAAGATAGAGTCTGGTAGTTGAAGAGCTCTACTTTGAGGAGAGGAACTCTTCCACATACTTGATGCGTGCAATATGGCTTAATAGGTCTGGGTCTGGTATAATTCCAGATGAGATGACCTTTTACTTTGGAAAGCCTTCCCAATTCTTGTTTTTTTCTTTGATGCTTCTTTTTATTTGAGAAGTCTTTCCGTGAAGTTGCCATTGACCACACTTTGGTTTGTCCTACCAGACTTTTGTTATGCAGGGACTCCTTCTTTGTTTTATATCCCAAGCTTTGTATCCTGAAACACTTAAACTTTCAGATGATAACAAAATATGACTTTCATTTAAATTAGAATACTGAATGTTGGTTATCAACAAATCTAAGATTTCTTTAAAGTCTTCTTGACTCTAACACCCCCTTCTAAGTCAGACTTTGAACCATCAACCATCATCTCATAAATGCATATGCATAAGTTTATCAACCAGGATTCAACCACTCATCAACATCAGTATCATGCTCAAAATCAATGTTCACCATCAATCGCACCATTAGTATATCAATTCAAGCATGACCATCAAAATAACATATATATATATATATATTTACACCATATACATATCAACTCATAAAAGTTCCTCCTTGGCATTGCTTCACATCAGTGACTGGTTTCAGCAGCATCTATGAGATCCCTGTTTTCAGTCACTAAAAATAATGTTAGGGTGAGTGACTGACTATATAAATTAATAAAAATAAGCAACAACATCATATTCGCATTGGAAAAGTATGACATAAATCACCAAAACATACATCAATAATTTCACAAGTTCATCAATTAATCTAATACAATTTTCATTAAGTCCACCACTCAGACCATGATATATTATCAACTCATCTACTTACATCATCCAAGGCAATCAAGGTCATCATTGATTTAAATGCAATGCCACAATTAGCAATTATGAAAATATCAACACCACTGTCTCTCAATTTGACAAAAAATATGACTCTCTAGTATCCGGATATTAAAAAATCAGCCATCAGCTATGGGTCCTACCTGACACCCCGTGAACCCGACTTGGTTCATCGAGCCCGCCTAGCTCTCCACCTCACCACTGGGTCCTATCTGACCATAGGGCAACTCAACGGGGCCATAGTGAACACTGGAGCCAAAAATGAGGGGTAAACTATACTGATCGGCCTTCCATACCACATAACAGACGTATAAGGTATCTCAATTCAACTATTATTCAATCTTATTAACATTTCTCATCTTTTAGTCTCAGTCACTAGGCCATCACCCTGGGACACTCAAATAAGTTACTCAATAATATTATATTGGCATTTTAATGCATTCTTCATTTTCATCATCATCCTTCTCAAATTTCACAACGCAACAATTCAATATATCATCTCAACATTAAAACCACTATCAACAAGTCAATATCATCATTATCATCACTCATTATGCAACAAATAAACACCTTGCGTAACATCATCAAGTTACTATTACTAATATCTCATTTAGACCACCAAGTTTTATTCTGACATTAGACATAATCATATACATATATATATATATATATATATATATAATTCATAACCAAGTTATACTTTCCTTCGCGATTGCCATACGATGTAATTTCATATTTCTATTAATATATACACCCAGTACACCCTCTTACCTTAACTCCTAAGCTTTCGAGGCTCTGAAATAGTACTGATTCCACCTAAATTCGTAAAATGCCTAAAATGGAAGAACCAATATGTTGAAATTAAGCATCAGTCTCTGAATCATATTCGAATTTAACAGAATAGCTTCAAACCATTTCTACATGTCGTACAGACTTACCTCGATACCTTTTGGCGTCGAATTCAAAGACCCTCTCCACCTATCGGTGTTCCAATGCTTGACGTAGAGCCTACAACACTAAAATCAACATTTATCACTCACTCCTAACACCCATGATGCAAATAATCATTTACACACTTTCAAGAACCATAAATGGCAAAAACAGAACCCCCACTATAAAACCCATTTTCAGCCAAGAATCGATAAAGAGAAGAATGGTTATGAAATGAAAAATTAAAGATGCTTACTTGTTAATCATGCTACGAGAATTCCAAATATGCTATCAAGTTTAAATTCCACTGACAATTGAGCTTCGATTTGAAGCTAAAAGCATCACAATGGCAATGGTGTATTTTCCGCTTCTCTGTTCCTTTTCTCTTTCAATTCCGCGTGAAGAAGACAATGGCATGCCTAAGTTTTAAGTTTTTAATAATAAGGGCAAAAGCAGAATTTTCACTCTTTTTCCATTTTATTTTATTATTTCATTTATTAACAATTACTTTTTACCCTTCATAAATTAATAATCTACCATATCAATTTAATTTAAATCAACTCTTAATTATCTTTTCTTTAATTAATTTAATAAAATTAATTTTTATTCTAATTAAATCCTCTATTTATTTAATTAAATTTTTGCTATTTCACCAACAATTTAAAATTTAATCATATATAACACAATTCATTATTTTTAATTAACTGGGATGTTATAATGAGCACATGACACATGGCTTGTTAGGGGAGTATGTTCATGACACTCGCTTTATAGGGGAGTGTGCACATGACATGTGGCATCCTCTTAATGATTCCTAAAATTTATCTTAGGATCTGCTTAAAATTAGAGGAAATTTTACACATTTAACATTCTCGATAATAAATAATAGGACCTTAAGTGTCACGCCACGCAAAATAGCTCAAAAATCTAAGCTTTAGGCTCTCGTAATCAATTATAGCAAGTGGTAATCGATTACCAGCATGCAGAATGTAATTTTCTTATTTGTGACAACTGATAATCGATTACCAGAATGTGGTAATCGATTACCAAAATATGGTAAATGATTACCGCCAGAACATAATCAACAAAAATGCAGAATTTTACACTTTGACTAATGACCTACCTAGAATTACTCGTTTTAACTATGACTGCTAAGAAACTTCATGAGCACTATGTTTTCCTCATTCTGAATTTGTTCACGTAGTCTGTTTCCCAAAATTCCTTTGTATGACAAAGTTATGTGAAAAACTGTAATTTGCCTAATTCTGAGCAACACATGGTACCAAAACACCTTCTAAGCATCGTAAAACCCAAACAGCCCTGCACACAAACTCTAAATCACCATACAAATACATTGAGATCATCTAGGAGCCCTAATTCTTAATGGATCTCAAATTCCCTACCCTGGTTGGGCTTAATTAACCATTTACCTATTCATTTTACCTATTCATTTTAGCTTTTATTTAATTAATTTATGCTTAATCAATCGAACAAATACAATTTTCATTAACACCACACATTCACTTATTTATATAGCTCAAAATCAATTTAATGAAGGCTCAATGCCCATTTCCACTATTAACTAAGCCTAAATATAGCATGCACAAAAATGTCATCATACCTACCACTTAACACAGACACACACATATTTTCCTACACAAACAATTTATTATCATGCTCATCACCTTAATAGTAAACCAATTAGCCACGTGGCTCCATACCATTTTAGCCCACGTAGACCTACATACACATAATATATTTCATCATACATGCACACATAAACACTAACTCATCATGGCCTCTCCTCATCCCATCACATCTAGTCGTCTACCTAAGTGGCTCAATGCCATTCGGCAAATATACAATCACACATGGCAAGGCACACACAACATCATATATAGGCAGTGCACATACAAAGTTACACATAGCGATATAATTACAATTTAATTAACATAGTTACAATTAATTTTCTTTCATTTTCTTCGCACTTCCTGGCTCTCTGGTGCTTCCCTTTGTAGTATCCACGATATCCCTACCCCTGGATACTTAAAATAACAACAGAAAAAGGGTGAGTGTTAGAAGTCATTAAGTCATATATAAATTAAATATATTCAGGAAGGCGTCACCTTAACCTTACGATATAACATACCCTTCTATATTGATTTCTCCTTATCTTATTTCCTCATAAATCCTAATCTCTCGTTTACTACACCTGTACTCATCCATTATTCACAACCAACTATTTTCTCAACATCATAGCCCACTTGAGCTATAATTATCAATACATGCATAATCATAAAATTCTCAACCACTCAAGAGATTTTGGAAACATCATATAATGCATTCATTCTCATTTATCGAGCCCACACTGATTCATGCTTAGAATTAAATTTCAATTCCTGGTCCTTCATTCTTGAATCACTCAACGATAAATATATTTAATTATTATAATTAGGTCCACTAAGGGTATTCATTTACGACGCATTATTCAATCATTAATTACATAAATTTTACTTTTAGACCCCACAGTCCACTCAGGACACAACAACATTGTACATAGAACATACCTATATTAATTCTAATCACTCAAAGTAAATACATGCTTGTTTCATAATTCACGTATCATGTTTCATCAAGTACGTATAACACAACTGACTCTCACCCAAAGCATGTTACCACTTGCTAGTATCCGAATACTAAAGGATCAGCCATCACCTGGGAGTCCACCTGACATCCCATGAACCCACCTGGTCCACCGAGCCCACCTGGCTCCCCACCTCAACTACTGGGTCCTACTTGACCATTAGGTAGCTTAACAGGACCACTAACGACCACGGGAGCCAAAAACGAGGCGTAAATCATACCAAATGACTATCCCCACCACACAATCACATATATAGATTTTTTAAAATTATATTCCTCTTTGATAATCAGCACAAAGGCTATCAAAATCATAAACAGCCATTCAAGCATCAATATAAATAAAGTGGTGGCCACTCTAGCATAACCCACATCTCATATGCTTCTTTGGCCCGTTTGTTTAAACTTATTAAAAAAGTGATTATAAAAAAGCGCTTTCTTTATAATCATTTTTTTATAAGTAGATCAGAGTTACTTCTTAAAATAAGCTGAAATCAGCTTATTTTTAGCTTCTGCTTATTTTTGAAACTTTAAACAAACACGTCAAAATTTAAAATAAGTGTTTTTTAATTAAAAAAGCACTTATCTTTTAAAATAAGTTTAAATAAACTAGCCCTTTATTTCATCACACCGCCACTTAGGCACAGATAAACAATTAGTCACTTAGGCATTTAAAATAAAATAACAGCTACTCAGGCATGTGCCATATCTCAATTTATTTTTCACATCGTCATATAGCCACTTAGATACAAATTTAATCACCAACATAAAGGCAAACACAATTATAGTTCTCATATAGATTAATTTCACCACATATGAATAATTTCATATCAATATAGCCACTCAGGCATTTTATTTCAAATAAGTAATAGCCACTCAAGAAAATCGATAAGATTCAATCAAGCTCTAGATAACCATTCTATTACAATTTCACTTACACACATAAATAGTACCACATTTATTATTTGTCACAGGCATCAATTCCATCATATTACACACATATTTTACCATATTCATTACTCATTAGTTCATCTCTAGTCTTTTCATCTTATTAATGTACTTTATAATATAATTAGCTTCACTTTCTTAGTCTTGCTACTTCCATTTCACTATCCCATCACAAACTTGCATGTCTAACAAATTCTTAAATCTTTACAATTAAAACTAACATGTTTTTTCAAGTTCTAATTAGCATCAATATCATTTCTAAATCAATTAAACACCCAACAACCCCCTTACCTCAACTCCATATTTTTAACACATGCTCTTACTGTCGACTACGCCCAATATATAAGATTCCAATAAAATCGAGAAAGGGATTAACAATTCGTCTTTCGAGACCACAATCCACTTAAGCTAAACCACTTCAAACACAATTCCAAAGGTTCTGAAGCTTACCTCGACTAGCTCCACTCTTGTTTTCAAAGTCCACCTTGACTAGCGCCTTTCTGATATTTAATTGGCCACCTACCGTTACCATAACTAAGACCCATTAATATGGACACCACCTTCAAACTCTAAATGCTACATTTCTTTTAGTTACAAGTTAAAATCTCAAGTTTAAAGGAAAAATGAAAACATCCATGGCCATGGAAAATTGGAACTCCTATTGTACTTACCTTGCTTCCCCGTTGCCAAACAGGCCTTTGATTTTGAGTTTCAACAATGAATTGGGCTCCAATTCGGGCCGTATAGTTCACAACCATGGGAGAAAGGAAGAGAAGCTTTTTCTGTTCTTGTTTCACGCGTGAAAGAGAAGAAGAAAATGGAGTTAAAATGTTTTTAACTTAAGGGCATTTTAGTCATTTGCCATTTCTTTCTTTTATTTTATATTTTCTTTCCTTTACTTTCTTCTATTTTCATAAGGTAAATAAAATTTATTCTTACCACTTGGTAACTCTCAATTTACCATTACAATTTAATTTAACTCTAACTCTATAAATTAAATTTACCACATTTTAATTATTTGGATTCATTAATTTACTAGTAGCAACTAAAAATTAATTAATAATAACCAAAAATTAATTTAATTCACCACTTAAAATAAAAAATTAATTTATACGATACGATTAATTTAATTTAGAGCCAGGGATGCTAGACACATCCCCCTTAAAAGTGATTTCGTCCTCGAAACCAATATACCCCGGTGACATTGCTGGCCACTAACAGTTCATAGTGCCTAGGCATCAATGCCTTTGTACCTACACTCTTCAGTTAACTCACAATCTAGAATATTGCATCACTATGCTCTCTAATCATTTGCTCACTCAGAGTATACCATCTCAAGTACTACCACTCAATACCTGCTCACTCAGAGAATTGTATAAACATGACCATCGTCCATGCAGAACATTATATATATCACGACAATCACCCACGTAACACTTTATGTAAAAGTAACCATTGCTCATTTGGAGCTTAACATCATCTTGTAGATCTGATTAAGTTATTTCCATTATCGCTTACATTTTCAACTCTCTCTACTATCCATTGCTCAACCTATATATATATATATATATATATATATACTTATTAATATTAATGTCTCAATTCCTTAGGTCACATAGGACTATATTCTCTAATCCCTCACACATTTCTCATGACAACCCAAAATATGGTCTTAATCGAGTTTTTCAAAGAATTTAACTAAAACTCCTCTTATACAATAGTACATAATTTTTACTCTAGAGCTCAAATTGACTTGGGTCCAGTTTCAAAAGTTCCACCTCTCAATTTGCTAAAATTGTCATGAAGACACAAATCATTAATTCCCGACCGAAACACCTTGAATGCATGAAATGCGGTTCAGATTTGTTGCTGAATTCTACAGTAAATTGTAAGCCCGGTTTCTTTTTCCTATATAACTTATGCTGTAAGTCTAATTTTGACACGAATCCAATCCTGTCGGTTTAGTATTGTGATTATCTTCGATTTTTGTGAAGACCAAAAGTCTAAATTCCTTAGAGTTCATTCTCAGATTTTGCACGAAGTTGTATGTTTAAATGCTGTTATAACAGGATTTCAGTCCTATATTTTTCTTAACTCGATGCTCTAAAATTTTCATGAAGACACGATGAGCTAATACTTCCTCGATTAATTGTAGTTTTGTGTTGAAGTTGCAGGTTCCAAAGCTGTCATAACAACTTGGTAGTAGCGGCAGCTTTCAAAAAAATGCGCATATCTCCTACGTTTGACTCCGATTCGAATGAACCTTACGGCCACTCATCGATAAGAAGATTATCTACAAGTTGTGTTAACATCCAGGCCAAATTCCCAACACACTGCTCACTATACGTAGAAAACCAGAGCTACTCTATTTTCAAATTGTGTAGAATTTTTCTGTATTAATTCAAGTTTCCGGTTGAATTTACATAATTCATTTGTTTGATCAAACGACCTCCAATCCCCGTCATATTTGGACACCATCATCATTTCCTCAATTATGACTTGTTTCCGCAGGCCTCATCCAAAAATTCTACCAGATAAGGAAGATACGCATGAAAACGCATTTAAGCCATTTTCGAGCTTTTACCCACTTAAAACTCACTTTATCAACTCTTGCACTTTTCTTACTCTACACTAGCAAACTTCATTCATCCACTAAATGCTTTTAGCCACACTTGGGGACACCACATCTCTACAAATTTAACTTTCACTCATCAACCGGCCAATTCGACTCAATTTTACCCCCGTAATTCATCAATCTCACTACCGATTATCTCAGTTGATAATTCTCTCCCATTGACAATTAACCATAACACTATGAACTTGTGCCAATGCACCCCCACTCGGGCAATCTGGTGTCCTAGAGTACAAAGTGGTCTAAATCTCAAAATTTCCAAACAAGTATAAATTTGTTGGCCTTACCTATACTTTTGCATCATTTCACTTATGAATAGCTTTACTCTAGCTTAGTTAAACCCTAACTATAATCGTATATGCTTCCATGTGCACATCTTAAACAAGTCGATACATTATATGGAAGAACTTACTTTGACAACCTTAAACATGGTGTGTAGCTTATCTGTAAAACCCTCGATTACAACTTAATAAATTCTAAAAAAAATCGTAAATTTTTTTTATAAAGATATGATTGTTAAAGAGAAACTATCAGCATAAATTACATACATGATTTCTGAAATACCTCATAAATATTATTAAAACTTTATAAAGTAATTTTACATTCATCCGAAGAAAATAAGTATTAAACATTATAAGAAAGAGAGGAAACTTCATGGCCCAGAAGTAGTTACTTAATAACATTATTTATTCATTGGACCACGGTATTCATACCGAGCTCCTTTTCTAGAACGTGCTATATTTACTGCCGAGATTCTTCGATCCTTCCTTCTGAACCATCAATTTAAAAATATGAAACAAAAACACGGAGAAAGGGGTGAGAAACAGAATATAATACTCCCAAATGGGGCATAAGCAATAAAGGGTTTTCACAAACTAATATATAATAATATCAATCACAATCACATACACAATCAATTATGAATGCATGAATGTTATGCAATATCCTCATTATAACTTACCTATATACATGAGCCCTTAAATTTTAATTTGCACTGCGCCAACCAGGAGTTTACACTATTTCATAAGTCTGGATAATAATAATATGCATAACTCAACTAACATGGAAACACTTAGAGACTAGTCAGATTGAGAAAGTTTTTATTGTGAAAGTACCCGACACTAGGGACCTACCCCAGGTCCCCTGAAGCACCCTTTCACACCCTCTCATCCCAAGGCTCGTAATTAAGCCTCCTCTAATGTATCCTCGGTTTTTATAATCCGTCCCCAGGCAATATCATGTTGTTTCACTTTAATGATTTATGATGCATGAACTACTCGCGTATTTAGTTGGTCAAGGCTTTTAGAAACTCAATTATTAAATTCTTAATTCTCTGAATTTTTGTCCCACAAAAATAAATTTGATATAGTTTTCGAATCTCACTGAAATTGAGTTTCTAAGCCTTAAATATCTCAAAACTTTCTCATATAAAACTTTACATAATCTTTCTCAAATTGAATCTTAACAAGATCGAATTTAGAAATCTCAATTATTTCCAAATATCTTTAATTAGTTATTAAGTTGGAAAAAAAATAATTTTCTTTTGAAAATTTTATTTTATTAAAAGAGAATAATCTTTAAATCATTAACCAAAAATACTTAAAAATTATAAAATTTTTCTTTAATTCAATATTTAATTATCTCAACCTTTTTATAAATTAATTTTCATAAAATGACTTCTTTCTAAAATAAATACTAAATTTTTTTATTCTAAATATTAAAAGTAAAGTTAATAAAAATAATATCTAAGAAGAAATAAAAGATTTAAAATAATAAAAATTTAAAGAGTAAGGTAAGAAAATTCTTACCTTTTCGTCATGTTTGCTATATGCTCAACTTCGTATCACAAGATCATCAATCATAATCAAATATTATCAATCACAATATCATTAATCACAAAAATGTCAATCACAATCAAATAATATCGATCAAAATTAAATAACATCAATAATAATCAAATACTAATAATTATAATCAAATCAATTAAATATCATTCAAATTTTAATGGTTATTTAAATTATCAAAATTGATTTTGAGTCCTATAGTCCATTCCTTACATAGGTCTATGTATGTCCATATAATGTAGTCCTTGCATAGGTATAGTTTAGTCCATATACGTCAAACTAGTCCAAGTCCTTGCATAGGTTCAGTCCAGGTCGTATAGGTTATGAAAGTCCAGGTCCTTGCATAGGTATATCAGAGTTAGTTACTTCAGCTATTTAATTTAAAATTTATTATAAAGTTTAAGTTAAGAAGTTAATATTTTGAAATAATATTATTATTAAATTTAAAAGGAGTAGGGGACTCCTCGCATTATTCTTATGTCATTTCATATTATATTCTTATCTCACTCTCCCTTACCTCTTGTATCCTGATTCGTTATTGAAATCTGTGTGTACATCGTCTCTTAGTTTTAAAACATACCAATTTCATTTTAATATAGTTACAAGATGAAAATTAAGATTTCTACTTAAAATAGAAATGGTAAATTTTAAATAGTGAATAGTCAATTATAAATAGTAACAAAAAATAATAAAACATGAATAGTAATAGTAAATAGTAAAATATGAATAGTAATGGTAAATAGTAAAACGTGAATAGTAATAGTAAATAGTAAAATGTGAATAGTAAAAGTAAGTAGTAATAGTAAATAGTAATTTACTATTTGAATAGTAATTTACTATTGAAATAGTAAGTTACTATTGAAATAGTATTTTACTATTCAGAATAGTAACTTAAAATAATATTATATCTAATATAATAATAGATTTCTAAAATGATATAAAAATAACCCTAAAAAATATAAAAGAAAGGTATTCTTACCTTGTTATTTTAGCAGAACCTCTTTCCAAAAAAATATTTCTCTCTCTTACTTCTACCACTATCTCTCTAGCACTACTATATTAAGAAAATTTAACTGAAATTGTGATTTTCCTTCGTTCCTTCGCTTGATATTTATAAGAAGGAAAATCACTATGCATTCCATTATTTTATTATAAAAGTAATGTGTAAATTCTGAAATTTTTCGGTTCTGGTTACTATGCAAGTTTGAAAATTTAATACATGCACAGTATTTTGCATAGTAAATGTCGGCTGAATTATTAAGCCAAATAGTAATCTTTCACTCGGTATATTTTAAATATTCAAAATCAGTCCTTTTTGAAATTTAACGATATTATATCAGTCCCCAATAATTTTATAATAAGTAATATAAAGTTTAAATTTTAAAAATCTAAAATTTTTTGTTAATAAAAATTTATTGATACGTTTCCAATTTTTTTACGATTGGTAAAAATCAAGATTTTTCTCAAACTGATCATTTTTAGATAAGTCTACTTGAAATGGATTTTAGAAAATTTTCTTATAATTTAACTTCACTTTCTTATAAATATTTTTAATTTTAAGTCACTTTATATGAATTTAAAATTATTTAAAATATAGTATTTTATTAAAATATTTCCAAATTTTCAAAAAATTCTATAAAATAATAAATAATATGTAGATTAAAAAGTTCTAAAGAACCACAATCTAATTCCTTCAAAATTTTAATATAAAAATAAAAATAGGGGTGTTACAACTCTACCCCTTTTAGAAAAATTTCGTCCTCGAAATTTACATTATTCAGTAAAACAAATGGGGATGAGACTCTTTCATCTCAGTTTCTAGTTCCCATGTAGCATCTTCTCCTCTCGTTTCGCTCCAAATGACTTTTACGAGTGGAATTGTCTTGTCCCTTAGCTTTTTTATTCTTCTGTCTGAAACAACCCGACTTAATTAAACCCAAACCGAGACCAGGGAAATTTTTTCCAAAATTCACCAAGCATTCGGGGTAAAAATAAACCAAACGTAAGGCAAGGGAAAGCAAAAACCGATCAGAGAAGGGTAGACCGAGTCAGAAAGCCACACATGGGCAAGACTCAGCTTCGGTCAATCAGACCAGCGGAAGATGTAGCGCTTGAGCGAGTCCTCATCTCGCTGGAGCGAATCCTCATTCGATGTAGCGAACCCATTCACTCGGTAATTTTCATCACTCGGATTCGGGACCACGCTCACTCGGGAACGGTCCCCATAGGGTCATGCTTCACTCGGCAAATTCATACTTAGCCAAATACTTAGTTTATTCAAGAAGCCCACACACATGCTTCATTCAGAAGCGTTATAATCTCCACTTGGAGTCCATAAGCTTTCCCTCACGCGGATTATTTCCCCAGTCCAATACCACTCGGTATATTTCAACCACAATTCACTCAGAATACATTATCCATTCTGCACTCGGCATAATTTGATCTTCCACACTCGGAGGTCACATAACCTCTCGGCTATAATTCACTCGGTCACATCTTAACCATTCATCACTCGAGTAATACATTAACCCATTCCCACTAGGAGGAATTCACCAAGTTAATCTCACTCGGACTTATTTAATACTTAGCCACTCGGAATATATAACATTCACTCGGAATATATGTAGCCTCGTTCACTCGGAAGAGGACTCCTAGAATACACATCAATCAAAACCATCACAACAACTCTTCCCTCGGAAGAGGTTCATTCGGGATTTCTCACTCGGGAATATTCAAACCCTTCCCCACTCGGGGTTTACTTATATTTTCACTCGGTAACATATGGACTAGTCTTCCCTCGGAAGTAGCCCACTCGAGTATATCTTACTCGAAAATGCCTTCATCACTCGGAAAAGGCCACACATCAAAAGCCTCACTCGGTAATGGCTCTCCCATCAATATTCCACTCGGAATTCATTGACTTAGCATAATTCTCTCAACACCACATAATGAACAATTCGGGTAACTTTATAACAATGTAAAATATATATATATACAATGTATACTTGTCCATAAAACCTGATAGTCAACCCATATAATTCAATCCGTTCGGATTACAAGAGAGCCGGCCAAGGCTTAACATATATATTTACAATATATATATATATACTATATGTGCACTTCAACAATCAGAGTGCCCATCACTCGGACTTGAGGCCATCTCCTCATTCCCAGTCCGACCTGTATTTACTAAAAAATATAGCCACAGTAGGGGTGAGCTTTTACATATTAAATGACAGTTATTGACTCGGATTAATCTTTGAATCCCCAAACATACAATAACATATCTCAATCAGCAATAATGCACTCTGTCATTCAATATGAACCCTACAACAACTTCATCCACTCGGGATTCATGTAATTCATGCAATACAACCAAGACTGAGTAATTCATATCATTCATAATCACCTTGCACTCGGCAACAGAACCAATGTACATATATCCACTCAGTCGGAATTCACATCAATTATTCATGGCTATATAATTCATATTCATCACAACATGTATCACAACCATAACATCATATTGCACTCGGAAAATATATCAGTATACATGCATTAATCCAATCGGATTCACCCCAATCAATTCATATCCACAGATCCAAAAAATTCACATTGAGCTCAATGACAATTATAAGTGTGCACCCATTCATTTCACCCGGATCTGGTTATTTATTATCAATTTTTATTGTTGCAACATAGGCTCCAAGCCTTTTCTCAGCTCTAAGCTGATTCGGCCGTTTTACTGGTACCAAACCATTTGCCCTCACATGTAACATAGTCACTCCAAGCGACAACGGAAGTGTTACGGGCAGCCCCGAGTCCAACCCGGAAGGCTTGTCTTGAGTCCAACCCAAGGTCTTTAAGCGTCCAACGCTTAGTGCACTCGGCACTGCCTCGAGTCCAACCTGAGGTCTTTTATTATATTTCAACACATATTCATCTAATTGCCGATCGGTATTAAGCATCCAATACTATATGCTCCAAGCATTTCCAGTGGCGAATCAGATGCATACGGTCTTATTCAATCAGGCGTCCAACGCCAATGCACTCGGCATTGCCTTGAGTCCAACCCAAGGTCTTTCATTATATTTCACTCATATCATCTGATTGCCGATTCAATATTAAGTGTCCAATGCTATATGCACTCGGTATTTCCAATGGCGAATCAGATGCATACGGTTTATTCATCAGGCGTCCAACGCCAATGCACTCGGCATTCAAATATCAATAACATGCATCCAATGCATTTTATCATTATTATTCATAAACAAGGGTCGGCATAGCAATAACACAATACATGCACTCGGCAATCACATGCACTTAGCAAATCACATACTTTTTAATATAAAATCCCAAACGGGAATTAACATAACCGACCCACATCTCATGCACTCGGCAATCACAATGCTATCCACTCGGAATTGTCATTTACAACAAGCATCACATGCTATTTCATGAGATCCACTCAGCATTAAGATTTGCAACAAGCAGCACATGCTTTTCATATAAAACCCACTCGGCATTAACATGCATTTTAGCATAAACACATGAATATCCATTGCCTCAGTTTAATACACTCGACAACCATAATGCTATTCACATTTACAGGAATTCACTCGGTATTTCATATTTATCATCATACATCTCATGGACGGAATCATGACAACATCACACAGACCACAATGATCACAAATCCGGGTGTTTCATGCACCAATACTCAACTATAACATATTAATCAACATATTTCAAACATGACACAACACATTTAAACAAACCACACAGAACCCGTCCATAAACCATACATTTGAGATGTAAATTAGCCCCCTACCTGGAATGAAGATCCCAGAAGCTCCCTGAGCTTGCAGCACCGACTAAACATTCTTCAGTCACTTGTTCTCAACAGAACGACCCAGCTTCCAGCTGTTCACACAACACTCTGCTCTCAGACTTGGAAGAACCAACGCTGCTTCCTCACGAGCAGATCTACCACCAACACTCCATGCCAAGCCTCCAAGGCACAACGTGGTCCTCCCACGCTCAAGCAGTCTAGTCCTCACCAACAGTGAAGGACCCCATGCTTCCAAGCACCCATCGTTGCTTAGGCAGGACAGAGGAGGATCCTAGCCTCCAAGATACTCAACACCACATAGATCTCTCTCTCAACCACGTTGTTCCTCTTCGTGTTCCACTTCCCACTCGGGCTTTACTCAACGTGCGAGTGGAAGAAGAAGATGAACGAGATGAAGATGAAGAGACAACAAGAAGAGGAAGCAGAGCTTCAGAAAGTTTTAGAGAGAATGGAGAATGGTTCTCCTTGAACCCAAAGTGTAATGAGTAATGAGTGGGTGGAAAATGAGAAGCCAAAGTCCTTATCCCTTCACTGCCGTAACAGCTCCACTCCATCAGCCATCACATCCCATCAATCTTCCATTACTCTCCCATCCCATCAACGTGTAAATCACGAGGGAGAGAGAGGACCGAACCCCATTTTCACCCACCAAGGGCACCAATGTCATTTCTTGGCATTATTATTATTATTTAAATCAATGATTTTAATTATGTAATTAACCTTAATTGGTAATTAATTCTAAACCAGGATGTTACACTACTCCCCTCCTTCAAAGAATTTCGTCCTCGAAATTCCAATATGAACTTATCTCATCAAACAGCTCAAAATATTGCTGCCTCAACTAATTACATGTCACTGCTTCCCAAGCATTCACCGACCGGTTCATAATTCCACTCGGTAAAATTACTAAAGCTAGGTCCTACCTGCTCACAATTCCCCCTCATAGAATCCAATATATTTGGGGATTCAATTTTTAAAATGTACCAGTTACCCCATTTAACTCTACCAATTCACCATAACCAATGGCACCTCTAGTACTTTGGCCACTCGCCCTACACTCTCAACGCCAATCGGTGTACATCCACCGTCAGCTCCTCCAATTCATAGGAGTTACTTGTCACAATTAAGTATCCACGCAGAGTATAAACTCTAAATTGTGTTACATGAGACACATTATGGAGGTTAATCAACCAGTTGGGAAGAATCTAGTCGGTAAACAACATTACCGATTCCTTCTAATACTCACTACTGTCCATTTTATCTCGGATTAAGCCCTCAGCTCTTCAACATCCAACCATTAAAATTCCGCCTTCAAACCATGTTATATCTTGGCAATACCGAGCCGAACACTCAACAGAGCTCCAATGTGCTTCAATTAGCACAGTTTGCCTGGATTTATCCTTTACAGACACCACACTCGGCTCTAAAATTTCAGATGTCTAACCATTCCTTCGGCTAATTCCATGCCTACACCCTAAGAATGTCACTCGGACCTCTCATTCAAAAATATCATTCGAGGTTTAAGGACAATTCTCACCCAGAAATCTTTCTGCTTACCAAAAATTTACTCAAAATTCAAGCCTACCTCAAAATCAAACCTGAGTTCAAACTCAGCAGCTCAAACATCGATCCGAACACAAACGTGAATAAATTTACCTCTCGGGTATCTACTCCCCTCGGGAGCTATTCACTCGGAAACTTACCTATTCAACGTCCCACTCGGTACCATTCCACATAAAAGTGTCACAACCAGACACACTTCGCTCGGATTTCTCCCCTATTCAGGAGTGCCACATTCGGACACTTCACCCGAAAGTCACACGACTTGGATATTTCACTCGGATTTCGCCTGATACATAAGTGTCATTCGGACACAGTTCCTTAACTTAGTAATGACTACCACAAAATGATGTTTCACTCAGAACATCATAACTCCTCTCGGAGGTAAACACATCAAGGTTAAAACAACCTTCTATTCTCATTTCGATACATAACCACTTACTGTTCACTTAATACATCTCTCATCTTCACTCAGAACAGCCCGATAGACTCACCATCACCATAAGCAGCTACAGCCTTACCTGCCCGACTTATGAATTGCTGCATCCAACTTATAGGATAACGTCTCATTCCTATAGGGTTACAACAATTGCATAGAGCCGTTGCAACGTGTACGCTGCCATAATACATATGGTATGAAGAGTCGTCCCGGAACAGCATACATTACACTCTTCTCGCTCATACCGGCTGCACTTACTCAAATAATACTAATTTATAAAAATTAATGGCAATTCACACACATATATATAAGTAATACATTTACGTCAACATCATCATTATGCACCACCTAGGGCATATCACACAACAACAATCATGAAATATAGTTTACCACTACTGCAAAATAGTATAATGGCAATAGGCTCCCGACCCCCACAAAATCACATGGATTCTATCATTACCATACTTAATACCAAAGCGTACTTGGATTTCAACCTTACCACTCACTATCCATCCGGTCTCACATTCATCACTTGTATTTCATCTTAGGACGATTCAAGCCTCAACAATTTATTACACAATCACTTTACTCGGCTCAACAATCCATAAGGTCAATCAGATTATCCGACTCGGAAATTCTAGGGGTCACCTAGTACCCATCATAGAACACTCCCACAACATTCAAATATCACCGAGTCGAAACCACCATAGGGTCCAGCTCCACAAAGTCTGATAGCATATAATTATACTAAATCCGATTGGGATTTCCATACCTTATGGGTCATAATTCAATCAATTATCCACTCGGTTTTCAACCACAAGACCGAGTCTAACTCAAATCCTCAGGTATCCAATTACATCAATTTCTTACCCAGTTTTCTAACCTCTCAGGTATCCATCTCAATAATATCTGATCATACATGATCATACCCAATCAACTGGGTCACCACACCTAGTGGTCAAACATCAACCAATCATTCACTCAGTTTTCACACACCAGAAATTGAGACACTACCCCAATCAAACATGCATCAAATTTTACATTTAATCACCTATCACATACCCAGATTTCCAACTTAGGAAACTACAACAAACCACTTATACCATAAATCATGTACATCATATATCATATGGGATTCTCGTGCCAAAGGATATAAAATTCATCCCTTACAAATGGCACAACCGGTTAGCTGAATTCGAACATACCACACTAGGGAATTCCTTCATTATCATTCACTTAATCATCTCAAATATGTGAGTTCTAATCCATTCAACAAACATTCCTCGGGTATGAGCCACTAGCATAGCTTACACAAGAGACTGAACCAACCAATACAATTTCACATCTATCGGTCTATTCCCCCCTCAGCCGGCCCAGGCTTAGAAATACCTCTTATCCAATGAATAACCAAACCAGGGTAGTAACAAGTCTTCTACCCCCAAATCAACATCACAACAGTAGTATCTTTCACTACTGTCCTCAACAAAACACATAGGCATATAATCACACAATTCATGGTTAAACATGTATCATATCCAATAGGATACCACAAGCAATTATGACAATCGGTCATATTGCACACAACCGCCTACACTCAGTAAGCATACCTTGGCCATGGACCTTTTAAGTCCGCTCTGATACCAAAATGAAACAACCCGACTTAATTAAACCCAAACCGAGACCAGGGAAATTTTTTCCAAAATTCACCAAGCAGTCGGGGTAAAAATAAACCAAACGTAAGGCAAGGGAAAGCAAAAACCGATCAGAGAAGGGAAGACCAAGTCAGAAAGCCACACATGGGCAAGACTCAGCTTCGGTCAATCAGACTAGTGGAAGATGCAGCGCTTGAGCGAGTCCTCATCTCGCTGGAGCGAATCCTCATTCGCTGTAGTGAACCTATTCACTCGGTAATTTTCATCACTCGGATTCGGGACCACGTTCACTCGGGAACGGTTCCTATAGGGTCATGCTTCACTCAGCAAATTCATACTTAGCCAAATACTTAGTTTATTCAAGAAGCCCACACACATGCTTCATTCAGAAGCGTTATAATCTCCACTTGGAGTCCATAAGCTTTCCCTCACGCGGATTATTTCCCCAGTCCAATACCACTCGGTATATTTCAACCATAATTCACTCGAAATACATTATCCATTCTGCACTCGGCATAATTTGATCTTCCACACTCGGAGGTCACATAACCTCTCGGCTATAATTCACTCGGTCACATCTTAACCATTCATCACTCGGGTAATACATTAACCTATTCCCACTAGGAGGAATTCACCAAGTTAATCTCACTCGGACTTATTTAATACTTAGCCACTCGGAATGTATAACATTCACTCGAAATATATGTAGCCTCGTTCACTCGGAAGAGGACTCCTAGAATACACCTCAATCAAAACCATCACAACAACTCTTCCCTCGGAAGAGGTTCATTCGGGATTTCTTACTCGGGAATATTCAAACCCCTCCCCACTCGGGGTTTACTTATATTTTCACTCGGTAACATATGGACTAGTCTTCCCTCGGAAGTAGCCCACTCGAGTATATCTTACTCGAAAATGCCTTTATCACTCGGAAAAGGCCACACATCAAAAGCCTCACTCGGTAATGGTTCTCCCATCAATATTGCACTCGGAATTCATTGACTTAGCATAATTCTCTCAACACCACATAATGAACAATTCGGGTAACTTTATAACAATGTAAAATATATATATATACAATGTATACTTGTCCACAAAACCCGATAGTCAACCCATATAATTAAATCCGTTCGGATTACAAGAGAGCCGGCCAAGGCTTAACATATATATTTACAATATATATATACTATATGTGCACTTCAACAATCAGAGTGCCCATCACTCGGACTTGAGGCCATCTCCTCATTCCCAGTCCGACCTGCGTTTACTGAAAAATATAGCCACAGTAGGGGTGAGCTTTTACATATTAAATGACAGTTATTGACTCGGATTAATCTTCGAATCCTCAAACATACAATAACATATCTCAATCAGCAATAATGCACTCTATCATTCAATATGAACCCTACAACAACTTCATCCACTCGGGATTCATGCAATTCATGCAATACAACCAAGACTGAGTAATTCATATCATTCATAATCACCTTGCACTCGGAAACAGAACCAATGTACATATATCCACTTAGTAGGAATTCACACCAATTATTCATGGCTATATAATTCATATTCATCACAGCATGTATCACAACCATAACATCATATTGCACTCGACAAATATATTAGTATACATGCATTAATCCAATCAGATTCACCCCAATCAATTCATATCCACATATCCAAACAATTCACATTGAGCTCAATGACAATTATAAGTGTGCACCCATTCATTTCACCCGGATCCGGTTATTTATTATCAATTTTTATTGTTGCAACATAGGCTCCAAGCCTTTTCTCAACTCCAAGCTGATTCGGCCATTTTACTCGTACCAAACCGTTTGCCCTCACATGTAACACAGTCACTCCAAGGGACAACGGAAGTGTTACGGGCAGCCCCGAGTCCAACCCGGAAGGCTTGTCTTGAGTCCAACCCAAGGTCTTTAAGCGTCCAACGCTTAGTGCACTCGGCACTGCCTCGAGTCCAACCCGAGGTCTTTCATTATATTTCAACACATATTCATCTGATTGCCGATCGGTATTAAGCATCCAATACTATATGCTCCAAGCATTTCCAGTGGCGAATCAGATGCATACGGTCTTATTCAATCAGGCATCCAACGCCAATGCACTCGACATTGCCTTGAGTCCAACCCAAGGTCTTTCATTATATTTCACTCATATTCATCTGATTGCCGATTCAATATTAAGCGTCCAATGCTATATGCACTTGGCATTTCCAATGGCGAATCAGATGCATATGGTTTATTCATCAGGCGTCCAACGCCAATGCACTCGGCATTCAAATATCAATAACATGCATCCAATGCATTTTATCATTATTATTCATAAACAGGGGTCGGCATAGCAATAACACAATACATGCACTCGGCAATCACATGCACTTGGCAAATCACATGCTTTTTAATATAAAATCCCAAACGGGAATTAACATAACCGACCCACATCTCATGCACTCGGCAATCACAATGCTATCCACTCGGAATTGTCATTTACAACAAGCATCACATGCTATTTCATGAGATCCACTCAGCATTAAGATTTGCAACAAGCAGCACATGCTTTTCATATAAAACCCACTCGGCATTAACATGCATTTTAGCATAAACACATGAATATCCATTGCCTCAGTTTAATACACTCGACAACCATAATGCCATTCACATTTACAGGAATTCACTCGGTATTTCATATTTATCATCATACATCTCATGGACGGAATCATGACAACATCACACAGACCACAATGATCACAAATCCGGGTGTTTCATGCACCAATACTCAACTACAACATATTAATCAACATATTTCAAACATGACACAACACATTTAAGCAAACCACCCGGAACCTGTCCATAAACCATACATTTGAGATGTAAATTAGCCCCCTACCTGGAATGAAGATCCCAGAAGCTCTCTGAGCTTGCAGCACCGACTGAACGTTCTTCAGTCACTCGTTCTCAACAAAACGACCCAGCTTCCAGCTGTTCACACAGCACTCTACTCTCAGACTTGGAAGAACCAACGCTGCTTCCTCACGAGCAGATCTACCACCAACACTCCATGCCAAGCCTCCAAGGCACAACGTGGTCCTCCCACGCTCAAGCAGTCCAGTCTTCACAAACAGTGAAGGACCCCATGCTTCCAAGCACCCATCGTTGCTTAGGCAGGACAGAGGAGGATCGTAGCCTCTAAGACACTCAACACCACACAGATCTCTCTCTCAACCACGCTGTTCCTCTTCGTGTTCCACTTCCCACTCGGGCTCTACTCAACGTGCGAGTAAAAGAAGAAGATGAAGGAGATGAAGATGAAGAGACAACAAGAAGAGGAAGCAGAGCTTCAGAAAGTTTTAGAGAGAATGGAGAATGGTTCTCCTTGAACCCAAAGTGTAATGAGTAATGAGTGGGTGGAAAATAAGAAGCCAAAGTCCTTATCCCTTCACTGCCGTAACAGCTCCACTCCATCAGCCATCACATCCCATCAATCTTCCATTACTCTCCCATCCCATCAACGTGGGAATCACGAGGGAGAGAGAGGACCGAACCCCATTTTCACCCACCAAGGGCACCAATGTCATTTCCTGGCATTATTATTATTATTTAAATCAATGATTTTAATTATGTAATTAACCTTAATTGGTAATTAATTCTAAACCAGGATGTTACACTGTCAGCTATTCTGACAGGTGGTGTATCATATGTAAGATTATCTTTAACTTATATGACACCAGGTTCAATAACATGTGTAGGATCAGATATATACTTTTGTAAATTTGACACATGAAAAACGTTATGGATATTAGAAAGAAAAGATGGTAATGCTATTTGGTAGGCAAGATGATTAACTTTATGAATTATTTGGTATGGACCAATAAATCTAGGTGTTAGTTTTCGAGATTTCATTGCCCGACTGACCCCAGTCGTAGGTGTGACTTTCAAGAATACATGATCGCCTTCTTGAAATTCGAGCGGCTTCCTTCTTTTGTCATAGTAGCTTTTCTGCCTGCTCTGTGCTACCTTTATCTTTTCCTGAACCATTTTGATTTTATCCGTGGTTTGTTGTACCATGTCTGGTCCTAGCATCAAGTTTTCATCAGTCTCAAACCAACATAGCAGAGTCCTACATTTTCTTCCATATAATGCTTCAAAAGGTGCCATGCCAATGCTAGCATGGAAACTGTTGTTATAGGTGAACTCCACATATGGTAAGAATTGATTCCAACTTCCTTTATGCTCTAACGCACAAGCTCATAACAAGTCCTCTAGAGATTGAATTGTTCTTTCTGATTGTCCATCCGTTTAAGGATGATATGCTGAACTCAGACGCAGTCTTGTTCCCAAAGCCTTGTGCAAGCTCTTCTAGAATTGCGATGTAAAACGAGGGTCCCGATCAGAAATAATACTTAAAGGAATTCCATACAATCTCACTGTAACACCCTCGGTTAGATAAGACAACCCATTCTATAGGATCATCCTATTTAACTGAGAGGTCACAAGTTTTCATAAAAAGTGAATATTTTTTTTTCTTATGGGATGGCAGATCAGTGGAAGCAAATAGTATATAATTCACATAGTCATTCACAAACTGTAAATAATTGTACTCTTAACAGAATGGGGCACGCAGGCACCCGTAATATCTATACAGTCATCCATGGTCTTATTAATCAACTACGGATATCCTACTTTTAATGAGCATTCTCAGTGGGTTCAGCATATTGCTGTTCTTCATACTCGGGTTCTTGATTTCCTAATTCCTCTGAAAATTGTCAACAGTAAGGGTGAGTATAACCCAAGACCCTGATGGTTAATCCGGTGCGGACATAATCCAGTTAACATACAATATCACATAAATCATACAATTAGCATATTCACAATTATAACAATCAAGCATGTTGTCATGGAATGCATGAGTTGAATTTATTATGATTTATCTTTGGTTAAGTCTCATGATGCATGTGGGCCCAATAAATCATTTCTTCATCTCATTTTTGGAATATCTCCATTCCAATTTTCTAGAGCGATCAGGGTCCGCCCAAGTTCCATATGGTACAAATGAACTCATTGGTTCTTATCATTGATTTAAATATTTTTGGAACTTGGATCCCTACGATCATAGTTACACTCCGTCATTTAGTCAAAGTACACTAGAATTGCATCGTCTCACCCAGCTATCAGGCGTGACTCTGATGCCATTGGGTTGCCGTTCCAGTTGTACTCCCAAGATCCTCACTGGGGATCGAACGTGAATGTCCTCCAGCGTACCAGGTGTATGCTCTAGAAATTTTCTTCTTCAAAATATTTTCATGATGCGAAATGCATTCTTTTCATCTTTTGATTTCTTGGGTATCTATGTGTTTCCAGTCTTATCATACATCCTCATAAGTTCTTGAATCTCATCAATTATTAAAACGTTGTAAGATATTTGTTCTTATTCCAGAAAATATATCAGATATATCTTGGTTAAAAATTATATTTTTTATAAGAGTAAAATAATACATTCTTTATGTAATTACTCATAATTAAAACATTAATAATGTTAATAACAATAAAGCTAAACTTCCCAATAATTTAAAAAGGATTAAAGAATAGTTTCTAAATGAAAATCCAAGTGAAAAACATTAAAAACGGAGTTTTCTGAGTGAAACAAGGTTAATTCCGAGTGAAATAAGTATGATTCTGAGTGGAATCATACTGAGAAGAGCTTTCTAAACGATCTGGCTAAAAATCCGAGTGAAATTGCACTAGAAAGCTATTTTCCGACTGAAACAGGTCTGATTCCGAGTGGAAATAATTTTTCCGATTAAAACAAGTTATATCCGAGTGAAAATGTTGATAACTAAGCTTTCTGAATAAAATAAGTTTAATACCGAGTGCAATCAATAGGATTCCGAGTGAAATAAGTAGGATTCCAAGTAAAATCAGGCTGAAGTGAGTTTCTGAATAAAGTAAACATAAACCCGAGTGAAATCAGACTAAAAGTTCTCTCAGTGAAGTTAAAAATGTTTCCCTAGTTAAAAGTGTTTGAACAAAAGGTTTCTGAGTAAAATACATATGATTTCCGAGTGAAAAAAATCATTCTGCTAAATAAAATACCTTCGAGTAAAGTAAATCCGAGTGAAATAATCCTGATTCCGAGTGGAATCAGGTTGATAAGAGTTTTTCTGAGTGAATTAACTATATATTCTGAGTGAAATTAAACTGAAAGGAGTTCTCTGAGTGAAAATAACTATTTGCTAAGTAAAATAAATTATTTTCCGAATAAAATCACTGAATGAGTTTTCTGAATGAAAATAAAATGTTTTCTGAGTGAAATATTTCATAGTGGAGGGTTTTCCAAATTATTTAAACTATGATTCTGAGTAAAAATATCCTATATGAATGATCCGGTCGGTTATTGTGATTCAAACATTTACTTCAAAATCTGTTTGAAGTATTATAGATAATCAGGTCATTTTGAGCTTCTTAATTCATTGAATCCGACTTCTCTTTCATAATTTCTCACTGGAATCCATATAGACACCCCTGATCCTTAGTATTTTCACAATCCAATATAGATCATATCTTTCACAATTCAACATCGAACATATCATTTAATCATCAGGATGAACAATAATTAACACAGGTAGTTAATCATATATATATATAAAACAATATATAACAAATAAGGCATTTAATTCATAACAAACCGAATCTGTCCTGGAAAGGTGAGGACCAAAGGTACCTTAACCCTTTCCTTTTCACTCAGACTTCCCCAGAATACCCAAGAATATACCCCTTACCTTAGTGGAGTTCTTGGGGAAGAAGAAGAGGTTCCCTTTCACTGTCCTGCACCAATTCCGAGTGAAACAGAAGAGGAACTTGAGAGAGAGAAAGAAGTTGGTGCTGGTACGTAAGAGAAAGAGAGAAGAAGGAAGAGAGTTTCTAGTAAATTCTAAGGTTTCTGAACTTAGAATCAGAGTAGCATTGATTAATAAAGAGGAGACATAGAGACATCACTTTCTCGTGAGTGGAAGTTAATGGAGATTTTCGGTATTTCCCAGTCAGCTTTGCATGAGAGAAAAGGGATATATATTAAGATATATAAAGATGAGTGAAGTGGTGCAACTTTTGACTCATTTCCCTGTCAGCTTTGCATTGATTGAGAGGATATATAATAAAATATATAAAGGTATTCTGTCTGGAGTGAAAAGTGCCTGCACGTGAAGAGAAAGGGATAGAACCGACTGCGCTTGAGCGCAGTATGCTCGCTTGAGCGTGGTTCCTTCATACTGTGTCAGCAAGGCAAAATTCCACCTCGCTCAAGCGAAATCCGACTCGCTTGAGCGAGTCATCCAGTCTTCGCTTGGGCGAAATGAAGATACTGAGCGAAAGGAGTGATTTTTGCATCAGGGGCCCTTCTCGCTCAAGCGAAATCCGACTCGCTTGAGCGAGTCAGCCAATCCTCACTCGGCATTTCCATGAAACTGACTCATCTTTCCCATCATTCACTTGGTAATTCACCCCCACACCGACTCCTAATTTGCTTGGCCTTTCACTCGGTATTATATCCCAAATCCGGGTCATTTCTGATGGTTCTTACTCGGTTAAATCATTCTAAGCCTAGTCCTTTCTCACTCGGTAATGTACTTCAAAAACCGACTCCCTTTCATTTCTTTCCTATCTTTCTTCTACTCGAAATTTTCATTCCAAATCCAAATCTCTACACACACTGTTCCACTCGGTAAAACTCATCCACTTACTCGGAATACTACTTCCCATACCACTCGGTGTATTTAACTTCAACACAATCGGGAATGTACTTCACATTCATCACTCGGCATAGACTTACATTTCTCACTCGGAGAATACACTTTCCTTCCCTTGGAAGTTTACTCAGTTCCATACTTCCACTCAGGAAAGTCACACGTAAGATCCACTCAGAAATAAGGGTTTTCTCACTCGGTTTCTGTCACTCGGCTAAATGTTTTAACCGATTTGCCTTGCTTGGTTTGCTACTTGCTCTAATATTCAAAACTGATACTCAGAGTTCCACATGGCAGAGTTTACGCATCTCTCACTCGGAAGTGTTTCTTCTAGAACCCGACTCTCTCCTAATTAGTCAATCACTCGGAATTATTCAAACTCTAATCACTTAGAATATATTCCAATAACAACTCATACCTTAGAAAGGAATCAATCGGATTTACCACTCAGGAATACCCAAACTTTACTCACTCGGTTTACTCATATTTCTCTCTCAGTTTTAACCAAATTCTTCAACTATAATTCCAATCAGAGCCTATTAAGGCCCTCACTTCTCGGAAAAGACTTACACATACAAGTCTCACTCGGAATTGGTCCAATAGAGTATATCTCACTCGGAAGAGGAGTCATACTCATAGACTCACTCAGAAATAGCCCTGCTTACTGCAATTCACTCGGAATGGGCTTCCTCTTACCATTTTCCACTCGGTATTTATTCACTTAACATTATTCATTCATCACCACTCATATTCAAGCCAAGTAATGCATTAACCATACAATATATATATATATAACCACTCGGAATCCTTAACTTAATCACTATTTCATCCATCAATACTTCCCAAATAATTTTGACAACACATTTTAGTCGGTAGGAAGCATCAAATCAACATAAAACACTTACATGTATTCATTCACTCGGTTTATATATATATATATATATATATATCATACACTTAGAATATATTTCCAATCCAAACCATTATAACAACTCTTCCCTCAGAAGAGGTTCACTCGGATTTTACCATTCAGGAGCATTTAAGTCCTTCCCTACTCATTTTTCACTCGGATACTCATCTCTTAGGTACAAATACACTATCCTTCCTCAAAATGTGTTTCAATCGGAATCCTTTAAGGTCTTTATCACTCGAAAAAAGAGTCATAAACATAGCCTCACCCAATAATGGCTCTAAACCTTATATATTCTACTCGGATTGGGCTCCCATTTCTATATTCCACTCGGAATTCCATATTTCAGGGAGGTTTTGCTTGGAAATGGAAGTACTTGGCAAGGTTTGACTCAGAAACAAAGAATCAAGGGTGTTTTGACTCGGAATTTTCACCTAGAAGTGGTTTTCTTGAACACGCTTCACTCCAAATGTCTCCGAGGCCAAAATTCCACTCAGTAGTATCCTTCTCAGTCATGTTTTACTTGGTCAACATAACTTTACACTTGGAATTTCATCCTTCACTCGGAATCTCTAATCCTTCACTCAGAATTTCATTTTTTCACTCGGATCAGAGCCTTTTTCATTCGGAATTTGAATAATTTCTCTAATGGTCTATATAAATTCCATAATTATACCCAAAAATAGAATTTTTTTGGAGTATTACTGACCCTCTACAGGGTATTTACTCACTTATTCTTACTTACTAACCTTCCATACTTCAAAATTTACCAAATAAGACTGCTACTAAAAACAGGGATGTTACACTCACAATCTCCTCGATGTATAATTTCGCCAGCTTCTCTATAGGGTAACGAATATTAATGGGAATAAAGTGGGTAGATTTGGTTAATCTATCAACTATTACCCATATTGAATCATGTCCTAATGGAGTTTTAGGTAAAGAAGTCACAAAATCCATGGTAATGCTATCCCATTTCCATTCTGGTATTTCCATTGATTGTAGCATTCCAAGGGGCTTTTGATGTTCTAATTTAACCTTCTAGAAAATTAGACATGCAGCTACATACTCTGCCACCGCTTTCTTCATTCCAGGCCACCAAAATAACTTCTTCAAGTCTTGATACATTTTAGTAGCTCTGGGATGAATGCTCATATAACTTTTGTGCCTTTCTTCCAGAATTGCTTTCCTCAACTCCTCTTGATCAGGGATACACACTCAATTCTTATACCTCAACAATTGGTCATTTCCTACATTGAACTCGACTTCTTTTCCTTGTTTCAAGAGTTATTTCTTCTCTTGTAGGAATTCATTCTCTCGTTGAGCCTCTAAAACTTGCCTCAGGAATTCACTTGTCACTTGCAACGCTCCTAATTTGTAGCTGTTAGCATTAACCTTTACTGCTAGGTTAAGATCTCTGAAGTTCTCTATCAATTCCAGCTCTTTAATCATCATTGTGGATGCATGTAGAGACTTTCAAATCAAAGCATCAGCTACTACGTTGGCTTTTCCATGATGGTATTACAACTCAAAGTCGTAGTCCTTTAAGAACTCCATCCATCTTCGTTGCCTCATGTTTAACTCCTTTTGGTCGAATAAATACTTGAGACTCTTATGATCGCTAAACACATCGAATGTTGCACCGGATAGATAATGCCTCCAAATCTTTTAAGTCAAAAACTACAGTGGCTAACTCTAAGTCATGGGTAGGGTAGTTAATCTCATGTTGCCTTAATTGGCGTGACGCATAGGCTACAACCGTCTTGTCTTGCATGAGTACACTTCCTAGTCCTTGTTTAGATGCATTACAATAAACTTCAAAACTTCGATGTAGATCAGGAAGTACTAACACTGGCGCAGAAGCAAGTCGATCTTTCAGCTCTTGGAAACTATTCTCGCACTGTGTCGTCCACACAAAAGGTTGTCCTTTCTGTGTTAGCTTGGTCAGTGGGTATCCTAGCTTTGGAAATCCTTCGATGAATCTCCTATAGTATCCAGCCAAACCCAAGAAACTTCTAATCTCAGTGATTGTAGTTGGCCTCTCCCATTTTAAAACTGCTTCCACCTTGGAAGGGTCTACAACTATTCTTCCTTGACTAATTACATGTCTTAAAAAGTTTACTTCTTCCAACCAGAATTCACACTTCGATAGCTTTGCATACAGTTGTTTCTTTTTTAGGATTCCCAACACAACCTTCAAGTGTTCAACATGTTCTTCTTTACATTTAGAGTACACTAATATATCATCAATGAACACCACTATAAATTTATCTAGATATGGATGAAAAATCCTATTCATGTAATCCATGAGTACAACTGGTGCATTAGTTACACCAAAAGGCATTACTAGACATTTGTAATGGCCATAGTGTGTTCTAAAAGCAGTTTTTGATATATCTTCTTTCTTCACCTTATTTGATGGTATCCAGACCTCAAAACAATTTTGGAGAACACCGTGGCACCACGCAGCTGATCCATCAAGTCGTTAATCCTTGGCAAAGGACTGTTCTTGATCGTTACCTTGTTTAGTTATCGATAATCTACACACAACCTCATGCTACCATCCTTTTTCTTAACCAATAATACTAGTGCACCCTAGGGGGATACACTGGGTTGTATAAACTGCTTCTCTATCATCTCTTCAAGTTATGTCTTTAACTCAGCTAATTCTAGAGGTGACATTCGGTATGGTGCAATTGAAATGGGTCCAACTCCAGGTACTAGATCAATGACGAATTTCACATCTCTTTCTGGGGGTAAACTAGGGATATCTTCAGGAAAAACATCAGGAAATTCGCACACAACCGGAAGATTTTTTATTTTTAATTCTTGCTCTTCTTTCATTGAAAGCAATAACATGAATCCATGAGCCCTTTCTTTTAAAGAGGCACTCACTTGGTTGGCGGTTAGAAATCTCGAATCCTCAGGATTCAAATTCACTAGTTCTTTAAACATTATGGTTTTATTATGACAATCTATTAGAACATGATTATGAGACAACCAATCTAGCCCAATAATAACTTCTAAGCCAAAAAGGGGTAAATAGAAAAGATTAGCCTTAAAGTCCTTACCATCTATGACAATAGGGCATTTCCAACAGGCTTTAGTGGTGACAATGGGATTGTTTCCAGGAGTATGTACAGATAAGTTAAATGGCAGTTCTATCACAGGTAATTTTAGTTTTTCTACACAGTCATTGGCAATAAAGGAATGTGATGCACCTGAGTCATACATAACAGTTAAAGGAATCTTATTAATGATACACTTACCTTCCACCATGGAATCAGAATGAGATGCTTCTTCTCCAGTGATTGCAAACACCTTTCCTTTCCCCTTCGGCCTTTCGACTGCGCTGTGTGCGCCTCCCTGAGTATTTATGCTTGTACTCATACCTTCAGGGTTTTCCCTCTTCATCTCTGGGCAATCCTTGATGTGATGACCTAGTTTGTTACACTTAAAGCAAATATAAGTGTTTTTAGGATAATCCCTTTTCAAATGAGGTCCTCCATATATAAAACATTTAAAATTTGGTACAGATGTAGGGTAATAGCTTCCAGTTGAAGCTTGGGGTCTGTTAGGAACAGATGCTGCTTCAAACCGACGAAATGACGCTTGATAAGGCTTATTTCTCCTGAAGTCTCTTCTTTGGTGATGGTGAGGTCCTCCACTTCTCATTTCTCCCGCCTTATGAATGGGCTCATGACTTTTGGTCATTCTATCCTTATGATCCTCTTCAAAGATCCTGCACCGAATTACCACTACAGAAAATTCATGGATTTCCTGCATTCGTATAGCTTCTTTAATTTCTGGCCGTAATCCATTTACAAACTTTGCACACCGATCACCTTCGTTAGTAGCATCATTATAATGAGAATGAAAATGAGATAGCTCTTCAAACCTGGATGCATACTCTCCTACGGTCATGTTTCCTTGGGTCAGCAACAGAAATTGAAATTTTCTTTTCTCTTTAACATCAGCTGGAAAGTATTTTTCCAAGAACATATCCTTGAAATGATCCCAGGTGATCTCCACTTGGTTGACTTCGAATTATCTACGTATGCTATCCCACCAATGTTCGGCATCCTCAGATAAGGTATAAGTAGCGAATACTACCTTATCAGCTTCATTACATTGCAATGCTCGAAAGATCTTTTCTATCTCTCAAATCCAGATTTGCACTCCATCAGGGTTATATCTTCCCTTGAAACGAGGTGGATTACGCTTTTCGAAAAAGTCCAACCTTCTCAAGGCATCATTACCTTGACCTTCACGTGCTCCCATTGCATTGGTTAAGTGTTCTACAACTCCAACAAGATCATTTCTAGCCAGTAGTTTCCTGTTTCATAGTAACTGAGACTTGTCACATCAATCATAGTTACTACCAAGTCAGAGATTCTATTCTCTATCACCTATACAGAGTGTACAGATAAAGCAAGATAGACCTTTTTCCCCAGGCTTATTGGATTAACTACTCTGATACCACTTTGTAAAACCCTCGGTTACACCTTAATAAATTCTAGAAAAATTTGTAAATGTTTTTTCTAAAGATATTATCGTTAAAGAGAAACTATCGGAATAAATTACATACACCATTTCTGAAATACCTCATAAATATTCTTAAAACTTTATAAAGTAATTTTTCATTCATCCGAAGAAAATAAGTATTAAACATTATAAGAAAGAGAGGAAACTCCATGGCCCAGAAGTAGTTACTTAATAACATTATTTATTCATTGGACCACGGTATTCATACCGAGCTCCCTTTCTAGAACGTGCTATATTTACTACCGAGATTCTTTGATCCTTCCCTCTGAACCATCAATTTAAAACATATGAAACAAAAACACGGAGAAAGGAGTGAGAAACAGAATATAATATTCCCAAATAGGGCATAAGCAATAAAGGGTTTTCACAAACTAATATATAATAATATCAATCACAATCACATACACAATCAATTATGAATGCATAAATGTTATGCAATATCCACATCATAACTTACCTATATATGTGTGCCCTTAAATTTTAATTTGCACTGGGCCAACCAGGAGTTTACACTGTTCTATAAGTCTGAATAATAATAATATGAACAGCTCAACTGACATGGAAACACTTAGAGACTAGTCAGATTGAGAAATTTTTTATTGTGAAAGTACCCGACACTAGGGAGCTAGCCTAGGTCCCTTGAAGCACCCTTTCACACCATCTCATCCCAAGGCTCGTAATTAAGCCTCCTCTAATGTATCCTCGGTTTCTATAATCCGCCCCCAGACAATATCATGTTGTTTCACTTTAATGATTTATGATGCATGAGCTACTCGCGTATTTAGTTAGTTAAGGCTTTTAAAAACTCAATTATTAAATACCTTAAAGGTTTACAACATCATTTCAATAAACTGTACATTTTCTTAATTCTCTGAATATCTGTCCCACAAAAATAAATTTGGTACAGTTTTCGAATCTCACTGAAATTGAGTTTCTAATCCTTAAATATCTCAAAACTTTCTCATATAAAACTTTACATAATCTTTCTCAAATTGAATCTTAACATGATCGAAATTTAGAAATCTCAATTATTTCCAAATATCTTTAGTTATTAAGTTGGAAAAAGAAAATAATTTTCTTTTGAAAATTTTATTTTATTAAAAGAGAATAATCTTTAAATCATTAACCAAAAATACTTAAAATTATAAAAATTTTCTTTAATTCAAGATTTAATTATCTCAACCTTTTTATACATTAATTTTCATAAAATGACTTCTTTCTAAAATAAATACTAATTTTTGTATTCTAAATATTAAAAGTAAAGTTAATAAAAATAATCTCTAAGAAGAAATAAAAGATTTAGAATAATAAAAATTTAAAGAGTGAGGTAAGAAAATTCTTACTGAGTTTTACCTTTTCGTCATGCTTGCTATATGCTTAACTTCGTATCAAAAGATCATCAATCATAATCAAATATTATCAATCACAATATCATCAATCACAAAAATGTCAATCATAATCAAATAATATCGATCAAAATTAAATATCAACAATAATAATCAAATACTAATAATTATAATTAAATCAATTAAATATCATTCAAATTTTAATGGTTATTTAAATTATCAAAATATCAAAATTGATTTTGAGTCCTATAGTCCATTCCTTGTATAGGTCTATGTAAGTCCATATAATCCAGTCCTTGCATAGGTATAGTTCAGTCCATATAGGTCAAACTAGTCCAAGTCCTTGCATAGGTTCAGTCCAGGTCGTATAGGTTATGAAAGTTCAGGTCCTTGCATAGGTATATCAGAGTTAGTTACATCAGATTTTTAATTTAAAATTTATTATAAATTTTAACTTAAGAAGTTAATATTTTAAAATAATAATATTATTAAATTTAAAAGGAGTAGGGGACTCCTCGCATTAGTCTTATGTCTTTTCATATTATATTCTTATCTCACTCCCCCTTACCTCTTGTATCCTGATTAGTTATTGAAAATCCGTGCGCGCCTCGTCTCTGAGTTCTAAAACATACCAATTTTATTTTAATATAGTTACAAGATGAAAATTATGATTTTTACTTAAAACAGAAATGGTAAATTTTGAATAGTGAATAGTAAATCATGAATAGTAATAATAAATAGTAAAATGTGAATAGTAACAGTAAATAGTAAAATATGAATAGTAATGGTAAATAGTAAAATATGAATAGTAATGATAAATAGTAAAATGTGAATAGTAAAGATAAATAGTAACAGTAAATAGTAATTTACTATTTGAATAGTAATTTACTATTGAAATAGTAATTTACTATTGAAATAGTATTTTACTATTGAAATAGTATTTTACTATTCAGAATAGTAACTTAAAAAATAATATTATATCTAGTATAATAATAGATTTCTAAAACGATATAAAAATAACCTTAAAAAATATAAAAGAGAGGTATTCTTACCTTGTTATATTAACAGAACCTCCTTCCAAAAAAATATTTCTCTCTCTTACTTCCACCACTATCTCTCTAGCACTACTATATTAAAAAAATTTAATCTGAAATTATGATTTTCCTTCGTTCCTTCGTTCGATATTTATAGGAAGGAAAATCACTATGTATTCTATTATTTTATTATAAAAGTATTGTACAATTTCTGAAATTTTCGTTTCTAGTTATTATGCAAGTTTGAAAATTTCATACATGTACAGTGTTTTGCATAGTAAATATCGGCTGAACTATTAAGCTAAATAGTAACCTTTCACTCGGTATATTTTAAATATTCAAAAGCAGTCCTTTTTGAAATTTAGCGATATTATATCAATCCTCACTAATTTTATAATAAGTAATATAAAGTATAAATTTTAAAAATCTAAAATTTTCTGTTAATAAAAATTTATTAATACGTTTCCAATTTTTTTACGATTGGTAAAAACCAAGATTTTTCTCAAACCGATCATTTTTAAATAAGTCTACTTGAAATGGACTTTAGAAAATTTTCTTATAATTTAACTTCACTTTCTTATAAATATTTTTAATTTTAAGTCACTTTATATGAATTTAAAATTATTTAAAATATATTATTTTATTAAAATATTTCCAAAATTTCAAAAAATTCTAGAAAATCATAAATAATACGTAGATTAAAAAGTTCTAAAGAACCACAATCTAATCCCTTCAAAATTTTAATATAAAAATAAAAATAGGGGTGTTACATTATCCACAATCTATCTTAAGGTATCTTCAACCGTTTATATCTATAAATATAGCATTCACTTCATCATGAACTACCAAGAATACTTAACAAGTTCTTTTATAGTCTTAATCCACCACTTATATCTCAATACAATATAACATGAATAACTACTCTCTTCACCTACTTAGGCAATACAATCATTTCTTAAATTTTTGAGTTATAAAAGTTACCTCAATGTAGGGATATCACATTACTGGAGGACCAAGGAAGCACCATGCCAAGGAACTTGCAAATTGGAACACACAGTTTCACTGCAATATTCCTAAACTATTCAATTAGATTCATCACAGAGTACACATATACAACCACTCATATCATATTTCTCATTAATTAACTCCATTTCTATTCTCTTGGCACTACGGCCTTTGGACTAAAACAAACTTTTAGCCACTCAGGCTTGATTTCTCACCAATCTAATCACTTTAGTTTTACCCTCATTTATCTCAATCCATGTTACCAAATCATTTTAATAACTCTATTATGGTTCTTTAGTTCGTTCACTTGGAACACAAAACTACTACACATATAATGGCATTCAACACATTGTCCTCACACAAAATAGAAACAAATACTAAATTCAAATAATATAATCCTAACTTGTGTCATATACATACCTTACACATAGATATTCAATCAATCACACCACCCAGTCAATTTAATACACCTTAATGTGTAACATTTCATTCAAAAGTCATCTAATTCATCACTACTTTTTAATTAGTTCATTTTGAACTTTTCCACTTTTATACAATTTTTCAGTCCTTAACAAAACCGCTTTGATACCACCTGTGACGTCCCCTTAATGATTCCTAAAATTTATCCGGGATCTACTTAAAATCAGAGAAAATTTTTCATATTTAAAATTCCAGACAATAAATAATAGGACCCTAAGGGTCATGCCACGCAAAACAACTCACAAAACTCAATTTTTGGCTATAGTAATCAATTACAGCAAGTGGTAAAGAATTATGAATGTGCATAATGTAATTTCCTTATTTTTGACAGCTCGTAATCAATTACCACCAGAATAGAATCAACAGAATTGTAGAATTTTACACTTCGACTAACTTCTAGCCTACCTAAATAGTCGGTTTTAACTCCGATTGCTATGAAACATCATAGGCATTATGTTTTCCTATACCGGATATACTGGCGTAGTCCGTTTCCCAAAATTCCTTCGTATGACAAAGTTATGTGCAAAGATGCAGTTTACCTAATTTTAAGCAACATATGGTACCAAAATACTTTCTAAGCATCGTGAAACCCAAATAGCCTTGCACACAAACTCTAGATCACCATAAGAATCCATTGGGACCATCCGGGAGTCCCGATTCTTACTAGATCTCAAATTCCCTACCTCGGTTGGGCTTAATTAGCCATTTTACCTATTCATTTCAGCTTCTATTTAATTAATCTATGCTTGAATCAATTAAACAAATACAATTTTCATTAACACCACACATTCATTTATTTATATAGCTCATAATCAATTTAATGAAGGCTCTAAGCCTAATTCCACTATCAACTAAGCCTAAACATAACATGCACAAAAATGTCATCATACCTACCATTTAACACATACACATATTTTCCTCCATATACAATTTATCATCATGCTCATTACCTTAATAGTAAACCAATTAGCCATGTGGCTCCATACCACTTTAGCCCCTATAGACCTACACATACACAACATATTTAATCAAACACACACACACAAATACTAACTCATCATGGTTGCTCCTCATCCTATCACATCTAACCATCTACCCAAGTGGCTCTATGCCACTTGGAACATATACAATCACATAGGGCAAGACACATATAACATCATATATAAGCAGTCCACATACAAAGTTACACATACTGGCATAAGTATAATTTAACTCAGACAGTTACAATCAATTCTCTCTTAGTTTCTTGGCACTTCCTGGCTCGTTGGTGCTTCCTTCCATAGTATCCATGATATCCCTGCCCTTAGACACTTAACATAACAACAGAAAAGGGGTGAGTGTTGAAATTCATTAAGTAATATAGAAATTAAATATATTGAAGAAGGCGTCACCTTTACCTTACGATATAGCATACCCTCATATATTGATTTCTCTTTATCTTAATACCTTATAAATCCTTATTTTTCTATTACCACACCTGTACTTATCCATTACTCAACCAACTGTATTCTTATCATCATAGTCCACTTGAGCTATAATTATCAATACATGCATAATCATAATATTATCAACCACTCAAGAGATTTAGGAAGCATCATATAATGCATTCATTCTCATTTATCAAGCCCACTAAAGCATAATTGATTCATACTCAATTAAATTTCAATTTCTAGTCTTTTATTCTTTAATCATACAACGATAAACATATTCATTTATTATAATTAGGTCCACTAAGGGTATTCATTTTTGGCACCTTATTCAATCATTAATTACATGGAAATTTACTTTCAGACACCATAGTCCACTCAGGACGCCACAACAATATACATAGAACATACCTTTATTAATTTTAATCACTCAAAGTAAATACATGCTTATTTCATAATTCACATATCATCATTTATCAAGTACGTATAACATAACTGACTTTCACCCAGAGCATGCTATGACTCGCTAGTATTCGAATACTAAAGGATCAACCATCAGCTGGGAGTCCACCTGACATCCTGTGGACCTACTTGGTCCACCGAGCCCACTTGGCTCCTCGCCTCAACCACTGGGTCCTACTTGACCACTGGTAGCTCAACTGGGCCACTAACGACCACCAGAGCAAAAAATAAGAGGTAAATCATATTAAATGACTGTCCTAACCACATGTAACATCTCAAATTTTATAAAAATAACTAAATAGAAGGGATAAATAATAAATAATTATAAATGGATTAATGAGTGTCTCAAAAATGTTGGAATAATTAAATTGAGATTTATGAGGACTAATTATAAATTATTGAGTATTTAAGAGATAAAATTTCACCCGGTTAAAATATAGGTGTCGGACCAAGTATCTCTGATTGAGATGTCGTTGGTCAGGGCTGTTAAGGATGTTATTGGGAATCCGAATCTATATTCGGAATAATTTTTGGATAAAGTATTGAGCCCGAACGGTGGTCCTGTATATTATAAAATGGTAAAATTTTAATGAGAGGTAAAAACTTAAAAACAAACTCTCCTTCCTCTCGTATGTTTCACGCCACATTCTCCTTCTCCTTTGGCATTCATTCTTTTTCCTCCTCACTCTTATTTCCTCTTCATCTTTTCTTCTCTAAAACCATATGTAGTGGATGCTTATCTTCCTCCCCATTTTCATTTCTTTCATTGGGCAAGAAGGACATAGCGATGACTTGGAGCTCTCTTCCTTCTCCTTGCAATTTCGTGTGGCTCTCCCCCTCTCTTAGGATTTGTCCCTTTTCTTCTCATGAGGTAAGCTTCTTGCCATTTTTCAAGAGCTTGAACCTTTTTTAATGAGTTTTAGGTGTTGGGAGAGTGGTTTATGTATGTGGGTTATTGGTAGAAGCCATTATTATGGAAAACCCTAAGGTGGGGTGGTTTTAAATGCAAGTTTAATAAGCCTTTAATGGGGTACACAAAATTAGTGATTTGAATGGTAGAAAATGATGATTTATAGTGTTGTTGGATTTTTAAAGGAACCCTAACTTTAGAATTGGGGGAAATGGGTAATAATGCCATGAAAAATGATTGTTAGTGAAAACCCATGATAATGTATGTGTGGGTATTGTTAATGATGAAGATTGATGGTTATTAGAAATGGTTATTGAGTTTTGATGAAAACCCTAAGTGTTGGTGATTGGGGCTTTTGGCATAGAGGGTGAAATTAATGATGTGGTTGTCATGAGAATAGTTTTGTGGATAGAGATAATGTTTGGAAATGTTTGGTATGATTATTGATATGAGTGGGTTTTAATGAGGTCCCTAACTTGAGGTTTGGAAGATGTGAGCATGTGAGTATACATGTATACGGTTGAGTAGAGGAATTGATTTTGAAAATGAATATATGATGTTCAATGTGTGATGTTGTTATTGTGGTAATAATGATAATGGTAGATGACCAAGAGTGATGGATTATTAAAATGGATGTTTAATTTGATGAGTTGTTAGGTCATGATGTGAGCCACTTGAAATTGTTGATTGGAAATGGTTTGAAAGGAGCTAGAAGGCTCATGATGAATTTAAATGGCAAATAGATAGTTTAAGTGATGGTGAAAGAGATGTGGTTGTTGTTGGGTATGATTAGCCCTTTGAGATTTAAAGAATTATGGTTGTGGGAAAGGAATTCCTGAAGCCTAACACGAGTATAAGAATAGGTGTTTTAATAAGTCTAAGACTTGATATTGAGCTTTATGATAAGCTAGCATTCTTTAGAATTATAATGATGTCTTGAGATGGTTTGATGATGAAATGTATGCATATGTATGTATGTTGGTGTAGATTGTGCTCCGTATTATATTTCGGAGCATTCAGAGCAAGCGTTTGGTTATGGCTCTTCCCTCGAGGTAGGAGAGGAGTTTACATTCAAATTGTATGAGTAGATTGATAGTGATTATTGTATGTGAATGGTACTCATGCTCGCCTTGCCATGTAGATGTCAAAATAATGAGAATGGCTATTTAATGATCATTAAGAATAGTGTATGATAATATGTGATGATCGTTATGGAAATGTATACTTATATGTATGATGATGATAAGTTTAACTTTTAATGTGATTAATGAATTGAAATGGAAATTGTTGAGTATGAATGTTGGGAGCAAGTTTTATATGCCTCAAGTAATGTATATGATGTGCTGGATGTGATCAAATTAGCTTAGAATGAGATTTTATATGTTGGGTTGTGAGGATTTTTGTTTTCTGCATAAGACCTGATAATCTTGCTCAAGCGAGAATCCCTTGTACCAGTATTATGGCCTCTGGGCCAGTCTTGCTCAGGCGAGTGAGTGTCTTGCTCAAGCGAGATGAGTGTGGGGACGAGTAGAAGAGACACTGGATGAATCTCGCTCAAGCAGGCATGGCCGCGCTTGAGTGAGCATGAGAAGAAATGATACTGGGTGAATTTTGCTCAAGTGAATAATGAGGCAAGCTGGATCTCATTCAAGCGGGCCAGCCTTGATGCGGTGCTAAACATTTTTTGTTCAAGCGAGTGGCCTGTTGAAGGGAATCTCACTCAAGCGAGTATTTATGAAAATAGTCACTGGAGTATTTTTGCCTGAGCGAGTGGTTGAACTGGGGAAGCCTCGCTCGAGTGAGTGGGCGTGGTGACGCTACTGGACAACTTTCGCTTACGTGAAGGAGCTCGTCTGAGTGAGCTATGTTGGTCTCGCTTAAGCGAGAGTGGCTCGCTCAAGTGAGATCGAGCCTGATACTTGGAAAACCCTCTCGCTTAAGGAAGTTTTGGGCACGCTCAAGCGTCCCATTTTAATCTCGCTTAAGCGAGTAGGGACTCGCTCAAGCGAGTGGCCCAGTATGAACTTTTATGTTGTTTTCTCTATTCTTCCGATGTTGGGTCCCTCTCCCTTATCTTGTGAGATAATTGAAGAGATACATGAGGGGTATATAGAGATGTAACATGGTGATGATTCGAATTGATTGATACATTGAGATGCTATGTTTGTGATATTTCCACCGCAAAGAAAAAAAATGGAATGATGAAAGGATATTAATAAGAATAGGATGAAGGGAATTATGAGATATACCCTTAAGCGATTTTGAAATCAACGAATGAGTAATGGAAAGACCTAGTGTGCCTTGTAAGTTGATAAATTAGAGAAAAGATATGAAATGGTGAAGTAAATCTTTTCCTTGCTTAAGGATAATGTCCAGTGAGGCTGATTTAGATTGTTAATGATGGCAATGCCATTGATGTTTATACAAGTATAAACTTGTATGTGGAGTTGAGTTGCATTAATGAATGGTTGTATTACCACACTAGTTATAAAGCGATGGCAATAATGAATGAGATGAGAATCCACGAACTGATTTTGTGATGGTATTGATGAATTATTAATGAATGTTAATGATGAATTATGTGAAATCTTGTGTATGTAACTGGAATTGTAATGGCTAGCATGTGATGCTACGAACTTGAAATATGTTGTTATTATGCCTTGTTGACTTCCACGCGTAGATTGTTATGAAATGATATTGTAGCCATTGAGATGTCAAGTACGTTAATAAAATGCCTTGAGGGGCTTTGTAAATGATTGTATGCTCTTGATTGAAAATGTTAAATTAAAGTATACCCTATGTGAGGGGGTGAGGTATCCTTGTGAGGTTGATTAGCATATGCATTACTGCATTTTGCATTCATGGCATGGAATAACATTCAACTATGGTTGCGATCACAATGATGAAAGATCTTGTGGGATTCTACAAAGGGAGTACCCCTTGCGAGGCGGGAAACCAACTTGATGATGATATGATATTGAGCCAGTGGTTGCAATCACCTAGTTGTTGAAATGAAAAGGGCTTGCGAGTTCCTATAATGCCCGTGGTTGCGATCACGAGGCGGGAGTACCCCTTGCGAGGCGGGAAACCATTATGAATTGTTGAACGTGGTTGCGATCACGAGAAAGCACCTTGCGAGGCTGCTAGAGGGAGTACCCCTTGCGAGGAGGGAAACCCATATGAATGAATGATTATGGTGATTGCGATCACCTGATGAAATGAAATCGGATCCGTGCATATGCATTATTAAACAGTTGTCATATGCATTAGCCATAGGTGCATGGCATTTGAGAAGGGATGACCACGAGAGATAAACAACCCCTTGCGAGGAGGAATTGAGTAAAGATTTAATAAAGTAATGATGATGATTTGTGAATGCCCTTGATGATAAGTAGCAATATGATTGTGTATGTGCTTGTGCTTGCTTATGTTGTGAATTGTGATTCAGGAGGCTTGTATGCATTTTATAATAATGTGATGATGATTGAATGATGATTTAGTAACTTTATAGCAAAACACACATGATGAATGAATGCATGTAGACTTAATCACAATATATTATATTCATCATTTTGAATGTATAACTCACTCTCCCATGTGGTCTCCTTTTTATCATTGTGATACAAGGTTGTCATGGGATGAGATGAGATTTTTGTATTGAAGCTTTTAGCGAAGGTAAATAGTGGTAGTGGAAGTGCCTTGGCCAGCATCATTTGTGAATTATAATGCATTGAATAAATTGTATGTAATGATATTGATGAATTAGTGATTTTGAAAATGTACAAGAAAATCCCTTGTATTCGTGAATGATGAATATATGTATTTAGTATGTAAATGATGATTTGATGAGTATTAGAGGAATTAAAATTTGAATAATGTATATTGACGATGGTGATGCTTGTATTAATACCACTAGGTGAATGAATGGGATATGATCTATTAGGTTTAAGTTATGTATTTACATGCATTGCCGAGCCTTTTCTCATATCTTTATATATGGGACTAGGCGTTCGCCCGATATACACATTCTTCTTCTGCTGTAAACTATACTAGTTTTGTATACCGTTATGGACAATATAGTTATCGATCCAGTCATATGTTTACAATTCTCACTCTTCAGTTTTCTGAGGTTCGGGTCTTGGTGTAATCTTGTGATGTTTGAAATTATTTCAAAGGCAAAAAATTTACTCGCATTTTTATTAAGTATTATCTTGATTACGTCGGGATTCGAGTCTGGAAAATCGGGGGTGTTTCACCACACAATCATATATATTTTTAAAAATCATATTTCTCTTTGATAATCAATACAAAGCCTTTCAAAATCATAAACAGCCATTCAAGCATCAATATAAATAAAGTGGTGGCCACTCATGCATAGCCCACATGTCATATGCTTCTTTATTTCATCACACCCCCACTCAGGCACAGATAAATAATTAGTCACTCAGGCATTTAAAATAAAATGACAGTCAGTCAAGCATGCGTTATATCTTAATTTCTTTTTTACATCATCATATAGCCACTTAGATACAAATTTAATCACCAGCATAAAGGAAAACACAATTATAGTTCTTATATAGATTAATTTTGCCACATATTAATAATTTCACATCAATATAGCCACCCAAGCATTTTATTTCAAATAAGTAGCAGCCACTCCAAAATGAAAAAAATGGAACTCCCATTACCTTTCTTCCCCATTGCCAAACATGCCTTCAATTTCGAGTTTCAACAAGGAATTGGGCTCCAATTTAGGCCACAAAGTTCGTAACCATAGGAGAAAGAAAAAGAAGCTTTTTCTATTCTTGTTTCACGCATGAAAGAAAAGAAGAAAGTGGAGTGAAAATGCTTTTAACTTAAAGGCAATTTAATCATTTTCCATTTCTCTCTTTTATTTTACATTTTCTTTCCTTTACTTTCTTCTATTTTCATAAGGTAAATAAAATTTATTCTTACCACTTGGTAACTCTCAATTTACCACTATAATTTAATTTAACTTCAGCTCTATAGATTAAATTACCACATTTTAAATATTTGGATTCATTAATTTACTAGCAACTAAAAATTAATTAATAATAACCAAAAATTAATTTAATTTACCACTTAAAATAATTAATTAATTTATACGGTATGATTAATTTAATTTAGAGCCACGGATGTTACATGACATTTGTTAGTATGAGAGAGAATTTGTTAAATGCTTGACACGTAGCATCGATAGTGGAAGAAATTGCGGAACAAGTTGGTACCTTTGGTGAAGGTCGCTTGGAAACATGGAAATATAGAGACGTTCACATAGGAACGTGAGGACGACATCAGAGAATGGTATCCCGACGTGTTCGAATCCGGTAAGTTAAATTTCGAGGACGAAATTTTCTTTTTAGAGGGGTGGATTGTAACATCCCAAAATTTTAAAATAGAGGATTAATTAAGGAAAATAAATATTGACAAATCTAATATGAATTATTTAATGTCCCAATATATTGAAAATAATTAAATTAAGAATTTTGGGAATTGTTGGTGAATTATGGAGACCGGTTAAGCTGAAAATGAGCCTGGTTGAGATATGGGTGTCGGACCAAGTATCTCGGAATGAGATGATATTGGTCAGGGCTGTTAAGGATAATATTGGGAATCTGAATATGTGTTCGGTGTAATTTTTAGATGAAGTATTGAGCCCGAGCAGAGAACCTATTTGTAGAAAAACGATGAATTTTAATGAGGAGTTAAAAATTAAAAGGCAAAAGCCTAATCTCCCTTCTCATTTTCGTGAAGTTGTTAAGGCTTTTGGGGCAAACACACTTACTTCTCCTTTCTTTCTAATTCCTCTTCATTTTCACTTCTACTTCATTTCCTCCTCCTTCTCAAACCCTACCCAAGTGATGACTCTTCTCCCTCTCCCTCTATTTTCGTTGAGGAAGCTTAGAAGCTTGAAGTTCTTTCTCTCATTTTCATGTACCTCTTCCTCTTCCTTAAAAACCCACTTTGTTTTGGGTGTGAGGTAAGCTATACTCACTTTCTTGTTGAGTTTTGGCTCTGGGTATGTGTCATTATGTGTTGGGAGAGTAAAGCATGTACATGGGTATTTATTAGGAGCAATGAATGCTTAAACCCTAAGGTGGGTGGTTATAAATATAAGTATTTATGAGGAGATAATGGTGGTTGGTACATTAATGATGGTGGAAAGTGAAGATTGATGAGGTATTGATGAGAGTTTTTTGGTTTTGAGAAAACCCTAACTTTTAAATTTGGGGGAAAATAGTTAATGTTGATTTAAGATTATGTGTTATGAAGAAATGTATGATATTGAGAAATATGAATGTTAGTAGATGGAGTTTTGTGAAGCTTGGGGCTAGGATTGTCTTGTAACCCTTGAACTTAATGATGGTGGTTTAATGGGAAGGAATTCTCGAAGCCTAATAAAGGATAAAAATGGTATCTACAACATGTCTAGCACATGTTACGAAATTATAGATATGAATATGACTAAATAGAATCGAATTGATGACTTGAGTAGTTGATTGATTGAGGTTTTACATAAATATTGATGTAGGGCCTATTCCGAACGACGAGGCGGGAGCGTCTTATCAATCGGAATTCTTCTCTTGAGGTAGGAGAGGAGTCTTATGTTCTAAATGCATGAATTTGAATGTTATTTGATTGTGATATGTATTGTCATGCATGTTAGCCTTGCTTGAATATTGTGAGAAATGATGATGTGGTATATGATATAGAGGATATGTTTGGCAACATGCTTTGAATGCATTTAGAAGAAATTTTGTTGAGTGGTGTGGTGGCATGAATTGTTTGATGAATGTGTGGTTAGATAAATATATATCCACCGAGAAAGCATAACGAATGCTAATGATTTTGATGGAGAATAAATTGTATTCCTATATGGTATTAAAGTTAAATGATGTGATTGATAACTATTGTGAATGCCACACAAAGATTCAAATTAATAAGAATAACCAACGTGATTGAATCCACTAAAAGCCTTGTGGTGATGTTGGTGACAATGATGATGTATGTTGGGTGGCATATATAGGATGCATAGAGTGAGAAATGCATATGATCTGCATTTGCATCTATGGCATACTGCATAGCCGCCGTTGTTGGAACATTAGGGGAGTTCCCTCGGCCGACCGAGTGGGAGGGTGGCTCGGTGCACGAGCAAGCTGTATTTTCCCCTGTGACTTGGTGTGAAGTCACGAAGCCGCCCATGTATTGCTTCGAGGAGCTACATGTGGCCGACCCTTGTGGGGGGTGGCTCTTTATGAGCAGGTGACCTCGGTGGTCCTTGAGATCACAGCCGTCATGATTTAATATCTGGCCAGCCCACAACACCATATGTTGATATGTTGTGTACCGCGGTCATGGTGAAAATGACCAGGTGTTGCAAGATGGGCGATGCGGTTTGGTACCAGTAAAACGATTAGTGAATGCATGCAATTTAATGAATAAGTGTACACATTTTACTACTGCAGTAGGGGTATGGTTGGATGACCATGCTTGAATCCCACGTTCGGTGTTGTAATCCCATAGTTAGATCTGCAATTGTTGAAATATTCCTTTGTGCATATGCATTAGCTTAAGAGCATTTGCATATAGCAGGGAAGTATGCCGGAGATGATGAGATATGATGATGGATGTGATGAGGATGTAAAAATATATTTTAAGACAACATAAAAGATATGAATACCAAATAATGGTTGTGTGATAGTCCAATTCTCGAGGAACGTGATTATGTATGTGCTTGTGTACTTTGTTTGGAATTGTGTTGTTATTTATGATAATTGCATGATGGAATTACGATGGTATATGGCATAGTGTATGTTATGAGTGTACAAAGTATACATGTTGGATGCATATATACATAATCACGTGGTATTCATATTCATACCTTTGGAATGTGGACTCACTCTTCCATGTTGTCTATTTTTAGAGTTGTGATGTAGGGTACTCATGGGAAAGGGTTGACATTTTGAAGTACACTTGGCTTGAGGAGGTAAATAGTGGTGTAGGAAGTGCCTTGGCCGGCAAGGTCTAGATTTTGTATAGCATGTGATGTGGATCTTGATGAGGACAGGCAAGGGCTGACTTTTTGATGATGAATGGCTGCCATAAAAAAGGGAAGAATACACACACAGACGTACACAATACAAGGAAAATTATGAAATCTAGAGTGGAGATTGAATTTAGAAAGTTATGGTTTGCTGTAAGGATCAGAAATTCAAGTTCAACTTGTCCCTGATTATTTGGATTTAGATTCAATGAGAGGTTTAAGGTTCAAGCTAGACTCATTTTCACGTGAATTCATTTGCACACTACAATGGGAATTGACGCAATAACATGAGAATTAAAGCAACTTAACAATTGAACTAGGATTCCTTGATTTTTCTTTTAATTCTTTAGAGTTCAGAATTTTAGATTCAATTTAAAGACAAGGGTAAAAATGCATGAAATAAAAATGACAAAAGATGGATAGCATCACACCTCCATAATTGACTAGAATTCACACACAAGCATCACACTAATGCATGGCTAATCAACCTTGCTTCACACAAGGATCAAGAGCATCACACTCACCACTAAGTTATAAAATTTAGAAAATTTCATTAATGATCTTCCCTACCTTTTTCCTTACGTGTGGCTAGTTTTGTATAACTTGGCTAAACAAAAAAAAACAAACTACTCCACTACCTAGAAACAAGGGTAACCGCCCACCACTAAGTCTTAGTGGGAAAATACTGAAAATTTTAATGGCATGACCAAAAATTACAAAAGAAATAAAGCAAATGGGTCTAGGTAGGATTTTAACACAGTTCATTCAAATCCTACACTACCCTGTTCTTGAAGCTAGGCCATTTATGCTAGGCCCTCTGCTGTTCATCCATCCACATGATCAAATGAATAAGCTTGGGTGTCCTTTGTGGCTCCTTGGTTATGTCTTCCAGGAGGGTGAGAATTAGCCTTTGTAAGGTGGCTTTGGTCTTCTTGGCCTTGGATCTTGTCATCAGCCCTCCTATTCCTTGTAGTGCCCCTGACTGGTGGGAGGTGTCCTCATCATTCCCTCCCTCTTGAACAGGATTTGTCCTCAAATCTGGGTCTTCTTCACCTGCATCAAACAAAGACAAATCAGCCACATTAAAAGTAGAAGACACATTATACTCACCTGGCATTTGGATCTTGTAGGCATTGTCATTGATCCTCTCCAATACTTGGAATGGACCATCTCCTCTTGGAAGCAACTTGGATTTCCTTTGTTTAGGAAACCTCTTCTTTCTCATGTGTACCCACACCCACGCTCCAGGTTGGAAGATCACCTTCCTCCTACCTTTGTTGGCTTGCTTAGCATAGCTCTCATTCTTCTTGATGATTTGGGCTTTAACCCGCTCATGCAGCTTCCTCACAAAATCTGCTTTAGCCTGTCCTTCATAATGCTTAAACACAGAAATGTTAGGTACAAGTAATAAATCAAGTGGAGATAAAGGATTAAACCCATACACAACCTCAAATAGAGAGCAATTAGTGGTGGAATGGACAGCGCGGTTATAAGCAAACTCAATATGGGGTAGGCAAGCTTCCCAACGATTCAAATTTTGCTTCAATACCACTCTAAGCATAACACCTAGTGTCCTATTGACCACCTCAGTTTTGCCATCAGTTTGGGGGTGACAAGTAGTAGAAAACAATAACTTAGTTCCTAATCTACCCCACAAACTCCTCCAAAAGTGACTCAGAAACTTAGAGTCCCTATCACTCACAATACTCCTAGGCATGCCATGGATCCTAATGATTTTTCTAAAGACTAATTCAGCTACATGGCTAGCATCATTGACTTTTTTGCATGGAATAAAGTGAGCCATTTTAGAAAACCTATCCACCACTACCAATATAGCATCTCGGTCAGCACTGGACTTAGGTAACTCAAGCACAAAATCCATGGACAAATCTACCCAAGGGTGTTCAGGAACAGGGAGGGGAGTGTACAAACCTTATGGGAGCACTTTAGACTTAGCTTGCTTGTACTCAATGCATGCCTCATAATGTTTGGATACATCCTTTTTCATGTTAACCCAATAAAAATGCTCATGCAATATCTCATAAGTCTTATGCACCCCAAAATGACCCATCAAATCCCCTCTATGTGCTTCCCTCACTAAAAGCTCTCTAATGGAAGATTGGGGAACACATAACCTATTCTCTCTGAACAAGAACTCCTCAAACCTATAATACTCATCCTTAGGCACCCTTTCACACTCCCTATACTTTTGGCCAAACTCATTATCACCATCATACAGCCCCTTTAAAATTTCCAAACCAAGCAGTTTGGTCTCAACTATAGAAATCAGGGCATATCTCCTAGACAATGCATCAGCAACTACATTTCCCTTCCCTTTCTTATACTTAATGACATATGGGAATTGTTCTAAGAACTCAACCCGTTTGGCATGTCTCTTATTAAGCTTACCTTGACCTCTAAGATACTTAAGAGACTCATGGTCACTATGGATAACAAACTCCTTAAGGAAAAGATAGTGCTGCCATGTTTTGAGGGTTCTCACTAAAGCATAGAGTTCCTTGTCATAGGTGGAGTAATTCAAGGTGGCCCCACTTAGTTTTTCACTAAAATAAGCTATAGGGTGGCCCTCTTGAAGCAAAACAGCCCCTATACCTATGCCAGAAGCATCACATTCTATTTCAAAAGACTTGGAAAAATTAGGGAATGCTAGAATGGGTGCACTAACTAATCTTTGCTTAAGAGTTTGGAAAGCTCTCTCTTGTTTTTCCCCCCACTTACAGCTCGCATTCTTCTTCACCAACTCATTTAGTGGGGCTGCCAATGTGCTAAAATCTCTCACAAAAGGCCTATAAAAGCTAGCTAGACCATGAAAGCTCCTAATTTCACTCACAGTTTTTGGTGTTGGCCATTCTTGGATGGCCTTCACTTTTTCTTGGTCTACCTCTACCCCTTTAGAACTCACCACACAGCCTAGAAACACCACATGATCTTGACAAAATGTGCATTTTTTGTAACACCCTTATTTTTAATAAGTAATTAACCCAAACACAGAAGAAATTTTTTCATAGAAAGCCACCACTGAACAGATGGCATAGAAGAGAAGAGGAAGGCGAGTGGAAGTTAAGGAACACACACACATGTATGGCTACCTGCGGAAGGAATGGAACATGAACCAACTCCGCCCAGTTCAGCGAAGCATGACAACGCCTGGGCGAAGTCCACCACAACGTCCATTCACTCAAGCGGGGTCCAACACCGCCGAGCGAGACAGGATAATGCAACCACGGAAGAGAGAGGTATTTAGGCAGAGTTCCTCAATAACATCTACTCGCTTCAGCGCGATCCCACACGCTTGGGCGAACCGTCCTAGTCGCTCGGGCGAGGTATGACTCCGCCTAAGCGAGGCCATCACAAGCCTTCCAAAAAAAACCGCACTCGCTGGAGCGAGTACCTTGCTCGCTGGAACGAGGAGCCACACTCGGCTAAGTAGACGCTCGGACCCAGAGTCATTCTTCACTCATTCACTCAGAAAATGATAGCTAACTCACTCAGATTATAAATAACTTACGCTCGGAATCCATTCTATTCTAACCCTCTTACACTAACTTCTTTCTCAGGAGAGGATCGCTCAGGGTTTTCACTCGTGAATATGAACTCTTCCTCATCGGGTTTCACTTATAATCTCCACTCGGCAAAACCATCCTCACATGGGATTATACATACTCTCACTCGGGACCGAACTGTCCCATCCACTCGGTATCCATATTATTCTCCATTCTATTTTTCCCACTAAGTCAAGGTTCGCTCGGATTCTTCTATCACTGTCAATTCCCTGTAGTAGGGCCCCCTTAAATTCTAAGGTGTCACTCTCCAGTTGGGAAATCTTCACTCGGAAACTTCTCACTCGGATATCGTTGATTATTTGACGCTCGGGGGAAAATCCTAGCAATTAACACTCGGAAAGCTTATCTAGGCTCTCATCTTCGAATCCTAATAACTCGCTGCTCGGGACAGCCTTCCACACCAATCCTCACTCGGAATTACATGAGTCCTCCCACTTGGAAAGTATTAATACGCATATCTGCATATAAATTACCCAGACATCACCTAGAAATAAATAGACATGCAATATGGCAGAAACATAGACATATATATATATATATATATATATATATATATATATATATATATATATCAAATTTACAAGCACGTTGTCCCGTCCCCATTCCGAGGGATTAAATTCTGTCTAAGAGGGGCTATAAACAAAACACGAGCTGGCCAAGGCTTACTCCAAACATTATACACAGCATAAACAGAGTCAAAAAGCTTCCATAGTGCATCAGTACTTCGCCCAACATTTCAACTCTTCCTCCGATCCTTATCTCGAGAGATGTTCACTGAAAAATTGTAACTGCAGGGGTGAGCATCTTAAATTTTAAATGATAGATACCGATTCAGGTTACTTCGCATTCATACAACAACATATACCCACAATCCTACGTCAACTCAATAATATTAACACTCCACAGTCGGTGACACAATGCTAAGGGTCCTTGAGTCAGGATATTTCTTCATAACATTTATCAATCGGAATACACAATTCTCACTCGGGTATAAACGTATTCACAACTTCTCAACAACATATTATACATTCATAGAGCAGGTTTCAGTCAGCAATTATAGTACATGCACATGGAATAACGCACTCATTCACAAGTAAACACCACTTCACTAACATCATCACATGCATAATTAATTCCACATAACATCAGTAGCCATATAAGCACAAATTATTCACTCGGTTCCGCATACGTGTGTGATCGGTTCTAACATTACAACGTAGGCTCTCAGCCTTTTGTACATAGCTCTCGGCTACCGTTCAACTCCCAGCTGCTTGGCCGTTTTACGGGTACCCAACCGTTTGCCCACAGGTGACACCAACGCTCTCAGCACCAACGGAGGTGTTCATAGGCAGCCCGAGTCCCACTCAAGGGCTACCTTGAGTCCCACTCAAGGATTTTGCAGCGTCCCACGCTGAATAACCGATGGTAGTGTCCCACACTACGTGCTCTCAGCACAACCGCATCCCATGCGCCACACGCGGATTCATCACACAACATTGAATTCATGCACACAACCTCTATTCAACCACACGTATTTCACATGCAGTCGGTAATACACATTTTCAGGACTCTACATGTTAATCTAACACATACAACCTTCATGTAATCATCATCATAGTTCCGTTAACAACATATGAGTCCAACGCAATCGATGTCAATCAGATTAAGCTTCTATGAGCATTTTCATCAACTCAAGTATAACATACACTCGGTTTACAGCAGTATCAGAACTTAGATCAACGCATGCATCTATATGAAGATCAACAGGTTCACACAAGCATTTCAAATCAACATAGCACAACATGCAATCGGTATATGACAATGTCAGAACTTAATCAACGCATGCATCCTTATAAACACGAATAGATTCAATAAGCATTCCCATCAACACAGCATGACATGCAATCGGGCTCTATGGTAAGGTATGCATCCTCAGGGACGATGATAACATGCAACACTCACTCTCATTTATCATGCACTCGGATATTCTACATGCAAGTATATCATGCAACAGAATACAGTTCCATAATTATCAATGTCTTCCAAACCCGTTCGTAACCCATGCATTTAACATGTAAGGTACTTCCCCTACCAACTGCGAGACTCCGAGAGATTCTTCTATTTGGGGTGTTGGTTCTCTCCCTTGTTGCTTTACTCGGCGCTTCCTCTGGAACACTGTTGTTTTCCACGAGTGGTACAGGGCTGTTTTTGCTTCTGTTTTGACACTCGTCCTCTACTCGCATGAGGGAGCTCTGACTCCACTGCAGTACCTTCACCTTGGCTCTCCGAAGTAGGGTATGGAATAGAGAGCAGAGAAGGAGAAGAGAAGAGCAAGAGAGAAGAGAAGAAGGGAGAAAAAGGGAGTCCGCAGAGGGGGTTTTCGAGAGTGAAAGGGCAAGGGGCCATCACCCAATATAAACACATGCACGAAGAACAGGTAGGTGGGGTGGGGAAACATGAGGCAGTAGTTTTGCCCATGCCATCCTGTCCCGTCAGCACCTTCCAACGTTAATCTCCTCACACCTTTTAATTAATTAAGTTAAATGTACTTTAGTGAACAGATTTCTTCTCCTGAATTATTTGCCCGGTTTAATGGCTTTATTTTGCTCGGTTCCTTTTTTTTTTAAAATTGGGATGTTACAGTTCTCCCCTACTCAAAAGAATTTCGTCCTCGAAATTCAGTCGGTAACTCATGCAAAATTCAGTCGGCTACTCACCTAAGTAACAACTCGGGGTACTGCTGTCTCATGGCGTCTTCGCGTTCCCAGGTACAAGAGGTAGTCTTGCCTTGCTGCCACTCCACTTTAACCAGCCCTACGTTTTTGCTCCTCAAGCGCTTTACCGATCGGTCCACGATTCTAATCGGTGTAGTCACAGTGGTCAGGTCTTCCTTGATTTCCACTTCATCATCAAGCATTGTGTGGCTGGGGTCATGTAAATACTTCCTTAGTTGAGACACATGAAATACGTTGTGCAATCGGGATAAGTGGGTCGGTAATGCTATTCGGTATGCCATGGTGCCGACTCGCTCCAACACCTCATAAGGTCCAATGTATCGAGGGCTTAACTTTCCACCTTTCAAAGCTCGTCCGACTCCTTTACTCGGAGAAGTCCTCAAAAACACTCTGTCTCCGACTGAAAACTCCAATGGTTTGGTGCGTTTGTCATGGTAACTCTTCTGCCTGTCTTGAGACGCCTTCATCTTTCCCTGTATTACTCGGATTTGCTCTGTGGTTTGCTTCACAATGTCTGGTCCCAATAGCAGACTCTCACCCGTTTCCGACCAGCAAAGTGGGGTTCGGCATCTTCGTCCATATAATGCTTCGTAGGGTGCCATGCCAATGCTGTTATGATGGCTGTTATTATACGTAAACTCAATCAAGGGGAGGTACTGCTCCCAATCTCTACCGTGCTCTAACACACACGCTCTTAATAAGTCTTCTAAACTCTGAATCGTCCGCTCGGATTGTCCATCCGATTGGGGGTGGTAGGCAGAACTAAGCCAAAGTTTAGTGCCCATTTCCTGGTGCAGGTTGGTCCAAAATCGGGACGTGAACCTAGGGTCCCTATCCGATACGATAGAAGTGGGTATACCATGCAGTCGGACAATCTCATGAATATAAATCTGAGCTAACTTAGGCATCGGGTACTTCATGTTCACAGGCAGGAAGTGTGCACTCTTCGTCAGTCAGTCAACAATGACCCAAATCGCATCATGGCCCGCTCGGTTTTTGGGCAATCCCATAACAAAATCCATAGCAATCGAGTCCCATTTCCACACGGGAATCTCCAGGGGCTGCATTGCACCGTACGGCTTCTGGTGCTCCACTTTTGATTTCTGACAAGTAATACACCGAGCCACGTATTCTGCCACATTCCTCTTTAGTCCGGGCCACCAGAACTGTTTCCTCAGGTCATGGTACATCTTTGTGGTACCCGGGTGAATACTGAGGAGGCTCTTATAAGCTTCATCAAGCACCATTCTCCTTAATTCTTTCTCACTCGACACGTATATTCTGTTTTTCACTCGGAAGATCCCATCTGATCCCTCGGTTAAGGACAAATCCTTTCCCTTGGCCTACGTCTCTTTCATCTCAGCCAAGTAGGAGTCTGACTGCTGCTGCTCGTACACGGACTTCAGGAATTCATTGGCGATTCTTAATGTACCGATTGCTATTTTCTGAAAGGAGGGGGTGTCAACATGTAAGTTCATGTCTCGGAACTGCTCCAACAACTCCACTTCTCTTGCCATCATTGCTGCCATATGGAGGGATTTCCGACTCAACGCGTCGGCAACGACATTTGCCTTACCCGGATGGTATTTCAGCTTGAAATCGTAGTCCTTTAACAATTTTATCCATCTCCTCTGCCTCATGTTCAGCTCTTTTTGGTCGAAAAGATATTTAAGGCTCTTGTGATCACTGTATACTTCAAATCTGGACCCGTACAAATAATGCCTCCTAATTTTTAGTGAGAACACCACAGCTGCCAACTCCAAATCATGGGTCGGATAATGCTGCTCGTGAGGTCTCAATTGCCGAGAGGCATACGCTATCACTCGGTCTCTCTGCATGAGCACGCATCCTAATCCGAGTCCTGATGCATCACAATAAACTACAAAGCTCTCTTGTAAGTCGGGTAATGCCAGCACTGGAGCAGTCGTCAACTTGTTTTTCAGCTCTCGGAAGCTGCTCTCGCACTCGGGACTCCACACGAAGGGAATGTTTTTCCGAGTCAATTTAGTTAGTGGTAACGCCAGCTTAGAAAAACCTTCAATGAACCTTCTATAATAACTTGCCAGGCCCATAAAACTCCTTATCTCTGAGACCGACTTGGGTCTCTCCCATGCCATTACAGCTGTCACCTTCGAAGGATCCACCGAGACACCTTGCTCGGAAATCACATGTCCGAGGAAGTGGACCTTATCCATCCAGAATTCGCACTTTGAAAGCTTCGCAAACAACTGCTTCTCCTTCAACACTTGAAGTACTGCTCGGAGATGTCCTTCATGCTCCTCGGAAGTCTTAGAATAGACTAGGATGTCATCAATGAAGACAACTATGAATCGGTCTAAATAGGAGTGGAATATGCTGTTCATGTAATTCATGAAGACAACAGGGGCGTTTGTCACACTGAACGGCATCACTACATACTCGTAGTAGCCATACTGAGTCCTAAAGGTAGTTTTTGGGATATCCAAGTCCTTCACTCAGATTTGGTGATATCCTGATCGCAGGTCGATTTTCAAGAAGACTGAGGCTCCACGCAGTTGGTCAATTAAATCATCAATTCTGGGTAACGGGTACCGATTCTTAATTGTGAGTTTGTTCAGTTGTCGGTAATCCATACAAAGTCTCATGCTGCTATCCTTCTTCTTAACAAGCAGCACAGGTGCGCCCCATGGTGATACACTCGGTCTAATGAATTGTTTTCCGAGTAATTCATCCACTTGCTTCTTCAGCTCAGCCAGTTCAGTTGGGGACATTCTATAGGGTGCACTGGAGATCGGCTCGGCTCCAGGGATCAAGTCTATAGAGAACTCGACTTCTCTATTGGGAGGGACACTCGGTACATCTTCAGGGAACACTTCAGGGAATTCACAGACAATCGGAATTTCGTTCACTCGGACTTTACTCTGACCCTCGGTTAGACAAAGCATCATAAGCAGTTGGGTTATACCTGGTGTTGTGTCGTCCTCATTATGCTGCCTCGGGAAGATTATGCTTCGGTTTCTACAATCCACTAACACTTTGTTGGCTGAAAGCCAATCGATTTCGAGTACAACATCAAGGCCCTTTAAAGGTATGCACACCAGATCAAAAGTGAAACTCCGACCACGCAACTCAAACGTTACATCCTTGCATATTGACGATGTCAACACCTTAGGGCCAGTCGGATTGGCCACTTCCAAAGTCCGATCCATAAACACAGTTGGTAACTTTAAACGCTCTACACACTCATCAGCTATAAAAGAATGGGTAGCTCCCGAATCGAAAACAACATTAAGTGTATGACTACCGAGTGAGCACTTATATTGTACTAGATTATTTGCTTGTGTAACGTCCTCTGCGTTGATGGTGTAAACTCTCCCCGTTGCTGGTTGGTCGGTATTCCTCTCTCGGTTATTTGGAGCAAGCATCATGTTTTCTCTGGCTCTGTTGCCTCTGCCACCAGGTCATTGGTTATCATTCACTCGGTTTCTCTCTTGGAATCCTTCTTGACGTACACTGGTGTTTGCTTGGCGGAGTTGGGGGCAATCAGGGCGAATGTGTCCTCTCTTATTACAGTGAAAGCACACCACTTCACCATCATCCTTGCAGTCTCTGGCATAGTGACTTCCTCCACACTTGAAACATCTTCCGTCTCCTACCACTGGTCGTCTTTCAGGTTGGTTCTGACCCCCAAATCTGGAAAAAGACTTGTTCTTGCCAACGTTGCTCGGCTTCTTGAGGCAGGATTGTTAGGGCCTCAAGGAATGGTGGGTTCTGCTGCTCTGGCCCAAATGGGCCTTGTCATCCTCCTCAAATATCCTACATTTATTCACCAATGCAGGGAAACTCCGTATCTCATGGTATCTGCAGGCCCTCTTAACATCTGATCTTAATCCATTCTCAAACTTAAGGCACTTGGAGCTCTCCGTCCCAGGTTGTTGGAAGGGTGGGTAGAATAGGCACAATTCCTCGAATCTTGTCGCGTATTCTTCCACAGTCATGGAGCCTTGTTTCAACTCCATGAACTCCAACTCCTTCTGACTCCTCACTGTGTCGGGGAAGTACTTCTCTAAGAAGCATGTCTTAAAATCGTTCCATGTCAGCTGAGCATCATCATCAGGGAATCGGCTTCTGGCTATCTTCCACCAGTTCTCCGCTTCATCTCGCAGCATATACACTGCACATTCCACCTTCTGGGCCTCGGTACGATGAAGACCCCCAAAAATTCTCTCCAGCTCCTGAGTCCATTTAAAGGCTGCCTCAGGGTTCCGTCCTCCTAGAAATTCACTCGGTTTCCTCTTTAGGAAGCGGTCCAGCACTTGGCCCTCCTCAGCTCGAGGCTGGCCCTGCCTCTCAAACACATCTGCAAAGCGTTGGAATGCTGTGGCTATAGCCTCCATGCTTTGGCGATGCGTCATCTCTTATCCTAAAATCAACATTCAAGGATAAGTATACCAAGCCACTCATACTATTCGGGTTTCAGCCTAGTGATCAATGACCTAGCACATCATGCTATCCCTATATGTTATGCAATCAGTCGAATCAGGAGGGGAAACAACCTCCTATCCACAAGCCAATAACAATCAGGTTCAACTAACATCACAACAATTACGACCATTTAGTCAGAAAACACACAACCGCTTACACTCGGTAAGCATACCTTGGCCTTGGACCTTTCGGTCTGCTCTGATACCAAAATGTAACACCCTTATTTTTAATAAGTAATTAACCCAAACACAGAAGAAATTTTTTCACAAAAAGCCACCACTGAACAGATGGCATAGAAGAGAAGAGGAAGGCGAGTGGAAGTTAAGGAACACACACATGTATGGCTACCTGCGGAAGGAATGGAACATGAACCAACTCCGCCCAGTTCAGCGAAGCATGACAACGCCTGGGCGAAGTCCACCACAACGTCCATTCGCTCAAGCGGGGTCCAACACCGCCGAGCGAGACAGGATAATGCAACCACGGAAGAGAGAGGTATTTAGGCGGAGTTCCTCAATAACATCTACTCGCTTCAGCGCGATCCCACACGCTTGGGCGAACTGTCCTAGTCGCTCGGGCGAGGTATGACTCCGCCTAAGTGAGGCCATCACAAGCCTTCCAAAAAAAACCGCACTCGCTGGAGCGAGTACCTTGCTCGCTGGAACGAGGAGCCACACTCGGCTAAGTAGACGCTCGGACCCAGACTTATTCTTCACTCATTCACTCGGAAAATTATAGCTAACTCACTCAGATTATAAATAACTTACGCTCGGAATCCATTCCATTCTAACCCTCTTACACTAACTTCTTTCTCAGGAGAGGATCGCTCAGGGTTTTCACTCGGGAATACGAACTCTTCCTCATCGGGTTTCACTTATAATCTTCACTCGGTAAAACCATCCTCACATAGGATTATACATACTCTCACTCGGGACCGAACTGTCCCATCCACTCGGTATCCATATTATTCTCCATTCTATTTTTCCCACTAAGTCAAGGTTCGCTCGGATTCTTCTATCACTATCAATTCCCTGTAGTAGGGCCCCTTAAATTCTAAGGTGTCACTCTCCAGTTGGGAAATCTTCACTCGGCAACTTCTCACTCGGATATCGTTGATTATTTGACGCTCGGGGGAAAATCCTAGCAATTAACACTCGGAAAGCTTATCTAGGCTCTCATCTTCGAATCCTAACAACTCGCTGCTCGGGACAGCCTTCCACACCAATCCTCACTCGGAATTACATGAGTCCTCCCACTTGGAAAATATTAATACACATATCTGCATATAAATTACCCAGACATCACCTAGAAATAAATAGACATGCAATATGGCAGAAACATAGACATATATATATATATATATATCAAATTTACAACCACGTTGTCCCGTCCCCATTCCGAGGGATTCAATTCTGTCTAAGAGGGGCTATAAACAAAACACGAGCTGGCCAAGGCTTACTCCAAACATTATACATAGCATAAACAGAGTCATAAAGCTTCCATAGTGCATCAGCACTTCGCCCAGCATTTCAACTCTTCCTCCAATCCTTATCTCGAGAGATGTTCACTGAAAAATTGCAACTACAGGGGTGAGCATCTTAAATTTTAAATGATAGATACCGATTTAGGTTACTTCGCGTTCATACAACAACATATACCCATACATACACACAATCCTATGTCAACTCAATAATATTAACACTCCACAGTCGGTGACACAATGCTAAGGGTCCTTGAGTCAGGATATTTCTTCATAACATTTATCAATCGGAATACACAATTCTCACTCGGGTATAAACGTATTCACAACTTCTCAACAACATATTATACATTCATGGAGCAGGTTTCAGTCAATAATTATAGTACATGCACACGGAATAACGCACTCATTCACAAGTAAACACCACTTCACTAACATCATCACATGCATAATTAATTCCACATAACATCAGTAGCCATATAAGCACAAATTATTCACTCGGTTCCGCATACGTGTATGATCGGTTCTAACGTTGCAACGTAGGCTCTCAGCCTTTTGTACATAGCTCTCGGCTACCGTTCAGCTCCCAGCTGCTTGTCCGTTTTACGGGTACCCAACCGTTTGCCCACAGGTGACACCAACGCTCTCAGCGCCAACAGAGGTGTTCACAGGCAGCCTGAGTCCTACTCAAGGGCTACCTTGAGTCCCACTCAAGGATTTTGCAATGTCCCACGCTGAATAACCGATGGTAGTGTCCCATACTACGTGCTCTCAGCACAACCGCATCCCATGCGCCACACGCGGATTCATCACACAACATTGAATTCATGCACACAACCTCTATTCAATCACACGTATTTCACATGCAGTCGGTAATACACATTTTCAGGACTCTGCATGTTAATCTAACACATACAACCTTCATGCAATCATCATCATAGTTCCATTAACAACATATGAGTCCAACGCAATCGATGTCAATCAGTATTAAGCTTCTATGAGCATTTTCATCAACTCAAGTATAACATACACTCGGTTTACAGCAGTATCAGAACTTAGATCAACGCATGCATCTATATGAAGATCAACAGGTTCACACAAGCATTTCAAATCAACATAGCACAACATGCAATCGGTATATGACAATGTCAGAACTTAATCAACGCATGCATCCTTATAAACACGAATAGATTCAATAAGCATTCCCATCAACACAGCATGACATGCAATCGGGCTCTATGGTAAGGTATGCATCCTCAGGGACGATGATAACATGCAACACTCACTCTCATTTATTATGCACTCGGATATTCTACATGCAAGTATATCATGCAACAGAATACAGTTCCATAATTATCAATGTCTTCCAAACCCATTCGTAACCCATGCATTTAACATGTAAGGTACTCCCCCTACCAACTGCGAGACTCCAAGAGATTCTTCTATTTGGGGTGTTGGTTCTCTCCCTTGTTGCTTTACTCGGCGCTTCCTCTGGAACAGTGTTGTTTTCCACGAGTGGTGCAAGGCTGTTTTTGCTTCTGTTTTGACACCCGTCCTCTACTCGCATGAGGGAGCTCTGACTCCACTGTAGTACCTTCGCCTTGGCTCTCCGAAGCAGGGTATGGAATAGAGAGCAGAGAAGGAGAAGAGAAGAGCAAGAGAGAAGAGAAGAAGGGAGAAAAAGGGAGTCCGTAAAGGGGGTTTTCGAGAGTGAAAGGGCAAGGGGCCATCACCCAATATAAACACATGCACGAAGAACAGGTAGGTGGGGTGGGGAAATGTGAGGCAGTAGTCTTGCCCATGCCATCCTGTCCCGTCAGCACCTTCCAACGTTAATCTCCTCACACCTTTTAATTAATTAAGTTAAATGTAATTTAGTGAACAAATTTCTTCTCTTGAATTATTTGCCCGGTTTAATGGCTTTATTTTGCCCGGTTCCTTTTTTTTTAAAATTGGGATGTTACATTTTTCAATATTGGCATATAATTGCTCATACCTCAAAGTAGCTAACACAGAATGCAAATGATGAACATGCAAATCTAAATCAGCACTATATACCAATATGTCATCAAAATACACTACGACAAAGTGTCCTATAAATTCTCTAAGAACATGATTCATCAACCTCATGAATGTACTTGGTGCATTAGTTAACCCAAAAGGCATAACCAGCCACTCATACAAACCAAATTTGGTTTTAAAAGCAGTTTTCCACTCATCACCTTCTCTAATCCTAATTTGGTTGTATCCACTTTTTAAATCAATTTTGGAAAAGAATTTTGCACCATGCAGTTCATCAAGTAGATCATCAAGCCTAGGAATGGGATGCCTATACTTAATGGTAATGCTATTTACACTCCTATAGTCACTACACATGTGCCAAGTTCCATCTTTCTTAGGTACTAGAATCACAGGAACAGCACAAGGAGAGATAGAGTCTCTTACCCAACCTTTATCTTGGAGAGCTTCCACTTGCCTTTATATTTCCTTGGTCTCCTCAGGGTTGCTCCTATAGGCTGGCCGGTTTGGAATGGTGGCTCCAGGTATCAGATCCACCTGATGTTCTATCCCTCTCAATGGTGGCAACCCACTGGGTAGGTTTGAAGGGAAAACATCCTTGAATTCCCGTAAAAGAGAAGAAATAGAAGAAGGAAAAGAAGAAAAACAAATGGGATTAGTATTCAGAATAGGCTTGCAAACCAACACGCAGAGTGGCTGCCTTCCAAGCAACACTTTCCTCACTTCTCTTTCTTTCGCTATCTCTCTCTCATTTTTTTCTCTCTTTTTCATTCTTCTCTCTTCCTTTTATTTTTCCCCTCTTTTCTTCACTCTCTTTTCTCTCTTCCTCCTCTCTCAAGCTCTCAGTCACACTCAATCCCTCACTCTCATGATCTTTTTTTTCTCTCATAATTTTCTCTCTCAATCTCAACTGATTATGATAACCTCCCATGGGCTTAAAGGTTTAAGCACCACCTTCTTTCCTTGATGGGTGAATGATATTTTGTTGGAGAAACCATCATGGATGGTTTTGTGGTCATGCTGCCGCGACTTTCCCAACAACAAATGACATGCCTCCATAGGCACCACATCACACAGGATCATATCTGAATAGGTTCCAATGACTATAGGCACCTCCACCTGCTGCCTCACCCTTATTTCTTCATCATCACTTAGCCATTATAACCTATAAGGTCTAGGGTGGGGTTTGGTAGGGAGATTCAACTTGGATACTATCCTAGTACTAGCCATATTGGCACAACTCCCACTATCCACAATCACCATGCAAAGTTATCCATGTACAGCACACCTAGTGTGGAAAATATTGTCCCTTTGGCTTTGGTCTAAGGGTTCTATATGGGATCCTAACAACCTCCTAACCATTAACAATCCCCCCTCACTCACTTCTGGTCCTACACCCTCTCCCTCCTCACTCTCATACTCATCAGGTGTATCAGACTCACTAGATAATTCACCATCCTCCCTTATCACTACTTTCCTCTTTGTGGGGCATTTATAAGCATAATGCCCCTTACCTTGGCACTTGAAGCATGTAATGTCCCTAGTCCTCTTAGGGATTGGTTCCTTACCCTTAAAAGCATTAGGATCAGCCTCCTTGGTGGTCTTAACATCCATGGCCGCGCTACCTGCTGCCTTGCCAAATAGGGTGCTGCCCCAAAGCCCTCCCTTTTGGCTTTGTCCTTCCACCCAGATGTGGGAGTAGGGGCAATTCTCCTTGTAGCTCCCTTCCTTTTGAGTTGTCTTTCTACTTGAATGGCCTTATACACAAGGTCATCAATCTCAATGAATTCCTGCAACTCCATAACATCACGAATATCAGTAGACAAACCAGCTAAAAATCTAGCCATAATTACCTCAGGATCCTCTTCTAGATTGGCTTAAAGCATCAACATCTCCATCTCCTTGTAGTACTCCTCCACAGTCTGACTCCCTTGAGTGAGTCTTTGAAGTTTAAACTTTAAATCTCTCTTATAGGAGGTAGGCACATACCTCTTCCTCATCAATCTCCTCAAGTCTACCCAAGTACTCACCAGTGGCTCTCCATCTCTTTGCCTCTCCTTCTGAAGCTTATGCCACCATACCAAGGCGTAGTGTGAGAACTCAGCGGCTGCCAATCTCACCTTTTGCTTCTCCTCAAACTTTCCACAAGCATATACATTTTCTAACTTAAGCTCCCAACTTAAGTAGGCCTCCGAATCATTTTTACCTGCAAAAGAAGGAATGTTTAGTTTTATCCCTTGAAGAGGATTGCTCCACTGCTCCCTAGTTCTCCTATCTTCTTCGTGTCTTGGCATCCTTCCTCCATGCCTCCTTGGACTTCTCTTTGCTTCCCTATCATTCTCTAACTGGTCAATTCTCTCATGTATTTCGTCAGTGGCTTGTCGGAATAACCTCTCAAGGTGTTAAGTTAGAGCTTGTATTTGAAATGGATTAAGGCCTCATTGTTCACCCTATTCTGCCATCACTAAAACACTTATACAAGGTGAAAAACAATTATAGACAGTTACTGTTTGGACCTCACAAATAATTTCTCTCAAGTGTTTCACTCAAATTTTGGCTTTTTCTAGTAATGTAATTTTCACTCTAGCCTTTTACCACTCTTGATGTTATTCAATCCTTGAGAGTCACAAGTATAGTTCAGCCACACACAAATGCTCTACCTAATGTAATATGCTAATGATGGCAAATAGAAATATGATCCTATCACTAGAGGCCAACAAAAACAAGACACCAAAAAGGACACACAAACAATACTAGAATTGGACTACAAACAAATACAAAGGCATACAAGACTTAAACATTTAGGGTACGGTTTTTTTTTGACAATTTTCCTTTCTTTTCACAACCCTAATTATCAATTTTAGGCATTTAGAATCAGAATTGATCAATGGAAGATGATGGAATTCGAAATACCTTTTTGGATGCTGTCCAAGAAATTTTAAGCCCTTGACTCCAAGAGCTTTGATACCAAATGATGTGGATCTTGCTGAGGACCGGCAAGGGCTGACTTCTTGATGATGAATGGCTGCCACAAAAAAGGGAAGAATACACATACAGACGTACACAATACAAGGAAAATTGTGAAATCTAGAGTGGAGATTGAATTTAGAAAGTTATGGTTTGCTGTAAGGATCAGAAATTCAAGTTCAACTTGTCCCTGATTGTTGGGATTTAGATTCCATGAGAGGTTTAAGGTTCAAGCTAGACTCATTTTCACGTGAATTCATTTGCACACTACAATGGGAATTGACGCAATAACATGAGAATTAAAGCAACTTAACAATTGAACTAGGATTCCTTGATTTTTCTTTTAATTCTTTAGAGTTCAGAATTTTAGATTCAATTTAAAGACAAGGGTAAAAACACATGAAATAAAAATGACAAAAGATGGATAGCACTACACCTTCATAATTGACTAGCATTCACACACAAGCATCACACTAATGCATGGCTAATCAACCTTGCTTCACACAAGGATCAAGAGCATCACACTCACCACTAAGTTACAAAACTTAAAAAATTTCATTAATGATCTTCCCTACCTTTTTCCTCACGTGTGGCCAGTTTTGTATAACTTGGCTAAACAAGAAAAAAACAAACTACTCCACTACCTAGAAACAAGGGTAACCGCTTACCACTAAGTCTTAGTGGGAAAATGCTGAAAATTTTAGTGGCATGACCAAAAATTACAAAAGAAATAAAGCAAATGAGTCTAGGTAGGATTTGAACACAGGTCATTCAAATCCTACACTACCCTGTTCTTGAAGCTAGGCCATTTATGCTAGGCCCTCTGTTGTTTATCCTTCCACATGATCAAATGAATAAGCTTGGGTGTCCTTTGTGGCTTCTTGGTTATGTCTTCCAGGAGGGTGAGAATTAGCCTTTGTAAGGTGGCTTTGGTCTTCTTGGCCTTCGATCTTGTCATCAGCCCTCCTATTCCTTGTAGTTCCCCTGACTGGTGGGAGGTGTCCTCATCAGCATGTTTTGTATATGGATGTTTATTTTAATATCTAGAATAGTGGTATATGATTTTGGTGGTCATAGAGGAAAATTGGATCTTGGTGTATATCCAATTTTCATTTATGACCCAAGGATGTAAGATGATGAATTATGATGATTGATGATGTTAATTCTAATGAATGAATGGTGGGTATTGTGTTTTGTACCATATTATGGAGTTGGTGAAATGATGATGATTTCAAATTATATACATTGGGTGAATGGTAGTTGGATAAGATTATATTTACATGTTGGAGGGGATATAATGCATTAAATAAGGTTAATTTATCATCAATTGTAACTTGGTATGCCATGTTGTGAGAATTTTCCATTTCTACATATGTTCTGCAGAACTCGCTCAAGCGAGTGAGAATCTCGCTCGAGCGAGATTGTTATGAAACAGGGTTTTGGCCTCTGGCCTGATTTCGCCTGAGCAGGTCTTCATCTCGCCCAAGCGAGATTGATGTTGAATCAGAGGTTAGCCTCTGGACTATTTTCGCTCAGGAGGAACGGCAGTCGCTCAAGCGAGGAAGGAGGGAAATTGATACTGGACAATTTTCGCCCAGGCGAAAAATACCTCGCCCAAGCGAAAATTGACTAGAGAGTTCCCATTGTTTCTGGAGCAATCTTGCTCAAGCGACACATGTCTCGCTCAGGCGAGATTGGTACCTGATGTATACCTCTTCCCCTTGCTCAAGCGTCTCGCTAGCTCGCTTAGAGATTCCCTTTACATCTCGCTCAAGCAAGACAGGGCTCGCTCAAGCGAGTTGAGCCCTGATGCTTGCCCCTTTTATTCGCTCAGCTTTTCCTTATTTCGCCCAAGCGTGCCTACGCTTGCTCGCTCAAGCGAATGCAATTCCTGCTTGAGCGAGTTGCACCCTGATACTCATTTGCTTGTTTTCAAATAAACCTTTGTTTTTCATGCATTAAATTCTTATTATGCATCACTTTAGGGGTGTCATTGGGTACGTCGTGAATCATGGAACTCTATGAAAATACTTCTCTCAATTTCAATCATACAACCATCAATTTAAATTAAGTCTTTCGCTATTTTTAATTGGACAGTTATTATTAAATCATATTTTTTTTAATGACCCTCTTATATCTTCATATATGGGAGAGGTCTATCATAGATCCAGGTGTTGTTTTATATGTTCCACCACTCATTTTCTCATGATCGAATAACAATCTTAAATCATGAAAAAATTACCCCTATTTCTGGGGCGTCTCAGCCTGGTATCAGAGCATTAGTTGCTCTTGATACGATCATGATTAAAGTTATTCATGTGATTATTGTTTATGATTGATTGATTTATGAATTATTTGGTTGAATTGTGATGGTTGTTATTGAATTGTAATTGATGCAAATGATGTTGATGTCCGGCCAAGAGTCCTTACACTATTTACCTCTAGTGATGAATATATTGTGATCATGTATTGAAAATGATATGATTATGTGATGTAATACATGATAGGCCTATGAGTGCTAAAATTCTTGAATTCATGAGCCGAAAAGTTATTGTTTGGTCTGGTGTACTTATGTGTGAGCCATGTTTTAATGTATAGGGGTAAGATATGGCTAGTAGACCAAATCGTGAGGCTGCTGCTATGGCAAACGCCTTGAATCAATTCGCCGATCTCTTGGAAAGACAAGAGGAAACCTTCAGCGTTTCATGGAGGTTATAAGCTTGAAGACGCATATGCTTGGATCAATGACTTGGAAAAAAATCTATGCTAGCTTCGAATGCTCTGAAGCACAAAAGGTGGAGTATGCGGTCTTTATGATCCGCGATGAGGCCGAAGCTTGGTGGCGTCTTACTAGGGAACGCATGATATCTGCTGATGTTCCCTTGGTTTGGGAAAACTTCATGGTGGAATTCTTGAAGAAATACTTTCCGGACAGCTATAGAAGCAAAAAGGAGCTTGAGTTTATGGAACTTAAGCAAGGTGGTATGACGGTGGAGGAGTATGCCTCCAAGTTTGAGGAACTATGTGCATTTTATCCGCCCTATCAGCAAGAGGGTATTGAAGCCTCCAAATGTGTGAAGTTTGAGAATGGACTGAGGCCTGAGATCAAGCGGGCTATCCGACATTAAGAGATAAGGAGTTTTCCGACGCTTGTGAATAAGTGTCGAATTTATGAAGAAAATGATGTGGTTCCTTCAAGACAAGGAAAGCATGAGCCTAAGTTGAAAGGCCAATTTTCTAGTTTCAAGAAACAAGGGCACTTTAATAAGAAATTCTTTCGTGGTGGGTCCTCAAACACTAGAGGACGTGGTGCTCCTAGAGGCGATTATGGTGGTGGTAACCAAGGCCGTGGAAATGCCCAAGGCATAACTTGCTACAAGTGTGGTGCCAACCATTTGGCACGTGATTGTCCTCGTGACGACGTGGTATGCTTCCAATGCAACCAACCCGGGCATATTCGTCCTAATTGCCCGTTGAATGCAAGAGGTACAAATGTTGACACTACTAATCACGTGAATTATGGCGCCAACCGTGGTGACTTTGGTGGTCGTGGTCGTGGAAATGGTCAAGGTCAAAATGGTGGCCGTAATGGTGGCCGTGGTGGAAATCACAATGGTGGAAGAAATGGTCGAGGTAATGGCCGTGGTCGAAGAAATGGAAACCGTAATGGCGGTGACCAACTGCAAGCTGCAGGTAGAGTATTTGCAGTTACTGGTGAAGAAGCTGCTCAAGCTGAAGATCTTATCAGTGGTGAGTGTGAAATTCTTGGCACTCCGGTGTATATTATTTATGATTCTGGTGCTACGCACTCGTTTATTTCTGAAGATTGTGTGAAGCGCTTGCGGGTGCCTGTATGTATGATGAAAGGCTCTATATTGGTGACTACACCGACCTATGCTTGCTAAAGATCGGTGACTCGATGTGAGAATGTCGAGATGGACCTTGAGGGTAGGAAATTTGTTGTATCCCTCGTATGCTTGCCTATGAAGGATTTGGATATTATTCTAGGTATGGATTGGTTATCCGCTAACAAGGTTCTGGTTGATTGTCATAGCAAGGCAGTGATCTTCCTGACTTCCAATGCTGAAGATTTTGATGTACAAGGTATCTCTCAGCTTCTCGTGATGTTCTATTTGGTGGATGGGAGTGGTGTTTCCCAATCTGGTGGAATTCCTATTGTTTTGAAGTTTCCCGATGTGTTTCCGGAAGAGATTCCCGGATTACCTCCTCCATGAGAAGTGGAATTTGCTATTGACCTCATTCCTGGCACTGAACCTATTTCTAGAGCTCCTTATAGGATGTCTCTCATGGAGTTAACAGAATTAAAGAAACAAGTGGAAGAATTGCTTGAACGAGAGTTTATTCGCCCAAGTGTGTCTCCTTGGGGTGCTCTTGTATTATTGGTGAAAAAGAAGGACGGAAGCATGAGATTGTGTGTTGATTATCGCCAACTCAACAAACTAACATTAAGAATAAATATCCTCTTCCACATATCGATGATCTGTTGGATCAATTGAAGGGTGCTGTTGTATTTTCAAAGATCGATTTGCATTCTGGATATCACCAAATTCAAGTAAAGACCGAAGATATTCCAAAGACTGCTTTCCGAACGTGATATGGACACTATCAGTACGTAATGATGCCATTTGGGGTGACGAATGCTCCTGTGATTTTCATGAGTTACACGAATCGTATCTTTCATGAGTATCTCGATCAATTCGTCGTGGTGTTTATCGATGATATTTTGGTGTACTCCAAGAGTCATAAAGAGCATGAAAGACATCTTCGTCTTGTATTGGCCATTCTTCGAGAGAAGGAGTTATATGCTAAGCTCTCTAAATGTGAATTCTGGATGAATGAGATCTCTTTCCTTGGTCATGTGATATCGGGTGATGGAGTTTCTGTTGATAAATCGAAAGTTGAAGCTGTAATGGCTTGGGAAAGACCAACGTCTAAAAAGGAGATAAGAAGTTTTCTTGGTCTTACCGAGTACTACCGGAGGTTTATTGAAGGATTTTCCCGTTTAGCCCTACCATTAACGAAGTTGACTCGTAGGAATCAATCTTTTGTGTGGACTCGTGAATGTGAAGAAAGTTTCCAAGAGTTAAAGTTAAGACTTACTACTACACCGGTGTTAGCGTTGCCTGATTTAACGGATGAATTTGTTGTGTATTATGATGCATCCAAACTTGGTCTGGGTTGTGTGTTGATGTAGAAGGAGCGTGTGATAGCCTATGCATCATGACAATTGCGACCGCATGAGGTTAACTATCCTACTGATAAATCAATTTTAATACACTTCTTATAGTTTTACACTTAAGGTTTATTATATAATTACTATGTTTAATAATAGTATTTTAATTAAGTTTTATGTTGTTTAGTTAAATTGAAGTATTATGTATATATGTTTCAATTTTCGTTTTTTGTATGTATCTTGAGTATCTTGCCTTATTTTGGCCATAACTTGGGCTTTTTTGATCCAAATAGGCTAATCTTGGAGCCCATGGAAAGCTAAGACAGAGGGCTACATCATGATGATCAAATCTGGTTATTTTACATCTGAAAAAAATAAAGAAATGGAGCTTGAATCAATCAGCCCTTATGTGTCCTACCAGCATTGACATAGTTCACCAAAATACACATATCTGGAGCTATAGATGTCCAAATGACCTTATTCTTGCGCCAAATTCTCAATAAGACAGAGATCTACAACTTTCATGTTGAAGGTGTTTCAAAATTCGGCCATCTAGAAGGTCATATTGGACTCGCAAGGTGGAGAAGATAAAGAGGAGAATGAATTTCAACACCTACCATTATCTTCTTTTGAATTATTGTAACTTCAAGCCCACCAATGTTGAAAAAATGCATTAATAATCAGAAAATGAATGTATAGTATCATCATATCTTGCCTATAAATAGATGCTTAAAGTTGTAAGGAAGATACACTAGAAATACATAAGAAATACATGCTTTAGTTTTCATTACAATTCTATATCTTTGCTTTAGCTTCTTAAGTTTTAGTTCTTTCTCTTGATTTATCTCCTTGTTCTATATTCCATCCTTCAAGTTATGGTTTTCATTTCCCTTCCTCAATATCAAGTAAGTTAATTTTATTATTTGTTATTTACTTTTATAATCAAAGTTTTAGTAAATTTAATATTAGCTTTCATTGTTAAAAATTATCATGGAAGCTTAATCTTTTAAAATCAACTCAAGGAATTTAATTTTTCTTTATGTTAACTTTGAGTTCTTGCTCTTAATATTTTGATTGAAGATAATTACTTTTCTTTGTTTCTCAAGCACTTATGATGGTAGATTATTTAAGTGTATAACCGATTGGTATATAATTAAACAATTTATAATCTAAACTGATGCTGGTTGATTAATCAATAATCAATTTGAGAACAAAGATTAAGTTACTAAATAAGAGATTTCTATTTAGTTTCTTAACTCAATCAAATTATGGTTTTAAAGTTATTTTAGTAATTAATAAGAATATATCGATTGGTTATTCTTATTAGTTCGTTAATTCAATTCTAGAAGATTTTCTAGAATATAATCATTTAGGGATTCCAAATGATTCAAGATTGAGAAATTAATTATATTTAATCATATTTGTGATTAATGATTAGTTAACAAAAGATTTATTAATTCCTTGGGTTGGTTGTTTTTAAATTTGATTATTCTTACTCATAAATTTACTTTTTGCACTATCATATAATCACTTAATTTTCCCTTTAAGCTCAACACAAACCCCCCTTTTATTATAACTAAATTGAGTGTAACTAATTGAACTAAGGTCCTCGAGAGACGACTAAGGTTGTTCACCTTATACTATATTAATTTAACTTTTTATTTGACCCGACAATGACAGCGTGTCACCTACCCACGATCTTGAATTGGCGGCGGTGGTGTTTGCATTGAAGTTGTGGCGACACTACTTGTATGGTTCTAAATTTGTGGTCTTTAGCGACCATAAGAGCCTGAAGTACTTGTTTGACCAGAAGGAATTGAATATGCGCCAAAGACAGTGGATGGAATTTCTGAAGGATTATGAGTTTGAATTGAGGTATCATCCCGGAAAGGCTAACGTGGTTGCCGATGCTTTAAGCCGGAAGTCATTACATGTCTCCATGATGATGACGAAGGAGATGGAGTTGATAGAACAATTTAGAGATTTAAATGTGGGCGTGGAGACTTACACTCCCAATAAAATGGCGTTGGAGATGTTGAAAGTCACAAATAAGTTTCTGGAATACGTGAAGGTTCAACAACTGGAGGATGGGTATCTTAATGAGATGAAGAAAACCCAAGGGAAAGGGAAGAATCTGTTCTTAGTGGAAGGTCAAGATGGCATTTGGCGTGTAAAGGGCCAAATTTATGTTCCCTCAAGTGGTGATGTAAGAAAATGTGTACTTGAGGAAGCTCACAAAAGTGTATTGAGCATCCATCCTGGTTCTACCAAGATGTATCAAGACTTGAGGAAGAATTTTTGGTGGCCTGGCATAAAGCGCGATGTGGCAAACTTTGTGGCATCTTGCCTTGTTTTTCAGAAAGATAAGGTCGAGCATCAGAGGCCGTCTGGTTATCTGAGACCTTTGGAGATCTCCGTTTGGAAATGGGACAGTATAGCTATGGATTTTGTTTCTGGATTACCCAGAACTCGTGTTGGAAACGATGCCATATGGGTTATTGTGGATCGGTTGACGAAGTGTGCTCATATCTTGCCATTAAATATAAAGAGTTCTTTGGAGAAATAAGCACAAATATATATATAAGGAGATTGTTAGGTTACATGGTGTGCCATCTAGCATCATATCTGACCGTCATCCTCAGTTCACTTCTCGATTTTGGGGAAGTTTACATAAGAGTTGGGTTCTAAGTTGAAACTTAGTTCCGCATATCATCCTCAAACCAACGGACAATCCGAAAGGACAATACAAAGTCTAGAAGATTTGTTGAGAGCTTGTGTTCTTGAACATGGTAGATGTTGGGAGAGATTCCTGCCATTGACTGAATTCACGTACAACAATAGCTTTCATTCTAGCATTGGCATGGCACCATATGAGGCATTGTATGGAAGGAAGTGTAGAACTCCCTTATGTTGGCTTGAAGTTGGGGAGAACTTGGCCTTAGGGCCAGAGATCATTCAAGAGACTATAGAGCAAATTAAGAAGATACAAGAGAATATGAAGATTGCTCAAGATAGGCAGAAGAGTTATTATGACAAGAGGCATAAACCACTTGAGTTTCAAGTTGGTGATCATGTATTCCTGAAGGTCTCGCGCGATAAAGGAATTGGAAGGGCGTTGAAAAGTAGCAAGTTGAGCCCTAGATTTATTGGACCTTATGAGGTATTGGAGCGGATTGGCGACGTTGCTTATCGGATAGCACTCCCTCCGCATCTTGCTAATCTACACAACGTGTTCCACGTGTCGCAGTTGAGAAAATATGTCCATGATCCTCTACATGTGATTCCTATGGACGAGATTGATGTACGAGATGATTTATCTATTCCTCCTGTTTCTGTTCGCATCGTCGAGCATTCCGTGAAGAAATTGCGGAACAAGTTGGTACCTTTGGTGAAGGTCACTTGGAAACATGGAAATGTAGAGACGTTCACATGGGAACGTGAGGACGACATCAGAGAACGGTATCCTGACGTGTTCGAATCCGGTAAGTTAAATTTTGAGGATGAAATTTTCTTTTTGGAAGGGTGGATTGTAACATCCCAAAATTTTAAAATAGAGGATTAATTAAGGAAAATAAATATTGACAAATCTAATATGAATTATTTAATGTCCCAATATATTGAAAATAATTTAATTAAGAATTTTGGGAATTGTTGGTGAATTATGGAGACCGGTTAAGCTGAAAATGAGCCCGGTTGAGATATGGGTGTCGGACCAAGTATCTCATAATAAGATAATATTGGTCAGGGCTATTAAGGATAATATTGGGAATCCGAATATGTGTTTGGTGTAATTTTTAGATGAAGTATTGAGCCCGAACAGAGAACCTGTTTGTAGAAAAACAATGAATTTTAATGAGGAGTTAAAAATTAAAAGGCAAAAGCCCAATCTCCCTTCTCATTTTCGTGAAGTTGCTGAGGCTTTTGGGGCAAACACACTTACTTCTCCTTTCTTTCTAATTCCTCTTTATTTTCACTTCTACTTCATTTCCTCCTCCTTCTCAAACCCTACCCAAGTGGTGACTCTTCTCCCTCTCCCTCCATTTTCGTTGAGAAAGCTTAAAAGCTTGGAGTTCTTTCTCTCATTTTCGTGTACCTCTTCCTCTTCCTTGAAAACCCCCTTTGTTTTGGGTGTGAGGTAAGCTATACTCATTTTCTTGTTGAGTTTTGGCTATGGGTATGTGTCATTATGTGTTGGGAGAGTAAAGCATGTACATGGGTATTTATTAGGAGCAATGAATGCTTGAACCCTAAGGTGGGTGGTTATAAATGTGAGTATTTATGAGGAGATAATGGTGGTTGGTACATTAATGATGGTGGAAAGTAAAGATTGATGAGGTATTGATGAGAGTTTTTGGGTTTTGAGAAAACCCTAACTTTGAAATTTGGGGGAAAATAGTTAATGCTGATTTAAGATTATGTGTTATGAAGAAATGTATGATATTGAGAAATATGAATGTTAGTAGATGGAGTTTTGTGAAGCTTGGGGCTAGGATTGTCTTGTAACCCTTGAACTTAATGATGGTGGTTTAATGGGAAGGAATTCCTGAAGCCTAATAAAGGATAAAAATGGTATCTACAACATGTCTAGCACATGTTGCGAAATTATAGATATGAATATGACTAAATAGAATTGAATTGATGACTTGAGTAGTTGATTGATTGAGGTTTTACATAAATATTGATGTAGGGCCTATTCCGAACGACGAGGCGGGAGCGTCTTATCAATCGGAATTCTTCTCTTGAGGTAGGAGAGGAGTCTTATGTTCTAAATGCATGAAGTTGAATGTTATTTGATTGTGATATATATTGTCATGCATGTTAGCCTTGCTTAAATATTGTGAGAAATGATGATGTGGTATATGATATAGAGGATATGTTTGGCAACATGCTTTGAATGCATTTAGAAGAAATTTTGTTGAGTGGTGTGGTGGCATGAATTGTTTGATGAATGTATGGTTAGATAAATATATATCCACCAAGAAAGCATAACGAATGCTAATGATTTTGATGGAGAATAAATTGTATTCCTATATGGTATTAAAGTTGAATGATGTGATTGATAACTATTGTGAATGCCACACAAAGATTCAAATTAATAAGAATAACCAATGTGATTGAATCCACTAAAAGCCTTGTGGTGATGTTGGTGACAATGATGATGTATGTTGGGTGGCATATATAGGATGCATAAAGTGAGAAATGCATATGATCTGCATTTGCATCTATGGCATACTGCATAGCCGCCGTTGTTGGAATATTAGGGGAGTTCCCTCGGCCGACCCAGTGGGAGGGTGGCTCGGTGCACGAGCAAGCTGTATTTTCACTTGTGACTTGGTGTGAAGTCACGAAGCTACCCATGTATTGCTTCGGGGAGCCACATGTGGCCAACCCTTGTGGGGGGTGGCTCTTTATGAGCGGGTGACCCCGGTGGTCCTTGAGATCATAGCCGCCATGATTTAATATCTGACCAGCCCGCAACACCATATGTTGATATGTTATGTATCGCGGTCATGGTGAAAATGACCAGGTGTTGTAATATGGGCGATGCGGTTTGGTACCAGTAAAACGATTGGTGAATACATGCAATTTAATGAATAAGTGTACACATTTTACTACTGCAGTAGGGGTATGGTTGGATGACCATGCTTGAATCCCACATTCGGTGTTGTAATCCCACAGTCAGATCTACAATTGTTGAAATATTCCTTTGTGCATATGCATTAGCGTAAGAGCATTTGCATATAGCGGGGAAGTATGCCGGAGATGATGAGATATGATGATGGATGTGATGAGGATGTAAAAATATATTTTAAGACAACATAAAAGATATGAATACCAAATAATGGTTGTGTGATAGTCCAATTGTCGAGGAACGTGATTATGTATGTGCTTGTGTACTTTGTTTGGAATTGTGTTGTTATTTATGATAATTGCATGATGGATTTGTGATGGTATATGGCATAGTGTATGTTATGAGTGTACAAAGTATACATGTTGGATGCATATATACATAATCACATGGTATTCATATTCATACCTTTGGAATGTGGACTCACTCTCCCATGTTGTCTATTTTTAGAGTTCTGATGCAGGGTACTCATGGGAAGGGGTTGACATTTTGAAGTACACTTGGCTTGAGGAGGTAAATAGTGGTGTAGGAAGTGCCTTGGCCGACGAGGTCTAGATTTTGTATAGCATGTTTTGTATATGGATGTTTATTTTAATATCTAGAATGGTGGTATATGATTTTGGTGGTCATAGAGGAAAATTGGATCTTGGTGTATATCCAATTTTCATTTATGACCCAAGGATGTAAGATGATGAATTATGAGGATTGATGATGTTAATTCTAATGAATGAATGGTGGGTATTGTGTTTTGTACCATATTATGGAGTTGGTGAAATGATGATGGTTTCAAATTATATGCATTGGGTGAATTGTAGTTGGATAAGATTATATTTACATGTTGGAGGGGATATAATGCATTAAATAAGGTTAATCTATCATGAATTGTAACTTGGTATGCCATGTTGTGAGAATTTTCCGTTTCTGTATAAGTTCTGCAGAACTCGCTCAAGCGAGTGAGAATCTCGCTCGAGCGAGATTGTTATGAAACAAGGTTTTGGCCTCTGGCCTGATTTCGCCCGAGCGGGTGTTCATCTCGCCCAAGCGAGATTGATGTTGAATCAGAGGTTAGCCTTTGGACTATTTTCGCTCAGGAGGAACGACGGTCGCTCAAGCGAGGAAGGAGGGAAATTGATACTAGATGATTTTCGCCCAGGCGAGAGATGCCTCGCCCAAGCGAAAATCGGCCAGAAAGTTCCCATTGTTTCTGGAGCAATCTCGCTCAAGCGAGACATGTCTCACTTAGGCGAGATTGGTACCTGATGTATACCTCTTCCCCTCGCTCAAGCGTCTCGCTGGCTCGCTTAGGGATTACCTTTACATCTCGCTCAAGCGAGACAGGGCTCGCTCAAGCGAGTTGAGCCCTGATGCTTGCCCCTTTTATTCGCTCAGCTTTTCTTCATTTCGCCCAAGCGTGTCTACGCTTGCTCACTCAAGCGAATGCAATTCCCGCTTGAGCGAGTTGCACCCTGATACTTATTTGTTTGTTTTCAAATAAACCTTTGTTTTTCATGCATTAAATTCTTATTATGCATCACTTTAGGGGTGTCATTGGGTACGTCGTGAATCATGGAACTCTATGAAAATACTTCTCTCAATTTCAATCATACAACCATCAATTTAAATTAATTCTTCTGCTGTTTTTAATTGGACAGTTATTATTAAATCATATTTTTTTTAATCACCCTCTCATATCTTCATATATGGGAGAGGTCTATCATAGATCCTGGTGTTGTTTTATATGTTCCACCACTCATTTTCTCATGATCAAATAACAATCTTAAATCGCAAAAAATTTACCCCTATTTCTGGGGCGTGTCAGCCTCGCTCTCTCTCTCCCTCTCACTATTATTACATTGTCTTAGTGGAAGTCTGGTATTATGAAACACGAGTCCAGTGTGGATCACTATGCCCTTCAAGTCTTGGCTTGCCTTTGAATGGTCTGAACTGAATAAGACCCACCAGGGTTGTACCTGTAAAATGGTCTCTGATGCTTAAGTTAGTAATGTAAATAATGGAGCAATAATAAGGATCAGAGAGCAATTAATAAGTGTAATCAATGTAACATATGTGAGTTATGAATGCTTTCTATTTATAGATCTACCTATGGTGCAACTTGCAATTTGACCCCTGTCAGTGTTGCAAGCTTTAATCAGAAGCAAGTTGCCCACTTGTACCTTATTCTCACTTAGTGTCAGCTTTTTCAACTAAGGTCAAGCCTGCAAATCCTATCGAGCTTCGATGTACAATCCAACTTTTAGATACTTCGTCCTTTATTCTCCTTGACTTATTATTTATTATTATTATTTAATGCAGTTTCGTGTTATTATTCTTTAGGGGTCGGTATGCACTCCGAATTATTTGCCCCCTAGCTTGTCACTGTGACTGTGTCATAATAATGAGCTATCTTCTCGTTAGATACTTGGCTTTTAATGTTGCGAACTTTTTAGGTTGTAGTGTAAAATTTTGACCGATGCATGAAGTTCTTAATCAGACATTTAATCATTAATTGAGGTTAATTAAGTGTTATTTAGGACTTATTAGCGTCGTTTGGCATTCTTGGGTAATCTGTCGTGGCATGCATAAATCTGACATGGCACGCTACGGTTGGTGCGTTCAACTGACGCGTCATCCTGTCAAAACAGTTTGACTGTTTAGGAGCTGAAGCAATGTTTGCCTCTTGGGCTACGTCATTTTGAATTTCACTTCATCCATGGGCCACGATGGTTGGCCTTTGGCCCACTGCTCCTTCGAAGCCTATAAAAGAAGAAGTGGTGGCAGCTGCTTCTTCAATTATCATATTTTCCAAAAACTTTACAGCTCCATTGTCCTGTTTATTTGCACTTCGTCTTGGCCTATACTACGAAAATTGTAAGACTTGTTTACCCAAGTAGCCTCTTCTTCACCCTAGCCTTTTATTACATTTATTGCTTTTACAATGACAAATTTAACTACTGAAAATGGCTAAGTGAAAGATGACTCTAGAAATTTTTTCTAACTCGCCATCATGGCCATTTGATGAACCTCGGTCAAGACCATGGTTTACTCAAGCAGATATTTGTAGGTGGGTTAAGAGGGGGTATTGGGGTGGCTTCATTAGAGAAGCTAACTTGGCCAACGAGGCTGCAATCGTGCCCCCGAACCCAGAATCATCTCCCTCGTTCCATTTTTCTGGACCCTAGTCGCCTTTCCCGACCTCATCTCTAATCTGAGATGCTGACTCTAGCGTAGTTCATTACTACATTGAAGATACTAATTTTTATATGACTATTCTATTTTAGATCATACAGTTATCATGGACGCTGGAATCTCAGCTATTAGGACCGAACTTGAGGAAACCAAGATGCTAGCTGATGTTCTAGATTGGATGGCCCTCAAGACCCAGGATTTATAGGTCCACAAAAAATTCTAGAAATTCCCAGCTGCCACTCTGAAGCATACAATCGAGGCTAAGAAGTCGAGGTTGGTTGCTTTTGGCGTTCTAACAAATACAAGGATTCCTTTTCCTTGATCGCCCTACAATTAACAGACCGGGTTTACCACATCCCACGGGAGCGCTACTTTTTCCTCCATGAGTTTTTTTTGACTAAGGTGGGAGTCTGGCTCCCTTTTACAAAATTTAAGATGAGGAACTAAAGTTTTTAGACATCGCCCCCAGCCAACTCCACCCCAACGGATGGGGTCTAATTCTTTCCTTGGAAGTGCTTGCCAGATACCTCAGCTTCACTCCAACCATCATCATCTTCTTTTGCTATGCTCGTGTGATACGGCATGGTAACTCTGGTGGCAGCATGGGCCTTGTTAACCTTCAATGTCAAAGTGACATCGTCAATTTTAAGGCGTACGTGGAATCCACGAAGAAGACAGATGCCTCGTTTAAACATTCATATTTCAAAGTTTTTTCCAAAGGGACCGACCCTCTATTCTAGAAGGATGAAGAAGACCGATTTTTTATCCACATCGGCTGGACACACCTACATTTCTTATTGGCAAGCATGGTGTTTGTTATTGAGGAGCGACAAGTTAGTAAAGGCTCCAAGGCTATTGTGGATGCCCTTCACGAAATCTCTCGAGATGCTCCCCTGAAGTGTCGTTCTCTGCTTGGCACCGAGGAAACGAGAAGGGAATACCTCACCCCTCTGGGTATTTTTCTTTCTCATTGTCTCTTTAACATCGGTTTCATAATACTTATTGTAAACTTTGACTTGAAATTTTTTAGGAAGCATGGGCGGAAACACACTTGATCAACTTTGAAATGTCCTGGCCTGTATGAACACCAGTGCATTTGGAGAAAATCAAGTCACCCCGAACTCCGAAAGGCCACACATATTTCACTCCCCGAGGGGACAACCTCAGCCCAACCTGAACCTCACCGAAAGAATAAGAATGTTGAGGGTCAGAGGAAGCGGTAGAGGATTACCAAGGAGGAAGAAAGGGACCTTGGCAAGGGTAAGAGGCCCACCGTCGAGGGTGACCAGCCAAAAGATACCCCTATCTGTAACGTTAGTTCGGAGGGCTTTGATGACTTGGTTAAGAGACTTTATCCTCCATTAACCGGTTTTGCTCTCCCCTACCATCTCTAGGAAGGTTTAAACTCAAAAGACTTGTTCCACACACTAGACTCAACGATGTGGTCTCATCTGAAGAGTCTTTCCGTGATTCACTTTGTTGCTACCCAGGGCCCGCTCAGAGAGCGCCCATTTATTGGATGATCAGGGTTAGATCCATCAACGTTTTTAAATTCTTAATGAGAGTAACCAGGCCCTATAGAAGGCATAGGGTAAACTAAAAAAGATAATGATAAGCTTCACTAGGAGGTGGCCGACCTGAAGAAACAGGTCTCTGGACTTCAGAACAAAAATAAAGGCCTTTCTACTTCGGTTAAGGAAGAACAGGCTATGTATCAACAAGATTTGTAGTTGTTTGCCCATGCTGCTTTGGAAGCCTTCAGTCATGTTGTTTGGGTCCATCTCAACTGAGGTACTACCTTAAACTTAAATGGAATTGGGATTTGTAACAAATTTCGGGCTAGGGAGTTGGTTACCTTGGTTGATTGCGAAGCTTATGAGCCATGCGATGTGCCCTTTGAGTACATCCTTATTGTTGAAGATAAGGATGACACTCCTTGAAATATTAAGGACGAGGTTAACAACGAAGGTGGTGATGAAGAAAATGGGGATGATGATAATAACAACAGAGATGGTGTCACGGGGGACTCTTAGATTTTTCTATCTTTATTTTTCAAGCTCTGTAGACAGGATGAGCCCTATCATGCTTTACATATTTTTGTTGCCCTTCTATGCCCCTTATTTTTTGTAATCCGGGGTTTGGCCTATGAACACTTATTTTTTGTGAATGGCATTATTTTCTATTTTACATCGGTTTTTTGCGTGAATAGCAGATCTATGATTTTTATCTTTTGATTTACTTTGAATAATTCATTTCCCACAATCTGAGATCGTCCATAGAATGATAGTCATAACTTAGGTAATTTGAGACTTTGCGATCATTCCATTTACTAGACTAAATAACTTCGGATTTGTATCATAACTTGTATAATTGTGATTCTTCAGAACCATTCCATGTTTAATGATATTTTCTTTTAGCCACTATAGGGCTTTACACCACTCTGGGGTTTAAAATCCTAAACCTCTCTGAGGTTTGTAAACCACTCCGGAGGTTTGAATGCCTAAACCTCTCTGGGTTTCTCAACCACTTTGAGGTTTAGACTTATTTTATTTTTGTGACCACTCTTGGGGCTGTTAGCCACTCCAGGGTTTGATATCTTAAGTTTTCTTAAGTCCTTGGACCATTGTTAAAATAAAATGACAAAGAAAGAATCATGTTTTTGTGAAAACTGATTTCATTCCTCCATAAAGCACCTTGGTTGCATGCCTTATTAAAATCCTGCTAAGTAAAACCCTGTGGGAAAATCCTAGGTAGGGAAAAAGAGTGCACGATTTATGATACCAGTTAGCTATAATACATTCACAGGTTCTTAAGATTCCATTTGTCCTTGAATACTTCTCCTTGCAAAGTTTACAAAAGATAGGCTCCTCTAGTGGTCACGTCATTGACCTGGTATGGCCTCTCCCAAGTCGGTCCTAGCTTTCCTTGGTGAGCAAAACGATTCCCCACTTAAGCTTTTCTTAGGAATAAGTCTTCGATGTTGAATCTTCGCTTTTGCACCTTCATGTTGTAACGCATGGCAGCTTTGGCCTTGATTGCTTAATCCTAGATGAAAGCTTCCTCTCTTACTTTGTGAAGTAAATCTAATTCATTCTTCAATCTTGAACCGTTATTTGCTTCATCGAATTACCGGATCCTTAGAGAGATCTGATTAATTTCTACCGATATTACTCCCTTAACACTGTACACTAACCGAAATGGGGTTTCTCTTGTTGACAAATACGGCGTTGTCTGATATGCCCATAGAACACGGCATAATTGATTTGTCCATTCTTCCTTGGTGTCCCAAGACGCTTATACAATCCTTTCAAAATTTCCCTATTTATTACTTTGGCTTGTCCATTGGTTTAGGGGTACCCCACTGATGAAAAAACTTGTTAAATATGGAGTCGTTCAAGAAGCCTCACAAACTTAGAATCTTTAAATTATGTGTCATTATCGGTAACTACCCACCCTGGTATGCGAAAGCGTGTAATAATATTTTTGTACAAGAAACGACAAGTTCGAGCCGAAGTTATATGAATTATGGCCTCTTCTTCAATCCACTTTAATCAACTCCCATAATTAAATACTTAACCCTGCCTGGAGCTTTTGGGAATGGCCCCAAGATGTCCATTCCCCACAGGTGAAAAGGCCAAGGTACTGCTGATGTGAATAGTTCCTCTGCTAGGACGTGGTGCTCATTATTATTCTTTTGGCATGCATCACATTTTTTGACTTACTCAACTATGTCCTAAGTCATCATGGGCCACCAATATCCAGCTTGTAAAATCTTTCTTGCCAAACTTTTTCCACCATAATGGTGGCCACAAGCTCTTTCATGGACTTCGGCGATCACCTCCTCAATTTTAGCCTCATTCAAGCATTTCATATAAGGGGCCGATATCCCTCTCCAAAATAAATTTCCATCTATTAGCACAAAGTTAGACAGCTTTTTTTTTAACTTCTTCTTTTCTAGTAGGTTAGTTGGGAGTTGCCCAATTACCATATACCGGATTATTGGGATGGCCCATGAGTCATCTAGATAGGACCTGGACTGGATAGCACAAACTTTTACAGGTGCTGATATGCTAGGAGCCGTCAAGGTACTCTGTATCACCATGGTTGTAGACCTTGCCTTCTTGGTGCTTGCCAACCAGGATAGGGCATGCTCTCACGTTATCTTCTCTTAGAATGTGTTTGTACTTGATTCCCTTGAACTTCTCCCCCAAGTCCTTCACCTTAGCAAAATATTGTTGCAACAACGGCTCCTTAGGTTGAAAATTCCCATTTTTATTTATGATATAACTAACTGTGAATCATTGAATAGCACAATGGTTTGGGCTCCGACGTCTAGGGCCACTCTTAACCCTGTAGACATGCTTCATACTCCGCCTGGTTGTTTGATGTTTTGAAATCAAATCTAATAGAAATTTTGACACTCATCCCGTCTTCACTTTCAATAACCATGCTAGCGCCACATCCTTCAGAATTTGATGAGCTATCCACACAAATGACCCAATGCTCTCGTAGGGGCAAGGGTGCTTCTCCAGTCAATTTAAGTGATGAAATTTACTAATACTTGAGCCTTGATGGTCATTCTTGGCTCATACGAAATATCAAACTCTAATAATTCTATAGCCCATTTAATCATTCTTCTTGCTAAGTCTGGTTTATGGAAAAGTGCCAATAGTGAAAGGTCAGTCCGAACTATCATGGGATAGGCATGAAAATATTGCCTTAACCATCACGATGTCTAGACCAGAGCAAAAGCGGCTTTCTCTAACTTTTGATATCGGTTCTCTAACCTTTGCAAAACGTTTCCAACAAAATACACTGGTTGTTGTCCTTCCAAGGTTTCTTTCACAAGAACTACCCCGAACGCTTCATCTGAGACTGACAGATAGAGGAAAAGTTGCTTCCTTGGGTCTGGTTTGGTCAACACCCTAGGGTTTACCAAAACTTCTTTTAAAGTTTAAGAAGCATTCTCTTGCTCCTCACCCTACTCAAACTTCTTGTTCTTTTTCAGCACTTTGTACAATGGAAGTGACTAGTGTGCTATCTTAGGCATGAACCGGGATGCGGTCACCTTCTTGTTTAGTGATTGAACTTCCCTGACATTCATGGGACTCCATAGCTCTTTTATCACCCTGCATTTATCCAAATTTGCTTCAATTCCTCTTTGGGTTAGCATGAAACCTAAAAATCATCCTGCTGGGACTTCAAAGGTACACTTTAAAGGGTTCAGTCTCATATTATACATCTAGATTCTTTGAAAAATCTTTCTTAAGTCCTCCAAATGATCTCCTCTGACTAGGGTCTTAGCTATAATATCGTCTATGCATACCTCGACCATCTTGGAACATATACCTTCAAAAACTTTATTCATCATCTTTTGGTATATTGCCCCAACCTTCTTCAGTCTAAAAGGCATCACAGTATAATAAAAAACTTAGTTATCATTGACAAAAGTTATCTTCTCTTCGTTATCCTTCCACATTGAAATCTGATTATATCTTGAGTAAGCATCCATGAACGATAAAAATTAGTACTTCGATGAATCATCCACCATTTGATTTATGCTTGCTAAGGGGTATGGATCCTCAGGACAACACTTGTTTAAATTTATGAAATCTATGTACATTCTCTATTTTTCATTAGCTTTCTTGACCATCACAACATTTAAGATCAAGGATGAATATTGGACTTCCTTGATGAAGTTAGCCTTCAATAACTCCATTGTTTGCTTACAAGCTACTTGCTGCTTCTTAGGGCCTGATCTTCTCTTTTCTGGGCCACCGTTCTTGACTTTGGATATACAGATAGTTTGTAACAACAGAAATTAGGATCTATCTCAAGCATATCAGTCATAATCCATGCAAAGAGGTGCTTATACTCTTTTAGCAATTTCACCAACCATTCCTCTATTTTGGCTTCCAAGTGGTCATTAATTCCCATTGTCTTAGTTGGGTCTTCCTCTAGGGGAACTATTTTTATCCCTCCTTCTGATGTTGGCCTCTATGGATTCACCGGGTCGATTATCAACTCCTCTCTAGGATCTAAGACAATCAAATTTACTAACCATGGGATAGTTCCTCCATCATTCAACCATCTTTTCTCGATGGATTCCTCTAAATTCATCATTTTAACATTCATAAAAAATTACATTGCCTAAAGTTCCTTGATCAACTAAAATCCTCCAAATTGTCTTATTGGCTATTACAGCCTCAATTACAACCACGTCATCACCTCCTGGAACGGTAGGCTCATAGTCATCATCTGAAAAAATTATGGGCGGGGTCTGGATCCCATCCTGGTATGGCCTATTGTCTGTTTTAGCTTGCACAAACATAATCATTTGTAGATGATTCTTCCTGGCTAAATTGGACACTCTGCCCCCCGCAAATCCACCTGCTATCATATCAATAATGTTATTTCTTCCTAAAGGTAGGGCATCATTATTCCATCATCGTCCTCAGTTATATTGTCAACTATGGCTTTCCCTTTCTCTAATGCCAGTTTTTTAGAGCTCCTTCCTTCTTCCGCCTCCAGAGTGTGTTCCCTTCTCTAGGATTTCACGTTCTTTGATTCATCGAAAATTCATTGTTTGAAGAGGTATTACTTTAACTTTCCTTCACGGATTAAAACTTCAATCGCATCTTTCAATTGTTTGCATTCTTCAGTGTTGTGACTAGTTTGCTCATGGAATTCATAGTACTTACTGTATTTCCTGGGCGCTTCATAGGTGTAGGTTTCTTGACTTTCTATACCATCAATCCTGGCAATCCAATTTCCCTCAATATCTGTCTGGGCCGGAATGATAAGGGTGTATAGTGTGTAAAATTAACATTCGTTTGCTCCTTTTGTCGTGGAGCTGAATCTTTGTTGTGACTTCTAGAATTATACTCTGAACCTCTCTTTCCTTGAACCAGGGTTTTTTCTTCTAGAACCGTTGTCTTACTTTTGGCAGTGACAAGGTGCATCTCTTTTCTAATGTACTTTGCAACCTTTTTCCTAAACTTTTTAAAGGCTTACGGGGCTCCTTTTGCTAAAGATAGAGCAAAAAGTGACTACAGCTACAGTACCTCAATTGCTATATGCAACTGGATTTTCTTTGTCTACCCTAATACCAAGGCCGTTTCTTTATAGAATCTCTTCAAGAAATCTCTTAAACTTTCATCAGTACCTTGCTTTATTTGAGCCAAGGTATGGGATGTTCTTGGAACGTCTCAAGAAATGAAAAAGTGTTCTAGAAATACCTGGGTCATATCATCCCATGAATTGATAAACCCCGATGGTAGCCCCTTGAACCATGCTAAGGCCTCAACAGATGACGTCCCGCGGAATATTTTACATATCACGTTCTCCTCGGCACCAAGGGAAATAGACTCATTCGTATATGCATCCAGATGTCGCCCCAAATCCGTCTCTCTGGTATACTTTCCAATTTACAATGGCTGGGGCATTTGAAAGTTCCTTGGAATTAGAACGTTCATTAACCTACTTGTGAACGAGATGTTAAACCGATATTTTCCACTTCCCCCGCCTTGTTGTAGGCCTCTCCTTTGTTCTTCCTGGGCCTCCGTTATATTAATCAACTCCTTCTCATCATATGTATGGATGTTAAACCCATGGTATTGTTAGGTATTTTAATTGGCAAGTGCACCAATCGTTTGTAGTTTTCAAATTTAGATATCATTCCACTGGATTAAAAGTTCCATTAATTCACAATGATTCTTATTTACTATGGTAAATTTATCAAAAGTTATTAACAAAAGAATGCTTTATAAACAATTTATACAATATTTACAGAATTTGACGATTGATTTGTTCATGTGGTAAAAAGATGGTAAATATAAAATTTATCCAAAAAATTGAGATGTAATTCAGAATAACTCAGATACTTGAAGTAAAAACACAGATTGACAAATTATGTTGGAATTAGGATCCTCACACTAAAATATAATGAAGTAATTACAAACATATATATTTAATTATCAAGTTCATGTTATTGCAGCTTAAAATCATTATAACCAATTCCTGGTGATATAAATTCTAAGTAGTCACTGTAAAGTCCGATCCCTCGTGAGCTTTCTCAGTAAAAACTTGCATTAAGTACTGGCCTTATGGCAACAATAATCACCAACTCTATTCTTAGTAATTGGCATATTAAGGGTATTTTAACTTTTACTTTTATTAAAATAGATTTTAATACGGCATGAATAATCATTTTCCCCTTTGACATTCACACTAATAAAACAAGTTTCAATACTCATGAAAATCATTCTCCAGTTTGATGTTCATACTAATAAAAGATTGAAATACTGACATGTACTTGAATCATAAATATGCAGAGGTCATAATTACAACATCATATAATAGATTGATTCACCAAATTCCAACATAAATAAATTAGTTACACATGGTAAAAGTAAAAATAACCCTTACAGATTTTGACATTACGAGGACTTGGAAACACTTCACGATACAAGAGCTCACAATACTACACAACACTCTCAAGTATCTTGAAATCACTCTAACCTTACAAACTCACAAAAGAACACTCAAACTCGAGTGAAAGGAGAGAAAGGAAGCTCTGAATTGAAGATGGATGCCTTGAATGTATGGAGAATGGCCCTATTTATAAGGCTGAAGAAGGGACCTGACGCTACGCATCAGGTGTAACACCCTTACTTTTAATAATTAATTAACCCAAACACAGAAGAAAAATTTTTCACAAAACAAACTAAAAAAATAAAACCACCACTGATCAGATGGCATAGAAGAGAAGAGGAAGGCGAGTGGAAGTTAAGGAACGCACACACATGTATGGCTACTTACGGAAGGAATGGAACATGAACCAACTCCGCCCAGTTCAGCGAGGCATGACAACGCCTGGGCGAAGTCCACCACAACGTCCATTCGCTCAAGCGGGGTCCAACACCGCCGGGCGAGACAGGATAATGAAACAACGGAAGAGGGAGGTATTTAGGCGGAGTTCCACATTAACATCTACTCGCTTCAGCGCGATCCCACACGCTTGGGCGAACTGTCCTAGTCGCTCGGGCGGGGTATGACTCCGCCTAAGCGAGGCCATCACAAGCCTTCCCAAAACCGCACTCGCTGGAGCGAGTTCCTTGCTCGCTGGAGCGAGGAGCCACACTCGGCTAAGTAGGCGCTCGGTCCCAGAGTCATCCTTCACTCGTTCACTCGAAAAATGACAGCTAACTCACTCGGATTATAAATATCTTATGCTCGGAATCCTTCCATTCTAACCCACTACACTAACTTCTTTCTCAGGAGAAGGTCGCTCGGGGTTTTCACTCGGGAATACGAACTCTTCCTCACTCGGGTTTCACTTATAATCTCCACTCGGCAAAACCATCCTCACACGGGATTTATACATACTCTCGCTCGGGATCGAACTGTCCCATCCACTCGGTATCCATATTATTCTCCATTCTATTTTTCCCACTAAGTCAAGGTTCGCTCGGATTCTTCTATCACTATCAATTTTCTGCAGTAGGGCCCCCTTAATTCTAAGGTGCCACTCTCCAGTTGGAAATCTTCACTCGGTAACTTCTCACTCAGATATCGTTGATTATTTGACACTCGGGGGAGAATCCTAGCAATTACACTCGGAAAGCTTATCTAGGCTCTTATCTTCGCGTCCTAACAACTCGCTGCTCGGGACAGCCTTCCGCACCAATCCTCACTTGGAATTACATGAGTCCTCCCACTCGGAAAATACGTACATCTGCATATAAATTACCCAGACATCACCTAGAATAAATAGACATGCAATATGGCATAAACATAGGTATATATATATATATATATATATCAAATTTACAACCACGTTGCCCCGTCCCTATTCCGAGGGATTCAAGTCTGCCTAAGAAGGGCTATAAGCAAAACACGAGCCGACCAAGGCTTACTCCAAACATTATACACAGCATAAACAGAGTCGTAAAGCTTCCATAGTGCATCAGCACTTCACCCAGCATTTCAATTCTTCCTCCGATCCTCATCTCGAGAAATGTTCACTGAAAAATGGCAACTGCAGGGATGAGCATCTTAAATTTTAAATGATAGATACCGACTCAGGTTACTTCTCATTCATACAATACATATACCCATACATACACACACAATCCTACGTTAACTCAATAATATTAACACTCCACAGTCGGTGACACAATGCTAAGGGTCCTTAAGTCAGGATATTTCTTCATAACATTTATCAATCGGAATACACAATTCTCACTCGGGTATAAACGTATTTACAACTTCTCAACAATATATTATACATTCATGGAGCAGGTTTCAATCAGCAATTATAGTACATGCACACGGAATAACGCACTCATTCACAAGTAAACACCACTTCACTAACATCATCACATGCATAATTAATTCCACATATCATTAGTAGCCATGTATGCACAGATTATTCACTCGGTTCCGCATACGTGTGTAATCAGTTCTAACGTTGCAATGTAGGCTCTCAGCCTTTTGTACATAGCTCTCAGCTACCGTTTCAGCTCCCAGCTGCTTGGCCATTTTACAGGTACCCAACCGTTTGCCCACAGGTGACACCAACGCTCTCAGCGCCAACGGAGGTGTTCACAGGCAGCCCGAGTCCCACTCAAGGGCTACCTTGAGTCCCACTCAAGGATTTTGCAGCGTCCCACGCTGAATAACCGATGGTAGTGTCCCACACTACGTGCTCTCAGCACAAACGCATCCCATGCGCCACACACGGATCCATCACACAACGTTGAATTCATGCACACAACCTCTACTCAACCACACGTATTTCACATGCAGTCGGTAATACACATTTTCAGGACTCTGCGTGTTAATCTAACACATTCAACCTTCATGCAATCATCATCATAGTTCCATTAACAACATATGAGTCCAACGCAATCGATGCCAATCAATATCAAGCTTCTATGAGCATTTTCATCAACTCAAGTATAACATACACTCAGTTTACAGCAGTATCAGAACTTAATCAACGCATACATCTATACGAAGATCAACAGGTTCACACAAGCATTTCAAATCAACATAGCACAACATGCAATCGGTATATGACAATGTCAGAACTTAATCAACGCATGCATCCCTATAAACACGAATAGATTCAATAAGCATTCCCATCAACATAACATGACATGCAATCGGGCTCTATGGTAACGTATGCATCCTCAAGGACGATGATAACATGCAACACTCACTCTCACTTATTATGCACTCAGATATTCTACATGCAAGTATATCATGCAACAGTATACAGTTCCATAATTATCAATGTCTTCCAAACTCGTTCGTAACCCATGCATTTAACATGTAAGGTACTCCCCCTACCAACTGCGAGACTCCGAGAGATTCTTCTGCTTGGGGTGCTGGTTCTCTTCTTTGCTGCTTCGCTCAACACTTTCTCTGGAACACTGCTGTCTTCCACGAGTGGTGCAGGGCTGTTTCTGCTTTTGCCTTGATGCTCGTCCTTTACTCGTGTGAGGGAGCTCTGACTCCACTGCAGTACCGTCACCTTGGCTTTCGAAGCAGGGAATGGAATAGAGGGCAGAGAAGGAGAAGAGAAGAGCAAGAGAGAAGAGAAGAAGGGAGAAAGAGGGAGTCCGCAGAGGGGGGTTTTCGAGAGTGAAAGGGCAAGGGGCCATCACCCAATATAAACACATGCATGAAGAACAGGAAGGTGGGGTGGGAAACGTGAGGCAGTAGTCTTGCCCACGCCATCCTGTCCCATCAGCACCCTCCAACGTTAATCACCTTGCACCTTTTAATTAATTAAGTTAAGTGTAATTAGTGAACAGATTTCCTCTCCTGAATTATCATTTTAAATGGCTTTATTTTGCCCGGTTCCTTTTTATTAAAATTGGGATGTTACATCAGGCTCACGCTACGCGTTAGATTCCTGACTCAGCTCCCATTAAACTCGTGATTAAGTGGCCATGGTTAAGAATTTTTTATTCAATAATGCCCAGACATGTGTGGCCTTGTCTCCCAATTGGGCTTGGACATTAGCTACTGGTGGATTGGCCAATAATGGGTCAATTGGCTGAGTGCTTGTCCACCTGGAAATGGAGTCCACGTACCTTTGACGTTACGTGTGGCTGTGACGCGTAGCGTCAGCATCAAAAACTCCTACGTTACACGTGGTGTTGATGCTACGCGTCAGCTCTTCATTTCTTTAATTTTTCTCTTTAAATTCTTTACTTTTTCAATGCAAAACTAGAGAAAATTGATCAAGGTAGATTATTTCCAACAACATCCATTTATTAAATTGAAAACCTAAATTTCTAACAAATTAAACTAATTTTTATTATTTTTACACAATTTTTATTAAGGAATTTATTGTAAATTTAAGGACTAACAAATACCCCTAACTTGAAACATTGCTCGTCCTCGAGCAAGAGAGAAAATTAAAAATAAAATTTGAAATCAAATTTTTGAATTAGTCTAAAAATTTACCACAAAAAGTATTTTCATAATTTACCATTTAAAATAACAAAAAATAGATATCTTATGTATTAAAGGTTTAATGACAAAAAATTTTACAATGTCTTATTAACAAATCAAGCATAATTTCAGGCTTACCTCACAAGTGTTTAACTCTATGCAAAGGGTAACCTGTTTAACTCAAGCTATCATAAAATCAAACAAATTTAACTTTGATTTTCATCTAATCAATAGTTAATCATACAGAGTTAATTCAAGAATCACAAGGTCTTTTCAAGGGTTATAATGAGGCTTGGCTACAAGAAATTATGGTTTTTCTTGGAATTCAAATACCTGAAATCATAAAAGAGCATTTTATAATTTTTAGGCTTTCTTTTGGCCTAAATCTCATTTCCCTTATTGGTGGATACCCCCAACTTAATCTTTTTCACTATTTGCATATATTTCTTTTCATTTTTCATTTATATGCACAATTTTGATTTTTCTTGAAAAGAATAAGTTGTTAATTTTCAATCCCTATTTTTGTAAGAACACTCAAAATGTTTTTCATTTTGCTCAATTGGTCTTTTAATCAATCAAGTATAGGGAATGGTTAAAATTTGATAAGGGTTAATGGTACCAATGAAATTATTTTTCAGGCTTAAAATTGGCTTTTTAAGGATAAAATGATTTTACCATGGTAAGCTTTTTGGCCCAAGGTTTCTTTTACCAAAAAAAATGTGCCTTGATCATATTCTTGAATTCTCTGTACAACAACACAAATCACAGATTAAAGCAAAATCAATTTGAATAAAGTTATGTCGAAGCCCTCAAGTGTTTAAAAGATCTCTCAGCTCACCAGGTTATCGAAATTAGCTTGATAGTTAATAAAATTCTTGTAATTAATTTTATCAAAATTCCTAAATTACAAAAGAATCGATAATTGATTTAAAAAATGGTTTTATTGTGTAAAAACTTTAAGTGTATAAATTTCCTTTTTTAAAAATTTAATTTATTTATTTAAAAGATAAAAATTATTTTTGATTTTTGATTAAAGAGAATATGCAGAAATTAAACACACCACAAAAATAAAAATAAACTATAATATAATCCATAATCAAAATATACCAAATATCAAATCAATAAAATGTCAATAAAATGTATGATAAAAATGCAGAAAATAACACCATCCGTCCTCCATATTGTCATCCTTATCATCTCCCTCCTTATCGGCATCACCCTCAGACTCAGCATGTGCTCTAGACGGTCCACCTGTCTCAGGATATGTGGGCAAATCACCAGGCCAAGCTACATGGGAAGCAAAATCAGCAGGTGTCATAAATGGTGCTCCCTCTCCCTGTATCCTGTACTGGTAAAATGCATCATGTAAATGGACATAAGCATGATGAGAAGCAACCATTATCTACATCATATTCTGATGCTCTAAAGTCATCCTGGCAAATCCATTGGTGATAGCATCAACAGATGGTGGCTGAACTGGTGGTCTCCTCCGTCTCTGTCTGGGCTGAGGCTCCTGCTCCAGAGGTGGAAGCTTGCACTGCTGGACGAAATAATCTCTGTTCACTAGAACCTTGGGGACTCTCCCCAAAGAACTAGTGAACTCAGGCGATGGTACGATGACTCCTTGCCTCCTCAGTAAGGCAGATCTAATGAGAGGGAAGGGAATAGGGCGGTTCACCTTATACCCTAAGGCATAAAGGTGAATCTGCTCAGATATTAGCTCGACAATGTCAATAGTGTGGCCCTAAAGAATAGAGTAAAGAAGGCAACAACGATCAATTGGAAGAGAAGAAAGGTGGGTGACAAGAGTGATGTTATGGAGCATCGGGTACATCCATGCCTAAGCTATAGGAGTCATCAAGGTCTTGAGGAGGTTCGATGGAGTCCTTCCAACCTTACTCAGATTGAAGAAGATTCCATCCTTGCTCAAGAAATGAGTAACCTGATCTAGGAAGTATCCTAAATCACCATCCTCAGTAGCGACCTTACTTCTGTTTTCCATCCAGAAACAAGTATCATTCTCGGGAGTAGGCTCCCAAGGATTACCAAGTATCACTAATGGTATCCCGATCGTAAGTGATGTGCCGGCCCCTCACCAAGCCCGTCCTCTGCTGACTGATGTTCGGTGAATCATGGCGAGTCCTACAGGCATTAGCATAAAATTCCATGACTAGTATGGGATCCCCCTCAGTAGGTAAAGAAAATAGGGGTCCCCATCTCCTCCTCTGTATCTCATTCTGCAGCTCAAGAAAGTCTCCAACATTCAAGTCTAAAACTCTCTCCCAAATTAATCTCTGGCCCTTAATCTGGTGAAATCTAGCCCATTTTGCGTCAGTGTGAAATCTAGTAAGATCTCTAGGTCCCAGCTGCTCCTCACCCTGAAGATATGGATCTTCAGAGGTGGTATCAGTGTTCGTGGTCCTCCTCTGTCTCTTCAGACCAGTAATAGGAATACACTTCTTCGGTGCCATCTGCAAAAAGAAAATGTATTTAATTAGACACACAAAAATTCAAACTACAAATTACCAACATAAATCATGCATATTTTTTGTTTTTATATTTAAACATCAAGAATAAAATTCATACAAAATTTAAACAAAATTTCATAAAACATAAAATTTTAATCACAACAAAATATTTACAAAGCATAGAAACAACATATTTTTTGAATTTTATAATTTCAACAAAATAAATTATGCAAAAAAAAATTAAACATGCATATTTTTGGATTTTTTTAATAAATAAAAAAACAACATACACAACATATAATTTTATGAAAGAAATAAAATTCACACAACATGCAATTTTATATACAAATTTAGAAAATTACATTTCACACAACACTCATATTTACAAAATTTAACAAATTTATTTATTTTTATGTAAGAAAGTATAACAAACATAAAATTTAAGGAATTTTCTTAATTTAAAAGAAAAACAAACAATAAAAATAAAAACTTTTATTTTTTTATTTTTCAAAAACAACAGAAAATAATATATACATTAAACAGAAAATAAAACATAAAAATTAACAGAAATTAAAAACAGGGGCTGATGTTATTCATGGGTGGGACGCTACACGTCAGCCCTGTTCTACCCACGCTACGCGTCAATGGGACGCTACACGTGGGCTCGCAAAATAGAAACTGCAAAATAGGGGTTCCACAGCAGCAACCCCTTCCAAACCTCAATCAATCCATTCATTTCCCTACTTTAACAGCAATCAATCCTAGTGGTCTTCTATCCTAGTCCTATCTGCATGCATTTCTAGAAATTAAAAATTAAAGAGAAAATCATTAGAGTACCTACTTGGATTGCTTGATAGAATGTAGGAATGAAGAGGATTGGAGGGTTGAGAGAAAAGAGGGTTTTAGAAAAATAGGGTTTCTGAGAAGTGAATGCAGAGGGAGGCAAAAATAAGTTTTAAAAGTTATGGACTAGGGCCTCCCTCTGGTTCAGTTTTAAAAACTAAACGAAGGTCCTGACGCTATGCGTGGTGGAGACGCTACGTGTCAGGTTAAGAATTTAGAACCCACGCTACACGTCCATATGGCGCAACGCGTGGGCTTCTATTTTTAATTTTTCAAAAATTCAATTTTCAAAAACCCTTTTCTTTTAATTTTAAAACCCTTTTTATTTTCAAAATCATATTTCTAACTAAAATTTGAATTACACATAATATTATTATTATTATATTTTTTTTATTTAGTATTTTTTTATAATTAATTAAAAGAAATAATGGGTTGCCTCCCATTGAGCACTTGATTTACTGTCTCTAGCTTGACATCCTACACATCACAAATCAGTTAAATAACAAACGGTAGTGAGTCTGTCGATCTCACCACCCAGATACGGTTTCAATCTTTGCCCATTAACCATCCAACTTCTTTTGGAAGTTAGATCTTTAATTTCAACTACTCCATAAGATTTAACTTCCTTAATTACAAATGGGCCTGACCATTTAGATTTTAATTTTCCAGGAAATAGTCTTAATCTTGAATTAAACAATAAAACTTGCTGACCTGGTTTGAAGTGTCTATTTTTTATTTTCTTGTCATGGTAAGCTTTTACCTTATTTTTGTAACTTCTTGATGATTCATAAGCATTAATTCTCGTTTCCTCCAACTCAAGTAACTACAATTTTCTTTTGTCAGCTGCCACGTTTGGATCAAAGTTGAGGAATTTCAAGGCCCAATATGCTTTATGTTCCATCTTTACTGGAAGGTGACAAGCTTTCCCATAGACTATTTGGAAAGGAGAAAGACCAATAGGAGTCTTAAATGCAGTTCTGTGTGCCCAGAGTGCATCATCAAGATTTTATGACCAATCTTTTCTAGAGGAAGATAGTCTTTTCCAAAATTCTTTTCACTTCATGATGTGAAATCTCTGCCTATCCATTGGTTTGTGGATGATATGCTATGGCCACTTTATGTCTCACTGATAAGTGTTATTATACATTGATTTAATACTTTAATTAAACTCATTTTAGAAAGAATTTAACTAGATTAGTAATTAATTAAGCATGATTTTTGTTGTAAATAACACATTGTGTAAAAGAACTAATTTGTCCAAATTTTGAAGAAAGGTGTCCAACATCCTGAAGAAACCAAGAAGAACCAGCACATCAAGCCAAGGACGCTTGAGCGTGGCATACTGCACGCTTGAGCGTAATTACGCTGCGCGCTTGAGTGTAGTCTGTGACGCTTAGGCGTGACAAGATGAAGAGGTAACAATCCGCACGCTTGAACATGGCACCAGACGCTTGAGCGTGGAAGATACATAAGGCCTATGCTTGCCCTTGCGCTCAAGTGAAACTAAGGTTATCAACAAAGAATCCTTCACGCTTGAGCGCGAGCCCGAGCTCGTTTAAGCATGACCCTGGACATAACTGGCATGCTTGAGCGTGGCTTTATGAAGCTTAAGTGTGATTAAATAAAGACAATACAACATCAGACCCCCTCACGCTTGAGCGTAAGAAAGGGACGCTCAACAGCGAGCCCGAGCGCGCCTGAGCGTGGCTTGAGCGTGGTAAAGGGGAACCAAGCGTGTGCATACAGTAAACATCAGAACCTTTCATGCTTGAGCGTGACCATTGAGCTCAAGCATGACTCATGTAGGATGGGATTTTCAATTTTATATTAACCAATGGTGCGATGCCAGCTCAACCATTTTCTTATGTTTCTGCTTGTCTTCGAATATTCCTTCATGGGAACCATGAAAGTGGGAAAGGAGAGCATGCGCATAAGTTCTATAAATCAATAGAGAAAAGAAAATGCAGGGGGATCTCCTGTATCTTTCATCATCTTCAACCTCAAATCACCCATTCATTCCCTTGTTTTTGATATATTCATTTCCTTTTTGTTAAGTGAAAATGCAAGGCATGAGTAACTAATTTTTCCTTATTGGGATTGGTTGTAATCAAATCAAACCTGAAGTAATGCTACTATAAGTTTTCATTTATGTTAATGAGATTTGATAATTTCTGTATTTCATTCTGCCATTAATGCCTGAAAGTACTTGATCACTATTTTCTTGTTTCAAGCTTTCTTAAGTATACTGGGAAGTAACTTTTGAGAACAGATCTGAATGAAATACTCGTTGTGAGTAGCTGACCAGGGATGGCATCTAACACAATGAATGTTAAAACAATCGATCGGTAATGCTGGAATGGTTTCAAAGTGACTAAGGGATCAGCGGTTTGAAAGCATTCTTATGAATTTTGTAGTCGAGGGATTGATACAAATGACTTTAATTGTGATGTAGAAATTATCATTTCAAGTTACATACATGCAGATTTATTTAGCTTACGAAAGGTGCGATGCGATGAAACCAATCCCAGTTTTCCAAATCTGAACTTTACCTCAAACACTTTACTCTTATTATTCAATACTTGCTGTTTACTTTATATTCATTCTTTTGCACAACAAAATCAAAACAAATCTTTTGTCAAAATCAATTCAAGAACTAAGATCTTCAAACCAACACCTCCTCAGTGGAACGACATCTATACTATACTACAATTACTGTGTTTAAACTTGGCATAAACATTCCATTACAGTTGTATTATACAAACTTGATTCTTTTAGTTAAACATTTCACTTCTCTACAATACCAAGCTTTGACTTAAGTTTGTGTGATACCACATAAAAATCTTACCAAGTTTTGGCGCTGCAGTCGGGGAGGTGATTCAAGTTTGAATATTTTAGTATTTAATTGACAAGACTCTGTAAATAAATTTCATTTATTTACACTTTTCATTTTTGTGTGGTAACATTGCTAGAGTAAGTGCTTGATTTATGATCTTGAGAGGACAGGGACCAAAAGAACAACTTGCATTTGATCCAGAGATCGATAGGCTACTCAAGAAAATCAAGAAAGCCAAGCAAAAGCATAACTTCCATATAGGAGAAACTTCCTCTGATAGAATGGCGGATGTTAACAGCAATAACCAAAATCCACCAAGGAGAACACTTGGAGATTACACGCTACAACAAGGGCCCAGACACTACTCAAGCATTGCTATACCAAATACAATAAGGGCTATAGAAATGAAACCTACGTTTCTTAGTTTGATTAGTTCCCACCAATTCCATGGAATGACAAGTGAAGATCCATACACTCACTTGGCAACTTTCTATGAATTGGTTGGAAAGATGGGTTTTGAACAAGAAGTAATTGAAGCCGCATATCTAAGACTATTTCTTTTTTCTTTAGCAAGTAAAGCAAAGGAATGGTTCCCATCTCACCCAAATCAAAGCTTGAACAGTTGGGACATAGTGGAAGAAAAATTCCTACATAGATTCTTTCCACCATCCACATTTATCAAAGCCAAATCAGACATCACAATATTCAAACAGGGCCAAGATAAACCCTTTTGTGAAGCATGGGAACGTTTTAAATCTCTTTTGAGAAGTGTCCAAATCATGGCTTGGAAGATATTGCCCAACTTAATATCTTCTATAGTGGACTCAAGGCTGATACCAAAATGATACTACATGTAGTAGCTGGAGGCACCATGATGACGGTAGATGCAGAACAAGCTACAAGAATCATTGAAGCATTATCATCTACGGATTACCAAGCCCAGCATGATAGAACACAAGTTCAGAAGAAGGGAATATTGGAACTGAATACAACAGATGCCATTTTAGCTCAAAACAAAATTTTGACTCAGCAAATTAAAGCTGTAACACAGTAGATGGCAAAACTCCCACAGCAATTACATGCAGTACAAACCTCTACAAACAATCAATAATCACAATTGAACTGTGACTTTTATGGAGGAGAACATCAGAATGGACACTGTCTAGGAGAGCAAGGAAAGCAATCCATCCTCTATATGAACAGTCAAGGTAAGCAGGGTAACTTCAATAACAACACTTATTTTAACAATTTTTCACAGGGATGGAGAAATAATTACAATGGTGGATGGAAGCAAGAGGCAAGCACTTCCAACAGACAACAAACTTATCAACAAGGTCCTTCTTTGATAGAGAGAACATCAAAACTAGAGGACACTCTAGAAAAATTCATGCAAGTCTCAATCACCAATCAGAAAAACACTGATGCTTCAATAAGAAATCTGGAGACTCAGGTGGGGCAATTGGCTCGTCAAATTGCAGAACATCATAATTCTCAATTTGGAGCTAATACCCACCCAAATCCAAATGAGCAATGTAAAGCAATCACCACAAGAAGTGGAAAGGTCATTGGACAACAAGAAGAAAAGGGTGAAAAGGTGGAAGAGAAGAATTGTGAAAAAGAAACAAAAGAGGAAGTTAATGAAGTGAAAAACAAAAAGAATGATGATGTACATATAAAGGAAGATGAAGTTAAAAAAAAGAAAGAAATAAAAGAAGGGAAGAAAAAGGTAGACGACCCAGCACCACAGCTGAAAAGTTTACCGTATCCAAAGAACCCTTCAAAGATAGACAAGGAGAGGCAATTTGCAAGATTCATGGACATCTTCAAAAGGTTACTGTGAACACCTATTTCAGTCTGGTCGATCCGCAAGTGAAAAGCATTCAATTCAAAAATAAAATAAAATAAAATAAAATAAAATAATAATAAAAAAAGAAGAAAAAAGTTAATTTAAAAAAAATAAAAATAAAAATAAAAATAAAAAAGAAAAAAAACTGACTCGGAAATGATCATTTCTGAGTAAGATGACTCGGAATGATCATTTCCGAGTAAGGGACAACCCGAGTGAGACGTAGCAGAGTGCTGTGTCTCCAAATAGAGAGTTTCCAAGTGGGCCTCAACTGTCAAGAAATTTTTAAATGAAGATTCCAATTTCTAAATGCATCTGAAGGGTTGGTTGTCGACTGGAACCTTTCGGATTGAAAACAAATCCGACTCAGAATGATGAAATCCGAGTAGAAAGACTCAGAAATGATCAAATCAGAGTGGATTGACTCAGAATGGAGCATTGCCGAGTGTAATACTTCACTGTTGGAGGAAAATCTGAGTGGAATTACTCAGAATGGAGCAAATCTGAGTGGAATACTTCACTGTTGGAGGAGAATCCGAGTGGAAAGTTCCTTGTCTTAGACATTCTGAGTGGTAAATGGCTGACCTTGTTGGAAGTTCAATGCTAAAAAGAAATATGTCCCTGTTAGAGGTGAATCTGAATGGAAGCTGTCCGAATGCAACCATTCCAAGTAAAAAAGGGACTGACCAATAAAAGCTGCCCAAAGCTAATTCCGAGTGAAAAGATGCTGACTGAAACAGGTCTGACTAGGGAACAAGTGCTTTTCTGGGCAAAAAGTTGTTCCAAGTGAATGGATTCCGAGCAGAAGAAGCCACTAAATACATCACACTCGGGCAGACTCACAGTTTCACACTGAGCCCGAGTGTGATGTCCCCAAGGAAGATATCCGAGTGAGTTGGGGCAGAAAATTATTTTTCCGAGCAAAGCAAGGCTCGAACATGAAAGAACTTCTATCAGCCAGATTCCAGAGTCGTTCAAGTCTAAATTTCTGAGTGAAAGGGATATCCGAGTGAGTTAATTGATGACTGAAGTCAATTCCAAGTGGAAATCAACTCGGACTTCCGAGAGCATCATTCGAATGAGTTAAGGAAGGGTCATCCTCAACTGAGTGGCTATCAAGCAAATCCGAGCAAAGGTTTCTCCGAATGGCATATCCGAGTGAAACAGTGGTTCAATTCCAGAGCAAATCCGAGTTAAGGGAGACTTCTCGCTTGAGCGAGCCCTTCTTCGCTTGAGCGAGATCATCATAAAGTGGTTTCCTTCAACAAACGCTTAAGCGAAATAAATTCTCGCTTGAGCGAAAGATGGACAGTGAGCTACTGGAGTGTTTTCGCTTAAGCGAGAAACTCTCGCTCAAGCGAAGTGAAGAGAAAATTTAGCATCAGGGGTCTTCACGCTAAACACCGAGTCATTATTCAGCCATTTCTGAGTCCTCTTCAGTCAGTTCCGAGTCACTTGTCACTCGGTTCCGATTGAATGTTTCACAGCAGCCTCACACCGACCAAAACTTTCACTCGGTCTAGTGTACAAAATCACCTTTTCCACTCAGATTCAGCAGAGAAAGTGAAATCTGAGTCAGATTCCATCAATTACGCGTGCTGACATGGATTTCCACTATCCAAGTGGATCCTTGAATTAAGGGGGGGTGGCTCACAACAAGACAGGAAGAAAATGATAAAGAATCTCCGCCAGCCTCCATTCTCCCTGATTGTCAAAGATCCAGGCTGTTTCCACCACACTGTCCAAGTTGATTTGCTAATTTCAAGGGGCGGCTGGTAACAAAACAATGAGGAAATAATAAAAAATCCTCACCAATTGGTAGCCAGGCTGTCTCGGATCTGTTCAGGCAATCAACATGCTCCTCAAATGTTCTATAAATACTGTAACATCCCAATTCCGAAGTTAATTACCGAATGAAAATTAAACGATAAAAACCTGAATGCAAAGTAAAGAATTAATTGTTAATCATAATCAATATAGCTTGTGAGTTAGTGACAAGCTGATTGGACTTAGTTGGTGGAATGTGGCTGTTTATGATTAGCGGAAGGTGTGAGTGGACTGCGACTCACGCTTTCCCATCCCATTCCTTCCCCTTGCATGCGTATATATGTGCGTACCCTGTATTACCGTGTGTGCAAAACTTCTCCCACTACTTCATTCTCTCCTTTCTTCTTCGTCTCCATCTTCTTTTCCTTCCCCTATTTTTGTTCTTCACGACGACAGTGCGGGAAGAAGGCCAGAGCCCTCTAACTGGTGAAGGACGATCGTTGAGGCAGAGGGAGAACAACGCTTCATTCCAGAACCGAGTATAGAGTACGACGGGGCGAAGGAAGGCTGAACGAATCGGAAGAAGGGCATCGGATCCAACGACGAAAGCAGAAAAGCTTCTTGAGGTTCCCTCCGAAGGTAGGGGGCGCTTGCATGTCAAATGCATGGTCAACGAACGGTACCGGATAAATGTACTACTTGAGTGTGTGCATGTGTTTATGACGACAGCATCTTGTGCATGATTGTTGGTTTTGGATTCTGTGTGTTTTACAGTGGATATATAGTAGTTGCATGCAATTAAGATGGTGGTAATATGGACTATTAGCCTTTGATAATGATGTATGAAATGCATGGTTCCATCTTTGTTAACACTGTGAAATATGAATGAGTGCCCGTTAGTTAATTTGTCAAATGCTATTACTTGATTGCCCGATTGTTGTGCATATTGGTATAACTGATAAAGCAATATAAAGGTTGTGTTGAATCTGTTCTACTTATGGTTACGACGGAGGTATCGGTTGTGTGATGGTGCTTACTGGAAAATGCATTAGCTGCATGTGTAAGAGTGGGGTGACCCGTGGAAGGTCATGAGCCCGAGGGAATGACTTCCAGCTACAGACCTTGGCTAGATCCCGAGAGAGCTCGTGGTAGCCGTAGGAGCTAGAGAGGAGTCTCGAGACGCCTATGGGAGGCCGGTACCACACGGGAAAAGTTGAGGGACGAGGGGCCAGTAGAAGGGAAGCTGTAACTGAAAGTCATCCCTTGAGTCGGATCCGCAGGCATGCATGTAGATATGAGGTTGATTAGAACAGTACGCATAGCATGTGTTGAGTGTTATGAATGATTTCCGAGTGTGTGGACATTTGTATGTGTTGTATGTGTGCCATAGATAATATTCTGCTTCCCTAACCTTAATTGACTTGAAAACGATTGAATGAAGTGAGTGTGCGTATTGACACTGATACCGAGTCCTTGATTGTCATTTTACCTGTAAAAGCTCACCCCTGCAGTGGCTATATTTTCAGTGAACATCTCTCGAAATGAAGAATAAAGGAGGAGCTGAGTGTAGAACAAAAAAACCGAGTGCTTTTGAATATATGTGTATATGTAATACCGTGTATAAGGTCCTGTTAAGCCTTGGCCGGCTCATGTTTTGGTCTTAGTCTTTACGTTAGAACTTGAACAGCTTCGGGTAACATAAGTCATGATGAAACTCTTGTAATTATTTGAAAGCTTTCATTTATATATATGTTGTGTTCTTCTATACTGTAAGTGATGTCCGAGCAGTGAATATGAATGCATGAGTATGTCTTATAAGCGTTTGAGGTTAGTGTGTTTATGGGTAGTTATGAAGCTGAGTGATTCCGAGTGAAGGGTTATATGTAAGCCGAGTGAGGAAGAGCTTGTACTCCCGAGTAAAAAGATCCTAAGTGATCCCCCGTCTGAAGGAGGAGTTAATGGAGTGGTTTGGAATGGAATGTACTCTAAGCGTAGGGTAATTATAATCCGAGTGATCAAATTGTAGTGTGCCGAGTGAGTTAGCTGCTATTCCCGAATGAATATAGGCCTGAGGATTTCCGAGTAAATGTAAGTATGAAATTCGAGTGAGATTCATTCATATGAGTTCCCGAGAGAGAAACATTTAGACGGATTCTTAGGGAAGTTTCCTCCAATGACATCCTGGTGAGTAACTTAGTGGAAAGAATCTCAAGCGTATAGGCTTAACTGATTCCGAGTGAAAACGCGTATAAACTCCGAATGGGAAATATTCCGAGTGAGAGTTTATAGAGTCTGAGTGGAAAGTCCCCTACTTACCGGGCGAATCTAGTATGTACCTTGGTGGATAAATATAAGAGACTATATTATAGAAGGTAGGCGTGGGATTCGATTCCCGAGTGCTGGAACCCCTCATACCGAGTTGCCTTAGGAGTGAATCCCGAGTGGACTTAGTTGTTTACCGAGTGTATGGATGTTTCGATGCCGAGTGAGGGATTAGCCGAGTGAGACTCCTCGCTTCAGCGAATGGAGGATTCGCTCTAGCGAATGTGGGTCGCTGGAAGGTGTTGTCGCGGTATCGATCGGGCGAGTTAGACGTCTCGCCCAGGCGGATTCGTGCTTTGCTTGAGCAAGTATACGTTGTGTGGTGGTCCGCTCAGGCGCTGTCTGTGTTTCCGTGTGAATGTTTTTTTTTATTCCCTTGCCTTCTTTTCTCCTTCTTCTTGGCCATGGGACCAACTCTCATATCTCCACATATGGGAGTATTTTTTTATGGATCCAGGTTATTTCCCAATTAGTTCGCGAAAATTTTTTCCCCTAAAATTTAGGATGTTACATTTTGGTATCAGAGCGGACCGAAAGGTCCAGGGCCAAGGTATGCTTACCGAGTGTAAGCGGTTGCGTGCTTTCTGACTGAATGGTCATTATTGTTGTGATATTGGTTGAACCTGATTGATATTGGCTTGTGGATAGGAGGGTGTTTCCCCTCCTGGTCCGATTGATTATATAATATATAGAGATAGCATGATGTGCTAAGTCATTGAACATTAGGCTGAAATCCGAATGGTAATGAGTGGCTCGGTATACTTATCCTTGAATGTTAATTTTAGGATAAGGGATGACGCATCGCTAAAGCATGGAGGTTATAGCCACAGCATTCCAACGCTTTGCAGACGTGTTTGAGAGGCAAGGCCAGACTCGAGTTGAGGATGGCCACGTGCTGGACCGCTTCCTGAAGAGGAAGCCGTGTGAGTTTCAGGGAGGACGTAACCCGGAGGCAACTTTTAAATGGACTCAGGAACTGGAAAGGATTTTTGGGGGTCTTTGTTGTACCGAGGCCCAAAAGGTGGAATGTGCAGTGTATATGCTGTGGGATGAAGCGGAGAACTGGTGGAAGATAGCCAGAAACCGATTCCCTGATGATGATGCTCAGCTGACATGGAACGATTTTAAGACATGCTTCTTAGAGAAGTACTTCCCCAAAACAGTGAGGAGTCGGAAGGAGTTGGAGTTTATGGAGTTAAAGCAGGGCTCCATGACTGTGGAAGAGTATGCGACTAGGTTCGAAGAATTGTGCCTATTCTACCCACCTTTTCAACAACCGGGGACGGAGAGCTCCAAGTGCCTTAAATTTGAAAATGGGTTGAGATCGGATATTAAGAGGGCCTGTAGATATCAAGAGATCAGGAGTTTTCCTGCATTAGTGAACAAATGTAGAATATTTGAGGAAGATGACAAGGCCCACTCGGGCCAGAGCAGCAGAGCCAACCAGTATTTGAGGCCTCAGCAGTCACGTTTCAAGAGGCCAGGAAACGTAGGAAGAAATGAACCCTTCACTAGATATCAGGATCGCGGTGACCGAGGGAGACAGATGAGTGGACGACCCAAGTATGGCAAGTGTTTTAAATGTGGTGGTGACCACTTTGCTCAGAGTTGCAATGGTACCGATGTTAAGTGTTTTCACTGCGGGAATAAGGGGCATATTTAACCTGACTGCCCCCAGCTCCGTCAAACAAATGCTAGTGTGCGTCAAGGAGGGTTCTAAATGAAGAGCAATAGGAATGATGGACAAAGCTCTCGGGGCGGAAACAACAGAGCTAGAGGGAATATGATGGTTGCCCCAAATAACCGGAGGAGGAACGTCGATCAACCAGCTGCTGGAAGAGTCTACGCAATCAACGCAGAGGATGTCGCACAAGCAAATGACTTAGTGCAATGTAAGTGCTCACTCGGTAGATACACACTTAGTGTAGTTTTTGATTCTGGAGCCACCCACTCCTTCATAGCTGATGATTGTGTAAAACGTTTGAAATTACCGACCGTGGAAATGGATCGGATTTTGGAAGTAGCCAATCTGACTGGTCCTAAGGTACTGACCTCATCAATGTGCAAAAGGGTGACGTTCGAGTTGTGCGATCGGAGTTTCACTTTCGACTTAGTGTGCATACCTTTGAAGGATCTTGATATCGTGCTCGGAGTAGATTGGCTTTCAGCCAACGAAGTGTTAGTAGATTGCAGAAACCGAAGGATAATCTTCCCGAGACAGCACCATGAGGACTGCACAACACAAGGTATACCTCAACTATTCATGATGCTTTGTCTAACCGAGGGTGAGGGTAGAACCCGAGTGAACAAAATCCCGATTGTCTGTGAATTTCCAGAAGTGTTCCCTGAAGACGTACCGAGTGTCCCTCCCAATAGAGAAGTCGAATTCTCTATAGACTTGATCCCTGGGGCCGAGCCAGTCTCCAGTGCACCTTATAGAATGTCCCCAACTGAATTAATTGAGTTGAAGAAGCAAGTAGATGAGTTACTCGGAAAGCAATTCATTAGGCCGAGTGTATCACCATGGGGCACACCTGTGCTGCTTGTTAAGAAGAAGGATGGCAGCATGAGACTTTGTATAGACTACTGACAGCTGAATAAACTCACAATTAAGAATCATTACCTGCTGCCCAGAATTGATGACTTAATTGACCAACTGCGTGGAGCCTCAGTCTTCTCAAAGATAGACCTACGATCGGGATACCACCAAATCCGAGTGAAGGACTCGGATATCCCAAAGACTGTCTTTAGGACTCGGTATGGCCACTACGAGTATGTAGTGATGCCGTTCGGTGTGACGAACGCCCCTGCTGTCTTCATGAATTACATGAACAGCATATTCCATCCCTATTTAGACCGATTCGTAGTTGTTTTCATTGATGACATCCTAGTCTATTCTAAGACTTCCGAGGAGCATGAAGGACACCTCCGAGCGGTACTCCAAGTGTTAAAGGAGAAGCAGTTATTTGCGAAGCTTTCAAAGTGCGAATTCTGGATGGATAAGATCCACTTCCTCGGACATGTGATTTCCGAGCAAGGTGTCTCGGTGGACCCTTCGAAGGTGACAGCTATAATGACATGGGAGAGACCCAAGTCGGTCTCGGAGATAAGGAGCTTTATGGGCCTGGCAGGCTATTATAGAAGATTCATTGAGGGTTTTTCTAAGATGGCTTTGCCACTGACTAAATTGACTCGGAAAAACATTCCCTTCATGTGGAGTCCCGAGTGTGAGGGAAGTTTCCGAGAGATGAAGGACAAGTTCACGGCTGCACCAGTGCTGGCATTACCTGACTTGCAAGAGAGCTTCGTGGTTTATTGTGATGCATCAGGACTCGGATTAGGGTGCGTGCTAATGCAGAAGGACCGAGTGATAGCGTATGCCTCTCGGCAATTGAGACCACACGAGCAACATTATCCGACCCACGATTTGGAGTTGGCAGCTGTGGTGTTCGCATTAAAAATCTGGAGACATTATTTGTTCGGTTCCAGATTCGAAGTATACAGTGATGACAAGAGCCTCAAATATTTGTTCGATCAGAAGGAGCTGAATATGAGGCAGAGGAGATGGATGAAATTTCTAAAGGATTATGATTTCGAGTTAAAGTACCACCCGGGCAAGGCAAACGTTGTTGCCGACGCATTGAGTCAGAAATCTCTTCATATGGCAGTGATGATGGTGAAGGAGGTAGAACTATTGGAACAGTTCCGAGACATGAACTTGCATGTTGACACCCCCTCCTCTTAGAAAATGACGATCGGCACGCTGAGAATTGCCAATGACTTCTTAAAATCTGTGTACGAGCAGCAGCAGTCGGATTCCTACTTGACCGAGATGAAGAAGACTCAGACCCAAGGTAAGGATTTGTCCTTGACCGAGGGAACGAATGGGGTTTTCCGACTAAGAAACAGAATATACGTGCCGGGTGGAGGAGAATTAAGGAGAATGGTGCTTGATGAGGCGCACAAGAGCTTGTTAAGTATCCACCCGGGAGCCACGAAGATGTACCATGACCTGAGAACACAGGTCTGATGGCCCAGACTAAAGAAGGATGTGGCAGAATACGTTGCTCGGTGTATCACCTGTCAAAAGTCGAAGGTCGAGCACCAGAAGCCGTATGGTGCATTGCAGCCCCTGGAGATTCCCGTGTGGAAATAGGACTCAATTGCTATGGACTTTGTCTTGGGATTGCCCAAAAACCGAGTGGGCCATGATGCAATTTGGGTCATTATTGACCGACTGACGAAGAGTGCACACTTCCTGCCTGTGAACATGAAGTACCCGATGCATAGGTTAGCACGGATCTACATTCAAGAGATCGTCCGACTACATGGTATACCGACTTCCATCGTATCCGATAGGGATCCTAGGTTCACGTCCCGGTTTTGGACCAGCCTGCATCAAGAATTGGGCACTAAACTTTGGCTTAGCTCTGCCTACCACCCCCAATCGGATGGACAATCCGAGCAAACGATTCAGAGCCTGGAGGACTTGTTAAGAGCGTGTGTGTTGGAGCACGGTGGAGAATGGGAGCAGTACCTTCCCTTGATTGAGTTTACGTATAATAACAGCCATCACAACAGCATTGGAATGGCACCCTACGAGGCGTTGTATGGTCGAAGGTGCCGAACCCCGCTTTGCTGGTCAGAAACGGGTGAGAGTCTGCTATTGGGGCCAGAGATTGTTAAGCAAACTTCGGAACAGATCCGAGTGATAAGAGAGAAGATGAAGGCATCTCAAGAGAGGCAAAATAGCTACTACGATGAGCGAATCAAACCATTAGAGTTTTCAGTCGGAGACAAGGTATTTTTAAGGACTTCACCGAGTAAAGGGGTCGGCCGAGCCTTGAAGAGCAAGAAGTTAAGCCCTCGATACATTGGACCTTATGAGGTGTTGGAATGAGTCGGCTCCGTGGCATATCGTATAGCATTACCGACTCACTTATCTCGATTGCATGACGTGTTTCATGTGTCTCAACTAAGGAAGTATCTACATGACCCTAGCCACACAATGCCTGATGATGAAGTGGAAGTCAAGGAAGACCTGACCACTGTGACTACACCGATCAGAATCGTGGACCGATTGGTGAAGTGTTTGAGGAGTAAAAACGTACAGCTGGTCGAAGTGGAGTGGCAGCAAGGCAAGACTACCTCTCGTACCTGGGAACACGAAGACACCATGAGGCGGCAGTACCCCGAGTTGTTTACTAAGGTGAGCTACCGACTGAATTTCGAGGACGAAATTCTTTTGAGTGGGGGAGAACTGTAACATCCCAATTCTGAAGTTAATTATCGAATGAAAATTAAACGATAAAAACCTAAATGCAAAGTAAAGAATTAATTGTTAATCATAATCAATATAGCTTGTGAGTTAGTGACAAGCTAATTGGACTTAGTTGGTGGAATGTGGCTGTTTGTGATTGGCGGAAGGTGTGAGTGGACTACAACTCGCGCTTTCCCATCCCACTCCTTCCCCTCGCATGCGTATATATGTGCGTACCCTGTATTACCGTGTGTGCAAAACTTCTCCCACTACTTTATTCTCTCCTTTCTTCTTCGTCTCCATCTTTTTTTCCTTCCCCTGTTTTTGTTCTTCACGACGACAGTGCGGGAAGAAGGTCAGAGCCCTCCAACTGGTGAAGGATGATCGTTGAGGCAGAGGGAGAACAACGCTTCATTCCAGAACCGAGTACAGAGTACGACGGGGCGAAGGAAGGCTGAACGAATCGGAAGAAGGGCGTCGGATCCAATGACGAAAGCAGAAAAGCTTCTTGAGGTTCCCTCCGAAGGTAGGGGGCGCTTGCATGTCAAATGCATGGTCAACGAACGGTACCGGATGAATGTACTGCTTGAGTGTGTGCATGTGTTTATGACGACAGCATCTTGTGCATGATTGTTGGTTTTGGATTCTGTGTGTTTTACAGTGGCTATATAGTAGTTGCATGCAATTAAGATAGTGGTAATATGGACTGTTAGCCTTTGATAATGATGTATGAAATGCATGGTTCCATCTTTGTTAACACTGTGAAATATGAATGAGTGCCTGTTAGTTGATTTGTCAAATGCTATTACTTGATTGCCCGATTGTTGTGCATATTGGTATAACTGATAAAGCAATATAAAGGTTGTGTTGAATCTGTTCTACTTATGGTTACGACGGAGGTATCGGTTGTGTGATGGTGCTTACTGGAAAATGCATTAGCTGTATGTGTAAGAGTGGGGTGACCCGTGGAAGGTCATGAGCCCGAGGGAATGACTTCCAGCTACAGACCTTGGCTAGATCCCGAGAGAGCTCGTGGTAGCCGTAGGAGCTAGAGAGGAGTCTCGAGACGCCTATGGGAGGCCGGTACCACACGGGAAGAGTTGAGGGACGAGGGGCCAGTAGAAGGGAAGCTGTAACTGAAAGTCATCCCTCGAATCGGATCCGCAGGCATGCATGTAGATATGAGGTTGATTAGAACAGTATGCATAGCATGTGTTGAGTGTTATGAATGATTTCTGAGTGTGTGGACATTTGTATGTGTTGTATGTGTGCCATAGATAATATTCTGCTTCCCTAACCTTAATTGACTTGAAAATGATTGAATGAAGTGAGTGTGCGTTTTGACACTGATACCGAGTCCTTGATTGTCATTTTACCTGTAAAAGCTCACCCCTGCAGTGGCTACATTTTCAGTGAACATCTCTCAGAATGAAGAATGAAGGAGGAGCTGAGTGTAGAACAAAACAACCGAGTGCTTTTGAATATATGTGTATATGTATTACCGTGTATAAGGTCCTGTTAAGCCTTGGCCGGCTCATGTTTTGGTCTTAGTCTTTACGTTAGAACTTGAACAGCTTCGGGTAACATAAGTCATGATGAAACTCTTGTAATTATTTGAATGCTTCATTTATATATATGTTGTGTTCTTCTATACTGTAAGTGATGTCCGAGCGGTGAATATGAATGCATGATTATGTCTTATAAGCGTAGGAGGTTAGTGTGTTTATGGGTAGTTATGAAGCTGAGTGATTCCGAGTGAAGGGTTATATGTAAGCCGAGTGAGGAAGAGCTTGTACTCCCGAGTAAAAAGATCCTAAGTGATCCCCCGTCTGAAGGAGGAGTTAATGGAGTGGTTTGGAATGGAATGTACACTAAGCGTAGGGTAATTATAATCCGAGTGATCAAATTGTAGTGTGCCGAGTGAGTTAGCTGCTATTCCCGAATGAATATAGGCCTGAGGATTTCCGAGTAAATGTAAGTATGAAATTCGAGTGAGATTCATTCATATGAGTTCCCGAGAGAGAAACACTTAGACGGATTCTTAGGGAAGTTTCCTCCAATGACATCCTGGTGAGTAACTTAGTGGAAAGAATCTCAAGCGTATAGGCTTAACTGATTCCGAGTGAAAACGCGTATAAACTCCGAATGGGAAATATTCTGAGTGAGAGTTTATAGAGTCCGAGTGGAAAGTCCCCTACTTACCGGGCGAATCTAGTATGTACCTTGGTGGATAAATATAACAGACTATGTTATAGAAGGTAGGTGTGGGAGTCGATTCCCGAGTGCTGGAACCCCTCATACCAAGTTGCCTTAGGAGTGAATCCCGAGTGGACTTAGTTGTTTACCGAGTGTATGGATGTTTCGATGTCGAGTGAGGGATTAGCCGAGTGAGACTCCTCGCTTCAGCGAATGGAGGATTCACTCCAGCGAATGTGGGTCGCTGGAAGGTGTTGTCGCGGTATCGCTCGGGCGAGTTGGACGTCTCGCCCAGGCGGATTCGTGCTTCGCTTGAGCAAGTATACGTTGTGTGGTGGTCCGCTCAGGCGCTGTCTGTGTTTCCATGTGAATGTTTTTTTTTATTCCCTTGCCTTCTTTTCTCCTTCTTCTTGGCCATGGGACCAACTCTCATATCTCCACATATGGGAGTATTTTTTTATGGATCCAGGTTATTTCCCAATTAATTCGTGAAAAATTTTTCCCCTAAAATTTAGGATGTTACAAATACTGCAAACAAAGGAATCCTGGGGGCGTTCATTTTTTAGAGGAAAAAGAAAAAAGGCCTTCATTTTGGAAAGAACTCTGAAGCAATTTTTTTTTACTGTCCCCTCTCTCCTTTTCTACTTCACTGTCAGCACTGTCCCTCAGCTCCTTATCCCAACATTGCCATTTCTCCTTAAACACTGTCCCTCTCAAATCTGACCTCACCCAGCTCCCTCTCACCCAGCCGTCCTCAACTCCTCACTCCAATCCTCCCTCAATTCACTCCAAACCGTACTCACCCTCACTGAAACCGACCTCACCCAGCTCCCTTTCACCTAGCCATCCTCACTCTCACTTCAATCCGTCCTCACCCTCACCAAACCGACCTCACCCAGCTCCCTCTCACTCAGCCGTCCTCAACTCCTCACTCCAAACTGTCCTCACTCCAATCCGTCCTCACTCTCACTCCAAACCGTCCTCACTCCTCATCCCAACACCATCCCATTTCCTCTCATTCAACACCGTCCCCCTCAAATCCTCACCCAACACCGTCCCTTTTTAAACACACCGTTCAGCCTCCTTATCCAACACCGTCCAGCCTCTCTCTCGTTACACCGACCAGCTCCCTCACTGCACCGGTCCTATTCTGCTCCTCATTTTTAATATTTGTATTTGTTTATTTTCTGTTAAATTAATTGTTGTTTCGTGACTATGTTTCCTTTTCAATTATTAATTAATTTCTGTTAATTGATAAATATTAATAGAAATGAGTGTTTCACACCTTCTATTTGGACTAGCATAAAAGTTGTAATTATTATTATTATTGTCATTATTATTATTGCAATTTCTATTATATTTTTAAAAAAATGGTGGACGAGTTTAATTTGGACGACACGTTCTGTTAATCTCATTTTTTATTTTTTCTTAAAAAAGATGGAGCGAGTTTAATTTGGACGAGACGTCCTATTAATCTCATGTAAAAAATTTCATGTTTTTTTAATTGTTTATTTTTGTATATTTTATCATTTTGTATGTTTTTATGAAAAAGTTAAAATAATTTCTGAGTTAATTATAATACGTGCGCTATCATATTGAGGTAACCGTTTTTTATAACGGACAGTTGTGAGGGGCTAATACCTTCCTCACCTGTAATCAGACTCCCAAATCTGGAATCTTATTTTTTTGACCAATGCTTTAATAAAAGGTTTTCCCGGTATTTTTGAGGGTGGCGACTCCCTGTTTTTTCTTTTCGAACCAAACAAAAATCATTTTTGAGGGTCGGCCGTGCCGCCGCGATCCCGGTCGCGACAGATGGCGACTCCACTGGGGACTTAGAGAGTCAAGCCAGTCAATTTGATAGCGCATGTTTTAATTAGCATATTAATTATTTGATGTCTTCTTTTATTTTATTTTTCTTTGGTTTCTGTTTTATTTGTATTCTATCATTTATGTTCTGTAAATATTTGTGTGATTATTGAACCCTAGGGTAGACAACTTTATTTGCTGCTTTGTGTTTGTTTTATGTGCAGGATGAGTAAGGTACAGGTATTGAATGCCTCTTTCACACACTACACTCACAATTTGCACACATTTTTGAGTGGGACCCTATACCCGGCCCAAATGAAACTTAAGATTAGGGGAGGTTGGTAGCGGAGCCATTTGGGATGTACTTCCTGTCTGGTTACCGTGAGAATCTCAGCTAGAGTTCGACTTATTCATGGTGCCCACACCTAGTAGACTTCCTACTATTTGTGGTCAACATCATGAGTAGGATCTTGGCTCTAGTGACCTTTAGAAAGTTTAGAATAAGCCACCTAATGCGAGATGTCACTGATAGACCAACCTTAGAACCGTTAAGAGCCCTCCAGAAAAACCTGACTTAAGGCACAAAGGGGCAAACTTTACTTATACCTTTTCTCATTCTCATTTTCTCTTCTAATCCAAATTAAAGGACCACTTGCTTGTTTAGTGGATTACTTTTTTAAAAAATGACCTACTTTTAACCAGTGATCCTTTAATGGGCAAGTGGTCCTTCCCTTTTATATTTGCTTAAGTCTTAGGGTCTTGAGTTATAAATTTTTCTGAATCATAAAAAAAAAGCCAAAAAAAAGGCCAAAAAATTTTACAAAAAAAATATATATATAAAAAATAGAAAATCATTTTTTATTAAAAATGATTAGAAAATCCATACCTCACATGATCCTTGATTTATTGCATGTTTTGTCAAATCGTAACTTTTCTAAATACAAAATTGTTTTCAAGAAAGATACTGAGGGAGTATCAATTTGCAAAGCATGTCAGTTCCCAATGACTGATTTTTCTTTTCTTTATGTTCTTACAGGAAGCTATCAAGAGCTTAGCCAGTACCTCTGAGTGAAATATGGAAATTAACATGAGATCAGATAGTTGTGGTAAAAATATACCCGAATTGAAAAAATTACTGCATGTTAAGGCTAGGAAAGTCGATACAACCAGTTTGCAAGCCTTAGGGAAGAAATTGGACATGAATCAGAAAATTGTTTTCTCAAGGAAATATGGGAGGATCCTAAAGTTGCTAGAAGTGGAGGTACAAGTCGAGGCAATTACTGCTTTGATTCAGTTCTATGACCCACCTCTCCGTTGTTTCACCTTCCGAGACTTTCAATTGGCTCCGTCTGTTGAGGAGTTTGAACAAATTCTGGGAATGCCATTAGAAGGACAAATGCCTTATCGTCACCTTGGACGTCAAGCGAATATTGCTACCATCGCCAGTGTCCTAAAAATTCACCCAGAAGTATTAAAAAGTGTAAAACTGAATAGAAATCAGATCCTGGGGTTTGATCGGGAATATTTTGAGAAGCACATGCACCTGTTGGCTGAGAAAGGAGATTGGGAAACCTTCATGGATACCTTGGCTCTCACTATTTATGGTGTTATCTTATTCCCTAATATTGATAATTACGTGGACTATGATGCTATTGGCGTTTTCCTTGCCCGTAAGTTCAAGTCTAAAAATCCTGTCACTGCTATCTTGGCAAATATGTATTGCACCATGGACTTCTGCAATACGCAAGGTGGAAAGAGAATCATTTGCTGTTTACCTGCTCTATATGTGTGGCTTACGTCGCATGTCTTCCACCAAGTCAGCAAAGTTGAATGTCCTGTCTCAGATCTGAAGTTATGTGAGTTACTAGTAAAGAATGGGCGTGAATGGGCCAATCACCTGGTAGGGCTCACGGCTGATAAAGTAAGGTGGTATCCGCAATGGCTGAAGGTTGACACCATAATTCACCATTGTGGAAACTACCCGAATGTTCCTCTCATGGGTACTCAGGGATGCATTAATTACAACCCTGTTATAGCCAAACGTCAGCTAGCCTATCCCTTACTTAGGTCACCCGATGAAGAATCTCTTACTTCTTTCATCGTTTACTACTCAGAAGGAGATTGTACCTCTGTCATTCGGGATGTAGCAAATGCATGGAAGAAAGTCCACAGACAAGGGAAAGAACTGGGAACTCGAAGCCATGCTGTGAAGGAAGAGTACTACCAATGGGTCCTAAACAGAGTTTCCATTGTCAAGCTGCCATTCAGGAATCCCTCCTATCTCCCAACAAGCACACATGTTACCCCTCCTACCCTTGAAGAGGAGGCAATGAGAGCCAAGATAAAAGAGCTAACTGCCAAAAATAAGGAGTTAGAAAAAGACTTGTTGATATCTCAACAAGAATGTGCCCTTCAGAAAAGGGAGAATTTAGAAATTAAGCAAACCATCAAGGAGATTGGAAAAAAAAAGAAAAATCGAAAGGGATTACCTGAGGAAACAAAGTCAATGCCTCCGAACGGCTAATACTCAACTAAAAGCAAAGAACAAGCAAAGGGATACCATGTTGACTGATAAGCAGCTCTTAAGGGACATGTTGGCAAAAGCTAAAGAGCGCGAGCAAAATGCCTTGGTGCAAAAAGAGCTTCTGCAATTGCAAGTTAGCTGATTAGAGCATCAGCTTGATGAGGTGGTAGAAGCTTGCCAACATGAGATAAATGGTGAGCGATGGCACACGATGGATGCTGAACGAGAATGTGGTGAAGCTATCCGTGTTCTGAAAGATGAACTAACACAGCAAAATGATGATATTCATTCATGGATGAATCGCTTCGCCCACTTGGCATATTTGGCTAATGGAGCTCTGGAAGACCTCCCACTCCTACTCAAGCAAGCTGAGGGAATGGTTAATCCTTTTAACACCCCAAGAGAAATTGTGACTTTCCTTGATTACTGTAGAGAAAGGATTTGTAAAATGAGGGCCATGATTGCCCGAGCTAGGAATGGCTGATTTACTTTTTCTGCATAAAGAATAGACTAGCAGCAGTAATGTATTATTAAAATTCAGAAAGAGGGATTCTCTTATTTCCACAACTATCTCATGTTAATTTCCACTTATCACTCTTGAACAAAGTTCTGAAAAGGTCGGAGGATACTGGCCGAGTTCCGCGATCGCTTCACATACCATTTGTTTTTCTTTTACTGCTTTTATTTAATGCTTTCTTTTTAACAATTTCTTGTTGACTTCTCATATATAACGGGTAGACATCCTTACGCGACTAGGCTTAATACAAGACTCATGGCTGAAATGGAACAAGAAAATGAGAATATAAGAGCTGAAGTTAATCAGCTGAAAGAACAGATAGCTGAAATGGCCAAGCTTCTTGAAAGGAGAGTCACAGAAGGGGATTCTTCAGCAGGTGTTAAAAACGCCAGACAACGACCATCCACTCCCCAACACACTCAGGGTCCTGCTAGAGGGCCAAGCTCAAACCCTGCTGCGCCTCCTCTAACTATTCACGTTAGGAAATCAAACCCTGCTGACACCCAGCAACCTATCTATATAGATGAAGAAGGTAATGCCATACCCTTTCCCCCATATGGATTGCCACCTGGCTATTTCCCACCACTTCAAGAAGAGCCTGATTATCAGGAAACAATCCTTCATACGGCTCAACCAAACGTCCCACCCGTCCGGGATCCTCAAACGATTCCAATTCATACACAAGCCACGCAACCACAAGTTGCTCAAGCAACAGCCAGACCCCACATCTGAATGCCTAATGCGAACCCGGCACATGTCGACCAACCAGTTAGGGGTACTAGTCATCATGTCGCTGCAGGTCCAAGTGCTGCTGCTGCTACCCAAGAGGGAAGGTTAGAGTTCCTGGAAAGGTGTTTAAGAGAAATGGAAAGAGCGAATCGGTTTGGAATGGGTAGTGTCGCACAACTCTGTCTGATTCTTGATGTTGTCATTCCCCCCAAATTCAAAATACCAGAATTTGACAAATATCGAGGGCTAACCTGTCCGAAGAACCATCTTACCATGTACTGCAGGAAGATGACTTCTCATGCTTCCAATGACCCTCTACTCATTCATTGTTTCCAGGATAGTTTGGCTGGAGCACCTCTGACCTGGTACAATCATCTTGAATGATCTCGTATACGCTGTTGGGAAGATCTGGCAGATGCTTTCATGCAACAGTACAAGTATAATCTGGATATGGCGCCAGATAGAGTACAGTTGCAAAACATGACCAAGAAAGATAACGAGACATTTAAAGAATATGCCCAACGGTGGCGAGAAGTAGCAGCGCAAGTTGACCCACCTCTATCATAGAAGGAGGTAATTTCTACATTTATTGATACACTCCAGTCACCCTTCTACGATAAGATGATTGGAAACATTTCCTCCCATTTCTCCGACATCATCACTATCGGAGAAAGAATAGAGAATGGCCTGAGGACTGGGAAGATTACTCGTGGCCCACCTGGGGTTGGAGCAGCAAGAAAACCTTCACTTGGAGAGGGTAAAAGAAGAGAGGGAGAGACTAACCTGGTCTCTCACAATCAAAGAAGGAACCAGCCCAGATCACCTACCCCCGTCACCTTTCCATCAACTTACCATAACGCGCCACACCCATATGTGGCTGCAATTCCAAATTCGAACCCACCATATTTCCGAACACCTGTCATGCGACCACCTGCACCACCACAAGCACCATATCAACCACCACAAATGAACCCACCGAATCCAAATATGAGGAGGCAGAATAATGACCGCACTCAAGTGCAATTTGATCCAATTCCCATGACCTACACTGAGCTTCTCCCCCATCTTATTGAAAACACACTGGTAGCACCTTGCCCTCTAAAACCACTTCAGCCACCTTATCCCAGAGGGTATGACCCAAATGCTCGGTGTGATTACCACGCCGGTGCACCAGGACATTCCACCGAGAACTGCCTGGCACTGAAATTTAAGGTAAGGGATTTAATCAGAGCTGATTGGATAAGCTTCAAAGAGGGAAGCCTGAATGTGACCACCAATCCTCTGCCTAACCATGGGAGGCCAGGTGTTAACGTTGTGGAAAGAGATGAGGAATGTATTTCCAAGGTTGAGGACATCCAAATGCCATTGGAAATGATTCACTCCCATATGCTTAAGATGTGATTGATAGAAGGATCATGGGATGAAGAGTGCAATGACCTCCAGTCCGCAAAGCGAAGGGATTTCCAAAAAAACCTTCAGGGACTTATGGACAGTCATGTCATAGAAATTTGCCGGCATCGTGAAGGCAGAATAAATATGATACAAGAGCAAAGCCGAGTTCGAGCCCCAAAGCCTCTAGTCATATTTTACAACAAAAATGCACCTGTGGCTTCAAATCCTGCTAAAATTGTCATCACGGTGAACGCACCAACCCCGTTCCCTTATAAGGATTCACGAGCTGTACCGTGGAAGTATGGCACTGATGTGGTTGTTACTAGTTCTGAGGCAGTTGAGCCTACGCCATCATCCCCTGTCACGAATATTGCTGGAATTGGGGGCGTCACCCGGAGTGGAAAAGTATATGCTCCCCCAGAACCAAAACTTGACAAAGCTACAGGGGATGTTAGACCTGGGAAGGGAGAATCCTCTGGTGAGGCAAAGAAGGCCGTAACTGAAGAGGAAGCCCAAGAGTTTCTAAGATTCATTTGTCATAGTGACTACCAGGTGTTGGACCAACTGAATCACACCCCGGTAAAAATTTCTCTGTTGTCCTTGCTAATGAGTTCCGAACCACACCGGAACACACTGATGAAGGTTTTGAGTGAGGCACATGTAAAACATGATTTGCCAGTAGATAAGTTCGAAGGCATAGTAGGACACATTGTGGCCAACAACTATCTAACTATTACGGATGATGAGACACTAGTAGAAGGAAGAGGGCATAATAAAGCCCTTCATATCTCCGTAAAATGCCAAGATCATATCATGGCGAAGGTGCTTGTTGACAATGGGTCATCCCTAAATGTAATGCCAAAATCTACATTGGCAAAGTTGCCTTTTGATGGGACCCATATGAGACCCAGTTCCATGGTAGTCCGGGCTTTTGACGGAACTCACCGAGAAGTTATGCGAGAAATTAAACTGCCAATACAAGTTGGGCCATGCACCTTTCAAATCCTTTTTCAAGTCATGGATATTACGCCCGCTTACAGTTGTTTGCTGGGACAACCGTGAATCCATTCAGCTGGGGTAGTCCCTTCCACCCTGCATCAAAAGTTGAAATTCATCATCGATAACAAGTTGGTGATTGTCTCTGGAGAAGAGGACTTGTTGGTCAGCAAACCTGCCAACACCCCAAATATTAAAGCAACCGAGGAAGCCCTCGAAACCTCGTTTCAAGCTTTAGAGGTGGCCAATGCAACAAGCATTACAAAGACGTCTTTCCCAAACGTGCCTCTGATGGTTGCAAAGACAATGTTGAAAGAAGGATACAAGTTGGGAAAAGGGCTGGGACGAGAATTGGAAGGAAGGACCCAACCTATATGCCTTCTAGAGAACAAGGATAGATACGGTCTGGGGTACAAGCCTACAGCAGCTGACAGAAAAAGGATAGGCGAAGAAAGAAGGGAGAGAAGGATTGCTCGTCTTACTGGTCAGGAATTCAACACTGCTAGAATCCCTATCTGTGACCTCTACCAAAGCTTCAGGAGCGCCGGGATTATATATCCACATCAAGTGGCCATGATTGGAGACGGGCCCAGCTGTAATGTGGAATTGGTGCATGCTTGCTCACCCGGTCAAGAACTGGATAACTGGGAAACCATGGAGTTCCCCATAACTATCTATCCTCAGTCAAAGTAATTGTTCTTGTTGTTTTTAAAACTGATCGATCCTTTTGCTATGCCTAAGGCTTTGGGATCCATTTTGTAATAAGGGCAAAAACTTGTTTGTTGGTCAAATTAAATGAACGCAGTCCAATTTCATACCTTATCTTTGTTTAATCTCTTTTAAACCTTTCACTTGCTTGTCTTTATTTGTTTTCATTCATTATAATATAACCCAAATGCAGATCTGAAAGCGATTCTTCTGAGAGTAATGAGAACTCAGTTCTATTTCATGACTCTGATAATCCGAATGATTACGCCTATGAGGGGAGTGAGGAAGACTTTGAACCTTCACCTGAATTGACAAGAATAATGGAACAGGAAGATAAGGAAATTCAACCTCATCAACAAAAGATTGAAACCATTAACCTGGGAGATGAAGGGGAAAATAAAGAAGTCAAGATAGGCACCTTCTTGAGGAAACAACGGCAGAGTGAATTGATTAAACTACTCTAGGAATTTCGAGATATTTTTACATAGTCATATCAAGATATGCCGGGTCTAGATAATAACATTGTGGAACGCAGGTTGCCTTTAAAGCCGGAATGTCCACCGATTAAGCAAAAGCTGCGATGAATGAAACCAGAAATGCTTCTTAAGATCAAAGAAGAGGTCAAGAAACAAATCGTTGTTGGTTTCTTAGCCGTAGCTAAGTATCCGCAATGGGTAGCCAGCATAGTTCCCGTTCCAAAGAAAGATGGGAAAGTAAGGATGTGTGTGGACTACCGAGACTTGAATCGGGCGAGTCCTAAGGATGATTTTCCTTTACCTCAGATTGATGTACTGGTTGATAACACAGCTCAGCATTCCATCTTCTCATTCATGGATGGATTTTCGGGATATAACCAGATCAAGATGGCACCAGAAGATATGGAAAAGACCACGTTCATCACTCTGTGGGGCACCTTTTGCTACAAAGTAATGTCCTTCAGATTAAAGAATGCAGGAGCCACCTATCAAAGGGCAATGGTGACTCTCTTCCACAACATGATGCACAAGGAAATAGAAGTCTATGTGGATGACATAATTGCCAAGTCCAGATCTGAGGAAGAACACGTTGCTGACCTGAGAAAACTTTTCAAAAGGTTAAGGAAATTCAAGCTTAGATTGAATCCCGCCAAGTGCACTTTTGGCGCAAGATCCGGCAAATTGTTAGGATTCATTGCGAATGAGAGGGGGATAGAAGTTGATCCTGACAAAGTTAAGGCAATTCTGGAAATGCCTCCTCCTCGTACTGAAAAAGAAGTCTGAGGGTTCTTGGGAAGATTGAATTACATCGCCCGATTCATTTCCCAAATGACTACAATCTGTGAGCCGATTTTTAAATTGCTTCGCAAGAACCAACCTGGGCAGTGGAATGAAGATTTCTAGATTGCATTTGAAAAAATAAAGCAGTACTTATTGGAGCCACCAGTCTTGGTACCGCCTGTTCATGGGAGACCACTAATCCTATACCTGACCGTGCTGAATGAATCCATGGTGTAACATCCCAAATTTTTATGAAGATGAGCAATGTGGTAAATAACTTAGAATGGAAATTGTTGTGTATGAACATTGGAGACAAGTTTTAAATAACTATTATAGGATATATGAAGTATGGAATTGGGTCAAATTGGCTTTGTATAGATTTTGATATGTGTGGTTGTTGAGGGCTCATGTTTCTGCCCAGGTTCTGATATTCTCGCCTAAGCGAGAGGGATTCTCGCTCAAGCGAGAATCCTTTGTGTTGGTTACAGGGCCTCTGGCCCGAATTCGCCCAGGCGAGTGGGCTACTCGCTCAAGCGAGTCGGGTGTGAATCGAGCAGGAGAGATTCTGGACGGTTCTCGCTCAAGCGGGTGTAGCCGCGCTCGAGCGAGAGAAAGAGAGAGGAAAATAATATTAATAATAATAATAATTTTAGCAAATGATTCATGTGCCTTGGTGGAAAATGGGTCCGGTTCTCTCTCTCTTGTCCACGTTGGAAGGGAGTGATGATTGCTGAGAGAATTAGCATTAAATGCTGATGGACTTGCATTAAATGAGGATGGGATATTGAGATGATAAGAGTGGGATGCTGATGGGGCTATAAGGTGATATAGCTTCACTCCCACGTTTCCCCTTCTCACATTATTATTCATTTCTTGTTGGTTGCATGTTTGGAGGAGAGAAACGCTCTTCCTTCTCTCTAGAACTTGTTGGAGCTCCTACTTCATCTTCGTCCTCTCCTTCATCTTCTTCTTCCACGCATGCCTGGTGTAGAACCGAGTGGAATGGTGTGGCTGTGTGAGGAACAGCATGGTGGAGGAAACAGCGTGTGGCTGTGTGATTTAGAGGCTAGGTTCTTCCTTTGGTTTCCCTGGTATCTCTTCTTCTTCTTCCTCCATTTGATAGGATGGTTGGTGGCTTGGTTGGGAGCCTGCAGCTGTGTGGGTGCCTCGTTATGGAAGATGGCCCACTATTTTTGAGGCTGTGCTGTTTGTGTGAAGAAGGCAGAGATAGATGGTGCTGTTCAAGTGAGGAACAACTTTATGACGTGCTTGGTGGTTGCTGTTCTCGTGGTGGAAGCAGCGTTGGAGTTCTTCACTGGGTCGAGTGAGGACTGTGGTGCCTTGGAAGCTTGGCATGGTGTGCTTGGTAGCTGATCTGCTTCGAGAGGAAGCAGTGTCTGGTTCTCCAAGGCTGAGAACGTGTACTGGGACGACTGGGAGCCATATTGGCTCTTCCCACGTTTGGAAGCCGAGCAGAGTGCTGCTGTGGCTGGGCCGAGTGGCCTAAGTGACTTCTGGAACGTCATTCCAGGTAAGGGGAGCTATTGCATCTTAAATGAATGGTTTATGGACGGGTTTCCGGGTGAAATTCTTGTACTGTGATGTGTGATATGTGATATGTGTTGTTTTGTTGATTTTCGAGTGAGTAGTAGCCCGGATATGCATGATGAATATGCTTGGTTTGATGTTGTTGAATTCCGTCCATGTAATATGTGTTGATGTTCATGATGATGATTATGTTAAGATGCTTGAGATGCATGTTATGTTGATGCTGAGTGCATGGTGTGGTCCTCTATTAGTCCCTGTGTGTAATTGTACATTTAAAATATGTGATGCTTGTTGATGCATATGCTTATGATGAATGAATGAATGGGGACTGTGATGATGAATACCGAGTAGGCTTATTTTATAAAAGCATGAGAGCTTATGGTAAAGGATACATCCGAGTGATAGAGGACAATCCGAGTGGAATATTATATGTAAGAGCATGGGATGTGTACTGGTGTTAGATTCTGAGTGGAATTCTATATAAAATGGCGTGTGAGGCTTAGAAATGCTAAGGCCGAGTGGATCCCATGAAATAGCATGTGAGGCTCGAGGATGATGATAATCTGAGTGGATGGCATAGTGATTGCCGAGTGGATGTGATGTGAGCCGAGTCATCTGATTTGCTGTGAAAATGTCGAGTGCATAGAGTGTTGAACGCAGGTTTCTGAGTGGGCAATCGAATGAATATGTATTGAATGTGAATGCATATGTATTAAGTATATCACCTTAAGGGGTGCCACGAAGGGTATCATCCCGAGTGAAGAGGACGGGGTCCTAATGTTGAATGTGATGAAAGACCTCGAGTTGGACTCGGGCAGTGCCTGGGGCACTAAGCGTGAAATGAGACGCTTGATGTAATGCCGAGTGCATTGGCGTTGGATGCCGAGTGAATGAAACCGTATGCATCCGATTCGCCACTGGAATGTGTTGGACTTCTATTACCGATCGGCAATCAGATGACAACATATGAATATGATTAAGTCCTGGAGCTGGGCTCAGGCAGACTCTTTGAGAATGGCTCATAGTATGAATATTGTTGATATAGTATTGAGATAGATTTGGGGTGAAATCCGATTGAAGGATTGTATTATTGATGAGGATGTTAGGCTTTATAGCCGAGTGAAATGGGTAAGAAACCCGATCAGAAGATGATTGTGATTGTTCATATTGAATGGCAGTGTATGTTGTGCTGATTGATGATACATATATGTAATTGTGTTGTGGATTCTGAGATTAATCCGAGTCAATAACTGTCATTTAATATGTAAAGCTCACCCCTACACCATTTTTCAGTGTATGTAGGTCGGTTGGGAATGATATGATGGCCTTAAACCCGAGTGTTGGGTGTTTATGATAAGATTGTGTACATAGTGTAATGTACCGAGTGTGTTTTAATGTATTTAAGCCTTGGCCGGCTCATAATAACACTGTTGTATAATGAATACAAATTTATATATATATTGAATCTGAGTTATTGGAAATCTGAGTGTATGTATATATATGTATATTATGTTGATAACATGGTTATGAATCGGTTGAAGGGTATTGCTGAATGGGTAGTCGGACTTGTGAATCAGAGAGTATATACATATAAGTATTTTATGTTGATTTGATGCTTCTTACCGACTGGGATATAAATGATGTTGTATGAATAATTCTAAGTTAATGAATCCTGTGAGAAGTGTAAGAGGCTTTGATCCATTTCCGAGTGAGGATCTCTGGGCGGCCTTTACTGAGTGAGAAATATAGGTAAACCCTGAGTGGGGATGAGTTTGTATATTCCCGAGTGGAAATCTGTGGGTGTGTCACCTTTGTGGTGAGGAGTTGTTATGATGAATTAGATTGAATATATTCTAAGTGTATGAGTTAGACATGTATTCCGAGTGAACATGGGTACCTATTCCGAGTGAATAAGGTAATGTGTATTCTGAGTGTTTAAGTATGGAATGAGTCCGAGTGGGACTTGACTTAATGGTTTTCCCTGAGTGGTTAAGTATTTCATAAGCCCGAGTGACTTACTTGGTTAATATTCCGAGTGACTTAAGGTTGAAATATACCGAGTGGTATTTGATTGGGTAATATCCCGAGTGTGAGGGTTTATGGAATCCGAGTGGGATAACCCTCAGTTGCCGAGTGGGTTGTATATGTAATCCTTGAGGTTAGAAAATAATAGACTAAGTTATGGGACGTATGAGATGGGGTCGAGTGATTGGAATCCCCTTATACCGAGTGGACTTAGGAATGAATCCCGAGTGGACTAAGTCATTACCGAGAGAATGGTTGTCTCGAATACCGAGTGGTGGATTTTCCGAGTGTGGCTTCTCGCTTCAGCGAGTGAGTTCTCGCTCCAGTGAGTATGTTGGTTGGGAAGGCTTTTGTATTATTTTCGCCCAAGCGAATGGCCTTTCGCCCGAGCGTGTTGTGCTGCCTCGCCCGAGCGAAGTTGGATCTCACTTGAGCGAGTGCACGCTGTATTGTGGTTCGCTCAAACGCTGTTGTTCTTTCGCTATGAATGGTTTTCATTTCCTTTGCCTTTCCTTCTTCTTGTGGCTCGGTTTTCGATTGTTAATTGGACCCGGTTCTTCATGGTCATTGGACCTGGCTCTCATATCTTCATATATGAGAGTGGCTTTTATTGATCCAGGTATTTTCTAAAAAAAAATGGGGAAAAATTTCCCCTGTTTCGGGTTTATTTATTTGTTAAAATTAAGGGCGTCACACATGGGGTGCGTGTTAGGTCAACATGATGAGACTGGGAGGAAGGAATGTGCCATCTATTATTTGAGCAAGAGGTTTACCGAATTCGAGATGAGGTATTCATCTCTTGAAAGAACATGTTGTGCATTGGCTTGGGCTACTCGACGTTTACGGCAATACATGCTTAATCATACTACTTGGGAGGATTGCCCGTTGGCAAGTGTTACTGACAGAATACGACATAACATATGTCACCCAAAAGGCAATCAAAGTAAGTGCGCTAGCAGATTACTTGGCACACCAACCCATTGAGGCATACCAACCAATGCGGCACGATTTCCCGGATGAGGATATTTTGGCCCTCCTCAAAAAAGAAGATGGTCTGGAAACCAGATAGATCATGAGATTCGACGGGGCGTCCAATGCACTAGGACATGGAATTAGGGTTATCCTGATCTCGCCTGATAAGGAATTCATCCCTATTTGCGCTCGGTTGTGTTTTGACTACACCAATAATGTTACGGAATATGAAGCATGTTCTCTAGGAATACAAGCAGCTCTGAACATGGGAATAAAAATCCTAGAAGTTTATAGAGATTATGCTTTGGTTATCCATCAACTAAAGGATGAGTGGGAAACTAGAGACAGTAAACTAGTTCCCTATCATCCTCACATTAAGGAGATGATCAAAAGATTCGATGAAGTTACCTTCCATCATGTTCCACGGGAAGACAACCAAATGGCAGATGCTTTAGCCACCCTAGCCGATATGTTCGAAGTCAACAGTGATTATGAAGTGCCTCTCATTGAGGTAAAGAAGCAGCAAGAACCTGCCCATTGCCAGGTCATAGAAGAAGAGCCAGATGGCAAGCCTTGGTATCATGACATCAAAAGATATCTCCAGTGCCAAGAATACCCTGAAGACATTACGGATAATGACAAACGAACTTTGAGAAGGCTAGCTATGGGATACCTGTTGAGTGGTAACGTGCTGTACAAGAGGAATTATGATTCTGTTCTCCTCCGGTGTGTTGATACCGTTGAGGTAAATCAAATCATGAAAGATATCCACGAAGGATCTTTCGGAACTCATACGAACGGGCACGCTATGTCAAGAAAAATCCTGAGAGCTGGGTATTATTGGATGACTATGGAAGCAGATTATTTTGCTTACGTACAGAAGTGTCATAAATGTCAGATTTATGTTGATCACATTCATGCACCGCCTTTATCCTTAAATGTCTTGTCAGCACCATGGCCTTTTTCAATGTGGGGTATGGATGTAATTGGGCCCATTGAGCCAAAAGCCTCAAACGGTCATCGTTTCATTCTAGTTGCCATCGATTATTTCACCAAGTGGGTAGAGGCAGCTTCGTACACCAATGTGACGAAAAATGTTGTGGTCAAATTCGTCAAGCGTGAACTGATATGCCGGTATGGCCTACCAAACCAAATCATTACGGACAATGGTACAAATTTAAACAACAAAATGATGAAGGAGCTTTGCGAGAACTTTAAAATCTCCCACCACAACTCCTCTCCGTACCGTCCAAAAATGAATGGAGCAGTCGAGGCAGCTAATAAAAATATCAAGAACATAGTGCAAAAAATGGTGGTAACTTACAAAGACTGGCATGAAATGCTCCCTTTCACGCTGCACAGATACCGAACCTCGGTGCGAATCTCAATTGGGGCAACCCTATTTTCTTTGGTCTACGAAATGGAAGCTGTACTACCATTTAAAGTAGAGATTCCATCCCTTAGGGTGATCATGAAAGCTAAACTGGAAGAAGCTGAATGGGTCCAGACCAAATATGACCAATTGAATCTGATTGACGGAAAGAGGTTAACCGCCCTCTGCGAGGGACAATTGTGTCAAAGACGCATGAAGCGGGCATACGAAAAGAAAGTGTGCCCTCGACAGTTCCAAGAAGGGGATTTGGTCCTCAAGAAGATTTTGCCAATTCAAAAAGACGTCCGAGGGAAATGGACACCTAATTATGAAGGACCATATGTTATAAAGAAGGCTTTTTCTGGAGGAGCTCTCATACTTACCAACATGGATGGAGATGACCTACCAATTCCTGTCAATGCCGATGCAGTGAAGAAATACTTTGCATAATAAAGAAAAAAGAAAAAGCTCGCTAGGTTGAAAACCTGAAAAGGCGGCCTAGGAAAAGGTTAGAGCAACAAGATGAGCCGAAAACTTGAAAAGGCGGTTCAGTCTGAATCACAAACTCGACTCCACAACATAAACCCTTCAATCCAAAGACAAAGGAGGTCAAAACGGGTATTAGGGTCATTGTCAAATTACGCCCTCAGAAGCAGAGTCAAAGGACGAACACAAAGTCATAATAAAGGATCAAGTTTCTCAATGCTCGCAGAAGATCACTGGAAGATATATGAGCCTTTCCCTTTCTATTTGCCTTCAATTCTTTATATCTTGTCACATATCTGTGTTTAATATTATTTTCATCACCACTGTACATACCATGATGTTTGTAAATAAAATTCTCCCTTCTTCCTACATGTGTTCATGGTTAAATTTTATGAATAAACAAGACAGAGTGTAAAGTTATGAGGAACGAAATGCATCCTAGCACCAGACTTCGCTTGGTATAAGCATAACCATCTCCGTTAAATACACTCGCCAAAAGTTAGAGGATGTTTCTGTTTCATCCATGAGTTAACTTAAAAAGCCAGTCGCCAGGGAGATTTACCTGTAAGTCTTTTTATACTGACTCACTTTTTTGTCAAAAGGACACCAAATTCATCATCCAAAAGCAGGTATTCGCCAAAGCTTTCTCTCAGCAAGACCCACTGTTCGTACCCAAGTAGAACGCAGACTGAGGGTCCCTCCCGAAGAACCATAAAAATGGGCTCAGCTCCCTCAACCGGGATATTTCTTTGATCAAGCTTAGAAGAACTTATCCTTCCCCAGTGATTTCACCATTACCAAGCAACTCAAACTGGGGCATCTCCCCAGATTTTTCCTTCCAGCTAAGGGGCAGTACACCTGAAAATCAAAAAAAAAAAGAGAAAAAATACAAACTAGGGCATCTCCCCAGATTCCTCTTCCAGTAAAAGGGGCATTTCCCCAAATTTCTTTTGTTCATCCAAGGGGCAGTTCCCCAACGACTTTCAGTCATATTAAACTGGGGCATCTCCCCAGATTTATTTTGTTCATCCAAGGGGCAGTTCCCCAACGACTTTCAGTCATATTAAACTGGGGCATCTCCCCAGATTTATTTTGTTCATCCAAGGGGCAGTTCCCCAACAACTTTCAAGTCATATCAAACTAGGGCATCTCCCCAGATTTCTTTTGTTCATTCAAGGGGCAGTTCCCCAACAACCTTCAGTCATGTCAACCGAGAGGCAACACCCTCACCCTTTACTTCCCAGTCAACCGAGAGGCAACACCCTCACCCTTTACTTTCCAGTCAACTGAGAGGCAACACCCTCACCCTTTACTTTCCAGTCAACCGAGAGGCAACACCCTCACCCTTTACTTTTCAGTCAACCAAGAGGCAACACCTTCACCCTTTATCTTCCTATCGCCGATTAAATGGCACCCTTTTACCTTCCTGTCGCCGATCAAATGGCACCCCTTTACTTTCCAGTCAACTGAGAGGCAACACCCTCACCTTTTACTTTTCCTATCAGTTCCTAGGTTTTCCCCCTCATCTGATACTTTGATAATGGTGTTCACGTCTTTACTCCCTTTCTATTCCAAAAGCAAGAAGAAACTTCATGCTCTTCTCATGGAAAAGAAGTAAAGAGGGGCATCTGTGAACACCTATTTCAGTCTGGTCGATCCGCAAGTGAAAAGCATTCAATTCAAAAAAAATAAAATAAAATAAAATAAAATAAAATAAAATAAAATAATAAAAAAAAGAAGAAAAAAAGTTAATTTAAAAAATAATAAAAATAAAAAATAAAAAAGAAAAAAAAAACTGACTCAGAAATGATCATTTCCGAGTAAGATGACTCGGAATGATCATTTCCGAGTAAGGGACAACCCGAGTGAGACGTAGCAGAGTGCTGTGTCTCCAAATAGAGAGTTTCCAAGTGGGCCTCAACTGTCAAGAAATTTTTAAATGAAGATTCCAATTTCTGAATGCATCTGAAGGGTTGGTTGTCGACTGGAACCTTTCTGATTGAAAACAAATCCGACTCAGAATGATGAAATCTGAGTAGAAAGACTCAGAAATGATCAAATCCGAGTGGATTGACTCAGAATGGAGCGTTGCCGAGTGTAATACTTCACTGTTGAAGGAAAATCCGAGTGGAATTACTCAGAATGGAGCAAATCCGAGTGGAATACTTCACTGTTGGAGGAGAATCCGAGTGGAAAGTTACTTGTCTTAGACATTCCGAGTGGTAAATGGCTGACCTTGTTGGAAGTTCAATGCTGAAAAGAAATATGTCCCTGTTAGAGGTGAATCCGAATGGAAGCTGTCCGAATGCAACCATTCCGAGTGAAAAAGGGACTGACCAATAAAAGCTGCCCAAAGCTAATTCCGAGTGAAAGGATGCTGACTGAAACAGGTCTGACTAGGGAACAAGTGCTTTTCTAGGCAAAAAATTATTCCGAGTGAATGGATTCCGACCAGAAGAAGCCACTAAATGCATCACACTCGGGCAGACTCACAGTTTCACACTGAGCCCGAGTGTGATATCCCCAAGGAAGACATCCGAGTGAGTTGGGGCAGAAAATTGTTTTTCCGAGCAAAGCAAGGCTCAGACATGAAAGAACTTCTATCAGCCAGATTCCAGAGTCGTTCAAGTCCAAATTTCTGAGTGAAAGGTATATCCGAGTGAGTTAATTGACGACTGAAGTCAATTCTGAGTGGAAATCAACTCGGACTTCCGAGTACATCATTCGAATGAGTTAAGGAAGGGTCATCCTCAACTGAGTGGCTATCAAGCAATCCGAGCAAAGGTTTCTCCGAATGGCATATCCGAGTGAAACAGTGGTTCAATTTCAGAGCAAATCCGAGTTAAGGGAGACTTCTCGCTTGAGCGAGCCCTTCTTCGCTTGAGCGAGATCATCATAAAGTGGTTTCCTTCAACAAACGCTTAAGCGAAATAAATTCTCGCTTGAGCGAAAGATGGACAGTGAGCTACTGGAGTGTTTTCGCTTAAGCGAGAAACTCTCGCTCAAGCGAAGTGAAGAGAAAATTTAGCATCAGGGGTCTTCACGCTAAACACCGAGTCATTATTCAGCCATTTCCGAGTCCTCTTCAGTCAGTTCCGAGTCACTTGTCACTCGGTTCCGATTGAATGTTTCACAGCAGCCTCACACCGACCAAAACTTTCACTCGGTCTAGTGTACAAAATCACCTTTTCCACTCGGATTCAACAGAGAAAGTGAAATCCAAGTCAGATTCAATCAATTACGCGTGCTGACATGGATTTCCACTATCCAAGTGGATCCATGAATTAAGGGGGGGCGGCTCACAACAAGACAGGAAGAAAATGATAAAGAATCTCCGCCAGCCTCTATTCTCCCTGATTGTCAAAGATCCAGGCTGTTTCCACCACACTGTCCAAGTTGATTTGCTAATTTCAAGGGGCGGCTGGTAACAAAACAATGAGGAAATAATAAAAAATCCTTACCAATTGGTAGCCAGGCTGTCTCGGATCTGTTCAGGCAATCAACATGCTCCTCAAATGTTCTATAAATACTGCAAACGAAGGAATCCTGGGGGCGTTCATTTTTTAGAGGAAAAAGAAAAAAGGCCTTCATTTTGGAAAGAACTCTGAAGCAATTTGTTTTTACTATCCCCTCTCTCCTTTTCTACTTCACTGTCAGCACTGTCCCTCAGCTCCTTATCCCAACATTGCCATTTCTCCTTAAACACTGTCCCTCTCAAATTCGACCTCACCCAGCTCCCTCTCACCCAGCCGTCCTCAACTCCTCACTCCAATCCTCCCTCAATTCACTCCAAACCGTACTCACCCTCACTGAAACCGACCTCACCCAGCTCCCTTTCACCCAGCCATCCTCACTCTCACTCCAATCCGTCCTCACCCTCACCAAACCGACCTCACCCAGCTCCCTCTCACTCAGCCGTCCTCAACTCCTCACTCCAAACTGTCCTCACTCCAATCCGTCCTCACCCTCACTCCAAACCGTCCTCACTCCTCATCCCAACACCGTTCCATTTCCTCTCATTCAACACCGTCCCCCTCAAATCCTCACCCAACACCGTCCCTTTTTAAACACACCATTCAGCCTCCTTATCCAACACCATCCAGCCTCTCTCTCGTTACACCGACCAGCTCCCTCACTGCACCGGTCCCATTCTGCTCCTCATTTTTAATATTTGTATTTGTTTATTTTCTGTTAAATTAATTGCTGTTTGGTGACTATGTTTCCTTTTCAATTATTAATTAATTTCTGTTAATTGATAAATATTAATAGAAATGAGTGTTTCACACCTTCTATTTGGACTAGCATAAAAGTTATAATTATTATTATTATTGTCATTATTATTATTGCAATTTTTATTATATTTTTAAAAAAATGGTGGACGAGTTTAATTTGGACGAGACGTCCTGTTAATCTCATTTTTTTATTTTTTCTTAAAAAATGGTGAAGCGAGTTTAATTTGGACAAGACGTCCTGTTAATCTCATTTTTTATTTTTTCTTAAAAAAGATGGAGCGAGTTTAATTTGGACGAGACGTCCTATTAATCTCATGTAAAAAATTTCATGTTTTTTTTAATTGTTTATTTTTGTATATTTTATCATTTTGTATGTTTTTATGAAAAAGTTAAAATAATTTCTGAGTTAATTATAATACGTGCGCTATCATATTGAGGTAACCGTTTTTTATAACGGACAGTTGTGAGGTGCTAATACCTTCCTCACATGTAATCAGACTCCCGAATCTGGAATCTCATTTTTTTTGACCAATGCTTTAATAAAAGGTTTTCCCGGTATTTTATCCTAAAAAATATTGATGGCGACTCCCTGTTTTTTCTTTTCGAACCAAACAAAAATCATTTTTGAGGGTCGGCCATGCCGCCGCGATCCCGGTCGCGACAGTTATAAATAAACATACCTTTTGTGGAAGCCATGGAGCAAATGACAACGTATGCAAGGTTCATGAAGGAGCTGTTAACAAAGAAGAAAAGATTTTCTGAAGAAACAGTGAAACTCGCAGCAGGATGCAGTGCCATTATTCAAAAAGCATTGCCTCAGAAAACAAAAGACCCAGGGAGTTTCATAATTCCAGTAACTATTAGTACATTACCCGTAGGAAAATCACTCTTAGACTTGGGAGCTAGCATTAACCTAATGCCCCTCTCAATGGTAAAAAGAATCAGAGATCTTGAGGTGAAACCAACACGAATGACCCTCCAACTCGCTGATCGATCTATGAAGTTTCCATACGGCATAGCAGAGGATGTGCTGGTACGAGTTGACAAATTTGTGTTCCCTGTAGATTTTGTCATTATGGACATTGAAGAAGATATAGAGGTACCTCTCATTTTGGGGAGACCCTTCATGAAAACTTAAAGGTGATTATTGATGTGGACAATGGGAAGCTAAAGGTGAGAGTGCAAGATGAGGAAGTAGATTTCAATATGTTTGATGCAATGAAGTACCTAGCGGAGAAGTAGTAGTGCTTCAAAATCGACATTGAAGAAATATCCATCAGAGAACAATCCAATGAATTGCTCAATAAAGATCCACTGTACGAGTTAATGGCAGACCCTGAACCAAATGGAAAAATAATAGAAGAAGATGTGAAGAACTTGGAAGAGGATAAGCATAACATCCAAAAAGAAATTCATCATGAGAAGCTTCCAGAAAAGCAAAAGAAGTCACAGCATCAAAAGTGGAGCTAAAGGTGTTACCCTCACATTTGAAATGCGTTTTTCTTGACGAGGATGGTCAAAAAGTTGTTATTATTAATAGGCATTTCTCAGAATCAGAAGAAAAACAATTGATTCAAGTATTAAAGAAGCACTCAACAGTAATTGGTTGGAAACTAGAAGACTTGAAAGGAATAAGCCCAGCCTACTGTATGCACTGCATATACATGGAACAAGAATTCACACCAATTGCCCAGCCACAGAGACGTTTGAATCCAACCATGAAGGAAGTAGTAAAAGGGGAGGTAATTAAGTTACTTGAAGCTGGTATAATTTATCCAATCTCTGATAGTTCTTGGGTGAGTCCTATGTAGGTCGTTCCAAAGAAGGGAGGGGTAACCGTCATACAAAATGACAAGAATGAATTGATTCCCATAAGGACAGTCACTGGATGGAGAATGTGCATTGACTACAGAAAGTTAAACACAACAACTAGGAAAGATCATTTCCCCTACCCTTCATGGGCCAAATACTGGAAAGGCTTGCAGAACAAGCATACTATTGCTTTCTGGATGGATACTCAGGTTATAACCAAATAGCTGTCGCACTAGAAGATCAAGAGAAAATAGCATTCACATGTCCCTTTGGGGTGTTTGTATACAGAAAAATGCCTTTTGGGTTATGTAATGCCCCTGCAACATTTCAAAGGTGCATGTTAGCTATTTTCTCAAATTTAGTGGAAAAATGCATTGAAGTCTTCATGGATGACTTTTCGGTTTTTGGACCGTCATTTAACCAATGCTTGGAAAACTTGAGTATAGTATTGGAAAGATGTGTGAAAACCAATTTAGTTTTAAATTGGGAAAAATGTCACTTTATGGTTACTGAAGGAATTGTGCTGGGATACCAAATTTCCAAAAGAGGCATTGAAGTGGACAAAGCCAAAGTGGAAGTAATTGAGAAGCTGCCACCACCAGGGAATGTGAAGGTTCATCAAGGACTTCTCTAAAATTGCAAAGCCTTTGAGTAATCTCTTGAACAAAGACACTCCCTTTATTTTTGATGATTCTTATCCGTATGCATTTGAAACTTTAAAACATAAGTTAACTTGTGCACCTGTGATAGTTGCTCCTGATTGGGAGTTAGATTTTGAAATAATGTGCGATGCCAATGATTATGCCATTAGGGCCGTATTAGGACAAAGGAAGGCAAAAGTTTTTCATGTTATACACTATGCTAGCAAAGTTTTGAACCCTGCCCAAACAAATTATGCAACAATAGAAAAAGAGCTGTTAGCAATAGTGTATGGCCTGGAAAAATTTAGACCTTATCTGATTGGTTCCTAAGTCACTATTTTTACAGACCATACTGCTATTAAATATCTACTAAATAAACCTGACTCTAAGCCCAGGCTAATTAGATAGATCTTGCTGATGCAAGAATTTAATCTAGTAATCAAAGACAAAAAGGGCAGTGAAAATTTTATTGCAGATCATTTGTCTCGCCTTGTTAACAAAGAAGTCACACTACTACAACTAGAAGTGAATGAAGAATGCCCTGATGAGAAGCTACTGATGATAAAAGAAAGGCCATGGTTTGCAGACATGGCAAACTTTAAGGCTGTTGGGGTGTTGCCTGATGATCTTTCATGGCAACAAAAGAAAAAGTTTCTGAAGGATGCAAAACATTTCATATGGGATTATCCATACCTATTTAAACTTGGATCAGGCAATATTTTGAGGAGATGTGTGTCTCAAGAAGAAGCTAACAACATCTTATGGCACTATCACAGCTCACCATATGAAGGATACTTCAATGGGGAGAGGACAACAACTAAAATCCTCCAATCAGGTTTTTACTAGCCCTCATTGTTTAAGGATGCTAATGTTTTTGTGCAGCATTGTGATGCATGTCAGAAGACAGGTAGCATATAAAAAAGAAACAAGATGCCATTGACCCCTATTCTTGAAATAGAGGTCTTTAATTGCTGGGGCATAGACTTTATTGGACCTCTACCTGCTTCATTTTTAAATGAGTACATTATTGTAGCAGTGGACTATGTATCAAAGTGGGTAGAAGCCATGGCTTGTATTAAAGTTGATGCCAAGACCGTCATCAAATTTTTGAAGAAACATATTTTCAGTAGGTTTGGCACTCCAAGAGTACTGATAAGTGACAGAGGTGCTCATTTCTGCAACTCCCAACTTCAAAAGTGCCTAGAACACTATAGAGTAAAGCACAAGGTAACCTCCCCGTACCACCCTCAAGCCAATGGCCAAGTAAAAGTATCCAATAGAGAAATCAAGAGGATACTAGAGAAAACAATTGGCCAAAACAGAAAGGATTGGTCTTTAAAGCTGGATGATGCTTTATGGGCATATAGAACAGCCTACAAGGCACCAATTGGATTTTCACCTTACCAGTTGGTGTATGGAAAAAATTGCCATCTTTCAGTAGAACTAGAACATAAGGCATTCTGGGCAATGAAAATTCTCAATTATGACCCAAAGGCATCAGCTCAAGAAAGAAAAATTCAGATGCACAAGTTAGAAGAATGGAGGATGGATGCCTATGAGTCATCAAGGATCTATAAGGAGAAAATGAAGGCTTACCATGACAGGCACATTATGAAAAAAAGTTTCTACCTGGGACAATCTGTGCTCCTTTTCAATTCAAGGATAAAGTTGTTCCCAGGAAAACTAAAATCAAAATGGTCAGGACCATTCCTTGTGAAAGAAGTAAGGTCTTATGGGGCCATTGAATTACAAGACCCTAAATCTGAAACAACCTGGGTTGTAAATGGTCAAAGACTCAAACCTTATTTGGGAGGAGAGGTGGAGAAGGTTTCCACCATCATTCAACTGAAGGATCCATGATCAAACAAATCAGACGTCAAGCTAATAACGATAAATAAGCGCTCTTGGGAGGCAACCCAACCTTTTATGCTTTCTGTTAATCTTGTTAGTTTCAATTTAAGCAATTTTTATGTTATGTTTAAAAGTCTCTCTTATTTTTCAAGAACACTCATCACCATCATCATCCATCATCCAAGGACCAAAGAGAAAATAGTCAAAAGAAAAACAAGTGTCTTCAATTTGCTCAAGCAAATGGGCTCAAGCTCAAAAAAAGGCCACAAATCAAAGTGTCAGGTTTGTACAAGCTCAAGCATGACAATTCACGCTCAAGCGTGGGCATTCTGTTTGAAGTCACGCTCAAGCGAAAGGTTGCTACGCTTAAGCAAGCAATAATTAATTTGATTCTGAGTTAAATTCGCTTAGGCGAATAACTATGCGCTTAAGCAAGGGAGTAAAAAAATGTATCAGGTCCAAATTCCTTCATGAACGCTTGAGCGAGTGGTGAGAATGCTTAAGCGCCCTTTCTAAAAATTCACTCACGCTTAAGCATGATTTAGCCGAGCCTAAGCGTAAGTTTCACTTTCTAAGGGAAATCTCACAAAGTCGATCACGCTCAAGCGCCATTCTCCCACGCTCAAGCATGAAGAGTTTCCTCTGACATACACTCAAGTGAACCTGAATTAGCCAGCTGGTCGATCACGCTTAAGCATGATATACGCACGCTCGAGTGAGAGGTTTGAAAATTGCCCTTGATGCTAATAAATGGAGCATTTTGTAACTCCTCACTTATGTAACTGCCCATTATCACTCTTGTCTTTCAAAGTTTTGTAACTGACAAATTGCATTTTCATTACTTGTCCCATTCTCTCTTAATTTAAATCTAGCATTCTCACTGTATTTTATTCATAATTCACTTCAAGGTCACTGCATTTTCTATTCTCTGCTTCCATTTTCGATTCTTCCAGGTAACCACTGAACTCTTCTCTTTCAAATTTTATCATGCTATTACCTTGTTAGGAAGAATTAATAACCTCTTTTAGGAATGCATACGAGTCTCCAAGATTTCTTTCTACTCATTCCTACTGTGTGACCATCATAACATAGAAATACTTCATGCTTGATTGTTCTTTCTGGGGTATTTAAAGGGAGGATCGGTGCTACTATTCTCAACTTCTTTAAAGTGTATGTAAATTATTTGTAGAAAGTCCTGTAAGAACTTACTTTACATATTGGTCATCATACATGATAAGCAATGGTACTCGTATGGTTTACAATTTTGTCACAGGATACTGCACTCAATTATGTTATCATCATTTGAAGTTATGCTCTTTGCATAGATGGCCAGGACCAAGCAGGTTGCACCAACTTCACCTGCAACCACTTCCCCGCAAAGAAGTTCGAGAAGAAATAAAGGAAAATGACCACGAACTGATGACCAAGGCAACGCCCTAATATTCAAAAATAAGGATAAAAGTAGGCGTTATGAGGACATCTCCAACTGGACGTTCATCCCCGAAAGAAAGGTTGATTTGGCCTTAGAAGAATGTGATGCATTTCTACAGATAGTGAGAAGGAGAAACTGGCTCAAGATCTGCTATCCAAGGGAGAAGTATGACCCAGAGATAGTCAGAGAATTCTATGCCAATGCTTGGCCCAAGGAGGGAGAAAGTGATCGAAGGACATGGGTAAGAGGTCATTGGCTCTCATATGGCAGGGATGAGATTAACTTCTACCTAGGAAGCATCATAGATCTTGGAGAAGGAGAAATTTGTTAATACACTGCTATACTTGCAAGAAACCAATTCATTGCCACCAATGATCTTGAGGAGGCCATATGCATTCCAGGTCGTCACTTTCAGATGGGTCAAGGAGAAAACCCACTGCGGATTTTAAGGAAAGACATGACGACCATTTCTCAAGTATGGACTTCTTTCATGCTTGCCAATATCGCACCTAATGCATATGTTTCTGATCTCATTTTCAACAGGTGTTATTTACTATATTGCATTTTACAAAATGACATCTCCATTGATCTAGCACAGATAATCTCTGATAAAATTCACAAATTTGTAAAGGCTGATCAAAAGTACTCCCAAGCAGGGAAAAAGGTTAAAGGAAGTCTAGGTTTCCCTACTTTTATTACTGATTTTTGTGGAGCATATGGGATTGAGGTACAGGACCTCAATCCTATCAGGCCATCCATTGACAAACGCTTCACTGAGCGGTATTGTAGCACTCAAACTGCAATAAAAGTATCGCCTCCACCTACCACAGAAGCACAACAGCAAGCACCACCGCTAGTAGGATCAGAACCTGCCCCTTCTCTCAACACAGAGACATCAATGATTCTACAGGCCATCCATCTTCTTAAGATCCAGAACAGCCACCTCTTGGCACAACAAAATGCTAATCATCGAGGATTGATGCATATACATCATGGTTTATATCATAGCATTCCTGTAGGATAACCCAACCCTTGGATGGATCCAGTCCAATTTGAAGGCCTCATTGCTTGGCCTGGGGACAGGCCTCCTTTTGTGGGAGGGGGTGAGACTTCACAAGCTAGGCCAGGACCTTCTTCACAGGGACCTCCAGAAAGGGAACAGGAGACAGAGGATGAGTGATGAGTTTACTGTTTTAGTCTTTATTTGCCTTAGTTCCACTACTTCAATTTTTCTTTTTCCTCTGATTGACATTTTATGGTTTTACTTTGAGTTGGTTTTCTTAGTTTGATATTACTGCAGCATACTTTGAAAATTTTTAATTTTTTTTTCATGCTTTTGTGTTATGATTGTTTGGAAACAGTTTTGAAAAACCCAACCAGGATTTAAACTTTTTAAGCAAGAAAAGATTCTGAGTTAGCAATTATTTTGAGGCAGTAACATTGGTTTTGAGAAGGCAAATTAACTGATTTAAGAACCATAAAAATGAAGGAAATGAACTATTAAAATTTGTTTACATGCTTGAACCCTTTTAGAATATGGAAGTATGCCTTATAACCCGGTGAGAAGGGAGAAATTTAAACACTGAGAGTCTCATTAGAATTTGCTAAGTTTGCATTGCCTAATTTTTTGATTAACATTTTTCATAATAAATTAAGCAAGGAAAGGATAAAGGCAATTTTGAAAATAAAATAACCCAGAGCCAAAAAGCTACCCTAAAAAATATGCCCTATTCTTTGGTAGCCTACTTTTGAGCCAAAAATTTTATTCCATAAAAACACCCTAACCCAAGCATGAGTCCTACCTTATCAGCATGCTTAAATTTGATAAGAGCATAAAATATTTTTCCAAAAGAGTCATGAAAGAAACAGAGGCAGAAAAAAAGAATGCTAAAAATAGTAAGTTCTCCAGAGATTCAAACAGAAATAGAGAACTACAAAAAGAGAAATAAAGAATTTTGTAGCTCAAAAAGGAAGAAACCTTTTAAACTTTGAAAAGTTTCATAACTTATGCTCTTCCTTATGCATGCATTTTGAACTTGAGAAAAACCAAGAATTCTTGTTTAGCCCAGCCTCATTACAACCGCTAAAAGACCTTTTGATCCTTACTGCTCTTATGATTTGATTTTGATTGGAAATGACTGGCAATGTTAATTAGGCAGTTCTCATGATGAATGTGCGACACAGACACCTGGTGAGAAATAATGAGAGTTCCTTATTCTTAATTGGTTACTTGCCTTGTGAAAAATTGAATGATGCATTGCATTTCAAAGGATTGGTATTGAGGATGTTATTTTCCTTAAGTTAAACTGAGAATATTGTCTTCTAAAATTCTGTCTGTAACTGAATCTGATCTTATCGAATGCTTGATTTCCTTTCCAAACTTCTTTTACTTGAGGACAAGCAAAAATCTAGGTTGGGGAGAGTTTCATAAGTGTTATTATACATTGATTTAATACTTCAATTAAACTCATTTTGGAAAGAATTTAACTGGATTAGTAATTAATTAAGCATGATTTTTTTGTAAATAACACATTGTGTAAAAGAACTAATTTGTCCAAATTTTGAAGAAAGGCGTCCAACATCCTGAAGAAACCAAGAATAACCAGCACATCAAGCCAAGGATGCTTGAGCGTGGCATACTACACGCTTGAGCATAGTCTGTGACGCTTGGGCGTGACAAGATGAAGAGGTAACAATCCGCGCGCTTGAACGTGGCACCAAACGCTTGAGCTTAGAAGATACAGAAGGCCTACGCTTGCCCTTGCGCTCAAGCGAAACTAAGGTTATCAACAAAGAACCCTTCACGCTTAAGCGTGAGCCTGAGCTCGCTTAAGCATGACCTTGCACATAACTGGCACGCTTGAGCGTGGCTTTATGAAGCTTAAGCGTGATTAAATAAAGACAATACAGCATCAGACCCCCCTCATGCTTGAGCGTAAGAAGGGGACGCTCAAGCGTGAGCCCGAGCGCGCCTGAGCGTGGCTTGAGTGTGGAAAAAGGGAACCAAGTGTATGCATACAGTAAGCATCAGAACCTTTCACGCTTGAGCGTGACCATTGAGCTCAAGCGTGACTCATGCAGGATGGGATTTTAATTTTATATTAACCAATGGTGCAATGCCAGCTCAACCATTTCCTTATGTTTTTGCTTGTCTTTGAATATTCCTTCATGGGCACCATGCAAGTGGGAAAGGAGAGCATGCACATAACTTCTATAAATCAACAGAGAACATAAAATGCAGGGGGATCTCCTTATCTTTCATCATCTTCAACCTCAAATCTTCCATTCATTCCCCTATTTTTGATATATTCAAGGCATGAGTAACTAATTTTTCCTTATTGGGATTAGTTGTAATCAAATCAAACCTGAAGTAATACTGCTGTAAGTTTTCATTTATGTTAATGAGATTTGATAATTTCTGTATTTCATTCTGCCATTAATGCCTGAAAGTACTTGATCACTATTTTCTTGTTTTAAGCTTTCTTAAGTATACTGGGAAGTAACTTTTGAGAACAGATCTGAATGAAATACTCATTGTGAGTAGCTGACCAGGGATGGCATCTAATGCAATGAATGTCAAAACAATCGATCGGTAATGCTGGAATGGTTTCAAAGTGACTGAGGGATCAGCAGTTTGAAAGCATTCTTATGAATTTTGTAGTCGCGGGATCGATACAAATGACTTTGATTGTGACGTAGAAATTATCATTTCAAGTTACATACATGCAAATTTATTTAGCTTACGAAAGGTGCGATGCGATGAAACCAATCCCAGTTTTCCAAATCTGAACTTTACCTCAAACACTTTACTGTTATTATTTAATACTTGTTATTTACTTTATATTCATTCTTTTGCACAACAAAATCAAAACAAATATTTTGTCAAAATCAATTCAAGAACTAAGATCTTGAAACCAACACCTCCTCAGTGGAACAACATCTATACTATACTACAATTATTGTGTTTAAACTTGGCACAAACATTCCATTACAGTTGTATTATACAAACTTGATTCTTTTAGTTAAACATTTCACTTCTCTACAATACCAAGCTTTGACTTAAGTTTGTATGATACCACATAAAAATCTTACCACTCACTCCTTAGTGTTGTAACACTTTCTGAAGAACTTTGTTACAAAAATGTGATCCTCCATCACTGATCAATGTTCTTGGTGTTCCAAACCTACAAAAAATGTTTTTCTTCAAGAAATTCACTGGAGTTTTGGTATCAGCATTAGGTGAAGCGATTGCTTCTACCCATTTTGAAACATAATCAACTGCCAAAAGGATATATTGATTGAATTGAGAGTAAGGAAAAGGTCACATAAAACCAATACCCCAACAATCACATACCTCAACCTCCTGAATGTTTGTGAGAGGCATTTCTTGCCTCCTATTAACATTACCTGTTCTTTGACAGTTATCACAAGCTTGCACAAATAAGTGAGAATCCTTAAAAATGGAGGGCCAATATAAACCTGATTGAAGAATGTTTGCAGCAGTTCTCTCACCATTAAAATGTTCTCCATAAGGTGATTTGTGACAATGCCATAACACATCTTTCTTTTCCCAATCGGGTACACAACGACGTAACAAATTATCCACACCAATCTTGAATAGATGAGGGTCATCCCAAACAAAGTATTTTGCATCTTTAAATAATTTTTTTCTTTGCTGTCAAGTTAAATCATTTGGAAGAATTCTTGATGCTTTAAAAAATTGGCCATATCTGCAAACCATGGCCGTTTTATTATTTCAAAAAGTTTTTCATCGGGAAATTCTTCCAAGATGTCTTTTTCTTTGGCAGTAACCTCATCATTCATTAGTCTAGAAAGATGGTCAGCGACCATATTTTCACTACCCTTTTTATCTTTAATTTCAAGATCATATTCTTGAAGGAGCAGAATCCATTGGATTAACTGAGGTTTAGAAGTAGTTTTGGTCAAGAGGTACTTGATTGCAGCATGATCAGTAAAAACAATTATTTTTGATCCAATCAAATATGATCTAAATTTTTCTAAGGCATACACTATAACTAGTAATTCTTTTTCAGTAGTTGTATAATTTATTTGATTTTCATTTAAAACTTTACTAGCATAATGTATAACCCTAAAAACGTTTTCATATCTTTGACCTAAAACTACTCCTACAGCATAATGACTTGCATTACATAAGTTCAAAGGGTAAGTTCCAATTAGGAGCAACAATTACAGGGGCAGAAACCAATTTTTCTTTCAAGGAATTAAAAGCTTTAAGACATGCTTCATCAAACTTGAATTCAACATCTTTATTTAGAAGATTTGTTAAAGGTTTAGCAATTCTTGAAAAATCTTGAATAAACCTTCTATAGAATCTAACATGTCCTAAAAAACATCAAATACCTTTTACATTTACAGGGGGTGGGAGTTTAAAGATTACCTCAATCTTGGCTTGGTCTACTTCAATACCTTTAGAAGAAATTTTATGACCGAGTACAATTCCTTCTTTCACCATAAAGTGATATTTCTCCCAATTTAGCACCAAATTTGTTTCAATACGCCGCCTCAGTACAGTGTTTGAGTTAGTTAGACATGATTCAAATGAATTCCCAAAGACTGAGAAATCATCCATGAAAATCTCAATGCTCTTTTCAATTAGATCTGCAAAAATAGCAAACATACATCTCTGGAAAGTAGCAGGTGCATTACATAATCTGAATGGCATCTTTCTATAAGCAAATATACCAAAAGGACATGTAAAAGCAGTCTTTTCCTGATCAAGAAGGTCAACATCAATTTGATTATATCCAGAATATCCATCAAGAAAACAATAATAAGCCTGTCCAGACAATCTTTCAAGCATTTGATCCATAAAAGGTAGTGGAAAATGATCTTTTCTTGTTGCTTGATTTAATTTTCTATAATCAATACACATTCTCCAACTGGTGACAGTTCTGGTTAGGATAATTCATTTTTATCATTAACAATTACTGTCATACCACCTTTTTTTGGAACAACTTATACAGGACTTACCTATGCACTATTAGAAATGGGATAGATAATACCTGCTTTTAGTAATTTCAAAACTTCCTTCATGGTTACCTCTTTCATGGTTGGATTGAGGCGTCTTTGAGGTTGAGCAACAGGTTTAAAATCATCCTCTAACAAAATCTTATGCATGCAGTATGATGGACTTATACCTTTTAGATCTTCAAGTGTCCATCCGATTACTTCTTGATTTCTTTTCAACACTTCCACCAATTTTTCTTCTTCTGTTTCACTTAACAAATTACTAATATTTACAGGTTTTAGATTACCTTCTTTCAAAAAGATATACTTTAGGTTGGAAGGTAGAACTTTCAACTCAGGCCTTTGGATTTCTTTAACAGGTACTTCTTGGATTTTTTCAATTTTTCTTGATTCAGGGGAAATTTCTTTCCCTTGATCAAGGTCTTCAAGATACTTATCTACCTATTTTTCTTTTCTTCACTCAAACATTCCACAGAGTTAGTTAATAACTTATTTAGAGGGTCAGAAATTGACATACCTTTGGATATAGAAAGGCAAAATTCGTCGAGAACATCCACCTTAAAACAGTCTTGTTTTGAGTTGGGATGTTTCATGGCTTTGAAAACATAAAAATTCACCTCTTTATCATGTACTCTTACTGTTAGTTTCCCATTATCCACATCAATGAGCACCCTAGCAGTCTTCATAAATGATCTTCCCAGGATTAGGGGAACTTCAGCATCCTCTTCCATGTCTAAAACCATAAAGTCAATAGGGAAGTAGAACTTGTCAACTTTTACAAGTACATCTTCCACAATACTGTAGGGTCTCTTGATTGATCTATTGGCCAATTGTAGAGTTATTTTTGTTTTCTAAGGATCAAGATCATCAACTCGCTTCATCATACTTAGAGGCATTAGATTAATGCTAGCCCCTAAGTCTAACAAGGCTTTCCCAATATTTACACCTCTAATGGAGACAGGAATGGTGAAACTTCTAGGGTCTTTTGACTTTTCTGGCATGTTATATTGTAAAATAGCACTGCAACCTGCTTCAAGTTTAACAATTTCCTCATTATACCTTCTCTTTTTGGTAAGCAATTCTTTCATAAACTTTGCATATGTTGGCATACGTTCCAATGCCTCAGAAAATGGGATGTTTATGTGTAATTGCTTAAAGATCTCAAGGAATCTTTTGTATTCCTTTTCCTTATCCTTCTTTGATGGTGCATGTGGATAAGGTAGATCCTTAACTGGAGGTGTTTGACCCAAATACTAATTTTTTTTATTTTTTGATTTTTTAATCATTTTCTTCATTTTTTCTTCATTCTTTTTCTCATTTATTTCTACTTTTTCTTCTTTTTTCTTTTTTTCTTCTCTTTTTTTCTCTTCTTCTTCTCTTTCTTTTTTCTCTTTTTCTTTATAATCATTTCCTACAACTTTTCCACTTCTTGTAAAAATAGCCTTACATTGTTCTCTTGGATTTTGAGTACTTGCAGAAAAACCAGAGCTTTTCATGTCGACTACTTTTTTTGCTAACTGTCCCAATTGCATATCCGACGTTTTACATGCGGCTTTATTTGTTTGCATATATTGTAGCAATTGTTGGATAGATTCCTCTATCCTAGTTAACCTTGCTGTTTAATCAAATTATGGTTGTTGTTGTTTGAATTGATTGTTAAGAGGTCTGTTGGAAGGTCCAACATCTTGTTTCCAGCTAAGATTCTAATTCTGCCAACCCTGTGGGTAATTGTTAGGAAAAGAATTACCAAGATTGATAGGAAAATTACCTAAGGGTATTCTTTGGTGAATCAAGAAATTGGCTTATTCTTGATCATTTCCATCAGGGGCACAGTAACCACAAGGTTGTTTGCCCATGCAATGCACACATTGTTTCAATTGAGCAGGTAGTAGTGATGATACTTGAGCAATTTGAAGTTTTTCCAATTGTTTCCTCATTGCCTCCATTTGTTGTGTTAGCAATTTTTGCTAAGCTAAAACTACATCATTTACTCCCAACACAAGCATACCTGGTTTCCTTGATGTACTACCTCTTTCATGCTTTGCTTGACGGTCACTGGTTGACATGGACTCCATGATTGATATTGCCTCTTTGACAGTTTTGTTGATTAAAGAACCACCTGCACATGCATCTAACATCATCTTGAACTGAGGTAATAAACCATGATAAATGATTCTTACCTTCCCAGCATCATCCAAATTATGGTTTGGACATTTTCTAAGAAGTGCTTTGAATCTTTCCCATGCTTCACCAAGTGATTCATCGTGATTTTGTGAAAAAGAATGTATGGCTCTCATTGCTTCAAAATATTTTGAAGGTGAATAAAATCTTTCCAAAAATTTTGTTTCAACATCGGACCAGTTTGCAAAACTACCGGGTAGTCAAGATTTAAACCATTCTTTAGCTTTCCCAATCAAAGAAAAAGGAAACAATCTCATGTAAACAGATTCTTCTTGATTAGGTTCGAAACCAATTGTACTGCATAACTCATAAAAAATAGCTAAGTGTTCATCAGGTTCCTCATTATTTAAACCAGCAAATTAATTATTTTGACTAATGTTAAGAGTAGCTGGTTTAATTTCTACAGCAGCAATAGGTCCTTGGTACATCCCTGAAACACGGGGTGGTCCATTGATAACAGTAAATTGTCCTAATGTTCTTCTTTATTCAGCAGCCATATTTGATTTTTCAAAATTTTCAAAAGAAGATGAAGTAGAAGATGATGAAGTTTTTGTTTTTTTAGATTTTAAAGCTTTGAGTTTCTTTACAAACTTCTTGATCTCAGGATCAAAGAACACTTTCCCTGCAGAAGATTCGAGTTTGCATAAACAAACTAAATACAGAAAGTTAGTGTAACAATGTTAAGAAAAATGAATAAATGAATGAATATAAAATTAAAAATTTAACTAAGGTAAAAAAATGTTTTACCACAGTAATTAAAAATTTACTATTTTTCTGAATTAGTTCAATCCCCGACAGCGGCGCCAGAAAACTTATTAAACATGTGGTATTGTTGGGAATTTTAATTGGTAAGCGCACAAATCATTTATAGTTTTCAAATTTAGATAACGTTCCATTGGGATTGAAAGTTCCAGTAACTCATAGTAATTCTTATTTACTATGGTAAATTTATCAAAAGTTATTAACAAAAGAATGCTTTATAAACAATTTATACAATATTCACAGAATTTGACGATTGATTTGTTCATGTGGTAAAAAGCTGGTAAATATAAAATTTATCTAAAAAATTGAGATATAATTCAGAATAACTCAGATACTTGAAGTAAAAACACAGATTGACAAATTATGTTGGAATTAGGATCCTCGCACTAAAATATAATGAAGTGATTACAATGATGCATATTTAATTATCAAGTTCATGTTATTGCAGCTTAAAATCATTATAACCGATTCCTTGTGATATAAATTCTAAGTAGTCACTGTAAAGTCTGATCCCTCGTGAGCTTTCTCAGTAAAAACTTGTATTAAGTACTGCAATAATCACCAACTCTATTCTTAGTAATTAGCATTTTAAGGGTATTTCAACTTGTACTTGTATTAAAATAGATTTTAATACGGCATGAATAATCATTTTCCCGTTTGACATTCACACTAATAAAACAAGTTTCAATACGCATGAAAATCATTCTCCCATTTGACGTTCATACTAATAAATGATTAAAATACTGACATGTACTTGAATCATAAATATGCAGAGGTCATAATTACAACATCATATAATAGATTGATTCACCAAATTCCAACATAAACAAATTAGTTACACATGGTAAAAGTAAAAACAACACTTACAGATTTTGACATTACGAGGACTTGGAAACACTTCACGATACAAGAGCTCACAATACTACACAACACTCTCAAGTATCTAGAAATCACTCTAACCTTACAAACTCATAAAAGAACACTCAAACTAGAGTGAAAGGAGAGAAAGGCAGCTCTGAATTGAAGATGGATGCCTTGAATGTATGGAGAATGGCCCTATTTATCGGGCTAAAGAAGGGACCTGATGCTACGCGTCAGATTCCTGACTCAGCTCCTATTAAACTCATGATTAAGTGGCCATGATTAAGAATTTTTTATTCAATAACCCCAGACATGTGTGGCCTTATCTCCCAATTTGGCTTGGACATTAGCTACTGGTGGATTGGCCAATAATGGGTCAATTGGCTGAGTGCTTGTCCACCTGGAAATGGAGTCCACATAGCTCTGACACTACACGTGACTGTGACGTGTAGTGTCAGCATCAAAAACTCCCACGCTAGGTGTCGTGTTGATGCTACGTGTCAGCTCTTCAGTTCTTCAATTTTTCTCTTTAAATTCTTTACTTTTTCACTGCAAAACTAGATAAAATTCATCAAGGGCAGATTATTTCCAACAACATCCATTTATTAAATTTAAAACCTAATTTTTTAACAAATTAAACTATTTTTTATTATTTTTACACAATTTTTATTAAGGAATTTATTTTAAATTTAAGCACTAACAATGGACTCGTGAGTACTCCTGGGTGTAGGACGGCTCAACCTGTTATCTCTAGTTAGTTACCATCGTTTCCCTAACCTCTTTACTCCTTTTAAGTTCCTACAGCCCCAACCATAGTTACCTGATTATTTCATCTTGAGGGTCAAGGTGCACCACTACGGCTACTCTTCCCTAATTCTGGTCAGTTCCTGGTGTTTCCACGATTCCTGAGGCGTACTCCAAGACTCGTGGCTCTATCCTTTAGGCCAAATTCTGCACATAACCCTCCGAAGTTACATTTCTTCTGGTTTGGTCCATGACTTGCTATTCTTCAAAGATGTGGGACTAAATTTATAGGTCCCATTAGGCGTGCCAATGTAATTTCTGGTGTGCAGGGGGTAATGTACTCTTCTCACAACCGATGTCAAAACCTTACTTTCTCTCTATTATTACACAGTCTAGATGGGAGTCTGGTATTGTGAAAAACGGGTCTAGTGGGGATCACTATGCCTTTCAGGTCTTGGCTTGTCGTTGTATGGTCTGAACTGAATGAGACATACTAGGGTTGTACCTACAAATAGGTCTCTGATGCTTAAGTCGGGAATGTGAATAACGGAGCAATAATAAGGATCAGAGAGCAGTTAATAAGTGCAATCAATGTAACATATGTGAGTTAATGAATGTTTTTTATTTATAGATCTGCCTATAGTGCAACTTATGATTTGACCCCTGTCAGTGCTACAAGTTTTGATCAGAAGTAAGTTTCCCGCTTGCACCTAATTTTGACTCAGTGTCAGCTTTTTCAACCAAGGTGAAGCCTGTAAATCCGTACCGAGGTTTGATGTACAATCTAGCTTTTAGATACTTCGTCCCTTATTCTCCTTGACTTATTATTTATTATTATTATTTAATATAGTCCAGTGTTACTAATCTTTAGAGGCTGTTATGCACACAGGGTCAGCATTTATCGGGTGAGAAAAAAATAATAGTTCTCCCTTATTTTATCAGTTCTTGGTTGTGGGTGTGAGGTCCACATGAATGGGTCAATTTAAATCTTTTCTCGATTCTCATTTCATATTTAGTTTGAGGTTTGGGGTTTTCAAAAATTCTAAGACTAATTAAATATTAATATTTTATAATAAGTAACCTTTCGAATAACATTTTAATAGTTCACACACTTAACAAACAAGCACTTACAGTCCAGATACCACATAACATAAGTCATAATAAATAACAGTTAATCACACACATACACAAACACATATAATATATATATATATATATATATATATATTAGCCCTCTCTACAAAAATCAGGTTGTTACACTAACTAGTGGCGATGTCAACTACACGATATGAGCGTAACTGACCAAATCCCAATAAGTGGCATCAGTTGACCCGAACAAATGGCGAGATCAATCAACTGATATGAGCATGACTGCCTAGACCTCGACGAGTGACAATCATCAGATATGGTCAAGTAAAAACTTGGTTCCAAAATGGCGAAGTTAATACTTACAACGAATGACAGTTAATAAATCATCCAACATGAGAATGAGTAATTGATCACCTAAGATCGATATGAGAAATAGTTTGGGTAACATAAACATAAATGAAAGCCGATTCTTACATACGATTCGTATCAAATATTTTATCAAGTTAACAAAGTCAGTGGCTCTTATGGGTTATTAGTTCATGTGAAGTTTATTAAGACCAGTATGCGAATAATAATTCCAAAAGCCAATTTAACTAAAATAACTTAGATAAATTATAAAGCAAATTGATATTGTCATTTCAAGAAATACGAGTCTAATGCCCGGGGGAATAAAAATATAAGCAAAACAATAATGGGCACATAAGACACAAATTCAATAAATGAAAATAACTAAAAACAACAAAATATTAAATCTCCAGAGCAAGACATCATAAGCAGCAGTTAGGCTAATGGAATGATATCAGTCCTTATGTCGACGTCATCCACCTCTAGTACCTGGTCATTTTCTACATCATGGGTTTCCCCATCATGAGCACCTGAAGCGGCTTCAGGCAACACCGACTTTGGTTCCATAGTCTGACCACTAGGAAGTGGCAAGAAAAGATAAGGAATGTTTATAAGTTCATAGTAATTACCATGATTCACTTCGTAGAGATGTCCATTATGGAATTCATAGTAGAGATTAATGATGTTGGGGGTTAAGAGGTTTTGTTTCCTTGATCTGATGCTCTAATTGGTGGACGCAACTACTGAACACAGCCTCGATCATATACTTATACATATCTTGGTGTCACATCGAGGAAACCTCCTTATTAGGCAGCTCTTTCTGTAGGGACTCTATATGGACCATGGCTTTACCCTCCATCTCAGTCTTCTTGTGCTTGAGTTGATTAAAATTTTATTTTAAGGATTTAAAGGCATCTGCTGCTGCTATCTTGCTTTCCTGGACACCTTCTATAGCCTTCCTTGCTACAGCCAATTCCTACTATAACTTTTTCCTCCTCTCCACTTCCATTGCAAGGGCCTCGTTAGCTTTTACCTTGGCGGTTCGAGCCTCCTCCATAGGTTGTTGGTATTGACAATCTTTAAGCAAGGGGTAAAAGCATAATAGTGATTGAAGGATGCTCGCACTCTCGGTGATTTTCCAAAATACACCTCGGGAGTAGTCTTGGACCTCCTTCGTAGAGAGATCATTCTTTAGCCAGTGTAGAATGTTGAAAGGAAAGGGCACATTGGTCTTCTTCTTCTCAAGGAAATCGGAGATGCTTGACTAAAAAAGGACCTTATTCTCCTCCTCCCCTAATAAAGTCACCTCTATATCTATCGAGGTGACTCACCAGTACGAACCGAGGGTTAGTTGCCAGCACTAGTGATTTTCTTAGGTTAGGACTTAGAACTCTTGGGAGCTTGTACTTCAGGATTTTCCCAGGATAATGTTTCTTTTTCCTAGAGCGCTTAACATCGACCCTTAGATCCAGCTGGTGTATGTCATGACAGGATATTATTCTTATTTTTTACAGTGAGGTTATTGGTTTCATCTTTCTCCACATTAATTTTAGAATGTCATTCGCCTTCATCTTGGCTAAAAGGAAACACACAGAATAAACATGTTTAAAAAGAGAGGAAAATGGAGCTAGAGGAAAATTGAGGTAGATATTTTAGACATCGGCGTCTCCTAAAATTGCCTTACATCGAATCTTGTTAAACTTAGACAAATCGCCCAAGCCACCAATCACCTTTTTAGACTTCTCAAACAAATCAAAACTTTTTGTGGCATAAGCATTTCCACTTAACAAGAAATGTTCATGGCTCTAACTGGTATAGAACTCTCTCAAAAAGTCAAAGTTCCCCCTAAACATTGATCTTCCTTCCTTAACCACTACTTTTACAAAGGCGTGCTTGAAGCTTACCTTGTCCATCTTTGCCAATTGAATGTATGACTTACAATTTACAACGTTGCTCAAGTAACAAAAGCTAACATAGTTAAACCCTCCTTCGGGGTTCTACTTTACAAGACCCAGGCGTTGTGAAAGAACATCGCCACTGTTAGGGTGAATTTGAAGTGTCCCATTGACACCTCTAGAGACATCACCAAACCCCAACCATTAGGGTGCAATTGGCTTAGGGCGACATCAAGGAACCTAAACACTCCCACCTCAAAGTCATTGAGTGAAAATTTCATGTTGACCTTAGCAAAGACCATCGCTACATAGAAAGATAACAAGACTCTAGTAAGTGGCAAATTTTATCAGATATTATAAGTGGAATGGCAGTGAAGTCTATTTCATGCCATTCTCTAGCAATGTCAAAGTCAGTAATCTTTATATTGTCATCTTCGATGACATACTTGAAGGGCAGGCCTAATGGCTTCACATGAACCCAAAAATATTGGTTCCTAGCCTTCTTTAAGATCCAGTTTATGTGTTGAGTTATTACATTAGTATTTATAGGGTCCTTAGAGACGATGTTTTTGAGGACCCACTCCAGCATGACCTTTAAACACCATGGAGATTATTGTGTATTGGAAAAATGGAATGCAACTGTAAAAACCTACATTGTCAGCATGATATAATTTGGTACTCGAGCCGAAATTACTATCAGAAGAAAGAATTTATTGGTCAGTCAATATTCTTTTCATCTGATGAATTATATGAAAATAATTCAGAAAGATACCAAACTAGTGCTTCCCCATTCAGATGTTTTGTTGAACAGGGTCGTTCTATTAAGGCAGTTAGAAATCCTTCAACAATTTGTTTTTATAAAAGTGATGTAAATCCACTTATGCCATTCATGACTTTCAACAAGATGACACATATGGTCGCGACAGTGACTATAACAGTACTTTCACAAACTCATCACTCGTGTGATCGTCCTGTATATGCTATTCTATTTAGTTTTTAAAGTGCTAAAGAATCTTAAAAAATAGGACAAGATAAGAGGATTCCTTTAGAGATAACTGTTACGATTTGCTTGGTATACGCCTAGGAGATAAGTAAAGACACAATAGATGCTAATGTTGGTTGGATTGGTACTAGTGCATAATAATAGCAAGGATTATAGGTGTGAAATTTATGGAAATGGCCTTTTTATTTATAGTCAAGGGATGGGGGAGAAAAGGCATAAAGCTATTCTGTGTAATGATGAAAATATATAGTCACGTCATTTCATATTCCAAATGACATTTGCCTAGGAACCGAAGCGACGTAACCTGATGTAGGATGACCTTGAAAGGAGATCTTCCTTGGGAGGGATCTAGGAACTTTTTTCCTCTTCCTTAGCCTTTTAGAGCAAGATGATGAAGCTTCCAATGCTTGGCCAAAACAAAGACACAAGGAATTGATACAAAACTAAAAAGAATTAAGGGAAAAAAATAGGTGAAAGTGAAAGGGAAAATGATGAAGTGAAGAGAGATGGTTAAGGGAAATGGAAGAAGGATTTTGGAGGCCACTCCCTAGAAGCGAGATAACTCCAACTCGCCACCAAAGGAGGGAGAGGACCCCTTGGATAAGAGCTTGCTAAAGTCTCTTTAGCCTAGAGAGAAGGAGGAGAATCTCTCACTAGAATTTCACACAAAGTGTTTGTATTTCTCAAAATGAAAGTTATGTCCTTTTTACAAGAGGAGACACCTATATATAGCCTCTAGAGGATTTCAGCCATGGTGCTCATCATGGGCCTCCATGATGGATCCTAGGCCCATTCAAGGAAAAAGAGAAAGAGATGGCCTATACATGGCCCAAATGAGAGTACATGACCCAATAGTGACCAAATTGACCTAGTAAGGTCCAAATAAAGCCTAAATACTAGAAAATCTATTTATGAACTATATTACATGATAAGTACAAATAGATCTTCAAAGTGTCTTCATTAGGCTTGGGCCCACTAAGCAAAGTAAGGAAGGAAGATAGGGCTTTGTGGATGGTCTCTTTGCCCTTCTTGGATTTGGCCCTTGTTAAGGGACCCTTGTAAGCCTCTAATCCTTTGTCCAAGGTAGTGTGAGGATCCTCCCATGTTGTGTCCTCATTATGCTCCCCTTCCTCAAAAGGATTTATCCTCAAATCTAAAGCATCATCCTCATCATCTATGTCAAAAGGAGACAAGTCAGACACATTAACAGAAGCACTTACACCATATTCACCAGGCAAATCAAGGACATAGGCATTATTTCCCATCTTTTTAAGAATTGGAAAGGGACCATCACCCCTTGGGTCGAGTTTGGATTTTCTTAAATTTGGAAACCTTTCTTTTCTAAGATGTAACCAAATCCAATCTCCAACATCAAAGGTAACTTCCTTTCTTTTCTTATTGGCACAACGAGCATAATGTTTATTCTTAGCTTGAATTTGGTTTTTAACTTCTCAAGAAAATCTTTTACAAATTTGGCCTTTGCCTGTCCATCCAAGTGAAGGACAGAATCAGAAACATCAATAGGCAATAGATCCAAAGGAGTGAAAGTGTTAAAACCATAAACAACTTCAAAAGGACTATGCTTAGTTGTGGAGTGTTGTACCCTATTATAAGTGAATTCAATGTATGGCAAACACTCATCCTAAGATTTAACATTTTTATTTACTAAGACCCTAAGTAATTGAGAAAGGGTCCTGTTCACTACCTCTGTTTGGCCATCCATTTGAGGATGACAAGTGGTGGAAAATAGAGGCTTCGTTCCTAGCCTTGACCAAAGTGTTTTCCAAAAATGGCTTAGGAATTTAGTGTCCCTATCATAAATGATAGTTTTAGGAACACCATGAAGTCTCATAATTTCTTTGAAAAATAGTTTAGCAATATGACTAGCATTATCCATTTTGTGACAAGGAATGAAGTGAGCCATCTTACTAAACCTATCTAACACAACAAAGATAAAGTCTATGCCCCTTTGGGTCCTAGGTAAGACTAACATAAAATCCATAAAGATATCAATCCAAGGAGAAGTAGGTATACGCAAAGGAGTATAAAGACCATTAGGTGATATTTTAGATTTAGCTTTTCTACAAACTATACACCTAGCACGTAGTCTTTGCACATATTTTTTCATTCTAGGCCAATAGAAATTTTCATTTAATATGGACGAAGTTTTATCCCTTCCAAAATGACTCATTAAGCCACCTTCATGGCTTTCTCTAAGCAATAAATCTCTCAAAGAACTCCTAGGAATGCAAATTTTATTGGCCCTAAAGAGGTAATCATCTAAAATGTAGAATCTTTTTTGAGATGTGGTGTTTGAAGGTGAATTGTAGATTTTAGAAAAATCAAGATCTCCTTGATACAAATTCCTAATCTCATCGAGTCCAATGATGTTTGATCCAAGCGAGGCAAGCAAAGAGTGCCTTCTAGATAAAGCATCAGCCACAGTATTTGATTTTCCATTCTTGTAATTGATGATATAGGGAAATTGTTCTAAAAACTCAACCCATTTTGCATGTCTTTTATTTAACTTATGTTGCCCTTTTATGAATTTAAGTGATTAATGATCACTATGAATGACAAATTCTTTTGGGATCAAGTAATGTTCCCAAGTTTGGAGGGCTCTAACCTATGCATAAAATTCTTTGTCATATGTGGGATAATTAAGGGCAGCCCCATTGAGTTTTTCACTAAAAAATGCAATAGGGTGGCCTTCTTGTAACAGAACAGCTCCTATCCCCACATTGGAAGCATCACACTCAAGCTCAAAAGTTTTTGAAAAATTTAGAAGAACTAAAATTGGAGCATGTGTGAGCTTGTCCTTAAGGTCTTTAAAAGCTTTCTCTTGCCTTGGTCCCCATACAAAAGAAACATTTTTCTTAACCAATTCATTTAAGGGGGATGTTAAGGTAGAGAAATCTTTCACAAACCTTCTATAAAAACTAGCTAGACCATAAAAACATCTAACCTCACTCATATTCTTTGGTGTTGGCCAATCTTGGATTGCCTTCACTTTTGAGTGATCTACCTCTACACCTTTAGAACTCACTACAAATCCAAGGAAAATAATGTTATCCATGCTAAAAGAACATTTTTCATAATTTGCATAGAGGTTGTTTGTTCTCAAGGCAAAAATAATTAACTTGTTTCAAATGGCTTAGATGAGAGGTCATGGTCTTTGAGTAAACAAGAATATCATCAAAATAGACCATAACAAAATTCCCAATAAATTCCATTAAAACATGATTCATTAACCTCATAAATGTGTTTGGTGCATTAGTCAAGCCAAATGGCATAACTAACCACTCATATAATCCAAGTTTGGTTTGAAAAACAGCTTTCCATTCATCTCCCTCTTTAATTCGTATTTGATGGTAGCCACTTTTAAGATCAATCTTAGAAAATATAGTAGAACCACTCAATTCATCAAGCATATCATCAAGTCTAGGAATTGGATGCCTATACTTGATGGTGATATTGTTGATAGCTCTACAATCGGTGCACATTCTCTAGGAACCATCTTTTTTAGGAACTAATAAAATAGGTAAAGCACATGGCCTCAAGCTCTCTCTAATCCATCCCTTAGATAATAGTTCATTCACTTATTTTTCTATTTCTAGGCTTTCCTTAGGGTTACACCTATATGCAAGCCTATTTAGTAGACTAGCACCAGGAATTACGTCTATTTGATGTTCAATGTCCCTAATTGGAGGTAAGCCTTTAGGAATATCCTTAGGGAAGAGGTCTTTAAACTCATCTAGAATGTTTTGAATCCCTTTGGGCAAAGTAGGAGGGGAAGAGCCCATTAAGCACAAAGAAGTGCTTGGGAATTCTTTAGGAATCATGATCAAGCATTGTTTTTAGAGACGCATAGCTTGCTTCAAGTCATGTTTGGTAGCCAAGAGAATGGCTCTAGAGTCATCATAAATGACAACTCCTTTTTCTTTATTGTCTTTTTTGTTTTTCTTTTGTTTTTCTTCATTACTACAAGAAGAACCTAATTCTCCATCCCTTTTAGATTTCATTTGAAGTTGATCATTAAGCACTTATTGTGGGGTTAAGGGATGTAAAACTATCTTCTTGTTATCTAGCTTAAAGGTAAGGGTGTTAGAGAACCCTTCATGGATGACCTTCCTATCATACTGCCAAGGTCTCCCTAAAAGAATATGAGTTGCTTCCATAGGTACTACATCACATTTTACTTCATCTTTATATGTGCCTATGGTAAAGTTGATTAAAACTTGCTTATTAACTAACATTTCTCCCTTTTCATTTAACCATTGTAACTTATAAGGTCTAGGGTGATTAGTTCTAAGCCCATCTTATGCACTAGCCTTTGACTTACTACATTTGCACAACTTCCACTATCCACAATGAGAGAACATAATTTTTCATTTATGTAACATCTTATATAAAAGATGTTCTCTCTTTGTGTAGTATCATCAAGCTTAACATGGCTTCCAAGTAACCTTCGAATCATGTAAAGCTCTCCATCATCCCTTAAAATATGCTCACTGTCATATGAATCACTACTTGAGTCATCACTTGAATTGTGATTATCGAAATCAGACTCTGATTGACTTGAGTAGGTTCTATTAGTTTTCAAAATTATGGTTCTTTTTGTAGGACAGTCAGAAGCAATGTGACCTCTACCAAGACATTTAAAACATTTAATGGTAGATGATCTAGAGGATTGAGGATTAGATATGGAATCATGTTTAGTTTTTTGATTTCTAAAGACTTTTCCATTTTTATGCAACTCACTTGGTAATTGGGAAGAAAAAGTGCCCATTCCCCTCTCCCTAGGTTTTCTCTTAAACCCACTCTTTCTATGGTCTTTATCTACCCACCTTGACCTAAAGTTTTGATATTCCCCTTTGTAGGCTTCTCTCTCTTTTAATTGGCTCTCTACCTTAGTATATTGGTGTAAGAGTTCTTCTATATCTACATGTGGAAGGAGTTTAACTCTATTCTTAATGTTCCTATTTAGGCCATGCAAAAATCTATGGATTAGGCTTTCCTCATCTTCATCTAAGTTTGCCCTAATCAAAGTTATCTCTAAGGCCTTATAGTAATCCTTAAAACTCTTTATACCTTGGGTGAGTCTATTTAGCTTGGCTAATAGCTCCCCACGATAGTAACTAGGAACATACCTCTTTCTTAACAATGTATAACCAATCATCAATTGGTGGGAAATTATCTTTCTTTCTCTCCTTACACACTTGAGTCCACCATACTAAGGCATAATTTTGAAATGAGAGAGTGGCTATCCTAACCTTCTTTTTGTATTTAATTTGATGAGAATTAAACAATTGTTCAACTCCCATTTCCCATTCTAAGTATGACTCTATATCACTTTCAACATTAAACAAGGGAATTTCAAATTTTAATTCTCTTAAACCTAGGTCTTCTTTTTTATGATGATGATGTCTTCTAGACCTATGGTCATCTTCACTATCACTATTCTCATGCCTTTGATTTCTTTGATTTCTTTCTCTATGTCTATGCCTAGGGTTTTCTTCATTATGTTCTAGATTAGTTAACCTAGTGTTGATGTTGTTTAAACTATCCATGATATTATGAACAAGAGATTTGTTTTCCCTATCACTAGAAGACGTGATTAAGGATGTCAAAGAAAAACAAGACAAGGTAAACAAAAGTACTAAAAAACTAGTCGAAGATGTTTATGCAAAACAAAATTAAGAAATCAAACAAGAATCCTAAAAATCAAATTTTAGGTTTTCTTCCTAAACACAACACCTATGATGTTTGTACTAGGTAGAATCCTAGATTGTCTTACTATGATTAGTTATGAAAGTCCTAGGTTGTCTTTACTAAGATTAGTTATGAGAATCCTAGGTTGTAACTAACCAAGCAACTAACCCTAACTAGCCTAACCAAATTTGGATGAAGTAGTTAAGCTAACAAACTTAGGAAACAACCCTAACAACCTTTAACTAATTTAGTTAAGTGCTTATTATTGTTGGAACTACCCTAATTTGTTATAACAATCCTAACTACTTAAAATTAATTTCCGTTATGAGTTGGTTAAAGCTAACTAGAAGTTTGTTCCAACTAACTCTAACTAACAACCAATTAGTTAAGACAACTAACAACCTAACCAATTTTAGTTAAGACCACTAACTACTTAACCACTTCTAGTTACAACTACTTAACTAACTAACAACAATTAGTTAAAGCAAATAAATGCACATGCACTAAGCTAGTCAAAATATAGGTGATTAAAATGATAAAGTCCAATGTCCAAAGTCCAATTGTCCAAAAATACAAGGACCAAATATACTACTACAAGCCTTAAGTATTTAAAATTTCCTAAAATTTGCTAATGAGTACAAGGCTTTGATTCCTTTTACAAGTCTTTAAAGTCTTCAAAGTTTTGATATGGAAACCTCCACTTCACCTAGAAAATGAAATCTCAAACGAAATTTGGTTAAGCAAATCAATTAATGCAAAAACAAAGTGTCTCTCACTCAAAGTGTTTCCTCTCAAATTTGTCCTTTCTCTTAGGTTTCAAGAGAACCAAAGCAATTTCCACACCTATCTCAAGTGTACTCCAGATGCTACCCTCCTTGATTTTGAGTAAAAGTTATCCTGAAATTGAAGGGAAAGAAAACTCAAGAGACAAAACTTTAAGAGAGAATGGAAGACAAACTAAAAATGCTCAAAAATGAAAAGGCAACTCAAAAGGAATATTTTTGGATTTTTGATATGACAAGACACAAAGCAATAAAAGCTAAAGTGAATAAAGGCAACACGCTAGATTTTCGTAAATGGAAAGACAAAAGACAAAACTTGACAATCAAAGAAAATAAATACAAGAAAGAAAACAAGGTAACAAGAACAAACCTAGAAACCCTAGAATTGCAAACTAAGCAAACAAAGTTGAATTGAAATTGTGAGAAGGATGAACTAGCAATTAACTTTTTAGGTCATGATGTCTCAAGTGAAAAGATGACTTGGTGTTCAAACTTTTTAAATTTTGCTAAAAGAGGTCTAACTTTGTACTTTTTCTTTTGATACTCTTTTATTTTTCACTTTTTGATGTAGGCCTTTTCTTTTTCTCTTGTGTATTCTTTTTCTCTTTTCTTGCCTCTTAAAGTTTTGTAGCAATTAACACCAACAAAGAGTCCAAAACTGAAACACAAGCCAATTCACAAAAGTCCAATTTCACTTCTTTTGCTTAGGTCTAAATGCAATCTTCTCCCAAAATGAAATATGGAAGGCTATCTTGTAGGACAAACAAATTTTGTATGTAATTTACAAGATGCAAAACCGAATAAAAATGTTACCTAATAGTGCTTGAAAGTGAAAATTAAAATCCTAGAAGAAAAACTAAGAATGGATTTCTAACAATCCTAAAAATGAGCAAACTTTTGGAGAACCTAAAAGTAAGGTCTCCTCAACTTGAATTGGAACCTTTTAGAGTCACAAAATGATGCATAATGTAACTGCCACGCGGATTAGCACTTCTAAAAAGTTGCATTTTACAAATTTCTTAGAAACAAGAAAGGTTCCAATGGCACCACACACTTCCTATTTGGCTCTAACAATTGACAACTTCACAAAATAAAAACTTGAACAACAAAATTGAAACAATATTAGTGCCAAACTTAGAATTCTAAAGGAAAATAAAAGCATATAACATAAATAATTCAACTACTTAAGAACAATATGTAAGAAACTTAAAGAAAAATGACACAAAAAGCATTAAACTCAATCTTCTTTTTTTTACTTTTTCATCATATAACATGGCAATATCATGAAAAGAAAAACACAACCAGCCAAGAATAACTATTGGAAACCGAAACTTTAGAGGAAAAAAAGGTGAGAAAAGAACCTCCAAGCTCAATGATACCACTTGATGTAGGATGACCTTGATAGGAGATCTTCCTTGGGAGGGATCTAAGAACTTTTCTCCTCTTCCTTAGCCTTCTAGAGCAAGATGATGAAGCTTCCAATGCTTGGCCAAAACAAAAGACATAAGGAATTGATACAAAACTAAAAAGAATTATGGGAAAGGAATAGGTGAAAATGAAAGGGAAAAGGATGAAGTGGAGGGAGATGGTTAGGGGAAATGGAAGAAGGATTTTGGAGGACACTCCCTAGAAGGGAGATAACTCCAACTCGCCACCAAAGAGGGAGAGGATCCCTTGGATAAGAGCTTGCTAAAGTCTCTTTAGCCTAGAGAGAAGGAGGAGAATCTCTCACTAGAATTTCACATAAAGTGTTTGTATTTTTCAAAATGAAAGTTATGTCCTTTTTACAAGAGGAGACACCTATATATAGCCTCTAGAGGATTTCAGCCATGGTGCTCATCATGGGCCTCCATGATGGATCCTAGGCCCATTCAAGGAAAAAGAGAAAGAGATGGCCTATACATGGCCCAAATGAGAGTACATGACCTAATAGTGACCAAATTGACCTAGTAAGGTCCAAATAAAGCCTAAATACTAGAAAATCTATTTATGAACTATATTACATGATGAGTGCAAATAGATCCTCAAAGTGTCTTCATTGGGCTTAGGCCCACTAAGCAAAGTAAGGAGGGAAGATAGGGCTTTATGGATGGTCTCTTTGCGCTTCTTAGATTTAGCCCTTGTTAAGGGACCCTTGTAAGCCTCTAATCCTTTGTCCAAGGTAGTGTGAGGATCTTTCTATATTATGTCCTCATTATAACCACTCAACAAATGACATGTATCCCTAATAGCCATCAACTATATAAGAAAGACCACAAATCTTAAAAATAAAATGCATCCATAATGATATGAATAAGAATTTTCAAAAGTAGTTGTAATGGCCCATTAAAGGAACCCATAAGTCAAATGTCTGGGTTTGAACTCGCCTAGACTCCTGCATAACTTACCAGCATGCATCACATGCGTACCTTGTTATGTCCTAGCATATTACTGAGTAGTTTACAGGAATGTAATGATCCTATTTAAGAGTCCCCCATGAATCCCATGCACCAAGATCAAGATGGTCTGGTGTCGAGCAGAGGCTGTGTGGCAAGAAAGGAGTATATCATCTAAAAGACCTACGAGGGTGTGAAGAATCTTTTGCCTTTGTCATTTTTTCTTATTCTTTACAGAAAAGCACTAACACAAGGTACGACCAAGACAAACCTCACCCAATACCTACTACAGTTAAGGTATGTTCACTAACCCATCACTTGAGCTCTGATATTATTTATCTAGTATTGACTTAAGCGCCATAATGTCTTTATAGTTGACACCTTATTTCACTCTACAATGTGAAATACTGGTGGTTACCAGACTTGATCACATCAAGACCTTGAGATCCCCACTAGACTCAGGGATACAATATCAAATTACCATTGAACTAGTGTAATACACTTGAACTTGAATGACCGATATCCACACCAAAATTTGTCCCTCATACTAGAAAGAACAATAAGTATTAATGATGTTTTTAAAATATTTTTTTCTTTTTTGCTTCCTTAACTAATGCATGTAAGGCACTTGTTAACATTTTCCTTATAATAATATTTTATTATCATATCATATACATTTATTTTAATAGAATGACCAGTTAAGCTTAATTTAATTTTTGAATGACTTAAAGCCTTATCTATTTAACTATATAGGCTTTAGAAAAAAGTCTAAACTTAATTCATTTGATAAAGTAGTTTGACCTAACCTAAACCTAATATAGGGTAGTCCATAGATCCCTATCAAGCAATCTGACTTGTTCTCACCTTTAGTTCAAACACTTGACGTCTGCACCTAAAAACCCACTATATTGTCCATTCAGATTAGCTAACTTGTTCGCACCTCTAGTCCCAACTCCTTATGTCTATAACAAACACCAATTATATTATCCTTCCGAGTAGAATTACTTTAGGTTTAAACATTTATTTGTAACCAGTCTAAGTTAAGCCCAATCATATTTATTTCTAACCCGATAGATAATTTTTTTAAAATTATCATGAGTTACAAAAAAAATGGTTAAATGTGTTTTTTCTTCATAGCGGATTTTAGTTTTCTTGGTGACATAATTTTTTACATATCTTGGCCTTATTAAATCTTAACATTTTAAAAAATCTTTGTTGAAGAGGCATTGTTGTTAAAGAGGCATTGTCAACAATTAATTTGCCTAGAAAATCTTTATATTATATATCATTTAATTATTCTAATGATGAATAGAAAAATTTTTTAATGTGAAATCATTCAACTTCTTAAGACTTTCTTAACTTAGATAATAGATACATTTAACTTACCTCATATTTTTATATTATTATTATTAACTTCTAAATTATGTGACACGTATGATAGTTGAATTGTATAACATATTATGATATGAAGATTTGTTGGAACATATATAATTAAAAAAGAGAAAGACTAAAACAAATAAATAAAAAAAATGAGAGTATTATTTTTGAACATTTTATATTAATGAGAGACTAACAAATATTATAATATATATATAAAGAAAATCAAAATATGCTAATTATTAGAACCAAAACTGGTATCCAAAAATTTTATGTGATGACATATAGATAAGACTTAAGTGAAAAAGTATGTTAATGACTAATGAGTGTAATGAGTGTGTAGTGGTTCCTAAATCTATTAAGTTGGATCTCAAAGTCAAGTTGAAAACTTAGCAAAATTATGAGTTGATCAACCAAGTCTATATATCACTTAAAGTTCGGTTGTCCCTCACTAGGTCTGCTAAGAAGACCTACAGAAGGAAAAAATGGTACCTTGAACTTCTTAACTACCATAACTAAAAGTTCAGAAAAGGGCTATTAAGAAAAAGGTATACCCACTATGCTCATGTCAAGCTTAATAGCTAAGCAATTTTTAAAGGGTTCCCTTTACTTGTTAGGGAGTGGAATACCTCATGTACCATACATATGACACTCTTGAAATGTGAGATAGGATGAGAAAGATAAGGGCTCTATCTATTGACAAGGATTTTGGATATGATTTTGGGGATGAAGTTGTAGCCGCCAAAAGGCCTCAATTGGGAGACTGATTCGAGGCTAGAGACCTTAGAGATTAGGGTAGTAAAGGCTTCATTGACATAGTGGATTTCATTTAGGAAGAAATCTTTGATCGTATCACAAACTATAGGACCCATAAAATTTCATTTTTCTTTTTAAAGAACAGTACATTTAGTCTATTTAGGCTAAGTGCTATTAGGGGGTATAGGTTGAAATTGGCTTCCTTAGTCTCTATGTCAGTAAAAGACCTACATAGGTTGTTATTCATCAAATAATCCACATAAAATTGACTAGTTCATAGGTATAGATGTCATTAGTATAAAATTCATTGGTTTTACCATCAATAGTTCTAAAGAGAAATTTGCTTATTCTTTACCATATGCCCCTCCAGTTTTTGTTGATAGAAAAGTTTTTAGAGAGAAATTTATGACCTTACCCTGCCACCAAGTCAACCTTGGTGTTGTTTGGGTGATCCAAGTGAAATCCTAGTGCCTCATGAAAGAAAAATATTATCCCTTCTTAGAGGGCCATTGTGGATCTTTTAAAGGGCCTTATTAATAGTTGGGGCCTCATGGATCTTTCAACAAAGGGATTCTATTTCACCTGGACTAGTAATCCTAGAAATGGTCACATTACTAGAGAAAGATTAGATAGAGCTTTAGTAAATTGGGAGGCTTAATTCATATTTCTTTATAAAAGGCTTATCACTAAACATCCTCTTACCCTTTCCTATTTATTGTGGACTTTATCCCAAATAAAATGAGTGGCACCTACTTTAAATATGTGGCTTATTAGGAGGAATATGCTGACTACACTAAGATTATTCAAGAGGAGTGAGACTTGACAAGTAGAAAAGATAGGATCTAAGACCAGCTTCAGGAATGGAAACAAAGTTGCATAAGGCATTTACTTATATAGCATAAAGAGACCTTTGGGAGGACTGATATTGAAATTTCATCCCTACAACAGAAACTTTCCTCTTTGTTGAATGACAGAGAAAGACAAGACCATTCCTAGGAGATTAGGGACATCCAGAAGAAAATTCCTTAAGTAAGATCATAATGAATAGAACCATGACCTTAACTGAAGAGATATATTGGTCATAAAGGTCTAGAGTTAATTAGATAAATTGAAGAAATGTTAATACAAAGTTTTTCCATGCTTTTATGCTATAAAGGGGGTGGGGAATAGAACGAAAAGGATCAAGGATAATGAAGGCAACTAGGCATAAGATCATGGTCATATTATAAGCCTAAACTCCTATTATAAAATCAAACTCTTTTTCTTATTGGATTGGATATGATTTTAGCTCCATCTTTGGGAACTGATCCAATCCAAACCAATCCAAAATTTATACAAAGTAGTAGGAAATCCTAGACCCACATTCAGTTTACGTTATACCAAAGTCCAAAATCACCAAGGTCCATAATTCATTTTACATTTTATGCTACGTTAGTATGTTTTAGTTTGAGTTATCATATGAATTTATCATGTTAGTATGCAATAGATGGACTTATCATAAGAATTTTGAGTTGGATTTATCATAAGTATTCCCTACTAATGTACGATTTCTAAGTTGACTATAATCGCACTTCACATAAATAAATGAAAGTAAATGCTTTCTACCAGTATGTGATATCATATGGATTTATCACAGGTTAGTATATGCTTTATTTCTAAGGCTTCTTTGAAAACTGAAATTCAATATAATCTGATATTTATTAGATTGGATTGGATTTCATGGTACATTTTAACTGATCCAATACAAACCGTATAACAATTTCTTTATTGGATTGAATGGTTTCTTACCTCACAACCGATTAAATCCAATTCAATCCCTGAACATCATCCTTAAAAGAGACATTGAAGCGCTAATACGTTATGGCTAAGTTAACAATGCAAACTAAAATTATAGGAAACAAGTTTTATGTTTGATCCCCACTAATTACATTTTTAAGGAGGGACATAAAATCTTAGGACACACTTGTAACATCCTAAAATTTTTTTAAATAGAGGATTAACTAAGGAATTAAAATTAAATAATTGTATGTGGAATAATTAATGTCCCAAAATATTGGAAATAATTAAATTAAGATTTTTGGGGACTGTTGGTGATTTATGGGGACCAGATAAGCTGAAAATAAGCTCGGTTGAAATATGGGTATCGGACCAAGTATCTCTGATTGAGATGATGTTGGTTAGGGCTGATAAGAATAATATCGAGAGTCCGAATATGTATTTGGAATAATTTTTAGATTAGGTATTGAGCCCAAACTGAGGTCCTGTTTGCCATAAAATGATGAAATTTTAATGAATGGAATTAAAAATAAAGTAAAAGCCCAACTTCTTCATTTATTTTCACGTTGGCTTCTTGTTCTCCTTTGCAAACCCATTGGTCCTTCTTCTTCTCTACTTCTTCTTCATTTTCCATTTTCTTCTTCTCCTAAACTCTTGGCAAAAGGTTGTGCTCTTTCCTCATCTTCCATTTTCGTTTCTCCAAGAGGCTTGAGGGAAGCTTGGAGCTTGGAATTTTCTCCCTCTTTTCCCTTATTTTCGTTGGCGCTCCCTCTCCTCTTGGAACCTAGTTCATTTTTGGATGAGGTAAGCCTCTTTTACCAATTTTTGGATGGGATAATGATGTGGTTATGAGTTTTTAAGGTTTGGGGAGTCATGCATGTGAATGGGTATTTATTAGAAGCATTTAATGCTTGAACCCTAGAGTGGGTTACCATAAATGTGAATATTTATGAGGGGTTAATGGTGATGGTGCATTTATGGTTGAAAGGTGATGAAGATAAATGATGCATTAATGAGTGTTATTGGATTTCAGAGAAACCCTAGCCTTTAAGAATTGGGGAAAGTTATAAATATTGGTTGGATAGTGTGATTGAGAGAAAATACAAGCCATTGGGTGTATGAGTATTGATTGGTGTGGTATTTTGTGGATGTTGGACTATTGTTGTTGGTAGCCCTTGAATTTAATGAATGTGGCTTAATAGGAAGGAATTCTCGAAGCCTAATGAATGGTGGAAAGTAATGCTTATAACATGTTTTATACATGTTATGAAATTGTAGAGGTAATGATGGTCAATTAGAATTGAATTTGTGTTTGGAATAGTTGATTGATTGAGGTTTTACGTGTATATTAATGTAGGACCTATTTCAAATGACGAGGCGGGTGCGTCGTACCAATCAGAATTCTTCTCTTGAGGTAGGAGAGGAGTCTTTGTGTTCTAAATGCATGAATTTGAATGGTATTTGATTGCCATATGTGTTGATATGCATGTTTGCCTTGCTTGAATTGCTATAGGAATTGTAATGTTATGTATGATATTGGTGTTGTGGTTTGACAACATGCTTTGGTGCATTTAGAATAATCATAGTGTGCTATACCGCAGGGTGGATTATTTGATAATATGATGTTATATTCTTGTCCACCATAAATATAAAATAAATGTTGATGATGTTTCATTGAGAATGGGCGTGAATGAATAACATGCCTTGTACGATAGTGAAAGATTGATGTCTTTGTATTGATAATGGAATTGAATGAGGTGAATGAAAACTATTGAAAATGCCATACAAAAGTTTAAACTAATGATAATAACCAACAACAATAAATCCACTAAAAACCTTGTGGTGATGTTGGTGATGATGATGATGATATGTGTTGAGTGGCATGTATAGGATGCATAGAGTGAGAAATGCATAAGATTGGCATTTGCATCCATGGCATACTGCATAGCTGCCGGTGTTGGAATTTTAGGGGATTCCCCCGGTTGGCCCAGTGGGAGGGCGGCTCTGTGCACGAGCAATTTGTATTTCCCCTATGACTTAGTGTGTAAGTCACAAAGCTGCCCATGTCGTGCTACGGCGAGCTGCATGTGGTTGACCCTTGTGGGGCATGGCTCTTGATGAGCAGGTGACCCTAGTGGTCCTTGGGATCACAGCTGCCATGATATGTCTCATGGTTGGCCCGCAACACCATATGTCGAATATGTTATATACCGCGGTCATGGTGAAAATGACCAGGTGTTGCATGATGAGCGATGCGGTTTGGTACTAGTAAAATAATTGATGAAATGCATGAAATTTTAAGAATAAGTGTACATATTTTACTACTACAGTAGGGGTATGGTTAGATGATCATACTTAAGTCCCACAATTGGTGTTTATATTCCCACAATCAGATTTGCAATTGTTGATATATTCTATTGTGCATATGCTTTAGCTTAAGAGCATTTGCATATAACAAGGAAGTATGCCAAAGGTGATGATATATGAGAATAAAGAAATGTGATTAAGACAACATGAAACATGTGAATACCAAATAATAATATGAGAAAGATGATGATGTGTATGATGGTACAATTGTTAAAGGACTAGATCATGTATGTGGTTTTATACTTGCTTGATGTACCTAGCTGATTGTAATTATGAGGATAGTTGATGACGAGTTATGTATGAATGCAAGTATACATGTTGGGATACATATGCACATGATCATAGGGTATTCATATTCATTCTTTTGGAATGTATGACTCACTCTCCCATGTTGTCCATTTTCAGATTTGTGATGTAGGGCATTTATGGGAAGAGTGAATGTTTTGGGAGTACATTTTGTGGAAGGAGATAAATAGATGTGTAGGAAGCGCCTTGGCCGGCAAAATCTAGATTTTTGTATAGCATATAGGGTGTATGTATGCTTATTTTGTTATCTAGATGATAATCGATGATTTTGAGGGTCATGTAGGAAAATTGGACCTTGGTGTGCATGGCCAATTTTCATTAATGACCCAAATGATGTAAGATGATGAATTATACTACTTGTTGATATGTGATGCAAATATGAAGATTTCCATGATTATTTATGCATGAGTAAGGAACTAGTAGGGTCAAATTATGATTTATGAAGTTTTGGGATGATGTGATGAGTCCATTAGCTTAAACATGTTAATTGTGGGTTATGGAAAAAGGAATGGTCCCATTTTATAGAGAAATGACCTCCATGTTGCCTCTAAATGCCTTGAAATGAGCCAAATATGTTTATACGCATAAATTCCTCATTTCTAGGAAATTTTGAGTGCATCTGGTGGCCACACATCACAAATGGTGCGTTATAACTTGTGTCAAAATTTGGTAGTATTCCAATATCATTTGCATAGGTTTAGGTATGTGAGAAGTCTATTTTTCTTCTAAAACCTGTATAATTTCTGCATAATAATAGGGTATAATCGATTAGATACACTGACCTAATCGATTACAAGGCCTCTATCTTTAAGGTAATCGATTACACTGAGTGCTGTAATCGATTATGAACCAACCCGAAGCCTCATAATTGATTAGATTAGTCCCTGTAATCGAATAGGCGAAATACCTGATGCATTATATAAATTCCAGGAGCCCTGTAATTGATTACTCCCAACTCCTTAATCGATTAGCATAGATTCCAACAACTTGGTAATCGATTGGAATTAACATTGTAATCGATTATGGACCCAACAGAAACAATATAATTGATTATTCTGAATGTTGTAATCGATTAGGTGTAACCCCTGATTCAATATACCATTTTCAAAGCTCTATAATCGATTAAGCCTTGCTCTGTAATCGGTTATGGTGGTGTAATCGATTATCTCCTATCCTGTAATTGATTAGGGCCTTTGATTTGCACATGGACTAATCGACTATATCAATTAGAGATCGAAATGGGATTACTTGAATATATCTTGTGTACTCTGATACCTTATCATATCTTCATATATGAGATAGCTTTATATAGATCCAAGGTGTCGAATTAAAAGCTTCATCACTCACTTCTTTATTAAATAATGACTTTTAAATCGTGAAAAAATTTTCCCATATTTTTGGGGCGTCTCAACACCACAACCACCATCGCTATTGTCGTCATCACCACCACCACTATCATTCCCACCACCACGACCACCACTATTGCCAAAATCATCACCACCACCGTCATTGTTCCCTTTATCATTACCATCGTCATCATTATTGTCATCGTCACCACCACTATCACCCTACCACCATAACCATCATCGCCACTACTGCCAATACCACTATCGCCACCATTGTACCACCACCACCTCCATCGTCATTGCCACCATCACCACCGCTGCCACTATCACCATTGGTATCGTCACAAACGTTATCATTATGTCATCATGATGGCAATGACCGTTACTACCACAATGACCACCGCCAGTTTTATTGCCACCGTCGCCACCACCCTTGCCACCACCACCATTATTGTAGAAAATTTATTAGTACTTTTAATATTATTATATTACTAGTGTTGTTTATGTGTAAATTAGTTTTGATCATAATTATAAAAGTTTTAGAATAACTTTTTAAAATTTAAACCATATAAATTAAAACATAAAACTAAAAATAAAAAACAAGTTTTAATTTATAAAAATTTTAAAACTAAAAACTAAAAACCATTCAAACAAAGTTTTAACTATGACTAAATTTTAAGAATGTTTGTCTTTGAAGGATGATAAAGTAGTGTGACTTAATAAATAGTTAAAGAATGGTGAGACGATTTTCTTCAATATACTTTTAAAAAAATCGTTATTAAGTTATATTTATGTAAAACTCACTTAAAATAATAAGCAAAATGAGTTTTACCTCAATTTTAATAAAATTCACGTAACATTTATTTAATAATTAAACATATATTAACACATGCATAAAAAGTGTTTTGCTAGTTTTTTTTAAAAGATAAACAAGAATATTTTAATTTGGGGTCAGTCCACAAGGAGTTTTGTTTTGGGTCACTATCTTCAAGTTGAGGGAGCTCGAGCAATCATATGCTGGGCTCTAGGCTGTTACTGGTATGGGTTAGGCTTTGCTTACTCTTTTTCATTAAAAGCCCACTCTGTTTGTAGAAAGAGATAAGGAAACAAGATTTACCAAATAAATAAGATTTACATAACGTCTACCAAATAAATAAAAAAGATTAACATAACGACTGTTTGTTTAAGTTCTATATATATATAATGCTATCTTGTAATTTTTTACTTAACTAATGAAAAAAGATTCACATAACTTTTGATTTTTTTATATAAAAATGAACACACTTATTTTAATTCTTTTAATGTAGTTTTTAAAGGATTAAATATATTTTTAATTCATGTAAATATATAACTAATATATAACTAAAGATTCACACTTATATCGGGATAATTAGTTCACTCTCTTTTGGTCTTTCCAAGTGTTTTATTTATGCCTATGAGGATTCTTTTATTAGCTATACCAGTCTGACCATTGGTTTATGGTATTCTATTGAAAAAAAATACTTGTTTGATTTGTAATCCTTCAAGTAGATGTCTAACTTCCTATCCATGAATTGGGTGTCGTTATTGATGATTATCCTTCAAGGGACACTGAACCTTATAATGATATTGTTGTGAACAAATCTTCTAGTTCGGACTGATGTGATGTTAACAACAACCACGACTTCAATCCATTTGATGAAATAATCAACTCCAACAATCAAGTCTTTGATACTACCAGAGGCTATAGGGAATGATCCCAAAATTTCCAAACCTCATTGATGAAATGGCCAAGATATGGCCGATATGGAGAGCTCCTCAACTAGGATGTTGTCCAGATTGGCAATTTTATTTTTACAAGAGTCATATTTCTTTATGTACTTTGTCGTAACCTTCTTCATTATAGGCCACCGGTATCCTTCCCTCAAAACCTTCCCTATAAGGCTCCTACTACCGGTATAGTATCCACAAGTTCCCTCGAGCACCTCTGTCATCATATTGTCAGTCTTATTCTCATTTAAGGATTTTAAGAATGAGATGGAGAATCCTCGATGGAATAACTGACCATCGACTAGTACAAAATTTGGCAATTTCTTTTACAACCTCTTCTTTTCCACGAGATCAGTGGGAAGCTACCAATTTGCCATATATTGGATGATTAGGGCTAGCCATGAGTTTTCATTGAAAGCATAAACCATGTTAATATGATGAAAGGTCATTATGCTTGGCTCAACTAAAGTGCTTTGGATCACCATCATTATGGATCCTACTTTGTTAGTACTTGTCACTCTTGATAACATATTAGTCCTTATATTCTTTTTCCTGGGGACATGTTTAAAGTCTAAATTTTCAAATTTCTCCCTTAACTCGTTTATCCTATCTAGATATTATTGCAACACAAACTCTCTAGCTTGATATTCTCTTGAAACCTGAAAGATGACAAGTTGGGAGTCACTACATAGCATCACCTCCTTAGCACCGATATCCACCATAGATCTTAGTTTGACCAAGCAAACTTCACACTCTATTTGATTATATGAAGTCTTGAAATCAAATCTCAAGGAGATTTCAATATGAACACAGTCATGACTTTCTACCATGATATTGGGTCTGCATCCCTTGCTATTGGAAGATCCATCCAAGAATGTCATCCAATGAGATCATTTGTCCTTTGGAATCTCTCATGTCATTAAGTATGCTAAAACTTGAGCCTTAATAAAAGTTCTAGGTTCATAGAAGATATCAAATTCTAAAAGTTTGATTAGCTACTTAATCATTCTCCCTATGAGATCTGGTTTGTATAATACCGTCCTTAGAGGGAGGTTTATTCAAATAGATATAGGATAGGCATAAAAGTACCGCCTCAATCCAAAGATGCCTAAATTACTGCTAAAGCAATCCTTTCAATTTTCTGATATCAAAACTCTACCCCCTAAAAGGTCTTTCTAATGATGTACACGGACCTTTGGCCCTCTATTATTTCCTTAACCAAAATAACTCCTAGGGCCTTATCAGATACAGACAAGTAGAAAAACAAATTTTTACTAAGATCAGTTTTAATCAATATTGGAGGTTAGTCCAACATATCTTTCAGACTTTGAAAAGTCTTTTTCTGCTCTAAAAAGTCTTTTCTTGCTCTTGGCTCTATTTGTATTTCTTGTCTTACTTTAGAATTTTATATAATGGAAGCAACCAATGTATTATCTTAGGCATGACCTAGGATAAGGCCATTATTTTTTTGTTTAGGGATTCAACCTCCTTTAAGTTTTTACGGCTTTCTAACTCCTTGATGATCTTGAACTTGTTAGGATTTGCCTCAGTGCCTCTTTAGGTTAACATGAACCCTAAAAATCTTCCAGTTGTAATGAAGAATGTGTGATTGAGGGGGTTAAGCCTCATATTGTACATTTTCAATCTTTCAAAAATCTTCCTAAGGTCATCGATATAGTTTCCCATAAATAGAGTTTTAGTGATGATATCGTCTACATACTCATCCACTAACTTGGTATGCATTCCTTCAAAAAATTTATTAATGATGTGCCAGTATATGGCTCTAACATTTTGCAATCAGAAGGGCATTGTCATTAATAAAAATAATTTTCTCTTCATCCCTCACATCAAAATCTAGTTATGGTTAGAATAAACATCCTTGAAAGAGAGAAAATAATATTTAGAAGAATCATCCACCATTCGGTCAATGTTAGGGAGTAGGTATGGATCCTTGGGGCAATACATATTCAAATTTACATAATTTATGCACATCGACACTAGTGGAAAAAGTGGATATAATCACAGTTAATATTGGCCTTTAATCACGGTTAATGAACCATGGTTGTTGCAGCAGTGATAGTAGATGAGGTCCTTTAACCATGATTGTGAACCGTGGTTATAAATAACATATAATCATAGTTGTTTTTAATCGTGATTAAATAAGAACCTATTTAATCACGGTTGTCAACCATAACCGTGAATACAAGTAGTCATAAAACTTGCTTTTACAGACTATGTATAATCACGGATATGGTAGAAACCATGAATAAAGAGCGTCTATAATCACGGTTGTCGAACATAACCGTGAATATAAGTAGTCATAAAACTTCATTTATAGACTATGTATAATCACGGTTATGGTAGAAATCGTGAATAAAGATGGTCTATAATCACGGTTGTTACCATAACCGTGATTAAATAATGAGGTTTTTTTTTAATATGGGTTTTGTTTTATTGTTTCCCAAACCTGCAATCAGATAACCAGCACAATATACAGTATATCCCAGTATATCCAGCAACAATATATAAAAAGAATGGTATGTATATAACATTAATTTGCTATCACTTCATAACAACCTAAAAAATGAAACTATATACAATTCAGATGAATGTAACCTAATAAAATCTAAACCCTAAATCCTACACTAGATACATATATAAGAGAATAAAAATCCTATATCTAGCTAAGTCCTTTCCTGACTTCAATAAAGTATGCGGCCCATTACTTTCGAACATTATCTACAAGTGTCCTAGGGAAGTATGACCAGTCCTGAAAGTACTGCAAACAATGCACAAAACAATTAGAACAAAAGCTATATTTATTACATGAATTTGATGAAATTAGTAGAAAACTAGTCCAAGTGATGAGACTTACATCTGTCCATCCATTTACTAAATGTTGTTGGACGATGGTCAGCACGGTGTGCATGACGTAATAGCCACACTCGAAGCTACCCTCATGCCTATAAGACTACAATGGACATAAAATATAGAATAAGTGAATTCATAACATAAAAATATAATAAAGATTTGAATAAATTCGATTGACTTACTTTTGGGTGCACCTACGCAAGTTTTCTTCCAGTGGACTTACTTTCAAGCAGTCGACTGTATCCAACCACCTCCCTACGTCAAAATAAAACACAAGATAAGTTAGAATCGTATAAGACCAAAAATGATGTAATCGAAGCAGTCGACTGTACTTATTTTTTAGGGATTAACTTACCCATCTACTATATTTTTCAGGTCTTGTGGAACAGTTTTTTGCATAGAATCAAAGTATAAAGCAACATAAGCCCAGGGACAGACACCACAAGCATCCAATGAGCGGTGCAGTTACCAGTGTGAGACTTCAAAATGCAAAAATTAATGAACAATAATTATGGAATAGAATCTTACCCTTTATGATACGGGGCTAGGTATACACCCTTCCTAGACTTAAACATCCAATTCTGGATGTATGCCTGGGTGTCCTCCTTGCTGTTTCCTTTCCTCTGTATGAAAGAGGGATCTAAGAAACCATAAGTTCCATCGAAACCCAAGTCCACACAGATTTTATGCAGAAACCTAAACAAGTTAAGAAATGGTTAGCGATAAATAACTTGTATAATGAAAAAATTGGACATAAAATGATATACTTACAGCTGCCACATCTGAATGATGGAGATGTTCAGCATCATCGACCCCATCATAATCTCATACAAGTCACTTCGTGTAATATAAACTGATAGTGAACTTGGACGGCCGAACACCAGTGGCTGCCATGGGACCTGAAGAGCGTCCTCTCCTAGCTTAACCCTGATGTGCCATAGCATCTGGATCAGATCGTCAATGGGATCTGGCTTCTTCAATGCCGGTTCCTTTTGAAAAATTGACAACCATCACAGTTTGTACCATAATTGACAATATAACAAAATCAGTTAGTGTTTCAGGTTTATACCTGTATAGGAGTAACTGACAGGAGTCTGTGGGGCCACATAAGAAAGTGTCCCACCGCCTGACCGACGGCCTTCACCTCTGGAGTTGCCACTGGTACAGCAGCATCCTCCCCGAGGATGAGCACAATAGAGACCCTGGACATACCATCAGGTAATGACTGATGGTGAACCACAGGGCCTAAGTTGTAGACCATGCCAGTGGCAACTGGCTCCTCCGACCCATCAATAAACAGGTCACATTGACGGGTATCCGCAGGCTCGACCCCATCATCGTCAGGGTAAGCTACAGTGCATGACCCCTTAGTGCTAACCCTCCGTACCTATATATTTACACATCAAGTAGAAGTTATTCAACAATGAAAGAAACAAATTACAAACAACAAACAGTTAAATAGTATAAGGAATCTAACCTGTGGGTCGGTAGCTGGTGTAGTAGTCTCCTGGTGGTGGCTGAGTGAGGCCGTCATCTCCTCCTTGAATCGGGCCATCTCCTGTTGTAGCTTCATAATCTCCCCCTGATACTCAACCTTTACAACAGCCACCCTTGACTCAACCTTCTTCTCCACTAACTACTCAACGGAGGGGGCAGGGTCAGGAGCACTGTAATAGCTCCGGAGGCCTATGAAATGTGAATAATTAGCCCATAATTGTTTAATAGATAACAAAATGAAAGGATACAGTTATTTACAACTTACCTATACCTCAACCAACAACACGCACCCTTTCTGGGTGCTCTGGCCTACTGATGGCGGTGGTCAAAATATCCTGCCTACCATGGGCTACGAAAGACCCTTGGGTTGATTGCTTAACCAAGGAATCCTGAAACTAAACAAGTTAGTATTCACTTGCTTCACGTAAACCAAAAAAACTAACACATTTACAAGAGGAATACTTACTATCCGTGAGGCGACTTCCTGAGCTTGTGAGGAAGTGTATTCCCCACTCTTCCTGATCCTAGCCCGCTTCTATTTCTCGTGGTGTGTAGGTGGGGAAGGGGGATCCACAATACCAGTGTTAGGCTGGCTAGTCTGACACTGACTGGCCCTCTCCTGGGCCATCTGCTCCTCCAATCTACGGTAACCCCCATGTGGCAATCTGTGGCGGCAGTCATTCTTCTTCCTAATGCTTCTTACTTTCGATCTGACCGCCTACAACAAGAAAGAAAATTATTCAGAGTTAGACATTTAAATTATAAATAATTTAAGCATGTAAAAAACCAATGTACCATAAACTGGTCAGTCTGCCTAGATGCAACAAAAGCATCCCAAGTCTCCTAATCAATGAAGGCATATTTCTCTCTAGGGAACTATCCTCGCTCCTTCCCTAATACATACCTACAATTCATATACTGTTAAAATAAGGATTGGTACAATCTTATAAAGTGTTGGTTAAGAATTTAAAGTCCAAATATACCTCCTGGTAAGTGTGGATTTGAATGACCTCCATCGCTCAGCAATAATACCAAGGATCCTCCTCCTTACTATGTCATGTGCTGGTATCTCAAAAGGATCCTACATGAAAGGAATTAGTCCATAAAAGAGTCCTTATTATGAATTAAATTGAAATAATACACTAAAATAAAACTTAAATGATATTTAGCTTACCAAAATATCACTCCAAATCTGCTTCTTCACAACCTCCTCGACATTATCCCAGTCGAGGATAATAATGGGCACCTTCGACCAAGCCATAACTCCCAAATAACTACTAAACTTCGTGGCATATGGTCCTTCAAGTCCACCAGTGTTAACATCAATGTCAACACGTAACCTTTCTCCCTGATGATGCCTAAGTGCAATATCTGGCATCCGAGTAACACCTCTACTCGGAATCAGTAGCCTGTGAGTCGAACCTAGAACGTGGATCCTGGTCAGTCATGAGTATCTGTCCAAACAAGGAAAAACAACTATCAAAATTTAATACAATGAATAATTAATATAGCATTTAATACAATGATTCATTAACATGATTAATACCCTATGAAGATGAAATATTTTCCCACAAGCCTTCATGGTGGTCATGACGACTAGCAACTATATCATCTATGTCATGTTCTAAGATAGATGTCGGAATACGTGTTATGGTGGATGGAATTTCCACAATATCAAGATTGGGGTCTCCAATTCTGTGTCTACCTTGGATAACAATTGACCACCATTTGTTAGCTAGGTCAGCAACATAAAAAACTTGCTTCCCTTGCATTTCCATGATGAATGGTTCCTCCTTATGCCCTATCTTGTTGAGGTCCACCAATGTAACTCCAAAATCATCAGTTTTGACACTGTTCTTATTGTTAACCCATTTGCATTTAAACACAGGAACAGTGAAGGGACTGTAATCGACTTCCCATATATCTTCAATCACACCAAAGTAGCATGACTCAGCTATGACAGGGGTGTTGTCTTTTGAAGTTGAGAAATGCATTGACTGAGCCACAACCATCACTCCACTATTTTGATTTGTACTCTTCTCATCCTGTGTCCTTGTATAAAATGAATAGCTATTTATGTCATACCCATAAAAGGTGAAGACATCAAAGTTCGGGCCCTGTGCTAGTCGATATAATGTCGAGGATTCAGATATATCTTTCAGAATGGTCTTCTGGAACCACTGTATGAATGTCTTGTTGTGTTCATTGAACACCCATTTTTTAGTCATTTTAGGGTTGGTTCTCTTGACTAGCTTCTTGTGAATGGTTAGATACGGTTGCACATCGTCCGTGTTATTTAAAATATACAAGTGTGCTTGAAGGACATCATCACGTGGCATGCTCTTCATTTTTTTTCCATTCGTAACTTTCCCATCCAATCGCCCATCATCATGAGTCTTTGGAATACCAATGCTTGCAGCATGTGACATGTATTCAGTGCAAAACTCAATTGCTTCCTCTACAATATATCTTTCCACAATTGAAGCTTCGGGACGATGTTGATTCTTCATATACCCTTTCAATATCTTCATATATCGCTTAACGGGATACATCCACCGCAAGAACACTAGACCACATAAACGGAACTCTCTCACCAAATGGATGATTAAGTGGACCATTATGTCATAAAAAGAAGGCGGGAAATGCATTTCAAGTTTACATAGTATAAGTGATGCTTCCTATTCCAACACATCCAATTCACCGGGCATGATTACTTTGCAACATATGGCATTGAAAAACATACACAGCCTTGTTATGACATTTCTCATATTTTTAGGAAGAATGTAACGAATGGCGATAGGTAGAAACTGTTGCATCAACATATGACAATCGTGAGACTTCAACCCAACTAACTTTAAATCTTTCATGGAAACACAAGTATTGATGTTTGAATCATAACCAGACGAAACTTTCACACAATGTAACGATTCACACATACTTTTCTTTTCTTTTCTGGACAATGTATGACATGCTAGGGGTAAATATGTTCGTTTGCCCTTTGATTGTGGATGAAACTCATGACGTATACCCATCAGCTCCAAGTCTATATGTGAATTTAGGCCATCCTTAGTCTTCCCGGGTATGTTTAAGAGTGTACCAACCAAACTGTCGCACATATTTTTCTCCACATGCATTACATCAATGTAGTGTCTTACATCAAGCTCCCTCCAATATGGCAGGTTAAAAAACACTGACTTTTTCTTTCACTTGTTTTGTGTCGAGGATTGTTTTTCACACTTACCAAACACCACGTTGACGTCTTTCACCTTTTCATATGTCTGGTGACCAAATAGTGGTGGAGGAGCCATTTCAAAATCTTGGGCACCGTTGAACGACTTCTTCAACCTCCAAAATGGATGATTCGCTTTAAGAAACCTTCGATGTCGAAGATAAACAGTTTTCCTACCATGGTGCAGCCACACAGAACTAGTTCCCTCCTTACATAAGGACAATCTTTATGACCCTTCACGCTGTACCCGGATAAGTTACCATACGCTGGAAAGTCATTGATCGTGTAAAATAGCATGGCACACAATTTGAATGATTTCCCCGTAAACCCATCAAACACATTAACCCCGTCTTCCCACAACATTTTGAGGTCTTCAACTAATAGAGTTAAATATACATCAATGTCATTCCCCGGTTGTCATGGATCAGAAATCATCATTGATAACATGACATATTTCCGCTTCATGCATAGCCATGGCGGTAAGTTGTAAACAAACAACAAAATAGGCCACGAACTATGGTTTGTTCTCAGGTTCACAAATGGGTTCATGCTGTCTGTGGCTAGTGCAAGCCTAATATTTCTTGGTTCATGGGCAAAATCTAGAAATATCGTATCCATTTTCTTCCATTATGATCCATCAGCCGGATGCCTAAGTAGTCCATCAACAACCCTTTCATCAGTATGCCATCTCATAAGTTTTGCATAATCTGCATTGGCAAACAGATGCTTTAGTCTTGGAACTATGGGCAGATACCATAACACCTTTGTAGGAGACCCTTTAGTACAGACCTCATCAGAATCCGCCTCTTTCTTCTTATACCGTGACACCCCACACCTAGGACATCGATACAGTATTTCATACTAACCCCGGAATAATACACAATCATTTGGGCATGCATGTATTTTCTCATACTCAAAACCCATAGGACACAACACCTTTTGGCCTCATAGTTACGATTCGGTAAGGTGTATCCAGCTTGGAGCATTTCTTTCAACAACTTTAGTAAGTCAGTGAAACTTTTATCCGTCCACCCGTTTATGGCCTTCAAATTAAACAATCATAAAACTGCTGATAACCTTGTGAAATTGACGCAGTTTGGATACAACGGCTGCTCAGAATCCTCACACAGTGTCGTATATACATGAGCTTTCTTAAAACCTTCTACCCCCACATCACGGATCATATCCTCAAGTTAGTCATCCATGTCGACATCGGTGTCATGCATCGAGCTTCAGTTTTTAGTTTGAGAGCTGGAACTTGGCACCACCATATCTTCACCGTGCCATATCCAACAGGTATAACTACGAAGAAATCCATCACACAATAGATATTCTCACACCTCTTCTAAGTCTAGCCGACGCAGGTTCAAGCATTTCACACAAGGGCAAAAATACCTTCGATTCATCTTATAACACCCCGAAATCCAAATAAATTTTTTTGTAAATAGTTTAAATTTTAAAACAGAATTTTCATAATTAACATAATAATGCAGTCGGCATTACATCAACCGGCTCATTCATAAATACATATATTTTACAAATCGGTATACACAGGAGCCGGCCAAGGCTACTACAAACAACTATGTGCATTATGTACAATACACATAAATACATAATGCTCCGAACGGCTGAGTGATCTCACACGTCATTGCTGGGTCCTATGTCCACTGTAAAAATGACAACAGTAGGGGGTGAGCATATACATGTCAAATGATAGTTATTGAATCGGATTAAATATCCAATTCATAACTACATATAAATCAAACTTATATCATATAAACTCATCACATATCATCATGTTATTCTCAATAACACATATCAATGCATTCAAATGCTCAATCAAATGGATCCATTATTAAGTCTTTTAATTTTGTGTTGCAACACTGGCTCTCGACCATAACTCAACTCTCAGTTGATCCGGCCGTTTTACTGGTACCAAACCGTTTGCCCTCTCATGTGACACAATCACTCCCAGCGACAACGGTTGTGTCACGGGCTAAACCCCGAGCCCCGCTCAAGAGGTTTGCCTTGAGTCCCACCTAAGGTCTTTTTGTGGAATCCTCGAAACCATATAATATATTTCATATTTGTTCATCATATAAGCATCCCATGCTTTATCAATATGCATCACATGCATTTATATATCATGAAAAATTCATGAATAACATTCATATAATCATCATCAATCATATATCAACATCATATTTCCTACTGCATCTCATGCATAGGAATAATCATAAATTCACACATCACACATCAACATCAATATCATATGTACAGAATATCACAATCATCACAAATGTATAACATATATATATATATATTCAGGATTTCTTATTAAATACAATAATATTATCCTGAATCCGTTCATAAACCATGCATTTAAAATGTAATGCTCCCCCTACCTGGAACAAAGAATCTCCTCAAGCTATATCCAATCACAGCTCACAAATTTCGACTGGAATTTCAGTTCTGAACTCTTCCAAAGCTTCCTTTCTTAAAGCTCTTACAAACTTTCACGTTAAAGAGAAGAATGAAGATTGGTCTCCTCTTTTATTGATAATTTCCAGTGAAGATTGGATAAGAAAAGAATTAAAGGTGATGTTGACACTCTCGAAATTCCCAGCTAATCTAATGATAGGACTTGACAGAAATCGTCCATGAAAAAGACATGAACGAAATAATTAAGCACTGATACATATATAATAAGATATAAGGACAAAACAAGGTAATAAAGAAAGGAGAATAGGACAATAGAGAGGGTCCCATACTTTGAAAAATCAGTAAAGAGAATCTGCTAGAACAGTGATGTGGAAAGCCTCAATAATTGAAGTAATTATCAATTCTGACTCGGTTTCAGTATTCAGGGCACATCTTTCTGAGAAGATTCATCAGAGCCTCTTTCCGCTCAGAATTACTTCATTCGAAGGAAATTCACTCGGAAAGGTTTCCACATGAAACTCTCAGCTTTCCTTCCTCGGAAATGATTCACTCGAAATGTCTCATTCAGATATCTCTCTCAGATATATTTCTGCCCGAGTCAACCCTTCACTTGCGTCACTCAAAAGTCTTTCATCTGAAAAGATCACTCGGAATTTGAAGATAATCCTCTCTCGGAAATCTTTCCACTGGAAAGGATCACTCGGGGTCGAAAATAGTCTTGAAGACGAATCCGAGCACAAGCTCTCGGAAACTGAATATCGACCCGAGCACGAATTAAATGGAGTTCACCACTCGGATATTTACTTCCCTCGGGAACTATTTACTCAGAAACGTATCCATTCGGAGTTAAAGTCTTTCTCTGTCTAGAAGTACTCTCCCTGAAAAAGACTCACTCGGTAAGTCCCAATCGGTGCTTTGCCACACAGAAGTCAGAAATGTCTCACTTGGCATTATCCCACTTGCAACGTCTCACTCGGTGTCATCCCTCTCGGAAGTGTTGCACTTGGAGACACCTCACTTGGACAGTTACACAACTCGAAGATACTCCACTCGGTCACTATTCAAAAATATCTCGGCCCGAGAAGTACTCATTCGAAATCAAAGTTTTTCCCACTCGGGAGTACTTCTCTCAGAAACGACCCATTCGGAAATGTTTCACTCGGAGACGTTTCACTCGGATTTGCCTTACACAACAGCGTCTCATTCAGACACAGTTTCTTCATTCAGAAGTGATTTTCTCAATCATGCTTCACTCGGAAACATGTTAACCTTCCCTCACTCAGAATCATATCCATTTTCACTCAGAAAGTCTTGTCTCAGGCATGATTCACTCGGAATTTCACTCGGAAATTCTCCACTGATCCTTAATAAATTATTTTCTAACATTCTAAAATTTAGGATGTTACACACCTCCTCAGCATTCCTGGCTATGAATTCTATAAATGATTCAGCTTCACCCTCATACTCTAGACTTATACGTGATGCAGTTATCCAACTTCGATCCATACTAACTGTTTACAAGGTGTTATGATCAATCTCACTTTTCTTACAAAGGTGGTGGTCCTATACCCATTCAGGATGACAATTGTTTTTATACGTCATTGATATATACAGGTTAGGAGTTATTTTAAAATTTGATCAAATTTCGGCAGCATTTCGCATTGGTCTCTAAGTACACAAAATGAAAACGGTCAAATCAAATTCAACCACAACCAAATATGCACCCAGAGAATAACACAAAATGCAAGTTACCAAAACTTTATCAAATTTTAAAGTAACTCCTAACTTGTACATACTAATGAGGAATAAAAAACAATTGTTCATCCCAAACTGTCCAAACAGACAATTCAAGATTCAACACAAATGATGAAATTAATTAATTTAATGACCATTTATGTCGAATCTCAAATGGGGAACTACGGTTCACTCATGCACAGCAACTTTCATACTAGTTACTAGTTAACTAGTATGAGCCTACGAGTTCGCAAGAATGACAACCACACACATACAATAGCAACAAAAATAACACTATATACGAGCAACTAAGATCAACAGAAATAACATTATACAAGTGAAATGTAAATTTTAATTGCAAATAATACCTAAAAATATGTTATTTTGAAGTAGAAGTATGATGTTGGATTATGGATTATGGATTATGGTATTGGATTATAAGACTTTTAAAGTTTAGACTTTTATTTAGTAATTAGTATGATATTTTTAATTTATGTTATTTTGAAGTAGAAGTATGGATTTATGGATTATGGATTATGGATTATGAATTATGAATTATGGTTTATTAGATTATAAGACTTTTAAATTTTGGATTATGGATTATGGATTATGGATTATAGATTATAAATTATGGATATGGATTATGGATTATGGATTATGGATAATGGATTATAAGATCACATGAACTTTCCTTAACTAGGTTACATTAACAACTTCAATTTGTTGAAAGTTTATTTATACATTTACTTTCTTATTTGTATTTTACCTTAATTTGGTAAATATTTTATATTGATTTTTTATTTTTTAAATCTAATTATGTCTTTTAATTTTTCAATCCTATGTATATTTATCTTAATTATAAGTTTGATAATCTTTTATTTGTTTAAAAAAATCAACAATAACACTCTAAACAATGGCGTGAACTATTTTTAAACATCTTGCATTAATAAAAAAAACTAGTAAGCAAAAAAATAAATCATAACAAACTAAAACTACCTATATTTATAGTGACCAAACCTTATCATTAAACACATTCGAAAAGTAAAAACTTCCTAATCAAAAACCAGTATTAATTCACAGCAGTCAAAACTAAAATAAAATTCTAAATTTTATAATTCTGACTAATGAAAGTTAAAACCAATTCAAACCAATTCAAAGTGAAAACCAATTCAAATTTTAAAAACTAAAATAAAATTCTAAACTAAAGGTTACAATTCACAGCAGTTCAAGGTTTACCTAAAATCAAACTGAAAACCCAATCTTTTAAACATAAACAATATACACAGACAGGCCACTTATTTTCAGTTTAGAACAATGCACATTGGTTGTGAGAAACTAATCTGATTCAATAAGTTCAGGGAACAGGGAACATGACCACAAAAAAAGCACAATGACAATAAGGGGTCAAGGAAAAGGGAACATGGCCACAAAAAAGCACAATAACAATGGGGGTTCAGGGAACAACACACAGACAATCAGGTTCACAGCAAAAGGCACGTATACTATAATGGGGGTTCAAGGAAGAAGCAACCTACCTGAATTAAGAAACCACGAAGATGGGGAACGACGGTGAACAAAGTTGGGGCACGACGCTGTGCTCTGTATAACAAAATAGAGGAAGAGAACCTACACACAATGCAGCATAGGGAAAACAAGAGAGGAAGAAGAGGAAACACTTACCTGAATGGAAAAGGGATGAAGATGAAGCACTCAACCACTGCTGCATAGACGACGAAGTAGAGCGTAGGAGGAAGAAGAAGAAGTCAGGGACGCGGGGAAATAACCTAAACCCTTCAAAACCCTGACTTAAATTAAACATATATTCATGGTTCCCATTGCAACCGTGATCGTAGTATCCCTATTATCACAGTTACACCAATACCCCTGGTTAAATACCAACTCTATATCCACGGTTAACATCATAACCGTGATCGTACCCATCAATATATATCCACGGTTTAATTCACGGTCGTGGTTATATAGTACCTGAAATATATATCCATGGTTGGAAATACAACCGTGGTTATAGCCATCAATATATATTCACGGATAACATTAGAGCCATGATCGTACCCATCAATATATAGTCACGGTTGTGTAGTCAACGATGGATATATATTTCAGGTACTATATATCCCCGGTTTACTCCTCAACCATGATTATATATTGATGGGTACGATCACGGTTATGATGTTAACCATGGATATATAGTTTCCCCTGATTATATCGTTTACCTTATAATTTTAAAAATGCCACCGCGCATGTTTTTATCACTGATCCACTTTAAGCCGTGATTATATCCAATTGTTATATCCAATTTTTGCACCACTTCCCACTAGTTTTCTTCACCATGAAAACATTGGATACCCAAAAGGAATACCAAATTTCATGAATGAAACCCATAAGAGCTCCTTTGTTTGCTTGTATGTTGCTTTCTACTTCTCTACACCTAGGCGACTCTTCCTCTGGGAAATGCATCTTGTTTTTGGATATAGTATCGATTTGTAGCAGTAAAACTTGGGATCAATTCTTGACATATCGGCTGCAGCCTAAGCAAATAATTGTTTGTATTCTTGGAGAAGCTCCATCAGTCTTTTCTGTATATCAGTCTCAAGCTTGCCATTGATATTCATCACTTTTTCAATGAAACCTCTGAGCACTATGATTTTTTATCCACCTTCTGATACGAGCTTAGAATGGTTCAAGGGATTAATCTTAAGCTCTTCTCTAGGGTCAAGACCTATAATGCTGATTGAGCCAGCCGATGTACCCCATCATTCAACTTCTTTTTTCATGTTGGTTTCCTCTTTCACCACTTGAAGACCCAGATTATAACAATATTAGGCTATTTTCCAATTACCCGAGAATAAGGAGACTTGGTTCTCTTTGCTAATGAACTTGATCAAAAGATGTGGTATTGAACTAATTGCTTCCATCGAATTTAGTGTTAGTCTCTTCAAGATTCCATTAAAAAAAGATTTCACATCAATCACCAAGAGCCTGTCTTAACAATTCTAACATTGGGATTACCTTTAAATGTAATCTCTATGTCGTGGTAGCCTTTGGTGGGTTGCCTGGTCCTATTGAAGGATGTCAAATCCTAGGTCTAAGGATGTAAGTCCATATCGGTTAGGCCTATCTTCTTGAAACACTCATAGAATATTACATCACAAGAGCTTCCTTGATTCACTAGGAGTTTCCTTACATATTTATTGGCAATAATTGCCTTACTTTCCAGAGTGTCATCTCTGTTTGGGGTGGTAGGCTGTAATCATCATCAAACAAAGTGATGGAAAAAGTCTCAACTCTGTCCTAAAGGGTCTATTTTCAAGCTTGACTTGAAGAGACATAACCATTCTCAAGTGATTTTTCTTGGCAGTGTTGGAAACCTAGCCTTGGGTGATCCGCCAGGGATTTTGTCTATCACTTATCTTTCTTGCTTGGGAGATGGGTCTAGAAATTCCTCTTCAATGGCCTTTACAACCTTTGATTTGGCCTTCTCAACCGATGCGGCCTTCCTAAGACCTCGTCCCTCATCACATTTAGGGATCAGTCCCTCTACCTTTTCGTACTTCGATTTGGCTTATCATAAGACTTGTTTGTGAACAAGTATTGCTTCAATTTTCCTTCTCTGATCAAAACCTCTAAGTTGCTAGAATCTATATGTGTTGTGTCCTAATTACTCATGGAAATCATAATACTTGTTTGGATTGTTAGGCTTTTTGACCGATGTGGGCTTTCTCACCCCATACAAGTCTAGCCTTAGAACCCCAGTCTTTCTTGAGAATCTTCTCCTACTTGGGCTTTTTTCTTAGAGTCAGTGTGGACATTAGGGATGTTATTGGTTTTATAGCGGTGAGGTGCATCTCTTGGTCAACATATTTGGCCACTTTCTTTCTAAACTCTTCAAAAGTATGTGTTGGTCTTTTGCTAGGGATATTGCAAAGGCTGACTTTGATTGCAAAGCCTCGATGGTTATGTGGATTTGGATTAACTCTATCAACCATAAAACCATCAATTCTTCCTTGTAAAACCTTTTAAGAAAGTTCTTTAAAGATTCAATTTCACCTTGCTTGATCTGAGCAAGGGTGTGACAAAATATTTTGAAAATGCCTTAGTGAGACCATCCCAAGAATCATTTAACCTTTTGGTAGGCCCTTAAACCAACAAAGAGGTTCATGATAGCCTTTTGCAAGCACATGGGGTATCAAAGTAATAAAAAGATATCATTCCCACAGAGATTGTGCCCATGTACTAGTTATAACGGTGGTTTAGTTATCTAGTGAATCGATTAAAATAAATTGCTAAAACTACGATGAACAGTAAATTAGAAAATAGAAAATCCAATGTCTTTTATAGAAGAAAATTAGAGCAAGTTTAAGGAATTCAATTAAAGGAAGGTCTTGGGATTTAAGGGTTCATATGCTAGTACCAAAATTAAAGGTCAATTGCCTATCCAATTATATGATTTCCCTTTCTAAGGTAGATACCCCTAATTTAATAAATACCTTTCTCTCGAAAGCCTATTAACATGCCTAATTCCTGAAGAACCACGTTCAATTCGTTAGCTAAGCCCTTTAAGTCTTATGGGAATCCAATTAACCCTCAAATGAGTTTGCTTACCATCGTAAAACAAAAACATAGGTTCAATTTATGTGTTTTTGAATAATATACCTACTCTCGTAGCGCATACAATTTGGAATTAACTACGCTTATCTCTAAGTCTTATAGAAGCATTACAATACATAAATCAAATAGAAACATGAAATCATATCATTGAGAGGTAAAGAACAATTAATTGAGATACATAAGCATATCACATCCTTTAATCCCAATAACAAAGATTTAGTATGCCATAAAGATTGTCATCATCATGTCATACATAACAAAATCAATGCCAAACATAAAAGGAATCAAAAGTGTAAACTAGGGTTCCAGAATTACAAATTAGTTCTCACTAGGATTGTAAACTCTTTCTCCTAAATCTATAGAATTGATCTCCCTTGACAAATTGATTCTTGATTTCCAATGAATTCTTCCTCAAAGAGCCTTCAAAATCTCCCCAAAAGCTGTCTCTCAAAACTATCTTAGAAGAAGTCTGTCTAACTCCCTCAAGTGCCCCCCATAAAAACCCTAAACAAATTAGATATTTGGGCCTCGTAGAGGACAACCACGGCCAGTGGTTCGAGCCCTGTTCCTCTTAATCATTAAATGCACAATTTTAGGTAACAGGCAGAGCCAACCACGGCCAGTGGTGGATAACCACGGCTAGTGGTGGATAACCATGGCTAGTGGTGGCTTCTAACTTCCCGTTCTTGGCTTCAACAATGCTCCACAATGCTCCACACTGCCCACCACAGCCAGTGGTGGCCTCTGACCTATTTTTCCTTTTCCTCCAGTGCTAACCACGACCAGTGCTTGTCCACCACTAGCAGTGGTTTCCTCCAACCTTGCCAAAATGCATTCCTAGAGGCCTTAGTGTTGTTCAAGTGGCCTCAATACTTAAGAGGGGGGTGAATTGAGTGTTAAAAACTTTTCTTTAGAATGCCTTTGAAATTGATTCCCTTTTCATAAAATATGCTTGTATGCAAGATATAGCAAGTGCAGTGCAAGAATCAATGTAAAACAATATGCAAATGTCACTTAGGCAATATGTCAAACACTTGGTGTGCAATACTTTAACTTAGCCTAGTTACTCAAGTTCAATCAATGGAATCATAATCAAATCAATATACCAAGCAAATATAACAAGTAAATGCAAGAGAGTAGGGAAGAGAAGCTTGCAAACCAATTTAACGAGTTCCACCAACCCGATTTACGTCTCGCCTTCAAGCAACCCACTTGAAGGATTTCCACTATTGAAGTTTAGAGATACAAGCTATGAGAAATTGCAGCTTCCTAGTGTCCCACACTCAAGAACTCAATCCTCACTAGCACAAGGGCAACCCACCCAATCTCTCAAACTCTCAATACCCAAAGTTTGAACCCCAACCTTTGTGACCACTCAACCTAGAGTGAAAAACCTTAGTATTTTGGTGTTTAGATTTACAATCAATTGACTCTCTTAATAGAGTAGATAAGAAAATGAAAAGCTTTAACAATGATAACTCTCAATAAGAGAGGATTTATAAATTTAAGCTCTAAGTTTCAGAAATTGAAACTACACAAAGAAATAGAACTCACAAGGCAAAAATGTAAGCTATGAATAATTTCCCTTTGATGTTTTTCATAGCTTGAATAGGTCTTGCATTTATAGGCCTTGGAGAGGTGCCCTAGAGTCTTCATAGCCGTTGCAGAGTGTGGGCATCGGATTGAAAATGGAGAAGTGAGCTGGTTTCCCACTTAAAAACACTTTTCCCCAAAATCTGGCACTATCATAATCGATTACACCTCGAGCTATAATCGATTACACTTCGTATTCTTCAGTGAAATTTGTCTTGTAATCGATTGTGATATCCCATGTAATCGATTAGCTAAGAGACAGAACCTTGCTAATCGATTGTTCATACATTGTAATCGATTGTGAGTGGTACCTGATGCATTTAATTCTATTACGCAATAAGGTAATCAATTGTGACTTGGTTGCAATCGATTATGGGACAAACAGAAACTCTGTAATCGATTATTTTCTATCTTGCAATCGATTAGTAACATCACAGAACATTGGTAATCAATTATGGCTACCTTATAGTCTATTAGAAGATGCACCTGATGCTTTTTATTCATTTTCTCAGCTTGGTAATCGATTATCTTGTTTGATGCAATCGATTAGGTGACAAAATAGAACCTTAATAATCGATTAGCTTTGATGAGGTAATCGATTAGTTGTTGGATAGAAGCTCTGTAATCGATTATATATGACCCTGTAATTGATTAAGCTACGTGTTTTTGTAGATCTGATGCTTTTTTTCTGTTTTCATCCTTGCAGTTATACTTTGATGAATACTTGAACTCTTTGCCATGATTCTTCAATTTTCTTTTGTTATTATCAAAATTATACAAACTGAAACACATATTCAAACACATTCTCCCCCTTTTTGATGATGACAAACAATGTTCAAACACATTCTCCCCTTTTTTGTAATTAGTCCAAATAAACTTTTCTCCCCTTTTCTTGAGGAGTTTGTGCATAATTTTAAGAATCATAAAAGTGAATAATTAACTACTTATCATTAGTCATGATCATTTGATTTTAGAACCACTTAGAGCCACTTGTTAATCATACATGATCATTTGATTTTAGAGCCAAGCTACTTGTTAACATATTTCACTTGTTATGAATCACATGTTGTTTTTAAAAGAACATTATCACTAAAACTTATATATCTTCTCCCCCTTTGTAATCATCAAAAATAAATGAGGCATTATAAAATAGAGAAATAAGTAAAAGGGAAAATTCATTCATTCATTAATAAGGGAAAGATACATAATCAAAGTGCATGAATTGAAATTGTAGAATGGGAAACAACTAAAACAAGGGGAATCTAATTATTGGGATTAAAAAAGTGCATTTCTGAAATTTTGTTTGAGAGCTCCTTATAGCGTTGCTCTATAAGCTCAAAATGTTGTTGCTCAGTCATTTGGAACTATTGAAGAGTGTTATCAATTCTTTCAAAGCGCTGATTCAGATAAGCATAGAGGGAGGTGAAGGGGTCAGCCGGAGCAGACGATTCGCCTTGAGGTGCAGGAGTAGGATCAGTAATAGGAGAAGCAACATGGTCTTCTTCGAAAGGACTGCTCCCATAGATGCGATCACTTTTGAATATCCATCGTCCTCCAACATTAACCATACCTATCTTGGTGAGATAATGAGTACCAATGCAGGCTTGGGAAGATACTTTTTTAGGCAGTTCACCGGCAATATCCACCCCATATGTCTTGAAAATTTTTGTGAGAAGGATGGCATAAGGAAGCTTGTCTTGTTCCTTGGCCTTGAGCATTTGGAGCTTGAGTAGTTGAATCCAATTGATTTCTTTTTTATTTAAGATAGCCCACATCAAAAGGACGTCATCTTCTTCAACCAGTGCATAATTTCTACCACGAGGAACAAGGAGTTTGACTAAGAAGAAATGAAGGAGACGGTCGTTGAGAGTTAGGTGGCCTACCAGTTTATGATTACTGAGGGGACGGTTGGCCTTCCAAAGGGTTTGGCGAGCAGAAATTACATTGAAGTCCCATTCATCTTCCGGGTATCCACCGGCAAGTTCAGCAGTTGAGAGAGGGAGTTGAGTGATTTCCGCAAGCTGTTCATTGGTTATCTTAAGAGTCACATTTTTTACTCTTGCCTCAAGATGGCCATCCACCAATTTGAGAGTGCAGAAGAAAACTCGTATTAGTTCCGGGTAGTAGTATTCTTCCTTGAGAGTGAGGAAGGGAAGAAGGTTGTAATGGTGAAGAAGATGGGTGAAAGTGAAGCTTGGGTTCTCAAAGACTTCGGCATTGATGTAGTGAGGGGAGATAATATCTTTTTCGGAAAACTTCTTGATGAAGTTTTAAAGATCTCTTGGATTGGTGAAGAATCTTGAGAAATCTAGGGGTTTGTTGGCTTGGGCAGTAGAGAACCTAGCTCTCTTCACTATTCTAGAGGAAGACATGGTGAGAAAGTTAGAAGAAGAAGAAGAGAAATAAAGGAGTTGCAGACTTTTGAGAGATTGAGGAAGGAGAAGTATGGAAGGTGTGAGATAGAAGTGGTGAAGGAGGGGTTTATATAGGATTTAGGAGGAGCTTTAGGGGGTGAGGATCGAAGTTAATGAAGGGTAGGATTGAGTGGGAATGATGGCACTCGGATTAAGCATTTATTATTGCAATTCTGGTGCGTTTCTAATCGATTATGCTTATAGGCTAATCGATTAGGATGTGTTTCCTGGGGAATCTGGAATGTTTTTGAACCGAGTAATCGATTATGTAATCGACTGCACTAAAAATAGAAACTTTGCAATCGATTATAATAGTGTCTAATCGATTTATCAAGTACACTAATCGATTAGTTAGAACACAGAGACTTACTAATTGATTATTTGAAGCTATCTAATCAATTATGGTCAAGACAGAATGATTCTGATCAATTTGATGAAGTTATCTAATCAATTATGACAACACAGAAATGCTGAAAACATATGTTCTTTAATCAAGAAGCATTAAGGACTCAATTGTTATGGAATAGAACATACTTATTTCATCAATCAACTAATTTTCACTCATCAAACACATTGTAAGTCAAAGAATCATCAATATCAATCAATATTTAAACACAATTGGAAATGTCTAGAATTCCTAACTCTCTTTTTATGTGTATGAATTGCTCCTTTACAAGTGGTTTTGTGAAGATATCAGCTAATTGATTAGAGGTTTTAACATGTTCAAGCACATAATTACCTTTTAACACATGATCTCTAATGAAATGGTGTCTAATCTCAATATGTTTAGTTCCAAAATGCATCACGGGATTCTTTGAAATATTAATGGCACTTGTGTTATCACATTTAAGAGGCACGTGGTATAACATAACACCAAAATCTAGAAGTTGTTGTCTCATCTAAAGGATTTGAGCACAACAACTACCAGCTACAACATAATCTGCCTCAGCTGTGGATAATGCGACACTTACTTATTTCTCGCTATGCAAAGATACAAGAGAACTACCAAGCAAGTGACAAGTACCACTAGTACTTTTTCTATCAAGTTTACATCTTGTAAAATCAGAGTCAGAATAACCAACAAGAGTGTATTCAACCTCTTTAGGGTACCATAAACCAATATCTTGAGTTCTAACTAAGTATTTCATTATTCTTTTTAGAGCAGTAAGGTGAGATTCTTTTGGGCATATGCTTGGTATCTTGCACACATACAAACAGGCAACATGATATCCGGTCTACAAGCGGTTAAGTAAAGTAAGGATCCAATCATATCTTTATACTTTGTGAGTTCTACATCCTTACCTTTTTCATCCTTATCCAAATAACATGAAGTGCTCATAGGTGTGGTGTAACATCCCGAATTTTATAAAAATGATTAAATATGAGGAATGAATATTAAATAATTATGCATGGGTTAATGAGTGTCCCAAAAATATTGGAATAATTAAATTGAGATTTATTATGGATATTTACAAATTATTGAGATTTAAGGAGTTAAAATTATACCCGATTAAAATGTGGGTGTCGGACCAAGTATCTCCGATTGAGATGCCGTTGGTCAGGGTTGTTAAGAATATTATTGGGAATCCGAACATGCCTTTGGAATAATTTTTGGATTTAGTATTGAGCCCGAACGGGGATCCTGTTCATAAAAAATCAGAGAAGTTTAAGTGGTAAGTTAAGAATTTAAATGAAAAACCTAATTTTCACTCTCTATCTCACGACACTTCTTCTCCAAGGGCAAAACACACTTTGCTCTTCTCTCATTACTCTCTTCTTCTTCTTCTTTTTCTTCTTCTTCTTCTCAAAAACCTAGAGGAGGCTTTGTACTTTTTCCTCTTCCATTTTCGTTCTCAAGGAAGCTTGAAGGAAGCTTGGAGTTTGAAGTTCCTTCTCCCCTCTTCTTCCTATTTTCGTGTGACCCTCTCCCTCTCTTGGAAGCTCATGGTTGTCTCTTGGTTGAGGTAAGTTCCTCATCATTTTTCATGAGCTTTGTGCCTTAGGTTTTGGGTTTTGGTATTTGGGGGAGTATTTATTGTAAGGGGGTTATTAGGAGAAACATTAGGTATGGAAACCCTAAGGTGGGGTGGCTTAAATATAAGTTTTTATGAGCATTTAAAGTGGTGCTTAAGATTAATGTTGAAAGGTGATGGGAAATTAATAAGCATTTATGATGGTGATGGGTTCTAGTGAAAACCCTAACTTTAATAAATTGGGGGAAATGTAAAATATGAGTAGAATATGTGTTTAATGATGTGAGAGAATGATATTAATGAGGAAATGTAGCCATTGATGATGTTGGGAGGATACTTGTGGATGATGAGGGATGCCATTAATGGAGGTAAGTGGTTAATGGTGATGGTTAAAAGTCATTAGTAAGAGAACCTATAGATAAGTATGGCCTTTAAATGAATAATGATAAGTTTGAACACCAAAACCATGATGGTTGTGATAGGGTAAACAAATGGAATAAGATTGTGATTTGATAAGGCCTTAGGCCATAATATGTGGTTAATTGATGAGGGTCTTAAAAGAAGCTAAAAGGATCTATGATGACTTATATGTGATTGGGAGTAATATTGGTAAGGATGTGACATTGTTGTTGTTGGGTTGGTTAGCCCTTTTGAGATCTAGAGGATCTTGGTTTTGGGAAAGGAATTCCCGAAGCCTAACACAATTGCATAAATTGGTGTTTTGACAAGTTTAGAACTTGTTCATAAACTTTACAATGTATAATTGATTATTTAGAATTTATGAGAAATGCCTTGAGATGGTTATTGATTCTATGAATGCATATGTATGTGATATATAGATTGTGTTCCGGATGATGGTGTGAAATGATCAGAGCATTCGGATTTTGGCTCTTCCCTCGAGGTAGGAGAGGAGTTTACATTCAAATTGCATGAATAGATTGATAGTGATTATGTATGTGTTTAGTACTCATGCTTGCCTTGCCATGTAGTTAGTGTGATAATATGAATGGCAATTTGATGATTATTGTGAATGGTGTGCGAGAGTATGTGATGATTGTTATGGAAGTATATACATATGTATGTTGATGATGATAAGTATGATTTTAATATGGTTAATGAGTTGGAATGAGAAATTATGAGTATGAATGTGTGAGCAAGTTTTAATATGGTTAATGTATATGATATGTTGGATGTGATCAAGTTGGCCCAGAATGGGATTTCATATGTTAGGTTGTGAGGATTTACGTTTGCTACATAAGTCCTGATAATCTCGCTTAAGCGAGATGGGTTCTCGCTCAAGCAAGAATCCCTTGTACCAGTAATATGGCCTCTGGCCCAATCTCGCCCAGGCGAGTGAGCGTCCAGCTCAAGCGAGACGTGTATGGGACGAGTAGAAGAGACACTGGATGAATCTCGCTCGAGCGGGCGTGGCTACGCTCAAGCGAGTGAGAGAGGAATCGATAGTGGATGTTTTTCGCTCAAGTGAGTGTGAGTCGCTCGAGCGAGTACGAGGGATCTGATGCTAGAACGGTACTCGCTCAAGCGAGTGACTGGCGCTTGTGTGCCTCGCTCAAGCGAGACGTGTGTGGAATGAGGGGATAGCCTCTGGCCGAATCTCGCTTAAACGAATGGGTGTCTTGCTCAAGCGAGTGTTTATGGAAATTGATACTGGATAATTCTCGCTCGAGCGAGTGGCCAAGTGTGAGGGAGTCTCGCTCGAGCGAACGAGTGTGGAAACGTTGCTGGACAATTTTCGCTCACGTGCAGGGGCTCACCTAAGCGAGCTATGTTAATCTGCTCAAGCGAGTGAGGGACTCGCTCAAGCGAGTTGCCAGAATTGAATGTTGTTTCATTTTCTTGATTTTGATGGTGTTAGGCCCCTTTTCCCTTATATTGTAAGATGGTTGAGGGAATGTATAGGGATATATATATAATTATGACATAATATGGTGGTGTTGGATAATGATTAAAACATTGGGATAACTCGTTTATGCCTATAATATATAATGAGAAACATAAATGTTGATCACCAAGGTGGAATACAAAAGAATGACAAATAGGATTTGATGATGGGGTTATGAGACACACCCTAGAGTGATTATGAAATTAAGGAGAGAATGATTAACTGACGTAGTACTGGTTATAAACCGATGAATCGGAGATGATATCGGTATCGCGTGGTAAAAAATGATGTTATGACCATTCCTTGAATAAAAGGAAGAATGTTATTATTGAAGAAATTACGAATTGCCACTGTATTGTATTCAAGTGTGATCTTGTATGTATGGCCTAAAATTGTAATGATGGATTGTTGTATTGCCATACTAGATATGAGACAACGGTGATGAGCAACGAGATGAAAACCACTAAATGAATGTGTGACAGTATTGATGAATATTATGAGATGTTGTAACGCCATTGTGGTTAATCGCAAGTATTGACTTGCATATATAATATGACATACATGTGAAATATGTTGAGATGAAAACACACATTTAATGATGGAACAAATGATATGCCTTGAATTTTGTGATGATTGTCATTATTTTGATTTCCATGCGTGGATTGTTATGCAATGATATTGTAGCCATTAAGATGCCAAGTATATGAATGATGTGCCTTAAGGGGCTTTGTAAATGATTGTATATAATTATTGAAAATGCCAAATTAAATTATATCCCTATGTGAGAGGGTGAGATATCCTTGCGAGGTTGATTGGCATATGCATTATTTCATTTTGCATACATGGCATGGCATAACATTGAATATGTGGTTGCGATCACAATGATGAAAAATCCTGCGGTATTCTATGAAGGGAGTACCCCTTGCGAGGCGGGAAACCAACTTGATGATGATATGATATTGAGTCGGTGGTTGCGATCACCTGGTTATTGAAATGAAAAAGGGCTTGTGAGTTCCTATGATGCCCGTGGTTGTGATCACGAGGCGGGAGTACCCCTTACGAGGCAGGAAACCATTATGAATTGTTGAGCGTGGTTACGATCACGAGAAAGCACCTTGCGAGGCTGCTAGAGGGAGTACCCTTTGCGAGGCGGGAAACCCATGTGAATGAATGATATGGTGGTTGCGATCACCTGAGGAAATGAAATGGATCCATTGCATATGCATTAAACAGTTGACATATGCATTAGCCATAGGTGCATGGCATTTGAGATGGGATGACCACGAGAGATGAGAAACCCCTTGTGAGGAGGAAGTGAATAAAGATTTAATAAAATGATGATGATGATGATGATTGTGAATGCCCTTGATGATAAGTGGCAATGTGATTGTGTATATGCTTGTGCTTGCTTATGTTGTGAATTGAGATTTATGATGTTTGTATGCCTATTATAATAATGAGATGATGATTGAACGATGATTTAATGGTTTTATAGCAACGCACACATGATGATTATATGCATATACACATGATCACAATATATATTATACTTGTCATTTTGAATGTATAACTCACTCTCCCATGTGGTCTCCTTTTTAGCATTATGATGTAGGTTGCCACGGGATGAGTTTGGATTTTACATTGACGTTTTGGTGAAGGTAAATAGTGGTAGTGGAAGTGCCTTGGCCGGCATCAATTGTGAATTTTAATGTATTGAATAAATTGTATATAATGATATTGATGATTTAGTGATTTTGGATATGTGTAAGATAATCCTTCGCAATCATAAATAGTGAATATATATATTTAGTATGTAAGAGATGATTTGATGAGTACTAGAGGAATTGAAATTTGAATAATGTATATTGACGATAGTGATGCTTGTATTAATGCCACTAGGCGAATAAATAGGTACATATGAGTTATGGGTAGTGGTAATAGTTGGGGCATGACCCCGGATGTATATGAATACATATATTCATCTTAGGCAATGCATGTGTATGTGGTAAATGGATAAATGGGTTACGATCTAATAGGTCGATGTTAGGTATTTGCATGTTTGCCGAGCCTTTTCTCATATCGTCATATATGGGACTAGGCGTTAGCCTGGTATACACATTCTTCTTCCGCTGTAAACTCCACTATTTTTGTGTACCATTATGGGCGAATTAGTTATCGATCCAGTCATATGTTGATAAAACTCACTCTTCGGTTTTCTGTGGTTCGGGTCTTGATGTAATCGTCGAGGTGTTTAGAAATACTTCAAACGCGGAAAAAAAAATTACCCGCATTTTTATTAATTATTATCTTGATTACATCGGGATCTGAGTTCGGAAAACCGGGGTGTTACATGTGGCAATTTCATTTGCCTTGTCCATGTTGAATTTCTTAAGCAACTCCTTGCAATATTTGGATTGGCTAATGAATGTACCTTCTTTAGTTTGCTTAATTTGCAGTCCAAGGAAGAATGTAAGTTCTCCCATCATAGACATTTCAAACTCATCCTGCATTAACTTAGCAAACTCCTTGTAGAGTGATTCATTAGTAGCACCAAAAATGATATCATCCACATATATTTGTACTAAAAGTATGTCATTCTTCTTATGCTTAATGAATAATGTTGTATCAACCTTTCCTCTTTCAAAATTGTTTTCCAAAAGAAATTTGCTCAATCTTTCATACCAAGCTCTTGGAGCTTGTTTTAAACCATATAATGCTTTTCTTAGTTTGAAAACATGATTTGGAAATTGATAGTTTTCAAAACCAGGAGGTTGATCAATTCCTTCTTCTTGATTGTAACCCTTAGCTACTAGCCTAGCTTTGTTTCTAGTTATTACTCCATTTTCATCTAGCTTGTTCCTAAATACCCATTTAGTTCCTATTATTTGGTGATCATTGGGTCTTGGCACTAGTTCCCAAACTTCATTTCTTTCAAATTGATTTAGTTCTTCTTGCATGGCCAACATCCAATGTTCATCAATAATAGCTTCATCAATTGTTTTAGGCTTAATTTGAAAGACAAACGCTAAATGATTGCAAGTATTGAAAGAGCGTCGGATACTTACACCTTTAGTGATATCACCTATAATGTTGTCTAATGGATTGTCTTTTGAGGTGATCATTCCTTTTGTTAAATTTCCACACCTTGTGTTGTGTCTCCTTCTTTGTTGTCTTCTTCTTTGTTATCCAAGTTTAATTCTTGGAGGGTATCTACAAGATCATCAAAATCTTCCATTCTCGGAGAGTTATGGCTATTTTCATCAAATTTTACATGAATTGACTCCTCAATAGTATTAGTTTGTTTGTTAAATACTCGATAAGATTTACTTGATGATGAATATCCAAAAAAGATTACCTCATCTGATTTTGCATCAAACTTTCCTAGATTATCCTTTCCGTTGT